>LR991024.1:0-1267047 GCA_905163495.3 Cosmia trapezina
AAAATAGAATAATAGAATCCGGCGAAAGTCTTAAATTGGAGGACATAAAAAATAGAGACCCTCTCGTCATCTTAAAGGACGTGTTGAGTTGCAACAGTGACGGGGACATCCTAAGCGCGCTGAGGAACCAGAATAAAAGAATGTTCCTAAACCTGGACACTCAAGAAAACAGATGTGAGATAGCATACAAAAAACGCACCAGAAACCCCCACACGAGTCACATAGTGATGAGGGTGTCTCCCAAAATGTGGCAGAGACTGACCGAAGCCGAGTCGGTCCTCATAGACCTGCAGAGGATAAGAGTAGCAGACCAGTCTCCTATCGTACAGTGCTCGCTTTGCCTGGGGTATGGACACGGCAGACGTTTTTGTCAGGAGACTCAGGCAAAGTGCAGTCATTGCGGGGGACCTCATATGAGGGCAGAATGCACCGACCGGCTTGAGGGTGCGGCCCCGTCTTGCTGCAACTGCGTGCGTTCAAAGTTGGATAAGACTGACCATAACGCCTTTAGCCAGGAATGCCCCATCAGGATTAAATGGGATGCCATAGCACGATCAAGGGTGGCATATTGCTAAGGTGGTCCCGGGAAAAAATTCAATCTCCCCAAAAAGACCATACCTCGTGGCACAAACCAATCTGCAAAGGAAGGCGTTAGCCACAAATGAAATTATGCTTGAGGCAGACAAAAAGGGGGTGGCTTTTGCACTGCTCCAGGAGCCGTACATCGGAAATTTGGGTAGAATGAAAGACTACCACGGTGCCAGAATATACCAGCATACCGGCGATGGAGATGGCGTCATCAAATCAGCAATTGCGGTCTTCGATGATAATATAGACGTCGTTCAGTGTCCCAAATTCACCACGCCCAACATCATAGTGGTACAGATGAAGACAAGCGCCTGGGACATCGTGGTGGTCTCATTCTACCTAGAACCGAAACCAGCACTGATAGGGCCATACCTAGAGCAGCTTATCAAGATAGAGAGGAGTTTTGGCCGAAGAATTATCTTGGGTGGAGACGCAAATGCCAAAAACTCTTGGTGGGGTAGCTGCAAAATCGATCAGAGAGGGATCGAAATGGCCGGCGCTCTAGAGGAAATGGGACTGCAGGTGCTTAACATAGGCGACACTCCGACGTTTTCCACAGTGAGGGGGACCACACTGTACACCAGCTTTGTGGACGTCACGGCATGTACGGCGGACCTGCTCGACCTGGTGGAGGACTGGAGAGTGGACGAAACCATGACGAGTTCAGATCACAACACCATCATTTTTAAAATTAAAATGGAAAGGGCAAAGGGCTTGGACATAATTAGAACTACCAGAAAATACAATAGTAAAAAAGCCAACTGGGAACAATTTCGTGAGAAATTGGACCAGTTGCTACAAGAAAACAATATTTGCAAAATTGAATTAGATAAAATAAACAACAAAACCGAATTGGAAATTAAAATAGAATTATACGTTAACATAATCATAGAAGCATGCAATCTAAGCATACCAAAAATTAAGCCTAACAGAAAAGTTAAATTACCTTGGTGGTCTGATGAGCTCGACAGGATGAAAAAGGAGGTCACCACTAGGAAGCGCAGAGTCCGCTGTGCAGCGCCGATCCGGAGGGAGAAAGTCGTCAAGGAGTACCTGGAAATAAAAGAAAAATATGAGGAAGCAGAAAGGACGGCCCAAACAGAAAGCTGGAAAAGCTTCTGTACGAAACAGGACAAAGAAAGTCTCTGGGAAGGAATTTATAGGGTTATAGGTAGGACGCTGAAAAGAAAAGAGGATCTGCCCCTTATTAAAGAAGGGAAGGAGTTAAACCACCACGAATCTGCCGCATTGCTGGCGGAAGTATTCTACCCCGAGGACAGGAAGGAAGATGATAATGAGGAGCACAGGCGTACCAGAATGGAAGCCGAAAAAGTAAACGAGATGGGCCATGATGAAGGTCATGACCCACCGTTTACTCAGGAAGAACTAATTTACACTGTTGCAAGCTTCAATCCTAAAAAAGCCCCGGGGATGGATGGCCTTACGGCCGATATCTGCCAACAATCAATTCAACACAATCCGGAGCTCTTCCTATCACTGGCAAACAAATGCCTAGAGCTGGGCTACTTCCCGAAGCTCTGGAAGGAGGCCACTGTAGTAATACTAAGGAAACCTGGGAAGGAGAGCTACACAACTCCCAAGGCATATAGGCCAATAGGACTGTTGCCGGTGATGGGAAAAGTATTGGAAAAAATGCTTATGGGCAGAATAAAATGGCACATCACACCCGGACTTAGCACACGCCAGTACGGGTTTATGCCACAGAAGAGCACCGAAGACTCCCTCTATGACCTGCTGCGGCACATACGAGACAAGCTTAATAATAAAAAATTGATCGTTATGATATCACTGGACATAGAGGGAGCCTTTGACAGTGCATGGTGGCCGGCCATAAAAACCGGACTGGCGAAAGCGAAATGCCCGATAAATCTAAGAAGAGTGGTGGACAGCTACCTAGAACACAGAAAGGTCAGAGTGAGATACGCCGGACAGGAGATCGCCAGGGTAACCAACAAGGGTTGTGTGCAGGGTTCGATAGGGGGCCCAACTTTTTGGAATATTTTACTCGACCCCCTGCTTAAAGGCCTAGTACAAAGGGGAGATTACTGCCAAGCTTTCGCCGACGACGTGGTATTGGTATTCGATGGAGACTCCGCAATGGAGGTCCAGCGACGTGCCAATGACGCCCTCGGGTATGTTCATCAGTGGGGAGTCAGCAATAAGTTAAAATTCGCACCGCATAAAACGAATGCGATGGTAATCACGCGGAAGCTTAAGCATGACACCCCACTGCTGAGCATGGGTGGGGTCGACATTGGTATGTCGCGGGAAATCAAAGTCCTTGGGCTGACCATAGACGACAAGCTGACATTCAATGCCCATGCATCTAATGTTTGTAAAAAAGCATTGAACTTTTATAAGCAGTTGTCTAGGGCAGCCCGGATTAGTTGGGGACTTCATCCGGACGTGATTCGTACCATCTACGTGGCAGTGGTCGAACCAACCATCATGTATGCGGCAAGTGCATGGGCACCTGCCGCCAAAAAGCTGATGGTGCGCAAACAATTAAACGCGGTCCAAAGGGGTTTTGTACAGAAACTGTGCAAATCCTATCGCACGGTCTCTTTGAACTCGGCGCTGGTACTGGCTGGGGTACTACCCCTTGATCTTCGAATACAAGAGGCAGCTGCACTATATAAGGCGAGGAGGGGGGTATCACAGCCAGCGCTAGGAGACAAGGAGATTGAGCGACGTACCGCGTATGATAGAACCCCACATCCGGCCAAGTATATAAGCCTGCAGTTCATATGCCTGGCAGATCAGGAACAGGTCAGAAATCACTGCACTCAAGCAGTGCAGATTTACACGGACGGCAGCAAAATCGAGGGCAAGGTTGGGGCGTCATTGTCCCACTGGAGAAATAATGAGGAAATCAAAAGCCAAAAAATTTTGCTGTCGCCCCATTGCACCGTCTACCAGGCAGAACTGCTGGCTATATGTGTGGCAACACGGGAAGTCTTGCGTAGCCAAGAATGTAGCTTTGGGATATACAGCGACTCTAGGTCATCGTTGGAAACTGTCGCAAACCACCGCTCTCTCCATCCCCTCTCAGTCGAAATACGGGAGAACCTTCGACAATGTAAGGATATATCCAAAAAAGTTGAACTTTTTTGGATAAAAGCTCATGCAGGACTGGAGGGTAACGAGAGAGCGGACCAGCTGGCTAAGGACGCCGCTTTAAAAATGAAAACAAGGCCAAACTACGACAAATGCCCGATATCATTCGTCAAGCGGCAGATCCGCGAGGACACGCTTGACGAATGGAATCGAAGATACAGATCCGAGGGCACAGCCGGCGTCACGAAATTATTTTTCCCGGACGCTATCCAAGCGTTCAGACACATAAGACAGCTAAAACCGACAGGGACATTGACACAAATTTTGACAGGGCACGGTGGGTTTTCCGAATACCTGAACAGGTTCAAATGTAAGGAAAACCCATCGTGCATATGTGACCCTGACAAACAAGAGACGGTAGAACACATACTGACAGACTGCCCCGCCTATGATCCGGAAAGGTATGATATCGAACAGGAACTGGGAATGAAAATAGAGACAAGTAACTTAAACACTTTAATAACAAGTAAAGATACTAGAGCCAAATTTATTGAGTTTTCTATAAAAATAGCCAGTAGGGTTAATAGGAGGAATAAGTAAGCACTATATATGCTTAGTATTCACATTTGTATAATATATAACAGTAGCATAATGTAACTGCTGAAAATGTCCGAACCTAATAGTAACAAAACCCTAATGTCATAAAATTTACCAAACCCGATATGTTTTCTATAGCTATAAGAATAAACATAAATAATTCCCATAGATTTAAAAATGATGCCAATTTGTAATGTGACGAATGTTATAGCCCTAAATTAAATGTAAATTGATGTATATGTCCCACAGACATAAGAATATATAATTGTAAATGGAAAAATGTGACATAGATTTATAGATGTAAGGATATACAGAGATAAGGAAATTAACATTGTATTAAAGATAGAAATAACCAAGAATGTAAAAAACTAGAAATGTAACAAATTATAGTAAATAAGGTCTCTGGCAGTGTCAGAGGGACATTGTAAGGCAGGAGTGTGGTTTTAGCCGGTAAGAGTCCGGCACTGCCCAGATTGGCTCACCAGTGAGGCAGTCTGGGCGTCCATGAGGATTTCCCACTCCTGCCAAAACAAAAAAAAAAAAAAAAAAAAAAAAAAAAAAAAAAACCTAACCTAACCTAACCTAACCTAACCTAACCTAACCAATCTGCCGCATTGCTGGCGGAAGTATTCTACCCCGAGGACAGGAAGGAAGATGATAATGAGGAGCACAGGCGTACCAGAATGGAAGCCGAAAAAGTAAACGAGATGGGCCATGATGAAGGTCATGACCCACCGTTTACTCAGGAAGAACTAATTTACACTGTTGCAAGCTTCAATCCTAAAAAAGCCCCGGGGATGGATGGCCTTACGGCCGATATCTGCCAACAATCAATTCAACACAATCCGGAGCTCTTCCTATCACTGGCAAACAAATGCCTAGAGCTGGGCTACTTCCCGAAGCTCTGGAAGGAGGCCACTGTAGTAATACTAAGGAAACCTGGGAAGGAGAGCTACACAACTCCCAAGGCATATAGGCCAATAGGACTGTTGCCGGTGATGGGAAAAGTATTGGAAAAAATGCTTATGGGCAGAATAAAATGGCACATCACACCCGGACTTAGCACACGCCAGTACGGGTTTATGCCACAGAAGAGCACCGAAGACTCCCTCTATGACCTGCTGCGGCACATACGAGACAAGCTTAATAATAAAAAATTGATCGTTATGATATCACTGGACATGGAGGGAGCCTTTGACAGTGCATGGTGGCCGGCCATAAAAACCGGACTGGCGAAAGCGAAATGCCCGATAAATCTAAGAAGAGTGGTGGACAGCTACCTAGAACACAGAAAGGTCAGAGTGAGATACGCCGGACAGGAGATCGCCAGGGTAACCAACAAGGGTTGTGTGCAGGGTTCGATAGGGGGCCCAACTTTTTGGAATATTTTACTCGACCCCCTGCTTAAAGGCCTAGTACAAAGGGGAGATTACTGCCAAGCTTTCGCCGACGACGTGGTATTGGTATTCGATGGAGACTCCGCAATGGAGGTCCAGCGACGTGCCAATGACGCCCTCGGGTATGTTCATCAGTGGGGAGTCAGCAATAAGTTAAAATTCGCACCGCATAAAACGAATGCGATGGTAATCACGCGGAAGCTTAAGCATGACACCCCACTGCTGAGCATGGGTGGGGTCGACATTGGTATGTCGCGGGAAATCAAAGTCCTTGGGCTGACCATAGACGACAAGCTGACATTCAATGCCCATGCATCTAATGTTTGTAAAAAAGCATTGAACTTTTATAAGCAGTTGTCTAGGGCAGCCCGGATTAGTTGGGGACTTCATCCGGACGTGATTCGTACCATCTACGTGGCAGTGGTCGAACCAACCATCATGTATGCGGCAAGTGCATGGGCACCTGCCGCCAAAAAGCTGATGGTGCGCAAACAATTAAACGCGGTCCAAAGGGGTTTTGTACAGAAACTGTGCAAATCCTATCGCACGGTCTCTTTGAACTCGGCGCTGGTACTGGCTGGGGTACTACCCCTTGATCTTCGAATACAAGAGGCAGCTGCACTATATAAGGCGAGGAGGGGGGTATCACAGCCAGCGCTAGGAGACAAGGAGATTGAGCGATGTACCGCGTATGATAGAACCCCACATCCGGCCAAGTATATAAGCCTGCAGTTCATATGCCTGGCAGATCAGGAACAGGTCAGAAATCACTGCACTCAAGCAGTGCAGATTTACACGGACGGCAGCAAAATCGAGGGCAAGGTTGGGGCGTCATTGTCCCACTGGAGAAATAATGAGGAAATCAAAAGCCAAAAAATTTTGCTGTCGCCCCATTGCACCGTCTACCAGGCAGAACTGCTGGCTATATGTGTGGCAACACGGGAAGTCTTGCGTAGCCAAGAATGTAGCTTTGGGATATACAGCGACTCTAGGTCGTCGTTGGAAACTGTCGCAAACCACCGCTCTCTCCATCCCCTCTCAGTCGAAATACGGGAGAACCTTCGACAATGTAAGGATATATCCAAAAAAGTTGAACTTTTTTGGATAAAAGCTCATGCAGGACTGGAGGGTAACGAGAGAGCGGACCAGCTGGCTAAGGACGCCGCTTTAAAAATGAAAACAAGGCCAAACTACGACAAATGCCCGATATCATTCGTCAAGCGGCAGATCCGCGAGGACACGCTTGACGAATGGAATCGAAGATACAGATCCGAGGGCACAGCCGGCGTCACGAAATTATTTTTCCCGGACGCTATCCAAGCGTTCAGACACATAAGACAGCTAAAACCGACAGGGACATTGACACAAATTTTGACAGGGCACGGTGGGTTTTCCGAATACCTGAACAGGTTCAAATGTAAGGAAAACCCATCGTGCATATGTGACCCTGACAAACAAGAGACGGTAGAACACATACTGACAGACTGCCCCGCCTATGATCCGGAAAGGTATGATATCGAACAGGAACTGGGAATGAAAATAGAGACAAGTAACTTAAACACTTTAATAACAAGTAAAGATACTAGAGCCAAATTTATTGAGTTTTCTATAAAAATAGCCAGTAGGGTTAATAGGAGGAATAAGTAAGCACTATATATGCTTAGTATTCATATTTGTATAATATATAACAGTAGCATAATGTAACTGCTGAAAATGTCCGAACCTAATAGTAACAAAACCCTAATGTCATAAAATTTACCAAACCCGATATGTTTTCTATAGCTATAAGAATAAACATAAATAATTCCCATAGATTTAAGAATGATGCCAATTTGTAATGTGACGAATGTTATAGCCCTAAATTAAATGTAAATTGATGTATATGTCCCACAGACATAAGAATATATAATTGTAAATGGAAAAATGTGACATAGATTTATAGATGTAAGGATATACAGAGATAAGGAAATTAACATTGTATTAAAGATAGAAATAACCAAGAATGTAAAAAACTAGAAATGTAACAAATTATAGTAAATAAGGTCTCTGGCAGTGTCAGAGGGACATTGTAAGGCAGGAGTGTGGTTTTAGCCGGTAAGAGTCCGGCACTGCCCAGATTGGCTCACCAGTGAGGCAGTCTGGGCGTCCATGAGGATTTCCCACTCCTGCCAAAACAAAAAAAAAAAAAAAAAAAAAACCTAACCTAACCTAACCTAACCTAACCTAACCTAACCTAACCTAACCTAACCTAACCTAACCTAACCTAACCTAACCTAACCTAACCTAACCTAACCTAACCTAACCTAACCTAACCTAACCTAACCTAACCTAACCCTTCATATCCTTAACAAAGGTGACACTCCAACCTTTGATACTATTCGTGGCGGAAAACACTACACCAGTTTCGTTGACGTGACGGCCTGCACTATTGATATGCTGGACCTGGTGGAGGACTGGAAAGTTATCGCAAATCTCACGTGCGCTGACCACAGTGGTATTAGATTTAATATCAAACTCAAAAAATCGGTAGGGGTAAGTGTCAAAAGAACCACAAGACTTTATAATACAAAAAAAGCAAATTGGGAAACTTTTCATAATAAATTTAAACAACTAATATTAGAATACAACTTAGAAATCGGAAAAATTAGTACCATTAATACAGTCGAAGAATTAGATTTATTCATAAAAAACTACAACAAAGCTATTACAGAATCTAGTAACATCTCAATACCTACAAAAAAGAATTCAGAGACATTTACCCTACCATGGTGGTCAGAGGAGCTCGCGAGGATGAAGCGAGAAGTCACCACTAGGAAACGCAGAATCAAGAACGCCGCACCGATTAGAAAACAAAGTGTTGTGGACGCCTACAAAATCGCCAGAGACGAATATGAGGCTAGAGCTATGGAGGCCTATATCGGAAGCTGGAAGGAATTCTGTAGCAAACAGGACAAGGAGAGTCTGTGGGAGGGTATCTACCGAGTGATAGGGAGAACAGCCAAGAGGGAAGAGGATACACCCTTGGAAGAAGGCGGCATCACTCTTGATGCAAAACGCTCGGTGGAGTTATTGGCAAAAACGTTCTACCCGGAAGATCTAAGGGAGAATGATAACCAGATGCATCGTGAAATAAGGAACCGAGCATCAGCCGTGAACCTCCAACAACCCGAGGGACAAAACGATCCTCCGTTCACAACAACGGAAATGCTCACCGCACTGGATTCCTTGAACCCCAAGAAAGCACCTGGAGCCGACGGATTCACTGCTGACATATGCAGCCATGCCATAAAAAGTGATCCTAAACTTTTCCTGGAAGTACTCAACAAATGTTTAGAGCTCCATTACTTCCCAGTTGTCTGGAAGGAAGCCACGGTCATAGTGTTGAGGAAACCAGGAAAAGAATCATATGCAACTCCCAAGTCTTACCGCCCCATAGGACTGCTACCGGTAATGGGCAAGGTGTATGAAAAAATGTTGGTCGCCAGACTTAAACACCACCTGTTACCGAAACTAAACCCCAATCAGTTTGGATTCATGCCCCAAAAAAGCTGCGAAGACGCCCTTTATAAATTAATGCAACATATAAACACTAAATTAGACGAGAAGAAAATCATAACCGTCGTGTCATTGGATATAGAGGGCGCGTTCGACAGCGCATGGTGGCCAGCGATCAGAGTTCAACTGGCAAAAGCGGACTGTCCACTTAACATCAGAAAAGTGTTTGACAGCTACCTCGACCAAAGGAAGGTCACTGTGAGGTATAATGGGGAAACTTTCACAAAGGCGACCAACAAAGGGTGCGTCCAAGGGTCTATAGGTGGGCCCATCCTTTGGAATATACTACTGGATCCCCTGCTGAACACCCTTGAATCCGCGGGTCACTATGTGCAAGCGTTTGCCGACGACGTCGTCATGGTGTTCGATGGTCAGACTTCACAACACGTGCAAAGACACGCCAATGCCGCTCTCGAGCTTGTTCGGGTGTGGGGTGTCGAGAATAAGCTCAAATTCGCGCCTCATAAGACCAATGCAATGGTAATCACACGCAAGCTTAAATTCGATACTCCGCACTTGAGCATGGGAGGAGTGGACATTGGCATGTCCAAACAAATTAAGATGTTGGGTGTGACGTTTGACGAAAAACTCACTTTTAACGCACACGTGGCTAATGTCTGTAGGAAGGCCATAAACATCTACAAGCAGCTCGCAAGAGCAGCAAAAGCGAGTTGGGGCCTCCATCCCGAAGTGATTCGGATAATATACACGGCGACCATCGAACCCATCATTTTATATGCGGCGAGCGTTTGGGCACCGGCTGCCGAAAAACTGGGAGTGCAGAAACAGCTCGGAACTGTGCAGAGAGGATTCGCACAAAAAATGTGCAAGGCTTATCGCACGGTCTCCCTGAACTCAGCACTGGTCTTGGCGGGAGCGCTCCCGCTTGATCTTCGTGTACGCGAGGTAGCCTCGCTATACAGGATCAGGAAGGGGGCGGCTCTGCCAGGTCTGGGGGACAGGGAGATCGAGCGATCAATGCCAGCAACAGAAGCGCCACACCCTGCAGCGGTTACAGACCTCAAACTGACGTGCCTTAGAAACCAGAATGACGTGGACGCGAACAGTAGCTGTGCAGTGAAAATCTTCACGGATGGCAGCAAGATCGGGGAAAGGGTCGGAGCAGCGCTATCCGTGTGGGAGGACGAAACGGAAGTAAGGACCGTCAAGCTTTGTTTGCCGTCATACTGCACAGTCTACCAAGCGGAATTACTGGCCGTTCGCGAAGCCACGCGGAGAATAAAAAAGCACAGTGGACTCACATTCGGTATCTACAGCGACTCAATGGCAGCCTTACAAACGGTTATCAACCTCGAATCCCTCCATCCGCTAGCTGTAGAAACCCGCGAGAACCTAGCAGAATTATCTCGACAGAACAAAGTGGTATCTCTGTTCTGGATAAAAGCACACGCAGGATTGGAGGGAAATGAAAGAGCTGACCAGCTTGCCAAGGAGGCCGCTGCTGCATCTAGTAAGAGGAAACCAGACTACGACTATTTTCCCGTCTCATTTGCGAAACGACAGCTCCGACTGGAAACGATTCGCGAATGGGATGCGAGATATAGGTCGGGAGAAGTGGCTGGAATCACAAAACTCTTCTTCCCTGATGTGATTGCTGCATATAGGGTAATTCGCAAGTTCGAACCGACATGCCTTAGCACTCAATTGTTGACCGGCCATGGGGGGTTCTCCGAATACCTATGTCGATTTAAGCGTAAGGAGAGTGCCTCATGCACTTGTGACCCAGGAGTAAAAGAGTCCGTCCCCCACATTATCTTGGAATGCCCAGTGTTCGGATATGAAAGGTACAAGATTGAACAGATTTTAGATACAAAACTGACAACAGAAAACATAAAATGTATAATGGTGGACAAGAGAAGGAAAAAGTTCATGGACTATTGCTTGAAACTAATAGAAACTGTCGTAAAAAGAAACAAGTAACAAAAGTATGATGACCATATATTATGTAATATATCGTATATCATACACGAAAATTTATTAAGGAAAATTATAATTAAAAGTAAGATTAAGCTTAGTTTAAGGTACAAATAAATATAGGATTTAAACCAGTGTAAGAAGAAAAAGTAAAAGGTATCAGACATCTGTTGTACCCTAATTTAATACAGAAAACTGTGTATGCTCTAAACCTGACACTTATAATAAAGAAATAAGAAAAGAGTAGATAGAAGGATAAGACCGGAATCCCACCGGGAAATGGCATGACAGAGATTGTAAAAAGAAAGATATAGTATGCGGAATATAAGTGCGAGAGAAATACTTGATAGCACTGGAACGAAAGATTATCAATAGATAAAATAGGCTTTGACTTTGGGTCAGAGGTAGTAGCATAAAAAAAAAAAAAAAAAAAAAAAAAAAAAAAAAAACCTAACCTAACCTAACCTAACCTAACCTAACCTAACCTAACCTAACCTAACCTAACCTAACCTAACCTAACCTAACCTAACCTAACCTAACCTAACCTAACCTAACCTAACCTAACCTAACCTAACCTAACCTAACCTAACCTAACCTAACCTAACCTAACCTAACCTAACCTAACCTAACCTAACCTAACCTAACCTAACCTAACCTAACCTAACCTAACCTAACCTAACCTAACCTAACCTAACCTAACCTAACCTAACCTAACCTAACCTAACCTAACCTAACCTAACCTAACCTAACCTAACCTAACCTAACCTAACCTAACCTAACCTAACCTAACCTAACCTAACCTAACCTAACCTAACCTAACCTAACCTAACCTAACCTAACCTAACCTAACCTAACCTAACCTAACCTAACCTAACCTAACCTAACCTAACCTAACCTAACCTAACCTAACCTAACCTAACCTAACCTAACCTAACCTAACCTAACCTAACCTAACCTAACCTAACCTAACCTAACCTAACCTAACCTAACCTAACCTAACCTAACCTAACCTAACCTAACCTAACCTAACCTAACCTAACCTAACCTAACCTAACCTAACCTAACCTAACCTAACCTAACCTAACCTAACCTAACCTAACCTAACCTAACCTAACCTAACCTAACCTAACCTAACCTAACCTAACCTAACCTAACCTAACCTAACCTAACCTAACCTAACCTAACCTAACCTAACCTAACCTAACCTAACCTAACCTAACCTAACCTAACCTAACCTAACCTAACCTAACCTAACCCAGTCTGGCTTCAACCGCCGCCCCGAACGCCACGAAAAAACCGCGCTCCGCTGTCGAAAAACGCTAAAAATAGCAAAAGTTTCCGGAATATACAAGTGTTATACATCAAAAGACGCGCAATCGCAAGGCGATCACGGTTGTGAAGTTAGTTTTGTGAAAAGTGGAAAACAGTGCAAGTTTTAACCAAAAAAGGTGAAATTACGGGAACAGTTGACTTTGAAAGTCAAATATCTCCGGATCCAAAGCGACGACATAGTCTTTTTAAAAGCCTATCAGGATCGGCACACCAAGATCTTCGATCCCGGAAAAAGTCCCGAATTTTTCCGCGCAGGCGCGCGGAAATACAAGCAAGTACCTGTTTTCCCGGTGACGCATTCCCGATCCAGGACTAGGAAATCATCCCTGACCGTTCCCAGAGAAGGAGAACACGACAAGGATCACGGAGGTATTTCCAAAATAAATTTCCATTCAGTGAAAACCCAGTAATTGCAATTACAAAATTCCTGTGCGGCCGTGAAAGAGCTGAAAACTTTTACCGGCCACTATTTAACGAAATCTTCAGCGACAACCTAGCTTCAAATTCTGGTGGGAGCTAGCTGGGATATCACCGAACTCGGATGCAAAAATTTAGATTTTTTAGACTGTAAATTTAGGATATATTAGAGTTTTAGTAAAGTGCTTAAAAATTTCCGCTCGCAAAATAATTGGTTTTCCGCCGAATATTGTAACTGAATTAACAATCGAAATACCCCACACATCCATAATATTTGTTTGGTTTTGTAATTGTAAAAGTAGCACTAGAGCATAACGTATTTTTGGTTAAAATCCTAGTAAATATAAATAAGTAATTCTAAAGTTATAGGTTATTTCAAATTGAAATTTTTTCCCCGATCTCCACGTGTTTGCAAGATATCGGAAAAGGCTATATTTCAGGAACGGGAGGTCGTGGAAGGAAAATAAGAGCTTCTACCATAGTTTCCCCGAAAAGGGCTATCCTAATAACTTTGTCCCATCACTCCACGACATCTCTGTGAAAAAATCGGGGTAAATTATCGTAATTTTAGGGGAAATCTCCCCACTTTGTGTTCTCCCTATTGTTTGCATAATGTTGTTTTACTGTTTTATTAATTATTATATAAGAGAGTAGATCTGTTTAATCCATCCCATTTTATTTATTCGTACATTTTTTTGCACAAAATTTTTAAATCTCACCAACCGGGAATCGAACCCGGAACTTTTAAAAACTTAAAAACGCTCATATCTCGGGAACGGACACTCTATTGGCCACCCTCCTTCGAACCCCCACCCTTCTTTTAATTAATATATTAGTATATTTAATATCCCCCCCCCCCCTCACCTAAAGTATCCTCCGTGGATCATTTATATCATCATTATATTTACGTATATACCCCCCAAAGCGAAATACCCCCCCCAACCCTTCCTCGGACCATCACCTAATCCCCCCCCCCCTCTCCACTCACCTTCGATCATCTCACCCGCCTATATAATAGACCATATATATGTATGCTGCAGATCCCAGTCACCTAGTTGGTACCCCTCACCTCCCTTCCCCCTAAAAACTTAGTTCCCCAATTATTTCAGAAACGGCTGGGAATATCAAAATTTTGATAAAATTTCCCCCCCCCCACTAACCCCCCTCTCAGTTCGAACCTAGAATTAAATAAGACCCCAAGACCCCTATTTTATGACCCCAAGTACCCATATTTGTATATATTTATAGAATTTATATAACCCGTTAACATTACTTAAACCCCTGGGGCCGTCTCTCATGTGACCCCTTGTGACCCCCAAGACCCCATTTTTTGACCCCTGCCTTTTGTCCCCAAAAACTGAGTAGTACCCATATTTATTAATAACGGTTTTTCTCTTCATAGCCAGACTTATTTTAATTTTGATTAGTTTAATTGTTTTATAGATTTTAAGTGTTAAATCAAAGTTTCTTTATTTTTAAAGACATTTTAGCGTCCAAGTTTTTCAAGATCCCAAAACCATTTTACACGACAGTGGAGGACGAGCCAAGCTAAATAAGTACAAACTCGGGCATTCTGCGGCCACTGGGGGGGAAGTTGTACCGGTTTGAAGATTGACTTTGACAGTTCTTGAACTGTCAAACCAAATTTAAGACTCGGATAGCTCCCGAACCGGAGGTCGTGGAAGGTTGGGGTTTTCTTTGGGGACGTTGGCTGGCCCGTTTTCACCTGAGTAGCATAACTTACCCACTGTTTCACTTCCGGGATACCCCCCCCCCCCATCTCACCCATCCCCTCTTCCAAAACACCCCATCATTCAATCACCCAACAATAAGTTAACAAGCGGCCCTCAGCCATACTGTGAAATTAAAACCCTTCCGGGATAACCCCCCTCCACCCCTCCTAAATATCACCCTATCGGGCCATATCTCGGGAACGAGAGGACATAGAGCCGATTCGACCTCAAAATCAGCCTTTGTGGTGTCGAAACACCACGGCTAAAGTCACATAAGAGGAATCCATCCCCTCCATTTTTCCCTTTTTCCCCGAACCTTCCCCTCCCTTATCCTTTAAAAGGCCATATCTCGGGAACGAGAGGACTTAGAGCCGATCCGACCTCAAAATCAGCCTTTGTGGTGTCGAAGACACCACGGCTAAAGTCACATAAGAGGAATCCACCCCCTCCATTTTTCCCTTTTTCCCCGAACCTTCCCCTCCCTTATCCTTTAAAAGGCCATATCTCGGGAACGAGAGGACTTAGAGCCGATCCGACCTCAAAATCAGCCTTTGTGGTGTCGAAGACACCACGGTTAAAGTCGCACAAGAGGTACCCTCCCCCCCTGATTGGACCCTCCCCTACCCTTTTACACACTGTATCACAAATAAACCGGTAACTACGGGGGTTAGAAAAATTTGGACCGCGGATTAGTAGCGTTTGATTTTGACTCCTCATTTACAGGGAAGAGACGTAAAAAACAGGACTATATATTATATATAGTGTAATATACATTGACAAACACTTACCCCCCTATACAGGGTTAGACAATTTATACCACGTATTATTATTTATATCCTTCGACAACTTTCCCGTTCATTTCGTTGTGCCCTATACACACAAGTCATACAACGCGAAATACCAGCAAATTGAGGTTATAAAATGTTTCCCGGAATTCGCACCCCAATAAGCAGAGGGCCAGGAGCCAGCGCCAGCGGACCGCAAGAGTCGCGAAAAGAGGGATCCTCTGGAGCGCAAGCTGCGCCGAAGGGGTTAGCCCTGACGTTCGGTGGAAAAGACGCTGCCGCTCCCGCCACTACTCCCAGCACCGCGGGCCCGCCTGAACAGGCGCTGGACGCCGCCAAGACTTTTATCAGGAAACCTGAACGAAAGAGAAGATCTATGGACGTAATGAAGGCGTACAATAAAAACCCTGACGCTTACGCCACATCGTCCAGCGACTGGCTTCTCCAGGAGGTCATGAAGACTTTTGAGGACATACCAGCTAGAGTCAGGGATTACCCTCAGATGAGGAAGGACATAAAGACCTTCCTGGAGACACAGTCGGATAAGAGTCTGGGGATCTTATTCGAACTCAGCAAGCGGCTAAAGAACTCGGAGACGGCGCCAAAAACAGTCCTGTCTGCAAAAATTGACACCACGCCGTCATCACCCAAATTGCCGCGAGAAATTCTGGAAAGGCTGGAAGTGATGGAAGAATCGCTGAGGATACAACTCAAGGACCTCGAAGGCAAAGTTAAAAAAGGCTTCGAAGACATGTGCGATTACTGCGGCGATAGTGGTTCCGACATCATCGACAAAGTTATCGACAAAATTGACGGAGTCAGCGACAAGGTCGACGTAGCACAAGCGGCCATAGACCACACTAGAGAAGGAGTGAAGACAGTGGGTCTCGCTGCGGCAGACCTCAAAAATGGAGTCGAAAACGTTGCCGGTGTTGTCGCCACCAGATCGGACAGAATAGAGGAGCTCATAAGGGAGGTCGTATGCGAGCCAAAGACTGACTCGCAGACTTACGCCCAAGTCACAGCAGCCAAACCGGGACGTCGGCCGGCGCTTCACTCGTTGGCGGTCACCACAGAAGATAGCAGGGTTACCGCCGACGGGGTGCTCGCCCGGGTGAAGGAGGCGGTCGACGCCAGGGGAACTGGACTGAAAATAAATAAAGTCCGAAAGGCCAAAAACCAGACGGTCATACTAGGATGTGACTCAGAGGCGGAGCTCAGAAGAGTTAAAGACCGGATTGACAGCAGAGGTGAGGGACTAAGAGCAGAGCCCATGAAAAACAAAAACCCGCTCGTTGTCCTTAAGGATGTCTTTTTGGATAGCGGCGATGAGGAAATAGTAAGGGCGCTCCACTCCCAGAACGACGACATTTTCAGGGGCTTAGACCAGGAGGAAATGGAAGTGAAAATAAAGTATAAGAAAAGGACCAGAAATCCCAAGACGGCGCACGTGGTCGTCCAAGTCAGACCCAAAGTATGGCAGAGGATGACGGAGGCTGGGGCTCTTTACCTTGACCTGCAAAGGGTCAGGGTGGAGGATCAGTCACCACTCATCCAATGTACAAAATGCTTAGCATTTGGACATGGCCGGAAATTTTGTACCGAGAGTGTGGACAGGTGCAGTCACTGCGGGGGACCGCATCTGCGCGAGCAGTGCGAGGACTTTGTTGCGGAGAGGGAACCGCAGTGCTGCAATTGCCTGCACTCAAAGCTCCAGAAGACCGACCACAACGCATTTAGCGTGGAGTGCCCGGTCCGTAAGAAATGGGATTACCTGGCTCGGACGACGACGGCATACGCCTAAAACAGCTGCTCCCTGGATATATAAATGTATGTATTTTAAATATATATTATGTATATATCAAAAACACACACGGGATAGCAAACACACACGGGACACTAAACACCTTACACAGCCCATAAATGTTAAACAAACACAAACATTAGTCAAGAAATAGCAATAAATATGTATATTCTAAGTATATATATATAGTATTGCCGAAAAATAAAATGAAGAAAAATAATAAATTATAGATAATTATATAGGTCCAATCCCTGTCCTAAACTTTAAACCTTGAACCCCAAAACCTACCTGGTCTAAGGAGAATAGTAACGCTAACATATAAACATATATGTACACAGTACTAGATAATGGAAGGATAAGTGAGACATAAGTATGGGTCTTGGGATGTTAAAATCAAAATAAGTTGATAGAATTGTAAAATTAAGTATTCAATAGATAAGTAATAGATAAATAGACAGGAAAGTAGCAAAACAAAACACATGTTTAAATATATAATGGAAATAAAGAAAGCTATATAAGAACAGTTGTTATTGTGCAAAAGTATAAAAGGAAATATACTAAAATTAGAATAATATGTACAAGTAGCTAAAATTTAGAAATAAAGTTAAATGATTACATTTCGGTAAAAAGAATAATAAAAGGAAAGTGAAGCATAAGTAAAAGTCTTGGTTTTGTTTAAAACTAGAATAAGTTGATAGAACTGTTAAATCAAATACTAAATAAATAAGTAATAGACAAGCAAGGTAGCAAAAAAAGGACATATGTTCGAATATATAATAGAAATAAGGAAAGTTGCTTAAGACCAATTGTTATCATGTAAAAGTATAAATAGAAATGTATCAAATAAGTATAATATGTATCAGCAGCTAAAACATATAAATAAGGTGAAATGATCACATATGGGTAAAAGTAAAAGGATAAGTGAAGCATAATTATAAGTCTTGGTTCTGTTTAAAAATTAGAATAAGCTGAGTGTATCGTATAAATTTAAGTACTAAATAAATAAGTAACAGATAAATAGATAAGGATAGTAGCAAAATAAGAACACATGTTTAAATATATAACAGAAGTAAGGAAAGTTATATAAGAATGACCTGTTATTATGTAAAAGTATAAATAGAAACTTATCAAAATAAGAATAATATGAATAAGCAGCTAAACTGAGAAATAAGATGGAATTATCACACTCATGTAAAAAAATAAAAAGGATAACTGAAGTATAAGTATAAGTTTTGGTTTTTGTTTAAAATTAGAATACACATTGTTAAATACATAATAGAAGTAAGGAAAGTTATATAGGAACGATTTTGTTATGTAAAAGTATAAATAGAAATGTATCAAAATAAGAATAATATTAATAAGTAGTTAAAACTTAGAAATAAGGTGAAACTATCACATTATGTAAATAAATCAAGGCGTCAACTTAATACCCCCTGAAATAAAGAAAAGTAAAGACAGTTAGAATAGCGGGAGTCCCACCCGGCTAAGAATGGAAAGGATGAATAAAAGAAAGACACAGTATGAGGCATAAAAGTGCGAGAGGAATAAATGATAGAAATTGAATGAATGAGAAACTTAGAATAATAAGAGCCGTTTGACCCATGAACGGGAAAAGCACAAAAAAAAAAAAAAAAAAAAAAAAAAAAAAAAAAAAAAAAAAAAAAAAAAAAAAACCTAACCTAACCTAACCTAACCTAACCTAACCTAACCTAACCTAACCTAACCTAACCTAACCTAACCTAACCTAACCTAACCTAACCTAACCTAACCTAACCTAACCTAACCTAACCTAACCCAGTCTGGCTTCAACCGCCGGCCCCGAACGCCACGAAAAAACCGCGCTCCGCTGTCGAAAAACGCTAAAAATAGCAAAAGTTTCCGGAATATACCAGTGTTATATGTTAAAAGAAGCGCAATCGCGAGGCGATTACGGTGGTGAAAACAGTGTTGTGATCGGAGATATATAGTGCAATTTATCAACAAAATAGTTGATTTTCTGAAAGTTTTAAAAAACAAAGTGCTATATCTCCGAAAGTGAAGCGGCGACCTACCAAATAAAAAGTGCTATCAGGACCGCCTACCCAGGAGCAACAATCCTGGAAAAAGAAAATATTTTTTCCGCGCAGGCGCGCGGGAATACGGGGAAGAACTCCACCCTCGAGACGAAGTCCCGCTCCCTGGGGCTCAAAAATCATCCCTGACCGTTCCCAGAGAAGGAGAACACGACAAGGATCACGGAGGTATTTCCAAAATAAATTTCCATTCAGTGAAAACCCAGTAATTGCAATTACAAAATTCCTGTGCGGCCGTGAAAGAGCTGAAAACTTTTACCGGCCACTATTAAACGAAATCTTCAGCGACAACCTACCTTCAAATTCTGGTGGGAGCTAGCTGGGATATCACCGAACTCGGATGCAAAAATTTAGATTTTTTAGACTGTAAATTCAGGATATATTAGAGTTTTAGTAAAGTGCTTAAAAATTTCCGCTCGCAAAATAATTGGTTTTCCGCCGAATATTGTAACTGAATTAACAATCGAAATACCCCACACATCCATAATATTTGTTTGGTTTTGTAATTGTAAAAGTAGCACTAGAGCATAACGTATTTTTGGTTAAAATCCTAGTAAATATAAATAAGTAATTCTAAAGTTATAGGTTATGTCAAATTGAAATTTTTTCCCCGATCTCCACGTGTTTGCAAGATATCGGGAAAGGCTATATTTCAGGAACGGGAGGTCGTGGAAGGAAAATAAGAGCTTCTACCATAGTTTCCCCGAAAAGGGCTATCCTAATAACTTTGTCCCATCATTCCACGACGTCTCTGTGAAAAAATCGGGGTAAATTATCGTAATTTTAGGGGAAATCTCCCCACTTTGTTTTTTCCCTATTGTTTACATATTATTTTACTGTTTTATTAATTATTATATAAGAGAGTAGATCTGTTTAATCCATCCCATTTTATTTATTCGTACATTTTTTGCACAAAATTTTTAAATCTCACCAACCGGGAATCGAACCCGGAACTTTTAAAAACTTAAAAACGCTCATATCTCGGGAACGGAGCCAGTTAGCCCATTTTTAACGCCAGCCTGGATATCTATACTATGTATAGATATACAGCGACACTCTATTGGCCACCCTCCTTCGAACCCCCACCCTTCTTTTAATTAATATATTAGTATATTTAATATCCCCCCCCCCCCCTCACCTAAAGTATCCTCCGTGGATCATTTATATCATCATTATATTTACGTATATACCCCCCAAAGCGAAATACCCCCTCCAACCCTTCCTCGGACCATCACCTAATCCCCCCCCCCCCTCTCCACTCACCTTCGATCATCTCACCCGCCTATATAATAGACCATATATATGTATGCTGCAGATCCCAGTCACCTAGTTGGTACCCCTCACCTCCCTTCCCCCTAAAAACTTAGTTCCCCAATTATTTCAGAAACGGCTGGGAATATCAAAATTTTGATAAAATTTTCCCCCCCCCACTAACCCCCCTCTCAGTTCGAACCTAGAATTAAATAAGACCCCAAGACCCCTATTTTATGACCCCAAGTACCCATATTTGTATATATTTATAGAATTTATATAACCCCTTAACATTACTTAAACCTCTGGGGCCGTCTCTCATGTGACCCCTTGTGACCCCCAAGACCCCATTTTTTGACCCCTGCCTTTTGTCCCCAAAAACTGAGTAGTACCCATATTTATTAATAACGGTTTTTCTCTTTATAGCCAGACTTATTTTAATTTTGATTAGTTTAATTGTTTTATAGATTTTAAGTGTTAAATCAAAGTTTCTTTATTTTTAAAGACATTTTAGCGTCCAAGTTTTTCAAGATCCCAAAACCATTTTACACGACAGTGGAGGACGAGCCAAGCTAAATAAGTACAAACTCGGGCATTCTGCGGCCACTGGGGGGGAAGTTGTACCGGTTTGAAGATTGACTTTGACAGTTCTTGAACTGTCAAACCAAATTTAAGACTCGGATAGCTCCCGAACCGGAGGTCGTAGAAGGTTGGGGTTTTCTTTGGGGACGTTGGCTGGCCCGTTTTCACCTGAGTAGCATAACTTACCCACTGTTACACTTCCGGGAAAACCCCCCCCCCATCTCACCCATCCCCTCTTCCAAAACACCCCATCATTCAATCACCCAACAATAAGTTAACAAGCGGCCCTCAGCCATACTGTGAAATTAAAACCCTTCCGGGATAACCCCCCTCCACCCCTCCTAAATATCACCCTATCGGGCCATATCTCGGGAACGAGAGGACATAGAGCCGATTCGACCTCAAAATCAGCCTTTGTGGTGTCGAAGACACCACGGCTAAAGTCACATAAGAGGAATCCATCCCCTCCATTTTTCCCTTTTTCCCCGAACCTTCCCCTCCCTAACCTAACCTTTTTTTTTTTTTTTTTTTTTTTTTTTTGGTCACGCTGGGAAAAATGCATTACGCATACCCACCCATCGGGGGATGGGTGGGGTATGTGGGACTCCCCGGTAGAACCGGTATACCCACTAAACGACCCAGCGGCATTCCCGCATCGTCTCAGTGGAGGAGGACTGGGAATCTGGCACAGCCCTTTCGTCCGGCCCCCCTCCGACGACCGCCCGCCTTTACAGCGGGCCCGGCACGCCCCTCCCGTCGGGGAGGGGCCCAGGAATGACTGACGTGGGTGGTGAACAGTGCAATGCAGGAGAAGGCGCCCCCGCGCCTGTCTCCCGCTGTTCACCACCTGGAGGCGCATGACGACGATCATACAACCGCCGTCTCACGCCCCGTCTTCGCCTGCGGAGCGGCGCCGCGAGAGGGTCGTCCTCCCGCACGCGCTCCGCCGCCTCCTTCTGTGACATTACTTCTTCGCAGAAGGAGGCGACCGCTGCCCAGGCCCCCTCGCTTTCCAGCATCGAGTTGACGACGCCGGGAAGCGAGAGGTCCTGCCCGACCGCTGCGACCAGTGTGTGGCGCAGCTCGGACCAGGCTGGGCACACTTCGAGGGTGTGCTGCGCCGTGTCCTCCGCCGCGCCACAGTCATGGCACGACGGGGTCTCCTCCCTTTGGATCCGGTGCAGGTGCGATCCGAAGCACCCATGGCCGGACAACACCTGCACCAGACGGAAAGAGAGGAAGCCGTGGGACCGCTCAAGCCAATCCTTGAGGACTGGCCCGAGCGCGTCCAGTATTCGGCGGCCAAATGCGGCAGTGGCGAGGTCCTCCGTCCAATGATGGACGATTGCGTCCCTCGCCTCTTGCCGCACGGCCTCCCGCTCTTCTGCGGCGGGGAGCTCCCCGAGCGCCTTACGCCGCGCCGTCCATTCGTACACTCTGGTCAGCACCCATGCCTCGAGCTCCCAAGGAGGGGTGCCGGCCAGAGCGCACGCCGCAGAGAAGCCCACCGAGCGGTAGGCCCTCGCCACCCGCTGTGCAATGGCCCTTTGGGGCCTGCGGATGGCAGTGGCGTTCTCCCTCCTGTGGAGGGACTCCGCCCAGATTGGGGCACCGTAAAGGGCCATGCTCCTAAGGATGCCGGCGTACAAGCGCCGGCATCGCGCCTTCGGACCCCCCAGGTTCGGGAGGAGCCACGACAGGGCGTTCGCGGTCTTCAGCAGGCGCGTCGACAGCCCGCTGAAGTGTGGGCCGAAGCGCCACCTGCTGTCGAGTACAAGGCCCAAGTACTTCATCTGGGCCTTGACCCCGATCCTGACACCCTCCACGATAATGTGGCCGTCAGGAGGAATGCGCTGCCGTGGCCCGTGAAAATACACGGCCTCCGTCTTGTGCAGCGCAACCTTCAACCCGAGGCGGCGAATCCTTCCTGCCACTAAGGATCCGCCGGCAGAGGCCAGACTGGCCGCCTCCCTGAAGTCCCTCCCCCGGGCAATGAGGAGGGTATCATCCGCGTAGCAGATGATGCTCGTGCCACGGAGGAGGGTTCCCCGCAGGAGCCAGTCGAATCCAATGTTCCACAACGGTGGTCCTAGGACCGACCCCTGTGGAACACCGGACTCTGCGCCGTATCGCCTCACTCTGGCCGTCTTGTCTTCAAGGAGGACCACTCGGTCCTCCAAGTAGCTGGCCAAGAGTTGGCGTAAGTACTGAGGCACCCCGTGGTACCGGAGTGCCTGCAAGATTGTCGAGTGGGGGACAGAGTTGAAGGCATTGGCTATGTCGAATGACACCGCCAACACTCCGTCACCCGCCTCCACTGCCTCCCTCACCTGGCTCTTGAGTAGGGCCAACGCGTCCACCGTCGAACGACCCCGACGGAAACCGAATTGGGCGTCCGACAGGTCCGGCCCCACCGTCCCCAGCAGGCTATTGAGCCGGTCGGCGATTATCCCCTCGAACAGCTTACCGACCTCATCGAGCAAAACGATGGGCCGGTAAGCCGAGCGGGAGTCCGCCGGGCGTCCCTCCTTTCGCAGCAGACAAAGCCGCCCCTCCTTCCAAGGTTTCGGGAACCTCCCAGTCGTAAAACACGCGCTAAAGAGGTCCCGAAACCTCTCCTCCATCTGTGAGGCGGCGATGGCCACCACCCGTGCGGGAACGCCGTCCGGCCCTGGGGCTGTGCTCTTCGCACGGAGGCGCAGAGTCCCCGCGTAAAGTTCCACCGCCGTAACCGGGGGGACCTCCTCCTCCGGCGGAACCGCCTCCCGCGGGGGGTCCATCACTGGCGGGGTGAAGTCGGTCCTGGACGGAAACAGGGACCGGACCACCCCATCCAGCAATGCCGGCTCGAGGGTCTCCGTCAGTGGAGGACCACAGGGGCGCAGTTTATTCCGCGCCGCCTTGTATGGCCTGCCATACGGGTCCCTGTCGAGACCCTCCAGCATCTCGGCTCTCGCCGAGTCTTCGGCCACGCACATTGCCGACTTAAGGACCGTCTTTGCGGCAACGTACGTGGCATAGAGGGCGTCCTCGTTGGCGGGGTCTCGAGGCCTGCGCCTTCGACTCCGCGTGTAGGCCCTTCTGGCCGCCACGCAGACGGTCCGGAGCCCCGCCAGTTCCTCCGACCACCAATAGACGGCGCGGCGGGGAGGTGGGCGGCGAGACCGGGGCATGCTGGAGTTGCACACCTCGGTCAGGGACCTCCTCAGCTGGACCGCTGCGGCGTCCACGTCCAGGACCTCGACAGGAGGCGTGAGCCAGTCCTGGACGAACGCCGCCTCCTCCGCAGCCTCTCGGTCCAGGCGGGTGAGAGCCCACCGTGGGAACGCAGATTGGCCCGAGCGCGCCATTCCCTGGGAGCTCTGGGTGGAGATGTCGAACCGCACATATCGGTGGTCCGACAAGGTCTCCACCATCTCCACCCGCCAGTTCACGACGTGGGCGGCTAGCACGGGGGTGGCAAACGAAACGTCGACCACCGATCCTCCCCGTTGCCGCACACACGTGTGGACAGTCCCTCTGTTTAGGAGGGACACGCCGCACGACGCCGCCCAAAATTCGACGGCGCGTCCCCGGACGTTGCAGGAAGCGGCCGGGTTGCCCCAGGCCGTCGACTTGGCGTTCAGGTCACCCAATATGGCGACCTGGCGTGGCGCCGCCCTCCCAACCACCGCGGTGAGGATTTCGAGAAAGTTCTCGAAATCCGAGAGAGGGCGGTTTGGGGAGAAATAGACGCCCACAAGGGCTAATTCTCCCCACGCGGCGGCCACGTATCCCGGTCCCCTCTCTAAGAGCGAGAGGGGAGGGGAGTCTGTGGAAGACCGCGTCACTAATGCCACCAAGCCGTCCTGATCACCCAGCCAACGGCCAGGGACTGAGTACGGCTCGGCAACCGCCGCCACGTCCACCAACCACTCAGCCATGGTCTGCATCAGCAGATCCTGGGCCGCTCTGCAGTGGTTGGTGTTCGCCTGGAGGATGCGATGCTTGACCCTATCCATCAACAGACATCGCACCCTCCTCCACAGCCGCCGAAGTCCCAGCCTCAGGGACGGCGGTGGCAGCGACAGGCCGGATCGGCGCCTGCACTTTGCCCTTCTTAAGGGGAGGATTGCATTTCCTCCCCATCGTCACGTGCCCCGCCGGGCAGCCACTGGCGGCACACACCGCGCAATGCGGCGTGGCGGCCTCGCAGGAGGCGGACTTGTGTCCGTCCTTGCCACAACGGAAACAATTATCCGCCCTGTCGACCTCGGACGGACAAAGGGCCCGAGTGTGTCCGACTCCAAGACACTTGTAGCAGCGCAGAGGCTTGGCTGCAAGTGCCCGGACTACACCCGAGCTGAACCCGACGGTCAGCCGTCCTTTGGCGAGGACGGCTATAGCTGCGGCGACTGGGCACTCAAGGCGAATGGTGCCCATGCCGCCGCGGCCGGGCCTGATGGCCCGACCTTGCACCGCTGTGACGCCACAGCCCCCCATCGCTGCGACCGCCGCCACCACCTCCTCCTTGGTGACCGAGTCGTCGAGGTCGGTCACCTCCAAGGCCACACACTTCACGGGCCTGGTGACTTTTGCCGCGTCGGCGATGACCTCTTGCAACTTCGTTGCGAAGAGGTCCGCGTTGGCGCTGCCCTGAGCCCCCGGGAACTCGAACATTCGAGCCCCGGCCTGGGTCCTGCGGCACGAGACTGAGCCGATCCCCAGCTGGGTAGGGTCGGCGTTGGTACGCGCCCGCATCATTATTGACGCGTACGTCTCCCCCCCGCTCCGCAGCCTCAGTGGTGAGCGTCACCACTACGGCTGCGGTCTTGGGAGGAACCAGTTTCCTCTTTTGCCTGGCGGGGGCCCCATTAGCTGCAGGAGCAGCAGCGGTAGCAGCGGTGGTGGCCTTGGGGGCCGACGTCTTCCCCTTCCCCTTTCCCTTGTCTGTTGTTTGGGACGGGCCGGGAGGGTTGGCGGCGGGTGCGGCAGAGACAGCCACCGTCTTCGCCTTCTTCTTTTTGTTGGCCTTCCCCTTTCCGGCCACCTTCGTCCACCCTTGCTGGTTGGATGGGGTGGTGGAAGGAAGATGGGCGTCTTCCCCCTGCGAGGACAGCTCCGGCTCGCGTGGCCTACTGTCAGCCGCGAGCGGCGGTCGCAGGCGTTTCTCCGGCAAGAGCCTGTCCTCGATGCCCGCAAGACAGGCTCTCGTGAAGGCCCTTTCCTCCGTGACCACCTTGCGGATTATATCCTCAAGGTTGGAGGGCAGGACCTCAGCCGCTGGTCTCGGCTCGCCTGTGTTTGGCCGGGCCGTGGCTTCAGCCAGCTTCATATGAAGCTGGCTGACCTCTGACTGCAGGCGATCAACTTTCGCCTGCAGTTGCCGCGTTTCGTCGGTGGCTTTGCGCTGCACCAGCTCTCCGACGATACCGCGCATGCTCGCGGCCCTACATTTAAGGGACTTTTGAAAAGTCCCTTTCAAATTGGAGGACTTAGAGGCGACTGCCACTATCTCCTCTTCGTCCTCGTCAGCCATCCGCTGCAGCTCTGCCAGGGAGTGGTCCGCATAGACAACGCGGGACGCGCCGTAACCGGACTTGGCCCGGGCGGCGCGCGTCCGTTGCTCCTTGGCCGCAACCCGCTCCTCCAGGTCTTGCTGGAGCTGCGCCCGCCGAGACAGGTCCAACTGGTGTTGGGCCTCCGCCAGGCCCACGTCATGGGTGTCCGACACCAGCTTCTTGGCCTTCGGTTGTGACGACTCCGAGGAACCGCCGGACCCCTTCCTCTGATGAGACCGCTTCTTCGGCTCCCGACGACCAATCGCTGAATCTGCGGCCGGCTCAGACATAATGGACTCAATGTCGGAGTCCAGCAACTCGCCCGCCAAGCTATAGATGCTAGCCGCAGACGGCGCGCGGCTAGCCTCCGACGCCGAGGCGTCCTCGGATTGGCCCTGAGAAGGGCCTTTTGGTTGGCCCTGAGAAGGGCCTTTTGGTTGGCCCTGAGAAGGGCCTTTTGGTTGGCCCTCAGAAGGGCCTTTTGGTTGGCCCTGAGAAGAGCCTTTTTTAAAACGCCCGGAGGCGGCCCGCGCGAGTTTTGGCATAGCCTCCGCAGGTGTCGTAGGTGCCGACGTTAAAATAAAACACAATAAAATGGATAAAATACGCTACGACTGCACAGTGCACTTTAGCCGAACACCGGTCTGCCACTCCGTTACGGTGGTCAGACCGGGTCGTTGCCCAGGGGACGCGACGTGGACGCAAGCACTGTGGGGGGGTCCCCCTCCCTAACCTAACCTAACCTAACCTAACCTAACCTAACCTAACCTAACCTAACCTAACCTAACCTACAATTTCCAGCAACTACATAAATAACGTGGTTATCCCATACAAATGTATAGGATTACAAAGTTACACTTGCAGTTGCAATTTATCTTGAATTTACGTTATTACAGTCGTTTTCCACAATTTTCACCAACTGCATAAATAACTTGGTAATCTCATACAAATGTATAGGATTACAAAATTACACTTGGGGGGGGATTTGGGATGTTGGTGTTCTTGGCAGTGTCTTAAAATCCCAAGTCGGATGAACCCCAACTCCAGGGAGTAGGTCTAAAAGAATTTTTCAAATACAACTAGTAGTTCCAAAGATTAGCGCATGACAAACAACAAACAAAATAAACTTTTCAGGTTTTTTATTTGTCTGTATAGTATGGATGTCAGATTCGTTTCTCAAACATCATATTATTATAAGTCAATTTTACAAAGTTTTATAATCCTATGTTAATGCATAGGATAAAATTGACCAATGACCTAGACCCCTACTGCTAGTACATTTGGTCATAGAGTTATAAGAGACCAAGGCTCTACATAACTGGTTTTTGTATCTCCCGAAATAATCTGACCCGGGTCTAAAATCTTTATTTATTGACCTAGGATAACAAAATTGGTGTCTATCGACGCGCCTTGAACTAAATTTTTAGGTCATAGAGATATTTTATGACTCATACTATGATAGTTTTGAGTACATTTTAAAAAAACTAGAAAAAAACCGAACTTTTGTATGGGAGGTACCCGAAAAAAGGCCGTTAGACCCCGGGAGTGGCGTATCACGAGAAAAAACATTTCAAAGGACCCCCGAATCCAAAATTTCAAGTCTCTATACCGTCACGAGACCCTATAACCTAACCTTTTTTTTTTTTTTTTTTTTTGTTAACGCTGGGAAAAATGCATTACGCATATCCACCCATCGGGGGATGGGTGGGGTATGTGGGACTCCCCGGTAGAACCGGTATACCCACTAAACGACCCAGCGGCATTCCCGCATCGTCTGAGTGGAGGAGGACTGGGAATCGGCACAGCCCTTTCATCCGGCCCCCCTCCGACGACCGCCCGCCTTTACAGCGGGCCCGGCACGCCCCTCCCGTCGGGGAGGGGCCCAGGAATGACTGACGTGGGTGGTGAACAGTGCAATGCAGGAGAAGGAGCCCCCGTGCCTGTCTCCCGCTGTTCACCACCTGGAGGCGCATGACGACGATCATACAACCGCCATCTCACGCCCCGTCTTCGCCTGCGGAGCGGCGCCGCGAGAGGGTCGTCCTCCCGCACGCGCTCCGCCGCCTCCTTCTGTGACATTACTTCTTCGCAGAAGGAGGCGACCGCTGCCCAGGCCCCCTCGCTTTCCAGCATCGAGTTGACGACGCCGGGAAGCGAGAGGTCCCGCCCGACCGCTGCGACCAATGTATGGCGCAGCTCGGACCAGGCTGGGCACACCTCGAGGGTGTGCTGCGCCGTGTCCTCTGCCGCGCCACACTCGTGGCACGACGGGGTCTCCTCCCTTTGGATCCGGTGCAGGTGCGATCCGAAGCACCCATGGCCGGACAACACCTGCACCAGACGGAAAGAGAGGAAACCGTGGGACCGCTCAAGCCAATCTTTGAGGACTGGCCCGAGCGCGTCCAATGTTCGGCGGCCAAATGCGGCAGTGGCGAGGTCCTCCGTCCAATGATGGACGATTGCGTCCTTCGCCTCTTGCCGCACGGCCTCCCGCTCTTCTGCGGCGGGGAGCTCCCCGAGCGCCTTACGCCGCGCCGTCCATTCATACACTCTGGTCAGCACCCATGCCTCGAGCTCCCAAGGAGGGGTGCCGGCCAGAGCGCACGCCGCCGAGAAGCCTACCGAGCGGTAGGCCCTCCCCACCCGCTGTGCAATGGCCCTTTGGGGCCTGCGGATGGCAGTGGCGTTCTCCCTCCTGTGGAGGGAGTCCGCCCAGATTGGGGCACCGTAAAGGGCCATGCTCCTAAGGATGCCGGCGTACAAGCGCCGGCATCGCGCCTTCGGACCCCCCAGGTTCGGGAGGAGCCACGACAGGGCGTTCGCAGTCTTCAGCAGGCGCGTCGACAGCCCGCTGAAGTGTGGGCCGAAGCGCCACCTGCTGTCGAGTACAAGGCCCAAGTACTTCATCTGGGCCTTGACCCCGATCCTGACACCCTCCACGATAATGTGGCCGTCAGGAGGAATGCGCTGCCGTGGCCCGTGAAAATACACGGCCTCCGTCTTGTGCAGCGCAACCTGCAACCCGAGGCGGCGAATCCTTCCTGCCACTAAGGATCCGCCGGCAGAGGCCAGACTGGCCGCCTCCCTGAAGTCCCTCCCCCGGGCAATGAGGAGGGTGTCATCCGCGTAACAAATGACGCTCGTGCCACGGAGGAGGGTTCCCCGCAGGAGCCAGTCGAATCCAATGTTCCACAGCGGTGGTCCTAGGACCGACCCCTGTGGAACACCGGACTCTGCGCCATACCGCCTCACTCTGGCCGTCTTGTCTTCAAGGAGGACCACTCGGTCCTCCAAGTAGCTGGCCAAGAGTTGGCGCAAGTACTGAGGCACCCCGTGGTACCGGAGTGCCTCCAAGATTGTCGAGTGGGGGACAGAGTTGAAGGCGTTGGCTATGTCGAATGACACCGCCAACACTCCGTCCCCCGCCTCCACGGCCTCCCTCACCTGGCCCTTGAGTAGGGCCAACGCGTCAATCGTCGAACGACCCCGTCGGAACCCGAATTGGGCGTCGGACAGGTCCGGCCCCACCGTCCCCAGGTGGCTATTTAGCCGGTCGGCGATTATCCCCTCGAACAACTTACCGACCTCATCGAGCAAAACGATGGGCCGGTAAGCCGAGGGGGAGTCCGCCGGGCGTCCCTCCTTTCGGAGCAGGCATAGCCGCCCCTCCTTCCAAGGTTTCGGGAACCTCCCAGTCGTAAAACACGCGCTAAAGAGGTCCCGAAACCTCTCCTCCATCTGTGAGGCGGCGATGGCCACCACCCGTGCGGGAACGCCGTCCGGCCCTGGGGCTGTGGTCTTCGCGCGGAGGCGCAGAGTCCCCGCGTAGAGTTCCACCGCCGTAACCGGGGGGACCTCCTCCTCCGGCGGAACCGCCTCCCGCGGGGGATCCATCACTGGCGGGGTGAAGTCGGTCCTGGACGGAAACAGGGACCGGACCACCCCATCCAGCAATGACGGCTCGAGAGTCTCCGTCAGTGGAGGACCACAGGGGCGTAGTTTATTCCGCGCCGCCTTGTATGGTCTTCCATAGGGGTCCCTGTCGAGACCCTCCAGCATCTCGGCTCTCGACGCATCTTCGGCCGCGCACATTGCCGACTTGAGCACCGTCTTTGCGTCGACGTACGAGGCATAGAGGGCCTCCTCGTTGATGGGGTCTCGAGGCCTGCGCCTTCGACTCCGCGTGTAGGCCCTCCTGGCCGCCACGCAGACGGTTCGGAGCCCCGCCAGTTCCTCCGACCACCAATAGACGGCGCGGCGGGGAGGTGGGCGGCGAGACCGGGGCATGCTGGAGTTGCACACCTCGGTCAGGGACCTCCTCAGCTGGACCGCTGCGGCGTCCACGTCCAAGACCTCGACAGGAGGCGTGAGCCAGTCCTGGACGAACGCCGCCTCCTCCGCAGCCTCTCGGTCCAGGCGGGTGAGAGCCCACCGTGGGAACGCAGATTGGCCCGAGCGCGCCATTCCCTGGGAGCTCTGGGTGGAGATGTCGAACCGCACATATCGGTGGTCCGACAAGGTCTCCACCATCTCCACCCGCCAGTTCACGACGTGGGCGGCTAGCACGGGGGTGGCAAACGAAACGTCGACCACCGATCCTCCCCGTTGCCGCACACACGTGTGGACAGTCCCTCTGTTTAGGAGGGAAACACCGCACGACGCTGCCCAAAATTCCACGGCGCGTCCCCGGACGTTGCAGGAAGCGGCCGGGTTGCCCCATGCCACCGACTTGGCGTTCAGGTCACCCAATATGGCGACCTGGCGTGGCGCCGCCCTCCCGACCACCGCGGTGAGGATTTCGAGAAAGTTCTCGAAATCCGAGAGAGGGCGGTTTGGGGAGAAATAGACGCCCACAAGGGCTAATTCTCCCCACGCGGCGGCCACGTATCCCGGTCCCCTCTCTAAGAGCGAGAGGGGAGGGGAGTCTGTGGAAGACCGCGTCACCAATGCCACCAAGCCGTCCCGATCACCCAGCCAACGGCCAGGGACTGAGTACGGCTCGGCAACCGCCGCCACGTCCACCAACCACTCAGCCATGGTCTGCATCAGCAGATCCTGGGCCGCTCTGCAGTGGTTGGTGTTCGCCTGGAGGATGCGATGCTTGACCCTATCCATCAACAGACATCGCACCCTCCTCCACAGCCGCCGAAGTCCCAGCCTCAGGGACGGCGGTGGCAGCGACAGGCCGGATCGGCGCCTGCACTTTGCCCTTCTTAAGGGGAGGATTGCATTTCCTCCCCATCGTCACGTGCCCCGCCGGGCAGCCACTGGCGGCACACACCGCGCAATGCGGCGTGGCGGCCTCGCAGGAGGCGGACTTGTGTCCGTCCTTGCCACAACGGAAACAATTATCCGCCCTGTCGACCTCGGACGGACAAAGGGCCCGAGTGTGTCCGACTCCAAGACACTTGTAGCAGCGCAGAGGCTTGGCTGCAAGTGCCCGGACTACACCCGAGCTGAACCCGACGGTCAGCCGTCCCTTGGCGAGGACGGCTATAGCTGCGGCGACTGGGCACTCGAGGCGAATGGTGCCCATGCCGCCGCGGCCGGGCCTGATGGCCCGACCTTGCACCGCCGTGACGCCACAGCCCCCCATCGCTGCGACCGCCGCCACCACCTCCTCCTTGGTGACCGAGTCGTCGAGGTCGGTCACCTCCAAGGCCACACACTTCACGGGCCTGGTCACTTTTGCCGCGTCGGCGATGACCTCTTGCAACTTCGTTGCGAAGAGGTCCGCGTTGGCGCTGCCCTGAGCCCCCGGGAACTCGAACATTCGAGCCCCGGCCTGGGTCCGGCGGCACGAGACTGAGCCGATCCCCAGCTGGGTAGGGTCGGCGTTGGTACGCGCCCGCATCATAATGGACGCGTACGTCTCCCCCCGCTCCGCAGCCTCAGCGGTGAGCGTCACCACTACGGCTGCGGTCTTGGGAGGAACCAGTTTCCTCTTCGTCCTGGCGGGGGCCCCATTAGCTGCAGGAGCAGCAGCGGTAGCAACGGCGGTGGCCTTGGGGGCCGACGTTTTCCCCTTCCCCTTTCCCTTGCCCGTTGTTTGGGACGGGCCGGGAGGGTTGGTGGCGGGTGCGGCAGAGACAGCCACCGTCTTCGCCTTCTTGTTTTTGGCCTTCCCCTTTCCGGCCACCTTTGTCCACCCTTGCTGGTTGGATGGGGTGGTGGACGGCAGATGGGCGTCTTCCCCCTGGGAAGGCAGCTCCGGCTCGCGTGGCCTATTGTCCGCCGCGAGCGGCGGTCGGAGGCGTTTTTCAGGCAAGAGCCTGTCTTCGATGCCCGCAAGACAGGCTCTCGTGAAGGCCCTTTCCTCCGTGATGACCTTGCGGATTATATCCTCAAGGTCGGAGGGCAGGACCTCAGCCGCTGGTCTCGGCTCGACTGTGTTTGGCCGGGCCGTGGCTTCAGCCAGCTTCAGATGAAGCTGGCTGACCTCTGACTGCAGGCGAACAACTTTCGCCTGCAGTTGCCGCGTTTCGTCGGTCGCTTTGCGCTGCACCAGCTCCCCGACGATGCCGCGCATGCTCGCGGCCCTACATTTAAGGGACTTTTGACAAGTCCCTTTCAAATTGGAGGACTTAGAGGCGACTGCCACTATCTCCTCTTCGTCCTCCTCAGCCATCAGCTCCAGCTCCGCCAGGGAGTGGTCCGCATAGTGAACGCGGGACGCGCCGTACCCGGACTTGGCCCGGGCGGCGCGCGTCCGTTGCTCCTTGGCCGCAACCCGCTCCTCCAGGTCTTGCTGGAGCTGCGCCCGCCGAGACAGGTCCAACTGGTGTTGGGCCTCCGCCAGACCCACGTCGTGGGTGTCCAAGACCGGCTTCTTGGCCTTCGGCTGTGATGCCGTGTCCGAAGAACTCCTGGACCCATTTCTCTCGTGAGTCCGCCGGCGACTAATCGCCGAACCTGCGTTCGACTCCATCAAAATGGACTCGTTGTCGGAGTCCAGCAACTCGCCCGCCAAGCTATAGACGCTAGCCGCAGACGGCGCGCGGCTAGCCTCCGACGCCGAGGCGTCCTCGGATTGGCCCTGAGAAGGGCCTTTTGGTTGGCCCTGAGAAGGGCCTTTTGGTTGGCCCTGAGAAGGGCCTTTTGGTTGGCCCTCAGAAGGGCCTTTTGGTTGGCCCTGAGAAGAGCCTTTTTTAAAACGCCCGGAGGCGGCCCGCGCGAGTTTTGGCATAGCCTCCGCAGGTGTCGTAGGTGCCGACGTTAAAATAAAATACAATAAAAGGATAAAATACGCTACGACTGCACAGTGCACTTTAGCCGAACACCGGTCTGCCACTCCGTTACGGTGGTCAGACCGGGTCGTTGCCCAGGGGACGCGACGTGGACGCAAGCACTGTGGGGGGGTCCCCCAACCTAACCTAACCTAACCTAACCTTTTTTTTTTTTTTTTTGGTCACGCTGGGAAAAATGCATTACGCATACCCACCCATCGGGGGATGGGTGGGGTATGTGGGACTCCCCGGTAGAACCGGTATACCCACTAAACGACCCAGCGGCATTCCCGCATCGTCTCAGTGGAGGAGGACTGGGAATCTGGCACAGCCCTTTCGTCCGGCCCCCCTCCGACGACCGCCCGCCTTTACAGCGGGCCCGGCACGCCCCTCCCGTCGGGGAGGGGCCCAGGAATGACTGACGTGGGTGGTGAACAGTGCAATGCAGGAGAAGGCGCCCCCGCGCCTGTCTCCCGCTGTTCACCACCTGGAGGCGCATGACGACGATCATACAACCGCCGTCTCACGCCCCGTCTTCGCCTGCGGAGCGGCGCCGCGAGAGGGTCGTCCTCCCGCACGCGCTCCGCCGCCTCCTTCTGTGACATTACTTCTTCGCAGAAGGAGGCGACCGCTGCCCAGGCCCCCTCGCTTTCCAGCATCGAGTTGACGACGCCGGGAAGCGAGAGGTCCTGCCCGACCGCTGCGACCAGTGTGTGGCGCAGCTCGGACCAGGCTGGGCACACTTCGAGGGTGTGCTGCGCCGTGTCCTCCGCCGCGCCACAGTCATGGCACGACGGGGTCTCCTCCCTTTGGATCCGGTGCAGGTGCGATCCGAAGCACCCATGGCCGGACAACACCTGCACCAGACGGAAAGAGAGGAAGCCGTGGGACCGCTCAAGCCAATCCTTGAGGACTGGCCCGAGCGCGTCCAGTATTCGGCGGCCAAATGCGGCAGTGGCGAGGTCCTCCGTCCAATGATGGACGATTGCGTCCCTCGCCTCTTGCCGCACGGCCTCCCGCTCTTCTGCGGCGGGGAGCTCCCCGAGCGCCTTACGCCGCGCCGTCCATTCGTACACTCTGGTCAGCACCCATGCCTCGAGCTCCCAAGGAGGGGTGCCGGCCAGAGCGCACGCCGCAGAGAAGCCCACCGAGCGGTAGGCCCTCGCCACCCGCTGTGCAATGGCCCTTTGGGGCCTGCGGATGGCAGTGGCGTTCTCCCTCCTGTGGAGGGAGTCCGCCCAGATTGGGGCACCGTAAAGGGCCATGCTCCTAAGGATGCCGGCGTACAAGCGCCGGCATCGCGCCTTCGGACCCCCCAGGTTCGGGAGGAGCCACGACAGGGCGTTCGCGGTCTTCAGCAGGCGCGTCGACAGCCCGCTGAAGTGTGGGCCGAAGCGCCACCTGCTGTCGAGTACAAGGCCCAAGTACTTCATCTGGGCCTTGACCCCGATCCTGACACCCTCCACGATAATGTGGCCGTCAGGAGGAATGCGCTGCCGTGGCCCGTGAAAATACACGGCCTCCGTCTTGTGCAGCGCAACCTTCAACCCGAGGCGGCGAATCCTTCCTGCCACTAAGGATCCGCCGGCAGAGGCCAGACTGGCCGCCTCCCTGAAGTCCCTCCCCCGGGCAATGAGGAGGGTATCATCCGCGTAGCAGATGATGCTCGTGCCACGGAGGAGGGTTCCCCGCAGGAGCCAGTCGAATCCAATGTTCCACAACGGTGGTCCTAGGACCGACCCCTGTGGAACACCGGACTCTGCGCCGTATCGCCTCACTCTGGCCGTCTTGTCTTCAAGGAGGACCACTCGGTCCTCCAAGTAGCCGGCCAAGAGTTGGCGTAAGTACTGAGGCACCCCGTGGTACCGGAGTGCCTGCAAGATTGTCGAGTGGGGGACAGAGTTGAAGGCATTGGCTATGTCGAATGACACCGCCAACACTCCGTCACCCGCCTCCACTGCCTCCCTCACCTGGCTCTTGAGTAGGGCCAACGCGTCCACCGTCGAACGACCCCGACGGAAACCGAATTGGGCGTCCGACAGGTCCGGCCCCACCGTCCCCAGCAGGCTATTGAGCCGGTCGGCGATTATCCCCTCGAACAGCTTACCGACCTCATCGAGCAAAACGATGGGCCGGTAAGCCGAGGGGGAGTCCGCCGGGCGTCCCTCCTTTCGCAGCAGACAAAGCCGCCCCTCCTTCCAAGGTTTCGGGAACCTCCCAGTCGTAAAACACGCGCTAAAGAGGTCCCGAAACCTCTCCTCCATCTGTGAGGCGGCGATGGCCACCACCCGTGCGGGAACGCCGTCCGGCCCTGGGGCTGTGCTCTTCGCACGGAGGCGCAGAGTCCCCGCGTAAAGTTCCACCGCCGTAACCGGGGGGACCTCCTCCTCCGGCGGAACCGCCTCCCGCGGGGGGTCCATCACTGGCGGGGTGAAGTCGGTCCTGGACGGAAACAGGGACCGGACCACCCCATCCAGCAATGCCGGCTCGAGGGTCTCCGTCAGTGGAGGACCACAGGGGCGCAGTTTATTCCGCGCCGCCTTGTATGGCCTGCCATACGGGTCCCTGTCGAGACCCTCCAGCATCTCGGCTCTTGCCGAGTCTTCGGCCACGCACATTGCCGACTTAAGGACCGTCTTTGCGGCAACGTACGTGGCATAGAGGGCGTCCTCGTTGGCGGGGTCTCGAGGCCTGCGCCTTCGACTCCGCGTGTAGGCCCTTCTGGCCGCCACGCAGACGGTCCGGAGCCCCGCCAGTTCCTCCGACCACCAATAGACGGCGCGGCGGGGAGGTGGGCGGCGAGACCGGGGCATGCTGGAGTTGCACACCTCGGTCAGGGACCTCCTCAGCTGGACCGCTGCGGCGTCCACGTCCAGGACCTCGACAGGAGGCGTGAGCCAGTCCTGGACGAACGCCGCCTCCTCCGCAGCCTCTCGGTCCAGGCGGGTGAGAGCCCACCGTGGGAACGCAGATTGGCCCGAGCGCGCCATTCCCTGGGAGCTCTGGGTGGAGATGTCGAACCGCACATATCGGTGGTCCGACAAGGTCTCCACCATCTCCACCCGCCAGTTCACGACGTGGGCGGCTAGCACGGGGGTGGCAAACGAAACGTCGACCACCGATCCTCCCCGTTGCCGCACACACGTGTGGACAGTCCCTCTGTTTAGGAGGGACACGCCGCACGACGCCGCCCAAAATTCGACGGCGCGTCCCCGGACGTTGCAGGAAGCGGCCGGGTTGCCCCAGGCCGTCGACTTGGCGTTCAGGTCACCCAATATGGCGACCTGGCGTGGCGCCGCCCTCCCAACCACCGCGGTGAGGATTTCGAGAAAGTTCTCGAAATCCGAGAGAGGGCGGTTTGGGGAGAAATAGACGCCCACAAGGGCTAATTCTCCCCACGCGGCGGCCACGTATCCCGGTCCCCTCTCTAAGAGCGAGAGGGGAGGGGAGTCTGTGGAAGACCGCGTCACTAATGCCACCAAGCCGTCCTGATCACCCAGCCAACGGCCAGGGACTGAGTACGGCTCGGCAACCGCCGCCACGTCCACCAACCACTCAGCCATGGTCTGCATCAGCAGATCCTGGGCCGCTCTGCAGTGGTTGGTGTTCGCCTGGAGGATGCGATGCTTGACCCTATCCATCAACAGACATCGCACCCTCCTCCACAGCCGCCGAAGTCCCAGCCTCAGGGACGGCGGTGGCAGCGACAGGCCGGATCGGCGCCTGCACTTTGCCCTTCTTAAGGGGAGGATTGCATTTCCTCCCCATCGTCACGTGCCCCGCCGGGCAGCCACTGGCGGCACACACCGCGCAATGCGGCGTGGCGGCCTCGCAGGAGGCGGACTTGTGTCCGTCCTTGCCACAACGGAAACAATTATCCGCCCTGTCGACCTCGGACGGACAAAGGGCCCGAGTATGTCCGACTCCAAGACACTTGTAGCAGCGCAGAGGCTTGGCTGCAAGTGCCCGGACTACACCCGAGCTGAACCCGACGGTCAGCCGTCCCTTGGCGAGGACGGCTATAGCTGCGGCAACTGGGCACTCGAGGCGAATGGTGCCCATGCCGCCGCGGCCGGGCCTGATGGCCCGACCTTGCACCGCCGTGACGCCACAGCCCCCCATCGCTGCGACCGCCGCCACCACCTCCTCCTTGGTGACCGAGTCGTCGAGGTCGGTCACCTCCAAGGCCACACACTTCACGGGCCTGGTCACTTTTGCCGCGTCGGCGATGACCTCTTGCAACTTCGTTGCGAAGAGGTCCGCGTTGGCGCTGCCCTGAGCCCCCGGGAACTCGAACATTCGAGCCCCGGCCTGGGTCCGGCGGCACGAGACTGAGCCGATCCCCAGCTGGGTAGGGTCGGCGTTGGTACGCGCCCGCATCATAATGGACGCGTACGTCTCCCCCCGCTCCGCAGCCTCAGCGGTGAGCGTCACCACTACGGCTGCGGTCTTGGGAGGAACCAGTTTCCTCTTCGTCCTGGCGGGGGCCCCATTAGCTGCAGGAGCAGCAGCGGTAGCAACGGCGGTGGCCTTGGGGGCCGACGTTTTCCCCTTCCCCTTTCCCTTGCCCGTTGTTTGGGACGGGCCGGGAGGGTTGGTGGCGGGTGCGGCAGAGACAGCCACCGTCTTCGCCTTCTTGTTTTTGGCCTTCCCCTTTCCGGCCACCTTTGTCCACCCTTGCTGGTTGGATGGGGTGGTGGACGGCAGATGGGCGTCTTCCCCCTGGGAAGGCAGCTCCGGCTCGCGTGGCCTATTGTCCGCCGCGAGCGGCGGTCGGAGGCGTTTTTCAGGCAAGAGCCTGTCTTCGATGCCCGCAAGACAGGCTCTCGTGAAGGCCCTTTCCTCCGTGATGACCTTACGGATTATATCCTCAAGGTCGGAGGGCAGGACCTCAGCCGCTGGTCTCGGCTCGACTGTGTTTGGCCGGGCCGTGGCTTCAGCCAGCTTCAGATGAAGCTGGCTGACCTCTGACTGCAGGCGAACAACTTTCGCCTGCAGTTGCCGCGTTTCGTCGGTCGCTTTGCGCTGCACCAGCTCCCCGACGATGCCGCGCATGCTCGCGGCCCTACATTTAAGGGACTTTTGACAAGTCCCTTTCAAATTGGAGGACTTAGAGGCGACTGCCACTATCTCCTCTTCGTCCTCCTCAGCCATCAGCTCCAGCTCCGCCAGGGAGTGGTCCGCATAGTGAACGCGGGACGCGCCGTACCCGGACTTGGCCCGGGCGGCGCGCGTCCGTTGCTCCTTGGCCGCAACCCGCTCCTCCAGGTCTTGCTGGAGCTGCGCCCGCCGAGACAGGTCCAACTGGTGTTGGGCCTCCGCCAGACCCACGTCGTGGGTGTCCAAGACCGGCTTCTTGGCCTTCGGCTGTGATGCCGTGTCCGAAGAACTCCTGGACCCATTTCTCTCATGAGTCCGCCGGCGACTAATCGCCGAACCTGCGTTCGACTCCATCAAAATGGACTCGTTGTCGGAGTCCAGCAACTCGCCCGCCAAGCTATAGACGCTAGCCGCAGACGGCGCGCGGCTAGCCTCCGACGCCGAGGCGTCCTCGGATTGGCCCTGAGAAGGGCCTTTTGGTTGGCCCTGAGAAGGGCCTTTTGGTTGGCCCTCAGAAGGGCCTTTTGGTTGGCCCTGAGAAGAGCCTTTTTTAAAACGCCCGGAGGCGGCCCGCGCGGGTTTTGGCATAGCCTCCGCAGGAGTCGTAGGTGCCGACGTTAAAATAGGATACAATAAAAGGATAAAATACGCTACGACTGCACAGTGCACTTTAGCCGAACACCGGTCTGCCACTCCGTTACGGTGGTCAGACCGGGTCGTTGCCCAGGGGACGCGACGTGGACGCAAGCACTGTGGGGGGGTCCCCCAACCTAACCTAACCTTTTTTTTTTTTTTGTTCACGCTGGGAAAAATGCATTACGCATACCCACCCATCGGGGGACGGGTGGGGTATGTGGGACTCCCCGGTAGAACCGGTATACCCACTAAACGACCCAGCGGCATTCCCGCATCGTCTGAGTGGAGGAGGACTGGGAATCTGGCACAGCCCTTTCATCCGGCCCCCCTCCGACGACCGCCCGCCTTTACAGCGGGCCCGGCACGCCCCTCCCGTCGGGGAGGGGCCCAGGAATGACTGACGTGGGTGGTGAACAGTGCAATGCAGGAGAAGGCGCCCCCGCGCCTGTCTCCCGCTGTTCACCACCTGGGGGCGCATGACGACGATCATACAACCGCCGTCTCACGCCCCGTCTTCGCCTGCGGAGCGGCGCCGCGAGAGGGTCATCCTCCCGCACGCGCTCCGCCGCCTCCTTCTGTGACATTACGTCTTCGCAGAAGGAGGCGACCGCTGCCCAGGCCCCCTCGCTTTCCAACATCGAGTTGACGACGCCGGGAAGCGAGAGGTCCTGCCCGACCGCTGCGACCAGTGTATGGCGCAGCTCGGACCAGGCGGGGCACACCTCGAGGGTGTGCTGCGCCGTGTCCTCCGCCGCGCCACAGTCGTGGCACGACGGGGTCTCCTCCCTTTGGATCCGGTGCAGGTGCGATCCGAAGCACCCATGGCCGGACAACACCTGCACCAGACGGAAAGAGAGGAAACCGTGGGACCGCTCAAGCCAATCCTTGAGGACTGGCCCGAGCGCGTCCAGTGTTCGGCGGCCAAATGCGGCAGTGGCGAGGTCCTCCGTCCAATGATGGACGATTGCGTCCCTCGCCTCTTGCCGCACGGCCTCCCGCTCTTCTGCGGCGGGGAGCTCCCCGAGCGCCTTACGCCGCGCCGTCCATTCGTACACTCTGGTCAGCACCCATGCCTCGAGCTCCCAAGGAGGGGTGCCGGCCAGAGCGCATGCCGCCGAGAAGCCTACGGAGCGGTAGGCCCTCCCCACCCGCTGTGCAAGGGCCCTTTGGGGCCTGCGGATGGCAGTGGCGTTCTCCCTCCTGTGGAGGGAGTCCGCCCAGATTGGGGCACCGTAAAGGGCCATGCTCCTAAGGATGCCGGCGTACAAGCGCCGGCATCGTGCCTTCGGACCCCCCAGGTTCGGGAGGAGCCACGACAGGGCGTTCGCGGTCTTCAGCAGGCGCGTCGACAGCCCGCTGAAGTGTGGGCCGAAGCGCCACCTGCTGTCGAGGACAAGGCCCAAGTACTTCATCTGGGCCTTGACCCCGATCCTGACACCCTCCACGATAATGTGGCCGTCAGGAGGAATGCGCTGCCGTGGCCCGTGAAAATACACGGCCTCCGTCTTGTGCAGCGCAACCTGCAACCCGAGGCGGCGAATCCTTCCTGCCACTAAGGATCCGCCGGCAGAGGCCAGACTGGCCGCCTCCCTGAAGTCCCTCCCCCGGGCAATGAGGAGGGTGTCATCCGCGTAACAAATGACGCTCGTGCCACGGAGGAGGGTTCCCCGCAGGAGCCAGTCGAATCCAATGTTCCACAGCGGTGGTCCTAGGACCGACCCCTGTGGAACACCGGACTCTGCGCCATACCGCCTCACTCTGGCCGTCTTGTCTTCAAGGAGGACCACTCGGTCCTCCAAGTAGCTGGCCAAGAGTTGGCGCAAGTACTGAGGCACCCCGTGGTACCGGAGTGCCTCCAAGATTGTCGAGTGGGGGACAGAGTTGAAGGCGTTGGCTATGTCGAATGACACCGCCAACACTCCGTCCCCCGCCTCCACGGCCTCCCTCACCTGGCCCTTGAGTAGGGCCAACGCGTCAATCGTCGAACGACCCCGTCGGAACCCGAATTGGGCGTCGGACAGGTCCGGCCCCACCGTCCCCAGGTGGCTATTTAGCCGGTCGGCTATTATCCCCTCGAACAACTTACCGACCTCATCGAGCAAAACGATGGGCCGGTAAGCCGAGGGGGAGTCCGCCGGGCGTCCCTCCTTTCGGAGCAGGCATAGCCGCCCCTCCTTCCAAGGTTTCGGGAACCTCCCAGTCGTAAAACACGCGCTAAAGAGGTCCCGAAACCTCTCCTCCATCTGTGAGGCGGCGATGGCCACCACCCGTGCGGGAACGCCGTCCGGCCCTGGGGCTGTGGTCTTCGCGCGGAGGCGCAGAGTCCCCGCGTAGAGTTCCACCGCCGTAACCGGGGGGACCTCCTCCTCCGGCGGAACCGCCTCCCGCGGGGGATCCATCACTGGCGGGGTGAAGTCGGTCCTGGACGGAAACAGGGACCGGACCACCCCATCCAGCAATGCCGGCTCGAGAGTCTCCGTCAGTGGAGGACCACAGGGGCGCAGTTTATTCCGCGCCGCCTTGTATGGTCTTCCATAGGGGTCCCTGTCGAGACCCTCCAGCATCTCGGCTCTCGACGCATCTTCGGCCGCGCACATTGCCGACTTGAGCACCGTCTTTGCGTCGACGTACGAGGCATAGAGGGCCTCCTCGTTGATGGGGTCTCGAGGCCTGCGCCTTCGACTCCGCGTGTAGGCCCTCCTGGCCGCCACGCAGACGGTTCGGAGCCCCGCCAGTTCCTCCGACCACCAATAGACGGCGCGGCGGGGAGGTGGGCGGCGAGACCGGGGCATGCTGGAGTTGCACACCTCGGTCAGGGACCTCCTCAGCTGGACCGCTGCGGCGTCCACGTCCAAGACCTCGACAGGAGGCGTGAGCCAGTCCTGGACGAACGCCGCCTCCTCCGCAGCCTCTCGGTCCAGGCGGGTGAGAGCCCACCGTGGGAACGCAGATTGGCCCGAGCGCGCCATTCCCTGGGAGCTCTGGGTGGAGATGTCGAACCGCACATATCGGTGGTCCGACAAGGTCTCCACCATCTCCACCCGCCAGTTCACGACGTGGGCGGCTAGCACGGGGGTGGCAAACGAAACGTCGACCACCGATCCTCCCCGTTGCCGCACACACGTGTGGACAGTCCCTCTGTTTAGGAGGGAAACACCGCACGACGCTGCCCAAAATTCCACGGCGCGTCCCCGGACGTTGCAGGAAGCGGCCGGGTTGCCCCATGCCACCGACTTGGCGTTCAGGTCACCCAATATGGCGACCTGCCGTGGCGCCGCCCTCCCGACCACCGCGGTGAGGATTTCGAGAAAGTTCTCGAAATCCGAGAGAGGGCGGTTTGGGGAGAAATAGACGCCCACAAGGGCTAATTCTCCCCACGCGGCGGCCACGTATCCCGGTCCCCTCTCTAAGAGCGAGAGGGGAGGGGAGTCTGTGGAAGACCGCGTCACCAATGCCACCAAGCCGTCCCGATCACCCAGCCAACGGCCAGGGACTGAGTACGGCTCGGCAACCGCCGCCACGTCCACCAACCACTCAGCCATGGTCTGCATCAGCAGATCCTGGGCCGCTCTGCAGTGGTTGGTGTTCGCCTGGAGGATGCGATGCTTGACCCTATCCATCAACAGACATCGCACCCTCCTCCACAGCCGCCGAAGTCCCAGCCTCAGGGACGGCGGTGGCAGCGACAGGCCGGATCGGCGCCTGCACTTTGCCCTTCTTAAGGGGAGGATTGCATTTCCTCCCCATCGTCACGTGCCCCGCCGGGCAGCCACTGGCGGCACACACCGCGCAATGCGGCGTGGCGGCCTCGCAGGAGGCGGACTTGTGTCCGTCCTTGCCACAACGGAAACAATTATCCGCCCTGTCGACCTCGGACGGACAAAGGGCCCGAGTGTGTCCGACTCCAAGACACTTGTAGCAGCGCAGAGGCTTGGCTGCAAGTGCCCGGACTACACCCGAGCTGAACCCGACGGTCAGCCGTCCCTTGGCGAGGACGGCTATAGCTGCGGCGACTGGGCACTCGAGGCGAATGGTGCCCATGCCGCCGCGGCCGGGCCTGATGGCCCGACCTTGCACCGCCGTGACGCCACAGCCCCCCATCGCTGCGACCGCCGCCACCACCTCCTCCTTGGTGACCGAGTCGTCGAGGTCGGTCACCTCCAAGGCCACACACTTCACGGGCCTGGTCACTTTTGCCGCGTCGGCGATGACCTCTTGCAACTTCGTTGCGAAGAGGTCCGCGTTGGCGCTGCCCTGAGCCCCCGGGAACTCGAACATTCGAGCCCCGGCCTGGGTCCGGCGGCACGAGACTGAGCCGATCCCCAGCTGGGTAGGGTCGGCGTTGGTACGCGCCCGCATCATAATGGACGCGTACGTCTCCCCCCGCTCCGCAGCCTCAGCGGTGAGCGTCACCACTACGGCTGCGGTCTTGGGAGGAACCAGTTTCCTCTTCGTCCTGGCGGGGGCCCCATTAGCTGCAGGAGCAGCAGCGGTAGCAACGGCGGTGGCCTTGGGGGCCGACGTTTTCCCCTTCCCCTTTCCCTTGCCCGTTGTTTGGGACGGGCCGGGAGGGTTGGTGGCGGGTGCGGCAGAGACAGCCACCGTCTTCGCCTTCTTGTTTTTGGCCTTCCCCTTTCCGGCCACCTTTGTCCACCCTTGCTGGTTGGATGGGGTGGTGGACGGCAGATGGGCGTCTTCCCCCTGGGAAGGCAGCTCCGGCTCGCGTGGCCTATTGTCCGCCGCGAGCGGCGGTCGGAGGCGTTTTTCAGGCAAGAGCCTGTCTTCGATGCCCGCAAGACAGGCTCTCGTGAAGGCCCTTTCCTCCGTGATGACCTTGCGGATTATATCCTCAAGGTCGGAGGGCAGGACCTCAGCCGCTGGTCTCGGCTCGACTGTGTTTGGCCGGGCCGTGGCTTCAGCCAGCTTCAGATGAAGCTGGCTGACCTCTGACTGCAGGCGAACAACTTTCGCCTGCAGTTGCCGCGTTTCGTCGGTCGCTTTGCGCTGCACCAGCTCCCCGACGATGCCGCGCATGCTCGCGGCCCTACATTTAAGGGACTTTTGACAAGTCCCTTTCAAATTGGAGGACTTAGAGGCGACTGCCACTATCTCCTCTTCGTCCTCCTCAGCCATCAGCTCCAGCTCCGCCAGGGAGTGGTCCGCATAGTGAACGCGGGACGCGCCGTACCCGGACTTGGCCCGGGCGGCGCGCGTCCGTTGCTCCTTGGCCGCAACCCGCTCCTCCAGGTCTTGCTGGAGCTGCGCCCGCCGAGACAGGTCCAACTGGTGTTGGGCCTCCGCCAGACCCACGTCGTGGGTGTCCAAGACCGGCTTCTTGGCCTTCGGCTGTGATGCCGTGTCCGAAGAACTCCTGGACCCATTTCTCTCATGAGTCCGCCGGCGACTAATCGCCGAACCTGCGTTCGACTCCATCAAAATGGACTCGTTGTCGGAGTCCAGCAACTCGCCCGCCAAGCTATAGACGCTAGCCGCAGACGGCGCGCGGCTAGCCTCCGACGCCGAGGCGTCCTCGGATTGGCCCTGAGAAGGGCCTTTTGGTTGGCCCTGAGAAGGGCCTTTTGGTTGGCCCTGAGAAGGGCCTTTTGGTTGGCCCTCAGAAGGGCCTTTTGGTTGGCCCTGAGAAGAGCCTTTTTTAAAACGCCCGGAGGCGGCCCGCGCGAGTTTTGGCATAGCCTCCGCAGGTGTCGTAGGTGCCGACGTTAAAATAAAATACAATAAAAGGATAAAATACGCTACGACTGCACAGTGCACTTTAGCCGAACACCGGTCTGCCACTCCGTTACGGTGGTCAGACCGGGTCGTTGCCCAGGGGACGCGACGTGGACGCAAGCACTGTGGGGGGGTCCCCCAACCTAACCTAACCTTTTTTTTTTTTGTTCTCGCTGGGAAAAATGCATTACGCATACCCACCCATCGGGGGACGGGTGGGGTATGTGGGACTCCCCGGTGTAATCCGGTATACCCACTAAACGACCCAGCGGCATTCCCGCATCGTCTGAGTGGAGGAGGACTGGGAATCTGGCACAGCCCTTTCATCCAGCCCCCCTCCGACGACCGCCCGCCTTTACGGCGGGCCCGGCACGCCCCTCCCGTCGGGGAGGGGCCCAGGAATGACTGACGTGGGTGGTGAACAGTGCAATGCAGGAGAAGGCGCCCCCGCGCCTGTCTCCCGCTGTTCACCACCTGGGGGCGCATGACGACGATCATACAACCGCCGTCTCACGCCCCGTCTTCGCCTGCGGAGTGGCGCCGCGAGAGGGTCATCCTCCCGCACGCGCTCCGCCGCCTCCTTCTGTGACATTACGTCTTCGCAGAAGGAGGCGACCGCTGCCCAGGCCCCCTCGCTTTCCAACATCGAGTTGACGACGCCGGGAAGCGAGAGGTCCTGCCCGACCGCTGCGACCAGTGTATGGCGCAGCTCGGACCAGGCGGGGCACACCTCGAGGGTGTGCTGCGCCGTGTCCTCCGCCGCGCCACAGTCGTGGCACGACGGGGTCTCCTCCCTTTGGATCCGGTGCAGGTGCGATCCGAAGCACCCATGGCCGGACAACACCTGCACAAGACGGAAAGAGAGGAAACCGTGGGACCGCTCAAGCCAATCCTTGAGGACTGGCCCGAGCGCGTCCAGTGTTCGGCGGCCAAATGCGGCAGTGGCGAGGTCCTCCGTCCAATGATGGACGATTGCGTCCCTCGCCTCTTGCCGCACGGCCTCCCGCTCTTCTGCGGCGGGGAGCTCCCCGAGCGCCTTACGCCGCGCCGTCCATTCGTACACTCTGGTCAGCACCCATGCCTCGAGCTCCCAAGGAGGGGTGCCGGCCAGAGCGCACGCCGCCGAGAAGCCTACCGAGCGGTAGGCCCTCCCCACCCGCTGTGCAATGGCCCTTTGGGGCCTGCGAATGGTAGTGGCGTTCTCCCTCCTGTGAAGGGAGTCCGCCCAGATTGGGGCACCGTAAAGGGCCATGCTCTTAAGGATGCCAGCGTACAAGCGGCGGCATCGCGCCTTCGGACCCCCCAGGTTCGGGAGGAGCCACGACAGGGCGTTCGCGGTCTTCAGCAGGCGCGTCGACAGCCCGCTGAAGTGTGGGCCGAAGCGCCACCTGCTGTCGAGGACAAGGCCCAAGTACTTCATCTGGGCCTTGACCTCGATCCTGACACCCTCCACGATAATGTGGCCGTCAGGAGGAATGCGCTGCCGTGGCCCGTGAAAATACACGGCCTCCGTCTTGTGCAGCGCAACCTTCAACCCGAGGCGACGAATCCTTCCTGCCACTAAGGATCCGCCGGCAGAGGCCAGACTGGCCGCCTCCCTGAAGTCCCTCCCCCGGGCAATGAGGAGGGTGTCATCCGCGTAACAAATGACGCTCGTGCCACGGAGGAGGGTTCCCCGCAGGAGCCAGTCGAATCCAATGTTCCACAGCGGTGGTCCTAGGACCGACCCCTGTGGAACACCGGACTCTGCGCCATATCGCCTCACTCTGGCCGTCTTGTCTGCAAGGAGGACCACCCGATCCTCCAAGTAGCTGGCCAAGAGTTGGCGCAAGTACCGAGGCACTCCGTGATACCGGAGTGCCTCCAAGATTGTTGAGTGGGGGACAGAGTTGAAGGCGTTGGCTATGTCGAATGACACCGCCAACACCCCGTCACCCGCCTCCACTGCCTCCCTCACCTGGCTCTTGAGTAGGGCCAACGCATCCACCGTCGAACGACCCCGTCGGAAACCGAATTGGGCGTCCGACAGGTCCGGCCCCACCGTCCCCAGCAGCCTATTGAGCCGGTCGGCGATTATCCCCTCGAACAACTTACCGACCTCATCGAGCAAAACGATGGGCCGGTAAGCCGAGGGGGAGTCCGCCGGGCGTCCCTCCTTTTGGAGCAGGCAAAGCCGCCCCTCCTTCCAAGGTTTCGGGAACCTCCCAGTCGTAAAACACGCGCTAAAGAGGTCCCGAAACCTCTCCTCCATCTGTGAGGCGGCGATGGCCACCACCCGTGCGGGAACGCCGTCCGGCCCTGGGGCTGTGTTCTTCGCGCGGAGGCGCAGAGTCCCCGCGTATAGTTCCACCGCCGTAACCGGGGGGACCTCCTCCTCCGGCGGAACCGCCTCCCGCGGGGGGTCCATCACTGGCGGGGTGAAGTCGGTCCTGGACGGAAACAGGGACCGGACCACCCCGTCCAGCAATGCCGGCTCGAGGGTCTCCGTCAGCGGAGGACCACAGGGGCGCAGTTTACTCCGCGCCGCCTTGTATGGCCTGCCATACGGGTCCCTGTCGAGACCCTCCAAACCTAACCTAACCTAACCTAACCTAACCTAACCTTTTTTTTTTTTTTTTTTTTTTTTTTTTTTTTTTTTTTTTTTTTTTTTTTTGGTAACGCTGGGAAAAATGCATTACGCATACCCACCCATCGGGGGATGGGTGGGGTATGTGGGACTCCCCGGTAGAACCGGTATACCCACTAAACGACCCAGCGGCATTCCCGCATCGTCTGAGTGGAGGAGGACTGGGAATCGGCACAGCCCTTTCATCCGGCCCCCCTCCGACGACTGCCCGCCTTTACAGCGGGCCCGGCACGCCCCTCCCGTCGGGGAGGGGCCCAGGAATGACTGACGTGGGTGGTGAACAGTGCAATGCAGGAGAAGGCGCCCCCGCGCCTGTCTCCCGCTGTTCACCACCTGGAGGCGCATGACGACGATCATACAACCGCCGTCTCACGCCCCGTCTTCGCCTGCGGAGCGGCGCCGCGAGAGGGTCGTCCTCCCGCACGCGCTCCGCCGCCTCCTTCTGTGACATTACTTCTTCGCAGAAGGAGGCGACCGCTGCCCAGGCCCCCTCGCTTTCCAGCATCGAGTTGACGACGCCGGGAAGCGAGAGGTCCTGACCGACCGCTGCGACCAATGTATGGCGCAGCTCGGACCAGGCTGGGCACACCTCGAGGGTGTGCTGCGCCGTGTCCTCCGCCGCGCCACACTCGTGGCACGACGGGGTCTCCTCCCTTTGGATCCGGTGCAGGTGCGATCCGAAGCACCCATGGCCGGACAACACCTGCACCAGACGGAAAGAGAGGAAACCGTGGGACCGCTCAAGCCAATCTTTGAGGACTGGCCCGAGCGCGTCCAATGTTCGGCGGCCAAATGCGGCAGTGGCGAGGTCCTCCGTCCAATGATGGACGATTGCGTCCTTCGCCTCTTGCCGCACCGCCTCCCGCTCTTCTGCGGCGGGGAGCTCCCCGAGCGCCTTACGCCGCGCCGTCCATTCATACACTCTGGTCAGCACCCATGCCTCGAGCTCCCAAGGAGGGGTGCCGGCCAGAGCGCACGCCGCCGAGAAGCCTACCGAGCGGTAGGCCCTCCCCACCCGCTGTGCAATGGCCCTTTGGGGCCTGCGGATGGCAGTGGCGTTCTCCCTCCTGTGGAGGGAGTCCGCCCAGATTGGGGCACCGTAAAGGGCCATGCTCCTAAGGATGCCGGCGTACAAGCGCCGGCATCGCGCCTTCGGACCCCCCAGGTTCGGGAGGAGCCACGACAGGGCGTTCGCGGTCTTCAGCAGGCGCGTCGACAGCCCGCTGAAGTGTGGGCCGAAGCGCCACCTGCTGTCGAGTACAAGGCCCAAGTACTTCATCTGGGCCTTGACCTCGATCCTGACGCCCTCCACGACAATGTGGCCGTCAGGAGGGATGCGCTGCCGTGGCCCGTGGAAATACACGGCCTCGGTCTTGTGGAGCGCCACCTTCAACCCTAGGCGGCGGATCCTTCCTGCCACTAAGGATCCGCCAGCAGAGGCCAGACTGGCCGCCTCCCTGAAGTCCCTCCCCCGGGCAATGAGGAGGGTGTCATCCGCGTAACAGATGACGCTCGTGCCACGGAGGAGGGTTCCCCGCAGGAGCCAGTCGAATCCAATGTTCCACAACGGTGGTCCTAGGACCGACCCCTGTGGAACACCGGACTCTGCGCCATATCGCCTCACTCTGGCCGTCTTGTCTTCAAGGAGGACTACTCGGTCCTCCAAGTAGCTGGCCAAGAGTTGGCGCAAGTACTGAGGCACCCCGTGGTACCGGAGTGCCTCCAAGATTGTCGAGTGGGGGACAGAGTTGAAGGCGTTGGCTATGTCGAATGACACCGCCAACACTCCGTCACCCGCCTCCACTGCCTCCCTCACCTGGCTCTTGAGTAGGGCCAACGCGTCCACCGTCGAACGACCCCGACGGAAACCGAATTGGGCGTCCGACAGGTCCGGCCCTAACGTCCCCAGCAGGCTATTGAGCCGGTCGGCGATTATCCCCTCGAACAACTTACCGACCTCATCGAGCAAAACGATGGGCCGGTAAGCCGAGGGGGAGTCCGCCGGGCGTCCCTCCTTTCGGAGCAAGCAAAGCCGCCCCTCCTTCCAAGGTTTCGGGAACCTCCCAGTCGTAAAACACGCGCTAAAGAGGTCCCGAAACCTCTCCCCCATCTGTGAGGCGGCGATGGCCACCACCCGTGCGGGAACGCCGTCCGGCCCTGGGGCTGTGCTCTTCGCACGGAGGCGCAGAGTCCCCGCGTAAAGTTCCACCGCCGTAACCGGGGGGACCTCCTCCTCCGGCGGAACCGCCTCCCGCGGGGGGTCCATCACTGGCGGGGTGAAGTCGGTCCTGGACGGAAACAGGGACCGGACCACCCCATCCAGCAATGCCGGCTCGAGGGTCTCCGTCAGTGGAGGACCACAGGGGCGCAGTTTACGCCGCGCCGCCTTGTATGGCCTGCCATACGGGTCCCTGTCGAGACCCTCCAGCATCTCGGCTCTCGCCGAGTCTTCGGCCACGCACATTGCCGACTTGAGGGCCGTCTTTGCGGCAACGTACGTGGCATAGAGGGCCTCCTCGTTGGCGGGGTCTCGAGGCCTGCGCCTTCGACTCCGCGTGTAGGCCCTTCTGGCCGCCACGCAGACGGTCCGGAGCCCCGCCAGTTCCTCCGACCACCAATAGACGGCGCGGCGGGGAGGTGGGCGGCGAGACCGGGGCATGCTGGAGTTGCACACCTCGGTCAGGGACCTCCTCAGCTGGACCGCTGCGGCGTCCACGTCCAGGACCTCGACAGGAGGCGTGAGCCAGTCCTGGACGAACGCCGCCTCCTCCGCAGCCTCTCGGTCCAGGCGGGTGAGAGCCCACCGTGGGAACGCAGATTGGCCCGAGCGCGCCATTCCCTGGGAGCTCTGGGTGGAGATGTCGAACCGCACATATCGGTGGTCCGACAAGGTCTCCACCATCTCCACCCGCCAGTTCACGACGTGGGCGGCTAGCACGGGGGTGGCAAACGAAACGTCGACCACCGATCCTCCCCGTTGCCGCACACACGTGTGGACAGTCCCTCTGTTCAGGAGGGACACGCCGCACGACGCCGCCCAAAATTCGACGGCGCGTCCCCGGACGTTGCAGGAGGCGGCCGGGTTGCCCCAGGCCGTCGACTTGGCGTTCAGGTCACCCAATATGGCGACCTGGCGTGGCGCCGCCCTCCCAACCACCGCGGTGAGGATTTCGAGAAAGTTCTCGAAATCCGAGAGAGGGCGGTTTGGGGAGAAATAGACGCCCACAAGGGCTAATTCTCCCCACGCGGCGGCCACGTATCCCGGTCCCCTCTCTAAGAGCGAGAGGGGAGGGGAGTCTGTGGAAGACCGCGTCACCAGTGCCACCAAGCCGTCTCGATCACCCAGCCAACGGCCAGGGACTGAGTACGGCTCGGCAACCGCCGCCACGTCTACCAACCACTCAGCCATGGTCTGCATAAGCAGATCCTGGGCCGCTCTGCAATGGTTGGTATTCGCCTGGAGGATGCGATGCTTGACCCTATCCATCAACAGACATCGCACCCTCCTCCACAGCCGCCGATGTCCCGGCCTCAGGGACGGCGGTGGCAGCGACAGGCCGGATCGGCGCCTGCACTCTGCCCTTCTTAGGGGGAGGATTGCACTTCCTCCCCATCGTCACATGCCCCGCCGGGAAGCCACTGGCGGCACACACCGCGCAGTGCGGCGTGGCGGCCTCGCAGGAGGCGGACTTGTGTCCGTCCTTGCCACAACGGAAGCAATTGTCCGCCCTGTCGACCTCGGACGGACAAAGGGCCCGAGTGTGTCCGACTCCAAGACACTTGTAGCAGCGCAGAGGCTTGGCTGCAAGTGCCCGGACTACACCCGAGCTGAACCCGACGGTCAGCCGTCCCTTGGCGAGGACGGCTATAGCTGCGGCGACTGGGCACTCAAGGCGAATGGTGCCCATGCCGCCGCGGCCGGGTCTGATGGCCCGACATTGCACCGCTGTGACGCCACAGCCCCCCATCGCTGCGACCGCCGCCACCACCTCCTCTTTAGTGACCGAGTCGTCTAGGTCGGTCACCTCCAAGGCCACAGACTTTACGGGCCTGGTGACCTTTGCCACGTCGGCGATGACCTCCTGCAACTTGGTTGCGAAGAGGTCCGCGTTGGCGCCGCCCTGAGCCCCTGGGAACTCGAACATTCGAGCCCCGGCCTGGGTCCGGCGGCACGAGACTGAGCCGATCCCCAGTTGGGTGGGATCAGCGTTTGTACGCGCCCGCATCATAATGGACGCGTACGTCTCTCCCCGCTCCACAGCCTCAGCGGTGAGCGTAACCACTACGGCTGCGGTCTTGGGAGGAACCAGTTTCCTCTTCGGCTTGGCGGGGGCCCCATTAGCTGCAGGAGCAGCAGCGGTAGCAACGGCGGTGGCCTTGGGGGCCGACGTCTTCCCCTTCCCCTTTCCCTTGCCTGTTGTTTGGGACGGGCCGGGAGGGTTGGTGGTGGGTGCGGCAGAGACAGCCACCGTCTTTGCCTTCTTCTTTTTGGCCTTCCCCTTTCCGGCCACCTTTGTCCACCCTTGCTGGTTGGATGGGGTGGTGGACGGCAGATGGGCGTCTTTACCCTGGGAAGGCAGCTCCGGCTCGCATGGCCTATTGTCCGCCGCGAGCGGCGGTCGGAGGCGTTTTTCAGGCAAGAGCCTGTCTTCGATGCCCGCAAGACAGGCTCTCGTGAAGGCCCTTTCCTCCGTGATGACCTTGCGGATTATATCCTCAAGGTTGGAGGGCAGGACCTCAGCCGCTGATCTCGGCTCGTCTGTGTGTGGCCGGGCCGTGGCTTCAGCCAGCTTCAGATGAAGCTGGCTGACCTCTGACTGCAGGCGATCAACTTTCGCCTGCAGTTGCCGCGTTTCGTCGGTGGCTTTGCGCTGCACCAGCTCTCCGACGATACCGCGCATGCTCGCGGCCCTACATTTAAGGGACTTTTGAAAAGTCCCTTTCAAATTGGAGGACTTAGAGGCGACTGCCACTATCTCCTCTTCGTCCTCGTCAGCCATCCGCTGCAGCTCTGCCAGGGAGTGGTCCGCATAGACAACGCGGGACGCGCCGTAACCGGACTTGGCCCGGGCGGCGCGCGTCCGTTGCTCCGTGGCCGCAACCCGCTCCTCCAGGTCTTGCTGGAGCTGCGCCCGCCGAGACAGGTCCAACTGGTGTTGGGCCTCCGCCAGACCCACGTCATGGGTGTCCGACACCAGCTTCTTGGCCTTCGGTTGTGACGACTCCGAGGAACCGCCGGACCCCTTCCTCTGATGAGACCGCTTCTTCGGCTCCCGACGACCAATCGCTGAATCTGCGGCCGGCTCAGACATAATGGACTCAATGTCGGAGTCCAGCAACTCGCCCGCCAAGCTATAGATGCTAGCCGCAGACGGCGCGCGGCTAGCCTCCGACGCCGAGGCGTCCTCGGATTGGCCCTGAGAAGGGCCTTTTGGTTGGCCCTGAGAAGGGCCTTTTGGTTGGCCCTGAGAAGGGCCTTTTGGTTGGCCCTCAGAAGGGCCTTTTGGTTGGCCCTGAGAAGAGCCTTTTTTAAAACGCCCGGAGGCGGCCCGCGCGAGTTTTGGCATAGCCTCCGCAGGTGTCGTAGGTGCCGACGTTAAAATAAAACACAATAAAAAGTATAAAATACGCTACGACTGCACAGTGCACTTTAGCCGAACACCGGTCTGCCACTCCGTTACGGTGGTCAGACCGGGTCGTTGCCCAGGGGACGCGACGTGGACGCAAGCACTGTGGGGTGGTCCCCCAACCTAACCTAACCTAACCTAACCTTTTTTTTTTTTTTTTTTTGTTCTCGCTGGGAAAAATGCATTACGCATACCCACCCATCGGGGGATGGGTGGGGTATGTGGGACTCCCCGGTAGAACCGGTATACCCACTAAACGACCCAGCGGCATTCCCGCATCGTCTCAGTGGAGGAGGACTGGGAATCTGGCACAGCCCTTTCGTCCGGCCCCCCTCCGACGACCGCCCGCCTTTACAGCGGGCCCGGCACGCCCCTCCCGTCGGGGAGGGGCCCAGGAATGACTGACGTGGGTGGTGAACAGTGCAATGCAGGAGAAGGCGCCCCCGCGCCTGTCTCCCGCTGTTCACCACCTGGAGGCGCATGACGACGGTCATACAACCGCCGTCTCACGCCCCGTCTTCGCCTGCGGAGCGGCGCCGCGAGAGGGTCATCCTCCCGCACGCGCTCCGCCGCCTCCTTCTGTGACATTACGTCTTCGCAGAAGGAGGCGACCGCTGTCCAGGCCCCCTCGCTTTCCAACATCGAGTTGACGACGCCGGGAAGCGAGAGGTCCTGACCGACCGCTGCGACCATTGAGTGGCGCAGCTCGGACCAGGCTGGGCACACCTCGAGGGTGTGCTGCGCCGTGTCCTCCGCCGCGCCACAGTCGTGGCACGACGGGGTCTCCTCCCTTTGGATCCGGTGCAGGTGCGATCCGAAGCACCCATGGCCGGACAACACCTGCACCAGACGGAAAGAGAGGAAACCGTGGGACCGCTCAAGCCAATCCCTGAGGACTGGCCCGAGCGCGTCCAGTGTCCGGCGGCCAAATGCGGCAGTGGCGAGGTCCTCCGTCCAATGATGGACGATTGCGTCCCTCGCCTCTTGCCGCACGGCCTCCCGCTCTTCTGCGGCGGGGAGCTCCCCGAGCGCCTTACGCCGCGCCGTCCATTCGTACACTCTGGTCAGCACCCATGCCTCGAGCTCCCAAGGAGGGGTGCCGGCCAGAGCGCACGCCGCCGAGAAGCCTACCGAGCGGTAGGCCCTCCCCACCCGCTGTGCAATGGCCCTTTGGGGCCTGCGAATGGCAGTGGCATTCTCCCTCCTGTGAAGGGAGTCCGCCCAGATTGGGGCACCGTAAAGGGCCATGCTCTTAAGGATGCCAGCGTACAAGCGCCGGCATCGCGCCTTCGGACCCCCCAGGTTCGGGAGGAGCCACGACAGGGCGTTCGCGGTCTTCAGCAGGCGCGTCGACAGCCCGCTGAAGTGTGGGCCGAAGCGCCACCTGCTGTCGAGTACAAGGCCCAAGTACTTCATCTGGGCCTTGACCTCGATCCTGACGCCCTCCACGACAATGTGTCCGTCAGGAGGGATGCGCTGCCGTGGCCCGTGGAAATACACGGCCTCGGTCTTGTGGAGCGCCACCTTCAACCCTAGGCGGCGGATCCTTCCTGCCACTAAGGATCCGCCAGCAGAGGCCAGACTGGCCGCCTCCCTGAAGTCCCTCCCCCGGGCAATGAGGAGGGTATCATCCGCGTAACAGATGACGCTCGTGCCACGGAGGAGGGTTCCCCGCAGGAGCCAGTCGAATCCAATGTTCCACAACGGTGGTCCTAGGACCGACCCCTGTGGAACACCGGACTCTGCGCCATATCGCCTCACTCTGGCCGTTTTGTCTTCAAGGAGGACTACTCGGTCCTCCAAGTAGCTGGCCAAGAGTTGGCGCAAGTACTGAGGCACCCCGTGGTACCGGAGGGCCTCCAAGATTGTCGAGTGGGGGACAGAGTTGAAGGCGTTGGCTATGTCGAATGACACCGCCAACACTCCGTCACCCGCCTCCACTGCCTCCCTCACCTGGCTCTTGAGTAGGGCCAACGCGTCCACCGTCGAACGACCCCGTCGGAAACCGAATTGGGCGTCCGACAGGTCCGGCCCCACCGTCCCCAGCAGGCTATTGAGCCGGTCGGCGATTATCCCCTCGAACAACTTACCGACCTCATCGAGCAAAACGATGGGCCGGTAAGCCGAGGGGGAGTCCGCCGGGCGTCCCTCCTTTCGGAGCAGGCAAAGCCGCCCCTCCTTCCAAGGTTTCGGGAACCTCCCAGTCGTAAAACACGCGCTAAAGAGGTCCCGAAACCTCTCCTCCATCTGTGAGGCGGCGATGGCCACCACCCGTGCGGGAACGCCGTCCGGCCCTGGGGCTGTGGTCTTCGCGCGGAGGCGCAGAGTCCCCGCGTAGAGTTCCACCGCCGTAACCGGGGGGACCTCCTCCTCCGGCGGAACCGCCTCCCGCGGGGGATCCATCACTGGCGGGGTGAAGTCGGTCCTGGACGGAAACAGGGACCGGACCACCCCATCCAGCAATGCCGGCTCGAGAGTCTCCGTCAGTGGAGGACCACAGGGGCGCAGTTTATTCCGCGCCGCCTTGTATGGTCTTCCATAGGGGTCCCTGTCGAGACCCTCCAGCATCTCGGCTCTCGACGCATCTTCGGCCGCGCACATTGCCGACTTGAGCACCGTCTTTGCGTCGACGTACGAGGCATAGAGGGCCTCCTCGTTGATGGGGTCTCGAGGCCTGCGCCTTCGACTCCGCGTGTAGGCCCTCCTGGCCGCCACGCAGACGGTTCGGAGCCCCGCCAGTTCCTCCGACCACCAATAGACGGCGCGGCGGGGAGGTGGGCGGCAAGACCGGGGCATGCTGGAGTTGCACACCTCGGTCAGGGACCTCCTCAGCTGGACCGCTGCGGCGTCCACGTCCAAGACCTCGACAGGAGGCGTGAGCCAGTCCTGGACGAACGCCGCCTCCTCCGCAGCCTCTCGGTCCAGGCGGGTGAGAGCCCACCGTGGGAACGCAGATTGGCCCGAGCGCGCCATTCCCTGGGAGCTCTGGGTGGAGATGTCGAACCGCACATATCGGTGGTCCGACAAGGTCTCCACCATCTCCACCCGCCAGTTCACGACGTGGGCGGCTAGCACGGGGGTGGCAAACGAAACGTCGACCACCGATCCTCCCCGTTGCCGCACACACGTGTGGACAGTCCCTCTGTTTAGGAGGGAAACACCGCACGACGCTGCCCAAAATTCCACGGCGCGTCCCCGGACGTTGCAGGAAGCGGCCGGGTTGCCCCATGCCACCGACTTGGCGTTCAGGTCACCCAATATGGCGACCTGGCGTGGCGCCGCCCTCCCGACCACCGCGGTGAGGATTTCGAGAAAGTTCTCGAAATCCGAGAGAGGGCGGTTTGGGGAGAAATAGACGCCCACAAGGGCTAATTCTCCCCACGCGGCGGCCACGTATCCCGGTCCCCTCTCTAAGAGCGAGAGGGGAGGGGAGTCTGTGGAAGACCGCGTCACCAATGCCACCAAGCCGTCCCGATCACCCAGCCAACGGCCAGGGACTGAGTACGGCTCGGCAACCGCCGCCACGTCCACCAACCACTCAGCCATGGTCTGCATCAGCAGATCCTGGGCCGCTCTGCAGTGGTTGGTGTTCGCCTGGAGGATGCGATGCTTGACCCTATCCATCAACAGACATCGCACCCTCCTCCACAGCCGCTGAAGTCCCAGCCTCAGGGACGGCGGTGGCAGCGACAGGCCGGATCGGCGCCTGCACTTTGCCCTTCTTAAGGGGAGGATTGCATTTCCTCCCCATCGTCACGTGCCCCGCCGGGCAGCCACTGGCGGCACACACCGCGCAATGCGGCGTGGCGGCCTCGCAGGAGGCGGACTTGTGTCCGTCCTTGCCACAACGGAAACAATTATCCGCCCTGTCGACCTCGGACGGACAAAGGGCCCGAGTGTGTCCGACTCCAAGACACTTGTAGCAGCGCAGAGGCTTGGCTGCAAGTGCCCGGACTACACCCGAGCTGAACCCGACGGTCAGCCGTCCCTTGGCGAGGACGGCTATAGCTGCGGCGACTGGGCACTCGAGGCGAATGGTGCCCATGCCGCCGCGGCCGGGCCTGATGGCCCGACCTTGCACCGCCGTGACGCCACAGCCCCCCATCGCTGCGACCGCCGCCACCACCTCCTCCTTGGTGACCGAGTCGTCGAGGTCGGTCACCTCCAAGGCCACACACTTCACGGGCCTGGTCACTTTTGCCGCGTCGGCGATGACCTCTTGCAACTTCGTTGCGAAGAGGTCCGCGTTGGCGCTGCCCTGAGCCCCCGGGAACTCGAACATTCGAGCCCCGGCCTGGGTCCGGCGGCACGAGACTGAGCCGATCCCCAGCTGGGTAGGGTCGGCGTTGGTACGCGCCCGCATCATAATGGACGCGTACGTCTCCCCCCGCTCCGCAGCCTCAGCGGTGAGCGTCACCACTACGGCTGCGGTCTTGGGAGGAACCAGTTTCCTCTTCGTCCTGGCGGGGGCCCCATTAGCTGCAGGAGCAGCAGCGGTAGCAACGGCGGTGGCCTTGGGGGCCGACGTTTTCCCCTTCCCCTTTCCCTTGCCCGTTGTTTGGGACGGGCCGGGAGGGTTGGTGGTGGGTGCGGCAGAGACAGCCACCGTCTTCGCCTTCTTGTTTTTGGCCTTCCCCTTTCCGGCCACCTTTGTCCACCCTTGCTGGTTGGATGGGGTGGTGGACGGCAGATGGGCGTCTTCCCCCTGGGAAGGCAGCTCCGGCTCGCGTGGCCTATTGTCCGCCGCGAGCGGCGGTCGGAGGCGTTTTTCAGGCAAGAGCCTGTCTTCGATGCCCGCAAGACAGGCTCTCGTGAAGGCCCTTTCCTCCGTGATGACCTTGCGGATTATATCCTCAAGGTCGGAGGGCAGGACCTCAGCCGCTGGTCTCGGCTCGACTGTGTTTGGCCGGGCCGTGGCTTCAGCCAGCTTCAGATGAAGCTGGCTGACCTCTGACTGCAGGCGAACAACTTTCGCCTGCAGTTGCCGCGTTTCGTCGGTCGCTTTGCGCTGCACCAGCTCCCCGACGATGCCGCGCATGCTCGCGGCCCTACATTTAAGGGACTTTTGACAAGTCCCTTTCAAATTGGAGGACTTAGAGGCGACTGCCACTATCTCCTCTTCGTCCTCCTCAGCCATCAGCTCCAGCTCCGCCAGGGAGTGGTCCGCATAGTGAACGCGGGACGCGCCGTACCCGGACTTGGCCCGGGCGGCGCGCGTCCGTTGCTCCTTGGCCGCAACCCGCTCCTCCAGGTCTTGCTGGAGCTGCGCCCGCCGAGACAGGTCCAACTGGTGTTGGGCCTCCGCCAGACCCACGTCGTGGGTGTCCAAGACCGGCTTCTTGGCCTTCGGCTGTGATGCCGTGTCCGAAGAACTCCTGGACCCATTTCTCTCATGAGTCCGCCGGCGACTAATCGCCGAACCTGCGTTCGACTCCATCAAAATGGACTCGTTGTCGGAGTCCAGCAACTCGCCCGCCAAGCTATAGACGCTAGCCGCAGACGGCGCGCGGCTAGCCTCCGACGCCGAGGCGTCCTCGGATTGGCCCTGAGAAGGGCCTTTTGGTTGGCCCTGAGAAGGGCCTTTTGGTTGGCCCTCAGAAGGGCCTTTTGGTTGGCCCTGAGAAGAGCCTTTTTTAAAACGCCCGGAGGCGGCCCGCGCGGGTTTTGGCATAGCCTCCGCAGGAGTCGTAGGTGCCGACGTTAAAATAGGATACAATAAAAGGATAAAATACGCTACGACTGCACAGTGCACTTTAGCCGAACACCGGTCTGCCACTCCGTTACGGTGGTCAGACCGGGTCGTTGCCCAGGGGACGCGACGTGGACGCAAGCACTGTGGGGTGGTCCCCCAACCTAACCTAACCTAACCTTTTTTTTTTTTTTTTTTTTTTTTTTTTTTGTTCACGCTGGGAAAAATGCATTACGCATACCCACCCATCGGGGGACGGGTGGGGTATGTGGGACTCCCCGGTAGAACCGGTATACCCACTAAACGACCCAGCGGCATTCCCGCATCGTCTGAGTGGAGGAGGACTGGGAATCTGGCACAGCCCTTTCATCCGGCCCCCCTCCGACGACCGCCCGCCTTTACAGCGGGCCCGGCACGCCCCTCCCGTCGGGGAGGGGCCCAGGAATGACTGACGTGGGTGGTGAACAGTGCAATGCAGGAGAAGGCGCCCCCGCGCCTGTCTCCCGCTGTTCACCACCTGGGGGCGCATGACGACGATCATACAACCGCCGTCTCACGCCCCGTCTTCGCCTGCGGAGCGGCGCCGCGAGAGGGTCATCCTCCCGCACGCGCTCCGCCGCCTCCTTCTGTGACATTACGTCTTCGCAGAAGGAGGCGACCGCTGCCCAGGCCCCCCTCGCTTTCCAACATCGAGTTGACGACGCCGGGAAGCGAGAGGTCCTGCCCGACCGCTGCGACCAGTGTATGGCGCAGCTCGGACCAGGCGGGGCACACCTCGAGGGTGTGCTGCGCCGTGTCCTCCGCCGCGCCACAGTCGTGGCACGACGGGGTCTCCTCCCTTTGGATCCGGTGCAGGTGCGATCCGAAGCACCCATGGCCGGACAACACCTGCACCAGACGGAAAGAGAGGAAACCGTGGGACCGCTCAAGCCAATCCTTGAGGACTGGCCCGAGCGCGTCCAGTGTTCGGCGGCCAAATGCGGCAGTGGCGAGGTCCTCCGTCCAATGATGGACGATTGCGTCCCTCGCCTCTTGCCGCACGGCCTCCCGCTCTTCTGCGGCGGGGAGCTCCCCGAGCGCCTTACGCCGCGCCGTCCATTCGTACACTCTGGTCAGCACCCATGCCTCGAGCTCCCAAGGAGGGGTGCCGGCCAGAGCGCATGCCGCCGAGAAGCCTACGGAGCGGTAGGCCCTCCCCACCCGCTGTGCAATGGCCCTTTGGGGCCTGCGGATGGCAGTGGCGTTCTCCCTCCTGTGGAGGGAGTCCGCCCAGATTGGGGCACCGTAAAGGGCCATGCTCCTAAGGATGCCAGCGTACAAGCGCCGGCATCGTGCCTTCGGACCCCCCAGGTTCGGGAGGAGCCACGACAGGGCGTTCGCGGTCTTCAGCAGGCGCGTCGACAGCCCGCTGAAGTGTGGGCCGAAGCGCCACCTGCTGTCGAGGACAAGGCCCAAGTACTTCATCTGGGCCTTGACCCCGATCCTGACACCCTCCACGAAAATGTGGCCGTCAGGAGGAATGCGCTGCCGTGGCCCGTGAAAATACACGGCCTCCGTCTTGTGCAGCGCAACCTGCAACCCGAGGCGGCGAATCCTTCCTGCCACTAAGGATCCGCCGGCAGAGGCCAGACTGGCCGCCTCCCTGAAGTCCCTCCCCCGGGCAATGAGGAGGGTGTCATCCGCGTAACAAATGACGCTCGTGCCACGGAGGAGGGTTCCCCGCAGGAGCCAGTCGAATCCAATGTTCCACAGCGGTGGTCCTAGGACCGACCCCTGTGGAACACCGGACTCTGCGCCATACCGCCTCACTCTGGCCGTCTTGTCTTCAAGGAGGACCACTCGGTCCTCCAAGTAGCTGGCCAAGAGTTGGCGCAAGTACTGAGGCACCCCGTGGTACCGGAGTGCCTCCAAGATTGTCGAGTGGGGGACAGAGTTGAAGGCGTTGGCTATGTCGAATGACACCGCCAACACTCCGTCCCCCGCCTCCACGGCCTCCCTCACCTGGCCCTTGAGTAGGGCCAACGCGTCAACCGTCGAACGACCCCGTCGGAACCCGAATTGGGCGTCGGACAGGTCCGGCCCCACCGTCCCCAGGTGGCTATTTAGCCGGTCGGCGATTATCCCCTCGAACAACTTACCGACCTCATCGAGCAAAACGATGGGCCGGTAAGCCGAGGGGGAGTCCGCCGGGCGTCCCTCCTTTCGGAGCAGGCATAGCCGCCCCTCCTTCCAAGGTTTCGGGAACCTCCCAGTCGTAAAACACGCGCTAAAGAGGTCCCGAAACCTCTCCTCCATCTGTGAGGCGGCGATGGCCACCACCCGTGCGGGAACGCCGTCCGGCCCTGGGGCTGTGGTCTTCGCGCGGAGGCGCAGAGTCCCCGCGTAGAGTTCCACCGCCGTAACCGGGGGGACCTCCTCCTCCGGCGGAACCGCCTCCCGCGGGGGATCCATCACTGGCGGGGTGAAGTCGGTCCTGGACGGAAACAGGGACCGGACCACCCCATCCAGCAATGCCGGCTCGAGAGTCTCCGTCAGTGGAGGACCACAGGGGCGCAGTTTATTCCGCGCCGCCTTGTATGGTCTTCCATAGGGGTCCCTGTCGAGACCCTCCAGCATCTCGGCTCTCGACGCATCTTCGGCCGCGCACATTGCCGACTTGAGCACCGTCTTTGCGTCGACGTACGAGGCATAGAGGGCCTCCTCGTTGATGGGGTCTCGAGGCCTGCGCCTTCGACTCCGCGTGTAGGCCCTCCTGGCCGCCACGCAGACGGTTCGGAGCCCCGCCAGTTCCTCCGACCACCAATAGACGGCGCGGCGGGGAGGTGGGCGGCGAGACCGGGGCATGCTGGAGTTGCACACCTCGGTCAGGGACCTCCTCAGCTGGACCGCTGCGGCGTCCACGTCCAAGACCTCGACAGGAGGCGTGAGCCAGTCCTGGACGAACGCCGCCTCCTCCGCAGCCTCTCGGTCCAGGCGCGTGAGAGCCCACCGTGGGAACGCAGATTGGCCCGAGCGCGCCATTCCCTGGGAGCTCTGGGTGGAGATGTCGAACCGCACATATCGGTGGTCCGACAAGGTCTCCACCATCTCCACCCGCCAGTTCACGACGTGGGCGGCTAGCACGGGGGTGGCAAACGAAACGTCGACCACCGATCCTCCCCGTTGCCGCACACACGTGTGGACAGTCCCTCTGTTTAGGAGGGAAACACCGCACGACGCTGCCCAAAATTCCACGGCGCGTCCCCGGACGTTGCAGGAAGCGGCCGGGTTGCCCCATGCCACCGACTTGGCGTTCAGGTCACCCAATATGGCGACCTGGCGTGGCGCCGCCCTCCCGACCACCGCGGTGAGGATTTCGAGAAAGTTCTCGAAATCCGAGAGAGGGCGGTTTGGGGAGAAATAGACGCCCACAAGGGCTAATTCTCCCCACGCGGCGGCCACGTATCCCGGTCCCCTCTCTAAGAGCGAGAGGGGAGGGGAGTCTGTGGAAGACCGCGTCACCAATGCCACCAAGCCGTCCCGATCACCCAGCCAACGGCCAGGGACTGAGTACGGCTCGGCAACCGCCGCCACGTCCACCAACCACTCAGCCATGGTCTGCATCAGCAGATCCTGGGCCGCTCTGCAGTGGTTGGTGTTCGCCTGGAGGATGCGATGCTTGACCCTATCCATCAACAGACATCGCACCCTCCTCCACAGCCGCCGAAGTCCCAGCCTCAGGGACGGCGGTGGCAGCGACAGGCCGGATCGGCGCCTGCACTTTGCCCTTCTTAAGGGGAGGATTGCATTTCCTCCCCATCGTCACGTGCCCCGCCGGGCAGCCACTGGCGGCACACACCGCGCAATGCGGCGTGGCGGCCTCGCAGGAGGCGGACTTGTGTCCGTCCTTGCCACAACGGAAACAATTATCCGCCCTGTCGACCTCGGACGGACAAAGGGCCCGAGTGTGTCCGACTCCAAGACACTTGTAGCAGCGCAGAGGCTTGGCTGCAAGTGCCCGGACTACACCCGAGCTGAACCCGACGGTCAGCCGTCCCTTGGCGAGGACGGCTATAGCTGCGGCGACTGGGCACTCGAGGCGAATGGTGCCCATGCCGCCGCGGCCGGGCCTGATGGCCCGACCTTGCACCGCCGTGACGCCACAGCCCCCCATCGCTGCGACCGCCGCCACCACCTCCTCCTTGGTGACCGAGTCGTCGAGGTCGGTCACCTCCAAGGCCACACACTTCACGGGCCTGGTCACTTTTGCCGCGTCGGCGATGACCTCTTGCAACTTCGTTGCGAAGAGGTCCGCGTTGGCGCTGCCCTGAGCCCCCGGGAACTCGAACATTCGAGCCCCGGCCTGGGTCCGGCGGCACGAGACTGAGCCGATCCCCAGCTGGGTAGGGTCGGCGTTGGTACGCGCCCGCATCATAATGGACGCGTACGTCTCCCCCCGCTCCGCAGCCTCAGCGGTGAGCGTCACCACTACGGCTGCGGTCTTGGGAGGAACCAGTTTCCTCTTCGTCCTGGCGGGGGCCCCATTAGCTGCAGGAGCAGCAGCGGTAGCAACGGCGGTGGCCTTGGGGGCCGACGTTTTCCCCTTCCCCTTTCCCTTGCCCGTTGTTTGGGACGGGCCGGGAGGGTTGGTGGCGGGTGCGGCAGAGACAGCCACCGTCTTCGCCTTCTTGTTTTTGGCCTTCCCCTTTCCGGCCACCTTTGTCCACCCTTGCTGGTTGGATGGGGTGGTGGACGGCAGATGGGCGTCTTCCCCCTGGGAAGGCAGCTCCGGCTCGCGTGGCCTATTGTCCGCCGCGAGCGGCGGTCGGAGGCGTTTTTCAGGCAAGAGCCTGTCTTCGATGCCCGCAAGACAGGCTCTCGTGAAGGCCCTTTCCTCCGTGATGACCTTGCGGATTATATCCTCAAGGTCGGAGGGCAGGACCTCAGCCGCTGGTCTCGGCTCGACTGTGTTTGGCCGGGCCGTGGCTTCAGCCAGCTTCAGATGAAGCTGGCTGACCTCTGACTGCAGGCGAACAACTTTCGCCTGCAGTTGCCGCGTTTCGTCGGTCGCTTTGCGCTGCACCAGCTCCCCGACGATGCCGCGCATGCTCGCGGCCCTACATTTAAGGGACTTTTGACAAGTCCCTTTCAAATTGGAGGACTTAGAGGCGACTGCCACTATCTCCTCTTCGTCCTCCTCAGCCATCAGCTCCAGCTCCGCCAGGGAGTGGTCCGCATAGTGAACGCGGGACGCGCCGTACCCGGACTTGGCCCGGGCGGCGCGCGTCCGTTGCTCCTTGGCCGCAACCCGCTCCTCCAGGTCTTGCTGGAGCTGCGCCCGCCGAGACAGGTCCAACTGGTGTTGGGCCTCCGCCAGACCCACGTCGTGGGTGTCCAAGACCGGCTTCTTGGCCTTCGGCTGTGATGCCGTGTCCGAAGAACTCCTGGACCCATTTCTCTCATGAGTCCGCCGGCGACTAATCGCCGAACCTGCGTTCGACTCCATCAAAATGGACTCGTTGTCGGAGTCCAGCAACTCGCCCGCCAAGCTATAGACGCTAGCCGCAGACGGCGCGCGGCTAGCCTCCGACGCCGAGGCGTCCTCGGATTGGCCCTGAGAAGGGCCTTTTGGTTGGCCCTGAGAACAACCTAACCTAACCTAACCTAACCTAACCTAACCTAACCTAACCCAGTCTGGCTTCAACCGCCGCCCCGAACGCCACGAAAAAACCACGCTCCGCTGTCGAAAAACGCTAAAAATAGCAAAAGTTTCCGGAATATACAAGTGTAATACATCAAAAGACGCGCAATCGCAAGGCGATCACGGTTGTGAAGTTAGTTTTGTGAAAAGTGGAAAACAGTGCAAGTTTTAACCAAAAAAGGTGAAATTACGGGAACAGTTGACTTTGAAAGTCAAATATCTCCGGATCCAAAGCGACGACATAGTCTTTTTAAAAGCCTATCAGGATCGACACACCAAGATCTTCGATCCCGGAAAAAGTCCCGAATTTTTCCGCGCAGGCGCGCGGAAATACAAGAAAGTACCTGTTTTCCCGGTGACGCATTCCCGATCCAGGACTAGGAAATCATCTCTGACCGTTCCCAGAGAAGGAGAACACGACAAGGATCACGGAGGTATTTCCAAAATAAATTTCCATTCAGTGAAAACCCAGTAATTGCAATTACAAAATTCCTGTGCGGCCGTGAAAGAGCTGAAAACTTTTACCGGCCACTATTAAACGAAATCTTCAGCGACAACCTAGCTTCAAATTCTGGTGGGAGCTAGCTGGGATATCACCGAACTCGGATGCAAAAATTTAGATTTTTTAGACTGTAAATTCAGGATATATTAGAGTTTTAGTAAAGTGCTTAAAAATTTCCGCTCGCAAAATAATTGGTTTTCCGCCGAATATTGTAACTGAATTAACAATCGAAATACCCCACACATCCATAATATTTGTTTGGTTTTGTAATTGTAAAAGTAGCACTAGAGCATAACGTATTTTTGGTTAAAATCCTAGTAAATATAAATAAGTAATTCTAAAGTTATAGGTTATGTCAAATTGAAATTTTTTCCCCGATCTCCACGTGTTTGCAAGATATCGGGAAAGGCTATATTTCAGGAACGGGAGGTCGTGGAAGGAAAATAAGAGCTTCTACCATAGTTTCCCCGAAAAGGGCTATCCTAATAACTTTGTCCCATCATTCCACGACGTCTCTGTGAAAAAATCGGGGTAAATTATCGTAATTTTAGGGGAAATCTCCCCACTTTGTTTTTTCCCTATTGTTTACATATTATTTTACTGTTTTATTAATTATTATATAAGAGAGTAGATCTGTTTAATCCATCCCATTTTATTTATTCGTACATTTTTTGCACAAAATTTTTAAATCTCACCAACCGGGAATCGAACCCGGAACTTTTAAAAACTTAAAAACGCTCATATCTCGGGAACGGAGCCAGTTAGCCCATTTTTAACGCCAGCCTGGATATCTATACTACGTATAGATATACAGCGACACTCTATTGGCCACCCTCCTTCGAACCCCCACCCTTCTTTTAATTAATATATTAGTATATTTAATATCCCCCCCCCCCCTCACCTAAAGTATCTTCCGTGGATCATTTATATCATCATTATATTTACGTATATACCCCCCAAAGCGAAATACCCCCCTCCAACCCTTCCTCGGACCATCACCTAATTCCCCCCCCCCCCCCCCCCCTCTCCACTCACCTTCGATCATCTCACCTGCCTATATAATAGACCATATATATGTATGCTGCAGATCCCAGTCACCTAGTTGGTACCCCTCACCTCCCTTCCCCCTAAAAACTTAGTTCCCCAATTATTTCAGAAACGGCTGGGAATATCAAAATTTTGATAAAATTTTCCCCCCCCCACTAACCCCCCTCTCAGTTCGAACCTAGAATTAAATAAGACCCCAAGACCCCTATTTTATGACCCCAAGTACCCATATTTGTATATATTTATAGAATTTATATAACCCCTTAACATTACTTAAACCCCTGGGGCCGTCTCTCATGTGACCCCTTGTGACCCCCAAGACCCCATTTTTTGACCCCTGCCTTTTGTCCCCAAAAACTGAGTAGTACCCATATTTATTAATAACGGTTTTTCTCTTTATAGCCAGACTTATTTTAATTTTGATTAGTTTAATTGTTTTATAGATTTTAAGTGTTAAATCAAAGTTTCTTTATTTTTAAAGACATTTTAGCGTCCAAGTTTTTCAAGATCCCAAAACCATTTTACACGACAGTGGAGGACGAGCCAAGCTAAATAAGTACAAACTCGGGCATTCTGCGGCCACTGGGGGGGAAGTTGTACCGGTTTGAAGATTGACTTTGACAGTTCTTGAACTGTCAAACCAAATTTAAGACTCGGATAGCTCCCGAACCGGAGGTCGTAGAAGGTTGGGGTTTTCTTTGGGGACGTTGGCTGGCCCGTTTTCACCTGAGTAGCATAACTTACCCACTGTTACACTTCCGGGAAAACCCCCCCCCATCTCACCCATCCCCTCTTCCAAAACACCCCATCATTCAATCACCCAACAATAAGTTAACAAGCGGCCCTCAGCCATACTGTGAAATTAAAACCCTTCCGGGATAACCCCCCTCCACCCCTCCTAAATATCACCCTATCGGGCCATATCTCGGGAACGAGAGGACATAGAGCCGATTCGACCTCAAAATCAGCCTTTGTGGTGTCGAAGACACCACGGCTAAAGTCACATAAGAGGAATCCATCCCCTCCATTTTTCCCTTTTTCCCCGAACCTTCCCCTCCCTTATCCTTTAAAAGGCCATATCTCGGGAACGAGAGGACATAGAGCCGATCCGACCTAAAAATCAGCCTTTGTGGTGTCAAAGACACCACGGTTAAAGTCGCACAAGAGGTACCCTCCCCCCCCTGATTGGACCCTCCCCTACCCTTTTACACACTGTATCACAAATAAACCGGTAACTACGGGGGTTAGAAAAATTTGGACCGCGGATTAGTAGCGTTTGATTTTGACTCCTTATTTACAGGGAAGAGACGTAAAAAACAGGACTATATATTATATATAGTGTAATATACATTGACAAACACTTACCCCCCTATACAGGGTTAGACAATTTATACCACGTATTATTATTTATATCCTTCGACAACTTTCCCGTTCATTTCGTTGTGCCCTATACACACAAGTCATACAACGCGAAATACCAGCAAATTGAGGTTATAAAATGTTTCCCGGAATTCGCACCCCAATAAGCAGAGGGCCAGGAGCCAGCGCCAGCGGACCGCAAGAGTCGCGAAAAGAGGGATCCTCTGGAGCGCAAGCTGCGCCGAAGGGGTTAGCCCTGACGTTCGGTGGAAAAGACGCTGCCGCTCCCGCCACTACTCCCAGCACCGCGGGCCCGCCTGAACAGGCGCTGGACGCCGCCAAGACTTTTATCAGGAAACCTGAACGAAAGAGAAGATCTATGGACGTAATGAAGGCGTACAATAAAAACCCTGACGCTTACGCCACATCGTCCAGCGACTGGCTTCTCCAGGAGGTCATGAAGACTTTTGAGGACATACCAGCTAGAGTCAGGGATTACCCTCAGATGAGGAAGGACATAAAGACCTTCCTGGAGACACAGTCGGATAAGAGTCTGGGGATCTTATTCGAACTCAGCAAGCGGCTAAAGAACTCGGAGACGGCGCCAAAAACAGTCCTGTCTGCAAAAATTGACACCACGCCGTCATCACCCAAATTGCCGCGAGAAATTCTGGAAAGGCTGGAAGTGATGGAAGAATCGCTGAGGATACAACTCAAGGACCTCGAAGGCAAAGTTAAAAAAGGCTTCGAAGACATGTGCGATTACTGCGGCGATAGTGGTTCCGACATCATCGACAAAGTTATCGACAAAATTGACGGAGTCAGCGACAAGGTCGACGTAGCACAAGCGGCCATAGACCACACTAGAGAAGGAGTGAAGACAGTGGGTCTCGCTGCGGCAGACCTCAAAAATGGAGTCGAAAACGTTGCCGGTGTTGTCGCCACCAGATCGGACAGAATAGAGGAGCTCATAAGGGAGGTCGTATGCGAGCCAAAGACTGACTCGCAGACTTACGCCCAAGTCACAGCAGCCAAACCGGGACGTCGGCCGGCGCTTCACTCGTTGGCGGTCACCACAGAAGATAGCAGGGTTACCGCCGACGGGGTGCTCGCCCGGGTGAAGGAGGCGGTCGACGCCAGGGGAACTGGACTGAAAATAAATAAAGTCCGAAAGGCCAAAAACCAGACGGTCATACTAGGATGTGACTCAGAGGCGGAGCTCAGAAGAGTTAAAGACCGGATTGACAGCAGAGGTGAGGGACTAAGAGCAGAGCCCATGAAAAACAAAAACCCGCTCGTTGTCCTTAAGGATGTCTTTTTGGATAGCGGCGATGAGGAAATAGTAAGGGCGCTCCACTCCCAGAACGACGACATTTTCAGGGGCTTAGACCAGGAGGAAATGGAAGTGAAAATAAAGTATAAGAAAAGGACCAGAAATCCCAAGACGGCGCACGTGGTCGTCCAAGTCAGACCCAAAGTATGGCAGAGGATGACGGAGGCTGGGGCTCTTTACCTTGACCTGCAAAGGGTCAGGGTGGAGGATCAGTCACCACTCATCCAATGTACAAAATGCTTAGCATTTGGACATGGCCGGAAATTTTGTACCGAGAGTGTGGACAGGTGCAGTCACTGCGGGGGACCGCATCTGCGCGAGCAGTGCGAGGACTTTGTTGCGGAGAGGGAACCGCAGTGCTGCAATTGCCTGCACTCAAAGCTCCAGAAGACCGACCACAACGCATTTAGCGTGGAGTGCCCGGTCCGTAAGAAATGGGATTACCTGGCTCGGACGACGACGGCATACGCCTAAAACAGTTGCTCCCTGGATATATAAATGTATGTATTTTAAATATATATTATGTATATATCAAAAACACACACGGGATAGCAAACACACACGGGACACTAAACACCTTACACAGCCCATAAATGTTAAACAAACACAAACATTAGTTAAGAAATAGCAATAAATATGTATATTCTAAGTATATATATATAGTATTGCCGAAAAATAAAATGAAGAAAAATAATAAATTATAGATAATTATATAGGTCCAATCCCTGTCCTAAACTTTAAACCTTGAACCCCAAAACCTACCTGGTCTAAGGAGAATAGTAAACGCTAACATATAAACATATATGTACATAGTACTAGATAATGGAAGGATAAGTGAGACATAAGTATGGGTCTTGGGATGTTAAAATCAAAATAAGTTGATAGAATTGTAAAATTAAGTATTCAATAGATAAGTAATAGATAAATAGACAGGAAAGTAGCAAAACAAAACACATGTTTAAATATATAATGGAAATAAAGAAAGCTATATAAGAACAGTTGTTATTGTGCAAAAGTATAAAAGGAAATATACTAAAATTAGAATAATATGTACAAGTAGCTAAAATTTAGAAATAAAGTTAAATGATTACATTTCGGTAAAAAGAATAATAAAAGGAAAGTGAAGCATAAGTAAAAGTCTTGGTTTTGTTTAAAACTAGAATAAGTTGATAGAACTGTTAAATCAAATACTAAATAAATAAGTAATAGACAAGCAAGGTAGCAAAATAAGGACATATGTTCGAATATATAATAGAAATAAGGAAAGTTGCTTAAGACCAATTGTTATCATGTAAAAGTATAAATAGAAATGTATCAAATAAGAATAATATGTATCAGCAGCTAAAACATATAAATAAGGTGAAATGATCACATATGGGTATAAGTAAAAGGATAAGTGAAGCATAATTATAAGTCTTGGTTTTTGTTTAAAAATTAGAATAAGCTGAGTGTATCGTAAAAATTTAAGTACTAAATAAATAAGTAACAGATAAATAGATAAGGATAGTAGCAAAATAAGAACACATGTTTAAATATATAACAGAAGTAAGGAAAGTTATATAAGAATGACCCGTTATTATGTAAAAGTATAAATAGAAATTTATCAAAATAAGAATAATATGAATAAGCAGCTAAACTAAGAAATAAGATGAATTATCACACTCATGTAAAAAATAAAAGGATAACTGAAGTATAAGTATAAGTTTTGGTTTTTGTTTTAAAATTAGAATACACATTGTTAAATACATAATAGAAATAAGGAAAGTTATATAGGAACGATTTTGTTATGTAAAAGTATAAATAGAAATGTATCAAAATAAGAATAATATTAATAAGTAGTTAAAACTTAGAAATAAGGTGAAACTATCACATTATGTAAATAAATCAAGGCGTAAACTTAATACCCCCTGAAATAAAGAAAAGTAAAGACAGCTAGAATAGCGGGAGTCCCACCCGGCTAAGAATGGAAAGGATGAATAAAAGAAAGACACAGTATGAGGCATAAAAGTGCGAGAGGAATAAATGATAGAAATTGAATGAATGAGAAACTTAGAATAATAAGAGCCGTTTGACCCATGAACGGGAAAAGCACAAAAAAAAAAAAAAAAAAAAAAAAAAAAAAAAAAAAAAAAAAAAAAAACCTAACCTAACCTAACCTAACCTAACCTAACCTTTTTTTTTTTTTTTTGTTAACGCTGGGAAAAATGCATTACGCATACCCACCCATCGGGGGACGGGTGGGGTATGTGGGACTCCGCGGTAGAACCGGTATACCCACTAAACGACCCAGCGGCACTCCCGCATTGTCTGAGTGGAGGAGGACTGGGAATCTGGCACAGCCCTTTCATCCGGCCCCCCTCCCACGACCGCCCGCCTTTACAGCGGGCCCGGCACGGTCCTCCCATTGGGGAGGAGTCCAGGAATGACTGACGTGGGTGGTGAACAGTGCAATGCAGGAGAAGGCGCCCGCGCGCCAGTCTCCCGCTGTTCACCACCTGGAGGCGCATGACGACGATCATACAACCGCCGTCTCACGCCTCGTCTTCGCCTGCGGAGCGGCGCCGCGAGAGGGTCGTCCTCCCGCACGCGCTCCGCCGCCTCCTTCTGTGACATTACGTCTTCGCAGAAGGAGGCGACCGCTGCCCAGGCCCCCTCGCTTTCCAACATCGAGTTGACGACGCCGGGAAGCGAGAGGTCCTGCCCGACCGCTGCGACCAGTGTATGGCGCAGCTCGGACCAGGCTGGGCACACTTCGAGGGTGTGCTGCGCCGTGTCCTCCGCCCTTTGGATCCGGTGCAGGTGCGATCCGAAGCACCCATGGCCGAACAACACCTGCACCAGACGGAAAGAGAGGAAGCCGTGGGACCGCTCAAGCCAATCCTTGAGGACTGGCCCGAGCGCATCCAGCGTTCGGCGGCCAAATGCGGCAGTGGCGAGGTCCTCCGTCCAATGATGGACGATTGCGTCCTTCGCCTCTTGCCGCACGGCCTCCTACTCTTCTGCGGTGGGGAGCTCCCCGAGCGCCTTATGGCGCGCCGTCCATTCGTACACTCTGGTCAGCACTCATGCCTCGAGCTCCCAAGGAGCGGTGCCGGCCAGAGCGCACGCCGCAGAGAAGCCCACCGAGCGGTAGGCCCTCGCCACCCGTTGTGCAATGGCCCTTTGGGGCCTGCGGATGGCAGTCGCGTTCTCTGCAGTCCGCCCAAATTGGGGCCCCGTAAAGGGCCATGCTCCTAAGGATGCTGGAGGAGCCACGACAGGGCGTTCGCGGCCTTCAGCAGGCGCGTCGACAGCCCGCTGAAGTGTGGGCCGAAGCGCCACCTGCTGTCGAGTACAAGGCCCAAGTACTTCATCTGGGCCTTGACCTCGATCCTGACGCCCTCCAGAACAATGTGGCCGTCAGGAGGGATGCGCTGCCGTGGCCCGTGGAAATACAGGGCCTCGGTCTTGTGGAGCGCCACCTTCAACCCTAGGCGGCGGATCCTTCCTGCCACTAAGGATCCGCCAGCAGAGGCCAGACTGGCCGCCTCCCTGAAGTCCCTCCCCCGGGCAATGAGGAGGGTATCATCCGCGTAACAGATGACGCTCGTGCCACGGAGGAGGGTTCCCCGCAGGAGCCAGTCGAATCCAATGTTCCACAACGGTGGTCCTAGGACCGACCCCTGTGGAACACCGGACTCTGCGCCATATCGCCTCACTCTGGCCGTTTTGTCTTCAAGGAGGACTACTCGGTCCTCCAAGTAGCTGGCCCAGAGTTGGCGCAAGTACTGAGGCACCCCGTGGTACCGGAGTGCCTCCAAGATTGTCGAGTGGGGGACAGAGTTGAAGGCGTTGGCTATGTCGAATGACACCGCCAACACTCCGTCCCCCGCCTCCACGGCCTCCCTTACCTGTCCCTTGAGTAGGGCCAACGCGTCAACCGTCGAACGACCCCGTCGGAACCCGAATTGGGCGTCCGACAGGTCCGGCCCCACCGTCCCCAGGTGGCTATTTAGCCGGTCGGCGATTATACCCTCGAACAACTTACCGACCTCATCGAGCAAAACGATGGGCCGGTAAGCCGAGGGGGAGTCCGCCGGGCGTCCCTCCTTTCGGAGCAGGCATAGCCGCCCCTCCTTCTGTGAGGCGGCGATGGCCACCACCCGTGCGTGAACGCCGTCCGGCCCTGGGGCTGTGCTCTTCGCGCGGAGGCGCAGAGTCCCCGCGTAAAGTTCCACCGCCGTAACCAGCCAGCCTCAGATGGAGCTGGCTGACCTCTGACTGCAGGCGATCAACTTTCGCCTGCAGTTGCCGCGTTTCGTCGGTGGCTTTGCGCTGCACCAGCTCTCCGACGATACCGCGCATGCTCGCGGCCCTACATTTAAGGGACTTTTGAAAAGTCCCTTTCAAATTGGAGGACTTAGAGGCGACTGCCACTATCTCCTCTTCGTAGGTTCCGACGTTAAAATAAAATACACTAAAAAGGATAAAATACGCTACGACTGCACAGTGCACTTTGGCCGAACACCGGTCTGCCACTCCGTTACGGTGGTCAGAACCGGGTCGTTGCCCAGGGGACGCGACGTGGACGCAAGCACTGTGGGGTGGTCCCCCAACCTTTTTTGAGAAATGCGTTACGCATCCCCGCTCGTGGGGCCGAGACGGGGTATGTGGGACTCCTGTCGGGACGACAATATACCCACTAAAACTCAGCGGTGTTCCCACATCGCCGTGATGGGAGGGCCATGGGAAACCGGCTCAACCTTTACTTCCACAACCCTCCCGGCGCATGCCCGCCTAGCTGGCGGGCCCCGAATGCCCCCCAGGTTGGGGGGCTGTGGTAATGGCCGGGAACACCTAGCCATTCCCGTCCGACACTGGTGGAGGCCTGTGCAATACAGGCAAAGGTGCCCCCACACCTATTGCCTGCTGGCCTCCACCTGGGAGGAGTCGGAGATGACTATCATACTGACGTCTTCTTCGACCCCTCCTCCGCCGTCGGAGCGGCGCCGCGTGAGGATCGTCCTCCCGTGCGCGCTGCGCCGCCTCCTTCTGGGACATGACGTGCTCGCAGAAGGAGGCGACTGCTGCCCATGACCTCTCATCCCCCAGCATGGCGTTAACCAAGCCGGGAAGTGAGAGGTCCGAGCGGTCCGAGTGGTCGCAGACTGCCCGAGTTTATACTTATTTAGCTTGGCTCGTCCTCCACCGTCGTGTAAAGTGGTTTTGGACTCCTGAAAATCTTGGACGCTAAAATGTCTTTAAAAATAAAGAAACTTTGGTTTTAAGCTTAAAAACTATGAAAACAATTAAAACTAATTAAAATAAGTCTGGCTGTAAAGAGAGCCTATTGTCTGTTCTAACCGTACCGCGGAAGCCAGAAGGAGTCAGAGGAGTAAATACTCTATAACCTATACCTTTCCTAAGTTAATTTAATAATATAATATTTATATATATAAATATTATATTATTAAATTAACTTAGGATGATTTTTTTTTCGCGATTTCAGGTTTGGTCCCATAGTAAAAGTTGTTCATAATTGATGGTTAAACAAACTTACAGCGCTATCGCCAGGCCCAACAGTCACGGTATCAGAGATAGTGCGTGTATTTCCCCGTAAAAGTAGGAATCTCGAGCTTCGGCGTTGCCTGTTGTACATGAACCATGGATGATATTTTCTTATTTAGCGAACGCTTCATATCTTTTAGCTATGCTCGTACATGCTAAATTCATTTTCGTACGATACATCTCCACCTTGAAGCATGTGGTTGATTCGCAGATGTAACGTATCAATGGTGTTCCACTTGGCTTGTATATTCCTAAGCTCGTCTTCAAGCTCCCATTTTTCTGATATTTCGTCTACGTTGATGCTCCTCACTAACCTGTTGAAATACCTAAAGTTGGTTCTCTGTTGAGCCAACAGTTCAGTGGCTTCAGGGTTTGACTGCGTACCCTTTTCATCCGAACCAAAGTCAGTAAGTAAGTTTCGGGTAGACTGGTAGAGGCTCTTATCCTGTTGATAAAAATTGGTTGCGAAATACTGAGGTTCCTTATCCGCGAACTCGGAGAGTTTCAAATGATTTTGTTCGAACTCCCCCCAGAGGTTATCCAATGACTCTATTCTCTTTTGAATATATTCCGGAGTTTTTCTCGACAACGGATCCTTACCGAAATTGATCTTTATCCTACTGAGACCTTCTAATATTTCTGATTGACGATCGCTTGTAATGGCCATTATGATTTAATAAAAACCGGTCAAGAGCGAGTCGGACTCGCGCACCGAGGGTTCCGTTCCGATTTCTGAAAAAGTGTGCTACTTAGAGACATCGTTTTATTTTCGTTTTAAACTTCTATCACATACAATAATTTCAGATTTTTCTCTTTGCAAAATTCGGAGATGGGGGGGGGGGGGAACGGTATTTTGTTTTACATTTTTCATCAAAAATCGGAAACTGTGCGGCCTAAAAAAAAAATTAAAAATAGTTTGAGAATGTGCAAACAGCGTTCTTTCATATGATACCCCACATGCCCATGCCATGCCATGAAAAATATAAATATTTTAAATTCTTTCTTATTTGAAAAATAGTTGGGTAAACGTCATCTAAAACTATTCCAAATTTCAAGTTGATAGCATCAGTAGTTCTTGAGATATCCAGCTGTGACAGACAGACAGACTGAGTCACATCATAAGCGTTCTTTTTTACCATTTTGATACGGAACCCTAAAAAGGAACAACCTTACTTGAACACTGACGAGTTGCGATACCAACTGTGGGCTGCCGACGCCGTGTGCAGTACAGATGTTGACTCAGCTCCAGCGATGTCTTCTTGGAACGATTCACTGAATGTCGGTCCATTCAGTGAATCGTTCCAAGATCGTTGACGTATCGACGGAACTGTCGCGAAATACTCAACGAATATAATCAAGTGTGTGGCTGCGATTTCAACACGCCTTGATCTTGGTCTATATACCCGACAGATTGAAGGACCAAAAAAATGTACGACGTGGTGTGGTCTATACACTTTGCTCAAGCGTACGATGATTGTTCTGTACACTTGTGATGGTAGAAACCCGGGGAAGAAGAATCAAACCGCCCGTGTTGAGTGTGCTAAAATCACTGATTTATTTTACTTAGCCAGTACTTACACTAAATGATCGCGCGTATGCAAACGCTGATGTAGCTTAACCTACTTAATTAATATTATGAAATGTTCGGGTTCACCGTACACACGGCAACAATTTTGGAAGGCGTGGTCAAATGACTATTTATCGTTATTGAATAATAGAAATAACTGGCAAAAAGAGCTACCAAATCTTAGGGAAAATATGATCGTGTTGCTTAAGAATATGATCGTGTTGCTTAAAAATCCAAACACTCCACCTCTTGACTGGCATTTGGGAGAATAACTAAAATATTTCCAGCTTGCGATAACAAGGTTCGAGTTGTTGAAATTCGAAAAGCTGACAGTAAAATGCATTTGCGGGCTGTTTCTAAATTAATCAAATATATTATCTGCTCAAATTCAAATTGCAAATCGCGAAAAAAACCCGGTCAAGAGCGAGTCACACTCGCGCACCGAGGGTTCCGTTCCGATTTCAGAAAAAGTGTTCTATTTAGAGACATCGTTTTATTTTTCCTGTAATCTTTACATAAACTTCTATCACATAGCATAATTTCAGATGTTTCTCTTTGCAAACTTCAGAGATAAGAGGGGGGAACGGTATTTTTTTTTACATTTTTCATCAGAAGTCGAAAACTACGGGGCCTAAAAAAAAGAAAAAAAATGTTAGAGAATTTGCAAACAGCGATCTTTCATATGGTACCCCACATGCCCTAGTAGCCCGCCTTTGATTTTATAAGAACCCCTTTCAGTCCCTGTTGCAAAAAAAAATATAAATATTTTAATTTCTTTCTTATTTGCAAAATAGTTGGGTCAACGTCATCTAAAACTATTCTAAACAAGTTGATAGCATTAGTAGTTCTTGAGATATCCAGCTGTGACAGACAGACAGACAGACTGAGTGACACCATAAGCGTTCCTATTTTACCATTTTGGTACGGAACCCTAAAAATCAGCTGTTCAGTACATTTTGACGAGTTTGATGTAGATAAATGTACTGAACAATATATAATTGGTGAACAGCTGATTTTTTTTTCGCGATTTCAGGTTTGGTCCCATAGTAAAAGTTGTTCATAATGATGAGTACAATCTCTCATTTCGATTTGAAACATGTTTTTTCATCCCGTATAGGTACGACACTACTACACTACACGGGATTTACCACCTATCCAAAAGTAACCGTTTAGCTGGCCGGGGGGGGGGGGGGGGTGGCACTTATTAATATGTATATCCATGCCAAATTATATTAGCTTTCTAGTAGGTACTAAGAGTCTCTGAGCTAAGCTGCGGACGGTCACACAGACAGACAGACAGACAGACGGACGGACATAGCGAAACTATAGTGTTCCCTATTAACTACGGAACCCTAAAAAGGACGCGCAATATGAGGTCGCAGGCTGCGGCCCGTGGAGCCGAGGATGTAGCACAGCCGCGAATCAGTACACATGAAGTACGTCACTTGGCAGGTGTTGGCTTGTTGACTCGTGCTCGTTACGCAGGCGAGCGGCGAGCGGCGAGCGCGCTGCCGCCGCGCCCGCCGCCCGCCGCGCTGTACGCGTCGCCGTCGCAGCCACCGTGAATAATTGAATCAGCACCTGACAAAATAAATCATGTTTGATTTGGCGAGAAATGAATTAACAATTTACTGAGAATCAAACTCAGAGTATACTGAGGTAGTCACTTAACAATGATCTAGTGTGACAGTAGTCATGCGTGCGGACCAAACATAACGACTTGCTCATGAAGAACTTTATAGCTGCCGTGCTGTTGCTGTTGGTCAGTACTAGTTGGGAACAACCAGTCTGTGCGTCGTGTAGTGTCGGGACGTGACCGTTGTTTGTGTTGCAGGTGGAGGCGCGCGGCGGCGGCGCGGGCGTCGGAACCGTCGGTAAGTGCTGATACATTTGTTAGTTGTAAGCAGCTAGTTTGCAACCAGTTCCTGTTCAATGTTATCCGAACAGACTGACCCCACTGCCGACTGCCGACTGCTTCAGAAGAAGGACACTTGTGTGTTGTGACTGTATGCTCTGAGAGTGTAGCTACGTGTATGTTTAGAATGAGGTGTCAATAGCTCCTGACAGCGCGGTTCATTTGCTGCAGTTTGATCTGTGGAAGACTGAATCAACATAATATAACACAGTCCTTTCACAATAACTTTAGCTCTTTGCATCACAGCGATGTTTATTGGCAATGTCACAGGTGCGCCAGGACACGTCGCATTGATACAACAGCTATGAATGGACAACACTGCATGCTCTAGTCGTATAAGGGTCCCAAGAAAGGGCGCCTTGAGGTACCTGGTACAGTCTGTGATCAACATTACCCTAAGCTAACCCCCTTTAGTTCTAACCAATCGGCCATGTTAGGACAAATAATAATCTATACTTATAATAAATCTGTAGAGAGGTTAATTCTGTACCTACATGATATATATTTTCAAAATAATTATCAGGGGGTAATTAGTGATCGATACTGATGCCAAAAATGCAATCAGTAAACTTTTTGTCTGTCTGTCTGTCTGTCTGTATGTTCCTTATAGAAACAAAAACTACTCGACGGATTTTAACGAAACTTGGTACAATTATTCTTCATACTCCTGGGGAGGTTATAGTATACTTTTCATCACGCTACAATCAATAGGAGCAGAGCAGTGAAGGGAAATGTTGGGAAAACGGGAGAAGTTGCTCCATTTTTTAAGTATCCGTTGCGTGTGCAGCCTTAATGGTTAAAGCTACATAGAAATCATTTATGACGGAAATGTTCTACATAAAATTATCTAAAAAATATCCCACACCAGCATATGTCTATCTTTTATGGTTGACTCACAATAACACGTGTAACTCCCGATAGCTTAGCAGTCCAATACATTAGTCGCGGGCACAGCTATTAATAATAATATTCTGCGGTTCCTTATTGCGATATTTTTCAACAGTATTGTGGATTGACATATTATATTTCCCTACTAAAATACGAAAGTTAATCTGTCTGTTACATCAAAACCACTGAACCGTGAGGAAGGACATATGGTACTTTTTTACGAAAAACGACGGAAACGCGGACGAAGTCGCGGGCAAAAGCTAGTAATAAAATAAAAACCCAATGGAAAGCACAAACCGTCCCGAAGTACTCTCAGCTACTGGTGTAGTACCAAAGGCACAAAGTACACAAAATCTTAACACTCAATACTCTCACACACTGTACATGCTCCAAAAAGCCACCATTCTCAACACCTGTCGCATCACCCGAAAGTTCCTGACTTCGTCTACAGTATCATCCACCTTCCCAATTTAATTTTCCCCTTACACACTTGGTTCCGGCCCGTGTGTAAGGTTGTAAACTCTCAAAAATAAAGAACTCATCATATTATAACCGCACCGCCGTATCTCTACGCTGACGTCGTGGTGGGGCTTGCGCGCTCCGAACTCTGGGTCTGTGCCGGAAGAGTTCACTTTGCCGGTCTAGGGTGAGGAGCCAGACCAAGAGAGATACAGAAACCCGCAGGGCACCATGTGGCGAGCTGTTGGGCAGTAGCGACCCCACGGACCCCATCTCCCGGGAGAAGTCTTGTTCCTCACCTCTCGCTTGCCTTTATTGACCGGCTGGAGTGAACACTGATGTGGAACAGAGCTCCCACCTCATTCTTGCCTTTATTGGCCGGCTTGAGTGGAGACTCGCAAGAGCAAACGTGCTCGGAGGAAGGAAGTATTCCAGTAAGTGCTTGTAGGAATCTTGACCATCTTCCGGGCTCTGGGATTGTTCTGAGAGCCGTGGAATACCTCTCCACTCCTCAAGCACCTCAGGAAATGTTGCCCCCTTGTCGCTACGTCACTAAGTGCTAGCGACCGTTTGTGGGCGCTCATTGTTGAGTGTGCAAGTCACCCCTGCCATTTTAACTGTGTATTTATATAACATTGGTAAGGCAGGGGCACATAGTTCGTCCATAGTTCAAGGCACCCGATCCACTATAGCCTCCCAAACAATACCTATGTTTTGTTTCCATGTTCTGCAATAGTCCTGCACCAACCGGGGGTTGTCCTTGGGCGCACTTGCATAGTGCATACAGTGATGATCATTGGCTGGTTGGCCTACTCGTAATTTTAAATTGTCTAAGGGGCCTCTGCGAGTTGGCTTCGGCCCCTCGTACGCCTTCCAAAGGTCCGGGACCGACAATTAAAATAATAATAATCATTTCATTACAGGCAACTAGGCCCATACACAAAATTATATTAAAAACAATAATAAACTAATATTTGCATATTAATAAAGATTATTAAAACTATAAGAGCCAATTCGTACACGTTAAAAGCGTCCGTAATAAAAAGATAAAAACTAAAAACAACTAAATTAAAAATAAGCCGTGGCAGCTAAGAGACGACCAGTTCCAACTGACGGCGCCCGTTCACGAACATGACGCATGGATCAGCACCAATTAGCTCAACCATTTTGAAGGGAACCTAATGATCCAACACACACGCCACCACCAGCGAGACATTTGAGTGAGCATGACATACTCTCAACCGCCAGGGCACATTCAAGTCAGTAAATGACGTAGGTACCCACTAAAAGGTATCTTTATATTAGCTAAATAGTGCTCACACATGTGCTGTACAACGTGTAACGCTAAATGCGCAAAACCTCTTAAGGGGTCATTGTACTCATCATTACACTTCGTCGCTGCATCCTCGTGATTTAATTATTCACTTGGTAGTACACTTCTCCATGTACTAGGCATCGCACAATTTTTAGAGAAACTGAAAAATATATAAAAAAAAATTAGATATGAAACGACTACAGTGGAGGGGGTGACCGCCACAGCCAGCCATCTATCAATTCTCAATTTCTTTATTGCGTACCATAATGTTGGTAGGGAAATTATTATATTAGTCACAATTATGGACCCTGTCTGGCACAGCATAGATCAAGTAGGAGAGAGGAGGAAGAAAACTGGGTGCATAATGTGATAAATTGAATTATTAGTTATGTAGTTAGTGAGATAAACTGTTTTATTATTACAGAATTGAATTTATAATTATAGCGATTGTTTTTTTTTTAAATTATAATTTACCTATTATTGTTTTGATTTATTACGTAATTCATATCAATTTTTGCATATCATCCCTAAGGTAAGTCATTTATTGGACGCTCCATTCAATTTTTCAGTCGTATTAGTAGTAGGTATGCGTATCTTTAATAGTGAGTATTTGTAGATGCAAATAGATAATTACGAAGTTACTTTAAATAATTTATCATTTAAGTACTCACTTAGACTATAGTTAGCATTTGCTTACAAGGAAAAGCCTCAATTTATTGATAAAGATGTTGTATTTATTTAAATTCTTTATTATTTCGGGTAATTTATTGTAAATTTTTCTGACCATTGGGTGGGTGTCTCTTCAGTTTCCAGAATCTGGTTAAACAGTTTTGTGAAAGGTACAGCTAGCATAGGTGTAGCTAATTTTAGAGTTTCATTTGTAATGTTGTCAGATCCTGGGCTTTTGTCTAATTTTAGTTTATTCATTGCTCTTATGACTTCATTCACCTCTATTTGAGGTACACTACTGTTTCCGATTGTGTTTGCAACACAAAACATTATTCTAATCTATAAAAAAGGAGATCCAAACGACATTGAAAATTACAGACCAATAAGCCTGCTACCATGCATTTACAAGCTCTTCTCCTCAATTATTAACGAGAAAATAAGCACCACAATAGAAGCAAAACAACCTATAGAACAAGCGGGATTTAGAAAAGGATTCTCTACCATTGACCACATCCATACACTAGAGCTTCTTATAGAGAAGTACCAAGAAATGCAGAGACCACTCTATCTTGCATTCATTGATTACCAGAAGGCCTTTGACACCATTTCACATGACAGCATATGGGAAACTCTAAGGCAGCAAAAAGTAGAAGATCAATACATACAAGTAATCAAAAACATCTACAAGAATAGTAGAAATAGAGTGAAACTAGAGACAGCTGGCCCCTGGTTTCCAGTGAAAAGAGGAGTAAAACAAGGTGACCCCCTATCCCCCAAGTTATTCATAGCTACACTAGAATCTATAATGAGCACACTAGACTGGAGGAGATACGGCATACAGATTAAAAACGACTACCTAAGTCACCTACGATTCGCAGACGACTTAGTGTTAATTTCGGAAACTAGTTCTCAACTACAAACCATGATAGAGTCATTAAACGAGGCTAGCAAAAAAATAGGCTTAGAAATGAATCTCTCGAAAACTATGTTAATGACTAACACTAACAACACCAGGATGCCAATATCAGTTGAAGGTGAACCCCTGAAGTACACAGAAGTTTATACATACCTTGGAAAGCAAGTAGGGTTCAACCGAAATTGCAACGACCTTGAAGTAAACCGTAGAATACAACTAACATGGAATAAGTACTGGAGTTTAAAAGAAATATTCAAGAGCAACCTACCTACCCATCTCAAAACCAAAGTCTTAAATTCTTGCCTTCTGCCTTGCTTAACATATGGCTGTCAAACATGGAGGTTCAGCAACAATGTATAAAAAACAGGTTAGTCACATGCCAAAGAGCAATGGAGCGTAGCATGCTGAATTTAAAGAAAATACAGAAAATTCGACATTCAAAAATTAGACAAGCTACCAAAGCTACTGATGTACTAGTACAAGCCCTCACTTCAAAATGGAAATGGGCTGGACACGTAGCACGCCTTCAGGACCAGAGATGGACAAAAAGAGTGACAACATGGAAGGGCCCACAAGGAAAACGGAAGAAGGGAAGACCTAATACTAGATGGGACGAAGACATAAAGAAAATAGGAGGTTCAAACTGGGTTAAAGTTGCAAAATCCAGAGAAGATTGGTTAGCGTTGGAGGAGGCCTTTACCTGTGGAGGGGTTCTTGCAAGTGTGAATTAGTGCAAAAAAAAAAAAACTATAAAAATTATATTTTAAAAATTTGGAATTAATTTATTACCTAAAGGAAATAAAAGGCTTTTTATTTTATTTATTTATTGTAAATTTTTATGGACATGACAAAGGTAAATGGAGTGCATTTTTTGTCGCGATGTTGGTAAGTTTCATCTATTTTTACATCTTAAAAAAAAATCCCTATGTATGTCCTCTCTTCTTGTAAAGAATTCTGGGTACTTACGCACGAACTTACAAACTTCAAATATATGGGTGAATTTCCGAAATGACTTATTTTTTTGTCTTCGGTGAAATTAGTATTTGAAAAAAGGAATATTGTTCTGAATTATTTTTTTTTAGTACCTATTCAATAGGTATAGCTATTGGGTTGCGGCAAAATATAATTTGCCTAGGACTGTTACAAAGCTAGAAATAAATAAATAAACCTCGTATTTTTTTGAAATCGGTGCTGTCCCTCTACTTTTTTTACAAACAAAAAAACTTATACACTAATAAAAATAAGTAAGTTAAGTATATAACTTACTCTATTTCATAGAGTATTAGTCTAGTGTAATGAGTAGTTTTATTATTGTTGTTTGGTTCTAACAGAGGTAGTAAGTGAATTAGCTTCATTGACTGTTATTGAATTTATCCTAGATATTATGCATTTTTTCTAATTTTCTAAAATGTGTGTTATTTCTCACGTCGGTGTTCTCATGTCGGTGTAATCGGTGGTCTTTATTACCACCGATGTGATAATTTACACCGAAATGATAAGAAAAAATCAATCGGTGTCTTGTATCTAATATCTGTGTTTTGATTCATGATCAACGCACGTTTTGTCACATCGGTGGATTGTTTTATCATATCGGTAGATCATTTTATCATCTCGGTGAGTCGCTTTGTAATATCGGTAGATCCCGTGTCATTTCTTTAAGTATAAGTACAAAGAAACAATGGAACATACAAACATTCATAGATACATACTTACCTGCATAGAAAGTAAATATAATAAAATAGGTATATAATTTCAAAAAATATATTTTAATTGGATTTCTAAGAACTCATTTCTCTTTGGATGTGATCTACTTACACAAGACCCTCAGTTCAGGTCTTCAGTTCTAAGTCACCCTTGTAAAAATATATAGGTACCTACTAACTATTTCCTTTTTGATGTTCAAAGGTGGATAGAATCATATCGCTGGATATGTACATCATTTCGGTGGATAGACTTATCATATCGGTGTACAGAAAACTAATCGGTGCCGATTTGTCATATCGGTGGAAACCAGAATTCAAATTGAATTTTCTCCTTAGTCTTAAATGATACGTTGATGTTATTAAGTTTTGGGGATATTTAATATCCTAAAGATTACATAAAACCTGAAAAATATACAAAAAAAATATAAATGAAAAAGTTCACCGATATGATAAAAAAAATGGCATTTGTTGAAATTCACTCATATAGAGACAGGGTAGGGATAAAATCTTTAGTTCCTGAAAATGGGGTTTACAACTATCGGTGACTTCAATATTTACTAAGATTCTAAATAGTGTAGGCGCGTCAGTGCGGTTGCCCCATAAGATGACACCGTATTTGAGCCATGAGTAGGCGTACGCGTAGTATGTTACTAGTGCAGTTTTAATGTCTGTAGTTTTTTTGATCTCGCGGAGGGCATTTGAAAATTTAGATATTTTAGCTCTTACTTTCTGAATGTGTGACTTCCAATTTATGTGTGTATCAATGTTTAGGCCTAATAGGGTGAATTTATCTACTACTTCTAATGTATTATTTCTAAAGCTAAAGTTTATAATTATTGGTATTTTTTGGCGAAAGTTTAGTTCCCATTTTAGTTTTTTTGAAGTTGATTTCTAGGTTGTGTTTAGTCATCCAATTTATTGTAGAATCTAGTATGGAATTTAGTTTATCATTTAAATTGGTGTTATTTTCGCATGAGGTGAGTGTAGATATGTCATCCGCAAAAAGGACACGTGGCTCATTTATATTATTTGGAAGGTCGTTTACGTAAACAAGAAATAAGAAACACCCTATTACGCTTCCTTGCGGGATTGAGGCGGTGAGTTGTTTGCTGTTGGATCTGATTAATTCTATTTCATTTTTGTCATTGTTGTAATATTCGATTTCAACTATTTGTTCCATACCTAAGTTTCAAGTAAGATACTTGAAACCAATCATAACATTTGCCGCGGAGCCCTGTACTAAATAGTTTATTTAATAATATTTCAAATTGTACTTTGTCATACGCTTTAGTCATATTAAGCAGAAGCCCTATCGCGTACTTTTTATCATTAATTATATCAAGGGCTTTTTGAATGAATTTGTAAACGGCCAAGGTAGTGGAACGGTTTTTTCGGAAACCGTTTTGACAGTCATTAAATACATGATATTTTTCACAAAACGCATACAACGTGTAACGCTAAATGCGCAAAACCTCTTAAGGGGTCATTGTAGTCATCATTATGAACAACTTTTACTATGGGACCAAACCTGAAATCGCGAAAAAAAAATCTGCTGTTCAGTACACTTTGACGAATTATGCAAACGTAATTGTACTGAACAGCTGATTTTTTTTTCGCGATTTCAGGTTTGGTCCCATAGTAAAAGTTGTTCATAATGATGACTACAATGACCCCTTAAGAGGTTTTGCGCATTTAGCGTTACACGTTGTATACTCGATTACACATGGCTTTTTCGAAGCGGATTTTGGAAGCGGTCGGTAAGAGGGCAATGGGGCGGTAATTATTATTATAATTATTAATTATCTACGGTCGCTCACTTGTCATTCGCTTTTCTTGTGCGGGCATCGCAGCAACTATTATTGTCAAGTGGTTTGATGCGATCAAATCCTTTTATTGTCATAGTTTGGAGGCCAATCTACCTTCATGCACATTTTGCAAGTACCGTGATGAGATCCCGGCCAAGTTAAGACAACTATTATATAAATAGCTAGGTGTCGTGACGCGATTACGACCGACTATTTTATGTGACTATTATTGTCAAGTGGTTTGATGCGATCAAATCCTTTTACTGTCATAGTTTGGAGGCCAATCTACCTTCATGCACATTTTGCAAGTACCGTGATGAGATCCCGGCCAAGTTAAGACAACTATTATATAAATAGCTAGGTGTCGTGACGCGATTACGACCGACTATTTTATGTGACTATTATTGTCAAGTGGTTTGATGCGATCAAATCCTTTTATGGTCATAGTTTGGAGGGTAATCTACCTTCATGCACATTTTGCAAGTACCGTGATGAGATCCCGGCCAAGTTAAGACAACTATTATATAAATAGCTAAGTGTCGTGATGCGATTTCGACCGACTATTTTATGTGACTATTATTGTCAAGTGGTTTGATGCGATCAAATACTTTTGTTGTCGTTGTATGGAGCCAAATTTGAGTAAGTCCTATGCTACATACAACATAGTTCCAGATGTGGAACATGGCCACTGCAGACCTGCCTCCTTACCTTCCAAATACGAATCCTCTGAGCGCTACCAATCAGATGTAACTCAGTCGAACTTTCGATCTTAGATAACAGTTCTACAACACACTATCTCTGATACCGTGACTGTTGGCCCTGGCGCCAGCGCCGTAACTTTGTTTAACCATCAATTATGAACAACTTTTACTATGGGACCAAACCTGAAATCGCGAAAAAAAAATCAGCTGTTCAGTACATTATGTTCGCATAATTCATCAAAATGTACTGAACAGCAGATTTTTTTTTCGCGATTTCAGGTTTGGTCCCATAGTAAAAGTTGTTCATAATGATGAGTACAATGACCCCTTAAGAGGTTTTGCGCATTTAACGTTACACATTGTATATGAGATTGAATTTAAACAATGCAAAGAAAATTTTCTCTCTTTTAATCTTCAGCAGCAGGCTCCAACAATATTTTCGAATGCTAAGCAATTTGTGGAGCAGGACCAGCATTTAGCCAAGCATTTTTGTCAGCGATGTAATCTCCCAACTTATAATATGCCTGGCTACATAGTGTGCGTCTTTATACAACATTTAAATTCCTTTTAATTCAGCTGGAGTATGTGGGGAAGTATATTATAACAGTTTGGACAGTACCCCATGAAGGATGAGTCTAAGTGAGTGTGTGTGAAGGTCAGTCTGAAACCTGGGACCCAATTCCGGGCTCGAGCTAGATATCACGACCATGGAGATCAATCTCTGTTTCAAATCTCCGCATCAATGTCCGGTTCAAATCTCGATACTATCAAAAAACCGTATTCTGGTAGACCATGGAGAAAGATTTACAACGGAGAAAATAATCTCGTCTAAAAGACGTTCCATTTTTATCGATTCACTTTGATTATAATCGATTATGCTACGTTTTTCTTTTTTTAGTATTAATAACGTAATGTTTAATTTATTAAATCCAAGCAAACACATTATAAAAGATAATTTTAGTATATTGTGTTTCTATAACTGTGTTTTTTTTTTATAATTACCTACTTAGGTACTGAAAATAGTAATTGCTAAGTAGCGTGATCCGAAACGCATTTCGCATGATTTGTGTAGTATTATATAGTGCTCTGTGATTTGTGTCCTTTTTCTGACGTAGGTAGGTTTTAATTTTCAAACTAAATAAAACTATTTTAACCGTGATAAAGGTGTGGAATAAAATTAGTTGTCATGAACTAAAATTCACACCAACATAACAATTTTTTCCAATTTTTTCTTTTGCTTATATCTCGAAAACGGTGTGTCCTATCGCAAAAATAATGAAAATTTGGCCCCCTTTATGAAACCCATAAACCCCGAAGCTTCTACATGTAGGTACCAAAAAAAAATACGAATATAAACCTACGAATGTAAATGACAGATGTTCCAACGGAGATTTCATATCTCCATACCTTAGGACCAGCCGTGATATCTCGCTGGTTTGCGATCGAAAAATTTATGAATGGAGATCGCTAGAATAGCATTTTTTCGTTTTCGACGGAGATAAGCAGTTTCTCGACTGATATTTCGCCCATGGAGATAATTTCCATGCCGCCGGAATTGGCCTCCAGCTTGAACTAAATGGTCCCTATTTCTAGTCCTATAATTGTGTCTTTCACCTCTTTTGCCGAAAAGATTTAGATTTTTCCTTACGTACCTACATGATGTTTTCGTAGATATATTCAAATCAAATCAAATCAAATCAAATTTATTCAAAAATATAAGGACTAACGTTAAATACAGTTTTCCTTAAATATATGGCAAGTTCACCCATGACTTGTGCCTGAACTAGGAAATCCTGTGTTTCAGGCGATTATAGGTAACATTAATTGATTAAATAATCACACTTATCTTATTGTTACATATGTATAAAGGTGTATAAAAAAGATAAAATTATATAATACTAACAATATTTACTTTAGCACAAATAATAACACTCTGTATCTTCATAGGACACAGATTGAAGAGCTTCCCTAAGGAATTTCTTGCAGTTACTATTATTGAAGGAGCAGATGTTTCCTTTTTCATTTAGCCTATTGTAGAGTAGCGGTCCGAGGTACATGTAAAATTTAGCTGTGAAGGCATGTTTTGTACATTGACAAGGTACCGTCATGATGTTAATATCTTTAAACAGTTCCCTTCGCTGTTGAACTTAGCCGTCCTTGGTTGGTATTAAATGGAGCATTACCTTTTGGAACACCTTGCTAAATACCGGCAACACGGGTGCTGGTCTATAATGTTGTTGGCTGAAACAGGGCTTCAAAATAGTGAATTGTTTGATGACCGCTATTTTGTTTGGAGACGTGACAGGGATTACTTAGATAGCAATCAGACACTTGTGGTGGCGTTCTTATTGCTGTTCGCCGTGAGCTCATTGCGGAGGAGCGCACTCAGCGCACTCAGCGCAGCGACGGGCGCTCGTCCGCGGGGGACATGTGGGTAACTGTAACTCGTTCGCGTTCCGCCAGCGGTATCATATATTGCTGTTCGCCGTGAGCTCATTGCGGAGGAGCGCACTCAGCGCACTCAGCGCAGCGACGGGCGCTCGTCCGCGGGGGACATGTGGGTAACTGTAACTCGTTCGCGTTCCGCCAGCGGTATCATATATTGCTGTTCGCCGTGAGCTCATTGCGGAGGAGCGCACTCAGCGCACTCAGCGCAGCGACGGGCGCTCGTCCGCGGGGGACATGTGGGTAACTGTAACTCGTTCGCGTTCCGCCAGCGGTATCATATATTGCTGTTCGCCGTGAGCTCATTGCGGAGGAGCGCACTCAGCGCACTCAGCGCAGCGACGGGCGCTCGTCCGCGGGGGACATGTGGGTAACTGTAACTCGTTCGCGTTCCGCCAGCGGTATCATATATTGCTGTTCGCCGTGAGCTCATTGCGGAGGAGCGCACTCAGCGCACTCAGCGCAGCGACTGGCGCTCGTCCGCGGGGGACATGTGGGTAACTGTAACTCGTTCGCGTTCCGCCAGCGGTATCATATATTGCTGTTCGCCGTGAGCTCATTGCGGAGGAGCGCACTCAGCGCACTCAGCGCAGCGACTGGCGCTCGTCCGCGGGGGACATGTGGGTAACTGTAACTCGTTCGCGTTCCGCCAGCGGTATCATATATTGCTGTTCGCCGTGAGCTCATTGCGGAGGAGCGCACTCAGCGCACTCAGCGCAGCGACTGGCGCTCGTCCGCGGGGGACTTGTGGGTAACTGTAACTCGTTCGCGTTCCGCCAGCGGTATCATATATTGCTGTTCGCCGTGAGCTCATTGCGGAGGAGCGCACTCAGCGCACTCAGCGCAGCGACTGGCGCTCGTCCGCGGGGGACATGTGGGTAACTGAAACTCGTTCGCGTTCCGCCAGCGGTATCATATAAATTGCATATTTGTATAATTTATCTTTGCAAGCAAAACAGAGGGTATTCATTGACTACACAGCTTACAAAAAAAAACCTAAGCTAAGTTAAATGATATTATTTTGAATAATTTAACGGACACTTTTATTATTTTAGGAGATTTTAATTTGCCAAGTTTAGCGTGGCAACTAGTGATGATGGTTGCTCTTTTCGCGCGGAAAATATTCATGGCTCTGTTCAGACGGATTTCTTTGTTATTTTAAATACGTTTGATCTAGTCCAGTACAACGGTCATAGGAACCATAATGAACGGATGCTGGATCTACTTTTTAGTAACAATCACCTAACCGTTGATAAATGCTCTGACCCTCACCATATAGCTTCTTAGTATTTTTATAGATTTCGTTGAGTATCAAGCCCTCCCATCACAGCAAAGAATTCGTTGAGTATCATGCCCTCCCATCACAGCAAAGAAAAAAGCTGCTTTATCAATCAGCCGATTTTCCTTCTATAATGACAAAGCTTGACGAGTTCGACTGGCGCTGTGATCTCGCCGCAGGGTCAGTGGAGGATGCCGCGTCTTTATTCAAATTCAAACCCAAACTCAAAGCATTTATTTCAAATAAGGGGTCGGCCTTGGGTCGGTCAGTCAGAAAAATGAAGCTAGTTGCCCATTCCAAAGCGTAGATCCTGGAGAAGAACGGGCAAGAAACTCCACAGACACTCTTTAAAATCAAATATTTTACATAATATTATATTCCAAAGGTTGTCTGTAAAAGATCGCTTTTAGCGATAAAACCGCCCATTGTGTCACCCTATGTAAAATTTCAACTTATTTTGTATCTGTAATTTTTATGGTGTGCATAATAAAGAGTATTCTATCTATCTATAATATTGGTTACATCGTTCATATTGAAAATATACTTAGATGTGAGAACAATGTAGAAAGATGTGCACGTTACAAGCGTCCGTAATGAAAAAGATAAAAACTAAAAACAACTAAATTAAAAATAAGCCGTGGCAGCTAAGAGACGACCAGCCCCAACTGACGGCGCCCGTTCACGAACATGACGCATGGATCAGCACCAATTAGCTCAACCATTTTGAAGGGAACTTAATGATCCAACACACAGACTATATAAACTATGACTACTATACGTCAGACTAAATAAATTGTGTGAAACTTTCATTCCAACTAAAATCATAAAGGCAAATAAGCTCTGCATACCCTGTAGACACATACATACCCCTTTAAAAGATAAATAACTATAACTCAAAAAAATCATGGTAATTTATTTTATAAATCTAACCATAGTCTCACCGTTTAAAACGCGATTTACGTGCCATCTATTACTTTTTATTGGAACTAACTTGCTGGAGCGAGCGGCGAACACCGCGCAGGCAGCGCTCCCGTGGCAAAAGCAGTAACATGCAGTGCTTATTTTTCATACAACGCATCTCGTGTATTACACAGCAAAAGTGTCATGTGTGCGTGAAAATGTGTGCGCGTGTTTGAGTTCTGGAAGCAGAGCTTACATTGCAACCCGTCTAAATTGAGAAGCCGTAAAAGCTTAGCTGTTGATTACAGAGGGTCGACTTTTTTTGGTCGGATTGACCAAAATTCATTCGTTTTAGTTTGTAATTGTACAGTTTTTACAAGCTTTTATTCGTTGGATTTTTTTTTTGTGTTTATATTTTTACACAACCAATTTTCTTTACAGAATTCAAGCTCGGTGGACATAAGATACAAGTACCTCTTAATCGTCCTATACACGTGACCCGGGTGAAGAGCGCAGACTTGGCAGACTTACACTTGCCCGTCCCTCGACTGGCCGAGTTGCTGTCGTCAGCAGCTCACTCAGCAGAGGCAACGGGCCCGCTCCCACCGCCGACCAACCGATCCCCAGGCGCATCGCAGCAAACTACTTACCTTGAACCCCACCCTCTGGATAGTTTATTTCCTAGTCCGAACCCCACAAAACATAATTTTCAAAAACACCAACCACTTACTTATGATCCTGAGCAACATTCTGTCAGCTATTACGAAACACACCATCATGGCTCACATACCCCGAGAAATAGCTTCCAACCACCACCACCACCACCACCGGACCAACGTTATCGTATCGCACCGCAATCTTTGCGCTTCAACAATCGTGACTCAACTTTGCCGAATGTCGAATATCTTGACCATCTGATACTAAATAATCGATATCCAGCGACAGGACATTCCGAAAACAATAAATATCCAATACTGCACTCCCCAGACCGCAATTACCCAGAGCTATTTCCTCCACATCGTTATCCAGAGACTCTAACAGCTAACCAACACTATGCGCAGTCTTACTCTCAAAATGATGAGTTTCTAACGCGAAGTCCTCATCACCCTGTGAGAATTGATCCTGAACAGCAGCCACAGTCGCCACGTACTTGGTCGACAGCACCGCGTGCCACCCAACAAGCGTTCCTAGCGAGGCTAAGGTTACCAGCAGACCCAGGGCCCACTGAGCGCGTCACATCAATTGAACCAGTCGCGTCAACTACCGAACCCGTGATAAACACGACAGAGCCCAATCTCCCGATGACTACCACTGAGCACTTCACATCAACTACTGAACAAGTGACAACAGCGGCAGTGCCATCGACTGAAGAATTCAAATCAACCACTGAGCCAGTGATAACTACAATATCTGATGTGACGATGACTACCACTGAGCACTTCACATCAACTACTGAACAAGTGACAACAGCGGCAGTGCCATCGACTGAAGAATTCAAATCAATCACTGAGCCAGTGATAACGACAATATCTGATGTGACGATGACTACCGCTGATAACGTAACATCAACTACTGAACAAGTGACAACAGCGGCAGTGCCATCGACTGAAGAATTCAAATCAACTACTGAGCCAGTGATAACGACATTGTCTGATGTGACGATGACTACCGTTGATTACGTCACATCAACTACTGAACACGTGACACGGGCGGCAGTGCCATCGACTGAAGAATTCAAATCTACCACTGAGCCAGTGATAACGACAGTGTCTGATGTGACGATGACTACCGTTGATTACGTCACATCAACTACTGAACACGTGACACGGGCGGCAGTGCCATGGACTGAAGAATTCAAATCAACTACTGAGCCAGTAACAACGACAGTATCTGATGTGACGATGACTACCGCTGATAACGTCACATCAACTACTGAACAAGTGACAACAGCGGCAGTGCCATCGACTGAAGAATTCAAATCAACTACTGAGCCAGTGATAACGACAGTGTCTGATGTGACGATGACTACCGTTGATTACGTCACATCAACTACTGAACACGTGACACGGGCGGCAGTGCCATGGACTGAAGAATTCAAATCAACCACTGAGCCAGTGATAACGACAGTGTCTGATGTGACGATGACTACCGGTGATTACGTCACATCAACTACTGAACAAGTGACACGAGCGGCAGTGCCATCGACTGAAGAATTCAAATCAACTACTGAGCCAGTAACAACGACAGTATCTGATGTGACGATGACTACCGCTGATAACGTCACATCAACTACTGAACAAGTGACAACAGCGGCAGTGCCATCGACTGAAGAATTCAAATCAACTACTGAGCCAGTGATAACGACAGTGTCTGATGTGACGATGACTACCGTTGATTACGTCACATCAACTACTGAACACGTGACACGGGCGGCAGTGCCATCGACTGAAGAATTCAAATCAACCACTGAGCCAGTGATAACGACAGTTTCTGATGTGACGATGACTACCGTTGATTACGTCACACCAACTACTGAACACGTGACACGGGCGGCAGTGCCATGGACTGAAGAATTCAAATCAACCACTGAGCCAGTGATAACGACAGTGTCTGATGTGACGATGACTACCGGTGATTACGTCACGTCAACTACTGAACAAGTGACACGAGCGGCAGTGCCATCGACTGAAGAATTCAAATCAACTACTGAGCCAGTAATAACGACAGTATCTGATGTGACGATGACTACCGCTGATAACGTCACATCAACTACTGAACAAGTGACAACAGCGGCAGTGCCATCGACTGAAGAATTCAAATCAACTACTGGGCCAGTGATAACGACAGTGTCTGATGTGACGATGACTACCGTTGATTACGTCACATCAACTACTGAACATGTGACACAAGCGGCAGGGCCATGGACTAAAGAATTCAAATCAATTATTGATGCAGTGATAACGACAGTGTCTGATGTGACGATGACTACCGCTGATCACGTCACATCAACTACTGAACACGTGACACGAGCGGCAGTGCCATGGACTGATGAATTCAAATCAATTACTGAACCAGTGATAACGACAGTGTCTGATATAATGATGACTACCGCTGATCAGGCCAGATCAACTGCTAAACAAGTGACACGAGCGGAAGTGCCATCGACTGAAGAATTCAAATCAACTACTGAGCCAGTGATTACAACGACAGTGTCTGATGTAACGATGACTACCGCTGATCACGTCACATCAACTGCTGAACACGTGACACGAGCGGCAGTGCCATCGACTGAAGAATTCAAATCAACCTCTGAACCAGTGATAACGACAGTGTCTGATGTAACGATGACTACCACTGATCACGTCACATCAACTACTGAACACGTGACACGAGCGGCAGTGCCATGGACTGAAGAATTCAAATCAATTACTGAGCCAGTGATAACGACAGTGTCTGATATAATGATGACTACCGCTGATCAGGTCAGATCAACTGCTAAACAAGTGTCACGAGCGGACGTGCCATCGACTGAAGAATTCAAATCAACTACTGAGCTAGTGATAACAACGACAGTGTCTGATGTAACGATGACTACCGCTGATCACGTCACATCAACTGCTGAACACGTGACACGAGCGGCAGTGCCATCGACTGAAGAATTCAAATCAACCTCTGAACCAGTGATAACGACAGTGCCTGATGTAACGATGACTGCCGCTGATCAGGACACGTTGACTATTGAACAAGTGACACGAGCGGCAGTGCCATCGACTGAAGAATTCAAATCAACTACTGAGCCAGTGATAACGACAGTGTCTGATGTGACGATGACTACCGCTGATAACGTCACATCAAATACTGAACAAGTGACACGAGAGGCAGTGCAATCGACTGAAGAATTCAAACCAACCACTGAGCCAGTGATAACAATGACAGTGCCCAATGTAACGATGACTACTGCTGACCACGTCACATCAACTACTGAACTGGTGAAACCATCGGCAGTGCCATCGGCCGAAGAATTCAAACCAACCACTGAGCCAGTGATAATAAATGCATTAATGTCGTCAGAACCACAAACACCTTCCACACCAAAGCGAAATCCGGGTAAGCGTGACCCTACCCTATTGTTGACGATACCAGTTCAACGTATACCAATAACTTTTGCTACAATGACAACTTTTACCGAAACAGAGCCGAGCACAGCCGCTGCATCAATGTTTGTAAATTGTTCTGAAAGGTTGTTTTAATTTTCTTATCAGGGTTCCGTACCAAAACGGCAAAAAGGAACCCTTATTGTGTGACTCAGTCTGCCTGTCTGTCTGTCACAGCTGGATATCTCAAGAACTACTAATGCTATCAATTTGGAACAGTTTTAGATGACGTTTGCCCAACTATTTTGCAAATAAGAAAGAAATAAAAATATATATGTTTTTTTTGCGACAGGGACTGAAAGGGGGTCTTAAAAAATCTAAGTGGGCCTATTAGGACATGTGGGGTATCATATGAAAGAACGCTGTTTCCAAATTCTCAAACATTTTTTTGTTTATTTTTAGGCCGCATAGTTTTCAACTTTTGAGAAAAATGTAAAAAAAAATACCTACCTTTCCCCCCTTATCTCCGTAGTTTGCACAGAGAAAAATCTGAAATTATTATATGAGCCGTTCACAGTGAAATGGCCGTCTCCACGAATTAGTGCGCTTTCGACTGTGACCGTGATACGCTACAAATCAGCGTTACGGCAGCCAGGGGGGGGGGAAAGTAAAACCTGACTTCAGTTTTTACTTTTCTCAGCGTCTGTGGTTTCGTTTCGCACCCGATTGGGTCCGTTCATTATGCCCCTAGTTTCGATTGCCCCTGTTCGTTATGCACCCGATTTTGTTCAGGTATGATAAAAATTCAAAGACATTTTTAATTAAATGTACGGGCAGACTCAAAAGTGCTTTTAGTTTAATATATACTTAATTAAATATTGAATGTTTAACAGCAACCTTAAAACCAACCAACCTTTTTTTTATTGAATGTTTAGCAGCAGCCTTCAATTAACAGCAGGGATACCCTAGAGGTGAGACAATCATCATCAACCATAAGAATGTTTCTACAAGATTTTTTTTTATAATCGTTAAACTTACAGAATGTATTGATGATTTTAATTATGTAAAATTCTAAAAACAAAGTTTTTGTTCCAAGTGCTTACTAAACTCGCGGTCCTTCGAACTATTAACGCGAAGTTGTCACTGCGGCTGCGTTGTTCGTACTCGTACTCACGGTTCATCTATTCATACTCATTGCTCTATCTTTTTAGGGTTCCGTAACAAAATGGAAAAAAAGGAACCCTTATGGTGTGACTCAGTCTGTCTGTCTGTCTGTCACAGCTGGATATCTCAAGAACGACGAATGCTATCAACTTGAAATTTGGAATAGTTTTAGATGACGTTTACCCACTATTTTAGAAATAAGAAAGTTATCAAAATATTTTTATTTTTATTTGCAACAGGGACGGAAATGGGGTCTTAAAAATTGAAAGTGGAGCTACTAGGGCATGTGGGTTATCGTATGAAAGAGCGCTGTTTACATATTTTCAAACATTTTTTTTTCTTTGTTTTAGGCCTCATAGTTTTCGAGTTTTGATGAAAAATGTAAAAAAAAATACCGTTACCCCCCCTTTATCTCCGAACTTTGCAAAGGAAAAATCTGAAATTATTTTATGTGATAAAAATTTATGTAAAGATTACAGGAAAAATAAAACTCTCTAAATAGCACACTATGTCTCTAAATAGCACACTTTTTCAGAAATCGGAACAGAACCCTCGGTGCGCGAGTCCGACTCGTTCTTGACCGGTTTTTATACTCTAAGATTGTTATCAGTAACCTGTTTCAGTTCAGTTAAGAGCTACACAATATATGTTTCTTTTTAACACCTACCCTTTGCTGCTTCCGTGCGGTGTTATTTTATTGGCAACTTATTTATTAACAACCAAATTTATGTAATAAATAAATAAATCAATCAATCAATGTCAACAGTACTTAGTCCAAAATCCAAAGTGAACTCAAACCTGACAAAAAAAAAATATATACAATTTAATTGAATTGGGTACAAAACGAAAGGGGGCAATCGAAACTGGGTGCAAAACGAACGGACCCGAATTATTAACCGTTTCTCCTTTGATTTGATGATGATTTTTTTTAAATTTGGTATTTATAGTACTTATAGGTAATGTGATGGTGTGTTTCAGGCTCCGCAGCAAGACGCGGCGTGAGCGCGCCGCCCCCGCCGCCCCCGCCGCCCCCGCCAGCCGCGCGGCCTGCTCGGGCCCCACTCGACCCTTGTTAGTATTTACTTATTAAACAACAAAGTTAGATTTTAATTTTTTTTAGGGTTCTGTACCAAAATGGTAAAAAGGAACCCCTATGGTACGATAGGCCGCATAGCTTTCGACTTTTGATGAAAAATCTAAAAAAAATTCCCCCCCTCCACCCCTTAAAACAACAAACTTGACTCGCGCACCGAGGGTTCCGTTCCGATTTCTGAAAAAGTGTGCTATTTAGAGACATCGTTTTATTTTTCCTGTAACCTTTACATAAACTTCTATCACATAGAATAATTTCAGATTTTTCTCTTTGCAAACTTCGGCGATAAGGGGGGAACGGTATTTTTTTTTACATTTTTTAAAAAATGTTTGAGTATGTGCAAACAGTGCTCTTTCATATGATACCCCACATGCCCTAGCAGCCTCAGTTTGAATTTTTAAGACCCCGTTTCAGTCCCTGTTGCTCAAGTTTCAAAGGTTTCGTGACTTACGCAGTCAAATGTCTTGGAGCGGTCACAAAAGATTCCTATGGCATCTCGGGCCTCCTCCTCGGCAACCCTAACTAGTAATATAATAAAGTCAATGCTCAACACGGTTGTTTCAGGCGTGCGCGTGCGCGTGCGCGTACCTCGCAAGTCTCACCACAGAAGAAAACGGAATCGCGGTAAGTTGATCTATACTTATAGAGAAGTCCTGACTGATTCACTGACTGACTCATCAACGCCCAGCCCGAACCCTTGACTTTTCATAAATACTTTGGTAATTTGTTAACAATAGCAATGCACATAACTAAGATATACATTCTTTTTAGTTAACGTCGTATTACAAAATAGAATTAAAATGTTTGTTCATCCCTTGGTCTCAGTTTGGTATAATTGTCACGTTTGAATGTAAACAATTCTCTATGCTTCCCAACGAATTAAGAATTACAAAAACTGATAATGACCTCAAACAAATACATCAAAGTCGAAGTCAATAATTTTTTTTTTTGAATAAAGGCCTACAAGATTCAAGTGGACCGACACCGCAGAAAGCTCTCACACATTTCTAGTGCAATCAATGTTTTATCATTATCTGTTGTACCCATTGTTGTTTCATCTATGGGCTAAGAGGATCAATCGAAACGTTATCAAGAGAAACTTATGGGCAATGTATTACTGCATCAGGACGAAAAGCCGGTCCGGCTCGGCGCCGTGGCGGACCCGGAGCAGCACGAGCGCGGGCGCTCGCCACGCGGTGGCCACGTGCCCGCACCGCGCCCACCGCGCACCCGCCACGCGCCCGCACCGTGCCCACCGCGCACCCGCCACACGCCCGAACCGCGCCCGCCACTCACCTGCCACGCGCCCGCAACGCGCCCGCCGCGCACCCGCCACGCGGCCGTCACGCAGCCGCCACGGACCCGCCACACGGTGACATCACACGCACATATTTATGAGACTTCACAAAACAATTATAAAATAAAACTTCAATGAACATTATTCACAAATGAAAATCCTTTATTGTTCGAATACCTACGAATAGAAAGGTCTTCGACCGCTATTGCGAATCTACCTGGGCCCCAAGTCTACTACTTTTTACATTCCTACACGCTCCCATTGTCATTTTGTTTTGTTAAAAAAAGCAAAGAGACAGTACGACACAGAAGAACTAAATAATGCTAGTCACAATCGGTAAACACTCTGGGGTACTATAAAGCGAGTTACGAATAGGTACTAATAAAAGTATATCATCATCCACACAACTTCTGAATTGCTCATCATCGCCCGTACAATCTTGCAACGAAGTAAATTCCTTTTTTGCCAGCATTGGCAGTACACTAGCAGTCAATCTTACCTACCACACATTCTTACAGTCCACTACACCCTCACAAACCCAACCGAAATATGTTCCATTAACGTCCTTTGTCCTAGATCTAACAGATACTGATGAAATTATATCGGCTATAGGATCAATGCGACCAAACGCAGCCACTAGTTGGGATACCATTTCACCACTTTTCCTAAAGAAATACGCAAGTACCCTGGCACCCATACTATGCCATATATTCAACCTATGTTTTGAAACTGCCGTCTTTCCCACTTCTATGAAAAAGGCAATAATTCATCCAGTCTTCAAGGGTGGAGATGGGTATCTACCAAATAACTACCGTCTGATTGCGGTTCTAAGTGCGTTGTCGAAACTACTAGAACGTCTAATAAACAAAAGACTTGTCCACTACCTCGAACGTAATAACCTTTTATCCTCACAACAGTATGGCTTTCGTAAAAATAAATCTACTTGCGATGCAGTTCAAGATCTAACTTGTCATATAATTGAGCAGTTAAACAAAAATAAAAAGGTTCTTACGCTGTTCTTGGATCTCGCAAAAGCGTTGGACACCGTTCCCATCTCCACCCTTCTGCTCAAGCTTGAAAGTATGGGTGTTAGAGGAACGCAACTGGAACTTTTCCGGAGTTACCTAACAAACCGTACTCAAATTGCTAAGATGACCGGCACATGAAATTATTTCAGGAACGCTATGGGAATCCCATAAACCTGATTGTTTGTGTTTTTGTGCACAAATCAGAGCATCTGTTATTGGTTGGGAGGGGTAGGTAATAGGTATGCGGTGAGTTCGATGAACTCTGTAGCCTAGGTAGAAGGTGGACAGCTGATTTCACGCGTCGTTCGTTAGAGTATTTCAACATCCATTGCTGGTTTTTTTTTTTGCTGCTTTTTTTACATAAATGGAGTACTGCGTACACACAATGTATTTTTACATTGAAATAAAGGAAAAGTAACTGAAAACCGATAAAAAAAAAAAAATCCTGAGAAAATTTCCGGTGGAATATACTTCAAAATAAGTAGCAGAATGCACCCTGTTAGTTTGCGGAGGGCTGTCCCTTACACCCTGTATCTTAGGTATGTACAGATTACAGGAAAAATAAAACGATGTCTTTAAATAGCACAATTTTTTCAGAAATCTTCAACAAAAATTACATATAGGTAAATGATGGTATAACCCTCGGTGCGCGAGTCCGACTCGCTCTTACCGGTTTTTATTTAAAATGAATTTACATCGTGAGCATCTCTCTCCGTCATTATTAGCTACTAGTTTGTGCCTTTCGTCTCGTTTCGACGCTTTAATATCAGGCACATGTTTCCTTTCGTTGTTATAATAAGCACATTGCATACAATGTACCTACTTACCTGACTATGATGTCAGCGAGTTCCTTGACCGAGTAGGTACAGAACTTGTAGGATTTATTTTATTTTATAATAGGTACAATTAAGAGTATTATGCTAAAAATATAGTATCCTAACCTAACTACTATTAAAAAACTAAAAAATATAGTATAATATAGGTACTATAGTACAGAACTTGTATTAGTACAGCCGACCGCGCGTCGACCTACTGCCGTCGCGCGAGCTTTGAACTTTATAAGTAGGTACGGAGTTTCAATAGAATGAGGCACGATTATGTTGCGTCTGACGTGCGGTGGACTGTACAAAGTTGAAAGTTTCATCGAAGAGGAAGACATTCCGCTGCGTCACTGACAGTGCTCGTTGGGGTCGTTGAGCGCGCCGCGCCGCCAGCCGAACAGGAAGTAGCCCAGCGTGAGGCCCAGCAGCACGGCCAGGCACAGCCACACGTTGTACGTCATGAACACCAGCATGAGCAGGTAGCTCAGCGTCGCCTGCAGCGCGTGCAGCGCCGTCTGCAGCGCGTGCGCGCCCGAGCACAGCGCCGCCCTGCGGGAGAGCACACGTCAGCACGGGCAGGAGCCGCGGCACGCACACGATCAGACGACAGCTCACCTGAGCGAGCGGCCTGCGCCGGCGCCCAGCTCGCTCTTGGCGATGTCCTGCTGCGAGTCGGAGAGCGCGGGGCGCGGCGCCGCCAGCGTCTCGCGCCAGTACTTGAAGCCCTCGTACAGCGCGGCCGCCACGAAGATCGCCAGCGCCGAGCCGAACAGCTGCAGCTCGTTGCTCGTGTTCCAGCCCTTGAACAGGATCTCCGTGCACACGCACGAGTGGAACTGCGCACATACAACTTATTATTCCCTCCCTCTTCGGCACACAAGTTGATGCGTTATTGTTAGATTAGATAATAGTCCCTGGGCGCCCAACTCCGCTCGGGTGAATATAGAGAAAACAAATTTTCCCAGAAATGAGACATAGGTAGAGGTACTTATAGACCAGGGCCAAACCGATCAAAATATCGTAAAAAAAAATAATTCTTAGCAGTATACGAGTGGTCGGAAAATTTACCCAATGATGTAAATAACGAAGGAAAAATAGTCCAGACTCGGAAAAAGTTCTGGAAGAGGGGTGGGGGGGCGTAATATTTACGGTTTTAGGGGTTTGTACTCGTTTTTTTCCAATTTGCGGCTAAACTATGCATCCTATCGAAAAAAGTTAAATGTAAAAGTGGTAGATAAAAAAAAAATCTTATACTTTTTTGTATACATTATTACCCATAACCTCAAAATTATCGAGAAAAACGCAAAAAACCGTTTTTTGGTTTTTAATTTATAACTATAGCAAATATTACTATTTTTTCATAAAAATTGGTGAAAATGTTCTTTTTTGTGTTTCAAACAAGCCCAAATTTTTTCAAAGCGAAATATATATTTTTAGATGTTTTATGAAGAAAATACAAAAAAATTATCTTATTTTCAATCGAAAAATTTGGTTAGTAAATTTTAGATAACCTTTACCAGTCCTCAATTTTTTCTTTGAAATCTCAACTTTCATATGGAATTAAAATATAATATTGTTTACGCACAAAAATTTCGTTAAAAAAGCGAACAACCGAAAAAACTACTTTTCAAAAATCGATTTTTAAAAATCGAATGTAATTCATATAAAGCGTTATTTCTTATGAAATACTCTGTTATTCAAGTAATTTACATGTACTTAACTATTCTCGGCTTTCAGAATCCCGAAAATATTGTTCAAATCGCAATTATATATGTAAAAACTCTAAAAACACCAAGGCTGTAAACTGATATTTTTAAAATTATTTATTGTTGTTCGTAAGTATTTACAAATTATCACTTTTAATACTTGTCTTAAACTTGATTATAAAATACAAATATTAAAAATAAAATAATTTTATTGAAATCTTTTTCTTCGTGGGCACTTCTTCATCGCCAGAACTCACCAATTATAAGAGAGGTAGGTACTTACATTTTTTCATAGATATTGCTAATTAGTAGAAATAAAATACATACCAACAACACAAATATTTTTTGGGCAGAATAGGTATTTTTCATTGCCATTCCATTTAACTAGACGAAAATTTTAGTTTTTTTTAATTAACAGTTTTTATTTGATTGTTTTTTATAATTTACTCGCACTACTGATGAAAAGTAGAGTGATCAACTCGGGTGTACGTGATTACTTACATCCTATGTTTAACAAATCGAATGTCTATTTCGAAGCTTTGAAAGCCGAGAACAGTTAGGTACATGTAAATTACTTGAACAACAGAGTATTTCGTAAGAAATAACGCTTTTGATAAATGTAAATGTTTATCATCATTTACATTCGGTTTTCAAAAAATCGATTTTTGAAAAGTAGTTTTTTCGGTTGTTCGCTTTTTTAACGATATTTTTGTACGTAAACAATATTATATTTTAATTCCGTATGAAAGCTGAGATTTCAATGAAAAAAATGAGCACTGGTAAAGGTCATTTATCTAAAATTTACTAACCACATTTTTCGATTGAAAATAAGGTATTTTTTTTGTATTTTCTTCATAAAACATCGACAAATAAATATTTCGCTTTGAAAAAAATTGGGGTTATTTGAAATACAAAAAGGAACATTTTCACCAATTTTCATGAAAAAACAATAATATTTGCTATAGTTATAAATTAAAAACCAAAAAAACGGTTTTTTGCGTTTGTCTCGATAATTTTGAGGTTATGGGTAATAATTTATGAGAAAAAAGTTAAAGATTTTTTTATTACCTACCACTTTTACATTTAACTTTTTTCGATAGGATGCATAGTTTAGCCGCAAATCGGAAAAAACGAGTACAAACCCCTAAAACCGTATATATTACCCCCCCTCCCCTTCTTCCAGAACTTTTTCCGAGTTTGGACTATTTTTCCTTCGTTATTTACATCATTAGCTAAATTTTCCGATGACTCGTATACTGCTAAGAATTGTTTTTTCCTCAAACAGGATTGGCCCTGGTCTATCAGATCTATGTTGTATATTAAGTTCAGTGGTTAACAGCCTTCATCAAAAGTAACAGCCAACGTAACGTCTCAAAGTCAAAGTAACGGTTAATTTTGTTTCTTCACAATTTTAGCCGTTGCTTTTATTGTTACTTTTGCCTCTAACTTTTACTGGTTACTTTAGGGTTCCGCACCAAAATGGTAAAAAGGAACCCTTATGGTACGACTCAGTCTGTCTGTCTATCCGTCTGTCACAGCTGGATATCTCAAGAACTACTACTGCTATCAACTTGAAAGGAACAGTTTTAGATGACGTTTGCCCAACTGTTTTGCAAATAAAAAAGAAATAAAAATATTTTTTGTTTTTTTTGCAACAGTGATTGAAGGTGACATGTAGTTGCCATAGTTCGAATTTTTAAGACCCCCGTCATAAAAATTTGAACTGGGGCGACTAGCACATGTGGGGCATCTTAAGAAAGAGCGCTGTTTGCACATTCTCAAACATTTTTTTTTTCTCTTTTTTTAGGCCGCATAGTTTTAGACTTTTGATAAAAATGTTTAAAAAAATACCGTTGCCCCTTGTCTCCGAAGTTTGCATAGAGAATAATCTGAAATTATTCTATGTCATAGAAGTTTATGTAAAGATTACAGGTAAAATAAAACGATGTCTTTAAATAGCACAGTTTTTCAGAAAGCGGAACGGAACCCTCGGTGCGCGAGTTCGACTCGCTCTTGACTCGCTCTTGGTTTTTATATTTCTATGGTTCAAATGATAGGCGAGAAGGCTGGCACCCTAAACACAAGTTAAATCTTACTTTGGGTGCCAGAGAGTTCATCGAAACCACTCTTATACCCTAGGTAGCGCTGCTTAGTGTTTAGATAAGTGTTTCACGAGGGCACGGGGCACGAAGTGAGGGGTGGTAGGGGTTGGGTCACTGATTATAACGTTATTACTCATAATTATAAGATAATCCATATTTTATGAGAAATTCATAAAAATTGTTTCTAACCTCAAATCAGATAAATACTCGTAGTGTAACCGTTAAAATGGGCGATTGACAACCAAATCTGTACCAGTGTATTGTCTGTGGTGTAAAATGTCGTGTACAAAATCGTTGAAACGGAACGTAAAAAAGAACTGAGTGTCAGTTTCATTTGTTTTCGTTTGGACTTTTGCGCGAATGGGTTTTTGCGCACATGGACGTTTGCGCGCAAGACACTTGCGCGTCAGGACAGTTGCGCGAAAAAGTTATGGAAATGAGATTTCTTCATAACATCACGCCTGTATTCTTTCAAAGGGTTGGGTAGGGATGTACAGTACATTAAAAAAAAAAACTTATTTATTTATAGACACAGAAAAACACATTTGAGTGCCTACTTATTTTCTTAATTTTTTTTTTTCTTATTATCTTATTATTATTTTTTTTATTTTAGTTTATTTTTATTTTTTTGACATGGGTGTCATTTTCATGGTTTTTGAGGTCGCTGAAAACGATAGTGGGGTCAAAATAAAAATCCAAGATGGCGGCTGCGAAACTTTTCAGATTTTTCATCATGAATGTCATTTTCATGGTTCTTGAGGTCGCTGAAAACGATAATGAAGTCAAAATGAAAATTCAAGATGGCGGCTGTGAAAATTTTAAAATTTTTCATCATGGGTGTCATTTTCATGGTTTTTGAGGTCGCTGAAAATGATAATGAGGTCCAAATGAAAATCCGAGATGGCGGCTGCGAAAATTTTTAAATGAAACGACGAAAAATATGAAAATTTTCGCAACCGCCATCTTGGATTTTCATTTTGACCCCACTATCGTTTTCAGCGACCTCAAATACCATGGAAATGACACCCATGTCGAAAAAAATAAAAATAAACTAAACAAACGTCCCAGCGTGCAAAAGTCCATTCGCGCAAAAGTTCAGTCGCGGAAATGTCTTGTCGCGCAAGTGTCCCTTCGCGCAAAAGTCCAGTCGCGGAAATCTCTTTTCGAGCAAGTGGGTTCGTGCAAGTGTCTTTCGCGGAAATGGCTTTGGTAGGTTACTAGGCTAGGTGAGCATGGGTACCTATCCTTTGTTACGTAAGGGCGAAGGGGCTGCACTACCCGCAGCGCCGGAGACGTGCAGAAGCAACTTTGTTTTGACAACAAGTGTTTATAGGTCTCAATAATTTGGATTTCTCAAGAATGGTGCGTTCCCTTTTCCTGGGAGTGGTACGACTCCACCTCTCCCCCTTGTTTTTGTGCCCCCGTATACTAAAGTTTTACCTGTTTACCGTTTTTTTTTACCAAATAAAAACCTAGGTACTTATCGAAAAACAGTTTTTTTTTTGTTTTAGACCGAAAAAAGAAACCATTTTCGGTCGGAATCTAGCTGTGTAACAAAGTGAGTTACGCAATGAGGGTGCTGGACGTGCTGTACTGATTACTGACCACCATGGCGTGGTCGTGCGCGGCGCACGGGTCGTCGTCGTGCGCGCCCGGCGTGTGCCGCGCCGCCAGCTCCGCCGCCGCCGACAAGGCCGACATGCCCGACATGCTCGCTCTGCAACAACAACATTACCAGTAGGTACTCACCTACATCATGACATGATGTAGGTGAGTGGACAGCATACAAAGATGTTGCTTGCAATAAATTAGTCTAAAAATATTACAAACTGACAACAATTTAACCAATATCAGTCCGCATGTGTCTGTGTGTCTGCTCAAAGCGAGCACTGAGTGCTGCCAATTGCCAACTAGCGCCAACATTGAGGAAAAAATCATAAAATAAATCTGGTTTTTATTAGGCTTCCGTACCAAAATGGTAAAAAAGGAACCCTTATGGTGTCACTCAGTCTGTCTGTCTATCTGTCTGTCTGTCTGTCTGTCTATCTGTCACAGCTGGATATCTCAAGAACTACTAATGCTATCAACTTGAAATTTAGAATAGGTTTAGATGACGTTTAGCCAACTATTTTGCAAATAAGAAAGAAATAAAAATATTTATGTTTTTTTTGCAACAGGGACTGAAAGGGGTTCTTAAAAAAATAAAGTGGGGCTACTAGGTCATGTGGGGTATCATATAAAAGAACGCTGTTTGCACATTCTCAAACTATTTTTTATTTTATTTTAGGCAACATAGTTTTCGACTTTTCATGAAAAATGTAAAAAAAATACCGTCCCCCCCCCCCCCTTATCTCCGAAGTTTGCAAAGAGAAAAATCTAAAATTATTCTATGTGATAGAAGTTTATGTAAAGATTACAGGAAAAATAAAACGATGTCTCTAAGTAGCAGACTTTTTCAGAAATCGGAACGGAACCCTCGGTGCGCGAGTCGGACTCGCTCTTGACCGGTTTTTTTTTAGTGTTCCGTACCCGTTTTGATCGTCCGCTGGTTATAGGCTATACGTCTGGTTATACGTCACATTAAATTTCATAAGGCGCCCTCTAGAAGACATAGTCATGAACTAAAAAAAATTTTTTTTTTCATGATGCCGTTTATGGTACTTATCAAATGAAAGGGCTTAATTAGCACATTTCAAAAACACATTAGCACATTTCATATTGCTATCTATTGCTCGCGGCTTTGCTTGCATGCACGCGATCATTGGGAATCATTTCTAAAATCACGCCTCAGATGTGAGGCTACCCAAAATACATTGTATATTATATAATAATTATTAAATGTAAAGTGGCTCTGCAGCAGCCGTGTGTTACTATACGAACTATTTGGAACCACTTTTGACCTCTTAATATTATTTTTGACTGGAAGCCGACCTCAACACAGTTGGGAAAAAACTAGGCATCAGACCCATCTCCCAGGTCCAGAGACCAGAACTCCAGAACAGCACAACATGCATGATCTACACGAACCCGAAAATAATATTATTATTATTGCAAATTATTTAATTTTATGTCACTCACAAAGCAAAATAACTTATGTTGGCAACACCGAGTGAAGCTACTTCGAGGGATGGCAGTGGCAACACCGAGTGAAGCTACTTCGAGGGATGGCAGTGGCAACACCGAGTGAAGCTACTCGCGTGAAGTTTTGGAACAAAGGGACTTGTAATTTTGACGCATTGTTGTTTCTGAAGCATAGACTACTTTTATATATTCTGAAGCCACGTAGGTAACGCGTTGGATTTCGTGTAGTGTGATTTCCGAAGTAAATAATATGTTCATATAAATAACTAGTGTCTGTTTTAACACCCCCCTTATGGCAATAGTTAACACTTAGGATAAATTGAAGCTCATGATTCGACTTGGCTGGATTCTAATAAACAGGATTATCTCAGAACTTGGCACCCATTTAGATTTCAATTGTTTTGTCGGCGAAGTCGACAACCACACATACCTTTCCTAATTGAACTTAGCTCTCATTTACACATTTATGTTTTTGATGGGATTTGATTGGGTGTGGACCTGTTAAGATAGTGTAAGATTGGATAAATAAATAAATAAATTAAAAATAAATAAATAAATGATTATACGTGGGGCGCTCAATGCAGCTTATTATCAATATACTTAATATTTAATTTGTTAATCAAGATAATTTAGAGTCCAGTATGACATTATTAGCTGACTGATTTAATAAATGTTTGCTGACCAGTTACTAAGCAACACCAAGGAGCCGTGTTGGCACCGAATACATTTTAGTGTTCACAAAAATTAGAATACTTTGCTATCCGTTTAAATGATAACTACCTACCCGAAAATTAATAGATACCTACATTACGTAGGTACACGGACTACTGAAAACAGATGGACTCCGCGCCACGCGTATCGAAAGTGAAGCACCGACCGTACCGATCTAGGTATGTGTGCGTGATTGTCCTTCTTTTTTTTCTAGTCCGTGATTATTTACGGGTCACCAAGGACTCCGTATAGACCTTATCTGAGATTAACTTGAATGACCGTAGGACCGTACGTAGGTACCTGACGTGTGACGTCTAACCTTCGATTCGATCCAGCTTGTCGCACATTGCGAGTTATCTACGATAGTAACAGTTGTCACCCGAAACTCGACTCATTCCTTACCGCCTTACGATTAGATAAAGGAACCTACTTGTTTTTATGAAATAGGTAGGTACTCTAGGTACCTAAGTGTTTATAATTCTTCAAACTAGCTTTTGCCAGCAGATTCGGCCGCTTTTATATTAGAAATGATCTCACGAGAACGCCTAGGTAGGTACAGTCAACGGCCAGAAGTCCACTTGCGCCGCAATGACCATTATCCACCACCATCGCCTGCGCTATACGGGCTGCGGCGCTTATACCTGTACGGGCTGCGGCGCCGAAGAAGGTCATAAGTAAACCAATGTTGCTATGCCATGGTTGCGTGAGATTGCTGTGGACTGCAGGCTGCTACTGCACATGCTGCAGCTTCCGTGCGAAGGGCGAGCTGGCGTGATGCAGGTGCAGGTAAACATGCGATCATTCAAGCAAGTATCGAAACGAATATACAACATTAGTTTTTGTTTACTCTAAACCCGTTTAGGGGTCATTGTACTAATCATTTTGAACAATTTTTTCTAAGGGACCAACCTTGAAATCGCGAAAAAAAATCTGCTGTTCCATACATTTGTGTTCACTTAAATCGACAAAATGTATGGAACAGCTGATTTTTAGGGTTTCGTACCAAAATGGTAAAAAAGGAACCCTTATGGTGTGACTCAGCCTGTCTGTCTGTCTGTCACAGCTGGATATCTCAGGAACTACTGATGCTATCAACTCGAAATTTGGAATAGTTTTAGATGACGTTTACCCAACTATTTTGCAAATAAGAAATAAATAAAAATATTTGTATTTTTTTTGCAACAGGGACTGAAAGGGGGTCTTAAAAATTTAAAGTGGGGCTACTAGGGCACGTGGGGTATCATATGAAAGAGCGTTTGCACATTCTCAAACTATTTTTACACTTTTTCAGAAATCGGAACGGAACCCTCGGTGCGCGAGTCCAACTCGCTCTTGACCAGTTTTTTTTATAAGTCTAGTCTAGTCTTAGTTTAGTTTAGTGTTTAGTTTAGTTGTGGTTGCATACAGGGTGTAAGGGTCAGCCCTCCGCAGGCTGATGCGGTGAGTTCAGTAAGTATATCATACTAAGATGACCGGTACATGAAATTATTTCAGGAACGTTATGGGAATACAATAAACTTGATTTGTTTGTGTTTTTGTGCACAAATCGGAGCGTCTATTACTGGTTGGGAGGGGTAGGTAACAGGTATGCGGTGAGTTCGATGAACTCTGTAGCTAGACAGTAAGCGAACAGCTGATTTCACGCGTCGTTGGTTAGAGTATTTCAACATCCATTGCTGTTTTTTTTGCAGTTTTTTTTTTTTACATAAATGGAGTGCTGCGAACACACAATGCAATTTTACATTGAAATAATGAAAATGTACCTAACTGAAAAAAAAATGAATAAATGAAAATGTTCCTAAGAAAATTTCCGGTAGAATAGGTATGATTCAAAATGAGGAGCTGAATGCACCCTGTTAGTTTGCGGAGGGCTGTCCCTTCCACCCCGTATTTTTGAAGTGTGCTAATTAAGACCTTTCATTTGATATCCAAAACGGCATCATTAAAAAAAGTTTTTTTTTTAGTTCATGACTTTATGTCCTCCAGAGGGCGCGACTTTCAATGTAATGTGACGTCACAATGTCGCCACAATATAACCAGCGGACGATGAAGATGCTTCCGACGGCGACGATATCTCATTTGTCAAATTATGATAAGTAGTTTAAACTCAAACTCAAAGCATTTATTTCAATTAAACCAATTACAGGCACTTTTGAATTGTCAAAGAGTCGGTCAGTAGGTAAGTCCGGTAAGTCAGAAAGTTGAAGCTAGTTGCCCATTCCACAACGTAGATCTTTGGAGAAGAACGGGCAAGAAACTGCACGGACACTCTTTTAAATCAAGATACTAGTAATACAACATCATGGCTGCATTATACTTCTACATGTGAGAACAATGTAAAAAAATAAAAAATACTTAAAACCAAGTTAAAATATAAAATTAAAAATAAGGCCTGGCAGATAAGAGATGACCAGTCTCAACTGACGGCGCCCGTTCACGAACATGACGCGTGGATCTGCACCATCCAGCTCAACCATTTTGTAGGGAACCGAATGATCCAACACACGCGCCACCATCAGCATTTAGAAGTTACGAGGGAACAGATGAACATACATACCTACATACCGGTCAAAATCATAACCCTCCTTTTTGCTTCGCCGTAGTCGGGTAAAAATGAATCCCCATTTCCCTTGGACACGCCATAACTTGAGAACGGCTTCAAGTGACCGATTTCAATATTGTTTTGTTTTATTCTCCTCTTTACCGGGTGCTTTTAAAGAGAAAAAAAGTAGGAAAAAAAGAACTTGGAATTTTGACAGGACGACGTCATTCATGCGGATCAGCTTCAGCCAGTACGTCACAGGCCAAAGGAATTAAGTAACCAGACACGCACACTACAAAACTATATCCTACTGTACGTACTGCTCACAATGACAGCCTCGCACACATCCCATTCATAGAGTGAGTGCGCTGACGTCTTTTAAATGATAGTGTAACATAATTTCGCAATGTAGGATAGTTGCTCTCGTGGCGCAACAGGTAAGCATTCAACCTACAGTGACAGAATGATCTGAGTTCGAGCCTCGAGTTTACTAAAATATTATTTTTGAGATTTTGTAATTTAAAATGAATATACTAACTGAATAAAGCGATATTCTGACCAGTTTGAGAATCTACCACAAGTTTCTCGCCTACTTAAAATTATTTCCCAGTTTAGAAGCTAACTACCCGCTTTAAAAATATATTCCTGCCTTTAATTGTGAACTTATGTAGTCAGTCTGCATTAGCAACTACACATTATACTCTTTCTTTTGCACTTGAAGTTTGTGATTGTGATATATTGATTAATTTAGACCATGCATCATTTAACAAGATTTCAAAAAGCTCAGATTATTGTTTTGCATGAGAAAAAAAATATTTCTATTAGTGAAATCGCAAGGCGCCCAATGCTATCGGTGAGTGAAATTATTATTAGAATGTATTAATTTATTATGTCACCGTGATCCCACCCAGTAATTTTATTATGATTGTCTGTTGTATCTCATTTAACGAATTGTGGATATGAATAGTTGAATCTAATAGGAAATGACACCGGAATAGTTGAATTTAGTATAATGAGTGGCTATGCAGTTAACAAATAAATACAATTTTTGTTAACTGCATAGCCACTCATTATATCGATAATTATTTAATCATTTCCATTATTGGTTTACACAGTATTATAGTAATAGTTTTTTATCTGTGTTTTGTAATAAAATATTCAAAAATAATGAATATGTTTGTAAATGATTAGATAATAATAATAAAATACAATTTTAAAAGATTTCATTTTTTATCTAAAATATTTAAAAATGTAAATTGCATGTATGGTAATTAAACAAAGGATTTCTATTCTAAATAAAGTATAATAATATTGTTTAATACTTTTTAGAAAAAATAAAAAATCATCATTATATTATATTATTTGTTGTTTGTTTTTTTTATTTGTGTCATTATTATATTATATTATTTTTTATAAGTATGATATTATGTATTTCCTAGGTCACTCGCCCTGCCTTTTTATTTCCATTTTATCGTATTATAATTTTTATTATTACTGACCACTAGCCTTATATATCAATTGTATTTAAGTATATAAATATATATTCTCTGCATTGTATTTATATTGTGTAACTTTTATTTCTTAATTTATAATTTGGGAGGTGTATGTTTAGACCTAATATTTTCACTTTTTTTTTTATAGAGAAAAACCGTTTGACTGTGGGTGCATTGTCACTGAGACAAGCGAAATAAACCGTCGCCTGCCTGGACCGACACCATTGGCTTACACAAATGTTTCGCCTCGGCATCGTGCGTGAGATTGTTGCCACCCATACATCAGATCCATTCGCTTAGACCAGCATAACAGCAGCAGCACACAACGTCATTATGCAAACTGTACGGAACCACCTGCAAGCAGACGGTTTGACATGTTGCAAACCGACGCGTAAAATTTTGTTATATACCGTGCACCGTCAAAATCGCGGAATATCGGCACTTCGATTGACAAAACAATGTCGTCATAATTACTGATGAAAAATGTCTTCGTCGAAAATCACCACCGACTTATCGTAACATACATATTATATACTACCTTTAAAACCTACTACCTACTACCTACCTTTAAATTTCAGACATTTTAACGTTTTTAAATCTATTATTTTCCTAGAAATAATTAATAATGGTTGGTAATAATTATAATACCTACTGTTCCCGATACAGGTGGTAAATGTTTTTATTTTAATTTTAATTTTCAAAAATGTAGGTAATTCATATCTGTATATAACTGAACTAGCGACCCGGCCCTGATTCGCACGGTTTTTACGACTTGTTAAAACATGAAGGTTTCTATAATATATAAGTTAAATATTTATCATGATAGTGAAAACCGCATCAAAATCTGTGGCGTTAGAAGAACAACGCGGCTACACAGACAGACATGAAAAGCGACTTTATTTTATAATAGATACCTAAACGAAATACTTAATACTTTCACAGCATATTTAGCCATAATAAATTAAGTCGGCGGTACTGTGTAGGTAGGAGTGTGTGAGTGATGTTATTGTTACTGGATCAGATTATATTTGTTATCTATGTGACATGTTTATTCACTCCGCCCATTGTTGTATACATATTATATAATGGTATAAAAAGATGTAATAGCATGTTCTAAACATATTGTTGTATTTATAATAAAACATGTTCACTTTTGATGTTCTTTTTTTTAAATAAAGATATTTATTAAAAATGGTTTTATTTATTTAAGCAATTTTAAATAAATAAAACATTTTCTTAACAAAAATTGTTCTAATTGCTTTAGCTTAAAATAATAAATCGCAAAAAGAATCATCACTTCAGAGATTTGAACTCACACCGTAGTACTCAGAAGTATAATGCCTTATTCGTTGGGCTACGAACGCTTAAGTTTTCAACGCGAAATTATGTTATACTATAATTGAGAAGACATTAGCGCACTCACTCGCACATGAACGCGATCTGTGCGTGAGGGCATTGTGTGCTGTACGTAATGAATCGTTTTAACAGTAGCAATACAGTTTTGTAGTGTCACGCACACTACAACACTGGTTACTTATTTCTGTTGCAGACTGTACTTATATAAACGGAAGTCATGTTAGTTACACTATTTATTACTCAAGGTTGGCTGAACCGATTTGTCTGAAAATGTGTGCGGAGTTGGGGAGGTAGCTTAGACGGACATAGGATACATAAAATAAACGTATAAAATGTACAACGGCTGGACCGATTTAGATGAAATTTTGTATGTATATTTGAATGGGTTCCTGGATGGTTTGAAAACACAATGGGACCCGGTAGGTGGCGCTGCAGTCGGGTTCTAGGATCGTTCAGACAGGACAACGTCTGTCGGGTCCGCTAGTAATCACTATCACTACATATTATAAAACAAAGTCGCTCCGCTGTCTGTCTGTCCCTATGTATGCTTAGATCTTTAAAACTACGCAACGGATTTTGATGCGGTTTTTTTTAATAGATAAAGAGGTTCAAGAGGAAGGTTTATATGTATAATACATGCATAATACAGTAGAGAAACACTGATAATTTTAGAGGTTCCTAATGTGATGTCGTAAATAAACACATTTTTTTGCGCTTACATTGCAAACGCTGGCTGAACCCTACGAGATAAATCAAAATAATGTACTACAGTATTGTACAACTTAAAGAGGTCTGCAAAAAAGTCCGCTATGGTATATGTCTATCTCTTAGGGATAACCCACAATAACCATTTTTTATCCTTTACTTTTTACGAGAAATAATGGCTTATTTACGATGCGATTTTAAGCAACACAGCATTAATCATTATCCAATTAAGTACCTTAAATACATTGTGCATTTACTATAAATCAATATGGCCCTTTACAGCATGTAATTTAAATGAATATTTTCGAAGATATTACAGATTTAAAATGCAGGGACATAAATAGCGCATCGAAGGCCGCGCTTCGCCCTACAGCGATCGCACGCGTTTATCGGAGCTCTCTTGCGAGGAAAATATCAATTATCCATACTAATATTATAAATTCGAAAGTAACTCTGTCTGTCTGTAACCTTTTCACGCCTAAACCACCGAACAGATTATGATAAAATTTGGCAAGGCTATAAGGTGGTATCCTAGGGAAAGACTTAAGCTACTTCTAAGGTATGACAGTTTGTATGGGAAACCCAGCATTTCTTAAGGTTAGGGATATGAAAATTAAAATTTATGCTTTTGGTAGGAAATAATGAAATAAGTGGTTCAGCGTTTTTGGAAGATCATCCCCTAAGGGGGTAAAATAAGGGTTATTTAAAAATCTGAAAACTGCACGGATATCGATACAATTTGGCAAGTCTACAGATGGCATCCTGGGGAAGGACACATCCTATTTTTTATCTTAATCAAATATCCTACAGGAGGTGATATTGGGGATGAAAGTTTGTAAGGGAAACCTAGCATTTCTTGAGTTAGGGCTATGATAATACTTTATGCTACTGGTAGCAAATAAAGAAATGTGTGGTCCGACGATTTTGAAAAATCATCCCCTAAGGGGGTAAAGAAGGGGATGATTTTAAAATTCACAAAACTGCACGGGTATCGCTAAAATTTGGCAAGACTATAGATGGCATCCTGGGGAAGGTCATAACCTATTTTTTGTCTTAAAAAATAATACTACAGGGGGTGAAAGTTTTATGAGAATCCCAGCATTTCATGAAAATTCAAATTTATGGTTTTGATTTATGAAAAAATCATCCCCTAAGGGGGTAAACTAGGGGTTGATTTTAAAATTCACAAACACTATTAAAATGTTTGTGTAAGAGTACCTCTTTTTAAGAGATTTAAGGGATTTTGGGTAGTTTGTATCTTGAAGTAACATTTAGCCGACGTTCCCACGGACGTAAAAAAATCGCGGCGGGATTGAACGTGGGCTTAGTCTTAATATTTTTTTAATTCCCACGGGATAGGGAAGAGGATTTATACTTTCGCTTTAAAGTTGCTTTCAAAGGCATGCAAGTTGGTAACTTTCCGTTTACTATTGTTTGGTTTTAAGATTTATTATCCTCCAGTTTTTAACCCCCGACGCAAAAAGAGGGGTGTTATAAGTTTGACCGCTATGTGTGTGTGTGTGTGTGTGTGTGTGTGTGTGTCTGTGTGTCTGTCTGTGGCACCGTAGCGCTTAAACGGGTGGACTGATTTGGATGCGGTTTTTTTTATTTGAAAGCAGGTTTTCCAGCGATGGTTCTTAGACATGTTTTATCAAAATCGGTTCAGCCGTTTCAAAGTTATCCGCTCTTTTGTTAGCTGCGGTAGGGATCTTAGACACGTAATGGGATTTACTTTACTTTCAAACCTTAGTGTGACCTAAAATTTGAAACATCCATGTAGGTATGCTATCTATCTATGCAAGATTATGGAATTCTTGGTCTGATGCTGCAGCCAGGATATCCAGCACACTAGTACACTCTTGAAAAAATAATAGCAGAAATGTCGTGTTTGGATTCATTTTAATCAGTATTTTATTCTACATACAATGAAATGGTGGCAACATGATGAGCTAATGCTGCAGCCAGGATATCTTGCACACTAGAATACCTACTCTTGGTAAAATATTATAGCAGATATGTCGTATTTGGATTCATTTTGATCAGTATTTGATTCTACATACAATGCAATGGTGGCTACACGATGAGCTGATGCTGCAGTCAGGATATGCAGCACACAAGTACACTCTTGTAAAAAAAATAGCAGATAATAGTGTTTGTATTCGTTTTTTTATCAGTATTTAATTATATTTGCACTATGATAGTGGCATCAGGATAAGTTAATGTTATGTGCAGAGAAACTTAACATTCTGCAGTAATAACAATGCATTTCTATATTTTTAAATTGTTTAAAAAGTTTAAAAATGTTAAAATAAAAATTAAATTTAGAATTTAAAAAACCCCCAACGCAAAAAATAAAAGCAAACATTTAAAAAGTCAGAAATAATACCTATCGTTGAGCCATCAAATTCGATTGAGTAATTCTTATATACAGGGTGTAAGGGACAGCCCTCCGCAAACTGATAGGGTGAATTCAGTATATCATACTAAGATGACCGGTACATGAAATTTTTTCAGGAACGTTATGGGAATCCAATAAACCTGATTTGTTTGTGTTTTTGTGCACAAATCGGAGCGTCTATTACTGGTTGGCAGGGGTGGTAATAGGTATGCGGTGAGTTCGATGAACTCTGTAGCTAGACAGAAAGTGAACAGCTGATGTCACGCGTCGTTGGTTAGAGTATTTCAACATTCAATGCTGGTTTTTTTTTTGCTGTTTTTTTTTTGCAGTTTTTTTTTTTACATAAATGGAGTGCTGCGAACACACAATGCAATTTTACATTGAAATAATGAAAATGTAACTGAAAAAAAAATTGAAAAAATGAAAATTTTCCTGAGAAAATTTCCGGTGGAATATGATTCAAAATGAGGAGCTGAATGCACCCTGTTAGTTTGCGGAGGGCTGTCCCTTACACCCTGTATATTTTAATTACAGAAATTGATGGATGGCACGATAAGGTTTGCTCATTGCAATGACGCTATAATGTCACGGCGGGGTACCGCATAAGTAAGTCAGACCCTTCACTTGATTGACTATGTACATATGCGGTACCCCGCCGCGACATCATAGCGCCATTTCAATGAGCAAACCTTATCGTGCCATCCATCAATTTCTGTAATTAAAATATATATAAGAATTACTCAATCGAATTTGATGGCTCAACGATAGGTATTATTTCTGACTTTTTAAATGTTTGCTTTTATTTTTTGCGTTGGGGGTTTTTTAAATTCTAAATTTAATTTTTATCAACGCTCTGCTTAACCCGGAGAGTTAAAAATCCAACAGTGTGTTTTTTCGTCGCGCTGGGATGCAGTCTGTTGTTGTTAGGTTGGATTCTCGAAGCTCGGCTCAAAACCAAGAGTTGAAAATACAGTTCGCGATAACGTCGGCTTACTTGGATTAACATTTAGGGTACTTTTTATCCCGGTGGTACACACGGCTACACATCAAGCTAGGATAACCGGAAATGTATCATTTCCAGTTTACACTGACCTCTCATTGTAAAAAAATCCTACACAATGCGAGATCAGCTTATACTGGAAATGTATAGCTTGATCTGCAGCCGTGCGTACCTACGTTCCCGTGGGATATTTTCCGACATCCACGCGGGCGAAGCCGCGGGCAAAAGCTAGTAATATATAAATATAAGACAGTCAATGAACAAGCCGCCATCGCCGCGCGGCTACGTAATATAACAATATGTAAACAGAGCAATCACAAACGATTTGTTAGCACTTTGTTATCGTACGAGTCATAGGTATTAACTTAACATAATGATAGGCATCATCTTCGACCTTGTCTTAGATTCTCAATTTGACATCAAATTAGGTAGTTATCGCACATGAGGCACGTACCGGTTCAGTAGCAGTGTGCTCGAGGAGACGCGGTGCGGCGCCTGTCCGCCGGGTCGACTGTGCCGAGCGCGCCGAGCTGCCGCCTATATCGTGCGCTGCTATATCTTTGTCAGTCAGGCATGCAGGTTATCTCTCATTAGTTCATGCATCACCACGCGCCGCTGATGATTGGCGATTAAGGCGCGTAACCCCTTCATGTGAGTGCGTCATGAGCACTGCGAGTGCAGCGAACAGGACCGGCGGGGCGCGTGGCCGAGCGCGCGAGCACGACGCTGCAACTGTCGCGGCCGCGCACCTTCTCGCAGCTGCTGCAGACTAGAAGGAGTACGCAGTGACAGTATTCCTCCACATGGAGATGGCGTTCCACCGTGTGTGGCACGACGGCCGCGGCCTTATCTATAAGCTGGCCACATCGGACGCGCCCCGTGACTGTCGGGGTGGTGGTCGCCGGCGCGCTACCTAGCGCCCCCTGCGCCCCCTGCGCCCCCGGTGCACGGTGGGCCGGTGCCGGCGTGCCACAAGGTAGCTGCGTGTCGCCGGCGTGTCACTCGCGATACACGGACCACATCCCCACTACGGAGGAGGCGACGCTCGCGCTCGCGCTTTATGCCGCCGACACACTGCAAGCAGCCGACATCGAGTGGTCGCCCCGGGGCAATACCTGGGTGTCACCATCGACCGTCGGCTCACGATGTGGCACACGTCCGCAAGGTCGCCGCACAGGGTAGGGTCGCCCGCACCCTAGTCCGACCAGTGCTCTCGTCCCGCCTCCCGCATCGAGTCAAGTTGGGCGTGTACAAGTTGTTGGTGCGCCCAATCTTGCCGCCCAGCATGGTTCGCCCTCACAGGCGAGCCGGGCTGGCAGTTGCTAACCATTTTTTATCCTTTACTTTTTACGAGAAATAATGGCTTAGTTACGAAGCGATTTTAAGCAATACAGCATTAATCCTTATCCAATTAAGTACCTTAAGTACATTGTGCATTTACTATAGATCAATATGGCCCTTTACAGCATGTAATTTATATCAATGAATTTAAATGAATATTTTCGAAGATATTACAGATTTCAAATGCAGGAACAGAGCGGGCGGCGGTACAATGCATTTCAAATGAGAATAGGATCGACTTAGCGTCATGTTGTGACGTCATAGCTGCCAAATCGAATAAATTGGGTAGGGTGAGCAAAACAAGATATTTTTAGGGTTCCATACCAAAATGGTAAAAAAGGAACCCTTATGGTGTGACTCAGTCTGTCTGTCTGTCACAGCTGGATATCTCAGGAACTACTGATGCTATCAACTTGAAATTTGGAATAGTTTTATATGACGTTTACCCAACTCTTTTGCAAATAAGAAATAAATAAAAATATTTTTATTTTTTTTGCAACAGGGACTGAAAAGGGGTCTTAAAAATTTAAACTGGGGCTACTAGGGCATGTGGAGTATCATATGAAAGAGCGCTGTTTGCACATTCTTAAACTATTTTTATTTTTTTTTAGGTTGCATAGTTTGATGAAAAATTTAAAAAAAAAATACCGTTCCCCCCCCCCCCCCCTATCTCGGAAGTTTGCAAAGAGAAAAATTTGAAATTATTCTATGTGACAGAAGTTTATGTAAAAATTACAGGAAAAATAAAACGATGTCTCTAAGTAGCAGACTTTTTCAGAAATCGGAACGGAACCCTCGGTGCGCGAGTCCGACTCGCTCTTGACCGGTTTTTATCTTCACTTTGATGTAACTAAGACTCGGTTAAACAAAAAAAAAAACGTTATTGGTACGCAAATAAGTTTTCTTTGCAAACCGTACTTTTCAATCAACATTTGACAGATAGAGGTCATTGACGTTCCTATTCTTGTTTGAAACGCATTGTACATAGCGCGTCGAAGGCCGCGCTTCGCCTTAGAGCACTTTACGATTAGTAGAGATCGCACGCGTTTATCGGAGCTCTCTAGCGAGGAAAATAACAGTTATCCATATACTAATATTATAAATTCGAAAATAACTCTGTCTGTCTGTCTGTAACCTTTTCACGCCTAAACCACCGAACAGATTTTGATGAAATTTGGCAAGGCTATAAGGTGGTATCCTAGGGAAGGACTTAGGCTACTTTTTGTCACAAAAATAACCCAACAGGGGGTGATATAGGGGATGAAAGTTTGTATGGGAAACCCAGCATTTCTTGAGTTAGGTATATGAAAATTCAAATCTATGCTTGTGGTAGGAAATAATGAAATAAGTGGTTCAGCGTTTTTGGAAAATCATACCCTAAGGGTTAACATAGGGGTTTTTTTAAAATCTACAAAACTGCACGGATATCGATACAATTTGGCAAGACTAAGATGGCATCCTGGGGAATGACATAGCCTACTTTTTGTCTTAAAAAAATATCCTACAGGGGGTGATATAGGGGATGAAAGTTTGTATGGGAAACCCAGCATTTCTTAAGTTAGGAATATGAAAATACTTTATGCTTTTGGTAGAAAATAAAAAAATGTGTGGTCCAGCGATTTTGAAAAAGTTATCCCCTAAGGGGATAAAGAAGGGGATGATTTTAAAATTCATAAAACTGCACGGATATCGCTAAAATTTGGCAAGACTCTATATGGCATCCTGGGGAAGGACATAACCTATTTTTTGTCTTAAAAAATAATCCTATAGGGGGTGAAAGTTTTATGAGAATCCCAGCATTTCTTAAATTAGGGATATGAAAATTCAAATTTATGGTTTTGACTTATGAAAAAATCATGACCTAAAGGGGTAAACTAAGGGTTGATTTTAAAATTCACAAACACTATTAAAATTTTTGTGTAAGCATCTCTTTCTAAGAGATTTAAGGGATTGGGTAGTTCGCATCTTGAAGTAACATTTAGTCTTAATATTTTTTTAATTCCCACGGGATAGGGAATAAAGAGGATTTATATTTTCGCTTTAAAGTTGCTTTCAAAGGCATGCAAGTTGGTAATTTTCCGTTTACTATTGTTTGGTTTTAAGATTTATTATCCTCCAGCAATCATATATCAATGTGCGCGCCGCTCCTGGAGTACTATATAAGCAGTGCGAGTAGCCGACGCTCGCACGGTCGTAAAAATATCGCGGCAATTTTTTTTCGCGCACTGCATTTTCAACGCTCTGCTTAGCGCCGACAGTTAAAAATCCAACAGTGTGTTTTTTCGTCGCGCTGGGATGCACTGTGTTGTTGTTAGGTTGGATTCTCGAAGCTCGGCTCAAAACTGAGAGTTGAAAATACAGTGCGCGATAAAATCCCGCCGCGATATTTTTACGTCCGTCCGAACGTTGGCTTACTTGGATTAACACTTAGGGTACTTTTAATCCCGGTAGTACATTCCCGTGGGATATTTTCCGACATCCACGCGGGCGAAGCCGCGGTCAAAAGCTAGTACCTATATTTATAATGCAGCAAAGAGTGAATAATGATATTTATAACACATTAGCTCGTAAAGGGTCTCTTATTTCACCAATTTCAATATCGTAATGTATGTCATTACGTACGTGTGCGTTATTGTAATGTAAAACGCACGACTTTCTTTTTAATAGGGTAACACGTACGGTTTATCATGATGCTCCGTCTAAAACGAACTTTACTTTTCTAAATCTTAGCAAAGAGTTTTTATGTCAGAAAAGTGGTCAACATTTTATGAATAAAATTAACTTTGGCATAAAATAAAATTAATTAAAAGAACAAAAAATTAATTCAAAAATTAATTAATTCAAAAAACAAATATTATTTCATTAAAAAATAATAAATAAATAATTAATTAATTCTTTAATTTATTAATTTTGACAATAAATTACAACTATTTATCTGTAACAAAAACAAAAAAATATTAATTTACTTTAGTAATACTGGCTGTTTTTGTGCCTTTGCCTTAAAAAAATAAAAACCGGTCAAGCGCGAGTCAGACTCGCGCACCGAGGGTTCCGTACCATCATTTATATGTAACTATCTTTTGCCCGCGGCTTCGCCCGCGCATGTATTATACATATAAACCTTCCTCTTGAATCACTCTATCTATTAAAAAAAACCGCATCAAAATCCGTTGCGTAGTTTTAAGGCCCAGGGGGCCTACTCCCTAAGCACAAAGCCCGTAGTTTCGGCCTTCGTTACGGGCGTTTCTTACTCTGTATCACCTACGGATGGATGACTGGTTCGGGCCCCGAACGAAGTATGAATGACAACATGATTTGCCAGTTGTCCCTACTCCCGATGTGTTTTTGCCCGTCCGAAAAATTTAACATTTACACTTGTTTTGATAGATCGTAATGTCAGACGGACGGATGACCGGACGGACGGAAAGACGGACGGACTTAGGGAGTAGGCCCCCAGGTTCCAAGATTGGTTTAGCTCGGTGTGTAAGTGAAATGGCGTTATGGCTGTCTAGTTTGACGCACGAGATAGAAGATTCTCACGCGCACCGGAATTATGTCGTAAAAATGCAAATAAAATCGTATAAAATTAGAAATTAACTACTTAATAAAAAGTAATCCATCACTGGATGCAGTTTGGAATTTGACATTTCATGGTATATTTTTAATTATAATTATAATTGTTAATGAAGGCATAAACTGCTTTTAAAGATTATTAGGAGGTATGTTTAAAGATTTTTTTGGTGCATTAAAATATGTATAATTATGTTTTGGCTTCCATCACTGTATGCGAAAAAGACTTGAAAATATAATATTTTTTTTACATGTCAAAATTATTTACGGTTTATGAGATACACAGCTTTAAAAACCACCTTTTTGATCGTTTTCAGGAAATCTGGGCCTTAAAGATCTAAGCATACATAGGGACAGACAGACAGCGGAAGCGACTTTGTTTTATACTATGTAATGATAATGATTTTTGTTGATGATTTCTGAAAAACTGTGCTATTTAGAGACATCGTTTTATTTTTCCTGTAATCTTTACTAAACTTCTACCACAGAATAATTTCAGCATTTTTCATCAAAAGTCGAAAACTATGCGGCCTAAAAATAAATAAAAAAATGTTATACCTACCAAATTTCAGTGTGTGACCCATAGACTACTATGTGTGACCATCTTAACATACCGAGACTCCTCCGTGGGTCCCGGCTGTCATTCGTGGATCTTTGACAGTCGTTACGGGTCGTCAGAAGCCCGAAAGTCTGACAACCAGTCTTACCAAGGGTATCGTATTACCCAGTAACTGGGTTGTGGAGGTCAGATGGCAGTCGCTCCATGTAAAATTCAGCTGCATCCGGTTAGACTGGAAGCCGACCCCGACATAGTTGGGACAAGGTTAGGCAGATGATGATGTATAGTGATGATCGGTACAAGTTGTCTCTGGATTGCACTGAAGCTGAATACTTCGCCCGTCAGTCAATGATAATGGCGGTGACGGTGGTAGGTATGAAGAGAAGTGACGTAACCAGCACCGGTTAGTGCCATCTTTGTTTAGCACGAACTATATTTCGATTCACACGCAGGCAGGTAGTTTTCAGATTAGGTAACTACAAATATTTTGCACACGACTCTAATTAAAAATTCTTTATCGTGTTTTTACTTCTGATAACAGATATTATTTTGATTCGAAGCAGAACTAATCCCAGCGGCCGCGGCACGCCTGCGTACGTGCTCCCGCGCCGCGCGCCGCCGACAGTCAGTGCAGCCAGCTGGACCAGCGGCTCGCTGCCGCCGACAGTCAGTGCAGCCAGCTGGACTAGCGGCTCGCTGCCGCCGACAGTCAGTGCAGCCAGCTGGACCAGCGGCTCGCTGCCGCCGACAGTCAGTGCAGCCAGCTGGACTAGCGGCTCGCTGCCGCCGACAGTCAGTGCAGCCAGCTGGACCAGCGGCTCGCTGCCGCCGACAGTCAGTGCAGCCAGCTGGACCAGCGGCTCGCTGCCGCCGACAGTCAGTGCAGCCAGCTGGACTAGCGGCTCGCTGCCGCCGACAGTCAGTGCAGCCAGCTGGAACACGACTCTGCTTGCTGCTTGCGCGCAGCAGTTACTTAAGTACTTAGGTGACCTTTTGCTTTGTCTATTTAGTCAGCTTAACCTTGCGAGTCAGCGGACGTGCATGATTATCGGGACCGTACCGGTAGTAGGTAGGTACTTAATCTTTTAAAACCTCGTGTGAATGATAAAGACTTATTTATGACTACATGATAAAGTTGACCGACGTAATGGAAGGCATTCCATAGGCAGGTAATGAGAACTAACCTCCTAGCTACCCGTACAAACTTATTAAAGTTTGCACCGGTGATTCGTGCAGTAAGAACTCTCAATAGTGTCTCTCGGCGTTTGGACATATTTTCTTGCTCTTTGGCGGAATTCCAGAGGGTGACACTTAGTATGTTGTCCACTGCGTAACTTGTGTTTCTATCCAGACCCGTTATTATTTTTTGTTACTACGTTACTAATTTTATGACTACTTTTGTTAACTTGGGTACTTATTACCTGTTAAAACAAATGTATGTGTTAATGAATAAAAATAAAAAATAAATAAATAAATAAATAAACTACCTACGTGCACGTAACACAAACATTCAACAGGCAGGTCATGGAACCTCCTAACTACCGACGTGCACGTAACACAAACATTCAACAGGCAGGTCATGGAACCTCCTAACTACCTACGTGCACGTAACACAAACATTCAACAGGCAGGTCATGGAACCTCCTAACTACCTACGTGCACGTAACACAAACATTCAACAGGCAGGTCATGGAACCTCCTAACTACCTACGTGCACGTAACACAAACATTCAACAGGCAGGTCATGGAACCTCCTAACTACCTACGTGCACGTAACACAAACATTCAACAGGCAGGTCATGGAACCTCCTAACTACCTACGTGCACGTAACACAAACATTCAACAGGCAGGTCATGGAACCTCCTAACTACCTACGTGCACGTAACACAAACATTCAACAGGCAGGTCATGGAACCTCCTAACTACCTACGTGCACGTAACACAAACATTCAACAGGCAGGTCATGGAACCTCCTAACTACCTACGTGCACGTAACACAAACATTCAACAGGCAGGTCATGGAACCTCCTAACTACCGACGTGCACGTAACACAAACATTCAACAGGCAGGTCATGGAACCTCCTAACTACCTACGTGCACGTAACACAAACATTCAACAGGCAGGTCATGGAACCTCCTAACTACCTACGTGCACGTAACACAAACATTCAACAGGCAGGTCATGGAACCTCCTAACTACCTACGTGCACGTAACACAAACATTCAACAGGCAGGTCATGGAACCTCCTAACTACCTACGTGCACGTAACACAAACATTCAACAGGCAGGTCATGGAACCTCCTAACTACCTACGTGCACGTAACACAAACATTCAACAGGCAGGTCATGGAACCTCCTAACTACCTACGTGCACGTAACACAAACATTCAACAGGCAGGTCATGGAACCTCCTAACTACCTACGTGCACGTAACACAAACATTCAACAGGCAGGTCATGGAACCTCCTAACTACCTACGTGCACGTAACACAAACATTCAACAGGCAGGTCATGGAACCTCCTAACTACCTACGTGCACGTAACACAAACATTCAACAGGCAGGTCATGGAACCTCCTAACTACCTACGTGCACGTAACACAAACATTCAACAGGCAGGTCATGGAACCTCCTAACTACCTACGTGCACGTAACACAAACATTCAACAGGCAGGTCATGGAACCTCCTAACTACCGACGTGCACGTAACACAAACATTCAACAGGCAGGTCATGGAACCTCCTAACTACCTACGTGCACGTAACACAAACATTCAACAGGCAGGTCATGGAACCTCCTAACTGATGAAACATACATGGTACGCTTTAATTATTAGTAAGTAATTCATAGATCATAGAGGATGGTTCGCACTCTATGCAAAGACAATTGTTTCATTCCTTCTCTTGTCAAAACGTCATCATGGTGAGAACACACTTTTTCCTATTTGTCTCGTATTTCATATGTTTGATATTCCATTTAGAATAGTTCTGATTGCACTATTCGCAAATACTTGATGGTCAAGGAATACACGAATAGTTACCAAGATTTGGTGTTTTTTTAATCTCACCGCATGCCACCTCCTTATGCCCGCAGCAACTGCACGACCACACCTTATTTTATATTAGCTTCGCTGATAGCTAAACTGCTCTGCTCAGATAGTACGTAATAACAGGTTATGGGCCCAGAACCCAGATTCCCAGAAAAGTAAGGTGACGTAATAAAGCGTGCAGAACATAACCTCGAAAAATTTGGATTGCAACGTGGCTGTGGTGCGGAGGTGATTTAGCGTAGGTGGTGTGCTCCAAAATGGCCTCGCCTACTCATCAAGAAGCGAGCAATGGAAATGCTGCTTTGCAAGGTAACAATAGCTTGACATCGTCTATAGAAAAATTGGAAGGAGTATCAAACTATTTGAATTGGAAATTTGCTATCAAAATGCTGCTTACCATGGATGGCTTGTGGAATACAATCGAAGGTACCGAGACTGATCTGGTGAGAGATCAGCGTGCTTTGGCGCGTATAGTTTTATGCATCAAACCGGCGCTTTACCAATATATCAGGAATGCTACTACAGCAAAAGGTGCATGGAAAAACTTAGCTGATATATTTGAAAATAAGGGCTTGTTACGGCGTGTGCTGCTTTTGAGACAACTGCATAGAATTGATTATACTCAGTTTTCAAGTATGTCTGAATACATACAGGGTGTCATGACCCTCGTGCAGCAGCTCTCGGATATTGGCCGTAAGACAGATGATGCTGAAGTCGCTGAGATTTTATTGAGTGGTCTACCTCAGGAATTCGAATACTTGGTTTATTTTTATTTTATTTTTATTTTATTTGGGAAACAAACAGATACAATATAATAAGAAAACGGTACAAAAATAGCAATACATAATCCAAAACAGTTTCCACACATTATTATACAAATTACGACAAAAGTTACGACAGCCGCTATCAAAAGGAAAAATATATATCAAAATGAATCAACAATGACAATGAAAAAGAACAACAATAATTTAAAAAAAATTAAAAAAAAGACAAGTCATAATTTTGCTGCAAGAACGTCTTGAACAGACTTCTTGAATTTTGGGAGGGAAAGGTGAAACATATCCATGCAATCACATTCACTAGTGGCCATTAATGTGTCATATGAACGACAAGATCTTTTTATAAATGTGTTAGCACCATAGTTAGTCCTAGTAAAGGGAATGCAGAAGAGAGATTTCCTACGAGCACTAATACGCGGACATCTAAAACATATCTTACTAAGAAGATACGAAGAGTCCGCCTGATTACATATAATTTTATAGAGAAACACTAAATCACGCTCGGTTCGTCGGGTTTCCAATGATGGTAGTTTAATTACAACTTGAGAGTTATTTTTATTTACCTTAGAGCTTCTCCAAGTTATGTGTTTCATTAATTTATTTTGTATCCTTTGTATTTGGTCAATATAGACGTGATACTGTGGATTCCACACTGTAGATGCATACTCCAGAATTGGTCGGACAATGGCTTTATAGAGAAGTAGGACAGTAGATATATATTTAAAATCTCTAGTTACACGCAAAATAAACCCTAGCATACGAGAAGCTTTATTAGTAATAGAGGTTAAATGGCTATCAAAAATTAATTTACTGTCCAACAGAACCCCCAAGTCTCGCACTTCGGACACTCTAGTGACCGCTTCGTTCTTTATTTTATATTCATATTCTATATATTTTGTTTTTCTAGTAAATGTTATTACATTGCATTTATTTATATTTAAGTGGATCATATTGTCTTCACAATAACGACACAACTTATCAAGATCATGTTGAAGTTCTTGACAATCAATACTAGTTTTTATTATTTTATAGATTTTTTTATCATCTGCATATAACAAGAAGTTACATTGACGAAAGATTGAGACTACATCATTTATATAAATATTAAATAAAAGAGGTCCTAAGTGCGAGCCCTGTGGAACGCCAGAAGTTATGGGCGTAAAAGATGAACAAAAGCCTTTAACAGTAACAGCCTGACTACGATCACGAAGGTAAGACTCCAACCATCTAAGTAAATCACCATGTATACCGATGTACTCAAGCTTGTGCAAAAGCATCTTATGAGAAATTTTATTAAACGCTTTAGAGTAATCGGTATATATGACGTCCACCTGACAACCCTTATCCATAGCGTTGGTCACGACATCAATAAATTCACACAAATTAGTTTCCGTGGACTTCTTGCTAACAAATCCATGGTTTCTAATCTTGAAACAGTATGTTTAACCAATGATCTCACCAGCGAGATTGTACGAACTAGACTTTTACAAGAAGAGCTGCGAAGAAGTGATGGTGCATTGAACAATAATAACAAAGCTTTAATTTCGAAGAACTCTTTCAAGAAGAAGACTATAGTCTGTCATTACTGCAATAAGCCTGGACATATCAAGGCCAAATGCTACAAGATGAAGAATGACAAGAAAAATGAGACTACAAGCTTCGCTTCAGCTTTATTTGTTCGTCAAAGTAATACGTGGTTCATCGACTCCGGTTCTACATCTCATATGACAAATTGTAAAGAAGATATGGTGAATTATAAAGACTTTAATTGTAATTTTAAACACTCTACAGTTGCTGTAGCAAATAATGAACAATTGAGATGTAGTGGTGTAGGAGATTTAATGGTAAACTTTGGAAATGAGGTAAGACAACTTAAAAATGTTTTGTATGTGCCACAGATAGCCACTAATTTAATGTCAGTAAGTAAATTCGTTGAAAGTGGGCTTACTGTTGAATTTAATGGTAGTGGGTGCAGCATTTATGATAAAGTCTCTGGCAACCGTATAGCTCTTGTGAGGTGTGATAAAGGAATTTATAAACTAGATTGTAACATTGTAAAGCCTTTGCACAATAAGGTGTACTCTTCCAAACTTTTGAGTAATTTGCAAAAGACAGAGAGTACTGCAGTAGCTGTTTCTACTGAGCTATGGCACCGCAGGTTGGGACATTTAGGTCTGAGAAGTATGAGCACTCTGAAAGGTTGTGTGTCTGGTGTAATGTTTCAGGATCATACCCAGGACAGTTTGAAGGACTGCATACCCTGCCTTGAGGGGAAGCTGTCAACACAGCCGTTTCCCAAAGGAGAGGGCAAGCGGGCCAAGCAACCATTGGAGTTGGTACATTCGGACGTCTGCGGTCCAATGCGTGAGAGCAGCTTGGGAGGTGCAAAATATTTGGTTACGTTTACAGATGATCACACAAGAAAAACATTTGGATACCTAATGAAGTACAAATCCGAGGTAATGTCCAAGTTTATTATTTTTAAGGCTATGGTTGAGAGGCAAACTGGATTGAAGATTAAATGCTTACGTTCGGACAATGATGGCAAGTATGTCAATTATAGGTTTTCTGGATTCTTAAGTAAAGAAGGTATTGTGCATCAGACTACAGTTCCTTATTCGGCTCAGCAGAATGGTGTTTCAGAGCGCCTTAACCGGACACTCATTGAAAAAGCGCGTTGCATGCTGCAGGAATCAGGTCTTAGTAAGCGTTATTGGGGAGAGGCAGTAAATACTGCAATTTACTTAAAAAATCGGTCCCCTACTACGGCTTTATCTGGACAGATTCCTGAGCACCTGTGGTCGGGATCTGGTGTTGATCTGAGCCACTTGAGGGTTTTTGGTTGCATCGCTTATTCTTTGGTGCTCAAGCATAAGCGTGGTAAACTTGATGCTAAGAGTAAAAAGTATATTTTTGTGGGGTATAGTGGGACCTGTAAAGGTTATAGACTATCAGATCCCATGAATCCTAGAGAAATTGTATTGTCAAGGAATGTTGCATTTTTAGAAAATAGGTTTTATAATGGGAATTTAAATGAAAAGGATAATGATGACTATAATTATAATGAAATAATTTTACAGAATAATTGTTTTGACAGGAGCAATGAATTGGTTTTAAATAATGATAATTCAAATAATAATAATTCTAATGAAATCCAATCTAGTCAAATAAATTTAAATGAATGTAGTAGTACTATGAATGTAGAGGATAAGATTAGTGATAAAACCAATTCTTTAGAATTAAATGATGGTTCTCAAATTTCAGATGCCACAGACGAGGAGCATTACTGCACAGGCAGTGAGGATGAGTCCCGCTGTGCAGACTCATCGTCGGCGAGCCACGAGTCTGTAACTTCGTCATCGCCGGACGCGTCTGTTCGAGGGGAAGTAGTGACGACTATGGAGGTACCCCGGGCTGAGGCTAATTCCCGCCCTGTACGAAGTACTCGTTCAATTCCGCCATTGAGGTATCGTGATTATGACATTTCAATGTATGTCGGTAATATTGAGGAACCATCTAGTTATGAAGAGGCTATCTCTTGTTCAGATGCCACTGAGTGGCGTGCAGCGATGCAGAGTGAGTATGACTCATTAATTGCGAATGGAGTATGGAAGATCGTGGGTCGCCCTATAGGGCAAAATGTTATTAAATCCAAATGGGTATTTAAGCGTAAACATGATGCTTCCGGAAATTTTACAAAGTATAAAGCGCGATTGGTTGCCAGGGGGTTAACACAGAAATATGGGGTTGATTATAATGAGACTTTTTCCCCAGTTGTTAGGCATTCTACTATGCGAATTTTGTTTTCCTTGGCAAATGATTTAAATCTCAATATAGATCACATTGATCTAGCTTGTGCTTTCTTGAATGGTAACTTAAATGAAACAATATTTATGGAACAACCTATAGGTTTTGATAATGGGGATAACTCTAAAGTTTGTTTATTAAATAAAAGTATTTATGGCTTAACACAAGCTAGTAAAATGTGGAATAGCAAGGTTCATGATTTGTTAAATAATAATGGTTATGTACAAAGTAAATGTGAACCATGTGTTTATGTAAAGAAAGAGAAGGAAGATTTAACCATTATTGCATTGTATGTTGATGACTTTTATATATTTTATACTGAGAAAAGTGTTATTCAAAAAGACTTAGTAAATCTGTTAGAAAAGGAATTTAATGTAAAGAACCTTGGTCCATTAAAAAGCTGTCTTGGTATCAATGTAACAAGAGATAGGACAAAATGTATTTTAAAATTGGACCAGACTGATTACATTAAGAATTTATTATTGCGGTTTGGTATGGGTAATTGTAAAACTGTGTCTACACCTATGCCATTGAATTGTAAATTACTGAAAGCTGAAACTGAAAATGTAAGCGAGAGCAATGATAATTTCAGGCAATTGTTAGGCTCATTAATGTATTTAGCTGTATGCACTAGGCCTGATATCGCTTATGCATGTAGCCAGTTGAGTCAATTTAATAACTGTCACGATAACAGTCATTGGCAAGCTGCTAAACGTGTTTTACGTTATTTAGCGGGGACAATTAATTATAGCTTACTATTCGTAAGAAGTAATAAATTGAGTTTAGCTGCTTATACTGATGCAGACTGGGCTAATGATGTAACTGATCGTAAGTCTTATACTGGGTACGTCGTGAAGCTAGGTAATAATACAATAAATTGGGAATCACGGAAGCAACGCTGTGTTGCGTTATCTACTACAGAGGCGGAATATATTTCAATTTCTGATGTTTGTAAGGACATATGTTTTATTAAGAGTCTGTTATCAGAGATATTTAGTTTAAATGTAGAGCCAGTTGTTTATAATGACAATCAAAGTGCAATTAAGTTATTAGAATGCAAGGAGTACTGTCATAAACGAACTAAGCACATAGATCTCAGATACCATTATGTAAAAGACTTAATAAATAATAATATTATAACTGTAAACTACTTACAGACTGAAAAGATGATAGCAGATGTGCTTACCAAACCGCTTAGTGTTAAGAAACATGTAGATTTTATTATGGACATAAATTTAAGTATTGTGTAGTATGTCTGTATGTATATAGGCATGTAATTATTGACTTATTGTGTAAAGTAATAATGTAAAGCGTAAGGGGAAGTGATGAAACATACATGGTACGCTTTAATTATTAGTAAGTAATTCATAGATCATAGAGGATGGTTCGCACTCTATGCAAAGACAATTGTTTCATTCCTTCTCTTGTCAAAACGTCATCATGGTGAGAACACACTTTTTCCTATTTGTCTCGTATTTCATATGTTTGATATTCCATTTAGAATAGTTCTGATTGCACTATTCGCAAATACTTGATGGTCAAGGAATACACGAATAGTTACCAAGATTTGGTGTTTTTTTAATCTCACCGCATGCCACCTCCTTATGCCCGCAGCAACTGCACGACCACACCTTATTTTATATTAGCTTCGCTGATAGCTAAACTGCTCTGCTCAGATAGTACGTAATAACACTAACTACCTACGTGCACGTAACACAAACATTCAACAGGCAGGTCATGGAACCTCCTAACTACCTACGTGCACGTAACACAAACATTCAACAGGCAGGTCATGGAACCTCCTAACTACCGACGTGCACGTAACACAAACATTCAACAGGCAGGTCATGGAACCTCCTAACTACCTACGTGCACGTAACACAAACATTCAACAGGCAGGTCATGGAACCTCCTAACTACCTACGTGCACGTAACACAAACATTCAACAGGCAGGTCATGGAACCTCCTAACTACCTACGTGCACGTAACACAAACATTCAACAGGCAGGTCATGGAACCTCCTAACTACCTACGTGCACGTAACACAAACATTCAACAGGCAGGTCATGGAACCTCCTAACTACCTACGTGCACGTAACACAAACATTCAACAGGCAGGTCATGGAACCTCCTAACTACCGACGTGCACGTAACACAAACATTCAACAGGCAGGTCATGGAACCTCCTAACTACCTACGTGCACGTAACACAAACATTCAACAGGCAGGTCATGGAACCTCCTAACTACCTACGTGCACGTAACACAAACATTCAACAGGCAGGTCATGGAACCTCCTAACTACCTACGTGCACGTAACACAAACATTCAACAGGCAGGTCATGGAACCTCCTAACTACCTACGTGCACGTAACACAAACATTCAACAGGCAGGTCATGGAACCTCCTAACTACCTACGTGCACGTAACACAAACATTCAACAGGCAGGTCATGGAACCTCCTAACTACCGACGTGCACGTAACACAAACATTCAACAGGCAGGTCATGGAACCTCCTAACTACCGACGTGCACGTAACACAAACATTCAACAGGCAGGTCATGGAACCTCCTAACTACCTACGTGCACGTAACACAAACATTCAACAGGCAGGTCATGGAACCTCCTAACTACCTACGTGCACGTAACACAAACATTCAACAGGCAGGTCATGGAACCTCCTAACTACCGACGTGCACGTAACACAAACATTCAACAGGCAGGTCATGGAACCTCCTAACTACCTACGTGCACGTAACACAAACATTCAACAGGCAGGTCATGGAACCTCCTAACTACCTACGTGCACGTAACACAAACATTCAACAGGCAGGTCATGGAACCTCCTAACTACCGACGTGCACGTAACACAAACATTCAACAGGCAGGTCATGGAACCTCCTAACTACCTACGTGCACGTAACACAAACATTCAACAGGCAGGTCATGGAACCTCCTAACTACCTACGTGCACGTAACACAAACATTCAACAGGCAGGTCATGGAACCTCCTAACTACCGACGTGCACGTAACACAAACATTCAACAGGCAGGTCATGGAACCTCCTAACTACCTACGTGCACGTAACACAAACATTCAACAGGCAGGTCATGGAACCTCCTAACTACCTACGTGCACGTAACACAAACATTCAACAGGCAGGTCATGGAACCTCCTAACTACCTACGTGCACGTAACACAAACATTCAACAGGCAGGTCATGGAACCTCCTAACTACCGACGTGCACGTAACACAAACATTCAACAGGCAGGTCATGGAACCTCCTAACTACCTACGTGCACGTAACACAAACATTCAACAGGCAGGTCATGGAACCTCCTAACTACCTACGTGCACGTAACACAAACATTCAACAGGCAGGTCATGGAACCTCCTAACTACCTACGTGCACGTAACACAAACATTCAACAGGCAGGTCATGGAACCTCCTAACTACCGACGTGCACGTAACACAAACATTCAACAGGCAGGTCATGGAACCTCCTAACTACCTACGTGCACGTAACACAAACATTCAACAGGCAGGTCATGGAACCTCCTAACTACCTACGTGCACGTAACACAAACATTCAACAGGCAGGTCATGGAACCTCCTAACTACCTACGTGCACGTAACACAAACATTCAACAGGCAGGTCATGGAACCTCCTAACTACCTACGTGCACGTAACACAAACATTCAACAGGCAGGTCATGGAACCTCCTAACTACCTACGTGCACGTAACACAAACATTCAACAGGCAGGTCATGGAACCTCCTAACTACCTACGTGCACGTAACACAAACATTCAACAGGCAGGTCATGGAACCTCCTAACTACCTACGTGCACGTAACACAAACATTCAACAGGCAGGTCATGGAACCTCCTAACTACCTACGTGCACGTAACACAAACATTCAACAGGCAGGTCATGGAACCTCCTAACTACCTACGTGCACGTAACACAAACATTCAACAGGCAGGTCATGGAACCTCCTAACTACCTACGTGCACGTAACACAAACATTCAACAGGCAGGTCATGGAACCTCCTAACTACCTACGTGCACGTAACACAAACATTCAACAGGCAGGTCATGGAACCTCCTAACTACCGACGTGCACGTAACACAAACATTCAACAGGCAGGTCATGGAACCTCCTAACTACCTACGTGCACGTAACACAAACATTCAACAGGCAGGTCATGGAACCTCCTAACTACCTACGTGCACGTAACACAAACATTCAACAGGCAGGTCATGGAACCTCCTAACTACCTACGTGCACGTAACACAAACATTCAACAGGCAGGTCATGGAACCTCCTAACTACCTACGTGCACGTAACACAAACATTCAACAGGCAGGTCATGGAACCTCCTAACTACCTACGTGCACGTAACACAAACATTCAACAGGCAGGTCATGGAACCTCCTAACTACCGACGTGCACGTAACACAAACATTCAACAGGCAGGTCATGGAACCTCCTAACTACCGACGTGCACGTAACACAAACATTCAACAGGCAGGTCATGGAACCTCCTAACTACCGACGTGCACGTAACACAAACATTCAACAGGCAGGTCATGGAACCTCCTAACTACCTACGTGCACGTAACACAAACATTCAACAGGCAGGTCATGGAACCTCCTAACTACCGACGTGCACGTAACACAAACATTCAACAGGCAGGTCATGGAACCTCCTAACTACCTACGTGCACGTAACACAAACATTCAACAGGCAGGTCATGGAACCTCCTAACTACCTACGTGCACGTAACACAAACATTCAACAGGCAGGTCATGGAACCTCCTAACTACCGACGTGCACGTAACACAAACATTCAACAGGCAGGTCATGGAACCTCCTAACTACCTACGTGCACGTAACACAAACATTCAACAGGCAGGTCATGGAACCTCCTAACTACCTACGTGCACGTAACACAAACATTCAACAGGCAGGTCATGGAACCTCCTAACTACCGACGTGCACGTAACACAAACATTCAACAGGCAGGTCATGGAACCTCCTAACTACCTACGTGCACGTAACACAAACATTCAACAGGCAGGTCATGGAACCTCCTAACTACCTACGTGCACGTAACACAAACATTCAACAGGCAGGTCATGGAACCTCCTAACTACCTACGTGCACGTAACACAAACATTCAACAGGCAGGTCATGGAACCTCCTAACTACCGACGTGCACGTAACACAAACATTCAACAGGCAGGTCATGGAACCTCCTAACTACCTACGTGCACGTAACACAAACATTCAACAGGCAGGTCATGGAACCTCCTAACTACCTACGTGCACGTAACACAAACATTCAACAGGCAGGTCATGGAACCTCCTAACTACCTACGTGCACGTAACACAAACATTCAACAGGCAGGTCATGGAACCTCCTAACTACCGACGTGCACGTAACACAAACATTCAACAGGCAGGTCATGGAACCTCCTAACTACCTACGTGCACGTAACACAAACATTCAACAGGCAGGTCATGGAACCTCCTAACTACCTACGTGCACGTAACACAAACATTCAACAGGCAGGTCATGGAACCTCCTAACTACCTACGTGCACGTAACACAAACATTCAACAGGCAGGTCATGGAACCTCCTAACTACCTACGTGCACGTAACACAAACATTCAACAGGCAGGTCATGGAACCTCCTAACTACCTACGTGCACGTAACACAAACATTCAACAGGCAGGTCATGGAACCTCCTAACTACCTACGTGCACGTAACACAAACATTCAACAGGCAGGTCATGGAACCTCCTAACTACCTACGTGCACGTAACACAAACATTCAACAGGCAGGTCATGGAACCTCCTAACTACCTACGTGCACGTAACACAAACATTCAACAGGCAGGTCATGGAACCTCCTAACTACCTACGTGCACGTAACACAAACATTCAACAGGCAGGTCATGGAACCTCCTAACTACCGACGTGCACGTAACACAAACATTCAACAGGCAGGTCATGGAACCTCCTAACTACCTACGTGCACGTAACACAAACATTCAACAGGCAGGTCATGGAACCTCCTAACTACCTACGTGCACGTAACACAAACATTCAACAGGCAGGTCATGGAACCTCCTAACTACCTACGTGCACGTAACACAAACATTCAACAGGCAGGTCATGGAACCTCCTAACTACCTACGTGCACGTAACACAAACATTCAACAGGCAGGTCATGGAACCTCCTAACTACCTACGTGCACGTAACACGAACATTCAACAGGCAGGTCATGGAACCTCCTAACTACCTACGTGCACGTAACACAAACATTCAACAGGCAGGTCATGGAACCTCCTAACTACCGACGTGCACGTAACACAAACATTCAACAGGCAGGTCATGGAACCTCCTAACTACCGACGTGCACGTAACACAAACATTCAACAGGCAGGTCATGGAACCTCCTAACTACCGACGTGCACGTAACACAAACATTCAACAGGCAGGTCATGGAACCTCCTAACTACCTACGTGCACGTAACACAAACATTCAACAGGCAGGTCATGGAACCTCCTAACTACCGACGTGCACGTAACACAAACATTCAACAGGCAGGTCATGGAACCTCCTAACTACCTACGTGCACGTAACACAAACATTCAACAGGCAGGTCATGGAACCTCCTAACTACCTACGTGCACGTAACACAAACATTCAACAGGCAGGTCATGGAACCTCCTAACTACCGACGTGCACGTAACACAAACATTCAACAGGCAGGTCATGGAACCTCCTAACTACCTACGTGCACGTAACACAAACATTCAACAGGCAGGTCATGGAACCTCCTAACTACCTACGTGCACGTAACACAAACATTCAACAGGCAGGTCATGGAACCTCCTAACTACCGACGTGCACGTAACACAAACATTCAACAGGCAGGTCATGGAACCTCCTAACTACCTACGTGCACGTAACACAAACATTCAACAGGCAGGTCATGGAACCTCCTAACTACCTACGTGCACGTAACACAAACATTCAACAGGCAGGTCATGGAACCTCCTAACTACCTACGTGCACGTAACACAAACATTCAACAGGCAGGTCATGGAACCTCCTAACTACCGACGTGCACGTAACACAAACATTCAACAGGCAGGTCATGGAACCTCCTAACTACCTACGTGCACGTAACACAAACATTCAACAGGCAGGTCATGGAACCTCCTAACTACCTACGTGCACGTAACACAAACATTCAACAGGCAGGTCATGGAACCTCCTAACTACCGACGTGCACGTAACACAAACATTCAACAGGCAGGTCATGGAACCTCCTAACTACCTACGTGCACGTAACACAAACATTCAACAGGCAGGTCATGGAACCTCCTAACTACCTACGTGCACGTAACACAAACATTCAACAGGCAGGTCATGGAACCTCCTAACTACCGACGTGCACGTAACACAAACATTCAACAGGCAGGTCATGGAACCTCCTAACTACCTACGTGCACGTAACACAAACATTCAACAGGCAGGTCATGGAACCTCCTAACTACCTACGTGCACGTAACACAAACATTCAACAGGCAGGTCATGGAACCTCCTAACTACCTACGTGCACGTAACACAAACATTCAACAGGCAGGTCATGGAACCTCCTAACTACCTACGTGCACGTAACACAAACATTCAACAGGCAGGTCATGGAACCTCCTAACTACCTACGTGCACGTAACACAAACATTCAACAGGCAGGTCATGGAACCTCCTAACTACCGACGTGCACGTAACACAAACATTCAACAGGCAGGTCATGGAACCTCCTAACTACCTACGTGCACGTAACACAAACATTCAACAGGCAGGTCATGGAACCTCCTAACTACCTACGTGCACGTAACACAAACATTCAACAGGCAGGTCATGGAACCTCCTAACTACCGACGTGCACGTAACACAAACATTCAACAGGCAGGTCATGGAACCTCCTAACTACCTACGTGCACGTAACACAAACATTCAACAGGCAGGTCATGGAACCTCCTAACTACCTACGTGCACGTAACACAAACATTCAACAGGCAGGTCATGGAACCTCCTAACTACCGACGTGCACGTAACACAAACATTCAACAGGCAGGTCATGGAACCTCCTAACTACCTACGTGCACGTAACACAAACATTCAACAGGCAGGTCATGGAACCTCCTAACTACCTACGTGCACGTAACACAAACATTCAACAGGCAGGTCATGGAACCTCCTAACTACCTACGTGCACGTAACACAAACATTCAACAGGCAGGTCATGGAACCTCCTAACTACCTACGTGCACGTAACACAAACATTCAACAGGCAGGTCATGGAACCTCCTAACTACCTACGTGCACGTAACACAAACATTCAACAGGCAGGTAATGGAACCTCCTAACTACCTACGTGCACGTAACACAAACATTCAACAGGCAGGTCATGGAACCTCCTAACTACCTACGTGCACGTAACACAAACATTCAACAGGCAGGTCATGGAACCTCCTAACTACCTACGTGCACGTAACACAAGCATTTAACAGGCAGGCAGGCATGCGAACGGCGAGTACATCTCACACCTTAGCTTTGCCGATGACATCGTAATATTGACAGAGACGCTGGAACAGTTAGATCAGGGGGCCGATTCTACTAATTTGCAACGTTACAAGTTCAATTGTGTTTTAGCAACAGTTCTATTTCGATCGCCGTTCGATAGTTACATATAAAGTCATTCTACTATTTCTTAAGCAAAGTTGAAACCGAATCGCAACTGAATCGTAACGGGAACGTAACAGCGCTTAACCTGTGTTACCAACCAGCCAAAAAGTATGTTTTAATAATACCACAGAAAAATAAGTTGAATCTAAAAATGTTACTAAATACGAATAAGTGTCACAAAAAGTGTTTCTTAATACAAAAACGTAACTAGACCATACATAAGCTTTTTTCTTGTATATTTAATTGTTACACATACAACAATTCAACTTTTTAAATAATAAAAACTCAGAAGAACGTTTCGTTTTAAGGCCCTAGCTGGCCGAAGCTGTGAAACGAAACGTTTCGGTTATGTCAAAGACTAAGTTAATGTAAACAAACAGCGGGAAGCAAAAACTTAGGTACCTACTTTTATTTTTTATTGTGTGCGAGTTCATCAAAAGGTTGATTTACGGGGAGTTTCGTTCTAAATATTACGGATAATTTATTAATTAAATATAACATCTCACGATATACCGATAACAAGGTAAGTTTACAACTTTCAAGTTGATGAATTATCTATTCTTTAAAAATACCAATATGACAATACCTAATAACAATAATTTTCTATCCATTTCAGTTTTGGAATGATTATAAATGTAGGGTGCAGACCAAACTAGCCCAAATAAACAGAGACTAAGGGTACTGGGGGTGAGCCTAGCAGGGCACCACAGTTTAAGCACTCTAGAGGAAAGAGTTGCTGCCCTTTTAGGAAGGGTCGGCCCACTTACTGGAGTCCGGCAAGATGCAGATATTGAAACTGAGGTGATTATATATTTATCAATCATGTAATAATTATACCTAGGTACTTATTCCAAAAATTCAATTGTGTGTCTTAACCATGCTTTTTTTTCTTTTACAAAGAGCTTGTTAATGCTGAAGAGATGGAAGTGGAAAAGGATGTGGAACGGCCAGCAACTCACCCATTTTGTGAGTAATAGGCATTAAACCTTTACAAGTAGGTATTGGTATTTTATTAGCCATTTATTTATTAACAATTTATTCATTATTTGTTTCAGAGATTTATCTATGATCCCAGAGAGTACTGAAGCACCCGCAAATAGGTCACCAGCCACACATGTCCGAACAGTGACTCTTGAATCTCAGCCGAGAGACAGTTCACGTCATGTGGAAGGAAATAATCAGCCAGCTGACCAAGGCTCTCTACATTACCACAAACAGGTTCTCATTATTAAATTACTTTATCATATTTTCTATTAGAAGATCATTACTTGACTGGCTTGTTGGTGTAGTGGTTGCAAGCGCTACTGCTGTGCATGCGGTCTTGGGTTCGATTCCCAGGTCTGGCAAAGTGTTAAATATTGGGTTTTTCTATGTGGAATATCTCAGTAGCAGCCCGGTACTACACCTCTGCCCAACCCTTCGGGAAACAAAGCTAATCATTTTAAAACGTGTTTCAATAAAAAGCAGTATTTTGGACAAGTTTGAGACAGTCGTAGTAATTATAGAAATACAAACTAAATAAAAAAAATTTAAGTCAAAAAGTATTTCAGTGATCCACTTCACACTAGGTACATACCAAATTTCAAAGCTCGATAAATACCACAAAAGGGCCCAAGGCTTATCAAGTGTAATGCACTTGAAATCCCTTGGCTCACCAAGAACCAACATGAAGATACTTGAAGTGGTGTGCAAGGTGTGTGCTCTCACGCCGCCGCCGCACGCATTCCAAAACAAAAAACCGGTCAAGAGCGAATCGGACTCGTGCACCGATAGTTCCGTTCCGATTTCTGAAAAATTGTGGTATTTAGAGACATTGTTTTATTTTTCCTGTAATCTTTACATAAACTTCTATCACATAGTAGAATAATTTCAGATTTTTCTCTTTGCAAACTTCGGAAATAGGGGGGGGGGGGGGGGGAACGGTATTTTTTTTTACATTTTCCATCAAAAGTCGAAAACTATGCGGCCTAAAAAAAGAAAAAAATTGTTGAGAATGTGCAAACAGCGCTCTTTAATATGATATCCCATATGTTTTAGTAGCCCCACTTTGAATTTTTAAGACACCTTTTCAGTCCGTGTTGCAAAAAAAATATAAATATTTTTATTCCTTTCTTATTTGCAAAATAGTTGGGTAAACGTCATCTAAAACTGTTCCAAATTTCAAGTTGATAGCATTAGTAGTTGTTGAGATATCCAGCTGTGACAGACAGACAGACAGACTGGGTCACACCATAAGCGTTTCTTTTTACCATTTTGGTACGGAACCCTAAAAACAAACAAGAAATAGAGAGTTATTTTTCTGATGATTATAATTTACATCTTCTGGTTTTTGTTAATAACTATAACTAAATACTTTTTATAGGTGACACGGCAGCTCTTGATGAAGCAAGGGCAACCATAGCCCGCATTGAAGAGAGGCGTACTGAGGAAATGGTGGCTACTGCAGCATTAAAATATGTCCAATACTATGACTAACTTCTCTACTGCTATGACCGGCATCTCTAATGCTTGCTATGACTGGCATGGCAGAAAGTCTGCGCACGAGTAACTGATTGGTTGTATAGTTTAAAAATTATGTAATTATTTTTCCACACACAAACATCACGCCTGTATTCCCCGAATGGTTGGGCAGAGGTGTACCTGTTAATTAAATAGTACACCCGCATTTCGCCAGTTATGTTCAACTCCCAGGTAATAGGGGGCGAGCCTATTGCCATTACTAAGGTACCAAAACTGAAATCGCGATAACAAAATCAGCTGTTCCCTACACTTATGTTCGCAAAAACTCGTCAAAATGTAGAGAACAGCTGTTTTTTTTTCGCGATTGCTGTTTTGGTCCCATAGTAAAAGTTGTTCATAACAAAAAGTAGGTACAATTAATCCTTAAAAGAGGTTGTGCTTTAAGATATTAACTATAATAAGTAAATATTGTTTTTGTTTCAGACTGATTGTTAATGAAAAACTGACTGTGAAGATAAAATAGATCAACCAAATTTCAGATTATCTGTTTATTAGGTTTGTAATGAGGCTGATTTTAATAAAAATAAATAACGCTATCATACCTAAATTATGTTTTATTTATTTAAACCCAAAATAAAAGCATTAATTTCAATAAAATCATGCTGAATGTTTGAATGTTACTCAGGGTAGTTGCATTTTCCAAAGTGTAGATTCCTATGGACTACAGAGAAGGGCAAGAGATGACACAGATGATGAGTAAGAATAATCCTATCAAGAATAACCCGTTCAGGTTAAATTCTGACTCAGTCACTAGGAAAAAAGGAATTAGTAATGGGTACAGTGTTCTGTATATAAAAGGTTTCAACTTTTATTATCTCCTGATCCATTTGTTAACATTTTCATCAGATGCCTACCTACTTTTGGAATAGACCTATACTAGAAAGTGATGAAACATACATGGTACGCTTTAATTATTAGTAAGTAATTCATAGATCATAGAGGATGGTTCGCACTCTATGCAAAGACAATTGTTTCATTCCTTCTCTAGTTCTCTTGTCAAAACGTCATCATGGTGAGAACACACTTTTTCCTATTTGTCTCGTATTTCATATGTTTGATATTCCATTTAGAATAGTTCTGATTGCACTATTCGCATATACTTGATGATCAAGGAATACACGAATAGTTACCAAGATTTGGTGTTTTTAATCTCACCGCATGCCACCTCCTTATGCCCGCAGCAACTGCACGACCACACCTTATTTTATATTAGCTTCGCTGATAGCTAAACTGCTCTGCTCAGTTAGTACGTAATAACAGGTTATGGGCCCAGAACCCAGATTACAAGAAAAGTAAGGTGAAGTAATAACGCGTGCAGAACATAACCTCGAAAAATTTGGATTGCAACGTGGCTGTGGTGCGGTGGTGATTTTGCGTAGGTGGTGTGCTCCAAAATGGCCTCGCCTAGTCATCAAGAAGCGAGCAATGGAAATGCTGCTTTGCAAGGTAACAATAGCTTGACATCGTCTATAGAAAAATTGGAAGGAGTATCAAACTATTTGAATTGGAAATTTGCTATCAAAATGCTGCTTACCATGGATGGCTTGTGGAATACAATCGAAGGTACCGAGACTGATCTGGTGAGAGATCAGCGTGCTTTGGCGCGTATAGCTTTATGCATCAAACCGGCGCTTTACCAATATATCAGGAATGCTACTACAGCAAAAGGTGCATGGAAAAACTTAGCTGATATATTTGAAAATAAGGGCTTGTTACGGCGTGTGCTGCTTTTGAGACAACTGCATAGAATTGATTATACTCAGTTTTCAAGTATGTCTGAATACATACAGGGTGTCATGACCCTCGTGCAGCAGCTCTCGGATATTGGCCGTAAGACAGATGATGCTGAAGTCGCTGAGATTTTATTGAGTGGTCTACCTCAGGAATTCGAATACTTGGTTTCTAATCTTGAAACAGTATGTTTAACCAATGATCTCACCAGCGAGATTGTACGAACTAGACTTTTACAAGAAGAGCTGCGAAGAAGTGATGGTGCATCGAACAATAATAACAAAGCTTTAATTTCGAAGAACTCTTTCAAGAAGAAGACTATAGTCTGTCATTACTGCAATAAGCCTGGACATATCAAGGCCAAATGCTACAAGATGAAGAATGACAAGAAGAATGAGACTACAAGCTTCGCTTCAGCTTTATTTGTTCGTCAAAGTAATGCGTGGTTCATCGACTCCGGTTGTACATCTCATATGACAAATTGTAAAGAAGATATGGTGAATTATAAAGACTTTAATTGTAATTTTAAACACTCTACAGTTGCTGTAGCAAATAATGAACAATTGAGATGTAGTGGTGTAGGAGATTTAATGGTAAACTTTGGAAATGAGGTAAGACAACTTAAAAATGTTTTGTATGTGCCACAGATAGCCACTAATTTAATGTCAGTAAGTAAATTCGTTGAAAGTGGGCTTACTGTTGAATTTAATGGTAGTGGGTGCAGCATTTATGATAAAGTCTCTGGCAACCGTATAGCTCTTGTGAGGTGTGATAAAGGAATTTATAAACTAGATTGTAACATTGTAAAGCCTTTGCACAATAAGGTGTACTCTTCCAAACTTTTGAGTAATTTGCAAAAGACAGAGAGTACTGCAGTAGCTGTTTCTACTGAGCTATGGCACCGCAGGTTGGGACATTTAGGTCTGAGAAGTATGAGCACTCTGAAAGGTTGTGTGTCTGGTGTAATGTTTCAGGATCATACCCAGGACAGTTTGAAGGACTGCATACCCTGCCTTGAGGGGAAGCTGTCAACACAGCCGTTTCCCATAGGAGAGGGCAAGCGGGCCAAGCAACCATTGCAGTTGGTACATTCGGACGTCTGCGGTCCAATGCGTGAGAGCAGCTTGGGAGGTGCAAAATATTTGGTTACGTTTACAGATGATCACACAAGAAAAACATTTGGATACCTAATGAAGTACAAATCCGAGGTAATGTCCAAGTTTATTATTTTTAAGGCTATGGTTGAGAGGCAAACTGGATTGAAGATTAAATGCTTACGTTCGGACAATGGTGGCGAGTATGTCAATTATAGGTTTTCTGGATTCTTAAGTAAAGAAGGTATTGTGCATCAGACTACAGTTCCTTACTCGGCTCAGCAGAATGGTGTTTCAGAGCGTCTTAACCGGACACTCATTGAAAAAGCGCGTTGCATGCTGCAGGAATCAGGTCTTAGTAAGCGTTATTGGGGAGAGGCAGTAAATACTGCAATTTACTTAAAAAATCGGTCCCCTACTACGGCTTTATCTGGACAGATTCCTGAGCACCTGTGGTCGGGATCTGGTGTTGATCTGAGCCACTTGAGGGTTTTTGGTTGCATCGCTTATTCTTTGGAGCCCAAGCATAAGCGTGGTAAACTTGATGCTAAGAGTAAAAAGTATATTTTTGTGGGGTATAGTGAGACCTGTAAAGGTTATAGACTATCAGATCCAATGAATCCTAGAGAAATTGTATTGTCAAGGAATGTTGCATTTTTAGAAAATAGGTTTTATAGTGAGAATTTAAATGAAAAGGATAATGATGACTATAATTATAATGAAATAATTTTACAGAATAATTGTTTTGACAGGAGCAATGAATTGGTTTTAAATAATGATAATTCAAATAATAATAATAATTCTAATGAAATCCAATCTAGTCAAATAAATTTAAATGAATGTAGTAGTACTATGAATGTAGAGGATAAGATTAGTGATAAAACCAATTCTTTAGAATTAAATCATGGTTCTCAAATTTCAGATGCCACAGACGAGGAGCATTACTGCACAGGCAGTGAGGATGAGTCCCGCTGTGCAGACTCATCGTCGGCGAGCCACGAGTCTGTGACTTCGTCATCGCCGGACGCGTCTGTTCGAGGGGAAGGAGTGACGACTATGGAGGTACCCCGGGCTGAGGTTAATTCCCGCCCTGTACGAAGTACTCGTTCAATTCCGCCATTGAGGTATCGTGATTATGACATTTCAATGTATGTCGGTAATATTGAGGAACCATCTAGTTATGAAGAGGCTATCTCTTGTTCAGATGCCACTGAGTGGCGTGCAGCGATGCAGAGTGAGTATGACTCATTAATTGCGAATGGAGTATGGAAGATCGTGGGTCGCCCTATAGGGCAAAATGTTATTAAATCCAAATGGGTATTTAAGCGTAAACATGATGCTTCCGGAAATTTTACAAAGTATAAAGCGCGATTGGTTGCCAGGGGGTTTACACAGAAATATGGGGTTGATTATAATGAGACTTTTTCTCCAGTTGTTAGGCATTCTACTATGCGAATTTTGTTTTCCTTGGCAAATGATTTAAATCTCAATATAGATCACATTGATGTAGCTTGTGCTTTCTTGAATGGTAACTTAAATGAAACAATATTTATGGAACAACCTATAGGTTTTGATAATGGGGATAACTCTAAGGTTTGTTTATTAAATAAAAGTATTTATGGCTTAAAACAAGCTAGTAAAATGTGGAATAGCAAGGTTCATGATTTGTTAAATAATAATGGTTATGTACAAAGTCAATGTGAACCATGTGTTTATGTAAAGAAAGAGAAGGAAGATTTAACCATTATTGCATTATATGTTGATGACTTTTATATATTTTATACTGAGAAAAGTGTTATTCAAAAAGACTTAGTAAGGTAAAACCACCAATTATCGACACTTTAACGTACGCACACAAGCATTTTTTTAATATTTGGTTCCTAAATGATATTTTATGGTACTTTGATGCATTGGGTAAAATTTGACGGTTCTTTGTATGATATTTTAAAGTAAAAATAAGTGTCATGTTATTAAATAAAGAAAAATATCAAAATAGATTAATGCTCTTTTTTGCCTAGTAATCGACTGCAGAATTCCATTTATCGACACCCAGTAATCGACATTTCCAATGATCGTGATCTAGTTATCGACATGTTCTATTAATCGTCACCCAATAATCAACTTATTCACACACCCAAAAAATGACCAGTAGGTAAGCTTAATTTTCTTAGCCGTGAAATGTTCAAGTATTAAGATGAATAAAAAAAAAAATAGTTCTAATCAGTCTTTTAGTCATTTTAATTAACTTATCACTTAAAAAAAAACAAACAGTGGCATGTAATTCGTATTACTTAACTTAAACATAAATTCGTTAAAAGTTTTAACATTGACAAGTAAAACGTAGATAAGTAGGTACTTCTTAAGGCAAAGCGGCAGGGTAGCCCGCGAAATTCAAAATTTCTTACGTTTTTTGCAATTTGTAGGTCAGTGTGAGCTTGTATGTTGATTAAAATATGATTCGCGGCCGTAGCTGATATGGCTTTACAGAATTATAATCATTAGAATCAGCAATACAACTCCATAAGTTAGCATTTAAATGCTAACTTATGGAGTAAGAAATATGTAAGAAATTTTGAATTTCGCGGGCTACCCTGGCGCATCAACCTTAATATTACTTAGTTGGTATTACAAGTTTAACTTTTTCATAAATAAGTAATAATAAGCAACTTTTAATCAGACTTGAAGTGAAGAAGAAGAAGTGAGATCTTTTCAATGGCACGCAAAACTAAGCTACCTTTTAACACAGACTCATAACTAAGTATTATTATATAATTACTATCCTGAAATATTATTTAGAACTACTTACTAACATAAGTTGAAAAAAAAACTAAAAAAAGTTTTCTCAAGAAATGAAAAAGAATCTGATTTTCGAAACGTAATTTTATGATGTTTCGAAAGGCAGATATTTTTCATTTCGGCTATTGTGTAGAAATCCCTTTTATTTGATAGCACTGGTTTCGCTATTGCCTCAATGATATCAGAGTATCGGTACCAGATTTTTTCCGGGCACTTGAACGTGTTGCCGACTGAAAATGTCATTGTGCTAATTTTCAAACATGTTTCCGCGAATATTTTCTATAACGACTGGAAAGTACTCTCCTTCATATTTGATCATCACATAGTCTCATCATTGGAATATTTTGCTTTCATATAAAATCTGTTCAGTGGCATCTCTTCAGATTCCGAGGTATCAGAGTTTTCATAATTTTCATTAGGATTTTCCGTTGCCTGTTCATCGTCTGTTATTTCGCCTTCTATTTTCAGTGTAGCTATCTTCACTTTCTGCATAATTTAATTCAGTGTCTGTATTGTCCGAAGATGTGTCATTTGGTTTTGGTTTTGCTATCCTAAGTTTCTTCTTCTTTTTGTTTTCTATCTCTCCCAGCACGCTTAGCATGACCGCCATAGAAAGGAGCACATTTCTACTATCTACCATTTTGTCTATTCTTCCGTCGACAAAACGTCGTCATGCTAAGCGTGCAGTTTTAATTGCTTTCTTTCTTCTCTTTCCTTGGCTTTAATTTCCATGTTTCTCTTTTTCTATTTTTTCTTTGTATTTCCTTTCATGATAATACCTCCACGGTGGACTTGTGATAGCAAAAAGATTTTTTTCCTTTAATTTTAAAAATTTTGTCATGTAAGGTGATCCTCGGTATACCAAAATTTTTTGCTGCAGTCGCAATTTTTTCACCTTTTCCGACTGCTGCTATCGCCTGTGCCATTTGAAGAGGTGTGTAATTTTTTTTAGGTGCCATTCCTACAAAATAAAAGCTGCATGTCGATTACTGGAACATATGGCTTACCCAATCATCGACACGGCTGTCGATCATTGGAAACAGTTTGAATATTTAAATGCAAGTAGTGTACTTTTAAAGTGCTGAAAAAACTGAGGTAAATGATAAATTAAACTGCACAAATTAATAAAAAAAAACGTTTCGACATTTGTCGATGATTGGAACATGCGAAGAAAAAAAATCCAATGATCGACAAGCATGTTTTCACATTAAAGCATAACCATAGCATTGCAAAGAAATTACTAAATAGTAATGAGTTAGAGTCCTAACTTAATAAATAATTTGCACTCTCAGTGAAACAAAGCAAATAAAAGTTATGGGCAATATATTGTACTCACCTCCTTAGTGATCTCGCTAATAAAACTGGATTTCCAATAGAGATCTGTTACCGGTCGATACGTACAACTACGCCATTTTGTTCAAAATGGCCGAATGTAGGAAACGTCGTCCGCAATGACAGATAGATAATGTATGTCTATGTTTTATGCTTCAAATGCGTTCGGAAATGTAAATCTACTCTTATTTTTTGTAGTTAACTTTTTTGGTGTCGATCATTGGTGCGCTGTCGAAAATTGGGTATTTTACGTTAAATCTGTTAGAAAAGGAATTTAATGTAAAGAACCTTGGTCCATTAAAAAGCTGTCTTGGTATAAATGTAACAAGAGATAGGACAAAATGTATTTTAAAATTGGACCAGACTGATTACATTAAGAATTTATTATTGCGGTTTGGTATGGGTAATTGTAAATCTGTGTCTACACCTATGCCATTGAATTGTAAATTACTGAAAGCTGAAACTGAAAATGTAAGCGAGAGCAATGATAATTTCAGGCAATTGTTAGGCTCATTAATGTATTTAGCTGTATGCACTAGGCCTGATATTGCTTATGCATGTAGCCAGTTGAGTCAATTTAATAACTGTCACGATAACAGTCATTGGCAAGCTGCTAAACGTGTTTTACGTTATTTAGCGGGGACAATTAATTATAGCTTACTATTCGTAAGAAGTAATAAATTGAGTTTAGCTGCTTATACTGATGCAGACTGGGCTAATGATGTAACTGATCGTAAGTCTTATACTGGGTACGTCGTGAAGCTAGGTAATAATACAATAAATTGGGAATCACGGAAGCAACGCTGTGTTGCGTTATCTACTACAGAGGCGGAATATATTTCAATTTCTGATGTTTGTAAGGACATATGTTTTATTAAGAGTCTGTTATCAGAGATATTTTGTTTAAATGTAAAGCCAGTTGTTTATAATGACAATCAAAGTGCAATTAAGTTATTAGAATGCAAGGAGTACTGTCATAAACGAACTAAGCACATAGATCTCAGATACCATTATGTAAAAGACCTAATAAACAATAATATTATAACTGTAAACTACTTACAGACTGAAAAGATGATAGCAGATGTGCTTACCAAACCGCTTAGTGTTAAGAAACATGTAGATTTTATTATGGACATAAATTTAAGTATTGTGTAGTATGTCTGTATGTATATAGGCATGTAATTATTGACTTATTGTGTAAAGTAATAATGTAAAGCGTAAGGGGAAGTGATGAAACATACATGGTACGCTTTAATTATTAGTAAGTAATTCATAGATCATAGAGGATGGTTCGCACTCTATGCAAAGACAATTGTTTCATTCCTTCTCTAGTTCTCTTGTCAAAACGTCATCATGGTGAGAACACACTTTTTCCTATTTGTCTCGTATTTCATATGTTTGATATTCCATTTAGAATAGTTCTGATTGCACTATTCGCATATACTTGATGATCAAGGAATACACGAATAGTTACCAAGATTTGGTGTTTTTAATCTCACCGCATGCCACCTCCTTATGCCCGCAGCAACTGCACGACCACACCTTATTTTATATTAGCTTCGCTGATAGCTAAACTGCTCTGCTCAGTTAGTACGTAATAACAGAAAGGTTTAGGTAGATAAAAAAAGGAATTAGTAATGGGTACAGTGTTCTGTATATAAAAGGTTTCAACTTTTATTATCTCCTGATCCATTTGTTAACATTTTCATCAGATGCCTACCTACTTTTGGAATAGACCTATACTAGAAAGGTTTAGGTAGATAAAAAAAGGAATTAGTAATGGGTACAGTGTTCTGTATATAAAAGGTTTCAACTTTTATTATCTCCTGATCCATTTGTTAACATTTTCATCAGATGCCTACCTACTTTTGGAATAGACCTATACTAGAAAGGTTTAGGTAGATAAAAAAAGGAATTAGTAATGGGTACAGTGTTCTGTATATAAAAGGTTTCAACTTTTATTATCTCCTGATCCATTTGTTAACATTTTCATCAGATGCCTACCTACTTTTGGAATAGACCTATACTAGAAAGGTTTAGGTAGATAAAAAAAGGAATTAGTAATGGGTACAGTGTTCTGTATATAAAAGGTTTCAACTTTTATTATCTCCTGATCCATTTGTTAACATTTTCATCAGATGCCTACCTACTTTTGGAATAGACCTATACTAGAAAGGTTTAGGTAGATAAAAAAAGGAATTAGTAATGGGTACAGTGTTCTGTATATAAAAGGTTTCAACTTTTATTATCTCCTGATCCATTTGTTAACATTTTCATCAGATGCCTACCTACTTTTGGAATGGACCTATACTAGAAAGGTTTAGGTAGATAAAAAAAGGAATTAGTAATGGGTACAGTGTTCTGTATATAAAAGGTTTCAACTTTTATTATCTCCTGATCCATTTGTTAACATTTTCATCAGATGCCTACCTACTTTTGGAATAGACCTATACTAGAAAGGTTTAGGTAGATAAAAAAAGGAATTAGTAATGGGTACAGTGTTCTGTATATAAAAGGTTTCAACTTTTATTATCTCCTGATCCATTTGTTAACATTTTCATCAGATGCCTACCTACTTTTGGAATAGACCTATACTAGAAAGGTTTAGGTAGATAAAAAAAGGAATTAGTAATGGGTACAGTGTTCTGTATATAAAAGGTTTCAACTTTTATTATCTCCTGATCCATTTGTTAACATTTTCATCAGATGCCTACCTACTTTTGGAATAGACCTATACTAGAAAGGTTTAGGTAGATAAAAAAAGGAATTAGTAATGGGTACAGTGTTCTGTATATAAAAGGTTTCAACTTTTATTATCTCCTGATCCATTTGTTAACATTTTCATCAGATGCCTACCTACTTTTGGAATAGACCTATACTAGAAAGGTTTAGGTAGATAAAAAAAGGAATTAGTAATGGGTACAGTGTTCTGTATATAAAAGGTTTCAACTTTTATTATCTCCTGATCCATTTGTTAACATTTTCATCAGATGCCTACCTACTTTTGGAATAGACCTATACTAGAAAGGTTTAGGTAGATAAAAAAAGGAATTAGTAATGGGTACAGTGTTCTGTATATAAAAGGTTTCAACTTTTATTATCTCCTGATCCATTTGTTAACATTTTCATCAGATGCCTACCTACTTTTGGAATAGACCTATACTAGAAAGGTTTAGGTAGATAAAAAAAGGAATTAGTAATGGGTACAGTGTTCTGTATATAAAAGGTTTCAACTTTTATTATACTTCAGTGTTGCATCCTCTAGATTTAACGTACATTGTAGTCCGTTTATCGTTGTACTACATTGCCACACTGTTCAAAGACTAGAAAAAAAAATAATTATTTGATAGTCTATGTCATCTGTCAGCTGTCACCTCATTCGTTCTTCGTGTGTTGCATTGCTACGCTGTTAATTTTTCAATTTAATTTTAAATCCATAAAAATCTTTCTAGTTTCATAGTGAAAAGTGTTATTTTAGCGATAATTAGACGTGAGAAAAGGAAAAACAAAAGTAATGAAGAATATTTTTAGACGCAAGATCAAACGTTACGAAAACAAATTAAGGGAAAAACGCAAAGAACGTGAGTAAGACGCCATACTTATGGCACCCTTATTTTAAAAAGTTAAGACTATTATGTTTTTTAAATATTGTAATGAGATAACACCTGATGTTATCCTGTTTACAAAATGGTATTTCTTAACGAGGTAACACACGATGTTATCCAGAAATACAGTTCTTTCTTGATGAGGTAGTACGTGATACTATCCTGAAAGTAACTTTGCTTTTTTTTGTTTCGACTTTCAAAAAAGCCCATCATTGCGATCTATAAGCTTATCGCCATATGATGCATACCAAAGCTCTGTTTTTAACTTTCACTGCGGATGTGTCTACAGAAATTCTTGACTTACTTGGTCAAGCAAAGAAATTGGATCCTTCTCTCGGGGAACAAATACCCAGTGAAGTTGCTGAACGTTGGGGAAATATACTGCTTGATGGATAAGACAAAGGCCACAAACTTGGTACAAGGAATCACCGGCCTCGTCAACCTAACAAAAGACCTCATACGGGCCCAATCTGTAGACACATTAAATATTCTGAAAAGTATATCAGAAATCAGACAATTGCTTCTTGATTGACATGAACTGACATTTAATAGACGAAAACTTGGCATACTTTTATTAGAACGGGCCTACAGATTAAAAAACCGACTCCAGTGAATACTGCAGGCAACCGGCGAACCGGTTTTCAGGCGTGAAATGTGCGGGGTCCTCTTAGACGAGCAAACAATGCGACTGCAGCGCCATCCACAGCCGACGCCTGACACCAACCGCAGCCATCGACTTCTTCAGCGAGTAGGACCAACAACTCAATGCAGTCGGCAAATGGGACTATTAGAGGTACCTCACGCGCCGGTAGAAATAGATATTTTATAAAATTAGATGCTGTTAACTGATGATCCTATCATATTAAGTTATGTTAGTGGTTATAAAATTTCGTTTATTGGGAAAGTGGTTCAAAACACTGAACCAAAAAACCCACCATCTCCTCTTGGAGAAATGGATCGTGCAATTTCCTAACTTATTGACTTAAGGGCGATTTCTAAATGTTCTGACCTACCACAACAGTTTATTTCGTCGGTATTCTTAACGCCTAAGAGTACAGGCGGTTATAGATTCATCTTAAACTGGCTGCGCCTCGCAGTTTCACCCGCGTGGATGAGATAAAAGATGGCCTTTGTGTTGGTCTAGGGTGTGGGCTGTCTGCGTGCCAGATTTCATCCGTGACGGTCCGGCCGCGGCCGTTTGCGCACACACGCTCACAAACTTTCGCCTTTGTAATATTGGTGTGATTTTAAGAACCTTAATAAGTTATTCAATACTCAATATCTTTATTGCTTTACCATAATGTATACTTAGGTGGTAACACTCTAACCAACCCGACATTTTAAAATGGATAATACCTATACGTTCTGTATCCAAATGAATAATACGTAATGCATTCATGGCAACAATAGATCTTATTTTTTCTAATGCCTATACATATCTGACATAAAAAATATTTGGGTTTTTATTATAATAAAATGTTAAATGAATTCAATTGCTTACCATATGGCCTCAGCCTGGCGCACTAGTATTTACAAAATTACTCAAACCTTTGTAAAATTAGCTTTAGTTATCTATTTAGGAAGAAATTCTCTTATACCAAATCAGATTTGCAAATTCTTAGGATTTCTCAACAACTCGCAGTCTATGTGTTTACAGTTAAAACTAATTGGTGCGTTATCAGCAGCGTGTTCAGCTATAACGTATGGTTGGGTATACACACCAAACAACTAGAGTGGGAGAAATATTTAGCACTTTTGAAGTCAAATGACAATGCAGAAATGACTGTTAGTCCTCTCTACAAGAAGACTTCACTTGGTGGAGTCAAATATCGCACCGAAACATGAACAAACTTCGTGTTTTTTACTCCTTCCGATTGGAAATATTCACTGACTCTTCACTCTCAGGATGGAGGGCAGCCTGTGAGGGAGAAATTACTAGAGGTATTTGGTCAATGAAGGAAAGAAAACACCACATTAACTTTCTTACAGCGTTTAGGGGCCTAAAAACTTTCTGTAAAAATAAAACCAATGTAGATATTATATTTAGGATAGATATACCACTGCCATACCACTGCCACTGCATATGTCAACAAAAGGGGTGGCACACAATTTCCGCATTTAAATCGTATCACTCGGCAAATGTGGCAGCAAATATTCATTTACTCTTTTTTTACTAAGCCCAGAGAAAACACTGATGCGGACCAAGCTTCTAGGTATACTAAGATATGGTCTGTGTATACTAATGTTGATACCAAATGGGAATTAGATTCACAATTATTTAAATCTATTACGAAAAAGTTTGGTAAACCTTTTATTCATTTGTTTGCGTCACGCCTTAACAGAAAATGCACTAAATATTTATCCTGGAAACGTGACCCAGACATATATGATATAGACGCGTATACAACACCTTGGAAAAATTACCTCTTCTATGCCTTTTCACCATTATTTTGGTCTTATAAATTATAAACGACAAAGTAATTGGCATAATTACAGTTCCATAATGGCCTAGCCAACCATGGTTCCCGTTATTCAGGAAACTAGTTGATTCTGAAATATTGTCAAGGAATCGTACATAAGGAGAAAAATTCCCATTAAAGCAATATATATAATTATGATTAATTATTTCTCTAATAATATCATTGGACAAATAATTAATCATTAATAGAGCCAGTATAATGTTGCTCTTAAACGTTGGTATTCCTTTTGTAAAACTAATAATATTGGTTACTTCAATAGCTCAATAATATAGATCCTAAAACTTTTAACTGAGTAATTTAAAAAAGATGCATTATGGGACGATAAATTCTTTTCGCTCTGCATTAAAAATTATTTTGATCAAAAAGTCAAATAGAAAATCATTATATTCGAGATGTTTTAAAGGTGTTTTTAAAAGTAAGCCTACTTTTCTTAAGTACTATGTGCTACCTGGTATCCTAATCTGGTCATAGACCATATATCCGATTAAGTCTATCCCTTAAAGAAATTTCTAAAAAACTTGTAACTTTGCTTGCATTGTCCATGGGACAACGGATGCAAACGTTATCTTTGATCAAAATTAATGATATTCATGTAAATGAAACATTATTAAAACTTCAGCACCGAACAGAAAAAATCCCCGCCTGATTTTACCTTTCTATAATAATAAACAATCTCTATGTCCAGTAGAACTTCTTACATGGGGAAATTTTGTGATAAATCAATACAAACCTGTACCTCCTAGTCCATCAGCCGCTGGATCAAAGAAACGCTTAGTGATAGTGACGTGGATGTGAATAAGTTCACTGCCTACAGCACTAGGCATACATCGATGTCAGTGGCTTTCAGATCACAATGGAAATAATAAAAAGACTGCTGGCTGGACTGGACGGTAACTCAATACATTTTGCAAAATTTTACAACCAACCAACCAACGTGTGATAGATTCTGAAAAAGACAAGGTTTTTGCTGAATTCAATTAATAAGTCTGTAAGAATAATCTTCTATTCATAATCCGCTTTGTTAAGTGTTTGTTACCAATTATTAGCTTTTTAGTATAAAACTGATTGTGATTACTGACCGGATTTGTTTTGTTTTAAAAACAAATGCCAAACTAAGTACTCCATAGATATAATGTTAGTGTATACTAAATCTACGAAGTACTCACATGTGATCATGAACATTATAGGTTTTCCATTCCACAATAAACATGCTCTAAACATCTACAATGTACGTTAAATCTAGAGGATGCAACACTGAAGTATAATTTATGGTTAATTGAACTTACCTTAAGTGAACTTCAACCAAAATTATACGAAGTGTTGCATCCGAAGAGATTTAACACCCTACCCACCCATGTAACCATTACCCCCTTATTATTGTGGAATGGAATAGGCAGTGAGCTCTAAAACGAATGAGGTGACAGCTGACAGATGACATAGACTATCAAATAATTATTTTTTTTTCTAGTCTTTGAACAGTGTGGCAATGTAGTACAACGATAAACGGACTACAATGTACGTTAAATCTCTTCGGATGCAACACTTCGTATAATTTTGGTTGAAGTTCACTTAAGGTAAGTTCAATTAACCATAAATTATCTCCTGATCCATTTGTTAACATTTTCATCAGATGCCTACCTACTTTTGGAATAGACCTATACTAGAAAGGTTTAGGTAGATAAAAAAAGGAATTAGTAATGGGTACAGTGTTCTGTATATAAAAGGTTTCAACTTTTATTATCTCCTGATCCATTTGTTAACATTTTCATCAGATGCCTACCTACTTTTGGAATAGACCTATACTAGAAAGGTTTAGGTAGATAAAAAAAGGAATTAGTAATGGGTACAGTGTTCTGTATATAAAAGGTTTCAACTTTTATTATCTCCTGATCCATTTGTTAACATTTTCATCAGATGCCTACCTACTTTTGGAATAGACCTATACTAGAAAGGTTTAGGTAGATAAAAAAAGGAATTAGTAATGGGTACAGTGTTCTGTATATAAAAGGTTTCAACTTTTATTATCTCCTGATCCATTTGTTAACATTTTCATCAGATGCCTACCTACTTTTGGAATAGACCTATACTAGAAAGGTTTAGGTAGATAAAAAAAGGAATTAGTAATGGGTACAGTGTTCTGTATATAAAAGGTTTCAACTTTTATTATCTCCTGATCCATTTGTTAACATTTTCATCAGATGCCTACCTACTTTTGGAATAGACCTATACTAGAAAGGTTTAGGTAGATAAAAAAAGGAATTAGTAATGGGTACAGTATTCTGTATATAAAAGGTTTCAACTTTTATTATCTCCTGATCCATTTGTTAACATTTTCATCAGATGCCTACCTACTTTTGGAATAGACCTATACTAGAAAGGTTTAGGTAGATAAAAAAAGGAATTAGTAATGGGTACAGTGTTCTGTATATAAAAGGTTTCAACTTTTATTATCTCCTGATCCATTTGTTAACATTTTCATCAGATGCCTACCTACTTTTGGAATAGACCTATACTAGAAAGGTTTAGGTAGATAAAAAAAGGAATTAGTAATGGGTACAGTGTTCTGTATATAAAAGGTTTCAACTTTTATTATCTCCTGATCCATTTGTTAACATTTTCATCAGATGCCTACCTACTTTTGGAATAGACCTATACTAGAAAGGTTTAGGTAGATAAAAAAAGGAATTAGTAATGGGTACAGTGTTCTGTATATAAAAGGTTTCAACTTTTATTATCTCCTGATCCATTTGTTAACATTTTCATCAGATGCCTACCTACTTTTGGAATAGACCTATACTAGAAAGGTTTAGGTAGATAAAAAAAGGAATTAGTAATGGGTACAGTGTTCTGTATATAAAAGGTTTCAACTTTTATTATCTCCTGATCCATTTGTTAACATTTTCATCAGATGCCTACCTACTTTTGGAATAGACCTATACTAGAAAGGTTTAGGTAGATAAAAAAAGGAATTAGTAATGGGTACAGTGTTCTGTATATAAAAGGTTTCAACTTTTATTATCTCCTGATCCATTTGTTAACATTTTCATCAGATGCCTACCTACTTTTGGAATAGACCTATACCTACTAGAAAGGTTTAGGTAGATAAAAAAAGGAATTAGTAATGGGTACAGTGTTCTGTATATAAAAGGTTTCAACTTTTATTATCTCCTGATCCATTTGTTAACATTTTCATCAGATGCCTACCTACTTTTGGAATAGACCTATACTAGAAAGGTTTAGGTAGATAAAAAAAGGAATTAGTAATGGGTACAGTGTTCTGTATATAAAAGGTTTCAACTTTTATTATCTCCTGATCCATTTGTTAACATTTTCATCAGATGCCTACCTACTTTTGGAATAGACCTATACTAGAAAGGTTTAGGTAGATAAAAAAAGGAATTAGTAATGGGTACAGTGTTCTGTATATAAAAGGTTTCAACTTTTATTATCTCCTGATCCATTTGTTAACATTTTCATCAGATGCCTACCTACTTTTGGAATAGACCTATACTAGAAAGGTTTAGGTAGATAAAAAAAGGAATTAGTAATGGGTACAGTGTTCTGTATATAAAAGGTTTCAACTTTTATTATCTCCTGATCCATTTGTTAACATTTTCATCAGATGCCTACCTACTTTTGGAATAGACCTATACTAGAAAGGTTTAGGTAGATAAAAAAAGGAATTAGTAATGGGTACAGTGTTCTGTATATAAAAGGTTTCAACTTTTATTATCTCCTGACCCATTTGTTAACATTTTCATCAGATGCCTACCTACTTTTGGAATAGACCTATACTAGAAAGGTTTAGGTAGATAAAAAAAGGAATTAGTAATGGGTACAGTGTTCTGTATATAAAAGGTTTCAACTTTTATTATCTCCTGATCCATTTGTTAACATTTTCATCAGATGCCTACCTACTTTTGGAATAGACCTATACTAGAAAGGTTTAGGTAGATAAATAAAGGTAGGTAAACAATCTTGATGTGACTTTACACAAACACATATAAACAAATGAAACTAGTTACTGCTTAAGCTTTTTAGTAATCATTATTGTTGTATTTCCATTGGTTTTTAGTTGCATTTTATTTTTAAACTGAGGTTTTAAAATAAAAAAGATAAACATATTTAAATAAGTTACCTACCTAAACCTTTCTAGTACTAGTAGCTACTCACAATTACAAAATTTTATACAGCTAAAAATATACAAAACTGATAAGTACCGTAAAACCGTACAACTTTGCCCTGATTTTTTATTCCACTTTAAATATTTTTTTAAATAATAATACGTTTAATTTGTGATTGTGCTACATCATTCATAAATGCAATGTTCTTTCCATAGAAATATGATAATATCAAGACAATGAATATTTATGTGCTAAAAGCCTCAATTTTGGACAGTGGGCCAAATATATAGTACTTTTTACAAGTTTGCCCATTTTGCAGAAAACTCCTTAACTTCAGTATTTTCTACCTAAGAACATAATATTTAAGTATCATTTTAGAAAAATAGTCAATCTGAAATAGGACCTTAATACCAAACGTCGTAGAGTTCATATTACCTGTCAAATTTGAGTGGGCAAAGTCACAACAATTTTTTTGTAATTTTTCATTCAAATAAAAAGATGAACTAGGGTTGTCACTTTTTTATTGTAAATCGGTACGGGGTACATTAATCTAAAAATATTTGAACAATTGTAAAATTAGCAATATTTTATAGCAAATGCTTACAGCTTTAAAACAAACAATATATAATATTAAGATTATTAACTCTTAGAAATAATAGGAATATTGACTTTATAGACTCATACAAGTGACATAAATCTATATTCAAGCTACAGCTTCAAAAAATCAACGATATAATACTATAGATTAACAGCAACTCTTTAGCATATCTTAAGTAATAGGAACATTTTTTTAGGCTCACCTCACCGTGAAAACTTAGGTGAAGTGAGCGTGGAGTGAGCTGTCAATAGTGTCAATTCCTAGCAAAAACAAACTCACTTCACCTAAATTTTCACGGTGAGATTTTTACAGAATCGACCGGCAGGTCTATGTTTTCAAGGACTTCTATATGATTAGTAACCTAATTCTGTAAAGTATAATGTTGAGTACAGTAACCAGCTGTACTCAACATTATAGTTTTATGACAGCTGTGATACAGTAACAATCAAATTAACATGAACTACGCAAAGTAGATCGACTAATAAAACAAACTAGTAAAAAAATCAACAATTATCATAGAGGTATTTCTTGAGGTTAATTATTCTTAAACAATACAGAAAGATTTTGGCTTCACGTGTTCGAGATTCCTTTATATAAATTAAAACATTTTATTATTGAATGTTGTAGGAAGGATTAAAGGTAATATTAAACATTATTTGGCCACGTCTAGAAATATTTGGTGGAGGTAACACTAATTCCACATCATCACGATTAACTTCACACACATCCTCCACGTTCGGGTACGTGAAAGTAATTATGTACCATCTTTCGCATTTTTCACTTTTCTTGCATTTTTGACAGTAGGAATACTGTTTTTCATAAATAAAACTTGACCGACAAAGTGCTTTATGCTTTTTTTTGTCGCAAATTTTACAACAACCCAGTCCTCTTTTTTTAAATCTACATCCCCTGTAAAGTAGCTGATATCACTGAACCCAAAAGTTGCAGTGAAGTTTTCTGGCTCACAGTTTTCCTTGTTGTCTATCTCTTGCAAACAAGTTGATAAATACTCATCAAATGTCTCATAATCAGAATCATCTGTGTTTGCAATACTCAGAATATCTGATTCAGAACTCGTTTCACAATAATATGATCTCAATTTCTTCCGTTTCGTAAATTTTGTGTTTCTTCCAGTAGCCACATTTCCCCGTTTTCTTTTATTTTTTTCATGTGTTTTTCCGTTTTCGTTGTCCACTTTCTTCGTAACAATTTTCACCTGTAAAGCTGATTTTCCGATGACTTCAGTACCTAATTTAGTATTTTTCTTGATGTCCTTCATTTCAACATTATAACGAAAGTTTCAATGAGATCTGTGTACAAAAATACAAAGAAATCAATAAACAAACAAAAATAATAAAAATTATAGAAATTCACTTGGTGCTCATTCTTGTCAATTATTTTGCAAATACTTTCAATGTAGGTTAATTTTTGCAACAAAATTTACATTTTTCATTACTATTGTAATCCTTTGTATACAGGGAGTACAAAGGATTACGATAATTTATCTATCAGCAATACTTAAGTTGTACCGAAACGAATGTAAAAAAGTACGTACTTACCTCAGATCAAATTAAACATTGAGGTGACAACCCTAACGGCAAAATTTTGGTGGGTAAAGTCGTAACAACTGCCTTAGAAAAACTAATTTGACATTGCCCACCATCATATTTTCGAATTTATGAGAGATTTCGCGTTGGATATTCGATCATTCATGTGTCTTTATTAAAAAGTAGCAGTAGTAAAAAACTTACTAACCTGGTGTAATTACAAATCGAGTTTTCCAGAAAGTTTTTCACACGACATTTGGCCCGCAAAATACACCACCAACTTCTACACAGTTTGACAGCCGACTGAAGTGACATTAGGAAACATCAGTTACCTAGTGTTGCCAGAGATATGTTTAAATTTCTGCCCTAGATTAAATAATAGACGCAACTAAAAAATGTTGCCAGTTTTTTGAATAGTTGTGAAAAGTACCTTGCTGGGCAAAGTCGGATTAGTTGGGCAATCTTGTAAGGTTTTACGGTAAGTAATGAGTAACGAATGACACTTATTTAAATTTCTAACATAAATTCTATTTATTTATTGCCTTGAAGCCCACAAGCGTTGCACCAAAGCTGCTTGGTAATTACGCCCTTGCTCTAAAAGGTAATTCGGACGTCGCCCTGACCCACGATTTTCAGAAATTAATCTGGCTGCATCATCTTTTTCCTCACGCTCCTGTTCTATAATTTCTGGTCCTCACTGTCCAGCTCCAGTCTAAAACAATAATGGAGTCAATATTATAGAATACATAATCACATTGTAACACAGTACATTAAAACGATAGTAACTAGGTATTTACCTACCTTTGTTTCCGTATCAATACCGTCAGAGCGACGATTGACGGGCTTGCGAGGACTGATCTCCTCAATCAAAGCTCTTACGAGGTCTTCAGAGTGGAGCACGTGGAGAGTCGGTAGACTGACGATGCGTAAGGTCAAAAGCATTATTGCTTATATCTATTCTTGAAGATACATTTCTTGCTTACTATTCCAACGTCAACCTCATGGCAGGGCAAGGTAAGTTCAACGAAATCCATATAAAACATCATTATTTTTAAGGAAAAAACGAAAGCAATCCTAGATCGATTCGGAAAAAGTTACACTTTACCAACTTATGTTCGACCACTAATTTTGACAGATGAATCGTTAAAGTTCAGCTTTGGTTCGATTCAAACTAGTGTCAAAGTAATAGTAGAATGAGATGATGAGGGGCCGATTCTACTAACAAAATTGTTCAAAAATCGCAATAGAATCGCAGCTAAATCACGGCTTATACCTAAGCGTTTTCTCATTCTACTAATCAACAACGATCCAATTGCGGTTACGTTTCAGTTGACGCCAACGATCGACCGAAACAATGTCAAAATCTATTCTGCTAACAAAATCGAACGTGAGCGTGACGTAATGCTGCACAGCCTAAATGAAGCCTCTCGGCGGGATGGCCTCGGAATGAATTTAGACAAGACGATAGTCATGTACAATACACATCTTGCCGAGTACAATCAACATCGAAAATTGCTTCTTGAAATTGTGAAGGAGTATGTCTACCTAGGGCAAGTCATCCAGCTCGATAGACACAACTTTGAGAAGGAAGCCAACAAAAGGATCCACTTGGGTTGGGCAGCGTTTGACAAACTTCGTCAAGTCTTTTCGTCACCTATCCGCAATGTTTGAAGACTAACTAAATATTTAATCGCTGCCAAGTTATTTTTTAGTAGCAAACGGTTAGGTTAGGTTAGGTTAGATGTAATGAGGACGGTAGTGCACTTAGCATACATAGTTGTAATGAGGACGATAGTGCACTTAGCATACATAGTTGCAATGAGGACGATAGTGCAATTAGCATACATAGTTGCAATTTCATTGAAAAAAAAAATTAATAAAAATGATTGTGAACTAGGGTACCTATCAAATTGTAGAGGTCAGAAGGGGCGGCAGAGTTTTAATAGCCTACTGGCGGCAAATGCGTAAATCCGCCACTGCCCCTGCGGCAACCAAACTGTCTGACTCTGTCTGAGACCAAACGATGTTTTTCTAGAAAGTTAACCAGGCGAGTGTTAACAACTTTTTCCAGTACCTTGGACAAGGTGTTTAGCAGAGAAATTGGCCTATAGTTTTCCTTGTGATTTTGGCGGCCTCTCCGTTCCTGTGCCCAATCTCTTGCCGGAACGCCCTTACCGATCTGCTCCGACTTTCGGTTCCTCGAGTCGCTTGTCCAAGGGAATGGCGAAGTAGACCGAGACGTAACTCACCGGATCAACTCAGGATGGATGAAATGGCGACAGATTACAGGAACAACTTGCGACCCAAGGATGCCCCTCAAGATGAAGGGGAAGTCCGTGATAAGGCCTGTCGTATTTTATGGATTGGAATGCTGCAATGGGCAGTGAAGAAGACGGATGAAAAAAGATTGCATGCAGCGGAGATGAGAATGTTGAGATGGATGTGTGGAGTGACGAGAATGGATAAAGTAAGAAATGAGTTAGAAGAGGAAGTTTGAAAGTGGCGCCAGTGACAGAAAAGTGGAAACGAAATCGTTTGGCTTGGTATGGGCATGTGATGAGGAGAGAAACGCATGTGACTAAAAGAGTGATGATACATGTTGATGGATGGAGAAGCAGAGGAAGGCCAAAGAAAAGTTGGATGGATTGTGTGAGGAATGATATGAAAGAGAAGGGAGTGAATGATAGCGTGACGGCTGACAGGGGAGAATGGAAGAAGAAAACGTGTTGCGCCGACCGCCGACCCCACGTAACATGGGGTAAGGGCAGGGAGATGATGATTGATAGTTATATTTGTGTCAGTCAGTTTTTTGTTCTTTTTAGGGTTCCGCACCAAAACGGTAAAAACAAAAACCGACTTCCAAAAAAAACACTACAAAGTGAAAAATAACTTTAATTTCGGAAGTCGGTGTCTTTGGATCTGTATTTTAGTTTTTTGCCACCGACTTCCGAAATTAAAGTTATTTTTCACTTTGTAGTGTTTTTTTTTGGAAGTCGGTTTTTGTTTTTGTAAAAAAGTTTTTATTTTTCACTTTTTAGTTGTTCACTTTGTAATTTATCTAAGTTACAATAACCCAATGTCAGCTGCTCATCACGTTTTACAAAATGTTGCTTTTCCCGATGCAGGGACGTTAATTGTTGAGGAGTTCTCCTAGTAAGAACCAGGAGAAATGGAGCTCATGGTGAAGTCACCATTACCATTATTTTGACGAGCATAAACCACATTAAAGTAATCGAATCGCAACCTGTTATATACTTCGATATAATTGAGTATTTCCGATGGCCCTCTGTGGTCTTCATCATCAGTTCCAGTTCACCGAATGGTACTTTCCGAGAGTAAATGTATACAACATTGGTCAGGCAAGGGACATAGTTCTACCATAGTTCAAGGTACCCAATCCACTATAGCCACCCAAACCCATAGCCAAATATACTTTGTTTCCATGTTCTGCAATAGTCCTGCACCAACTGGGGGTTGTCCTTAGATGCAATTGCATAGTGCATATAGGGATAATCGTCAGCTGGTGCCTTCTGGTCATTTAAAATTGTCTAAGGGGCCTCTGCGTCTTGGCTTCGGCCCCTCGTACGCCTTCCAAAGGTGCGGGACCCCAAGGTCCCGAGATATGTCAAAGGCAAAATACAATAATAAGTTATAATAAATGTTGGGAGTTGGGATTCTCCTCTGACCGGGGGCCCCTTCCGGCTGGGGCCCGTGGCATTTTGCCGACTTGCCACCCTGTAGTTACGCCACTGTCAACACCCTCGGCAAATACACAAAAAAGCCTGATTACCAGTTGTGGGGTGAAGACTATTCTAAAATCTCCAAGATTTAATTCAGTAGGTACGTAATACCAACTACAAAGAGAACGGTACGTAACAAAAACAATGTCTCTTAATAGGACACTTTTCCAGAAATCGGAACGGAACCCTCGGTGCGCGAGTCCGACTCGCTCTTGACCGGTTTTTTACTTTCCTTACATACGAAATGAAAAGTATACCTAGTGTTTAACACGGGTGAAAGTCACCAATTCCTACTCGGACTATATACCTCGTATAGGAATTGATTCCCTTCCACCCTTGTATAACAATCTACTATTTCACTACCATAGATGGCGTTAGTGTTGGTAGTAGACCAAGATTCATATATTTTTGCCCATTCTCCTTTCTGATGTTGAAACTCCGTAGGTTAAAAAAAACGATTAGTAACTTTATTAGGTATTTATTGACATTAAATGCATTTTGGTTTCGTTTTTTTATATAATACAATAGTATTATCCTATAGGTACACGTTAACATTTAAATAGAAGAGTGAACAAAATCCCTTCCCGTGGTTAAACGTCCCGCAGACGTACGTACACGGTTAGCGAGCAGGCGCGCGTGCGAGCAGGCGCGCGTGCGAGCAGACGCGCGGGCGAGCAGTCGCGCGCTCGCCTCTGCGCAGTAGAGCGTCGTCTCTTGTGCCGTGATCGTTCCACGTTACTAGCAGTACTTATTTAATATTTATCAAAGCGTCTTACACGAACAATGATATTATTGTAAGCTCTTAAATTGATATTTTAATACTTACTATATTTAAAGATATTTATAATTTAGATTCAAATAATTTACAACTGACTTTATACAGTAAAGTTCAACAAAGCGCACATTTAGAAACGCGTTAAATGCTAAAAGGCCGATCTACGGATCGATAGACATGCTTTCATTTACAATATGACTTCACTAAACCCGAACGGTACCTGTTCCACTAGCATGACGCAACAACTAGGTATGTAATGGCACCTGGGGGGCTGGGGGGCTGGGGGGCTGTCACCTCGTTATAACAAAACTTACTTGGACTTTTAATCGTATTCAGTAATGTGTTTCTACCCAGCTGGCCCCGCGAGCTAGGGTCATAAAACTAGTAGCAATGCTTCGTTTGTTCAATGTTCCTCACGAATTTATCAACAAGATCCAATGTACCTCGACCATTTTGATAGAAATCACGATAAATCACCTCATCTATCCAGCGGAGCCCTCGGCTATACTGCACTCGTAATACATAAAAATAATACTGATCGCATCTGCTCCTAATATACCTCTCGATTCATGTATTAAATTCTAGGATTTTTTGATAGAACAGGAAAAATTTAGCATGAAAGTTTTGTCTTTCCAGCGGGCCCTTTGTAATTAGAATGAATACGAACAGAAAAAGCGTACCAATTTTATATATTACCAATGTACCTCAAAGTTCTTCAAGGGGGGGGGGGGCGTATCGTTTTCTCCGCAGTTTGCATAGGAATAAATTTGAAATTATTCTCTGTGATAAACTTTATGTAAAGATAAAACGATGTCTCTAAATAGCACACTTTTCAGAAATCGGAACGGGACCCTCGGTGCGCGAGTCCGACTCGCTCTTGACCGGTTTTTAAATTTAAAATTAATATTCCGGTATTTTACTTTTCAGCAAAAAATCGAAGTTGAATTCTTAAAATAAAAATTAAGTTTTCCTACACCATTCAATTCGCTTGCGCCTTCGGTACCTTCGCTCAGCCAGTATATTACAAACGATAAGTAATGACGAAGACAAAGCTTCGAGCTGTCAAGTGACTGCATACGATTAAAAGCACGGACCATTTTGGTTACCCATTGAAAGGGTTTCCGATAGGGCTTTTCTAAGCAGTTTAACAAAAACCCATAAGATGTGGGTAACCTTTTCGAACGGCTTCATTTAAAACGTTACTCTTCAACTCTCGATGACAGCGCGGCAGCGTCACATCCCCACTGGAGCAATGTAAGATCTCTCGATGATGCGCATACGTTGGCGTTGCAAATAGCTAATGTGGTAACCCGTAAAAACCCTTGTATTATAGGTACTTAGCCCACGTTCGCATGGAGACGTAAAAAATCACTTAGGATCCGTCTGTCTGTTTGCCTGTCAAAGCCCCTTTTTCTCAGGAACGCGTGGAGATATCGAGTTGAAATTAATAACAAATACCTACTTACATACATAGGTAAAAAAAATCAAGCTTTTAAGTCACCGCAATAAAAAATACGGCCGTTTAAGCGACATACTTCGTAAGTAAATCAAAACCTATAGGGTACTTCCCGTTGTCCTAGAATCATGAAATTTGGCAAGAAGCAAAGTCGTACAGCACAAGTAAAGGATACAGTCCGAAAATTATTCATTTGCAAATTTATATTTAATTTTTTACAATATTAAGTTCGTTTTTGGGATAAATTCCTTTCAACTACGGAACCCTTCCTTGTGCGTGGTCCGACACGCACTTGGGCGGTTTTTTTTAAGTAACTACGCTCCCCGCGGCCGTTGACCCCTTAATTAGCTGATGTGATGGCGCGGCGGTCGGCGCTCCGCCTCTCGTGCGCGGGCTGCGGGCTCGGATACAGGCGAGTACCGGTCACTTTTTCAATTCAATGTTCTTCCTGAGTTTGTCTTTTCTTGGACATTACTGGCATTGGTGAAGGGAAAACATCGTGACTTGTCTGAAACCGCCAGCCAGGCGCAGCGGCGAGCAGCGCCCGCGCCTGCACGAGCAGCGCCTGTGCAGTGGGCAGCACTCGACTACAACTAGGATATTATTAGGTACTCGAATTATGAGTTCCGCGCTGATTTAATGTGCCCTGTCAAATCATGACATGCAATTCGAAATGTAAAAAGTTCCAAACTGGACGATCTTAGTAGAAGGAAGCTTCGTTTCTTATAATTTAAGTATATTAATTTCTAACCTTAAATTTACGGTTCGTGTCCGTATCAAACTCGACACGATACATTGTACTAAATAAAGATACACTTACAGTCAGGTAGGTATTTGTTCGTCGGTTTATAAATAAATCAATATACAATAGTAATAAGCCACAAAGCATGCGCTGTGACGTCACGCCGCGCCCCGCTCCCCTCGCCCCTCTGGGGCAGCACGCGAGCTGACTGTCGCACAGCAGTATGGGCGACAGCGGCCGACGCTCGCAGACCTTGTCGCAAAACAAGGTTTATCTTGAGTCCTGTACCCAAGTTTAAATATCGAACCAATTTTGAATTTCGAACTTTATTCAACAAATTTAAAGTTCTAAATACAAAAACTGATTTTAAATCCCGAGCCTACGGTCCGCTTGCACCACAAATAGTTGAATACGTTAGGTAATAGGCTAATAAGCACCACTAAATACGTTAAATAATAATAGGTAATAAGACCTATTACCTAACGTATTTAGTAGCGCGTATTATCTAATATAATGCGCACCACTAAATACGTTAAAGAATAATAGGTAATAGGATCTATTACCTAACGTATTTAGTAGCGCGTATTATCTAATATAATGCGCACCACTAAATACGTTAAAGAATAATAGGTAATAGGATCTATTACCTAACGTATTTAGTAGCGCGTATTATCTAATATAATGCGCACCACTAAATACGTTAAATAATAATAGGTAATAGGACCTATTACCTAACGTATTTAGTAGCGCGTATTATCTAATATAATGCGCACCACTAAATACGTTAAAGAATAATAGGTAATAGGATCTATTACCTAACGTATTTAGTAGCGCGTATTATCTAATATAATGCGCACCACTAAATACGTTAAAGAATAATAGGTAAAAGGATCTATTACAACGTATTTAGTAGCGCGTATTATCTAATATAATGCGCACCACTAAATACGTTGGTTAGGTAATAGTAGGTAATACGCACCACTAGAGTGCGTTTCATCAAACAGTTCCTATGCCGTAATGTTGGCTCCACTGTTTTAGGACGAAAACGATACGCTACTGTTGGAATGGATGGACCTGATAGGTCCATGTGTTAAAGTTTAACAGTGGACCAACATTACGGCATAGGAACTATTTGATGAAACGCACTCTAAATATGTTTACCGCTAAATATATTTTGTGATTTGTGGTGCAAGCGAGCCTCATTTGTCAAGTATGTCTTAAGAAGTTTACCATGGTTCGGTAAGAATAAGGTTCTAAATAGTAAGTATATTAATATTTAGTATGTATTTCGAACCTTATTCTGAACGAGATAACCTTCTTTAGACAGATTTAGAGCCGGCTCGAAGGTTTAAGCTTGGACCAAAGTTAGAAGTTGTTTTGTAACGAGACGGCACATGTCGAGTACCGCACACACATCATAACATTAGCTAAGTTATCGTACCATTAAACCATTGTTAGTTCGCGACGAGCCACGAGCTGGACTTCCGAAATACTTCAAAATATGTATAAATAATAATTAACAAAGGGTAAACATACAATGAAATACAAGAATCGTATTCTTGCAGCCACGTGTCTGTGTATCAATTAAATATTAACTCTACCTATAAATAATGTGAACTACATAGGATGAAGGGTAAAACGTGCTCAGATGAAGTGTGATGACGTTCGGCGTGGTGGAGCGCCGCTGGGCGGGAGCGGCGAGCGCTGGTGACCGCGGCGGCGCCCCGGCTCGCACGCGAGCGGAACAACCCCCAGGTCGCGAGGCGCGGCGAGCCGGCCGCTACACGAAGTCCTCGGCACCAGCGCGGGCCCGCACTCACACGTAGTGCTGGTCGCGCGGCAGCATGGGCTCGTCGGCGTCGTCCAGGCCGGCGGCGGCCCAGTCGCGCGCGCGCGGCGCCAGCAGCCCGCAGGCGCGGCAGCCGAAGAAGTCGGCGCAGTTGTGCAGCGGGCCGCGCGTGAAGGGCGAGCGCCCGTTGCGCGCCACGAAGTGCCGGTAGCGGCTGCGGTTGAGCTGCTCGTTGGTGGTCATGCCCAGGCACACCACCAGGTACAGCTGGCAGCCCGTGAGCACGGTCACCCAGAACAGGTGGAAGCAGGCGTTGAGCATGACCCAGGCCACCCAGGGGTTGCAGCGGCACCAGTACCACACCACGCCCGGCGCCGTGTCGTCCGGCACGTGGCACACGGCCGCGAAGTACTGCGCGCCGCCCCACAGCATCCACGCGCACATCACCAGCAGGCTCGCCAGGAACCCGATGAAGTAGCGGTGGTTCTTGGCGCCTGCGACAGAGGGCAACACATGAGCGCCTGGCGCACGGGGCCGGGCGGCGGCGGGGCGGGGCTCACCGATGCAGTTGCCCACCCAGGGGCAGTGGTGGTCGAACTTGGCGACGCAGCGGTTGCACACGGAGCAGTGCTTGGAGCGCAGCGGCCGCCGCACCAGGCACGCCGAGCAGAAGCGCGCCGGCTCGAAGCCGCCGCGCGACGACTCCGACAGCTCCAGGATGGTCTGCAACACGAGCGGGTCAGTGCCGGCGCCGCGCGCTGCAGGCCGCGCCGGGGGCAGTACTCACGCGCAGCTTGTCCTGGCGCGAGGCGGAGATGACGCCGGGGTCGGAGCGCCAGGAGCGCAGGAACGTGAACCACAGCGCGCCCGAGCACAGCACGAACAGCAGCGACGCGCCCGCGCCCACCGCGCCCGCCACGAACACCGCCCACGTGATGTAGAACCAGGCCTGCAACACACGAGCCCATCAGGCACTCGTCGCACGCTCATACCTGCCGCTGGCTGCAGACTGCAGCTCTGCTGGCCGCGGCTCGCGCCAGCTGACCTGCAGCGCACACGGCGCCACCTTTCAACACCATCAGCATACATAACACTTACCAGGCGGCCTTGCTTCATCATAATAACACAAATTATTGTTATAATATAAGTCTATATGTGAGGGTTTGTAATTGGCTTTTTTGTTTGTTTTATTAGCTGTAAGTCCTCCATGTAAGTACTAACATAAATAAATAATTAACCTATTGACCTCACCAGTCGGTTTAATACGACAAATTTTTATGTTTTCGTGCCCGTCCCGCCTTAGTCATATTTATACGCGAGGTGGATGGGGCTCAAGCCACAAACAAGCTGAACCAAACCCCTGGACGGCGCTGGGGCTCAAGCCACAAACAAGCTGAACCAAACCCCTGGACGGCGCTGGGGCTCAAGCCACAAACAAGCTGAACCAAACCCCTGGACGGTGATGGGGCTCAAGCCACAAACAAGCTGAACCAAACCCCTGGACGGCGCTGGGGCTCAAGCCACAAACAAGCTGAACCAAACCCCTGGACGGCGCTGGGGCTCAAGCCACAAACAAGCTGAACCAAACCCCTGGACGGGGATGGGGCTCAAGCCACAAACAAGCTGAACCAAACCCCTGGACGGCGCTGGGGCTCAAGCCACAAACAAGCTGAACCAAACCCCTGGACGGTGATGGGGCTCAAGCCACAAACAAGCTGAACCAAACCCCTGGACGGCGCTGGGGCGCACGCCACAAACAAGCTGAACCAAACCCCTGGACGGCGCTGGGGCTCAAGCCACAAACAAGCTGAACCAAACCCCTAGACGGTGATGGGGCTCAAGCCACAAACAAGCTGAACCAAACCCCTGGACGGTGATGGGGCTCAAGCCACAAACAAGCTGAACCAAACCCCTGGACGGCGCTGGGGCTCAAGCCACAAACAAGCTGAACCAAACCCCTGGACGGCGCTGGGGCTCAAGCCACAAACAAGCTGAACCAAACCCCTGGACGGTGATGGGGCTCAAGCCACAAACAAGCTGAACCAAACCCCTGGACGGTGATGGGGCTCAAGCCACAAACAAGCTGAACCAAACCCCTGGACGGCGCTGGGGCTCAAGCCACAAACAAGCTGAACCAAACCCCTGGACGGCGCTGGGGCTCAAGCCACAAACAAGCTGAACCAAACCCCTGGACGGCGCTGGGGCTCAAGCCACAAACAAGCTGAACCAAACCCCTGGACGGTGATGGGGCTCAAGCCACAAACAAGCTGAACCAAACCCCTGGACGACGCTGGGGCTCAAGCCACAAACAAGCTGAACCAAACCCCTGGACGGTGATGGGGCTCAAGCCACAAACAAGCTGAACCAAACCCCTGGACGGCGCTGGGGCTCAAGCCACAAACAAGCTGAACCAAACCCCTGGACGGCGCTGGGGCTCAAGCCACAAACAAGCTGAACCAAACCCCTGGACGGTGATGGGGCTCAAGCCACAAACAAGCTGAACCAAACCCCTGGACGGTGATGGGGCTCAAGCCACAAACAAGCTGAACCAAACCCCTGGACGGTGATGGGGCTCAAGCCACAAACAAGCTGAACCAAACCCCTGGACGGTGATGGGGCTCAAGCCACAAACAAGCTGAACCAAACTCCTGGACGGGATGGGGCTCAAGCCACAAACAAGCTGAACCAAACCCCTGGACGGTGATGGGGCTCAAGCCACAAACAAGCTGAACCAAACTCCTGGACGGGATGGGGCTCAAGCCGAACCAAACCCCTGGGCGGCGCTGGGGCTCAAGCCACAAACAAATTAATTCCGGAAACAGGAGCGGTCTAACGAATCGACTCAAACCCTCAGGGTTAGGTATAGCTGGTTTGACGAACGTCATTATAACACTTATCGGTGGAGACATTGGTGCGCTAGTGTTGACACGTAGTAGTGACATGACACGTTGACAACACTAGTGCACGATTAACCCACCGTCTACGACAGTAAGCTTAGTGTGCCCCTGGCTCTCGAGGCTGGAACGTACGTCGTTGTTCGAGCAGAATCAGTGATGAAGGTGTCTTGTTGTTCGCACACGTGCGGTATGTCTCGTGACTTTGTGTTGTTGTTGTTCCATTATGATATTACTCTATAAAAAAGGAATTGTTTTGGATCGATGCTGCTTAGTTCTAACAATCAAGTAGTTGAATTCATTGGACGATGTGTACTGCGACGAGATTGCAGTCGTTCCAGTTTTTTCCTTTAAGGAATATGTATGTAAATAGGTACCTACCTTCCTATGCACATTCTGCATACATGCAGTACCGTGAAGAGATCCCAGTCAAGTTAAGGCAACTATTATATAAATAGCTAAGTGTCGTGATGCGATTACGACCGATTATTTTATGTGACTATTATTTTCAAGTGGTTTGATGCGATCAAATCCTTTTATTGTCATTGTTTGGAGGCAAATCTACCTTCATGCACATTTTGCAAGTACCGTGATGAGATCCCGGCCAAGTTAAGACACGACTATTTTATGTGGCTATTATTGCCAAGTGGTTTGATGCGATCAAATCCTTTTATTGTCATTGTTTGGAGGCAAATCTACCTTCATGCACATTTTGCAAGTACCGTGATGAGATCCCGGCCAAGTTAAGACACGACTATTTTATGTGACTATTATTGCCAAGTGGTTTGATGCGATCAAATCCTTTTATTGTCATTGTTTGGAGGCAAATCTACCTTCATGCACGTTTTGCAAGTACCGTGATGAGATCCCGGCCAAGTTAAGACACGACTATTTTATGTGACTATTATTGCCAAGTGGTTTGATGCGATCAAATCCTTTTATTGTCATTGTTTGGAGGCAAATCTACCTTCATGCACATTTTGCAAGTACCGTGATAAGATCCCGGCCAAGTTAAGATAACTACTATATAAATAGCTAAGTGTCGTAATGCGATTACGACCGACTATTTTATGTGACTATTATTGTCAAGTGGTTTGATGCGATCAAATACTTTTGTTGTCGTTGTATGGAGCCAAATTTGAGTAAGTCCTATGCTACATACAACATAGTTCCAGATGTGGAGCCTGACCACTAGCGCTCTTAAATGAATGACAAGTGAACGACCGTAGATGGCTGGCTGTGGCGGTCACCCCCTCCACTGTAGTCGTTTCATATCTAACTTCATTTATATATTTTTCAGTTTCTCTAAAAATTGTGCGATGCCTAGTACATGGAGAAGTGTACTACCAAGTGAATAATTAAATCACGAGGATGCAGCGACTCGTGTAATTACGGTCAAACTTCACTTCAGGTAAGTTTGTTTAACCATCAATTCTTCAACACCTCTATCTATTTCTGTACCTATGATCCACAATAAACATGATTGATTGTTGATTGATTGAAAGATTACCTTGGTGGCGAGGTACACACTGAGCGGGAAGATGTTCTTGAGGTCGTCGTCGAACAGGAGGTTGCTGAGGAAGTGCAACGCGCCATAGAAGCACACCAGCAGGAAGGCCTTGACCAGGTACAGCGCGTCCATCTCTAACACCAGCCCCGTCAGGTAGAACGCCACAAACGGTATCACCACCACACACCACCATCTGAATTTCTGTCAACGAAAACCAACTTTTGAAAGTAATGTGTGTCAAACCTTTGAACTGAGAATAGGCAAAATTGGTCTATTGGCCTCACACACGAGATAATACCAAAGATATTGCAGCTCAGCATCAGGTTCTATGTTGATGTTGAAAATACTTTGTCAAAATATCACCAATAGCTCTTTGAGTTCAAATTAGTCGAGACATTTGTGTCTTGAGACAGGCTAGCCTAGCACATATGCCTTTACTATATTTTTTTTAACAGACTTGAAAAAAAGGAGGAGGTTAGCAATTTGGTTGTATTTTTTTTTTTATGTTTGTTACCTCAGTACTCCGTCATTTATAAACCGGTTTGGAAACATCTTTTTTTATTTGAAAGTATATACTTCCAGATTGGTCCCATTTTTATCAAAATCCAGTTCTGATCATGGGATCCATGAGGAATTGAGGGAACTCCTCAAATATTATAGGCATACCTATAGCGATTTTGATATTTTCATCAACAAATCATGCATTTGCATTCAGAAAGTAGCATCTGGTGAAGTGGAACTGATGAAGAAGACCACAGATGGCGGCTCAACGATAGTAAGTATTTCACGGGTGGCGATAAGATATAGGTATCGATTAAGATAGTTAAGCGACTATGACGTAGCTTTAAATAAATGTTTCTGATGAAAATGGTACCATCGAACCGATCTGATGAACAAGCCGGAAGGTAGGCATCGGAACTCAGTAGTAAAACAATATATCCTAGCCGTGTTTGGGCTTATTGGAATTGTCATGAGGTGCACTCTGGCTATAGATGATTTTAAAGGTAATTAAATGCTGCTTCAAATTGCGCTACTTGAGTTGTATGTTATGTGTGGCCTTGATTGTCAGAAGGCAGATTTCGTAGCCTCGTTATCTCCGTCAACACAAAACTACGTCTTCCAAACTTCTGACACGACTTAGTGCGACGTATATTTGCCTTTTAGAGTTTTTATTTGAAATAGTATACTCCTGTGATGGCAGCATATAAATATCTTCAAGTTCGGGTGAGTGGCTTTTGAGTTAGCTTCAATAATTTAATACGTATTTTTCCACATAGTCTATGCGAATGATTCTGTGTGGGGTAGGCACAACTAAAAAGTGGAAAATAAAAACTTTTCACAAAAAAAAACAACCGGCTTCCAAAAAAAAACACTACAAAGTCAAAAATAACTTTAATTTAGGATGTCGGTGGCAAAAAACGAAACTAAAAATTCAAAGACACCGACTTCCGAAATTAAAGTTATTTTTCACTTTGTAGTGTTTTTTTTTTTGGAAGTCGGTTGTTTTTTTTTTGTGAAGTTTTTTCAATATACAGACACTAGTACAGATACGTTTTGATGATTTGATAACGAAAGTTATCTTTGTTGAATGTTCTATTAAAAGTATTAAGTTTGTGTGAAATGTCCAAGGATATTTATTTATTTATTTTATTTTATTTTATTTTATGTCTTGAGATGCAAATGTTGTGTGTTATTTTCATTAAAAAAACTGTAAACTGAACATCATCAGCCTGATGGCATCAGCATGGACATCCGAGTAATATTGAAGCACAACATGCTAGTCAGCTATTGATAAGAACATACATAATCTATAAAATTCCATTTGATAAAGTAATACCTACATGATATTAGTTTAAAATAGATACAATATCTTACCTTATCATACGTTAATCTCCTAAATATGTTCCTTTTATTTGCAGCTATTGAGTGCTCTTTTATTTTATCTGCTACTTTAGAGCCCACCCACAGCGAGTCAGCGTTGGCCTGCAGCATGGCTAGCGGAGTCACCCCTCGCAGGTTGGGCACGTCTAAGCTAGCGTCACCCTGTTCATTGTAATATTAAGTACTAAAACTTAAACATATATTTATAATTTAATGGTTTTGATTGTATATGTTATACAGGCTGGGCGGAACATTGACGACCAAAAAAAAAATTTTGTCTCTCGTATCGTGGGGTATCCGAATCACCCCATGTATGTTCCGCGACTTTTCAGTTTTCGAGTTTTGAATTTTTTTTTTTTTTAATTTTGGAGAATTTCAACCTGACCAATTTAAAAAAATTCTAAAAAAAAGCAGACTCGAGATTTTTTTTTTGCAATTGAATCTTCATGAAATTCATTCATTCTTTTATGCATAAAATAACCTGCTTCGTAACTGTGATGAAAGTTATGAAAATGTTGGTCTAAATTGAAAAAATTACGTTTGGTGAATTCGAATTAACGAACGTTACAAAGTTACATTAAGTTACGAAGCTGATTATTTTATGAAAATTACCAAAAATAATTCAGAAAAAAATTCATAACACGATAACAAGTCGCGGAACATGGGATGATTCTGATAGGACCCCACGATACGACGCATCTTTTTAGGGTTCCTTACCAAAATGGTAAAAAAGGAACCCTTATGGTGTGACTCAGTCTGTCTGTCCGTCTGTCTGTCTGTCTCTGTCTGTCTGTCTGTCTGTCTATCTGTCACAGCTGGATATCTCAAGAACTACTAATGCTATCAACTTGAAAGGAACAGTTTTAGATGACGTTTACCCAACTATTTTTGCAAATAATAAAGAAATAAAAATATTTATATTTTTTTTGCAACAGCTGCTGAAAGGGGGTCTTAAAAATTCAAAGTGATGCTACTACGGCATGTGGGGTATCGTATGAAAGAGCGCTGTTTGCACATTCTCAAACATTTTTTTTATTTTTTTTAGGCCACATAGTTTTTGACTTTTGATGAAAAATGTAGAAAAAAATACCGTTCCCCCCCCTTTATCTCCGAAGTTTGCAAAGAGAAAAATCTGAAATTATTCTATGTGATAGAAGTTTATGTAAAGATTACAGGAAAAATAAAACGAAGTCTCTAATAGCACACTTTTTCAAAAATCGGAACGGAACCCTCGGTGCGCGAGTCCGACTCGCTCTTGACCGGTTTTTTTTTGGACGTCAATGTTCCGGTCACCCTGTACACTAGTATGGTTGCAATGGAGCTTCCCCTCCACCTATGCATGTGTATGCATGTTTCAAGTAAGATGATTATCACTACATAGTATAAAACTTTTTTTGGGATTACAATGTTAAGTTTGTTTTTGATATAAATTCTTTTCAACTATGGAACCCTTCATTGTATTTGTGCGTGGTCCGACACGCACTTGGCCTGTTTTTTTTTAATAGATAGAGTGATTCAAGAAGGTTTATAATTGTATAATACATGCGCGAGCGAAGCCGCGGGCAAAAACTTGTTCCAGATGTACTTAGTTGAATCATTAACTACTAGACCTCTGTCACAAACCTAGTAGGTACACTGTAGCCTCCCCTTTGTTCATTACCAGTCCGACTTATTGAATCATTAAATAAATTAATTAATTAATTAACTACTAGACCTCTGTCACAAACCTAGTAGGTACACTGTAGCCTCCCCTTTGTTCATTACCAGTCCGACTTATTGAATCATTAAATTAATTAATTAATTAATTAACTACTAGACCTCTGTCACAAACCTAGTAGGTACACTGTAGCCTCCCCTTTGTTCATTACCAGTCCGACTTATTGAATCATTAAATTAATTAATTAATTAATTAACTACTAGACCTCTGTCACAAACCTAGTATGTACACTGTAGCCTCCCCTTTGTTCATTACCAGTCCGACTTATTGAATCATTAAATAAATAAATTAATTAACTACTAGACCTCTGTCACAAACCTAGTAGGTACACTGTAGCCTCCCCTTTGTTCATTACCAGTCCGACTTATTGAATCATTAAATAAATTAATTAATTAACTACTAGACCTCTGTCACAAACCTAGTAGGTACACTGTAGCCTCCCCTTTGTTCATTACCAGTCCGACTTATTGAATCATTAAATAAATTAATTAATTAACTACTAGACCTCTGTCACAAACCTAGTAGGTACACTGTAGCCTCCCCTTTGTTCATTACCAGTCCGACTTATTGAATCATTAAATAAATTAATTAATTAACTACTAGACCTCTGTCACAAACCTAGTAGGTACACTGTAGCCTCCCCTTTGTTCATTACCAGTCCGACTTATTGAATCATTAAATAAATTAATTAATTAACTACTAGACCTCTGTCACAAACCTAGTAGGTACACTGTAGCCTCCCCTTTGTTCATTACCAGTCCGACTTATTGAATCATTAAATAAATTAATTAATTAACTACTAGACCTCTGTCACAAACCTAGTAGGTACACTGTAGCCTCCCCTTTGTTCATTACCAGTCCGACTTATTGAATCATTAAATAAATTAATTAATTAACTACTAGACCTCTGTCACAAACCTAGTAGGTACACTGTAGCCTCCCCTTTGTTCATTACCAGTCCGACTTATTGAATCATTAAATAAATTAATTAATTAATTAACTACTAGACCTCTGTCACAAACCTAGTAGGTACACTGTAGCCTCCCCTTTGTTCATTACCAGTCCGACTTATTGAATCATTAAATAAATTAATTAATTAATTAACTACTAGACCTCTGTCACAAACCTAGTAGGTACACTGTAGCCTCCCCTTTGTTCATTACCAGTCCGACTTATTGAATCATTAAATAAATTAATTAATTAATTAATTAATTAACTACTAGACCTCTGTCACAAACCTAGTAGGTACACTGTAGCCTCCCCTTTGTTCATTACCAGTCCGACTTATTGAATCATTAAATAAATTAATTAATTAATTAACTACTAGACCTCTGTCACAAACCTAGTAGGTACACTGTAGCCTCCCCTTTGTTCATTACCAGTCCGACTTATTGAATCATTAAATAAATAAATTAATTAATTAATTAATTAACTACTAGACCTCTGTCACAAACCTAGTAGGTACACTGTAGCCTCCCCTTTGTTCATTACCAGTCCGACTTATTGAATCATTAAATAAATAAATTAATTAATTAACTACTAGACCTCTGTCACAAACCTAGTAGGTACACTGTAGCCTCCTCTTTGTTCATTACCAGTCCGACTTATTGAACTACTAGACCTCTGTCAAAAACCTAGTAAACACTGTAGCCTCCCCTTTGTTCATTACCAGTCCGACTTATTGAACTACTAGACCTCTGTCAAAAACCTAGTAGGTACACTGTAGCCTCCCCTTTGTTCATTACCAGTCCGACTTATTGAATCATTAACTACTACTCCTCTGTCTCAAACCTAGTAGGTACACTGTAGCCTCCCCTTTGTTCTTTACCAGTCCAAATTTTTTGAATGAATAATTTTTTTTATTATGTTGATTTGAATTTTTATATTATATTAATCTGTGACAATTATTTACTAGTGAATTAAATTTTGAATGATTACTAATTTTTATAATTTCTATTTGTGATATGGCTTTTTAAGAATTTAATTTGTGTGCAATCTTACTTATTTTAAATCAAGCTACTAGGGGGCAGCTTCAACATGTTTTTTATGAAATTTTTTTTTGGTACCTATGTGTTGACGTTTACGGGTTTATGTGTTTTATAAAGGGGGGCCAAATTTTCATTATTTTTGGGATAGGACACAACACACCATTTTCGAGATATAAAGAAAAGAAAAAAAAAATACAGTACTGTTTTTGCACTTGAAGTCAAGGTGTTGGGGCGAATTTTAGTTCATAACAACTAATTTTATTCCACACCTTTTTAATCACGATTAAAAATAGTCTGATTTAGTTTGACAATCAAAATGTTGGTGTATACATGGACTAATGGTATAAATCTTGATGTGGGAAGCACAGAACCAGTTGAAGTCGCAGTACTTGGGGGAGGCCTATGTCCAGCAGTGGTTGTCTTTCGGCTGAACTTATGATATGCAAACCTTGCTTAGGATCAGATTACATAGGAGCAGACTCACATAGAGTATGAGGGTGGATATGGCAGTGGTGTTGCGGGCGAGGATGGCCCAGTGCAGCGCCGTGTTGCCGTGCGAGCGGTCGGCGGGCCGCGGCGACGCGCCCAGTGTCAGCAGCAGGCGCGCCGGGTCCACGGCCGATACCTTCCAGCACGCCCACATGAGCGGCGTCATGCCGGCCGCGTCGGCCGCGTCCGGCGCCACGCCGCGCGCCACCAGGTACGCCACCACGGCCGTGTGGCCGAACTGCGCCGCCAAGTGCAGGCAGGCGCAGCCCTCCGCGTCGCGCAGGGACGCGTCTGCGCCCGCACGCACCAGCAGCACCGTGGCCTCCAGGTGGCCCTGGCGCGTGGCCCAGTGCAGTGGCGTGGACTGCAGCTCGCCGCCCACCGCGTCCACCGCCGCGCCCTTCGTCAGCAGGTACTGTATGATCTCGCGCCGGTTGTTGATGGCCGCCCAGTGCAGTAGCGAGACGGTCTCGTGGTCCGGCTGGTTCACGTCCCAGCCCGCCTCCACCAGCTCCTTGACGCGAGCGAAGGCGCCGTACTGTGTCGCTTTGACTATGTCGAAGCCGCTGTAGTCCCGCTCTAGGGGCGCAGCCGGGGGCTCGCGCGGCGGCGGCCCGTCGCCGTCGGGCTGCGCCTTGCCGCATTGCCCGCTGGCGGCAGCGCCGCATGTACTGTCGTACATAATCCTAAAACGGGCCAGGAACTAAGGGCATTATTATAGGTACGACTGGACGAGAATACACTGGTTCGATCTTCGGTGAACTTTTCTGCACTTAGTACCACAATATACGCACAATTGAATACTATTCCAATACTCGATTTTAATGGAAATTATTACAACATACAATCAAACCAAACACACCCACAGACTAATAATATTCATTTCATTCGACACTACTGACATTTCTGATTTCTTCTGATTGTTTGTAGAGTTGCCATTTCATTATTATTTAAAAATCCCTATTTCTTGCTAATAAAATAAAAGTAAGTTCAAAAACTAAAACCCGACTTCTGAAAAATCACGCTCTAAAAAGTTTGAAACAAGAAATTATTCTCATCTGAAATTAAAAAAAGACAGACAAATTAAAAATCCTGAGTCACACATAATCTGGCCTAACATGGCGCGACGTGTGACTTTTTTTTTGTTTGTCTGTCTTTTTCTTTTCAGATGAGAATATTTTCTCGTTTCAAACTTTTTAGAGCGTGATTTTTCAGTTGTCGGGTTTTAGTTTTTAAACTTACTTTTTATTTAATTATTTAGGGTTATGAGGAAGAATAATTATTTTTCATACCACTTGCTCAAAAAAGTGACATTCTATGCCACAAAAAGCGAACATAACAATAGTCATTTTTAATCTGTTAAAAACAGGGAAAGAAAATTGTACTGAATTTCATTCATCCTCTAGGGGGAGAATGTGATACATATTTGGAATACTTACCGTTTATACTGAACTACATCTGTGTTTACACCATTGAGTTTGTATACAAAGCATTATACATATTTTTGAGAAAGGAATACGCATTTATTATGCAGTTATGATTATTAAATAAAATTACGAAAACCGACGAGGCCGTATGAGCTTGATGCCTTTGCTTTTCCGACAAAAAAATATTAGTCTAGGAATTTGCCGCGTTTTTGTTTTCTTCAAATACGTTAAGTTTCGAAGACAGTGATAGCATTCTCTGTCTACGTTAAGTTTATTTTAATTTATTTTTATAAATAAGTTCATAATAAGTAAGACCTACGTGCGCCGCCGCCGCCGCTATGCATACTTTTTAATCGTGAGGTTGAAATAAGTACGTTTAGTGTTTTTTTTTTTTCAATTTAAGAATAAAATAAATCCCATTTGATAATTTTTTTAAAACTTTTAATTTTCATTTGTCTAAAAAAGCTACAAAATTGTGGCGCGTAGACGGTGGCGCCACCCCCCAATATTAGCCTTTTTTGATAAGAAAAGAAACTAAATCAATGCCGATTACATTTGCCAGTGTATGGACAATATTCGGCATTGATTTAGTTTCATTCGCAAAAAAGGGTAATATTTAATATATAAAAAAAAAAATTGCGTGGCGCCACGCGGTGATTCCGGGCAACATTACTTCAACTTGAGGGAAGATGTTTTCTAAACTTAACAAAAGGCCAAAGAGTTTTTAATACTGTATTAGTTCATGACTTTATGTCCTTTAGAGGGCGCCATATTCGTCCAATAGCCTATAACCAGCGGACTATCAAGACGCTTCCAACGATACCTCATTTCTCAAATTATGATAAGTAGTTTAGAAGTTACGAGGGAACAGATGAACATACATACATAGGTACCGGTCAAAATCATAACCCTCCTTTTTGCTTTGCCGTAGTCGGGTAACAAATCGCATGTCTGTGTTGTAGAGGTCATCACATTCGCACGAATATGCCAACCCGTTGTGGGTGGGTGTAGGACGACATTTGTAAATGATAAGTATTATATTATTATGCTAAGTTTTCGCTAATTTTTTTCCACGTGCGTGCAAACATTAGTACGACGTACGAATGTTAGAGCGCATGTGAGTGACCGGGGTTAAGGATGATGCGCAGTGGTAGCCCGCGAAATTCATTTTTTTTTTTGGGTTTTTGCAATTTTTTGCAAAGATATGTATTGATGATTTTTATGGTTAAATACAAATGTTTTATTTCCGCGTATCATACATTGATCAAGATACAACCTGAGACGGACCTGCAAATTGCAAAAAACCCAAAAAAAATCGAATTTCGCGGGCTCCACAGCGCAATCACCTTAAGCATTTCACGAAAGGTGATTATTATAGTGAATGCGTAAAAATCTAATCATGGAATTAGTAGTAAGTAGTGTTCTAATTCTAACATTCTTAACTTATTGTTCAGCTGGCCCCGTCCAGAAAAGGGTAAAAACGGAATGCTCGTGATAATAGGTGTGGGTCGTTACGTGATTTTCACGAAACGTAACGTAACTAGTGACTTCGAAGGCGTCACCAGTTTTGAAAACACGTGATTTTAGTAACTAGTTATTTTTCAAATTCTGTTCAGTGATTCAACATGGTTATTCTATCGAAGTATTACAGTTATTTACGAAACGAAAACATTGTACCTACCTAATGTAATTACTTACGTTACTTATCACAAGTTTAGTTTTTGTGGCTATGTAATTACATAAATAACAAAATTAACGAGTTTTAACAAAGTATTGCAAAAACATGCATGAGGCAATTAATAATTCTCAACCATGAGCGAACTAATTTGAACTAAACGTAGGTAAATAAACCATCAATGATATCTTTCCTTCCTCGGTCACTGCATTGTAATGTAACTACTTACAAAATCACGTGTTTATAGTTGCAATCGAAACTAGCTATTCGGTTACACGCCCATAACTAGTTCGGATTAATTCGTGTCACCGCTCGGGATTTCGGCTCATTCATTCGGTCACTGCATTGTAATGTAACTAGTTACAAAAATCACATGTTTATCGTTTCACTCGAAACTAGTTATTCGGTTACATGCCCCGTAGCCAGTTATTGTAACTAGTGACGTGAAATAACGCCCATACCTACGTGATAAGTGGCAGTACTGCTGCTAGTCCAGAAACCGCCATTGTTTTGTTTGTTTGCTTTATGGTCGATCACAAATTAAAAGATTTTAAATATACAACGTGTAACGTTAAATGCGCAAAACCTCTTAAGGCATCATTGTGAGTGTATAGTCTATGATCATTGTACTCATCAATAAGAACAACTTTTACTATGGGAACAAACCTGAAATCGCGAAAAAAAAATCAGCTGTTCAGTACATTTATGTTCGCATAATTCGACAAAATGTACTGAACAGCGGATTTTTTTTCGCAATTTCATGTTTGGTCCCATAGTAAAAGTTGTTCATAATGATGAGTACAATGACCCCTTAAGAAGTATTGCGCATTTAACGTTACTCGTTGTATATTTATGCGCCTTCAAGTGTAGGGCTATTAAAATACGAGCTAAAGAAAAGGGAAGCGTCTATTACTGGTAAAACAGCAGCTTTAGTGGAAAAGTAAATAAAATATGAGCATTTTATAGTGGGGAATAAAACTGACAACTTTTGCCACGTATGTCACTGGTGTCGCTTGACTCACAGAAAATGACATTAGCTGTCAAATTACATATTACATACAAACAAAACAAAACTTATTTACTGTTACTTTTTTACTGATAGCTGTAAGCTCAGCTGTAAGCCACCCAAACAAAATAAAATAAAATAAATAAAACTTTGGATGGCAACTGACAAAGAAATGCTACGTTTGCGCGTAATGTGTTGTACAGTTGTACTGTTGTAACAATGGAAATCATTCATTTCTTAAAAAACTCTTAGTCTTGAAAATCGCTCGGTAATGCTCGGCTCCCATAAACAGGCAAAATAGTTTTACACACAGATGACATAGACACATCTTCGAGCCCGTTCCTTAAAATTTATCAGACCACAGAGCATGTAATTAGGACTTACCGAGCGATATCAAGTCGTTAGGGCAACGTAACGAATGTCGAGACTGCCGGCCCTGGACGGCGCGCGGCTAGGGTAACCAGAAAGAAAATTTAAAAGTCCGGAGAAAAAGACTGATTTCCATTGAAAAATCCTGAGATTTTCTCGAATTTTGTGAATTTTCTCGCAAACGTAATTTTTTGATGTTATTTGTGTTTCAAGATTACCAGAGATAATGCGTATTTGTCAATACTTATTTGCTATTACAGCCCAGTTTTTTCTATCATGGGGGCTCAATGGTCGAATGAAAGAAACCGACTAACGGTGTCTTCAGTCGAACTTTACTTTTAACACAGTATAATTAGAAGAGTTTAACGTGCGAAGCATTTTATAGAACAGTCAGTGTTAAAAGACAAAAGTTTACAAAGAGGTATCATCGCAAAATAAATATGATAAAACTGATGATTAAAATAGGTTTCATAGATTTTAAGTGTTGATTTTATTTGTGCAATTCACATGACCAATGTTGATTTTTAAGTTAGTCTCTTTAAAGATTATTACTTATTTGTTTTTGTAATAAAAAAAAGATCTGAAAAATCTACGCTGTTATTGAAAATTCTAAAAATCCTGAGATTTCATGAGATCTCAGGACAAATCCTGAGATATGGTAACCCTACGCGCGGCGCGCTACAAGGTGCGTTACAGGGAGAGGGAGACAATGTTTTTCTCTTTCCTATACTCTAACCCTGAACAAATAAAACACGGAATAAAGTTATTACAGGAATAACAAAGGAATAACCATACATTTTAACATAGGTTTAAACTTGGAATAACTTTATTCTTTGTTTTTTAGTAAGACGGTAAAAGTCTAAAGACTTGTGCGACGTGATCGAAGCGTAGGTACTTGCCACAGTGGACATTATAGAATAGAATAAATAGAATAAGACATTTATTTCAGACAGTAGTCCATAAATTGTTAGTAACACAAAAAACCTTAATGCTATTGTTAATACATACAAAACAAAGCCACAGAAATAAATAAAAATCACAAAGTGGCACCGCACAGGAGTACCAGTTTATGGCAAGCCCTGGACGCGACCACCCACAGTGTGCAGTCGCATCCAGTGCCTCCACATCGGCGAGTCCCAGCGGCCCACGAACACGCTCAGAAGGCTGTTCGAGCTGGCCCGCATGCGCTTCATAAGAAACGCACAACGCTTCCGCATGATGGCATGAAAACCATCCACGCTCTTCACCGCAAACATTGCTGAAGCGCTGCAGTGGCGCGGCAGCCCGAACAGTAGGTATCCTGAACGCGTTGTTGTACTGTACACGCAGAGCACTGTATGTACGCTGCGTGTACTTAGTCCACAGGCTGCAGGTGTAAAAAGATTGACAGAAGGCCTTAAATAATGTCACTTTGACTTGCTCAGTACACCGTGCAAACCTGCGGGCCAGCATGTTACAGCGCACAGACAGCGCCCTGCGCTCCCTCTCCAAATCAACGTTGTCACATAGATCCTCAGAGACCCAGTGACCCAGATATTTAAAATTAGACACTCTGTTTAAGCTGGCACCGCAAAGATACAAGGGAGGCACGTCAGCGAAGGATTTAGTACCAGCCTTAAACACCATAACTTCACTCTTCTTCACATTATATCTGAGTCCATGGGTTCGTGCATACTTTTCACAAATATCCAGTAGTCTGCGCATGGCACTGATCGACGGGCTCAGCAGAACCATATCGTCCGCGTAGCTGATATTATTGACGCACTGTCCATCTATATGACACCCTATGCTTGTTCTGCTGAGCTCGCCGATCAGCTCGTTCATGTATAAGTTAAAGAGACGAGTTGAGGTTACCCCCCCCTGCCTCACCCCGCACTCCAACCCATACACGTCCGAGTGTGAGCCTGCCCACCGCACAACATTCCTCTGACTCGAGTACCAATATCTCAACATTGCAACAACATCACGCGGCACATCTGTTTCATTTGTCATCTTTTGCCACAATATATCATATGATACCAGATCGAATGCCCTGGACAAGTCCAGGTAACAGGCATAGACCGGCGTCTTCCTGGCTTTATAATACTGCACAGTCTGCTTGAGGCACAGGATGGCACTCTCGGTCGAAAGGCGAGGTCTAAATCCAAATTGAGCATCATGAAGTTTTATGTGTCTATCCAGATGTTTGTCAAGCAGACTGTCCAGTACTTTTGCTATCACAGTAGCCAGCGAAATGGGTCTGTAGTTTGCCAGGTCTGAGACATCCCCGGTCTTGTTTTTTATAACCGGAACAACCACGGTATATGTAAGTTCATCCGGTAGGTAACAATGACTCATACATAGGTTGAAGAACATGGCAAGTACTCGAGCCAAATGGAAACCAGCATATTTCAAATGCTCAATGCTGAGACCATCATGACCAGGGGACTTACCTCGCACCATTTTATGAATTACGGAGGCAACTTCCTTGGCAGAAAATCGAACAGTAACGTCCCCTGCCATGGCCTCAGCACCCTGTATCAGGTCAGTCGGGCCTACAGGAGGAGATTCCACCTTAAAATGACGCTGAAACAGGTTGGCTATATCACGAGGCACATGCACGCCCGCAACGCTCACAGGTAGACTCGATTTTGGGTTCAATTTATTCGTATTTTTCCAGAATTTACCAAATTGTTTATTCGAATGAAGCTGTGCAATTATATCTAACTTGATTTGTTTTTCATTATCTTGACAAAATTTAACCCGAGATTTAAAAATTCTCCTCGTTTGGCACATGCTATCGTAAATAGGCCCACTTTTTTGTTGCCCACTCAATAACCAGTTTTGATAACACAATCGCGCTTCTCGGTGAGCACCGCTGACGTGCCTGTTCCACCCTGGAATATATTTATGTCTTCTGGACATAGGACCAACATAGCTATCTGCCGCCGCCTTACTAAGTATTTGCACAATATCGTTATAGATTTGTTTTAAAATACGCTTGTGATCCTCATTATAACAACAGTGATCGGCGCAGTGTGTAAATTCTACAGGAAAATTAATATTTCTCAGTTGCGAGTGACAACTTTCACAACACTTTCCGGTCTGTTCACTGTTTCTCTCCCCCCAAATTACTTTATTACACTCGTTATCAGTCGCAATAATTTTCGGCCTTATCAATTTAAAGTCACACTCAACCAACAAGGGACAGTGATCAGACCAGTAAGTATCATGTAAAACGGACACTTTTCGTACTGAGCGTCTCGCCGCACTGGTCGTCACACAGTGATCGAGCCAACGCAGACAGCCGTGTGCCTCACTCACAAGTCACAAACGTATATGTGCCTATAGGTAGCAAGTCCATATCTACGCACGACCAAGATTGTTCGCTACAAAAGTTAACTAGTTCACTTGAAAATAACTCACCTGGGTGTGCGTTAAAGTCCCCAAGTACAAAAACAGACTCCACGGCACTATTTTCAATCAACGCATTAACATCACTAAGGCAATTAGTGAATTCAATTAAATTATCGACACTCGCGGTGGGCATGTACTGATACGACCATAATTGACCTGTTACTGAGCACTACTTTAATGGCCGCAATACGTACATTATCACACGGTATCACAGTAACGCACGGGAACGCAGACTTCCTCCAGAGCAGAGCCACACCACCGTACGGCCTGCCTCTTAAGACCCCAGCTGTCGTATCCACGGCTGAGGTGCCCGTGAACGCAAAACCGTCGTCAATAGTACCAAGAAAAGGTACGTCATGCGGCAACAACCAAGTTTCTTGAAGTGCGATTATGTCAGTTGTCCTGCACAACCTCCGTATGCAATCCGCCGATCTAACCACATTCTTACAATTGAAACTAACAAGTTTCATTGACGTACTATCCACTTGTTCCATTAGTTTTTTCCATTATAATTCGGTAGGTATTATTATTTTTTTTTTTAATTAACTCAAAGAAATCACGACTAGGGAATGCAATCTCGTCTCGCCGAGATCCCGATCTCGCGAGATCCCGGCCATATTTTACGAGATTGTATCTCGTCAAATTTCGTACGAGATCTCGCGAGATAACGAGATCGACAAATGCAGCGTGACGACGTGACTTCTACTTTAAACTTCTTTTATTTGATTAATACGATCTCACAACATTTATTTAAGAACTTGTGAAGTTAAGTTTTTGTTTTGTTGTATTTATTTACCATAAGTAATGTTCCTATTACTCTTAATTATTGAAACTAAAGTAATAATTTACAAAAGACTAAATATAGATAATTATTGTTTTGTTACCAATATTGTAAGAATTTGAACTGATTAGCTACAGTAGGTATAATAATTAGAGACATAAACAAATGTTATTAGAGTTAGAGACAAAATAATAAGTACTCTGTTGATTTTTAAAATAAAACTTACATTATTTTTATAACTAAGCAACGCAGATTCTATTTAATTACATATCATGTCAATTACTAGTTCTTAAAACAAGCATTTGCATATGTTTTAATTGCGATTCTCCCAATCTCGCGAGATCCCGTAATTTGCGAGATCTCGCGAGACTGGGTTTTGAGTCTCGCGAGATCTCGCTAGGCGGAAATCTCGTACGAGATTGCATTCCCTAATCACGACACTGGCGTAGATATTTTTTGTCGGTTATCGTAAAGGCGTGTCCAAACAGAGGATGCACGGTGCTCGGCAGACTACCGCGCTATGTCTAGACGTATGGAGCAATGTACACGCGGCAGTGCTGTGCGGCTAAACCGGGGCGGGACATGCCGCATATTGACAATCTCGTCCCAAAGAACATTCATTTCAGCCGAAAGACATCCACCGCTGGACATAGGCGTTCCCCAAGCGCCGCCAATTGGACCGGTTCTGGTGTGGCTGACACTGGCTTGGCCACCATCAGGGATTTCACTTTTGATAACACAAAGATTTAGTCGTTAATTAGTCGAAATTTGTCGCCAAATATCAGAATTTGTCGGTCACTGGTTCAAAAGTTATAAGTGGTCATTGGTGGCCGATCTGGAGAGAGTCTCCCCAGCTTGGCCACCTTTATATCTCAAAAACTAGGGCACCTAGCGAAGATCTGTTTTCTCTCAGATTTAGTCGCTAATTAGTCGAAATTAGTCGCCAAGTCACAGATTTAGTCGGGTCTTAGTTTAGAAGATATAATGAGTTCAATTTTTAAGTATAGACCAAGAGCTAGATCAAAAATTTTATCGTAAACTCTTCAATCTAGCTCTTGAACTATACTTAAAAATTGAACTCATTATATCTTCTAAACTAAGACCCGACTAAATCTGTGACTTGGCGACTAATTTCGACTAATTAGCGACTAAATCTGGGAGAAAACAGATCTTCGCTAGTTGCCCTAGTTTTTGAGATATAAAGGTGGCCAAGTTGGGGAGACTCTCTCCAGATCGGCCACCAATGACCCCTTATAACTTTTGAACCAGTGACCGACAAATTCTGATATTTGGCGACAAATTTCGACTAATTAACGACTAAATCTTTGTGTTATCAAAAGTAAAATCCCTGATGGTGGCCAAGCCAGTGTCAGCCACACCCGGTTCTGTGCTTCCCGCATCCAGCGGGTTCCTGCGGCCTGACCGACCATGTGGGAGCCTTCCAACGCTTTGTCTTCCGGTACGCAGTCGCCACCCCAGAACCTTTCACTGAAAGTTGTTCTGTGAGCAATGTGCCCAGCTCACTGCCACTTTAGTTCGGCAATTCTTCGGGCTATGTCGGTTACCCTGGTTGTCCTACGGATCTCTTCATTTCTGATTCGATCACGTAGGGAAACTCCAAGAATACGCTCTCTATTGCTCAGGGCTGACTTTCAGCCTTCTAATGAGGCCCGTGAGAGCAATAGTGGCCCAATGGTAACGGCCCCGACGTACGAGTTGTAGGTCGTGGGTTGGAATCCAAGCAGGTGCTTTACTTTGTGTAAATAATTTCATCACCACTGCTCTCAAAACGGTGGAGGAAAACATCGTGAGAGGAATACGGCATGTCCTAGACCCAAAATTCGAAGACACCACGCGTCTGGTCGGACGATTCCTCCTGTTCTATGGAGGCTATAATCAACACCACCTCATAGTCAGGTATACCGATAAGGGTTAGCTTATAGGTCAAAATTAAATGAATGATTCTCATAAAGCTTTCAATTTATTAGTTAAACAAATATCACTTTTATTTACAACCAAAGCGATCACAAATTATAAGTAAAAACTAATCGTAATCACCTAAAACTACTTAACAGATCGAAATATTTACAATATAATTAACAATTCTTCAACTCGCGTAACGGTCGCGTCGGGGCGCGGCGCGTGCGCGGGCGGCGCGGGCGGCGCGGGCGCGGGCGGACACAGGGCGGCGGGGCCCGCGCTCACGCCGTGGCCAGCGGCTGCGTCACCACGGGCGAGCGGCGCCGCGGCGACGCGTCCTCGCCCGCCTCGGCCGCGCCCGCCGCGCTCGGCGCCTCCGTCAGCCGCAGCGCCACCTCCAGGTCGCGCAGCACCTGCGGGCACACGTGTTACAGGGCGTCGTTCTGTTCGGCCGTCACTCAAAACTTGACAGAGAACCATTAGCTCGATCATTTTGCGGATCTGTCTGCGCACAATGTGCACGACACCTCGCACCGGATTGGCATTGCCTAGACTACGTATTATTTCTATGAAACTAATAATACAACATAGTATACTATTTATTTTACCAAAACAAAGTAAAAATATTAACCCAAAACATCTATAGGTACACCCAGTGAACGAAAAAAACTGTTAGGTTTTGAAACAATACTAATGGAATCGTTAAATTGTCTTAGTATTGGTCTTAGTCAGTTATTGGTCACCTTATTTCTTATACTGGCAACATTAGTTTAGAAAATGACTTTTTGATGACGGTTGAGAAGGCGGGAGTGCTCTCCTTAGAGTATGGAAACATTATGGAGTCAACTCATTCTTCTATAACTACCTTGATTATACAAATATCTATTAAGATCTAATTTTTCAATAGTCGGGTAGCTCTAATCTGAAGAATAAAAAAACGCGTGAGTGTCGTGGAACACTCGGTTGGAACGAAGTTCCTATTAATAATATGATGAAAATTAATAATATGGTGTCGTTTTCGTCCTTTCCATGGCAGCAAATATGACATAATGCCTAAGTGCTAGAAACCGAAATTGTGAGCTCTCTAACAAATCATGGAAACGACACCATGACGGAAAATTTGAAAATTTTCGAAGCCGCCATTTTGGATTTTTATTTTGACCTCATTATCATTTTCAGCGCCTTCGAAAACCACGGAAACGACACCCATGACAAAAACCATCTTGAATTTTAATTTTTATCTCGTTATCCTTTTCAGCAACTCATTAACCATGAAACAGCTCAATCGGTTGAAGATATCTGCTTCAAAATTGAGTAGCAAGATTCCACGCGAACATACATACATACATACATTACAAGTTAAATAAAAGCTTCACTACATATTATAAAACAAAGTCGCTTCCCGCTGTCTGTCTGTCCCTATGTATGCTTAGATCTTTAAAACTACGCAACGGATTTTGATGCGGTTTTTAGGGTTCCGTACCAAAATGGTAAAAAAGGAACCCTTATGGTGTCACTCAGTCTGTCTGTCTGTCTGTCTGTCTGTCACAGCTGGATATCTCAAGAACTACTAATGCTATCAACTTGAAATTTAGAATAGTTTTAGATGACGTTGACCCAACTATTTTGCAAATAAGAAAGAATTTAAAATATTTATATATTTTTTGCAACAGGGACTGAAATGGGGCCTTAAAAAATAAAAGTGGGGCTACTAGGGCATGTGGGGTATCATATGAAAGAACGCTGTTAGCACAGTATCAAACATTTTTTTTCTTTTTTTAGGCCGCATAGTCTCTCCATAGGTTTGTATACTGTAAGGTGCACTCGGCCTATTTGCTCGGGGCAAACTAGTGGCTGTGTCGGTTAGGCGTGCTGTGTGGCTGTGTTGGTGTCGGCACTCCTAGTTGCAGATCTGCTGTACATTAAGGTGACATATTAGTTTTATATAAAAATGAATCCCTATTTCCCTTGGTCATCGCATCACGCGTGAACGGATGGAACAATTTCGCTAATTCTTTTTTTGTTGTGTTTATTAATGTCAGGAGAAGGTTCTTATGTAGAGAAAAATTGGAAAAGTTGCCGGGAAAATTGGGAAATTCGGGAAAACTGAAAGTGGATTTTCTATGGGAATTTTGAATTATTGAATTTGGGACAGGACAACGTCTGTCGGGCCAGCTAGTACTAAATAAAAAGTGATATTATGTGGAGAGAGAGCAAGGATAATTATATTACATGCACACCCTATGTAATGACAAATCTAAAAATTAATTCAATGGGGAGACACTGCCACAGCCCGCTAGGAGCCACACCGGCGCTGGAGCTGTTTACCTGTCGAACACCATACTTATTAAGTAGTAGGGGAGCTACTGCTCCATTTTGCGACTTCTTTCGACCTATTTCTAGGGGAGATATTACACTATAATAAATATAGTAACGCAATGCTCAAAATCAAATCATGGAATGTTCAATCCACGCCAATACCCAGTGAGTGACCGCCTTAAAAAGCCTAAGCAACATTGCTTATGAACATTTATGATTTACCTATTTGTATTTTGAATCTAAAAACAAATGACATGTCAGTGACGTCAGGCATGAAATGAAAAGGACAAAAATCAAATAATTGTTCTTCTATTAAACGAAGTTAAAGACGTCTTCGATATGTCGTAACTCGTATGACGTGGTCAGTCTTGTTGACCTTGTTCTGGAATTATCACTTTATCACTGTGTACTTACATTGTTTTGGTCATAGGGTGTACAAAAGTTTTGGGGCCAACTGCATAATTTGTTTTGGTAAAAATAGATACAACATTATATATGTATTATGCTTAAGTAACAAAAGTTGTAGACAGTAAAATGGCTCGCAGGGCGTGTGTGCCGCTGAGGCAACGTGCTAGGCGCGCGCTCACCTCGGTCTCCTTGTGGTCCAGCAGCGCGAACCGGCGGTCCAGCGCGGTGAGGTGCGCGAAGGTGAGGTGCAGGTGCGCGTGCAGGCGCAGCAGCGCCAGCTGGCGGAAGTGCGCGGCGTACATGTGCGCCACCACGTGGAACAGCAGCCGCACCACGCGCCGCACCACGCCCTCGAACTGCGCCGGGAACTCGTTCGCTGCAACATCACACCGCACGCCACATCTCAACTAGGGAATCCCACACTTTCTCTGCTAATGCCGTGGATCCCGCAAGTGTATTCCCACACATGCGGGATCCGCGGGATTAGCGGGACTGAAAAAAAACGATACTTGAGTAGTTTTGAGTACAAATGAGTGATACTCGGATACCGAGAATTTTTCTACTCGATACACGAATTGGTCTGTCTCTAATTCAGGGACTCGACTTCCCGGTAAAATAAAATAACTTTAGAGAAAATTAAATGCACCCTCAGCATCTCAGACTAAATAAAAAATCATTCATAATATTTTGGGGTGGGCACGTCATACGTGCGCTAACTATTATAGGTGGGCACGTCATACGTGCGCTAACTATTATAGGTGGGCACGTCATACGTGCGCTAACTAATACAGGTGGGCACGTCATACGTGCGCTAACTATTATAGGTGGGCACGTCATACGTGCGCTAGGTGGGCACGTCATACGTACGCTAACTAACTATTATACAGGGTGGGCCAGAAAGACGTACGATTTTAAAAACACTCTTGAGTTTGAAGCTTTAGAGAGGGGACTACGCGGGCGGTGGGGTTAAGTAGCTCGGTTATCGGAAATTTAGTCGCGATGGATCACTTCACCGGACCGCAACGTGCATTCTGCGTTAAACATTATTACAAAAATCGCGATTCGTGTGCTATTGTTCGGCGTGAGTTTGGATTACATGACCTAAATCAGTATCCGAAGGAAAGTGTGATACGATCGTGGGTCAGAAAGTTCGAAGCTACTGTTTCGACTCTCAAACAGAAGCCTGCGGGACGCCCAAGGTCAACAAGAACGGAAGACACAATCGAATCGAACCCTACTTCTTCGAAAATCGACAAGGCCAATCTGTCACTGTACATTCTGACCGATACATAGCCATGTTAAGGGATTTTTTCTTTCCACAACTGCAAAAATTTGAAGCCTATAATCGTGCGACATGGCTTCAACAAGATGGCGCGACATGCCATACAGTTAATGCCTCTTTGGCGGTCGTAAACGAGATGTTTGCTGGGAAACTGATATCGCGCTGAGGTGACATTGCATGGCTTCCTAGAAGTCCGGATCTAACGCCACCGGACTTTTTTTTGTGGGGATACCTAAAAAGTAGAGTCTACACCAATAACCCAACCACGATTAACCAGTTGAAGACCAATATCCAGGAAGAAATGGCAGCTATTCCCCTTGCAATGTGCCAGCGAGTTTTTACCAATTTGAGGTTCAGATTTGAAGAATGTTTGCAGCGCGATGGTGCACACCTGGATGACGTTATTTTTAAGAATTGAATTTCCCAGATGTCAAAAATTTGTATGTGAATTGTACTTAGTTTTTTTTTTAATGATTTTTTCAAATTTGCAATTCTTTCTGGCCCACCCTGTAGGTGGGCACGTCATACGTGCGCTAACTATTATAGGTGGGCACGTCATACGTGCGCTAACTAATATAGGTGGGCACGTCATACGTGCGCTAACTAACTACAAGTACACAACAGTTCAGTCGCTGCAGCTTGTCGTGTGGAGGGCGCAGCAACTCACCATATTTAGTAGGGAACACAGTCTCGTCGTTGACGGTCTTCTGCGTGAAGGTCATGACGTAGTCCACGTACTGCGGCGCCGCCACGCGCGACTTCTTGCCGCGCTCGTCGTACCAGGCGTAGCTGCGGCCGCCGGGACCCGTCATGTCGGGGCAGCTGGCGGCCGAGCAGAACTCCGACACCGTGCCGTACAGCAGGTTCACGTGGTCGAACAGCGCCAGCGCTGCAACAGTCACACCCGCCTTATACAACTACCGCTCACGCTCCAACAAGCAAGCATTTTCAATAATAATTTAGCAGCGAAGTTTTCAATAATAATTTAGCAGCGTAGTTTTCAATAATAATTTAGCAGCGTAGTTTTCAATAATAATTTAGCAGCGTAGTTTTCAATAATAATATAGCAGCGAAGTTTTCAATAATAATTTAGCAGCGCAGTTTTCAATAATAATTTAGCAGCGTAGTTTTCAATAATAATTTAGCAGCGTAGTTTTCAATAATAATTTAGCAGCATAGTTTTCAATGTATTTTAATTATTTATAATAATTATCCTCCCGGCGGCGGCGCGCGGCCAAGCTCGCAGGAAGTGTCATAGTGCACAGCGCAATCCGAGAGCGTACGTGAGTTCACAGTCCGTAGCTACTAACACTAGTCTATCCCACATTGTGTTACCCACAACATAAGTAAGGTCTGGTACACAAGAGATGCTATTCTCAGTACCAGCCAGGGCCTAATGCTGCGCACGATCGTGGCGAAGGGAGTGGTACTGACTGTGCGAGGCTAGCCACTCGTTGTAGTCGAGGCCCAGCGGCAGGTCGACGAGCTGGCGCATGTCGAGCTCGGGCAGCTTGCGCTCCAGCAGCGCCTCCTGCAGGTACAGCTTGGGGTCACCCGCCGGCTCGCCCTCGCGCTCCTTGCGCCGCGCCTTCCTGCAACACACAAGCGGCCCGTGAGCCACCACACTCGCACACTCCGGCTGCTGCTACCCACGCTCAATCATTATTACAGACTTCCACCCTCGACCGATCGCCTTTGATCGAAGATTAGTTTGTAACAAAGTTAGATTTCGAGCAGATTCGTCGCACGAACGAGATCTAACGAAGATAGATACAACCTGACACGGACCTGCAAATTGCATAAAACACAAGAAAATTTTAATTTTGCGGGCTACCACTGCGCATTCATCTTAAGGGGATGCGCTGTGGACTGGTAGCCCGCGAAATTAAAATTTTCTTACGCTTTTTGCAATTTACAGGTCAGCGTCAGGTTGTATGTTGATCAAAATATGATTCGCGACTATAAGAAACATGTATTTACATAAATATAACCATATGAATCATCAATACACCTCTCTAAGATTTGTACTAAAATATGATTCGCGACTATAAGAAACATGTATTTACATAAATATAACCATATGAATCATCAATACACCTCTCTAAGGCCGTGCGCTACGTTAGGCGTGCGCACGGCGCGGGCGCCCGCGTGTCGTACTGTTTCATGTGTGCTGATTACATGAAAACAGCACGCCACGCGGGAGCCCGCGCCGTGCGCCCGCCTAACGCAGCGCACGGCCTACGATTTGTTCTAAATTTCAAAAAATCAAACTTATAAGCAGTATGTGAGGATCGCAGCGGGTGCCGTTCTGCAGTTGCTGCCTGCGCACTACGCAGCCGATGAGCCGACCGCCGTGGGGAGAAGGCGTGAGTTTATGTGTGTACTTATGTTTTATTTATTTTCAACTGTTGATACGGAGTTTGGACGGATTAAACGAGATTCAAAAATTGTCTCGCAAAACGGTTCTATGGAGTGTAGAAGTGAGTAGTGCCCGGACGTGGTAGTGCCGCAGAACGGCTGACGTGAGGCGCGCGGCAGCTAGCGTTGCCTTGGGAACCGAGCGTGAGGTAGCACATTAACGTAAGTCTGTGTAACTGGGTTATGGCATTAGGCACAGCCGAGGTCGCGTTAGTGCAAGAGGTCAGCGCAGTGTTCCGCGCGTGAGCCACGGTGTGCAGCGACAGCCGCTAGAGCGGGCCGCGCCAGCACGCAGCACAGGGTGGTGAGCCGCGCTCCCACGGAGAACTCAAACTCAAACTCAAAGCATTTATTTCAAATAAACCAATTAGGTACAGGCACTTTTGAATTGTCAAAGGGTCGGTCTTGGTCGGTTAGTCAGAAAAATGAAGCTAGTTGCCCATTCCAAAGCGTAGATCCTGGAGAAGAACGGGCAAGCAACTCCACGGACACTCTTTTAAATCAAATATTTTACATAATATTGGTTACATCGTTCATATTGAAAATATAGATGTGAGAACAATGTAGGACGTGCACGTTAAAAGCGTCCGTAATGAAAAAGATAAAAACTAAAAACAACTAAATTAAAAATAAGCCGTGGCAGCTAAGAGACGACCAGTCCCAACTGACGGCGCCCGTTCGCGAACATGACGCATGGATCAGCACCAATTAGCTCAACCATTTTGAAGGGAACTTAATGATCCAACACACACGCCACCACCAGCGAGACATTTGAGTGAGCATGACATACTCTCAACCGCCAGGGCACATTCAAGTCAGTGAAAGACGAACCCAGTAAAAGGTAGCTTTATATTAGCTACATAGTGCTCACACATGTGCTATGCAATTATACAATATTAAGAGATTGAATTTACACAATGCAAAGAAAATTTTCTTTTTTCTTGATCTTCAGCAGCTCCAACAATATTTCCGAATGCTAATCAATTAGTTTAAGCGTCCTTGTGGAGCAGGACCAGCATTTAGCCAAGCATTTTTGTCAGCAATGTAATCTCCCAACTTATAATATGCCTGACTGCATAGTGTGCGTTTTATACATGATTTAAATTTCGTTTCATTTAACTGGAGTATGTGCGGAGGTATTTTATTATAACATTTTAAACAGTACCCCATGAAGGATGAGTCAACTTTAGCTAGTCTGAAACCTGTTTGAACTAAATGGTCCCTATTTCTAGTCCTATAATTGTGTCTTTCACCTCTTTTACCGAAAAGATTTAGATTTTTCCTTACGTACATGATGTTTTCATAGATATATTGACAAAGTACCGTCATGATATTAATATCTTTAAACAGTTCCCTTAGAGAATCGCGCCTGCGGAGGCCATATATTGCTCTGATGGCTCTTTTCTGCAGAATAAAAATAGACTCTATATCTGCAGCCCGTCCCCACAGTAAGATACCGTAAGACATAATACTATGAAAGTAACTGAAATAAACTAGCCTCGCGGCATCTACATCAGTAAATTAGAGACGCAGTCGACGTCGCGCGTCGTGTGCTCGTGTCGCACTCTGCTCACGTTGGATCACCATTGTTCATGTGGATGTGTCAACTTTGAACATCTACCTTCTATATATCTATATCTATAAAAGGAAAGCGTTACTGATCTATTAACAAGCATTAAATATTATTATAATTTTCAAATTAACATTTTTGGCTGTATTTACGAGTGAAAGTAATCCCGTGGAACTTGTTTTTGGTTATTGAACTGTTTGTGTACATTTTGAAAGCGGAGGAAGGCATTGTTGCAGCTTATTTAGACGATTACGGTAATTTTTAACCCCCGACGCAAAAAGAGGGGTGTTATAAGTTTGACCGCTATGTGTGTGTGTGTGTGTGTGTGTGTGTGTCTGTCTGTGGCACCGTAGCGCTTGAACGGGTGGACTGATTTGGATGCGGTTTTTTTTATTTGAAAGCAGGTCTTCCAGCGATGGTTCTTAGACATGTTTTATCAAAATCGGTTCAGCCGTTTCAAAGTTATTTGCTCTTTTGTTAGCTGCGGTAGGGATCTTAGACGCGTAATGGGTATTTACTTTACTTTCAAACCTTAGTGTGACCTAAAATTTGAAACATCCATGTATGCTATCTATCTGTGTATCTAGTGGGTTGCAGCTGAAAATCAGCGTCAGGTGGCAGACCTTGTGTTGTCATCTGACAATATGCTGAGCTGAGGCCCTTTTGGCATTGCAATAATTGTTTTACGTTTTTATAGTTTTAAGGTGTACCTATTTATATTTTGCTGTAATGCCAAATAAACGCATTTTTCTTTCTTTCTTTCTTCTTTCTTTCTATGCAAGATTATGGAATTGTTGGTCTGATGCTGCAGCTAGGATATCCAGCACTAGTGTGCTGGGTACACTCTTGAAAAATTAATAGCAGAAACGTCGTGTTTGGATTCATTTACATCAGTATTTGATTCTATATACAATGCAATGGTGGCAACAGGATGAGCTGATGCTGCAGCCAGGATGTCCAGCACACTAGAACACTCTTGAAAAAGTAATAGCAGATATGTCGTGTTTGGATTCATTTACATCAGTATTTGATTCTACATACAATGCAATGGTGGCAACACGATGAACTGATGCTGCAGCCAGGATGTCCAGCACACTAGAACACTCTTGAAAAAGTAATAGCAGATATGTCGTGTTTGGATTCGTTTTGATCAGAATTTTATTCTACATACAATGCAATGGTGGCAACACGATGAGCTGATGCTGCAGCCAGGATATCCAGCACACTAGAATACTCTTGGTAAAATAATATAGCAGATATGTCGTGTTTGGGTTCGTTTTGATCAGTATTTGATTCTACATACAATGCAATGGTGGCTACGCGATGAGCTGATGTTGCAGTCAGGATATCCAGCACACTAGTACACTCTTGAAAAAAAAATAGCAGATAGTAGTGTTTGTATTCGTTTTTTTATCAGTATTTAATTCTATTTGCAGTACGATGGTGGCATCATTATAAGTTAATGTTATGTGCAGAGAAACTTAACATTCTGCAGTATTAAAAATTCATTTCTGTATTGTTAAATTGTTTAAAAAGTTTAAAAAGGTTAAAATAAAAATTAAATTAAAAATTTAAAAAACCCCCAACGCAAAAAAGAAAAGAGAACATTTAAAAAGTCAAAAATAATACCTATCGTTGAGCCATCAAATTCGATTGAGTAATACCTATATATATTTTAATTACAGTAATTGATGGATGGCACGATAAGGTTTGCTCATTGAAATGGCGCTATAATGTCACGGCGGGGTACCGCATAAGTAAGTCAGACCCTTCACTTGATTGACTATGTACATATGCGGTACCCCGCCGCGAAATTATAGCGCCAATTCAATGAGCAAACCTTATCGTGCCATCCATCAATTTCTGTAATTAAAATATATATAGGTATTACTCAATCGAATTTGATGGCTCAACGATAGGTATTATTTTTGACTTTTTAAATGTTCTCTTTTCTTTTTTGCGTTGGGGGTTTTTTAAATTTTTAATTTAATTTTTATACTTAACGTGCTACACATGTGCTACACAAACGCCAGTTCGATTGTGACTGAGATAATTGTGTGCGTGAACATATTATATGCGGTCCACGTCGAGGAGCACGAACCATATCTTCCTAATTTTATATATCAATGTCTAAATAGCACACTTTTTCAGAAATCGAAACGGAACCCTCGGTGCGCGAGTCCGACTCGCTCTTGACCGGTTTTTTTTAATAAGACATTTCGAAAATATTCTTAACTAACTTTTTAGACCATGTATCCTGTATATACGTATGAAGTTTCATTAAAATCGGTTCATTCATTTCGATAAAAAAAGACTTAAAAGTTTGTATAAAATGCCGTACGGAGCCATTATCTGCATGTTCACTTGGGTAATCAGTTGAGCCGGAGGCGCAGCGCCGCCGCTGATAACTTTATCAGTAAGTACTTGACCTGAACGTACCACAACCAGCAGATACAACAGCTGCTCTGCTGTTACGGAACGTTACTTTAGTGAGGCAGTAACACTTCTGCAGAATCGATTCACTCGTTTGAGCAGAAACTGAAGTTGCTATTTGATTGTCATGATGTAAACACGGACGGCACCGGGAGCACGATGCTGGGCAGCGCAACAGGACGGGATACTAACTGCCAAGTGCAGGGTCGCACGGAGAGCCGGGCATCAGGAGCTGCAGGCAGCAGTCGGGGTTACGTAACGCGGCCAGGCGGCCAGGCGCACGGCCTGCCCGGTTCAATGTCGGAGCCCGCAGCCGTGGCCATCGCTCGTGACCGCAATACTTAATGCGTCAATTTGTATGCGTTCCGTGCGCACCGCTTCATTATAAAATCACTAACCTGACGCGAAAGTGGTATATATCACAATGAGTAATCCGTAAGGTCCTGACTTCCTCACTATTTATTTTGCGACTTAATGCACATTTGTTACAAGAGTAGAGATAGAAGGATGTTAATCACATATGAATAGGTAAGTATAAACCATTTTAAGACCTTGTGAACGTAATTATTTTTATCGTTAAAAATATCCAAGATCACACAGAAACATACACTATGATCGCAAGACGATTGCGCGAGCAGTGGCACAGTGGGCCGCGGCGAGCGCACCGACGCCCGCGCTGTGCGACGCGGACCAGTGGAGAGGCTCACCTGAAGGGCACGGCCGAGTACAGGTAGGACGGCAGCGAGAACAACACTCCCAGCACTACTGCGTGGCACATCGCGGCATTCGCGGCGCTGACTGAGCGCCGCCTGCACTCCGCACTCCGCCCGACGCCGACGCTGCGAGCTACGAGCTCGCTACGCCTGCGCATGTCCCCCGCGCCCCGCCAGAACGAGACAACATGACATTGATAATGTCTCTGTCACGCATAAACAATAAGCTTATCGTGCGCAACTGCGCATGATCGTGCGACGAACGCACTGCGTCGGGCCATGAATTGAGGTGACCGGAAAAACCAAAGCTTTCATCGATACAAATTCGAGCCGCAACGTCGCAAATACTTGTCGGAGCCGAGCACAGGACCCGCGGCCATTGAGTTATAATGTACTACGTACCCGCGGCGCGAGTCTCGCAGACCAGAGAGCACGACTAGTCACAGGTTGAGTGCGGACAACGAAACCAGTCATAAACTCATAACTTATAGCCCATAGGTCATAAATGAGAATTAACCTTTTTAAGAACAAAGCGAATTAAGATCAAAATTGTAAAAGTATTGCAATTAATTGGACCTTCTCAAGGCCACGGATGTGGGAATAGTTATATAAAATTAATAAATAATGTTGAAGAGTCCGTCACGCAAGTGGGATGCCTTGTGACGTGATTATGTGTGCTGATGGGTTCAAGGTTATTGAGCGAAATACCACTCAGGGCCATCTGTGCCATTGGCCACTCTGGGCACTCTGGGCCCAGGGCCCCACGATCCTTGGGCCCCCTAGTTCCCGCCGGCGCGGCGTCGCGTCCGTAGCTAGAGTCAATCTGCCTAGCCTTTTCCCAACTATGTTGGGGTCAGCTTCCAGTCTAACCGGATGCAGCTGAATACCAGTATTTTACATGGAGCGACTGCCTATCTGACCTCCACAACCCAGTAACTGGGTAACACGATACCCCTTGGTAAGACTGGTTGTCAGACTTTCGGGCTTCTGACGACCCGTAACGACTGTCAAAGATCCATGAATGACAGCCGGGACCAACGAACGTCTTGCTTTCCGAGGCACGGAGAAGTCTCGGTATGTAAAGATGGTCACCCATCCACTGACCAACCCCGGCAAGCGTAGCTTAACCTGATGGATCGACCCCTGCGGCTGTTATTACTTAGCCACGAGCTCCTCCAGGAGCGTCGTAGCTAGAGTATGACAAAATAAAACCTAAGGCGCCATCTCCACGGGCGACAAAATCGCGGCGATAATCTCGTCATGCCACCAAATTCAATAGAAATGAATCAATCTTCACGCGGCGATAATTTGAAAGCACAGCGTAACTATCGCCTATCGCCGCGATTCTCTCGCCCGTGGAGATGGCGATGGCGCCTAAGTAAATCTCAGACGGGGTGCTAGAATTTTCGAGCACGCTTCGCTCGCTCATAGGTACTTACCTACTACATGCTACGTTTTCTTATTTCCCAAACTTTTCTGCATAAGTCGACAAAATTAACTGTTACTTCTGTTTGAACTGTCTAAAGAAATCCTAACCAATCCGAGGCGGGGTGCTATAAACGAGCTCGCTCTTGCATCCCGCATTCTCCATATCCTAAAGTGCCCACTAGTCAGTCAGTCAGTGAGTGCACTGACTGACCACACTGCCAATATGCAATTTCAAATAAAAAAATAATCATCCAATTCGGCATAGAAATACCGGAGATACGAGGTAACATCCGCTAAAGAACCTCCTGCTTCTTTTGTAGTCGATCTATAAGTAATTAAATGTTAGACAATGTTTACTGAATCCATAGCAACCCATATTAGTAACTAGTAGTTCTGCGAACAGTGGAGCTCGCCAGCACGAACTTGTTAGCAACCCAGCGCGACCTAACGGTGCACAGTAGCGCCATCTAGTGATCTTATTCATATTGGTTTTAAAGCTTCGTTTTAGAGAATTCTGTATAATTATTTTCATAATTCTCTAGTTTTGTGATGACGTGTTCCAAGGTGCTCCATCAATCCCTACCTAGTAGTTAAAGGGCCGATCCCACTGATAGAAATCTAAAAGTGAGCAATTTACTGCATTTTGAGGAGGAATTCTGCTCATCATGTTTCATCAGATCCTCACCAAATTTATATGCGACCAACTTACCAGTTACTACCTTTCAAATAAAAAAAGAACCATCGAAATCGGATATCATAAGGCGGAGATAGTAGCCCCTTTTTGGAGGAAGTACACCACCAATCAAAAATGCCCAACGACAAAAAAATCTATAAAGTCCTAAAACCTGTGAACCACGTCCAGATCGGTTGTAAAATACGATCGGTTGTAGCTTGTAGAATACACCTGACAAGCGGCGCGGTACGTGTCCAGCTTAATTCCATTGAGCGCGGCAGTTATCCGAATCACATTAGTTATTTTCGTTATGGAACGGGTATTCTTAACCTGGTTCACAAGTTTGATGCCCAGAATATCCGGAGATACAACGTGCCGCTGCTTTGACGACATTAACTTGACACGCGTATACAGCTCCGCGATTTCGTTTTGTAAATATAATACAGGGTGTTTCTTTTAAGGTGTCAAGCCAGTGCGAGATGATAGCAGAGTACCATACCTATCGATTTAACACCCATGTATGTTCTACGATTTTTTGTAGTTTTCGAGTTATAATTTTTTTTTCGAAAAAAATTATATCTTTTGTTTGGATCAACTTTGAATGTACTAAATAGGGCATTATTTGCTGAAATCGGTCGTTGAAAGTGGTGTATCTGAGATCTTGTGATTTTCATATTTTATAATTTATTATTATCTTTGCATACTTTTGTCAATCCTGACATTTACTATTCCTCTACGTTTAACCGGAGCCCAGTTGATAATAAAAATATAAGTTTTACACCTACTACCATCCTTAACCACTACCATTGATATGAAATGAGGGATCCAAAATAACTCGAAAACTACAAAGAATCGTAGAACATACATGGGGGGTTAAATCCATAGGTATGGTACTCTGCTGTCAGCTCGCACTGGCTTGACACCTTAAAAGAAACAGCCTGTATATTTTGTATTATATTATAAGGTCCCATTAAAATAGCTGGACAAATTTTCACAGGGTGTTCTACTCATGAATATGAACAACTTTCACTATGGGACCAAACCTGAAATCGCGAAAAAAAATCAGCTGCTCCCTACATTTTGACGAGTTTGGTGTAGATAAATGTACTGAACAGCTGTTTTTTTTTTCGCGATTTCAGAGTTAGTCCCATAGTGAAAGTTGTTCATATACACACACCCTACACCTTATCAAAATGAGTCCATCTAATATTTAAATGGGACCTTATATTTTAATTTCATTAAACGTTATTATTTAATGATTTATTTACAATTTTCTAAAATAGCATCTTGGAGCAACTTGTAGCGCAGAGATGAAATTAAACGAACGAGAAAAAAATGGTCACGCCACTAGAGTTTTTTTCTGGGGATTGTGCAAAAAAAAATCATTCATGAAGCTACTCACAGCTGGGTCAGAACAATAGACAAACGATGAACAAAAAAAAGGGGTCAAAGTCAAAGACCTTACCAGCTGACATAGAACAATAGCTTCATAAATGAGTTCTTTGCTTAGTGATCCTAATTAGAATGACGCTCCTTATCGCACGGTAAGAACTTGGCGGATGGTCTGGGGATTGTGCAAAAAAAAATCATTCATGAAGCTACTCACAGCTGGGTCAGAACAATAGACAAACGATGAACAAAAAAAGGGGTCAAAGTCAAAGACCTTACCAGCTGACATAGAACAATAGCTTCATAAATGAGTTCTTTGCTTAGTGATCCTAATTGGAATGACGTTCCTTATCGCACGGTAAGAACTTGGCGGATGGGGACTAGGCGAAAAAAAAATTTAAGATTTTTCCGTCACGAAATTCCGTCGACCCTTGTGTGTTCTGTTTTTATAGTCTAGTATTTAAAAATGTAACATAAATGTATAAAATGAATTATAGGAAATAATTATACGAACACTGTAAATACGAGGAGCAAGACACGCAAGCTGTGGCGATATCAGTTAAAACAAATAAATTTAATGTTACAGTAGCGGCCGTATACTGTCCCCCAAGACACAAGATAAACAAAGAACAATATGTTCACTTATTCAGACTTCTTGGACAGAGATTTATTTTAGGCGGTGACTTTAACGCTAAAAATTGGGAGTCGAGATTAACTTCAACTAAGGGAAGACAGCTTCTAAGCGCAGTAAAAGATGAGCACTGTGAGGTCATAAGTACTGGAAAACCTACATACTGGCCGACTGACCACCAGAAACTACCAGACCTTATCGACTTTTCATAGTCAAAAATATATCAACCAACTATCTGAGTGTGGAAGAGGGGTACCACATGAACTCCGATCACTCTCCGATATTACTACAATTAAGTCACAAAATATTACTAAGAGAAAACCACCTGACGTTAGTTAACAAGTATACAGATTGGGAAAGTTTGAGATTAGACCTACAAAATATTATTGACCTAAAAACTTCATTAAAAAGCAAAGATCAGCTTGATTCTGAAGTAAACAAGTTTAGCGTCAATATCCAACAATGTGCATGGAACAACACACCACAGCTTATAAAAAAATTTAAAGGAAATACCTACCCAAGGGAAATAATAGACCTATTATATGAAAAGAGGATTCAAACAAAAACGTGGCAGCAAACTAGATTCCCGCAAGATAAAACAACCTTGAACAACGTTACGAAAAGACTGAAGAAAAAGATACAAAACTTTCAAGATGAGGCTTTAGATACTAACCTACGTCAGTTAACCAGCGACCATACAAACAACGCAATACTCACTTTGGACAAAGTCACTCAAAAGGTCAATTGTACCAATTCCCCCTATCAGAGATGAAAACGAAAAGTGGGCCATAAGCAATGACCAGAAAGCTCTAATTTGCACGTCATTTAGAAGAAACCTTTCAGCCAAATGACGGGCCTGAAGACAACCTACAGTTTGCCAATATTCTGCAAGATCAAAGAATTAAGCTTGTGACCCCGAAAGAAGTTGCTAAGGAAATTCAAATCATTAGCCTATAGAAAAGATACGAGTTTGACATAAGGGTTTGATATACAAGCTAAGACTAATGCTGCCCATTGATTTTGCCGATATCTTGCAATCGTACATCACAGATAGAATGTTTCGAGTAAGGCACGAGGATGCCTTTTCCGAGTTAAAAATTATTAAAGCTGGCGTGCCTCAAGGTAGTGTGCTGGGTCCAGTCCTCTACCTGTTGTACACATATGATATCCCAGAGTTGGAAAATAATACAATTGCAACCTTTGCGGATGACACTGCTATTATGGCTACAGGGTCATGCCATACAGAAGCAACCAAAACGGTACAAATCGCTGTAAATGAAGTTCATAATTGGGCACAAAAATGGAGAATCAAGTTGAATGAATCGAAGTCACTTCACATTGATTTCACCAACAGGAATTGTGATTACCACCCAATCTTCATAAATGGTCAACAAGTGCCATACGCAAATACAGCCAAATATCTTGGCATAACGCTTGACGCGAAACTGCTCTGGAAAGCGCATGTTAAAAAGAAAAGACAAGAACTAAACATGCGTTTTAAAAACATGTATTGGTTGATTGGACGGAATTCCTGCCTATCGATTCATAATAAAATTCTATTATAAAAGCATATTCTTATGCCAATATGGACATATGGCATACAACTGTGGGGCTGTACTAAACCGACCAACATCAAAATCATACAAACATTCGAGAATAAGGTACTCAGGAGTATAGTTAGTTTATCGTGAATTAAAAATGGAACCCGTTACCAACATAATTCAAAAATTTGCTGAGGCCCATAAACACCGACTCCACCAACATGTGAACATCGAGGCAATTCAGCTGTTAGACCTGACTAATATAGTGCGAAGACTAAAACGAACAAAACCTTTTGAGTTAGTGTAGTGTAAAAAGTGTAGAAATAATAGTAACAATGACACTCATATAACACATGAACAAAGTGTTTATATTATTATATTAGACTCTTAAGAAAGTGGAACGGACTTGTGTAAAGTACAATGAACACTATTCTAAGTTTTAAAATAATTATCACGTAAAAAATTAAGTTACATTAAAATTGCTTATTAGTCTTGTAGGCTAGATTGTAATGAATTATTAAGAACCTGCACCCTAATTGCGTAACACATTATCAATCGGAGTTTGAATTACTTTGAAACAAATTGATAGTCTATTGCTTCTTAAGTTCGAAAAATTTGTCTGCTCCACAACGTAAATGACGCAATGAATGTTGTTGAACTATCAAAATGAAACCAACTCCGATTGATAATGTGTTACGCAATTAGGGTGCTGGTTTTTTTAAAAAAAAGATTTAAAAAAAAAAATTTCATGGTTTGAGTACAAGATTGCGGATGCAAAAATTTAAAAATTTTTCGTCATGGGTGCGTGCCATTTTCATGATTTTTGAGGTCGCTGAAAACGATAATGATGTCAAAATTAAAATCCAAGATGGCGGCTGCGAAAATTTTAAAATTTTTCGTCATGGGTATCGTTCCATGGCAGCAAATAACATGACATATTATGCATATAGCACATTTGCTGGATATCGAAATTGTGAGCTTCCCTATTAGGAAACCATGGAAACGACAACATTATTATTTTTCATCATATTATTAATAGGAAATTCGTTCCAATCGAGTGTTCCACGACACTCATTTGTTTTTTTTAGTTATTATTTTATTATTTAGTTTGTTTGAAATTTATTAATTGTTTTATCTTACTATATTTTTTATGATTACTGGCCACTAGCACTACCTCTACCTGTGTCTTTTTAGTTAATGTCGGTATAGCGGCCGCACGTTGTATAAATCTCTGGTGGACCTCTAAGCGCCGAAGAGGTCGCGCTGCCACCTCGCTCGGCACGCTCGCATGTAAACACTCAGCACGCTTTCCACACGGAACTCACGCTCACATTCAGGCCGCACGCCGCGCGCCGCCATACTTCAATGTGAAAATTAAATAGAGTCACAAACAAAAAACAAAGCCTTTGCATAGAACAGACGATCACAACTACAACCGCTGTCGAGCAGGCCAGCTTGTATGTAAGCGAGTCCAAGTTGCGCAAACATGGGGGTTCCGTGTGGGTAGTGCTGGTATCGATCTGGGTGCGCGCTGCCGAGGGCGAGCGCTAACATCTGCAGCGTGCCGCGGCCGGCGAGCGCCACGCTCTGCGTCTGTTTGTACACCTTCCGGCGTCGCGCCTCGAGGTCGCTCTCGAGTTCGAGTCGTACTGTAGGTACACAGTACACTACACCATTCATGAGACATTGAAAAACTTGCTTTGTTTGCTACATTATTTCCTAAATTAACTGAAGCAGCTATTCAGCTGGCTATCTATCGCTTGGAACCGCAGTTTACTCTAAATGTTAAGATCTTTTTTTTTATATTTTCTCTGTCCGCAGACAATGTAATGCCTCGCGTCCCTCTTGAGCTGGATGTCCCATCACCCGTATGATGAAAATCTGAGTGTCAATCCCTCATACACACAAGAGCTTTATAAGTCAGCTGCAATGTATGGCGAGTAAAATATTAACTTCCCCCAGGGTTTCCGCATTTCGAACACTTGCAGTCCAGTCCAGGTACATAGTAGCGGTATTTTACGATACAAAAAATCAATTAATGTTTTGAAATATCAGGATCAGGGAACACTTTGCAGCCCTTCTCTAGCGCCCTCGGCATTACTTAGATATTGACGACGGACAAACCGCGCTCCGGTATCCGTAGAACCCGATCGATGCAGCATATTGATCTTTAATTCCCATTGAGCTTTCTTGGCTTTTATTACCAGACTGCGAGACAGCAAAGTCAAAGTTAAAAAAAAGAAGTAAATTAAAAAAAAAACAAAACCCGCCTGCGTACAAGATTATCTATTTCTGTCTCCAATCCCAATGAATAATAGGGGTTTAAATAATAATATGAAATGGACGTTAAAACGTACCGGCCACTTTGAAAAAAAAATAAAAAGCTGCATGTTGTGAGATTCCAGAGTGAAACTTTGTTCACACGATAACTGCAATCGCGCCTAAAGGTTAACATTGCTTTGAAAAATATACAACATTCGATTGATTGACTTTCAATTGATTTTTCATTCAGCTTTTAAAGTAAAGATGCATACATTGAAAATTAGAGTACTTTTTGAATACGATTTCCGACGTGGAACTAACGCAGCAGAAACAGCTCGCGATATCAATGCTGTGTCTGGAGAGGATCTGGGTAATGAACGCATCGTGCGTTTTTGGTTTAGTCACTTTCGTAGTGGAAACGAATGATCCCCGAGTAGAGGAAAAAGCATCCATTAAATAACGATGAATTGAATGCGATAGTGGAAGCCGATCCGATTGTGGGTATGCTTAACATCAAACCATGCCGCTAATACCAAGCAATTAGCGGCATGGTTTGATGTTAGGCGTACCCACATTAATGACACATTTGCATAAAATCGATATGATAAAAAAGCTTGAAAAATGTGCGCCCCATGATTTGACTAATCTGCAGAGAGAAGCGCGCGCTGCAGCTTGCCTTACCGTGTTGACCCGGTACATTAATGTGACGTGTGATGAAAAATGCATTCTTTACGATAATCGCAAGCGAACAACGCAATGGCTGACTGCAGGTCAAACGCCGCAACAACGCCCGAAAGCGAAGCTTACCCAACAAGTGATGGGTAACTGTTTGGTGCTCACTTCATGGTGTAACTCACTACAGCTTTCTCGGGTCCAGTCAAGCAATACCAGCAGATGTCTACTGCACAGAACTTCGCACAACGATGGGCGCGCTGCCTCGCCACCGACCTTCAGCTCTGTTGCTCCATGATACGCACGAGCTCGCACACTGCTCGAGTAACCGATGCAACACTACAGGACAGGAGCTACCAGTAGAACCATCCGTCATCCTCCGTACTCGCCGGACCACGGCCCCAACAAAGTACCATTTTTTCCGCGATTTGGACAATTTTTTACATGGTATTTTTTTTTCCGAGGAAGTAATACATAATACATAGACTTATAAAAATAAGTCTATGACATAATACCTATGCCTTCACACAGTTTGTCGAGGCCACGTCCCCAGAGTCCTACCGCAGGCATAAATGACCTTCCCATGAGATGGCAGAATTGTATATAGTCGATTAATACATAAATAAGTACTTTGATTAAACAAATATATTTTAACTTAGCAATAAATTGAACAATAAAGGCCTATTGCCTGCGACTGCATGAGACTGTTTTATAGTATTACTAGCTTTTGCCCGCGGCTTCGCCCGCGTGGATGTCGGAAAATATCCCATGGGAACGTTCATGTGGAACACATAGGGCATATCCCTAACTTAAGAAATGCTGGGTTTCCCATACAAACTTTCATCCCTTTTATCACCTCTTGTAGGATTATGTTTTAAGACAAAAAGTAGCCCATGTCCTTTCCCAGGATGCTATCTATAGCCTTGCCAAATTTTATCGAAATCCGTGCAGTATTGTAAATTTTAAAATCAACTCCTATTTTACCCACTTAGGGGATGATTTTTAAAAAACGCTGACCCGCAAATTTCTTACCAATAGCATAAATTTGTTATCCCTAACTTAAGAAATACTGGGTTTCCCTTACAAACTTTCATCCCCTATATCACCCCCTGTAGTATTATTTTTGAAAAAAATAGTATCCTATGTCCTTTCCCAGGATGCTATATAAAGCCTTGCCAAATTTTGTCGAAATCCGTGCAGTTTTGTAAATTTTAAAATCAACCCCTATTTAACCCCCTTAGGGGATGAAAAACGCTGAACCGCATATTTCTTTATTTCCTATCAAAAGCATACATTTTAATTTTCACATCCCTAACTTAAGAAATACTGAGATTCCTATACAAACTTTCATCCCCTTTAACACCCCCTGTAGGATTAATTTTAAAAAAAAGTAGCCTATGTCCGTCCCCAGGATACCATCTATAGCCTTGCCAAATTTTATCGAAATCCGTTCAGTGGTTCTGGGTTTCCCATACAAACTTTCATCCACTATATCACCCCCTGTAGGATTATTTATTAAGACAAAAAGTAGCCTATATCCTTCCCCAGGATGTTATATAAAGCCTTGCCAAATTTTATCGAAATCCGTGCAGTTTTGTAAATTTTAAAATCAACCCGTATTTTACCCACTTAGGGGATGATTTTTCAAAAACGCTGAACCGCATATTTCTTTATTTCCTACCAATAGCATAAATTTGTTATCCCTTACTTAAGAAATATTGGGTTTCCCTTACAAAATTTCATCCCCCATATCACCCCCTTGTAGTATTGTTTTTGAAAGTATCCTATGTCCTTTCCCCAGGATGCTATATAAAGTCTTGCCAAATTTTGTCGAAATCCGTGCAGTTTTGTAAATTTTAACATCAACGCCTATTTTACCCCCTTGGGGGATGATTTTTCAAAAACGCTGAACCGCATATTTCTTTATTTCCTATCAAAAGCATACATTTTAATTTTCACATCCCTAACTTAAGAAATACTGAGTTTCCCATACAAACTTTCATCCCCTATATCACCCCCTGTTGGATTATTTTTTAAGACCAAAAGTAGCCTGTGTCCTTCCCCAGGATGCTATATAAAGCCTTGCCAAATTTTATCCAAATCCGTGCAGTTTTGTAAATTTTAAAATCAACCCCTATTTATCCCCTTAGGGGATGATTTTTCAAAAACGCTGAACCGCATATTTCTTAATTTCCTACCAATAGCATAAATTTGTTATCCCTAACTTAAGAAATACTGGGTTTCCCTTGCAAACTTTCATCCCCTATATCACCCTCTGTGGTATTATTTTGGAAAAAATAGTATCCTATGTCCTTCCCCAGGATGCTATATAAAGCCTTGCCAAATTTTGTCGAAATCCGTGCAGTTTTGTAAATTTTAAAATCAACCCCTATTTTACCCCCTAAGGGGGTGATTTTTCAAAAACGCTGAACCGCATATTTCTTTATTTCCTATCAAAAGCATATATTTTAATTTTCACATCGCTAACTTAAGAAATACTGAGTTTCCCATACAAACTTTCATCCCCTATATCACCCCCTGTAGGATTATTTTTGAAAAAAAAAGTAGCCTATGTCCGTCCCCAGGATACCATCTATAGCCTTGCCAAATTTTATAGAAATCCGTTCAGTGGTTTAGGCGTGAAAAGGTAACAGACAGACAGACAGACAGACAGACAGACAGACAGACAGAGTTACTTTCGAATTTATAATATTAGTATGGAAGTGTGATTGGAGACAGAAATAGGTCATCTTGTTTCCATCTTTAGAAGGTTTTTAAAGTTAAATTTTTATTCAGTCGGGTTTTTGTTTTTTTTTACACTTTTAAGAAATATTTTGAATTGTATTACTTATAACAATAATTAACTCTCGTGCGTACAATACCCACTTATAATTAGAGATGCAACGAATAGTGATTTGACCGAATATCGAATACCGAATATTCTGCGGGAGATCCAGTGCATTTCACGCAAACAGCGCCCTAATTGCGTAACGCACTACCACTCGGATTTTGAATAATTTTGAAACAAATTGCTAATCCATTGCTTCATATGTTCGAAAAATTAGTCTCCTCAACTACGTAAATAACGCAATGAATGTTGTTGAACTTTTACTGTCAAAATGAAACCGATTCCAATCGATAGTATGTTACGCAATTAAGGTGCAGGTTACGTCAGTTTCGGTGCGGTGCGTGCGGGGCTGACATGGTGGGAGTATGTGGCTCATTAGCTGTTTTATGTTATCGCAGATAAAATTTTAGTCATATTTAGACAACTTTAGTTACGGATAAAAAGTCTGCCATTTGGAAATAATCTCTTAATGGCAACAGACACGACTGATATAATTTTATTTAACATCTTGCATACATATGTATACTCATGTTTCGGACAAATTAATAATCTTTATCTTTATGGCAGATTCTTATAACTGGTGGTCAACCAACACAAAACAATACCCAAAGCTTATATAGTTTGCCAAATAATACCTCTGGTCGCCTTGCAGTAGTGTACAGTGAGAGACGATTGTCAGAAGCAGGTTTTGTATGTACGAAGAAAAGCGCAATCGTCTTTTACCAACATAATTATGCCGAAAAACTTGTTTTTATTCACCATACTCTGCCTTTGATTCGTTTTAAATATTAAAAACACAACCATCCTCAATATCAAGACTAAAAAATATGTGATTATTTATTTATTGTTAAGGCACTTCAACGACTTACTCATTAAAACATACAAAACCAAGAATAACATACAGTTTCAGGTATTAATTCGTCACCTATAGCAGTGCACACCACTAGCATTGAAACGATTAAGGGACGTGTAAGATACCGTTAGTTGAATTGGTTCATGTAACATGTTACAAAATGAAGCAAAAAATGAGAATGTTCAGAAATACATAAGTACAATGGTAAGTATTTAGCAGAAATATTAACAAAATAACTAATCGAAATAAATACCGAAAAGAAGGAAATGGAAGTGGATACAATTATAAAAATATATTAACAGGCGGTTCGTGTCACACAGAGGTCTTGAGACTCCGAGCTGGTTAAAAGTCTCGTACGGAATTGACGGAAAGGGTTAGAGTAGATGTCCATCCATGCTATTAGGATCGTGTAGCGATTTTATTATTGTTTCCCATTAGACGGTTCATGGGTGCGGTGCTACCAACGTTAGTACGACTAGTAGTAGCTGTACTTTTTAGATCTGGTCGTGAAGCTTTGCTACAACTGTTGTAGCAAAGGTTCACGACCAGATCTAAAAAGTACAGCTATACTTCATTCCGCTAAAAGATCGGGAACATTTAGCAAACCGGATTGGTCTGGAAAGGATTTGATCTGTCACTTCTCTTCGGTATTCCAGTGAACACATTTGAAAGGACTGAGCCATTGACCATAAGAAGAATCACGTGGACAGCTAGGCCTTCTAAATCGAAAATATATGGTGAAGCTTCCTTGGATACGTTCAATCCTGTTAACGTGAACACGGTAAGTAGGGTTCCAAACTGGAGATGCATAGTCCAGCAGACTTCTTAAAAGAGTATTGAAGAGCACCTTTAGGGTAGAGACGGAAATCCCGACATATTCTCTTTATAAAGCCTGACATTTTTGCAGCTCTGGCAGTGATATTGTCAATGTGTTTGACGAATGTTTATTTGATAAACAAATGTGTTTTTGATTAAATTGCGTTTTTATTTCCTTTTATTCGGTATTCGGCCGAATACTGATAAAAATGGCCGAATAGGCCAATAACCGAATAGCTGCCGAATATTCGTTGCATCTCTAGTAATAATAATTATGCAAGGTGTTGAGAGTTGAGACTATTGAGACTGAGAGTGTCTCTCGGGGAAGGGCCCTGTTTGCGTTCTAGCTCCACCCGCGCGCGGCTTCTCCCGCGTGCTGTCGATAAAAAGTAATCTATGCTCTGCATGTCATGCTCTGCCCGTGTGTTTTAGCGTGAAAGCGTAACAAACAAACTCAACTTTTGTAAATACTAAACAATCCTAAGTGTTGAAGCATATGGATAGAAAAACAGTAATAATGTTAGTGGAGCGAGGCCGCGAGGTGCCTCTGTGCGACGTGGCTGTGTGAGTAAAGAGATAGTGACAGTTGAGTACTTATAGCGCATGACGTCATTGCGTGGGTGCGGGCGGAGAGGGTGGACACCTGTTGTGTGAGCGCGGGCCGCGGGGTGGCAGCAGCAGAGTGAGCCACCTGGGCCCCAATCGCATCGAGACGATGTACCAGGGGGAATACTGGAACCCACGCGACTGTTAGATGGCCACGGTGATGCACTCAGGTATACACAGACACAATGTACGACAATTCGTCGTTTTTAGGGTTCTGTACCAAAGTAGTAAAAAAGGAACCCTTATGGTGTGACTCAGTCTGTCTGTCTGTCACAGCTGGATATCTCAAGAACTACTAATGCTATCAACTTGAAATTTGGAACAGTATTAGATGACGTTTACCCAACTATTTTGCAAATTAGAAAGTAATTAAAATATTTATATTTTTTTTGCAACAGGGACTGATAAACACAAACAGGGTCTTAAAACTTGAAAGTGGGGCTACTAGGGCATGTGGGGTATCATATGAAAGAGCGTTGTTTGAACATTCTCAAACATTTTTTTTCTTTTTTTTTTTGGCGGCATAGTTTTCAACTTTTGATGAAAAATGTAAAAGAAAATACCGTTCCTCCCCCCTTATCTCCGAAGTTTGCAAAGCGAAAAATCTGAAATTATTCTATGTGATAAATAAATAAATAAATATCTTTGGACATTTCACACAACGCCATCTAGTCCCAAGCTAAGCAAACTAATGCTTGATAGAAGTTTATGTAAAGATTACAGGAAAAATAAAACGATGTCTCTAAATAGCACAGTTTTTCAGAAATCATCAACAAAAATTACATATAAATGATAGTACGGAACCCTCGGTGCGCGAGTCCGACTCGCTCTTGACCGGTTTTTTTTAACGCTCTTATCTTGGGTTCGGATTATACCAGAAAAACAATATTAGCATAGCTCTTATACCTTAGGTTTTATTGATATCTAAAAAAGCCCGGATTTCGTCACTGACTCACTGATGATCATCAAAATTCTTAGGGTAACTTATCAAGTACTTCCTGAATTCCTAGAAAGCTTATATTATAAAATGTCGTTTGGTATGTAAGCTAGTATTAGTACTTAAACAATAAAAAAAATCTAAAACTTGAAACTTTTACCCTCTTCCGCAAAGGACAATGGGTAAACCTGTAACCCAAAGAAAAAAGTAACCACTCTCTCTCGGGCAGTCGGGCCCTAGCCACAGCCTACTGTTTGGAACGATCAATCCCAAAAATTCTAGTATTTGCGGATTATTTAGCATACCACGAACAAAAAAATCTCACCGTGAAAACTTAGGTGAATTGAGCTGTCGAAAGGAACTCCTACCATGAGATGTCACGCGAGCACAGCCGCGTGCGGCGCCGGGCCCGCCGGACACCAATTCTAACAGCTGTGCCCCCGAACGTACTAGGTTCGCATAGCGAATTAATGTTCATTGCTTTACAAAAGCTCGCGAAACGAATGTGTACAAAACAAATCCGCGAAGCAAATGACGAAATTCATTACGAATACTTTACGCTAAAATCTGTTTGTAAGGTATTTTTGTTGCAGAACACAAGTCGTACTTGCACAAGCGAATTGGTTTAGCAACACACGTGTGCATTGTGCGCCGCCGCCCGCCGTGCGCCAGCCGCCGCTTGCGACACTGTGGCACCGGCCGGCGAGGACTGCGCGCAAGAGAACCTCTCCCAACCCAGCCGGCCGGCGGGTGGAACGAGTGTATGGGAGAGGTTGGACTTAGGCATTTCCGAGAAAAAAAAGTCTAATTTTGAAAAACGAATAATGCCATCGTATTTAGCTATCAATTGCCTTCAAAACTTGTGCTGAAGAATTTCTTTCTATCTCTCGTATTTCAGGAGTTATTTGACAAAATGTGAAATTTTACTATGAAAATGACTGTATCGAGCTCTCTGCCGCCTGATTCCGGCCTCGTTTCAAGTAGTGGGCCTTACTATCGTATTACGCATAGCAAAAGGCACAATTACCGCTAAGACACATGGTGCGCCAAACGTGTACCTTCTGACATATAGGGTGATGTATTTTTTTACTGAATCGAGCTGTCTGCCTCCTGAATCTGGTCTTTTTTCAGGTTGTGGTCTTTACTAGCTTAATACACACATCAAGAGCTGCATTTAGTGTTAAGACACATAGGGCGACAAACGTGCACCTTCTGACATATAGGGTGATGTATGGGGGAAGTCGAACATAGGCATTTCCGAGAAAAAAGTCTCATTTTCAAAAACAAATAATGCCATCGTATTTAGTTATCAAATGCCTTCAAAACATGTATTGACAAATTTCTTTCTATCTCTCGTGTTTCAGGAGTTAATTGAGAAAATTCAGTTCTTGGTATGTGTATTATAATTCACTAAATTCAGTTATTGGTATGTGTATTATAATAGTAAAGACCATAACTTGAAACAGGACCAGATTCAGGAGGCAGAGAGTTGGATTCACTCATTTTCATATTAAAATTTCACATTTCCTCAATTAACTCCCGAAAAACGAGATATAGAAAGAAATTGGTCAGTCCAAGTTTTGAAGGCGTTTGATAACTAAATACGATGGCATTATTTGTTTTTCAAAATGAGCCTTTTTTCTCGGAAACGCCTATGTTCAACCTGCCCCATACATCACCCTATAGTAAGAAGGTGCACTTTGGCGCACTATGTGTCTTAACACTAAATGCAGCTGTTGATGTGTGTAATAAATGCTAGTAAAGACCACAACTTGAAATAAGATCAAATTCAGGAGGCAGAGAGCTCGATTCAGTAAAAAAAATATATCACCCTATATGTCAGAAGGTGCACGTTTGGCGCACCATGTGTCTTAGCAGTAAATGTACCTTTTGCTATGCGTAATACGATAGTAAGGTCCACAACTTGAAACGAGGCCGGAATCAGGCGGCAGAGAGCTCGATACAGTCATTTTCATAGTAAAATTTCACATTTTCTCAATTAACTCCTGAACTACGAGAGATAGAAAGAAATTCTTCAGCACAAGTTTTGAAGGCATTTAATAGCTAAATACGATGGCATTATTCGTTTTTCAAAATTAGACTTTTTTTTTTGGAAATGCCTAAGTCCAACCTCTCCCAAACACTCGTTCCACTGTGCGGCGGCCGTATGAAGCTTGGTGTCCCTCACAATGTATTACGTAGTAGGTACACTCCTTTATTATAATATGTACCAATCGTACGCTACGTAGTTTATACCACTGCGCATTGTTTTATGTATTTTTATTAGTGCTCAGGCTCACTGCTTAGTAAATAAATTAAACCACATTCAATCAAGTTGGTTGTCTCATTTTGAAGTCATTTAGACCCCCAATATTACATGGCAACCCTGCCTTACACCACTCTGACTTACAAAGCCGTTGCAAACGACAACCGCTCTTGAGGGATGTCCGTTGCGACTTGCAGTATTGGATCAGCAACTTACCTGCAAAGATAAGAAAAAAAGAACAATTAATGAATGAACTATATCAAATAATGGGCTGTTCTGTTTAGATAACAGAAACGTTCAGAGACAAAATGTCCAATCTTTCAGAACGTGGTAAATGTGTTCAATAACTCATAAAAGCGCTAGTTTAAGACTTATCAAGTTATCAATGACAAACAATAAATACAAAATACTGAAAGAACTTCGTAAACTATTCATATTCATTTATTTACCTAGAATGTAGGTTTACAATGTAGATCTTAAAACTATAAAATCTTACTAAAATGCAATTTTTGTTTTCTCCAAAATCGAGTTCACGGTTTTTTTCCACCACTTTGCTCTATCCATACTAATATTATAAATGCGAAGGAAACTGTCTGCTTATTACTTATTCGTAGCCTCGTAGGTCTGTCTGTTACCTTTTCACGGATTGAACGATAAAGTTGGCAGTTGGCACACAGGTCGACCACAATAACCTGTGCTAGGACATAGGATACTGCTACTAGTTCCACGACACAGAAGGCTTACTTACTGCACCGTGCGAGGTGTGAGTGTGTGAGCAAGCTGACACACAGCTACACAATAACCTGTGTTAGGACATAGGATACTGCTACTAGTTCCACGACACAGAAGGCTCACTTACTGCACCGTGCGAGGTGTGAGTGTGTGAGCAAGCTGACACACAGCTACACAATAACATGTTTTCCACAATATATCTAGTCTACCATGGCATGTAAATACTTGAAAGAAATAAAGTTAGAACACATACGTGTGTTCTCCTTGTTCGCTGCTACAGTTGAACTCGACAGTTCCAGGTCGTGAGTGTCGTGACTCGTGAGCATTATTCGGTACCTCAACGTGTTCACCGTTCGGTCATGCGCCGGCGCCGCCGCCGCACAGTGGATCGACGCCATACAAGCAAAGGGACATAGGCAACTCAAAAATACATCTGTCAGTTTTTGAAAAACAAATCATTCCATCGTATAGGCCTACTTATAAGCTGTAAAAAACCTATGAAGCATTTTCTTATCAGAATCTTATATTGAGAGCTATGGCACCAAACGTGATTTTTTTGTATGGGAAATGGCATAAAAAATAGTATACCTTCTGAGTCCCTTCGTGTTTCGACTTGATTTTTTTATAAGTTAATAAGACATATATTTGCTACATTTTTTCCAAACAAACATGGTGCGCCACTCGCACCCCTTATGAGGTACAAGCGTTGACCGATTTTTTCCTTATTATCTACAAATTGTTAGGTAAGTACTGATAAATTCAGGTCATAAATCAACGTGCTGATTAACGATGCGTAATAGAGACGAATATCTACTACGCATCGTTAATTGACATAATCGTTTCCAGAGATTTAGCTAATTAGCTATGCTTTCATTACAAACGTTACAAACGAGGCTTTGTTCCTTTAATGGCAAGTTGTAATTGAAAAAAAAAGGCTTTTTTGATCAAATACATAAATATATTTTATTCTAATTCCTAAACACCAAGAAATGTCGAACAAAAATAATTACAAGCTATAAGATGACAGTTTAATAAAGTAAATTAAAATCCTCAAAAGATAACATAGATATCTATTAACTAAACTCAACTTGCTATAAACTAACTATAAACAAAAGGCAATAAGTATAAACCAATAAAACAATTTTAAAACACAGTATTAACAACATCATACATCAAAATAACAAAAAGTAGCTAAGTATATAATAAATTTCGAAATTAAATTAATTGATCAGATCAATAAAAAATTCAAGTCTTAGTCACAGAAAGTATCATCTTCAGATTCTATTTCAGAATCTTCGGAATCACTTTCAGAAACTAAATTTGTAACATGACAAAATTCTACTTGGTTTTCTTCTATATCTAACATTTCATAAACTTCTTCGAACATTTTTTTCTTTTCTTTTTGATCCAGTTTTGGTCGTATGGTTGCCAGAACAGGATCTGAAGTAAGTAAAAGGTTATGCAGTACATCTTATTACAAGAAACACTGCTGTTTTTTCTCGAGTGAGACTCTCTAAATTTACGAAAATCCTTGTTTCTTGCTTCAGATGCCTCTTCTGACAAAAAACCGATAGGAACTACAGATAAATGCTCAATTATATGAGCCCCATTAATGAGCAACTTATGAATACTTACAGGCATATAATACCACGGATAAAGGTTACTAAACATTTTTGCAGTATCTATACAGTACTTGTTAAATTTATTAACTACAATTTTTTCACCAGAAGAAATACATTGCAGGACTACACCAATTCTTCGCACTAAATCAACGTCAAGTCCAGTTATATCAGCAGTCTTTTCTGGATCTTGAAAGAATCTTCTAGCCGAGTTCCCGTTGTTTGTTGTCCCACTGCCTTGTTTTACAACGTCTACTAACAAACCAGTTTCTTTTCTGAATCTGTCTTGAATTTTCTTTTTTCTTTCGTCTACTGAATGTTTTGCATCGTCTCCTCTTGATTGCCAGGATTTAATGTCTAATCTATATGCTATATGAAGCAAACATTCCATCGCACGAATCCATGCATGAAGCCTGCTTAATCCATATTTGTACATATCTTCATTCACTGTTTTTTTCATTACTAATTCTATGTTATTCATTTCCTTCGGACGCGCCTTGCACAAATCACAAACTGCTGCAGAAGTACCCGAGATGTAAGATGCCACCTTACCATCTATCATCGTCAAGAGCAATTTATTCTCAATATTTGCGTTTTCGTAATTTAAGGGTCTTAAATTTTTAATTTCATTTTCTATAGCAGACATTTCGTTTTTGACATTAAACTCAGTCTCTTTCATGAACTTCCACATAATTGGTCGGCAGTAAGACGTTGAGGAGGTGCGTTGGTTTTGCCAAATAACACATCCATCTTCTGCTGTGAGCTTCAATGGTACAAGACTTGCCATGAAAACACTTTGTAAATCTGAATTTGAAACATCTGATTTTTGTTGATACACGCTTTGGTTTGAGGCTCCATCAAAACCCCATTTGCTTATAAGCAGAAGTTTACTTTTGCCAACAGTTTGGCCCAAAGACTGAATAATCCTCTTTACAGTTAAATCCAACAATGCTTGTAATGTTATTTTAACCGAGGTTTCTGTTATAGTTATAGCACTTCCGTCATCAGGGTAACACTTTTTCTTCTCTTCTTGAATTTTATAATAACTAGGATATTTACAAAATCCTTCTTTTTCACTGAAATCTCTTAGTGTTATATAGCGAAACTTTGATAATCTCAAAGTGATAAATAATGCTAATGCTTTTAGGGTTGATATTTCTTTCATTTCTCCAATTTGAATAAATTTTTTCACTTTAGAAACTTGGTCTGGGTTTTCCATAAGGTATTGCAGTATTTCAGCAACATCTTTTTTTCCAGACGATTTAAGGCTGGTTTGAGCTGAGAAGACGATTTCTTCCGTACTGTTGATGCTGCAAGTTGCTTCTGTGCGTCTTCTTTTTTGTTTATTTGATAGGTCTTCGAAAGATTTGCGGCTGTGTATCGAAGTTGACGTAGATGCGTCGGAAACCCGACATACCGGGTTCATTATAATATTTGTAAAAGAATCGGATGTTGTCGCAGCTGGTTCTTCAGACGACTCATTCATACCTTCTTCTGTTAGAGCACAATTCTCTTTCCAATTTTCCGGCCATTGAATGTCTGTCTGCAACCAGGAAGAATTCTTCTTCATAAATTTTTCCTGGCTTCTTGAAGATTTTATCCACTTAGCAAAGATCCGATAACAGAATTTACGGCACCAGTCTTTTACTTCTTTATCAACACTGTCACTTAACTGAACATTACAGTTTGTTCTTAAAGATGTATATAATAGATTATAGTCCCGGAGATCACCACCATCACGTAGAGAAACGTACAGGTCGAGGTAAGTAACGAAACCAGGGAAAGACATAATGACAACACTCGGATGAGTATGAAATTACAACTGATGCACTTCAAGTAATGCACCTATTTATATGGTTTAAAAATTGGTACTAATGAGAAGGATAATTATAACAAAAGTATAATTATCAATTAGCTATTGATCGATTCTTTGAAAATGATGGTTATGTTCGACATTAAAGAAACATACCTTTTAGAGAGATTAGCTAGTGATAAGAATTACAACGAAAAGGTCATTAATACACAAAAGGTGTCAAATCAGTAATTATAAGGGGGTCTCAGGTAATGACCTCATTATGTGTAATAAAAATCGATTTACAGAATTTAACAAGAATCGATGCTTAGGTGGTCAACAACACAATCGTTTCCAGAGATCGGGTGCAATAAAACGTTTTCTGGTAATCTATTATCAGTGCACCGATGATTTTTGACCTGACAAATTTATCATTAAGTCACCAGTGAAGTGAGATTTGGAGATAAAATATTTCGAAATAATAACTTATGAATAATAAGGAAAAAATCGGTCAACACTTGTAACTCATAAGGGGTGCGAGTGGCGCACCATGTTTGTTTGGAAAAAATGTAGCAAATATATGTCTTATTAACATATAAAAAAATCAAGTCGAAACACGGAGGGACTCAGAAGGTATACTATTTTTTATGCCATTTCCCATACAAAAAAATCACGTTTGGTGCCATAGCTCTCAATATAAGATTCCAATAAGAAAATGCTTCATAGGTTTTTTACAGCTTATAAGTAGGCCTATACGATGGAATGATTTGTTTTTCAAAAACTGACAGATGTATTTTTGAGTTGCCTATGTCCCTTTGCTTGTATGGCGTCGATCCACTGTGCGCCGCCGTCTTTCTCTGACAGTACTTTTCTAGTACATTCATGTACGAGTATTCATAACAACATTTTGTGATTTTATGTTATACTAGCGGACCCGACAGACGTTGTCCTGTCTGAACGATCCTAGAATCCGACTGCAGCGCCACCGGGTCCAATTGTGTTTTCAAACCATCCAAATATACACACCAAATTTCATCTAAATCGGTCCAGCCGTTGGTATAAGTACCACGTTTTATCGTTTTTTTATTTTAAGAATCCTATAACCGTCTCCTGGTTCTAAGCTACCTCCCCACCAATTTTCAGCCAAATCGGTTCAGCCGTTCTTGAGTTATAAATAGTGTAACTGACACGACTTTCTTTTATATATATAGATTTATATTATGATTATATAGCCTTTATGGAGTTTTCTCTGAATTAAAGGATTATTTACTTATTCACGGGATGTTTTTGGTTTGACCATTGGTGACTGCCACTCTGATGGCCTCAACTTTTCCATGTCCTAGCACTCTGTAGATTCGTTATTACTACGGGACAGGATGGTAGTCAAAGAAAGTGAGTAGGTATGCCATATGCGTTCTTGAGCAATAGATGACAACTGCTTTTGCCTTCGAACACAAATTGGGACACAAAACAAACACAGCGCCTCCTCGCGAGTCACTTGCGTTGCGAGCCAGTAGTTGTGCGCGGGGAGCGCCGCCGCGCCAGAGGTATGCGCTCTCGCTGCGAGGCGCGTGCGCGACCGTTCCGCCCGCTTGAGCGCCCTGCCAGGCTGCCAGCAATGGCGTGTCCGAAGCCCGAACTCCGAATCGACCACATAAAATTGATAATATTATAGACAGTTTGGATTGGTAATGATCGACATAGCAAGATAAGCAATACTGAGTAAAATAGTAATCAAACCTTACTGAATGAGGTTCCTGCTTCAGATATTTGACGACTTTTTTTGCATTTATTTTACTACAACGGACAGCCAGAGGACCTGTGTGACAGACAGTGTCCGCGGAACCTGTACCCTAATTGCGTAACACATTATCGATCGGAGTTGGTTTCATTTTGAAAGAAATTGCTAATCCATTGCTTCATAGGTTCGAAAGATTTGTCTGCTCGACAACGTAAATAACGTAATGAATGTTGTTGAACTGTCAAAATGAAACGAACTCCGATTAATAGTGTGTTACGCAATTAGGGTGCTGAATGTGAACAGCAATCGAAGATATCGTTTGCATACAAGAACGGTATCTGAAGTAGAATCGATCCCACACTGAGTGTAATGAATTGCAGAGCTTGACTGCGGAGTGTGTGGGAGCAGCAGCAGTAGCTGCACGCGCGCGTCGCGGCATCGGCTTCAACAGCCGCCTCGGAAGGCGAAAGCGAAAGGTTCTTAATAGCACTTCACGGATTTGTACTTAGCATGGCATAAAGCTTCGGCCACACCTGAGCGACCAAAGCGACTGCGACGAGCGACGCTGCCGTTTTATCTTATGGCGCCTTGCACACCTGCGCGACCACAATGCGGGAAGACCGCGCTAGCAAACGGGACCCAGTCGGACGCACGCGGCTTGTGGTCAGACGTGTGTAGAGCTTGTCTACTCTGAACAAAGCGAGAATTGTATGAGTAGTGACTATCATTTGTACCATTTATGGAGTTAATAGCGCTTTACAATGTCAACCCTCAAAAATCACACAATGTTCGTGTTCAAATTAAAAAGTAGTTGGCTTTGCAAAAAAACTATCCAGATTTAATATTTTCCCGAATACGGACGCAATGGATCGCGTACGGGTCGCGATCTATTGAGTCTGTATTGAAGTTTAGCGAAGTACGCTCATAGCGTACGGCTATCGAGTATCGTGTATCTGCCTATTCCAGTCTATTCATATCAGGTAAAAATAAACCTTTAAATGCACGTACAATGCGACCCAACTAAGAATAGGAACATCAATGACCTCGAACTGTGAACTGAAACTTGAAATATACGGCTTGCAAAGTTTTGCAGTGCTAACCTTATCCATTTTAGTTCTGTTTCTGGATTTTTTTTAAGGTTCCGTACCTCAAAAGGAAAAAAACGGAACTCAAGTTACAGGATCACTCGTGTGTCTGTCTGTCCGTCTGTCACAGCCAATTTGCTCCGAATCTAATGGACCGATTAAGTTGAAATTTGGTACACATATGGATTTCTGTGACCCAAACACGTACGGCTAAAGTAAATAACTGAATTTTGAATAAGGGGGGTCACTTTTAGGGGGCAAATAAGAAAATTAAAAAAAAAGTTTTGCAAACTGTACCGTGTGACATGTCAAATGAAAGGGCTACTATAAGGGTCTCAGATATATTTTTTTAATAATTTTAAAATAAATAGTTTTAAAGTTACATAAGAAAATAGACGAAAATTGACCATTCCCCCCTTATCTCCGAAAGTACTGAGCTTAAAATTTTGAAAAAAATACAGAAAATAGTTTTTTATCGGTAGATTACAGGAAAACCTATAAGAAGTCTTTGGTCTCAAAATAACATGGTAAATCTCTCAATATTGTGAGTAGAAACTTTTACAGCTGGAATGTATGGGAGAACATGTATTTCAACTACAATGTTAAGTTTGTTCTTGGGATAAATGCATCTTAACACGGAACCCTTCATAGTGCGCAGTCCGACACACACTTGGCCGGTTTTTACTTTTTGTTAAAATATGTCACTGACTTTGCAAATGTCTAAACAAGGCGCAGTTTTGCTAAATCTTCACAATATGGCGCAAGGTCATTCCTATTCTTAGTTGAAACGCATTGTAAAATGTAATTTTAGGTGGAAGTATGCTTCTTGATGATTGATCTTGGTCTTGCTAAGTTGTTTAGTTCCCAAAATCATACTTAGTAAAAAAATAAAATTAATTCATAAGAAGATATTTTTACCACAAAATAGTTTGATGCATGCACAGACTTCATGTCTCGCAATCGAAACGGTTGAGACGAAATATGAGGCTGACATAACACAACAATGTAGGTGTTAAACTGAGCTACAGACGAGCGGCTTCAGGGACTATTCACTAAGAATGAGGTTGGCGGTTAAGCTGTAGCCGCGCAAGTGTGCACGTAAAAGTTTCGCGTTGTTGACGCTCCCGGTTCACGCGTCCCGCTACTTGACGCGCCAGTTTGGCCGTAGCCTTATAATTGTATTGTGTCGGTGAGCATCGTTGCGGTGGCGTGTGGCGCGTATCGGGGCCGGCGAGCGGTCCCGTTACAACTGTAACGCCGCCTGCGCCTGCGCCGCTCTCTGCGCCACCGTTGCACACCGACCAACGAAACAAAACTACGAAACGAAAAAGATTGGCATTTCGGTTGTGAAGTCACAAACCCGTAATAATTAATTAATTGCCATAAGTCTTCTTCTTTTCGAGTCGATGGTAAATTATTAAATGATCCATGTTCTTCAGTACTTATGCAACTTTTGTGGCACATTACTTGCATGTTCAGTAGACATAATGAAAAGCTGCAGACGATTCCAAAAAAATGGCATCTATTTTTTATGGATTTTTTAACAGTGGAAAGGAAAAAAAAAATGTTTGACCCGTGTTTTTCAGTATGCAACTTTTTTGGCAGATTACTTACATGTTTAGTAGACATTGCAGATGATTTCAAGAGGCCTGAAAAATTTTTGACCCTTTTTCTTCAGTACCTATGCAACTTTTTGTGGCAGGTAACTGACATGTTAACTAAATAAAAAAAAAAGTTGCAGACGATTTTTAATCGTGGAATTGCTTCAAATAGAAGTTGGCTCTAATAAAAAAACAATATGCATCATAATATCATTATACAATAAAATTATTCAATAACATTTTTATGACTGCTTTTGTATATGCTTGCTTTGGTATGATTGGAAATCCTCAAATCCGGGAACTTGCTCTATTTCCGGGAGGGCGACCAACAGTCCCAAGGTAGTGTCGGGTTTATCGTCCATAAGTCCCTTTTGTGAGCAACGTGGTGGAGATCGAGTGTGTCGACCAGAGTGGCGTACCTTATACTCAAAATATCCGCAAGGTATTCGCTGAAGGTCGTACGTTTACGCTCCGACCCCGTCATGCCCCGACGATGAGGTGGAGACCGTGTATGAGGATATTTCTAAAGCCATGCATGGTTCTATTGCCGTGCGGGACTTCAACGCGAAGGAGCTCGTGGCTAAGTAATAACAGCCGCACGGGTCGATCCATGAGGTTAAGCTACGCTTGCCGGGGTTGGTCAGTGGATGGGTGACCATCTTTACATACCGAGACTCCTCCGTGCCTCGGAAAGCACGTTAAGCCGTTGGTCCCGGTTGTCATTCGTGGATCTTTGACAGTCGTTACGGGTTGTCAGAAGCCCGAAAGTCTGACAACCAGTCTTACCAAGGGGTATCGTATTACCCAGTTACTGGGTTGTGGAGGTCAGACAGGCAGTCGCTCCATGTAAAATACTGGTATTCAGCTGCATCCGGTTAGACTGGAAGCCGACCCCAACATAGTTGGGAAAAGGCTAGGCAGATTGATTGACTTCAACGCGAAACAGCGCAAACGAGACGGTGCTGAGCCGAGTGGTGCAATTTGGAGTTGGATGTCGTAACCACCGGGCTTACCTACTGGCCAATTTTATGGATAACGAAGACCTCTCCATGATGAACTCCTTCTTCAAAACATGAGCACAGAAAGTGGACCTGGCAGAGCCCTGATGTTGCAACTAAAAATGAGATTGACTTCATTATGTCGACGAAGAAGCAAGTACTCAATGATGCCTCTGTGATCAACGCGGTGAAAACCGCAAGTGATCACGGCATGGTAAGAGGCACATTGAACTTAAATATCAAACTGGAAAGACCTCGACTGATGAAGTCTACGCTCCGCCCAGCACCAGTCCAGGTCCAAAACCCCGAGAGCTTTCAACTCGAAATTCAGAATCGTTTCGAGTGCCTAGGGAACTCAGCCACCCCAACCTTGTCATTATCGTCTGCACGAAAAGAAATAGTGTTAAACGGCTTTATCCGTGGATACGTATTATTATCAAAACATATGTAGACTGAAGAACTGAAAAAAACATATAGATAATGTCAGTTTATATAAAAAGTGGCGACCCCGTCCTGTAGGACCGCGCGACTAACAGCCTTTTTGTCAAGGTGCTGTAGGACCGCAAAACAAGCGAGTGGATGACGAAAAAGGGTCAAACATTTTATTTTTTGCCACTTAAAATTCTATAAGTACCAGAAGCACCATTTGGAATCATCTGCAACTTTTCAGTATGTACTAAACATATGTAAGTAATCTGCCAAATAAGTTGCATACTGAAAAGAATGGGTCAAAAAAAAACAGATTGACACCTTCGATTCATTTGCAAATTCTGTAGCTTACACTTTTTCCGGTATATGGAATACGTATAACCTTGTTCGGGTCTGTAAAAAATGGGCCAAACTCAGCGTAAACATTTGCAAAGTTTAAAATTTCGCAAAAATATTAGTACGCTGGCAAAAAGTTAGCAATTTACATATTTACTATTGGCGCGGTAAATACAATCGAAACTGTAAGTTGCATAGTTGCATACTGTATAAGATGGGTCACGCAGACGATTTTTTACCCGACTACGGCAAAGCCAAAAGGAAGGGTTATGATTTTAGCAGTCTATGTTTGTATGCAAGTATGTATATAAGTATGTATTTACGTGTGTTCCACCGTAGCGCCTAAATTACTGAACTGATTTTGATCAATAAGGTATCGATAGATTCATAATAATGGTCCGGGTGACATAGGCTACATAAATTCTTCCTAAATTTAATATGGTGAACTTTACACATAAATTTCTGACCTCGAAAAAAATTAAATTGAGATAATCATGACATGTTTGGTATCAAAAGAAAGGTCTTCACGAGCACATTACAAATATGTATATAACTATGTCATTATTGTTTAAGTAAATAAATATTTTGAACTTCTTAGATCAATTTTATTTTTCACACAGTTACAGTTTTTTAAACTTTATTTAAAACTTGCAATGATTTTCCGCAAAAGCTGTATTCGCGGAAAAGGTATGCAAACTGCATAGGATGGTTTTTTTTTGTATTTCCGTTGATCAGTATTGTTTGCATACTCTAAAACGTGGGTCAGAAACACATACCGGATTTTTTTTGTACAATATCGAACATAACATAAAGTAAGTTTGGTCGTAGTGATACTTCCACTGAGTTGCATACTGTAAAACGTGGGTCACTAACATAATATGTCACGTCCGCCCGGTCATTAGGTCCTCAGAAGTGCAGGTGTATGCACTTTGGACATGCCAACATATGGGGCATGTTTTGGTCAGGAGCACCGCATTCGCACTGGGACGGACACCCAGGTTGGGTCAATAATCCCCCATTTCGCTAGATGGTGCCAACAGCGGCCTGCTGGGGTCTGTAGTCGATTGATTGCTTTCCATACAGGCCACTGTTGGTCACGTGCGGCTGGCAGGTGCTCCTGGGGCTGAAGAAAGTCGGGTGGTGACGGGTGCTGGTTTTCCCACAGGTATCTGCTCATCGTAAGCGGTTGGTCTCCTTGGATAGACCTTGTACAGCTGAGAAAGCTCTTCCGGCTCTTAAGTCTACCCAGGGCTGTTGTGTGTTCGTAGAGGGGATGAAGGAAGCGGCTTCTTGCTTATATTTCTCAATTATAAGCAAGTGGGGCTTTGATGGTACTTCAGGGCACATTTTGTATAAGCAAACTATGGCAGACGAAGACGATTCCAGTATGTTTATGTGTTCTTTTGTGCCTCTGCGCTTAGTTTGTGGCGAAAGGAAAGGAAAGGTATACCACAAGTAAATAATGAGAATCTCTTCGAAATTTTGGCATCCATTGGGTCAAGTATACAATACCCGGTCATGAAGGCGCAGATTAATTTTATCACCCGAGTTCCAGCACGTGAGAAGGGAAACATCAAGCCGATTATAATCTGTTTTTGCAATCGCTATGTAAAGGAAGATTTTGTAGCAGCTGCTCGACAAGCATCTAAGCCGAACCCGCTCACATCGGGTCGACTCGGACTTCCAGGCAATCACAGGATTTATATCAATGATCACCTTACTACACAGAACAAGATTCTTCTGTCAAAAACGAAACAGGCAGCTGCAGAAACAAATTTCCGTTATGTTTGGGTAAAACATGCGAAAATACATACAAGGAAAACCGACACTTCTCATGTGATAATGGTCAAAACAGAAAACGACATAACAAAAATTATATAAAATTTAAATTCACAATTCTAACTCTAGTTATATCAAGTTTCAGTCGCGTTCCATTTATTAATTTATCTTCGCTACCTATTGGTTTGCAGTTTGAGAGCCATTGGTCATGGCGTGCTTGTCATGTTTTCCACCTATTATTGTGTCTAAGTTCGGTGTCACCCAACAAGTTGGCTAAATATTACTTACGTGTAGTCGTTCTGTGCCAGTTAAAAATCAATCTTAATTACGCCTATACAAAGCTCCGTTTTGCTTATTCAATGCCCTATCGTTGTCGAACGGCTCCTTGCGGGCTATCTATTGTTCCTATACATACGTCATTAGTAATGAATGCTCGAATGAGTCTCGCCGTTGGTCACTGTGTCTTGCTGTGTGTCGGTGTATTATTGCTGTCTACCTGCTACCGTTCAATTTATCAATTAAAAATGTATACCTTGATCTTACAATGCCTCATTATATCGTTGCATTGTTGTACTTTTGTTAATAATATAGTCACAATTATGCCTAAAAATGTTGGGTCTTAATATATATTATCAAAATGTGCGTGGATTGCGTACTAAAACGCATAGCTTCTTTAGGAACTTAAACATGAATTCGTATGATGTTATTGTTCTCACGGAAACATGGTTAGAGGAAAGTTTGAACGATAGTGAATTATTTGATAGCAGATATTTAGTGTGGAGAAGGGACCGTGATTATAATCGTACATCTCAGAAGCGAGGTGGTGGTGTGCTAATTGCGGTAAGGAATCATTTAACCGTTGTAGAAAAAAGTGATTGGCGTAGTTCAGCGGAGGATATCTGGGTGACTATTGTTTTGAAGAGGTCTAGACCGTCGGTAAGTTACAATATTCATATTTGTGCATTGTATCTCTGCAAGGAAAACTTAGGAAACTCATACTACACACAGTTACAGAATTTTTCGACTTCACTTAACAACTTAATGATGTCAAATACTCGTGATAAATTTATAGTCTTAGGTGATTTTAACTTTGGTTGTCAAGTAGATTGGATTAACAGCAACGATAGCTCTGGTCTATTGCCTACAAATATTTTGGGACAGCATATTACACACTTCTTTGATACAGTAGATACCTGCAGTCTGTCTCAATATAATAGTGTTCGTAACTCAAACGGTAGGTTATTAGACCTAGTATTCTCAAATGACTCTGTTAAAGTTAAAGAATGTACCGAACCTCTAGCTATTCCTATAGATATGCACCATAAGCCCATTGTTGTTTTAGCTGAATTCGTCGTAATACACGCATTTGAAGAAAAAAAATGCATGAAATACATTTTCCATAAAGGTAACTACGAATCTATTAAATCTGCACTTGATCAGGTCGATTGGGACAAGTCCCTTAATGCTGTGTCACTGGATCAAGCAGTTGCCTTTTTTTACAATAAACTTTATGAACTTATTGACGAGTTCATACCAAAAAAATCAATAACACAATCACTGCACCCACCCTGGTATAATAGCGCTTTAGTAAAAATTTTAAAGGAAAAATACAAATACCATCGCAAGTTTAAAATGTATGGTAACTTGTCTGATTACAATTCATTCTCTTTACGGCGCAGTAGGGCAATAACAGTAGAACAGGAATGTTTTGATAAATACATTGAACGTATTGAGTCCTCAATTAAAACCAACCCAAAGGCGTTCTGGTCATTTGTAAAGAGTAAGAAAAACAGTAACACATTTCCTAACATAATGCACTATCAAGATCAGTCTGCAGACACTGGTGAGGCAATTAGCAACTTATTCTCTAGCTATTTTATTACTACCTTTCTAAGCCCTGGCACGTGCACGCCTGATCCAGAGCTCCCAGCTACTGGTGATGCTTACTCTAGCTCAAGTCATATTAGCTCCATAAGCGTTTCCCGGGACAAAGTTCTTAAATTACTAAAAACTTTAGACCTTTCTAAATCCGGTGGATCAGACAGGATTCCACCCTTGTTCATAGTAAACTGTGCTGAGAGCTTGCTAACGCCAATCTGCATTCTCTTTAATCGTTCGTTATCCGAAGGTACTGTACCTCAAATCTGGAAATCCGCATTCATCACATCTGTACATAAGAAAGGGGACAAGTCCAATGTTGAAAACTACCGCCCCATCTCTAAGCTATGCCTATTTTCTAAAATATTGGAACGCGTAGTTTATGACGAGGTATACTCAGCTGTACAAAACAGTTTAGGTGATGAACAGCATGGGTTCATACGTAAGCGATCCACCACTTCGAACTTGATCCTGTCTAACCATTTTATATCAAGAGGGATGGAGCAGGGCGCGCAGGTGGATGTAGTTTACACCGACTACAGCAAGTGTTTTGACCGTATAGATCACAGAGTGCTTTTGCAGAAGCTACAGAGTGTTGGTATACATGGTGATCTATACCGTTGGTTTTGTTCTTACATAGAGAATCGGGTGCAGGCCGTTGTTCTTCATGGCTATACGTCGGGGTGGGTCACGGTGCCATCTGGGGTACCTCAAGGTTCACTGCTGGGTCCTCTGCTGTTTGTTATATTTATATCTGACATCAAGTCTTGTTTTAAAAACTCATACATCTTGCTATATGCAGATGATATGAAAATCCTCAAAGAAATACGTACCTTAGAGGACTCGCAACAACTCCAGGATGACCTAAATAGATTTGTTGACTATTGCTCTCGCAATAAGCTCCAGTTGAACATATCAAAGTGTTGTTATATGAGTTGTACACGACAGAAAACCAATTTAGGTAATGGATATAAACTGGAAAACCAGTCAATTAGCCGAGTAGATTGCATTAAAGACCTAGGAGTGATCCAAGATAGCAAACTCTTATATGATAAACACATTGATTACATTGTTAAAAAAGCATCTAAAGCTATGGGGTTTATTATGAGAGCGTCGGCCTGCTTCCGGTCTCTAAAAACTGTCAAAATATTGTATTGCGCGTATGTGCGTAGCCATCTCGAGTACGCATCCCAAGTGTGGAACCCGCAGTACCAAGTTTACATATCTCGAATTGAAGGCATTCAACACAAATTCTTAAAATATTTAGACTACAAGGCGCACCGGCACACTTCAGACTACATTGCCCGATGTAAACATTATCATTTTCTACCTCTTGAACAGAGGCGCAATATTAGTGACATCTGCTACTTGTCTAACATAGCGAATGGCGCTATTGACTGTCCGGAGCTCCTTGCGAATGTATCGCTTCGCACCGGCCAAAGGAGTTTAAGGCAACGGCCACTATTAGATGTACCATTTGCTGCGACCAATTATAGACGGAACACATTTCATATCCGTAGTGCAAGGAGCTTTAATGATCTTGCATTGCGGCTAGACTTTGACCTTGACTTATTCTGCACCAGCTCGAGAGCGATAAGGAAGCGCGCAGGTGATGGGTACTTTGGGGATCGTGTGAACGTCCTTTAGGTAGCTTTTCACTTGTGCATACTCGATTACTGCTTGTGCTGTAATCTATAGGGTATCGACATAAATGGAACATTGACTGAACTACATATAAATTTGAACTTAATCTCATTTTCTGTAGTGTTTGTAGTTGTTTAAAAACTGTAATTATTTACTATTCTTCTTTTTTTTTTTTTCAATTTTTTATCACTCCCCTTGGTTTGTATACCAATAATATATATTACACTAAGTTACCTATATGTGTGGACTTGTAATTAGCTAAATAGTTACCTATATTGTAATTATTTTAATTATTTGTCTGTAAGTCCTCCTAAAAGATTAAAATAAATAAATAAATAAATAAATATGACAGAATCCAAAACCATATTCCACCAAGTTCTGTAGATTAATCTATTTTAAGTTTTCAAACAAAACGAGTTGAACATCGCGTAGAACAGGCTCGGCTTGAGGCTGAGAGCCTGAGATTGCAGCACTGCAGTCTTCTATTGTGGGAAGCCATACTGTTAAGCACTCGATGCTCGTAGTAATAGTAATTATAATTTTACCATAATCACGGTGATTAACAAATGAGTTTACTTAGTTCTTGGATTGCAATTTTGTAAAAAAAAAATATATAATCAATTTCGTTTTTCATTTATTGTCATGATAACGGTCATTAGCAGGCTATAAACTAGCGACATCGACAGTATAAGTAAATCGATCGACAACTTCATTTAAGTATGGAGCTCGATTTTCAGAGCAGTAGTGTGCGGCGGGGCGTGCGGCGTACCGGTCTACACTACGCATATTATATACAATAGGGAGGATTTAGGAGACTGGACACTACTGGAAGTAAGGGTAACCTTCACCTGTAGCAGTGTACAGGAAAACGTTGTAAGGACTCTGTCCTTACGATTTCAATAGAAAACTATTCCCTTACATTTCGTAGAGATCAGTAATGTTATCCACGATCTTGTACAAAGGAGTAGAGTAGGTATAGGTATATATGGTGCAAACAGCTAGTGGTGACGTGGTGACATGGCAGCGTGGCGGAGTGGGTGGTGCAGGTGGCGAGCGGCGGCCGGTGATCGATAGCTGCCGATGCCGCATAACGCCGCTCGCCGCGGCTCCGCCAGCCGACACAGGCGTGCCCTACTTGTGGCGACATCACCTACTTCATACGCAGCAGATACTGTTCATACTTCTTTACTGGACTTGTTGTCTATCAGGCATATTCGCAGCATATTCGCTTTACCGAAACGAATCTTTAACGGTTTAACTGGAACTAAACTGAAAGGACTAATTGGAGGACGCGTTAAACCAGAGATAAGAGATTGTTGCTTGGAATCTTGGAGAGACGAGTCATGTTAGAAACAGTGGTCAAATGACGGCTGAGATCGTCTAAGTCAATTGAATTAGGAAGGTGTAAGTGTCCCGGTTTGACGATACAAAGAGATCCAAGAAATTTCCAAATATCGGTAGAAGAGGAAGAATTGATAGTATCCAGAATGTGGCGGCGTTTAGCATTACGTATCATCTGATTGCATCTATTCCTTGCAGCCTTGAACAATGTCCAGTTCTCATCAGTACGATCCCTTTTAAACTTACGTATGTGTGAGCACTATGTAGCTAATATAAAGCTACCTTTTACTGGGTTCGTCTTTCACTGACTTGAATGTGCCCTGGCGGTTGAGAGTATGTCATGCTCACTCAAATGTCTCGCTGGTGATAGCGTGTGTGTTGGATCATTAAGTTCCCTTCAAAATGGTTGAGCTAATTGGTGCCGATCTATGCGTCATGTTCGTGAACGGGCGCCGTCAGTTGGGACTGGTCGTCTCTTAGCTGCCACGGCTTATTTTTAATTTAGTTGTTTTTAGTTTTTTGTCTTTTTCATTACGGACGCTTTTAACGTGCACGTCCTTCTACATTGTTCTCACATCTATATTTTCAAAATGAACGATGTAACCAATATTATGTAAAATATTTGATTTAAAAGAGTGTCCGTGGAGTTTCTTGCCCGTTCTTCTCCAGGATCTACGCTTTGTAATGGGCAACTAGCTTCATGTTTCTGACTGACCGACCCAAGACCGACCCCTTGACAATTCAAAAGTGCCTGTAATTGGTTTATTTGAAATAAATAAATGCTTTGAGTTTGAGTTTACGGAACGCGCCGTCCCTACGTCGTATTACCATCTGTATTCCTCTTGTCATCCATGGTGCAGGTGCAGGTGGGCATTTTGGCAGAAGTATGGATGTTATACAGGTTGACTACAACATCGTTGAAGATGGCAACCTCGTCGTCAAGCAAGTGGCTTCCATCATAGTCTCCTAATCGGCCACAGATGCATCTTTCTTGAGCTTCTCGACGTTCATCCGCGCAAAACAACGCCTGTCCAGAACCTTGGGTTTAGGTTTGGGAGGTTTTAGGATATATGAAAAGAAAATCATGTCGTGATGAGAAAAGCCAGGGGCGTCATGTTGGCCATGGGAAGAAACGAGGGAGAGATTAGGGGTGAGGATTAGATCGAGCCAGGTGTCATCTCCAACAGTGTTGTGAACTTGTGATGAGTAGGCTGGAGCGGCAGCACGTGCAGACTAGCTGACGCGATAACATGGAGCAGTTTAGGATTGTGTTGAGATCAGCCATGAAAAATAAATTTGGCAGAAGCAGAATAATGTGAAGAGGAAGTAGCAAGTATTTTTTTAAGGAAAGTTATTGCGAAAGTATATGGCCATACCACCCCCTCCTTTACCAATTGACCATTCCGTATAAGAACGAAATTAGTAAGAGGGTAAGCGGTGCACAGGAGATGTGGTTTTAGCCAAGTTTCGAAGATCAGGACAGCGTGAAGTTACTGTTATTAAATGCGTCGTACAGCTCGCTGTAGTGGCTTGGAACACTGAGCATTAATGTGACTAACATTTACCATCCGATCAGACTTATCATTGAAAGGAGACTGCCCGAGGACGGGCCCCACTGTGTGGCACCCTGTCAACACTATTTATTTATCGAAAATGATGTCGTATTTTATCATATTTAGTTGTTTTTAACCGACTTCTGAAAAAGGAGGAGGTTATCAATCGAATGTTTTTTTTTTGAAAGTGTATACTCTCGAGGTGGTCCCATTGTCACCAAGTCAGAATCTGATGAGGGTATCCCACGGAAATCGAGGGAAACCCTCAAATTTCATAGGCACACCTATAGCGATTTGGGCATTTTTTATAGTAACTCGTGCATTTACTCCCGGAAAGCACCATTTGGTGATGTGGAACTGACGATGAAGACCACAGATGGCCATCGGAACTACTCAATTATACCCAAGTATTTCACGGGTTGCGATTCGATTACTTTAATATGGTTGCTAAGTAATTTATGCTCGTCAAAATGCATAATGGTGATGATGACTTCTCCATGGAGCTCCAGTTCTCCGGGTTCTTACTAGGAGAACTCCTCAACAATTAACGTCCCTGCATCGGGAAAAGCAATAATTTGAAAAACGTGATGAGCAGTTGACATTGGGTTATTGTAACTTAGATAAATTACAAACTGACCCACTAAAAAGTGAAAAATAAAAACTTTTTTTACAAAAAAAAAAACACCCGATTTCCAAAATTAAAGTTATTTTTCACTTTGTAGTGTATTTTTTGGAAGTCGGTTGTTTTTTTTTTTTGTAAAAAAGTTTTTTTATCAACATTTCTTTCATCCAGGCATTGGAAAACCTAATAAATATTTATTTTACTGACTTTGAAGTACATCCGCCGCCATTCAAAGATTCAAACCTAACCTGAATGTTGCCAAATGACAAACTACTGTAATCAAATAATTGTTATCGATTGAAAATGAAGATACTTCTTATTAATCCACATGGCACTTTACGAATATGTTTCAAATGCTACTATACCCAAATACAACTAAAATATTTCATTATTGTACTGAATATACTCAAAAACATAAACGTGTTTCAAGACAGTTGTGATAATATATCTATAATTTATACAGCGTGCCGCCGCTATCGCGACATTAACCTGTGACGCGAACACAGTTCCGCGTTTTCGTTTTATAAAGTTATTTTAATTTAATTAAACGTTATTATTTATTGATTTATTTTCAATTTTCTAAAATAGCATCTTGTAGCAACCTGTAGCGCAGAGATGAAATTAATACGAACGAGAAAAAAAACTCGGTTGGCGTAACCTGCCACTCGAGTTTTTTTCTGGGGGTTTTGCAAAAAAATCATTCATGAAGCTACTCACAGCTGGGTCAGAACAATAGACAAACGATGAACAAAAAAGAAAAGGGTGGAAGTCAGAGACCTTACCAGCTGACATAGAACAATCCTTATTTTGGTAATTATTTTATGATTTATTTTGTTTGCAATTTTTTTTTGCAATTTACTTATTATAATTATTTTATCTTATTATAATTTTTATGATTACTGACCACTAGCCTTACCTGGTTCTTTAATAATGTCGCGATAGTGGCGGCACGTATATAAAACAAAGTCGGGTTTGTTCGAACACTTATTTATAACTCGAGAACGGCTGGACCGATTTTCATGGTTTTTGATTTGTTGTATTTGTCTCCGTCCCGAATAGCAGAATAACTATTAAAAACATTGGAAAATTGACGAAAAAAAAAATGAAAGAAAAAAATCCAATACAAAATGTTCATGGATTTCGTAACTGTCAAACATTTATGTTCATGCCGTCGATACGGTAAACTCTCCCCTCAAATTAAAGAACGTATTTAAATAAAGGTTTCAAATCGACAAGATATATCCACAATATTCGGATAATGGCGTATTTTAGATTTTTAAAATGTAGAATAATATCAGTAATGAAAAAGGATTGACATTATATGTATTGGTTGTCAAATATTTATGCGTGCGTTCAGAAATTTATTTTGTGTAAACTAAGTCTTTTCATATTTTAGACTTTTTTACTTTAAAATTCCGGTATTTTTCTTTTCAGTAAAAAATCATAGTTCAATTCTTAAAATATAAATTAAGTTTTCCTACAGAATTCAAAATGTTCTCAGCTTGCGCCTTCGGGAACTTCGCGCGTTTACATTAGAATATTCATAGCTAAGACAGGACAACGTCTGTCGGGTCAGCTAGTATTACTTATTATAAATAACCCATTCGATTTAGTAAATCGATTACCAAAATATATAAACCTGGTTACACCGACACCATGCATAATGTCAGACTGTCGAAAGATTTCTGTCAGCTTTGAGCCAAATAGTGGTGACTCACGCGACTAGTCCTCCTAGGAAGGCGACGGGTCCGCCGCCGATGAGCCTGATCTTTCGGTGGCACGAGTCGAACAGCGAGAGCCTGGCGTGAGGCGGCGGCGGCAGGCGCACCGTGCCCGAGGTCGCGGAGCGCAGCATCCGTCACCAGCACATGACACTGACACCGCACTAGCCGGGCGCGAGCGCGTCCGCTGCGCCGCGCATCGCACGCGCGTGGCTGGGCAGGCGGCCTGTGGCGTACTGCCGCCGCCGCCGCCTCTCCGCCGCGCCATCATACCCCCCGTCCGACCGACCCCACTCCTAATCTGTCTGACATGACTTTGAAACACTAGTGTTCTATTGATTCTTGTTTTTCTGGCTTTTTAAGGTAAACCCATATTGAGAGCTTATGACGAATGCGTTTTTGAAAATTGTGGTATGTTTTTTTAAATATTCAAACTGAATGGTCGGCTATGACAAGCTTTCGAAACAAACACAACAAAGCAGTAAGGAAGTGTTCGGGCAGTGGGTCGCGTGGCGATCAGCTGACTGTGTGGAGCGGCGCGGTGTGAGGCAGGGGGGTGCGGGGAGGTGGGGGTGGGCACTAATCATTGACGTCGACGCACTGTACCTACTCAACAAAACGTAGTTTTGCAAACATGTAAACAATTGACCTCAATTGTCACGGCTGCGGGTGGCGCGGCGTGACTTATGTTTATATTAAGCATTAATTTGTTTTTATGTTTATAATAATTGCTAAAATCATATACTTACTTACTTTAAAACAAAAAAACTTGAGAGGTGTCAAGGGACACCCGGATGGAACGAAGTTCCTTTCGATTAATTAGTGAAGGAATTGTAATAAAATTTTATTTGTATACTCATCATCATCATCATCATCATCATCATCATCATCATCATCATCATCATCGCGACACCACACTGTGCAATGCGAAATAGAAATGAAAATATCTGGCTTGCTTTCTATAGGAGAGAGAGAGAGAGACAGACAGAGAAACATGCGCACGCCGCAGTCGCACGGCTTACAATACATAGGTACATACATAGCTTACTATAGCAAAAAGTGTCGTGACATTTTTCGTTCCCATTTTTTCCGTCTAGCCCCCTTTCACAACGCGCGATAAGGAACTTCGTTCCAAAAAACAAACAAACAACTATTAGAAGACTAGTTTATTGAAATTGTTAAAGAGCTGTGGATTTTGTGAATTAATAAATACTTAATAATAATAATAAAACAAAAAAACCGGTCAAGACCGAGTCGGACTCGCGCACCGAGGGTTCCGTTCCGATTTCTGAAAAAGTGTGCTATTTAGATACATCCATTGATATAAAAACTTCGCAGTAATATAAATAAGTCAATGGATACATCTTTTTATTTTTTCTGTAATCGTTACATAAACTTCTGTCACATACAATACTTTAAGTTTTTTCTCTATGCAAACTTCGGAGATAAGATTGACCGATATTTTTTTAAAAATTTTTCACCTAAAGTCGAAAACTATGCGGCCTAAAAAAAAAGTTTGAGAATGTGCAAACAGCACTCTTTCATAATATGATACCCCACATGCCCTAGCCCCACTTCTAATTTTTAAAACCCCCTTTCAGTCCCAGTTAAAAAAAAAAAAATCTTTCTTATTTGCAAAATAGTTGGGCAAACGTCATTTAAAACTGTTCTTTTCAAGTTGATAGCATTGGTAGTTCTTGAGATATCCAGCTGTAAAAGACGGACAGGCAGATAGACTGAGTCGCGCCATAAGGGTTCCTTTTTACGATTTTGGTACGGAATCCTAAAAAACGGGCCAAGTGCGTGTCGGACTACTCACAATGAAGGGTCACAGGGAAGGGGAAGTTGGTATGAAATTATCCCGAGAACAAAGTTAACATTATAGTTGAAAAACATGTTCTCCCATACATTTCAACAGTAGATGTAAGTTTGTACTCACAATATTGAGAGATTTACCATGTTATTTTAAACCACAAACTTCTTATAGGTTTTCCTGTAAGCTACAGGCACAGTATAAAAACATACAGTAGGACGACGCCTTTGACCTCGTGGTAAATGCCGACAACGTGTAGACATTGTCGCAACAGCAAGGAATGTCCCAAGTAAACGATATTAATTAATTACTTTGTTTATTTGAGATCAACATCGTCATCATCATTATTATTATTATAAACGACATTTGAGTGCCTGCTTATTTCTTAAGTTTTTTGAAATTTGAAAATTTTTGAATCCGCCATCTTGGACTCAAAAACCATGAAAATCCCACCCATGTCATTATTATTATTTCCTTTATTTCATTTTATACACATATAAGTTACATTTTTAAATATTAGAATATAAAAACAAAACACAAGGGTCGTGACCACGGATATCGAGGGATATGCCTTGGGGGCGTGGCACGTGGCGCCTCGATATTATAAAATTGGTCTTATGTTCGAACGGCGGCTGTACGCTTCATTCAGTCGCTTTGCAACTGCGTACAGTGCGTATTGATGCGTAAAAAACCAAAATGCCGAGTTGTGCTGTAATTATTTGTAAAAATAGGTCAAATACCATCAACCTGAAGACAAATGGCGTGTCCTACCACCGGTAAGTAAACAATTAAGTCACTGTTTTATATTTTAAATCAATTTTTAAATGTTTTACTAACTTTCGTCCCGAGCGACACGAACTAGCCCGAGAGTGCCCGAATCTTCCCGAACGCAACGAGCGTTTTGGATTTAGGGAGGAGCAATCGAGTGCGTGCGGCTGATTTTATCGATATGCGTATTATTGCAGTTAAATATTTTTTTACAGAACTCAATGAATATTCTCGTATTACATGTATAGTAAAAGAGGTTTGAACCAAATTAAGACATTGTTATTTCAATACAGTTACACGTGAAGTGTAAAAACTTAAATTAATATTATGCCTAAAAGATTTTGACTAATGAAGTTTTTAATTTATAGTACAATTATGTTAAGTATTAAGATAAATACATATTATATTTCATCCAATTATTTATTTTTGGTCAACAAATTACAATAATTTATGTTCGATATGCAAAAATATTCAATTATTATTTAAAAAAATCTGGCTATTTGGCGATTTCGTAAGGTGGGCCCTAGACGATTAATAATATTGCGAAATATTATTGACCGAGTGAATTAATATTGAAGACTGCGATGGTTAAAAATTGTCGAAAAAAGGGTACCAAAAGCCCTTAACCACTTCATCGGGTCAAATGTATTCAAATCCATTGATTTTCATCAATTCGACCAGGAGCCGTTAAATAATCATATCATTCAGTTGATAAAATGTGTCATGGAAAAATACATTGACATAAGACTTCACTTTTTGGCAAAAAATGTGACACCAAAAATTTCAAAGCGTCAAGTGCTATCCAAATATTTACATTTTACTGGACAATAAATAATTCTAATTTTATTTGATTTTTATTTGCTATTTCCTTATTTTTATTATTACAGTTCCCACTGCTAAGACTCAAGCCTACTCTCTATTATATGAACTCCACACTCAATTAAACTGAATTAAACCAAACCTGAATAAAGGTAGGCTAATGGGTACACCTCTGCCTAACCCTACGGGGATTACAGGCGTGATGTTATGTTATGTTATGAATGTAGGTAGGCATTTTTGATTATATTATTATATAAATATACAGTATTATATTTAACAGAAAGCGTTCCCTTTAACCGGTAATAAAATATTAAGAAAATTAAACTAAGTTATTTTAATACAAGAATGTGCTAAAATTAAATATCGATAAAAATTATCGACCATCGCTTTCGACTCCCTAATTGCTTGCGTGTGCATTGAATGTTCGCGAATAGCAAATGTTTACAAGTGAATGCCCCGCCCATTCTATGTATGTGTGCTATTAGAAATTGATTTAGTGTAGCTGCTATCTTCTTAATGTGCGTGTTCAAATTTTAAGTGTGTGTCGTAAGTACACTATTTGTTAATGTTGTGATTATTTGGGTGGGAGATAAGCGGCGGCACTAGGACTCCTTATTATTCCGCAATGAAGGCATATCTCCGGATATCTATGGTCGTGACGGAAAAATCTTATTTTTTTTTCGCCTAGCCCCATCAGTCAAGTTCGTACTGTCCGTTCCAAAAAAACTTAAGGAATAAGCAAGCAGGTACTCAAATGTTACTTTGTCGTATCTCTGTATTTTTCTGTGTACATAAATTAAATAATAATAATAAATTAAAACAATAATATAATACAATCAACACGATAGCCCTGAAAATCGTGTCCCGAGCGAACATGGTGGAAGTATGCAGCTCGGGCTCGCGCCTCCCGCGTCTCGCCCCTCACGCCCCGCACGATTGCCTGTCTAGACGGCTTCGTCGGACGACTGTATGATGTATAGACTGTGCTACAGGTAAGTAAGTATAGTAGTTCTATAATTACAAAAAGTAAGAAAAAGTTTTCTATATTTTTTTAAAAATTTGGGGCTCAGTAGTTTTGGAGATAAGGGTGGGGGGATAGTCAATTTTCGTCTATTTTCTTAGATAACTTTAAAACGATTTATTTAAAAATTATAAAAAATGTATTTGAAACCTTCCTATTTAAGACCTTTCATTTAATATGTCACACAAGGAGCTCGTGGCTAAATAATAACAGCCGCACGGGTCGATCCGTCAGGTTAAGCTACGCTTGCCGGGGTTGGTCAGTGGATGGGTGACCATCTTTACATACCGAGATTCCTCCGTGCCTCGGAAAGCACGTTAAGCCGTTGGTCCCGGCTGTTATTCGTGGATCTTTGACAGTCGTTACGGGTCGTCAGAAGCCCGAAAGTCTGACAACCAGTCTTACCAAGGGGTATCGCATTACCCAGTAACTGGGTTGTGGAGGTCAGATAGGCAGTCGCTCCATGTAAAATACTGGTATTCAGCTGCATCCGGTTAGACTGGAAGCCGACCCCAACATAGTTGGGAAAAGGCTAGGCAGATTGATTTAATATGTCACACGGTACAGTTTACAATTATTTTTTTTAATTTTCTTATTTGCTCCCTAAAAGTGACCCCCCTATTCAAAATTTATTTATTTACTTTAGCCGTACGTGTTTGGGTCACAGAAATCCATATGTGTACTAAATTTCAACTTAATCGGTCCATTAGATTCGGAGCAAATTGGCTGTGACAGACGGACAGACACACGAGTGATCCTACAAACGGATGAAAAAATATTGCTTGTAGCCGAGATAAGAATGTAGAGATCTGTTTTTAATATTTCTGTGGCTGAGATGGATATGATGTATGGAGATGGGTGTACCAGCTGAGGAAGTTTGAATTCTCTTTTCCTTCCGCCAAACGTTCCTTTCTTCCCTTTCCAAAGTGATTGAGGCCTGTCCATACAAATAATTCCCTAGCTTTGTTCATCAAAGCTTGCTTCAATACGGTTGGTCAGGTGCGAGAGTTACGACTCACGAGTTCAAGACATTTTGATGGCCATTCTGTGCCATCTTATGGTCGCTAATAAAGCACTGGGGTGGATATTCTTACTCTGGGGAATCTGCATGAGTTGGTGTAACTTGGAAAAATTTAAAAATGGCGTTCCACGAGGCAGCATTCTTTCCCCGCTCCTGTTTCCCATTTTTATTAACCTCTGACTTCCGAGCTTTAGTGTGCTTATTAAGTTGTGCGCCGCCCGCGCCGACCCACCGCCGCCGAACAGCGTATCGGCGCAAGTTCTGAATGTTTTAGAACTTACAGTTTTAGGCAACCCTACAACATCGCTCACACTCTTCTATACTGAATTTGGAAGTTTCGAACATAGGCATGTCTAAATGCCTAGACCTAAATACAAAAAGTAAAGTAGCGACCCACTGAGCACCACACAGTCCACCATTCAACCTAACCATTGATATAAAAATATAAGTCAATGCCATACTGAGTTTATACACACGCTTTCACGCTAAAACGGCTGCACGGATTTGAATGACATTTGGCATACGATGACCTGGATTAGGACATAGGATACTTTTTTAGTCTAGATTGAAGTGTGTGCCGTTCGGGCGATTGATTAACGAAAATAAAGAAACTTATATGTGATGACAAGAATTACTCTGTAATTGCTATTTTAGTGTCTATTTCTCTACCGACAGGCAAGTAGTTTACTTAGTGATGGCCAAGGTCTTCTTGGAGCATTGCGTAACGCACACAAACCGAGAGGACGGTTGCGTCACGGTAGCGCTAGTGGCTGGCGCTGCGGACCAATATAAACATAGTGACAACATCGTCAAGTTATCGCCATGTTTCTGCTGAGGTACTCATTTCAATTCGCTTACATCACTCAGTCGCTGCCGAGCACAAGATGGGTCATGAATGTATGTATGTTTAGGTTTAGGTTAAGGTATTTTCCTGTGGGCCTGTATCGCCTGAAATAAATGGTATTATTATTATTATTTAAAAGTCTTTGACACAAATCTCGGGACCATGGGGTCCCGGACCTTTGAAAGGCGTCTGAGGGGCTGAAGCAAACTCGCAGAGGCCCCATAGGCAATTTTAAGGTAAAATGGTAAAAGGAACCCTTACGGTGCGACTAAGTCTGTCTGTCTGTCAAAGCTGGGTATCTCAAGAACTAATAATGCTAGGTAAAAGGAACCCTTACGGTGCGACTAAGTCTGTCTGTCTGTCAAAGCTGGGTATCTCAAGAACTAATAATGCTATCAACTTGAAATTTGGAACAGTGTTAGATGACGTTGAAGAAAGAAATAAAAATAAAATTAGGGGGTGGGGGGTTGTCTTAAAAATTCGAAGTGGGGCTACTAGCACATGTGGGGTATCATAATTATGAAAGAGCGCTGTTTACTCATTCTCAAACATTTTTTTCTTTTTTTAGGCCGCATAGTTATCCACTTTTGCTGAAAAATATTTAAAAAATACCGTCCCCCGTCCCCCCATCCACGGAGTTTGCATAGAGAAAAATCTGAAATCATTCATGTGATAGAAGGTTATGCAAAGATTACAGGAAAAATAAAACGATTTCTCTAAATACCATACTTTTTCAGAAATCGGACGGAACCCTCGGTGTGCGAGTCCGACTCGCTCTTGACCGGTTCTTTTAACTAGTACAGGATACACATACAGGTGATCTTTTCCACTAAAGTTAAGTACTGTATTGTATTGCATAGTTTTTTCTTATCAATAACTGGTGAAAAAGCAAGTGTAACATATTTTTGGAACAGGAAAAATTATTAAGATTTCTATTTCATTTTAATTTAATCGGCTTCAGACGACGAGTGTGACATTATAAACGCATGCACTGACGGATGCGCTGATTGGAATCACAACTACATTTGAGCCATGTTCTGACCACTCAATCTGCCTAGCCTTTTCCCAACTATGTTGGGGTCGGCTTCCAGTCTAACCGGATGTAGCTGAATACCAGTATTTTACATGGAGCGACTGCCTATCTGACCGCCACAACCCAGTAACTGGGTAATACGATACCCTTTGGTACGACTGGTTGTCAGACTTTCGGGCTTCTGACGACCCGTAATGACTGTCAAAGATCCACAAATGACAGCCGGGACCAACGGCTTAACGTGCTCTCCGAGGCACGGAGGAGTCTCGGTATGTAAAGATGGTCGCCCATCCACGGACCAACCCCAGCAAGCGTAGCTTAACCTGATGGATTGGCCCGTGCGGCTGTTATTACTTAGCCACGAGTTTCTCATTCGTGTTCTGACCAACTACATGTTAAATTGATAAGTCAAGAAGCCATTGATTGTCAATCAGTATTCATGTGTCCAAAACCTCCTAAACAGACTGTTTTTTTTTTTTGCAGAAGAATCCTGATGTTAGCTCTTACGAGAATCTTTCTTACTTTCGCAGTCATTTGATTTTCCAATTACGTATTAAATGGCAAAGGCGACACTCGACGCACCTAAACGCGAATAAATGAGTCCGTGTAAAGTAGGAGCGCCGGCCCACAGCAGGGCGAGCTCAGGTGACAGGACTTACCAGAGGCAGTCCAGCATGTCAGAGACATGCACGTGGCGCCCGGGGGCCGCACTCACCTGCAACAACGAACAAGCGGTCAGTGCGGCAGCGTGGCTGGCGGCTCGTGGACATACGAACAAACAAGTAACACTAGCGCGCAGACATCTGGTCGGACAACTCACACTACTTTATAATTTAGTACAAATACTGAAATAAACCTCGACTGCAAAAATAGTTAGCATCTTTAAATACTTATGCGGACGTGCACTCGCCAAGAAAAACGCGCACAACCAGAGATTTAATCGTAATTGAATTCAGATTTCATGGGTTTTAATTTTATTGCCCGGAACCCTAATTATTCTTCTAAAATAAAAGTAGCCTATGTTACTCCTTATAACATCAAACATCTGCCAGTGAACATGCCGTCAAAATCGGTCCAGCTGTTGTGACGTTGCAAAAACAAAACTTACGTAACTCGTAGTGACATCTTCTGTGGACTCATAGAAGCACATTTGACAGAGGCCACAGTTTTAAACTACAGATGGCGCTGGAGTTCGAAGGGATGTTTAGATATTAACATATATCAAATAAGATCATGTAAATTAATTAAAACACGCAATAATTGCATACATCCAGATAAAGCATAAAGTTTCATAAATTTAAATAATTAGGAACATGTCGGAATTGAGATTGTTTAGTCTGTGTCATGGAAGTTTCTCGCATGGACTTTGGAATGACAGGTGGGAGAAATCGTGGCGTCCTTTTGGACCAGAGGTCACAGAGAGACGAACAAAGAATATTATAAAGGCACTTGTTTTTTACAACGGTGACCCGAAACCCGAGGGGTTTTCAGGTCTAATAAAAAGGCTGAACCCTGTGAGTATTTCGTCCTCCATTTGTTTCCCATTCTGGAAGTCCAATGCACATGTATTTGACTACGGAAATTTTGTTCCAGGTCTGGCTGTTTTACTAGCCTGGATATTTCAAGTCCGGGATTGATGAATGCCTGAAGCCATCCGGAGAACATGCATCGTTTAAGTTTGGCTCAACGAGATTTGAGGCAGTGTGGCCATCCATGGTACAGGAAGGCCTTACCAATCCGAATCCTCGTGCGAGGAAACATCGCCGTTCCAGGTAACAGCAATTCTGCTGGACTTCTCCCGTAGGTCGCGTCTGTTCGTGGGTACCAAGGTTTTGTAACCTTGGCGCCATGCCAAGGGATTCTGTTCCACTAATTGAGTGAGACTTGAGCGCTAATTGAGTGCTACTTGAGCTGATGTTAATTTTAAGGAGAGAGATGCATTAGACCTGTCTACTGGGATTATTTTCATACAGAAAGTTAGGCCTTTTGTTAATTAGTCAAGTAAAAAGACCATAACTTCTTTTTGTATTAAGTTGTGTGACGGGTTTACTTTACCCAAGTGAGTAGGTTTCTTAACGTGCACAGCCCTGGTTGGTCAATACCAGGGATGTTGCGGATGCAGATTTTTTCACATCCGCGGATGCGGATGCGGATGCGGATTTTAAGAGGCTCACATCTGCGGATGCGGATGCGGATCTGTACAAAAAACTTGAGTGTGGGTAGAGTAAAAAAAAGACAGTAATATTTATTCTTTCTTTATTTAATAATAAAGTAGCAAGTGAGTTATTATTACTGATTCATTATTTTAGTAATTTTTGAATATTGGAGCATTATATTCAATGAAAAGTAGAATGGCCGCCTTTTCGGACTCCAGTCTGTTTCGCAAGGGTTCGTTTATTAATCTTGCGCTACTAAATACTGTTCACTTGGAACACTGGCTGGTGGAGCTCATATGAATTATTGGTCAATCAGCAATTCAGCAAGCGCGGTCGACACGTGCCACTCGCCGGGCCCGCCCCTTTCTTGTTGCGACCTGCTACACATCCGCATCCGCATCAGCTCAGCATCGATTTATGCGGATGCGGATGCAGATGCGGATGTCTAAATCCATGCGGATGTTCCGCATATGCGGATGCGGATGCGAATATTCGCAACATCCCTGGTCAATACCTTGCGATTGAGCTAGTGGTATTAAAGCATTCACTTCGCGAATCCTTACAAGCGACCTGAGTCGTTATTTTGTAATATCTCATGTGGTGTACTTCTGTTATACCTTGGAACGGAGACAGGGTCTAACAGGGGTACACATTTTAGTGTGTAAGACTAGGAGGAATTATTTATGATTAATTGCCTCATTCACTGTATTTCTATGCAAGGTGATACTTCTTAATACAGTGAATAAACTTTGCATGTGTATTGAGGTATGTGTCTTTAATTTCATTCTTTCCAGATATTTATATATATACCTTTATAAATTTACTTTCACACGGTCGGAAACTTTATGTTTCATCAACAATTTAAAATTCTATAAAGCGCCGGGTGACACTGTTTCGGAGATTAGTCGGAACAAATAAACAGAGACAGGAAAAAAAAAACTTTTTTGTACTGTAAGTAATACTAGTAAGTAATAACTTAATAAGGCATGATGGGGTTGGCGTGTCCATTGGGATAAAAACCCCAATTAAATCAATAAATATTACAAAAAAAAAAGTAATAGGTACTAACGTGCTGTTAAGCCGTTGGTCCCGGCTGTCGTTACGGGTCATCAGAAGCCCGAAAGTCTGACAACCCAGGGGTATCGTATTACCCAGTTACTGGGTTGTAGAGGTCAGATAGGCAGTCGCTCCATGTAAAATACTGGTATTCAGCTTGCATCCAGTTAGACTGTAAGCCGACCCCAACATAAATAGTTGGGAAAAGGCTGGGCAGATTGAAGTAATACCTACTTTCATAATTATGCATTTAGTAAAAAGCTGTTATTTTGACATTACAAACACACTTCAAGTTTATTTATTTGTGTATAATATGAATTACATATACCGCGTGAAACATCTTGTTCACCCGACCCACCCCGTCGCATCGCATTGCCTGCCCGAACTAATACTAGTTTTCGCTCGCGGTGTCCTGCGTGAGCGACGAATACGACGCGACGCAACGCAACACGACGCGACGTAATGCGACGCGATGCTACACGCTACAAATGTCCTAAGTTAATTTGGGCCATTAATTCTCGAATCATGGAGAAGTACAGTACAATTTTGCTCGAAAGTTCATATTTAAAGTACAGACTTTTAAAAAAATATCGTAAAATATCGTTTGTTTTTTGTCCCACAACAATTTTTGTTCACGCACTGCGGCGATCAACGCTTCTGAATCAACCATTTCGTAGTTCGTGGTGTCACGTCTGGTCGCCCTCAAAACAAGTACGCGTTACGTCGCGTCTCGCCGCAGACTGCCACATAGGCGGCAAGTAGGGAATGCCGTTGAGTTGACCGCGTTCGTTGCGGTCGCAGCGTCGCGTCGCGTGTATTCGTCGTTTACGCAGGACACCCCGTTACGTGGTGTCCTGCGTGAGCGACGAATACGACGCGACGCGACGCAAGACGACGCGACATAATGCAACGCGATGCTACACGCGACAAATGTCCTACGTGATTTTGATCATTACTTCTCGAATGATGGAGAAGTACAATACAATTTTGCTTATTAAAAGTTCATATTTGAAGTACAGACTTAAAAAAATGACGTAAAATATCGTTTATGTTTTTTGTCCCACAACAATTTTTGCTCAAGCACTGCGGCGATCAACGCTTCTGAATCAAACATTTCGTAGTTCGTGGTGTCGCGTCTGAAAACAAGTACGCGTTACGTCACGTCTCGCCGCAGACTGCCACATAGGCCGCAAGCAGAGTATGCCCTTGAATTCATCGCGTGCGTCACGTTCGCAGAGTCGCGTCGCGTCGTATTCATCGTTCACGCAGGAGAACCCGTTCTGAATTTTTAGGGCTCCGTACCAAAATGGTAAAAAAGGAACCCTCAGTCTGTCTGTCTATCTATCTATCTGTCTGTCACAGCTGGATGTCTCAAGAACTACTAATGCTATCAACTTAAAATTTAGAATAGTTTTAGATGACGTTGACCCAACTATTTTGCAAATAAGAAAGAAATTAAAATATTTATATTTTTTTTGCAACAGGGACTGAAAGAGGGTCTTAAAAAATGAAAGTGGGGCTACTAGGGCATGTGGGGTATCATATGAAAGAACGCTGTTTGCACATTCTCAAACATTTTTTTTCTTTTTTTAGCCCGCATAGTTTTCGACTTTTGATGAAAAATGTAAAAAAAATACCGTTCCCCCCCCTTATCTCCGAAGTTTGCAAAGAGAAAAATCTTAAATTATTCTATGTGATAGAAGTTTATGTAAAGATTACAGAAAAAAAAAACCGGTCAAGAGCGAGTCGAACTCGCGCACCGAGGGTTCCGTTCCGATTTCTGAAAAAGTGTGCTATTTAGAGACATCGTTTTATTTTTCCTGTAATCTTTACATAAACTTCTATCACATAGCATAATTTCAGATTTTTCTCTTTGCAAACTTCGGAGATAAGGGGGGGAACAGTATTTTTTTTTACATTTTTCATCAAAAGTCGAACACTGTGCGGCCTAAAAAAAATAAGAATATGTTTGAGAATGTGCAAACAGCGCTCTTTCATATGATACCCCACATGACCTAGTAGCTCCACTTTGAATTTTTAAGACCCTCTTTCACCCCATGTTGCAAAAAAAATACATATATTTTTATTTCTTTCTTATTTGCAAAATAGTTGGGTAAACGTCATCTAAAACTGTTCCAAATTTCAAGTTGATAGCATTAGTAGTTCTTGAGATATTCAGCTGTGACAGACAGACAGACAGACTGAGTCACACCATAAGGGTTCCTTTTTTACCATTTTGGTACGGAACCCTAAAAATGAATTTCGCGGGCTACACAGCGCAATCACCTTAACAATGTTCCCTGCCTGACCAATGTTATATAATATCACACTAATAATATTATAAAGGCGAAAGTTTGTGAGTGTGTGTGTGTATGTTTGTTACTTCTTCACGCTCAAACGGCTGGACCGATTCGGATGAAATTTAGTATGTATATAGCTTATACCCTGGATTAACACATAGGCTACTTTTTATACCGGTCTACGCGGGTGAAACCGCGGGGCGCAGCTAGTACATAGATAAAATGGCCGGGCCCTTCAATAAAAGCCCCCGGAAACGGTGGCTAAAACATAGTGTCGTAGCAACAATGGGACGGCTATCATGACAATCCCGGAATTACAATCAAGATCCCTACCAGCCAGCATCTTACTGGAATACTTCCTTCAAAGGCCTGAATTATGCACGATCACAGGACGACATCGGGGCGTCACGTCAATCCCCGTTTGTATTAGCTCAGGCCAGCAAAAACAGCCAGACCTGGAACAAAATCCCCCTAGTCAAAACAAGAGCTTCCAGAAGGAAAGTAATCACAGGTTCAGCCTGGTCATCACGGAACTGGTGCCTCTCAAAATGGTATTCGTGTTCCGCCGAATAATATCGCTGATGAAAAGACGCTCCTTTTCCCTGACATGCAAATCCTTCAAATGTCCTTCGAGAATTTTCGATACCACAGACGAGGCAAACCCATTTCCGATCATGAACCAATAAGTTCTACTTATGAAACACTGTGCTATAATAAAATGTGAGCAATTAAATCTGTATGTTAATTAATTACGAAAATCTAAATAACAACAAACTAATTATCACAACCAATTTGGAATCCAACGCCATCTCTACAATAACTGTGGCACTACTTTGAGAGAAGTCGATAAGTTTTATATGCTTCCAAGATTCCACAGAAGATGTCGCTACAAGTTACTTAAGCTTTTTTTTTGCTCCGTCACAACTGGGCTTCGACACTTTCAGGGCCGGATTTAGGGGAGGGCAACCGGGGCGAAAGCCCCGGGGCCTCCACAAGCAGGGGGCCTCCACAATCCTTTACCTACAGCCTAAAGTACTTTATACATACATGATTATTTGATTATATTAATCTTAAATATTAACAGAAATCATTGATCTATATTTGTTCACTCCAATCAGGCAATCAGTGAAATGTCAAAATCTCAAATGGCCCTGATAAGCACTTCCAATTTACTACCCATCTTGAGGGAGTACCCCAATGGCTCAATGGCTCAGTGGGGTGGTACTTGCCCGCAACCTCGGAGGTTGGGTATTCGATTCCGTGTCCCATTTAAAAAAAAAAAATATATATATATATATATATATATATATAGATATACCCATGGGCACTTTGTGGCTCCATCGTGCCATATAAGTAGTAATTTGTTGATCCGTTTTCACTTGTTGATCCGGGTGGTATTTGTTGATCCAATGCCAGTCAAACCATACGTAAGTGGCTCTGATTGGAGCCACAAGTGTTAACGCAAGTAATAATAATAATTAAGACATTTTTATACAAATCCACCTTTTTTGCATTTGAGCACTAGTTGATCCGATTCAAATGAGCCAATCAGAGCACACCATTTTTCACGGGCTTTGTCATTGGCTACTATAGATAGATAGAACATGGATGGTATTCAAACAAATAAATTCTTGCATTATACAGCGTGCCGCAGCTATCGCGACATTAACTTCAGACGCGAACATGGTTCCGCGTTTTCGTTTTCGGAGGGTTTGGTGAGTACCGCTGGGGGGGGGAACGGGAGAGAGTGGTGAGGAAGGGGGGGGGGGGTGAGGAGTGGAGGGGGTGGTAAGAGGGATAGGGGGAGGAGTTGTGAGAGGGATAGAGTAATGAGGGGGAGGATGTTGAGGAGGGAAGGCAGTAGTAAAAGGAGAGATCGAGGGGCATGTTGAGGGAGAGAGGGATAGGAGGCACCACTGTGAAAGGCAGAGGGGGAGGTTGGGGAAAGGGGATGCGTCAGGGGAAGGGGTATTAAAGGAGAGATAAGGAAGGGAAGGGGGCCAGAGGGGAGGAGGATACAGGGAGGGGGAGAGGGGGAGGGTGTGGTGAGTGCTGGTGAGAGGGAAGAGAACGGGGGAACGGGAGATGGTGGTGAGCAAGGTGGGGGTGAAGAGGAGAGGGGATGGTGAGAGGGGAGGGGTGATGAGTGGTGGAAGGGATAGAGTAATGAAGGGGAGGAAAGGGAGGGGAGGCAGTGGTGAAAGGCGTAGGGGGAGGTTCGGGGAAAGGGGATGCGTGAGGGGGTGAGAGTGAGAGGGAGATGTGGGGGTTGTGAGAGGGTAGAGGGAGGGGTGAGATAGGGAGGGGAGGGGGTTGGTGAGAGGTGTGCAGAGAGGGGACATAGGGAAGGGGTTAGAGGTGGGGTGAGAGGGACGAGCGCCTTTACACGTTAAAGTTGCACTGATTCATTGAAGAAACCCTGCATGACAGAAATGACATGATGAAAAATAGAAAGTCAAAACGGCACAAAAAACAGAAGTTAACTCCAGTCGTTCGTCGGAGCTAACACACACACTTTTTTTTGTAAATGCATACTTTTATAGATAACTACACCCAGACTGAGGACATACAGACATGTGCTTGCACACAAATGCTTGTCCTGGATGGGATGTCATGGTATGGAATCGAACCCACGACCTGCGGCATGATAGGTGGTATTTTAACCAAATACGCCATTGTAGCCTGTCACTGTCAGAATGCTTCACTGTTAATGGTGTTGTCACATGTAACATCAGGTCACAAAAGCGCACAAAAGCTTCTCTATTATCTTCTATACCTCATCATCATCATTTCAGTTGAAAGACATCAACTGCTGGACATAGGCCTCTCCCAAGCACCGCCACTTCGACCGGTACTGTGGTTCCCGCATCCAGCAGATTCCTTCTTGCGATCTTTACAGGGTCATCGGTCCACCTTGTGGGAGGCCTTCCAACGTTACGTCTTCCGGTACGCGGCCGGCTCTCCAGAACCTTTCGGCCCCATTGGCCATCTGTTCTGCAAGCAATATGCCCCGCCCACTGCCACTTAAATTCGGCAATTCTTTGGACTATGTCTTCCCGAACGCTGCCCAGCCGAGTCGTATTCGACGATTGACCGCTTTCTCGAAATTGGACCTACCTAACTGGGCAGTTGGTCCTAAGCAACATACTCGTCTACAACTTCGAGTGTAGTGTCTCCGATCTTCATGAGAGTGGGTGCTACATGGGCATTTGACGTGACCATCCGTCCATGTCTTATCCATGTTCATTTTAAGACCCACTCTTTCGAAAGCTCTACTCAGGTTATCGAGCATTGTACTACAGTCCTCCGTAGTCTCAGCCATGCCTACTATATCGTCGGTAAACCGAAGTTGACTGACGTACTCGCCATTGATGTTGATGTCTAGCCCTTTCCAGTCCAGAACCTTGAAGGCATCCTCCAGTGCAGCGGCGAACAGTTTCGGAGAGATAACGTCTCCCTGTCCCCCTCGTTGCAGAAGGATAGGTTTGGAGGTACGGTCCTGGAGTCGGACTGACGTAGTGGCGTTTTCGTACAGACACTTCGGCCGCCTAGACCGCTAAACGTAGAGAACTGAAAAAACTCCTTGCAGTAATGCATACTTAGGTTGATCCACTCGATTTTATATTCGCATTACTTCATACATTGTTGGATCCGCCACCATACTCGAGGTGGATCTTACAATGTACGAAGCATTACGAATATAAAATGTACTAGATCAACGTACGTATGCATTTCTTCAAGAAGAGTATAATATGGAACCACATAGTACTTATAACCAATCGAGGTGGATCTGACAATGTATGAAGCAATGCGAATATAATTAATCGAGTGGATCAACGTATGTATGCATTTCTGCGAGGAGAGTTTAAAACGGAACCACAGTACTTATAACCTCATGTTCGAGGTGGATCTAACAATGTATGAAGCAATGAGAATATAAAATTGAGTGGATCAACGTTTGTATGCATTTCTGCAAGGATAGTATAAAACGGAACCACATAGTACTTATAACCTCATATTCGAGGTGGATCTAATAACGTATGAAGCAATGAGAATATAAAATCGACTGGATCAACGTATGTATGCATTTCCGCAAGTAGAGTATAAAACGGAACCACATAGTATGCTGTGCGTGGTGCCGCACCTCTTAGTAGAGGCGGATCTAACAATGTATGAAACATTGCGTACAGAATATCGAGTGGATCAACTTATGTAGGTAGAAAATTATTATAATTTTTATGCAAGGAGTGTGTAAATCAAAAAAAATGGATGTTAGAAGTATCTGAAATTCACTGTATATGGAGCCAATAAGTATTGGTCTTCAGATAAAATTCGGAGCCAAAAAGTATTGTTAAGTATAAAAAAATTGACCGTTACGGATCCACTTTTGTTTAGATGCTAGAGTAAAAAAAATGTCGAGTATAAATATATTTCTGCAAATATATTTGGCAACATCGCCAAGTGGAAGGCGACGTTGCCACTCCGCTCGAAAAATATTAAACCGGAGTCAAGTTATTCCGCATGAAAGGTGGAGTCAATAATGCATTGGCTCACTGCTGGATCAACTAAGTGTGGGAAAGGGTGTTTATATATACGTATAAATTAATTGCAGTATGTGAACAATTGGTTGGTGTTCTTCAATTCTTAAACAAAAACAAATCAATTATTATTGACTAATTGGTAATTTTTTTTCATATTTTTTTATGCAGCAAGGTATGCAGTTTGATAGCCATCAATTCAAAAAAAAAAAAAAAGGGCAAGGGGGCCTCCACTCCTTTGTTGCCCCGAGGCCTCTGGACCCCTAAATCCGGCCCTGGACACTTTCCTAGCGAGTCAAGCACTAAGAAACCGAATTCTAACAGACTCTGTGACGCTAACGGGTGACGCTCACAAGCAACAGGCAACTAAACAAAATAATACGCGTGAAGACGGCATTCTAATTACGTTAATGAAGCTGCAATTAGCCGGACACGTGAGCCATCTAGCGAACACTGGCTAACTACAAGCAAGTACTCAGATCTAATCTGGAGTTTATGACAAAAGATGACGCAAGCCGAACCATACCGCTAGCTTAACTGCAGTTTATATTAGCTTTCATTGAGAAGAATGTATAATTATTATGTACAGTGCAGACCAAAACCAGACCTCAAAAACGGAAGGTTTCGTCAGATTCAAGTATGTTAGTTTATTTTCTGTGCTAAAACTAAAATGGCCATTAAAATATTCTTGACGCCCAACACTACTCATGATCATACATAACATATGATGTAGTGCATGCCTGCATGAAGTTAAATCGTATTTCCGAGACTCATGGCATTCCGCGGGCAACGTAGTCCGGTCAATTTAGACATCCGAGGGTCCATAAATTCGCACCCAGCAGAAAGTTGGTAGGATTGTTCAAAACACCATCATAAATGAAATCTAAAAAGTCCTCATCGATCCGATGCCTGGAAAAAAAATTTACTCGGGGTCAAAGGTCACAAAAACGTGTTTTTCGCTATTTTCAGCAAAACTGTAAGTTCTATCATAAAATTAGTTCCGACAAAAAAACTTTTTTACAAAAACAAAAACCGACTTCCGAAAAAAAACACTACAAAGTGAAAAATAACTTTAATTTCGGAAGTCGGTGTCTTTGGATCTTTAGTTTAGTTTTTTGCCACCGACTTCCGAAATTAAAGTTATTTTTCACTTTGTAGTGTTTTTTTTTGGAAGTCGGTTTTTGTTTTTGTAAAAAAGTTTTTATTTTTCACTTTTTAGTGGTTCAGTTTGTAATTTATCTAAGTTACAATAACCCAATGTCAACTGCTCATCACGTTTTACAAAATGTTGCTTTTCCCGATGCTCGGACGTTAATTGTTGAGGAGTTCTCCTAGTAAGAACCAGGAGAAATGGAGCTCATGGTGAAGTCACCATTACCATTATTTTGACAAGCATAAACCATATTAAAGTAATCGAATCGCAACCTAACCTGTTATATACTTAGATATAATTGAGTATTTCCGATGGCCCTCTGTGGTCTTCATCATCAGTTCCAGTTCACTGAATGGTACTTTCCGAGAGCAAATGCACGAGTTACTATAAAAAATACCGAAATCGATATAGGTGTGCCCATAAAATTTGAGGGTTTCCCTCGATTTCCATGGGATCCCATCATCAGATCCTGACTTGATGATCATGGGACCACTTGGGGCGTATACCCTTTCGAACAAAAAAAGAAAAATCCAAATCGGTCTAGCCATTTTCGAGTAATCGGGGAAAATACATAAAAAAAAAGGTTCCGACGAATTGAGAACCTCCTCCTTTTGGAAGTCGGTTAAAAATTGTCGATAAGATAATTATCTTAAAAAATGTCTCAATACTTTTGTTCCTAAGAGCCACCGTTTCTGAGATATAGTGATTCAAAAAGTTGGAAGAGTTGTAATCGTCATAATATGCACACGTTTCCACACCACCTTTGAGGGAGTGTACTTAGCACGTTTTTTTACGGTCGACGAAACGAGACTGTTTATCGTTGACCATAAACTAGTTGAAAAAAACCGGTCAAGAGCGAGTCAGACTCGAGCACCGAGGGTTCCGTTCCGATTTCTGGAAAAGTGTGCTATTTAGAGACATCGTTTTATTTTTCCTGTAATCTAGAATAATTTCAGATTTTTCTCTTTGCAACGTTGGGTTAAGTAGGATTTAAGGGGGAGCACACAACAGCCGGTCTCCCCAAATGTCAACCTCACCTGCGCGTGACACTGACGGACGAGGCGCTGGCGACCGACTGATGGCGGTATAACCATCCAACAAGCCAACCTAAATTCTTCAGAGCGATGACGGGCAGCAGCGTCATCGTTGCGAAAGGACTGGCTCTGCGGTCACCAGCCCGCATGCCCAGCGTGGTGACTATGGGCATACACCTCCCATGAATAAAGTGCCAAAACAACGGCCTCCAGTTCCCGGTGGTCCCGCTATTCCTGGTCAAGGTAGCGGCCACGGTAACGGCGGGACGGGGGGAGCGAAGAATCCCCGGGTTACGGCAGGCTACCAACGACGACTACATCTGGCTACGTACAATGGACGTTCGATGAGGCTGGACCATCACCTTGCCGAACTTGAGATAGAGTTAGGTCACATTAACTGGCATATACTTGGGTTATCTGTACAAATATTTAATAGACTGCCAGCGGATTATTATTATTTTAATTAATATGTGAGTCTATGTCTAGTCCCAACAGGGTGAATTTACTAACGACTTCTAAAGACTTGAGCCATTAATGCTGAAATTTATATTTAGGGGTGTTTTTTGACAGGGATAAAATGCTATTTTTGTCTTGGTGAAATTTATTTCAAGATTATATTCGGTCATCCAATTAATTGTGGCGTTAAATACAGAATTTAATTTTTAATTTAGATTAATATTAGATACCATGTCCGATGTCCGGCCGTACAAAGTTCGATCATGTGTTATACTCATGAAGTTCGCAAAATTAAATAAATTTGGTATACCTACCTTGAATAGACGCCTTATTTACAACAAAACTATTCGCCAAACCGGTTCAATTTCAATGCCAACAGGTATTAAGGCATAATATCAGAGAACTGTGACCTACTTACATAATGTGCGAGTAGAAAACAATAAACATCCACGCAGAATGATAGTTTTGTAGAAGAATGATGCACTAAACAAAGCAATTCAACCTACTTACATAATGTTCGAGTAGAAAACAATAAACATCCACGCAGAATGATAGTTTTGTAGAAGAATGATGCACTAAACAAAGCAATTCAACCTACTTACATAATGTTCGAGTAGAAAACAATAAACATCCACGCAGAATGATAGTTTTGTAGAAGAATGATGCACTAAACAAAGCAATTCAACCTACTTACATAATGTTCGAGTAGAAAACAATAAACATCCACGCAGAATGATAGTTTTGTAGAAGAATGATGCACTAAACAAAGCAATTCAACCTACTTACATAATGTTCGAGTAGAAAACAATAAACATCCACGCAGAATGATAGTTTTGTAGAAGAATGATGCACTAAACAAAGCAATTCAACCTACTTACATAATGTTCGAGTAGAAAACAATAAACATCCACGCAGAATGATAGTTTTGTAGAAGAATGATCCACTAAACAAAGCAATTCAACCTACTTACATAATGTTCGAGTAGAAAACAATAAACATCCACGCAGAATGATAGTTTTGTAGAAGAATGATCCACTAAACAAAGCAATTCAACCTACTTACATAATGTTCGAGTAGAAAACAATAAACATCCACGCGGAATGATAGTTTTGTAGAAGAATGATCCACTAAACAAAGCAATTCAACACTATCATTTTGATGCCCCTTCCCCATGTATTTATTTGTGTGTCTTCTTCCAGAAATCTCTTTTAGCTCGGTGATCAGTGGTCACGCCCTTTCTAGCCATCTCATCAAAAATAATACATAAGCCCAGTAAGTTTACGATGACAAAAAAACCCAAGCTAGAAATTCCACAATATCTCCAGCTTTTCATTTTTTAGTAAACGTTTACTGTATTTCGATTACAACAGAAACATCTATTTGAGGCAGTAAGAGCACAGGCGGCCGACCTGCCTCTTGTGCGCCTGTAGCTGTAGCTGGTAGGAAGCGCGTGTCACTAGGTCAAGGTCTGCGTGGCGTGATTGCGTTTCTGTTTGGGGAGCGGCATACAGGGTGGAAAGAAGCGGGCCCCGGAGGGGAATTGATTCTGCTTTGTACCCAAATTTTTCCCACACTATATTTTTTTCAAAAGTAATTATAACATTAAAACTACCGACACCACCTTGACCAAAGGGTTCACGTACCTACATCACCTTGGCCAAAGGGTACCACGGTTATCAAGTAATTTGTTAATTTTAGGTGCAAGTTTCCCGAATATAATAAAATAAAATAAAAATTAAAAAAATATATTATACGCGACGAATTACTGATAGCCTCCTCTTTTTTTTAAAAGTCGGTTAAAAAATGATCACGTATTATGTTATGTGACGGGTATATCTCCTCGAGTTGAATTCTTCAGCGGCTTCTGCAATTCTTTGGCGCAGCCCGTGTAAATCTTTTTATTATTTATTTATTTATTTTATTTAATATGTAGTACACTTACATTATAAAAATATTTAAGTTGGTGTAAACATAAACTCATTAGAGTTGTTCTTGAATCGGTTTAGAGTACACTTTTCTTTTATCGTTCGCCAGTAAAAGAAATCTGTGGGGGTTTAAGTCGGATGAACGGGCAGGCAACGAAATTGCGCCTAAAATGAACAAACTGCTTATTTGGCTTTGGTGGAGTCTCACATTGTCAGAATGGCGTGTACTTGTACGTGCTAGTAGTGGACGTAAACAAGCCGAGGCAGTGGGCTGCACAGGCTGCTCTGCTACCAACATTTTAACTCATTAAAAAGAATATGGTATTGCACCCATTTTTGAAAAGTGTCTCAATTAGATTCTATAGTGCTAATAAGCTACTAAAAAGACACAAAATTTTTATTCAATCGATAAATGTCATAAAAATGTATTTATATTTTACATTTTCCTCGCGCGAAAACGCTGGACGCAGTGGATGCCATATTGCTCTGTGGTCATGACGTCAGTTGGCAGTGTAAACAAACACTTTATACATATACGCTGATCAGTTGACTGTTGACATTGACACTTTTTAATTTACACAGCGGTATGACGTAATAACATGGCGGCTACTTTCATGGTGTTAAAAAACAAATTAAAAAAACTGAAAACTTTGAATTGAATTTTAAAATTTATATTGTTATTTTATTAACTAAAACTAACATTTTCAGACTGCTTTTTGACTAAGCTATCTAAATAATATATTTTTAGATTTTTTCTCGTATAGAGTAAAATACCGTATTGGCATGAAATCCAATATCTAAATAATCTAGCAAGTTTCATACCATGTTGGAATCCAAACTAAACGCGCCATCTTTTAGAGTCGCTTGCCAAAAAAGCGTAGTATATTTTTTTTACAGTACAAAAAAAAGTACGGTTAAAGTTTGGTGATGTCATTATTTTAAAGTCATTGTTGGGAAATAGTCCAACATTTTATTTAAAACTGCGGCGGTGTTTTAATTTTAAACTGCAATTTACAGAAGAGTTATTCATGGTTACATTACAGAAAAAAAAAACGAAGAAAAGTTAATATTTGTAGTCACAGGACTTGAAAGATCATCACTTGTAACTTGTATAATATCTACCACTAATTATCACATACTATGTCTGCCGTCATCTTGACGACTGCCATTATTAACGGTTGAATCATCATGAAGTCAGATACTATTGCCGAGCTGCTCATAGTAATATATTTATGTACGTATATAGTCACGAGCATAAATATACATGATGCATACACATATTACATACCAACCCCCAATGTTTTTTACACTTTTCATCAAAAGTCGAAAACAATGCGGCCTAAAAAAATATAAAAAAATGTTTGAGAATGTGCAAACAGCGCTGTTTCATATGATACCCCACATGCCCTAGTAGCCCCACTTTGATTTTTTAAGATTAAGATAATTTCTTTCTTATTTGCAAAATAGTTGGGTAAACGTCATTTAAAACTGTTCCAAATTTCAAGTTGATAGCATTACTAGATCTTGAGATATCCAGCTGTGACAGACAGACAGACAGACTGAGTCTCACCTTATGGGTTCCTTTTTACCATTTTGGTAAGGAACCCTAAAAAAGCGTAAAATAAAAATCATCCTCGCTTTACTTATAAGTTGGTTATAAGGGAGGTACCAAAAAGAGAGTCGTAATTGATAACATTAATAAAATAAAACTTTTTTACAAAAAAAAAAACCTACACCACCTTGGCCAAAGGGTACCACGGTTATCAAGTAATTTGATAATTTTAGGTGCAAGTTTAAAATAATTCAGTTATTGGATATCTTCAGTTATGATTTTAATTTAATTAGAACTATGTCCAGCAGTGGACGTCTTTCGGCTGAAATAATGTGATTTTTTAAGGTTATTTTACAACAATTGCCGTCAACAGCAACGCAAGCTCTACAAAACTTTTTTACAAAAAAAAAAAAAAACAACTGACTGAAAAATAACTTTAATTTCGGAAGTCGGTGTCTTTGAATATGTAGGTATTCTAGTTTTTGCCGCCGACTTCCGAAATTAAAGTTATTTTTCACTTTGTAGTACTATTTTTTTATAAGTAAGTATAAGTATAAGGTATTTATTTCTCAGTATATGGTACGTTGAGGTCTTACATTAAACATTGTTTCACACATACTACCATTGCTGGTGTAGAAATATTAAATAATAAGCTAGGTACATGCAAATCAGAACAAGGTGCATTTTATGAATATTATTTAAAGTTATTAAATTTTATATTATTAAGTTTTTGAATTAATAAGTTTAGTGACAAATTAATATACTGGTTCAGATTAATAAAAAAATGCATTATTTAGAATGTCAAAATATTATAAGTAGTTAAATCAAAAATATAAAATCATAGTGTCGAAAATATAAACCACAATGTCAAAGAATAAATCATAATGTCAAAATATAAATCATAATGTCAAAATATAAATCATAATGTCAAAATAAAAATTACACTCTCCAAGAATTTTTAATAATGTCAAGGTATTATGAATTCTTCATCATTAAGAATCATATCATCATCATCATCAGGAATGAGAATTATTATTATTTATTATAATTATTGATATATGAGAATTATCGTCATTATTAAGATACTAATTAAAATATCAAAAAGTATGATTTAAAAATTCAATGACGGAATAAAAACACATGTCTAAGAGCCAAGCAAACATTTTACATTTAAACTTATTAATTGGTAACATTCTCATGGCAGGTGGTAATTTATTATAAATCTTAATTGTCATGCAACTTGCATTTCTACTGTACAATTGCAATCTTTGAGCAGGTACTAGTAATTTCCCGGCATTTTTTTTTTGTTCAGTCTATCGGAGAACTGTTCATTTAATAGAAATAAATGTGGGTATTTTTTGACAAATAGACAAACTTCAAAAATATACAGACATGGGAGTGGGAGAATTTTTAATTCCTTAAATAATGGTCTGCAATGGTCAACATATTCCGCTCCACTCATGGCTCTGATACATTTTTTCTGCACTTGCAACGCGACAATGCAGTGACAATGGGATCGTGTTGGAATGTAAAAAATAGCAGACTTGGGGCCCAGGAGAACTGGAGCTGATGGTGGAGTCACCATCACCATCCGGTCCGGACACCGGTCCCCGTTGTCATTTGTAGATCTTACAGTTAGACAGTCGTTACTGGTACTATATATCTTATAGCCAGTACTGGCTTGTGGAGGTCAGATAGGCAGACACTCCATGTAAAATACTGTGATACAGCTGCATCCTGTTAGACTGGAAGCCGACCCCAACATAGTTGTGAAAAGGCTAGGCAGATGATGTTTATGGAGCTAGTCTTATAAACTGGCAAAATAACCATAAAGGTTCAGCAATATTTCCCATTGAAATGTGGTTCAAAAAGCACAAACATGCTGCCGGAGCTGCGACCAATAATGTATGAATCATATTGTCAGTAGCAACTTTTACTATGGCGATTTAAAAAATCTGTCCCGGCAAAAAAACGGTAGATTCGGTAAGAAGAACGATACGTTTCTGATGGCAAGTACAACGCGGGTGGGCACGGGTGAGGTGTCGGCGTGGTGTGGCATGCGCAGTACATTGTGGGCACTTACGTACGGTGGCGAGCGAGCGAGCATGCGACTCACCTGCAACAGAAACATTTCATTTTAGAATGTTATATTTTGTTTTACTCTCTTGTTGCGGAACCACTTCGCGCAAGAGAGCCTGCCGAGTGCGGCGTCCAGCTGGTATGCCCAGCTCGAGCAAAGGGTTCACAATGAGTAGGGCGGTGTCTGGAGCAATGCTAAGTTATTACAAATGGGCTCGATGGTAGGACTTCAAAAAGTTTGAACCTCTGTCTACGTCGGGCATGATGTACCCAATGATACGATATTATGTCAAAAAGTTTTTTTCTGCTATAGTATCAGATTATAACCATATTTTGGCATATTATTTTTTATGTAAATCATTGAACTTGGACAGGGGTACCTACATAAAAAAAAATTAAAACAATACATGACATATCAAAAGACATAATTAGGTACAGTCTCAGATTTACACAGATGGGACAGTCCGCAGTTAATGTATGAAGCTACAAGGACGTGCGAGTGCGCACTCGCACGTCTATTGAATTCTCTCGCACCGCGTCGCATCGTCCGTTCATACTAAGATAATAAAACGAAAATTATTAAAATGAAGGCAAAACTATATTGCATCGCATTTGGGTGCATAAATAATAATAAGGATCCGAACCTCACGTTTTTTTTTTCACTTCCAAAAAACACCGAAAGGTAAAGAAATGCACGTCTACCTATAGGTAATTAGTAATTAGGTAGGCACCTATTAGCTACTAAACTAAATCTTTACATTTGTTATTCTTTAAGTCATCCGTATTTACGTAGTTACAATTTAAACTTTTCGCACTAAAACCTGTACAAAGGCGGCCTTAATGCCTCAGGCATTCTCTACCAACCAAGGGTGGTGAAGAGATTGATGGCAGGTGCTCAGTATGAGAGGAATAATTATAAAAAGAACACTAAGAATATATCTTAATTCATTATAAATAGGCTATGTATACAAGTACATAAATAGGTTATAAACTTATAATACACATACATACTTACATATTTATTATAAAATATATACTTTATACAGGGTTAGTGGTAAAACACCAGCAACCTCGTAAGGGATCATTAGTACTCGTCATTATGAACAACTTTTACTATGGGACCAAACCTGAATAAATAAATTCTTTCAAACTGCTTTCTTATAAAGTAACGCCTGAAAAAACAAAATAGCAACGGTTATATCTCTGGTAGGCCACGGTTGAGGGCGCTCGCCGCTCGCCGGCGACTTGCAGCAGCGATGCGGTCGCGATGTCGTCGCGCGTTTGCATCGATACAGTCGCGAGGCGGTGCTAGCTGTTTGCCCTCGCCTACACCACTATTCGATTCGAGTAGCGATGCTGTCGCGCGTTTACGAAACGCGCGACAGCATCGCTACAAAAAGTCGCCGTGGGCGAGGGCCCGAGACTTAGTTTTTTAGGGTTCCGTACCAAAATGGTAAACAGGAACCCTTATGGTGCGACTCAGTCTGTCTGTCTGTCACAGCTGGATATCTCCAGAACTACTAATACTATCAACTTGAAATTTGGAACAGTTTGAGATGACGTTTACTGAACTATTTTGCAAATAAGAAAGAATTTATTTTTTTTGCAACGGACTGAAAGTGGGTCTTAAAAATTCAATAGGCCGCATAGTTTTCGACTTTTGATGAAAAATGTAAAAAAAAAATACCGGAACTTAACTCCGAAGTATCTTTTCTTTTTTTTTTTGCATAGAGAACCCTGAAATTATTCTGTGATAAAAGTATATGTAAAGATTACAGAAAAAATAAAACGATGTCTCTAAATAGCACACTTGCACGCGTCTCGGTGCGCAAGTCCGACTCGCTCTTGACCGGTTTTGTTTCTACGTACTTCTCAGATAGTCCTCTAATAATGATCTAAGTCTCATTACTGACGAAAGGAAATAAAATGATGGCAAGGGATAGACCCTTGGCATCATTTTTATTTTCTTTACAAAAAGTTGCGCTGGCCTTTTACGAAAATTGGCTGACATTATGATGATTTTTGAAGATTTCGGAAAATATCATGCCAATTGGGAGCTTTCTGGCGTGTGCCGCGTAAACCAACAGTTATAAATGTATAACAATGTATTCCGGAATTAATACATTATTTACCTGGATACACATACTTAGGGTACTTTTAATCCCGAAAGTACGTTCCTGTGGAATATTTTCCAACATCCACACGGGCCAAGCCGCAGGCAAAAGCTAGTATATTTTATATTATCTTCTGTGTTTGTGACGCCCTTAAGGAAAAACTTCTATAACCACATAGAATAAAGCGGAAAAAACGCAATTAATAACAAAACCCGAGCACGGAAAAAGTTGCTTTTTTCACTACTGTTAAAATTAATATAAAATAATATTCCGTATTTAGTCAATGTCAGCCTGGTCGACCTGTGAACAGGCTGACATTAATAATGCTACAGCGACACACTGGACCAGTGGCGTGGGAAGTAGCGACGCAACGTGGCAGATACCAAGTGTGGCTAACTGGCTATGTTAGTCAATGTCAGCCTGTTCGACCTGTGAACAGGCTGACATTAATAATGCTACAGCGACACACTGGACCAGTGGCGTGGGAAGTAGCGACGCAACGTGGCAGATACCAAGTGTGGCTAACTGGCTATGTTAGTCAATGTCAGCCTGTTCGACCTGTGAACAGGCTGACATTAATAATGCTACAGCGACACACTGGACCAGTGGCGTGGGAAGTAGCGACGCAACGTGGCAGATACCAAGTGTGGCTAACTGGCTATGTTAGTCAATGTCAGCCTGTTCGACCTGTGAACAGGCTGACATTAATAATGCTACAGCGACACACTGGACCAGTGGCGTGGGAAGTAGCGACGCAACGTGGCAGATACCAAGTGTGGCTAACTGGCTATGTTAGTCAATGTCAGCCTGGTCGACCTGTGAACAGGCTGACATTAATAATGCTACAGCCACACACTGGACCAGTGGCGTGGGAAGTAGCTAGGGAACGTGGCAGAGACCAAGTGTGGCTAACTGGCTATGTTAGTCAATGTCAGCCTGTTCGACCTATGAACAGGCTGACATTAATAATGCTACAGCCACACACTGGACCAGTGGCGTGGGAAGTAGCGAGGGAACGTGGCAGAGACCAAGTGTGGCTAACTGGCTATGTTAGTCAATGTCAGCCTGTTCGACTTGTGAACAGGCTGACATTAATAATGCTACAGCCACACACTGGACCAGTGGCGTGGGAAGTAGCTAGGGAACGTGGCAAATTCCTTCAATTTTTATTTATTTATTTATTAAAACTTTATGCACAAGTAAAAAAAACCGGTCAAGAGCGAGTCGGACTCGCGCATCGAGGGTTCCGTTCCGATTTCTGAAAAAGTGTGCTACTTATATAGATACATCGTTTTATTTTTCCTGTAATCTTTACATAAACTTCTATCACATAGAATAATTTCAGGTTTTTCTCTTTGCAAACTTCTGAGATAAGGGGGGGAACGGTATTTTTTTTTTACATTTTTCATCAAAAGTCGAAAACTATGCGGCCTAAAATAAATAAAAAATAGTTTGAGAATGTACAAACAACGTTCTTTCATATGATATCCCACATGCCCTAGTAGCCCTACTTTAAATTTTTAAGACCCCCTTTCAGTCACTGTTGCAAAAAAACAAATATTTTTATTTCTTTCTTATTTGCAAAATAGTTGGGTAAACGTCAGCTAAAACCATTCCAAATTTCAAGTTGATAGCATCAGTAGTTCTTGAGATATCCAGCTGTGACAAACAGACAGACTGAGTCACACCATAAGGGTTCCTTTTTTACCATTTTGGTACGGAACCCTAAAAAGAATACCGTACAAAGGCGGACTTAATGGCTGAGGCATTTTCTACCAGTCAACCTTAGGGTGATGCAGAGACAGAACATGGCAGGTGCAACATAAGGGATAGATAACACGAAAATAACTATAAAATACAAGAATAAATACATAGATATTACTCGAAAATACCTACATACATACATTTATTATAAACGGAATAAACTTTGTAAGGATAAATAACGAGCGATAAAGGAGAAATAACGATCAGTAGAAGAGAAAATGAAACCAGCAAATCAGCGCTGGTGTTTCTGACAACTTCTTACGTATCTTCACTTTAAAAGGCAACCGATTGGTTGCCATCCTGATGTTCAAAGGGAGCGCGTTCCAAAGAAAGACCGCCTGGACAAAGAAAGAAGAGTGAATGAAACCAGAGCGGTGAGAAGGACATCGAAGAAGACGATTATTGGTGGAACGAAAGTTTTTAACAGAGCATAAGTATTAAATATGGGAAGTCAGGTAAGAAGGAGAAGTGGGTTTGTCGAGAATAGAAAACAACATAGACAGCCCTCAGCTCTCTGCGCTGACGAATGGGTAACCATTTTAAAAGCAATCGGGCGCGGATACATGGTCATACTTACGAAGATTGAAAACGAATCGAATGCAATCATTGAGAAGGCGGTCAAGTTTATTGAGGAGATCTGCATTCAGGGCATAGTAACAACCATCACCATAGTCAATTATGGGAAAGATTAGGGACTGTACAAGCATTGCCTATTAGTGTGATGGGAGAAGGTTTTTCAACCGATGGAGCGACCGCAACGTTCCGGTCACTTTTTAACTAACAGTAGTCTTTGCCTGCTTTCGCCAGTCAAGACGAGGGTAGGACGAGGGTCGGGGGTAGGTGTTGAAAAAGTTAACACACAACTTTGTAAATCTATTTTAATTAAAATTATTATTAAGTATTTTTATTTGCTTTTGAGTTCAATATTTGTTGCATAAACTACTAAATAAGCAGCACTTACATTGGTGAAACATTCCATGTAACTTAAGCACTTAAAACTTTACCACCTGCCAGCTTCTCACTGTCATATTCACTGCAAATTCTACACACTTCATCATGTCATCTCAACTGGATGATATCCAATCGGCCCAGAAGAATCTCGAGGAGTGCTTCCTTAAAAAGATGGGTGAGCTTGAGGCACAGATCCAAAGTGCTGGACCGGCAAAGGACACCGTGGCAAAGATTGCTGAGGAGTTCCGGTCATTTCGTGAGCTTATGTTCGGCATGCTGGGACTTCTTAGGAAGCAGATCATAGAGTGCTCTAGGTTGGTTGATGGATTGGAGACAAGATCTCGTCGGAAAGCTCTCATTTTCACGGGGTTTGTTGAAGCGGACAAAGAGGATTGCAAGTCTCTAGTGTTAGATGTCCTGAAAAACAAACTGGCGCTGCCTGATATCACCGCTTCTTCCATCAAAGTGTGTCACAGACTTGGAACAGCTAACAAAGGACCAACAACTAGCAGACCGATATTGGTGAGGTTCTCCAGTGTTGACCTGAAATCCACTGTTTGGAAGGCAAAGTCTGCATTGAAGGGTTCCACGGTCACAGTCAAGGAGTTTTTGACCCGGTCCAGGCAGACGGTTTTCAGCAGGGCGCGCCTGCACTTCGGTATACCAGCATGCTGGACTCAGGACGGGGTTATTGCAATCAGATCCCCCGATGGACAACGGTATAAGATTTGTTCTTTAGAGGAACTCAATCCCTTGTTGGCTAAGTACCCTAAGAAGGCCGGGGAGTCATCTGCTGGTTCCGGAGGCAAGCCTGTTAGTGGAGCGCGTAAAAACTAACTGTTAACAACATTATTGTGTTTGTGGTTCTCCAATTTATCAGTTTTGTTTTTGTTAGTGACGTCAGTTCACATAACCGGCATAGTTGTTGTTCACGTCTACCTGCATACATTTTCTTATTTTCACCTCAAAACTACTTAGATTTCATTGTGTCGGTAATTTATTATTTTTGTGTTAGTAAACTAATGTTGCTCTGTTTCTGTTCATTAATTGTCACTGTCACCTGTCAATCTTGAAATGTTTGACGTCCGTTCCACGTTTCTGTTGTTTCGTAAAGTGCGTTCTGTCTTTGCTCTTGTAAATTTGTCATGTATTCTTTTGTTCTTTGATTGTTCATAATATTTTGTGTTTGCTTGTGATACTGTCAGTTTCTTGTTTTGATTGATGTTTTTTTTTCTGGTTATGTATTAGTTATATCAATGACATATTATCTAAGACTTATATACTGTACAGGGATCTTTTGGCGCTTGAATAACTTGTAAGATTTGGAAACAAAACGCGTTAGTTCCGATTTTGGCCACGCGTCAAAGGATCCTTATATATACTGGTGGGTGGTGCACAGATAGTGGTGTTGCACCTAGAGCGAAAGCAATTTTACTTAGTTAAAGTACCTATATATTTAGTAGATATTTATATTTATTTTATTTATATTTATTTTATTTATATTTTATGTTATCTGATGATGATTCTTTTTACTCTGCCATTGATTCCTCTAGCTCATTCGCTAATGCAAGTTTCAGCTCCTTGACTGACACACTTGGTGACTTTGTGCATCGGTGCTTCAGTCAACAAAAAGGTAATTTGTTTAATGTCTGCCATATAAATGCGCAAAGTATCCCAAGTCACCACAGTGATCTGTTGGACACCTTTGCCGACGCCAATGTCCATGCCGTTCTGGTTTCTGAGAGTTGGCTTAAACCTCATCTTCTTTCCACTACCTACTCTCTCCCAGGTTTCACTCTTATCCGCAATGATAGAATTGGTAAGGGAGGGGGTGGTGTAGCTATCTATCTTCGTAGCGATTTTCCTTTCAAAATCATTGCTTCATCTCCTTCACAATACCATGCTACTGCTGAGTACCTCTTTTTAGAGGTCTGCGTCAAAGGTGTCAAGACCCTTCTTGGTGTTGTCTATTGTCCACCCGCCGTTGATTATTTTTCTAATCTCGAACTGGCGCTGGAATCCGTAGGGTCAGAGTATGCACATTGCGTCATCATGGGCGATTTCAACACTGACCTTGCACACCACACTCCTCGATCCCATAAGCTCCTTCACATAATTGATTCGGTTAGTCTCCATGTACTTCCACTGCAACCTACCCATTTTAATATCTCAGGCGATGACACATGGCTCGACTTAATCCTTACATCCACTCCCTCCCTCGTTCCCTCTCATGGTCAGTGTCCCGCTCCTGGATTTTCCCATCATGACCTCATTTTCCTCTCCTATGTCCTAAAACCGCCTAAACCTGTCCCAAAAGTTCTGCACATGCGGTGTTTTGCACGCATGAATGTTGATAAGCTTCGTCAGGATGCTTCAGACCTCAGTTGGGATCTCCTTGCAGCGGCCACAGCTGTTGATGGAAAATTGCGCATTTTTAATCAGACTGTTCTTGGTCTCTACGACAAACACGCTCCTGTTAAGAAGATCAAACTTCGGCGTCCTCCTGCTCCTTGGATGACGACAGGGGTTCGAATGGCGATGAGGCGCAGGGATCGGGCCTTTCGCAAATTTAAAAAGGATCGCAGTGAAGAAAATCGGAGCTTTTTCAAAGCTGCTAGAAATCGGTGTAATCAGATGATACGCAACGCTAAACGCCGCCATATTCTCGAGAACATATCTTCTTCTTCACCTGCTGATATCTGGAAGTTCCTTGGTACTCTTGGTATCGGCAGACCACGTCATGTGGGTTTTCCTAATACAATTGGCCTTGATGATATCAACCGTCACTTCACAACCTCCTGTCATTTGGATTCCCAAATGTTGTCCCAGACGGTTGATTTCATCACTGGCCTAGCTAGTCCCATCATAGAACCATTTCGCTTCTCTCCGGTCTCCTTGGACGAAATTAGAAAGATCATCCTGTCCATAAAATCCAAAGCTGTGGGCTATGACGGCATCAGTCGTAATATGATCCTTTGGATCCTTGATAGCCTTCTCCCTCCCATTGCCCACATCATCAACTTCTCTCTTGATTCCGGACAATTCCCATCCCTGTGGCGTATGGCCTATGTCCGCCCACTCCCTAAAATTTCTAATCCCTCCCTACCCTGTCACTATCGACCCATTTCTATTCTACCATTCTTGTCTAAAGTGCTTGAGGCCTGCGTACACAAGCAGTTTGCAGGGTTTGTTCACCGGAACAAACTTGTCAGCTCTTTTCAGTCTGGATTCAGGCCTGGGCACAGTACAGCCTCCGCTCTCCTCAAAGTGACTGGTGACGTTAGAGAAGCGATGGAGGATACCAAGGTTACCGTATTGGTATTAATTGATTTCTCTAACGCCTTTAATGCCGTCAGTCACGATATTCTCCTTTCTATGCTCTCTCATCTTATGGTTTCGTCCGAGGCTTTGGAATGGTTCTCTTCTTATCTTCGGGAACGTCAGCAATCAGTTCGCGTTGATGAGAGCTCGTCGAGTTGGCGTGACTTGGATGCTGGTGTTCCACAAGGCGGTATTCTTTCTCCATTGCTATTTTCCATCTTCATTAATTTTATAACTCACTGTCTTCGGTGTTCGTATCATCTTTATGCTGATGATCTTCAATTGTATGCAGCTGCGCGGGTGGAGGGTTTGTCGGACGCTATAGCGGATGTAAACCGAGACTTAGAGGCTATCAGGAAGTGGTCTGATAGTTTTGGGGTGTCAGTAAACCCCTTAAAGTGTCAGGCCATTGTAATTGGAAGCTCGCGCATGTTGGGTAGGGTGACGCTTAGCTCTCTTCCTCCTCTTACTTTCAATGGTACCGTCATACCCATTACCCCTAGTGTGAAAGATCTCGGTTTACATCTTGACTCGACACTTAGCTGGCAACGTCAGGTCTCCAGTGTTAGTCAAAGGGTGAACGGTACTCTGCGGTCACTGTATCGTCTGAGAAACTTTTTGCCTGCTAAGACGAAAACTATGCTTGTGCAGACTTTGATTTACCCTATCATCGACTATGGTGACGTGTGCTACTTTGACTTGAATGCGGTTTTGCTCAATAAGCTTGACAGACTGCTCAATAATTGTATCCGGTTCATATTCAACCTCAGAAAATATGACCATGTGTCGAGCTATAGATCTGAGCTCAAATGGATGTCCATTCGTCAAAGAAGAAGTTTACGTGCTTTGACCACGCTTTTCTCCCTTCTTAACTCTCCCACTCCTCCTTCTTATCTTGTGTCTCACTTCCAATATCTATGTTCTTCACACGCTAGGAATCTGCGTTCTTCTAACAATCTTCTTCTACTTTGTCCTTCTCACACTTCTGACTTTGTTCATTCTTCCTTTCATATTCAGTCCATTCTTCTTTGGAATGCGCTTCCTCCTGATATCAGGACGGCCACCAGTCGGTATGCATTTAAGCGAAAATTGCAGAGTTATTTTCTTAACCAATAGTGTAGAGTTATTGCAACATCTCTCTCTCTTGAATTTGTATATAATATGTATTGTATATATATATATATATATATAATATAGGTATATTTTATAGTAAGTAGGTATGTATGTTTATTATTAGTTTATAACCTATTTATGTATCTGTTTATGTAGTCTATTTATAATTAATTAAGATATATTTTTAGTGTTCTTTCTATTTATGCCTCTCATACTGAGCACCTGCCATAATTCTCTTCACCACCCTTGGTTGACTGGTAGAGAATGCCTAAGGCATTAAGTCCGCCTTTGTACAAATTTAAGTGCGAAAGTTTAAATAAATAAGACGAGTGTCGACGTGCAGACCAAGATCCTTAACATCAGAGCCAAACGGAATGATGGACTTGTCAAAGATTACAGGTGGCACCATTCAGCTTTCTTATACTGTAGGGCTAGGGACTCCCTATTATAATAGCCTGACACCTGGGGACACAACCTGGGTCGCGGGTTGTTCGAAAGAGATACCGTGGCCCTGGCATAGGCAACTGAAGGAACACGGGTGGGTTTTAGTCAGTAAAAGTGTGACACGCCCTTCCGCTCCACCCAGAGCGGGAGAAGTCATTTGAAAAAAAAAAAAAAGAGAAGTTTATGATGTCGGAGATTGCAGGAAGGAGTTGGTCAAGAGCCGTTACGATCATATGGCTTTGGATTTAATGGAAAGGATAATGTTTCTGTTCTCGCCTGGGTCGACAAAGGTGTTAATATTGGGACGCGTCAGGGCAGCCAGGTAGTCGAGGGCTTGACATGAGCTAATCGGCGACATTTGGAATGGATATTTTTAATGAACAACTGGTTATTGAATAATAGTGTTTTCGTTTTTGGTTAATAATAGGTCTTTACCTATGAAATTGCCGTTTTGTATGAAAAAAATTAAACGAATTTTTTTCATGTATTTCTTATTTGTATTAATCGAAGTAATCACCCATGCAATCAATGCATCTTTGCCAACGCAGTGGCAGTTTATTGATGCCCTTCTTAAAGAAATCAGCTGGTCGGGAGGCAACAAATTCTTCAAAGGCATTTTGTACTGCCTCTCGGGTATTGAATTTTTTTCCCGCCAAGAAGTTATCCAAATTCTGGAAAAAGTAGTAGTCTGTAGGCGCAAGGTCTGGTGAGTAGGGCGGATGACGGAGAGCTTCCAACCCCAGTTCTTGCAACTTGGAGACCGTCTGCTGTGCAGTACGAGGTCGCGCGTTGTCGTGCAGGAGCAGCGGAGACGAGCGATTGACCAATGCTGGTTGGAGATGTGCCAGCTTCTCCATCATTGTGTTCAGTTCTTCACAGTACACATCTGCAGTAATGCTCACCCCGTTTGGTAAGAAGCTGTGATGAATCACACCGGCGCTAGACCACCAAACAGTGACCATCACTTTTCTAGGGGTAAGTTTTCGTTTAGGGCATTGTTTAGGTGCTGAACCAGGATCCAACCAACTTGCTGAGCGCTTGCGGTTATCAAACAGAATCCATTTTTCATCGCAGGTAACAATGCGGTTCAAAATTCCTTCATTTGTGTGTCTGTTGAGCAGTGCAAGGCACGTCTCGACGCGTACTTCGCGCTGGCGATCATTGAGTTCGTGGGGCACCCATTTTGACGCAAATGGACCAATATTGTTTTGACGCTAACGTCGAAAGCTGCTGCTAATTCAGCCGTAGATTGTGTATCATCAGCTTCCACAATCGCCTTTAATTCGTAATTGTCGACCAAAGTCTTCGGACGACCGCGAGGTTCATTTTTCAGGTCGAAATTTCCAGAACGGAAGCGAGCAAACCAATAACAGGTGGTGCGTTGGTTTGTAGTGTTAGCTCCGTAAACGTCGTTGATGTTGCGTGCCGCTTGTGCCGCGTTGCTGCCACGACGGTACTCATATTCCATAATTACTCGAATTTTTAACGTATCCATGATGACGAAAAAGATTGAAATGCGATGAAAATGTAACACTAATCAATAAACAAATGACTACTTTTGGAAAAAAAAATCCATGTTTTTAAAATAAAATTAATTTGATATTAGAATTCTTAGCCAAACAAAAATTATTTTGATTTGAAATGGCCAGTACTGCAGAACGGCAATTTCATAGGTAAAGACCTAATAGTTAATACCGGGAATGCAAGGGTTCTAACGATACCACATACATTGCAATCGCTCCAGGCGATTACAAATTGTGCTGGAATAAACAAACTCACGGATATCCACGAACCCTGCCAACACTACTTTTTTTGGGCAGTCTTATAATAAAACGTACGCGTGCAATACGCTTCATAGTCTAAGTACGCCAGGCTGCACGTGCACCAGCGGATACTCTTGTGCTAAATATCATGCTGCTAGACCCGGGTTAGGCCTTGTGTTGTCATCTGCTTTGTGAATGAATCAATTTAACATTTTAATAAAGTAGCACGTTCTGTTGATGCAAACATGACCTCCTTGTCATGTTTGCTTCAACAGAACGTGTTCTTTACGACGCCGACGTTTATGTTTTGAACTGTTGAATGGTGTACGAGGTGCGTTGTTTTGATATCGCGACAAGTGTTGTGTCGGCGCGCAAGTGGCACAATTAGCGGCGCGCCGGAGTCAAGTGGCGGCAATCAGTGCGCACTGCTCCGCAATCTGTACTCGCTGCTCACACAGCGACAGTATGCGACTAGAGCAGTACAGCTGTTGGCAATGCGAGCAGTGCTGTCTCTACAGATCGGAACCAGTTTGCGCCCGATTGCCATACTGGAGTCCGGAAGTCTTGCCGTGACTAGCTGCGGTGTCACAAGGAGCCGCACTGTCGTTTGTATTGCACAGGGCACAGATGGCAGCGGTCCAAAAGGAAATGATTACGCTTTACGCTGCAGACTTACATTGATTGTGCCGTGGCGTGCCAGCAGCGGGAAATTCATAAACATGAAGACAATGCAGCTTTACTGAATGTTATTAACATAGTAATAAGTGGCGTGTGACGTCACGCAGGTGTAGTGCCTGATAGATAACACGCGATAAGCGCTGCGCCTCTCGCCGCTGCGCCGGCGCCGCAAGTAGGCCGACGTAATCACCGCACCGCCGCTACGTCAACACGCGGAAACAACAAACACCACGAACCGGTATAGTTACTCATTTGTACATTAATCGCTTATATAAGAAGCAACTATGGCGCGCCGTCGCCACTACGCATCGAACCAATTTTGAGAATCAAGCTAGACAGCCTTGTTCATAGCAAGACTACACAATTCTTGGAGTAGTAGTACTTGCTCGCTAACTCGGATTAATTACTAACATTAAAAGACAGTCACCGGGTTCCGTTTATTGCTTTGTTGGAATAAGTGGTATTTCAGTGCAATGCAACTTTTGTTTTATACCTCATAGGCCAAAAGACGGAGACACACCTGCAGAAGCACGAAACTGTGTCGTCGATGTCGAGCGGCAGAACCGGCGGCGCCGGGCTCGGCGCGGGCGACGGCGGCACGCTGCGGTACTTGACGTGCAGCACGCGCCGGGCCGCGCGCGCGCCGCTGCGCCGCAGTATGCCCACCGGCCAGCGCGCGCGCTCCTCGCCGCTCATGCTGCGCAGCCACGCCTGCACCACCATGCACCTCACACCGCTCGCGACACGAGAGCGACACTGTCCGCGAGCAGGACTGCGATACGAGACTCTGTAGCGAAAAAACGGCGCTCACGTTTGCGCACCGCGACCGACTGAAGGCGGCTGCGAGAGGACGCGGCGGCGCCGCGCGGTGACATCACGCCTTATCAGCACACCTGCGAGCGCGGGGACAGCGCGGCGCACCTCAGCGAGGCGCAGACAGCGCGCCTGTTTACACCGCGCAATGCACTGCTAACTGTAAACATGCCTTGCTGGACGCGGACGCTTCCTGTAACGAAATATCCTTCGAACAAAAATTTCCCCTCTGAAATTTACAGTTCTGAAATCTGGTTTATATTTATTTATTTAACACTTCAAGCACAAATGTACAGAGGCGGACCTAATGCCATAGGCATTTTCTACCAGTCAACCTTTGGGGGATGCAGAGACAAACAGTGGCAGGTGCAATTTCGAAAAATTAAGGAATATATATTTAGTTAAATATAAAGACATTTATTAAGAATATTTAGATACAAACTATAAATATAATATTATATACCTAATTATATATAAATATAAGCACAAATAAATCTAAACCAATACACGAATATACTAAAACAAATAATACCAACAATGGGAAAACAGTACCGTTGTGATGACACAGCCAGCTTCTTGCGCGTGTGCTCACGAACTTCAACTTTAAAGGATAATCGGTTGGTTGCCATCCTGATTTCCTGGGGGAGCGCATTCCACAGAGAGATAGACTGAATGAAGAAGGAAGAGATCCTTGATCCTTAATTATTAAGGAGACGGTTGTATCCCTCTTTGTTTTGTTGTAAACAAATAAAATTAAACTGCTATAATTTCAATTGTTCACCCAGTAGGTGATAATAAGAAAATGCTGTATTTACCTATAATTGTTTGTTAAATTTGGTTCTATATTTCCTGTTGCTTCCTGTAATTTATTTAGTGTATACGAACGTTGGTAAATCTAAATAAATAAAAGTGAAAAATAAGAGTGAATGAAGTCTGTACGGTGAGTGGGACCTTGAAGAAGACGATTGTGAGATGAACGTAGATTTCTATTGTGGTTGGCGCAAATGTACTGAAAGTGGGGGGCTAGATAACTAGGGGAAGAGGGAGAGTCAAGAAATGAAAACAAGGTGGTCAGCGCCCTTTGCTCTCTGCGCTGGCCTATGGGCAACCACTTGAGAAGCGGCCGATGCGCAGACACATGATCATATTTACGCAGATTGAAAACGAATCGAATGCAGTTAAGAAGACTGTCAAGTTTGTTGAGGAGATCTGCATTCAGGTAGCACACATCACCATAATCGATGATAGGGAAAATTAAGGACTGCACAAGCATTGTCTCGGTACTGGATGGTAATCAATTTTTCAGCCGGTACAAAGCCCGCAGCGTTCCAGTAACCTTCTGACTGACCCTAGCGACTTGAGTACGCCAGTTCAGGGTACAGTCGATGTGCAAGCTAGGTCCTTCACGTCACTGCTAAATGGGACGATTGTACTATTGAAAAGAACCGGTGGCAATGTTGTACTATCCACCTCACTATAATGCTACGAGAACTCCCAATGATGATTGCCTTTATAATCGACTAGCTTCTGCCCGCGACTTTGTCCGCGTGAAATTTATTTTTTGCTCGACCTACCCCGTCGCATCGCATTGCCTACCCGCGCTATTACTTCGTTTTCACTTAGCGTTCTTTCAGACTTTTTTTCTTTTTGCTCGGCACCTAAGGGTCCTAGAGCGATTTTAAATATGTTCTATAAGATTTGGGCTATCATTAATGCAAAAAGATTTTTTAAAGTCCAAGTGGTTTTGTAAGTGGTAGGTTAGTTCCAGAGATTAGCTCGTCCCTTCACCACATCCCCTTCCGCTACCTCTCCCTGCCCCTCTCACTCACTCTCACACCCCTTTCACCACTTCCCCTTCCCTCTCTCTCTCTCACCACCCCGTCCCCTCCCTCTCCCCCTCTCCTCCACCTCCGGCTCACCAACCCCTCCCCATCCCCTCAGCCTTCACCACGTCTTCCTCCTCTCCTGACCAAGTCCTGCCCCTTTCTCCCTGCGTCCATCATCCTCCCCTCACACACCTCACCACCCCTTCCCCCTCCCTCCGGGGTATTTTTAAAAAACTAATAATGACAAACTTAGGCAAATATTTGTGCCAAGTTTCAAGTCAATTAAAACCAAATGAATAACATTTTTCATGTAAATTGTATTCCCTGTTTTCACCTCCACAGGGGTGGAATTTAAAAACATGGTTTGAGATATTTCCATAGCTTGACTCAAAGATTATTTACACCAATTTTCGAGTTAATCAAGCCATGCAGTAAAATGCTCCCCTGTGAAATTGACTACCCCTTTTCACCCCGTTAGAGGTAGATTTTCGAAAAACCCTGATACACATTATTCTTTATTTTTGGTTTTAAGTATAAATACTGAGTTTTGAGGTGATCGGATTGCGCGTTAAAATTTTTCCATACACACTTTGAGACACCCCAATTCCCCTTTAGGCGGTAGTTTAGAAAAACAAAAAATCACAAAAATCATAATTTACTTAGATAAATATTCGTGCCAAGTTTCAAGTTTATTAACTCAAGGAATAAGATTTTTCATACAAACAATATACCCCCTTTTTACCCCCTTAAAGGTCGAATTTCCAAAAACCCTTTCTTAGCGGATGCCTCTACCTGTGTTCCAAATTTCAGCCCAATCCGTTCAGTGGTTTCAGCTGTGTGTTGATAGATCAGTCAGTCAGTCAGTCAGTAACGCTTTCTTTTTATAGATATAGAGTAGCTTTTGCCCGCGGCTTCGCCCGCGTGGATGTCGGAAAATATCCCACGGGAACACACTCGCATCGCATTACCTGCCCGCGCTATATGCTTATAGTCTTCCTTTACAATTGGGCTTATCTAATGCAAAAATAATTATTAAGTCCGACTGGTAGTTCTAGAGATTAGGTCGTTAAAAACAAACAAAAAAAAGTGTGTGTCAGCTCCGACGCACGACTGGAGTTTACTCCTATTTTTGTGCCGTTTCAAGTTTCCGACTCTCTATTTTTCCGTCATTTCTGTCGGTCTGGGTTTCTTCAATGAATCAGTGCTATACAAATAGCAACTTTAAGGTGTAAAGGCACTCGTCCCACCCCTCTACCTCTTACCTCTCCTCCTCTCACTCTAACCCCCATCTCACTCCCCTTCCCCTTCTCACACCTCGCACCCTCCCCTGTCATAACCCTCACTGCTCCCTATCCCTCTCACCCTTCCCAACCCCTCTCCCTCTCATATCTCTCACCACATACCTTTCCCGCTATCCTCCCCCTCCCCCTCTCACCCTCTCCCACACTCCCTTCACCGCTTTCCCGTCTCCCTCTACCCACACTAACTCCTCCCCTCCCCCTCTTTCCTTCTACACACCTAATACACCCTCCTCCCTCACTATACCCTCCTATCACTCTCCCCTTCCCTCCATCATCCTGTCCCTCTCCCTCCTCACCACCCCTCCCCTCACTCTCACCACACCCTCCCTTTCCCTCCTCATGGTAGCCACGACATTCGTCAAATTCCTCATCACCCTCTCCCTTTCCCCTTTCCCTCCTCACCACCCACTCCCCATCCCTCTGGGGGAAAAACTATAATGACAAACTTTATTACTTGTTTAAGCAAATATTTGTGCCAAGTTTCAAGTTATTTAACGAAATGAATAAGATTTTTCATATAATAAACTATATTCTTTGTTTTCACCCCCACAGGGATGGAATTTTAAAAAATCGTTTGGGGTATTTCCGTAACTTGACTGAAAGATTATTTACACCAATTTTCGAGTTAATCAAGCCCCGCGCTAAAACCTGCCCTGTAAAATTGACTATCCCTTTTCAGCCCTTCAGGGGTAGATTTTCAAAAAACCTTTATACACGTTATTCTTCACTTTTAGTCTCAAGTATAAATACTGAGTTATGAACTTATGAGTTAATCGGAACGCGCGTTAAAATTCCTCCATACACACGTCCCAATCCCTCCTGAGAACCTAGTTTAAGAAAACTAACAATGAAAAACTTTATAATTTACTTAGATAAATATTCATGCCAAGTTTCAAGTCTAATAACTCAAGGAATAAGATTTTTCATACAAACTTTCATCCCCTATTTGTCCCCCTTAGGGATGGAATTTCCAAAAATCCTTCCTTAGTGGATGCCTACACTGTATAAGGTATCTATGTGCAAAATTGCAAGTCTCTAGGTCCAGCGGTTTGGGCTGTGCGTTGATATATCAGTCAGTCAATCAATCAGTCAGTCAATCAGTCAGTCAGGACTTTGAATTTGATATATATAGATTAGGAGGTACATTAAAAAGCTTATTAGTAAAAGCCTCGATATGGAAGCACAACCGATGAATCCCCTGATGAATCGATGATCTGTGTCATACGTCCCCCTCAGTACGTTGGCGAGTCGCGACGACCTCATTACCTACAGTCCCAATGAATCCCCTGATGAATCGATGATCTGTGTCATACGTCCCCCTCAGTACGTTCGCGAGTCGCGACGACCTCATTACCTACAGTCCCAATGAATCCCCTGATGAATCGATGATCTGTGTCATACGTCCCCTCAGTACGCTCGCGACTCGCGACGATCTCATTACCTACAGTCCCAATTAATCCCCTGATGAATTGATGATCTGTGTCATACGTCCTCTCAGTACGCTCGCGACTCGCGACGACCTCATTACCTACAGTCCCAATGAAGCCCCTGATGAATCGATGATCTGTGTCATACGTCCCCTCAGTACGCTCGCGACTCGCGACGACTCATTACCTACAGTCCCAATGAATCCCCTGATGAATCGATGATCTGTGTCATACGTCCCCTCAGTACGCTCGCGACTCGCGACGATCTCATTACCTACAGTCCCAATGAATCCCCTGATGAATCGATGATCTGTGTCATACGTCCCCTTAGTACGCTCGCGACTCGCGACGATCTCATTACCTACAGTCCCAATTAATACCCTGATGAATTGATTACCTGTGTCATACGTCCCCTCAGTACGCTCGCGACTCGCGACGACCTCATTACTTACAGTCCCAATGAATCCCCTGATGAATCGATGATCTGTGTCATACGTCCCCTCAGTACGCTCGCGACTCGTGACGATCTCATTACCTACAGTCCCAATGAATCCCCTGATGAATCGATGATCTGTGTCATACGTCCCCTCAGTACGCTCGCGACTCGTGACGATCTCATTACCTACAGTCCCAATGAATCCCCTGATGAATCGATGATCTGTGTCATACGTCCCCTCAGTACGCTCGCGACTCGTGACGATCTCATTACCTACAGTCCCAATGAATGCCCTGATGAATTGATGATCTATAACCTAACCTAACCTAACCTGCTTAAATAAATTATTATGTATTTTTTTTAGCTCTTTTGGCAATCTATATCTATAGATAAATCAATGCCACTTTTCGTTGTAATTTTATAATTCAAGAATGGCTGGGCCGATTTAGCTGATTTTGGTTTTGAAATGTTTGACGTAGTCCAGGGAAGGTTTAAACGATGAGAAAAATTGGAAAGTTGCCGGGAAAATTGGAAAATTCTGGAAAACTGAAAGTGGATTTTATACGGGAATATTGAAATTGGGACAGGACAATGTCTGTCGGGTACAGCTAGATTATTATAAATGACTGGTGCCATATGAAATATACTCTTATACATTAAGGCATTATTAGTTTTGCGAACACAGAGATGACTTTCATCTCTTTGAGTATGATTAAAAGCTTCAGATGCTAACACAAAAATCTTGAGGATTTTGTTTCACAAAGACAGCTACTTCAAATATGTACAACAAAGGCAATGGTAGGATACTGTACTTCTTGAAGAAAGGTACACAACTCTTGATGGCCTCACCTCTGGCTTGCCTTTATTGGCTGGCTGGGGTGAACAATGACGAAGAACAGTGCTCCCACTTCTATCTTGCCTTTATTGACTGGCTTGAGTGGAGATTCACAAGAGCAAAAGTGCTTGGAGGAAGGAAGTATTTCAGTAAGATGCTGGTACGTATCTTGACCATACTTCTGGGATTGCCCTGATAGTCTTGGAAAACCTCTCCACTCCTCATAAGCACCTAAGGACATGTTGCCCTTGTTGCTACAACACTGTGCTAGTGACCGTTTTCGTGGGCCCATGGCCATTATTGAGTGTGTCACCCCCTGCCATTTGATCTGTGTGTTGTATTGTAGGATGATATTTTGATCATTCGAATTTTCGCGAAAACCACAGGATATTATGTAAACACGGATAATTAGACAATGATGAAAACATTTCTCAATGTTACCTTGTGTTTTTGTAAACCGTATCTTGTCCTTATCCTTTAGTAACACTGAATATCCGTAACTCTGATTGACTAGATTTTTGCTTACTGACCAAATCTTATTCTGATTGGTTCGTAGTTTTACCCTGTGAGCTTTGAAGTAGTATATCATAGAGTTATGAAGGGAGGGGGAAGGGAAGCATTGCGAGGCCATAAATTTTTATTTCTAAATAAAAATTTATGGCCTCGCAATGCTAAATGCTGTACTCGACACAGGAGTGTGATTTGTTTGCCGCGAGATGGATAAACGTATGTTGTGCATGTTTGCGATTCTGTGAGATGATGGACGAAAGATGAGTTTTTTTTTTTTTGTTGCCAATATTATTTGGTTGGTATATGTTAGTTTTACTTGATTTTCTTTTTTTTTTGTGTACCCATTCTTTTTTATTGTTATTCCTTCTATATTGTAAATGTCTATTTTTTTTTATTTAAGTTTTTGGTATTTAAAACTGTACAATAACTTAGATCTTGTACATGTTTTACATGTTTAATGTTGTACATGTTTTTACCAAATAAATAAATAAATAAATGGGAACTTTACTTTTTATTGAACATTCTAAGTTACCTTCCTAATCTACAAACTTAGGAAGGACCCTTTATTAGGTAAATATCTATTTTATAGTAAGATCACAAGCACAGACTGTTAGTAGGCTAGTGTCTTAAGATAAATCACTTATTTATCAGTCTTTGCTTGTACCTAGAGGGACTATACCTGCCGGTTCACTCTAGCGTTGTTAAGCTTTGGTGAAACTCGCCCACATTATTGACACATTTATTATTGTTTTACTAACCATATTTAATTGTTGATGTTTAAGTATGTTTATATATGATACGCCTATTAGAAAGGGATGACTAAGCAAATCACATAGGAAGAGGATGACATAGGAAGGCAAATCAGTCTGTTTGGTGAATTTTCAACTATTTAAGAAACCCGAGGCTTCCGAGGATAAATAGTTTCAACTAGGTACACTACAACCGATTTTTCTTGGCAGGTCCGAACGCAGGCACTAAGAAGTTTCGCGCATGTTCTCTCACTCACACTCGCCTCACGGCACCATTTGGTTCCTAACAACGTTACTGCACAAGCTTCTGCGCCAAGTTCGGACCTGCCAAGTTATTAGACTGTACTGTACCTACCTTAACATCTTACTGCAAATGCAGGCAACATTCGTAAGTACACGACTGGGAGCTCGCAATGTCTTATGAAAGGCATGCAGGAGGTACCAAATGAAAGACATTGCGAAAGGAGCGCGTACCTAGTGAACGACAAGTTTCGTATGAACAATGGCGTGCGGCCACTCACCCCATGAACCAGTCGACGGTGTCGCGCAGGTACTCCGGTAGTCGCTCCAGCTTGACGGATTCTCTGCGACTTGCTTCTTAACCAAAAATAACAGCACTTCAGAGCAATTGTTTCGATAAGTCCGCGCCTTAGCCGCACAGAAACACTAGCTGTCTCATCACACTGCGCGATAATAACCGACAAATTACAACTAACTGTACTCTTTGAACGAGTTGAAATCTAATGCTAAGTAGAGCGTGTCGTCGTCGCAAAACCCTATCATTTGAAATTTTCACTACAAACGATCAAAGCAGCTGAGCCATAATCGCCATGTTGCGCAACTTAAACAATTTATTTTTAGAAAATATTGTTCACCACCATATGTACATTCAATGTGAAGTATTGCACAACAAAGTTAACATTAACTGTTTGTAAAGATAATTGTGTATTTTTATTACACTTGAACAGAAACACATAATTTAATAAAATGATACACAAAAACACAGACAAGAAATAACAATAGTTTTTACTTTTTGCTAGAGCAACACTTTTCTTGCTGTCATCGTCATCTTAACACTGTAATGCCACGGCCACATTAACGGGATATGCCGTTGATTATCGCGTTTTGACTTAGCGTTTTGAAGAGCGTTAGCCGTAGTGTAGCCAATACTTACCTACTACTTACTTACTTACTTATATTATAATTTGACCGAATTTAATGATTATGCGCCAGGGTAGCCCGCGAAATTCAAAATTTCTTACGTTTCTTGCAATTTGTAGGTCAGTTTGAGCTTGTATGATGATTAAAATATGATTCGCGGTCGTAGCTAATATGGCTTTACAGAATTATAATAATTAGAATCAGCAATACAACTCCATAGGTTAGCATTTACCTCAAATCTAGCGATTTCATGAAATCATGAGGATTTGACTTAGCTATGAACACTGAAAGATTTGGGGGCCACATTTCAAATCAAAAATCACCAAAGCAAACGGAGCTAAAAAGTATTCGAACTTGGTCGATTTCGCAAAAGGCCATGATGATTTTGCCTATAGCCAATACGGCTTGTGAGCGCCTATTTTCTGAAATTAACAATATAAAAACTGACCATCGGTACTTTGAACAAACTTTTTTACAAAAACAAAAAAAACCGACTTCCAAAAAAAAAACTGCAAAGAGAAAAATAACTTTGATTTCGGAAGTCGGTGTCTTTGGATGTGTATTTTAGTTTTTTTGCCACCAACTTCCGAAATTAAAGTTATTTTTCACTTTGCAGTTTTTTTTTTGGAATTCGCTTATTTTTTTTGTAATAAAGTTTTTATTTTTCTCTTTATAGTGAGTCAGTTTGTGATTTTATTTAAGGTGATTGCGCTGTGTAGCCCGCGAAATTCAATTTTTTAAGGGTTTTTTGCAATTTGCAGGTCCGTATCAGGTTGTATCTTGATTAAAGTATGATACGCGGAAATAAAACATATGTATTTATATAATTTTATCCATAAAAATCATCCATACATCTCTCTAAGTTAGATTTCGTGCAGATTCGTCAAACGAACGAAATGTAACGAATCTGTAAAAATGAAAATGTTGCTGCAATTCTACATGTCAAACAGGGAGTAAAAGAACAGGGTGGATGCGTAAATACGCCATCAAAAAATATGATAAAGGTAGTAGACCGATAGCTCTGTATAAAAATATGGATACCAGAGAAAATTAGAGTTTTTAATGGTTAATAAATATTTTTAGTAATTATTTTTGCATTTTTTTAAATATATTTGTACAAATTATGTAATATTTCACTAGCAGAATTTTGGCATTTTTTGAAAAAAAAAAATAGCAGGATTTAGCAGAATTTCGGCAAGCAGCTAGCATTATGTTCAATTTAAATCTGGTCACACTGCCTGATGTCAGTCAACTATAATTATATCGCTTACACAATCGTGTTCGCCATTCGCCTCGTCACTCGACGAACATTCGACGAAACATTCGTATACGAGTGCCATCGCGAACTACTGTTCACACATTCGCGGTGTGAATTATTTTGACATTCGCACACGAGTATGGAGGACGTGAAAATAATTTTGGCATGCGCGCTACATCTATTGAGTTTAAACAATGATTAAGATGATGAATCGAAGATGCGTACGAAAGCAGGCCATTAATTAATTCTTCTTTAATTTTAAGTTGCTGACTGGCAAAATCCCATACTAGTTGATATACCGTTCCATGAATCGTTTATCTTTAGTCTATTTTTATGATTGCGATGTTTTGGGTTCCAAATTCCAAATGAGCTCTTCGTTTTGATAAAGTTCTAGGAATTCTAAAATTCCTATTTCACTCCATTTTGTCTACACGTCGTGTTGGGTCGGGCGCTAGCTGTCAACCAACTGCTGTCAACTGAATGCAGGCGAATGTGTAAACAGTAAATTCGCCATTCGTGTCCTAATGTCCTTTGATTCGCGTCCGAAAAACCGCTCCCAACGCGAGCGCGCGAATCGCGAGGCGAGGCACGAGGCGAATAGGGAGCGCACTGTTTACATATGCGTAATTGCGTATTCGTTATTCGCCTCGCGATTCGCACGAATGTGTAAATGCGGCATCAGAACTTCAGAACTCAGAAGCAGCATTGTCAAAATCGAAAATAATAATTGACTAATTGATTACCTACCACAGACTACTTAGGGATACTACATATTGTATTTACCTACCAAAGAGTAAAGTAAGTATAGAGAGATTACCTACCTAGCTGGTAACATAACCTAAAGACTAAATTATTTAAAACAATATCTTTGATCTTGAATATATTTCTACAATCATGTTCCGTCTACCTTATGGAGAAAGAGTTGATCCCATGGAAGAGAAGCGCCTGGCGCGTGAGAACACCATTAGCAGCGTGATCACCTTTGCCATACTATGTGCTGCTATCAGAGTGGGTAAGCTAAAACGAAAATAATAATCACAGTATTTGATCACTTTGGCTTAGTAGTTATTCGTTCTCAACTAATCTAATCAAAATTGAATAGCCAGTAGTATAGCACTTAAATGTAACTTGGGTAGGGTAAGTACCTACATTCTTACATAAAGATACTCAGTCATAAGTATTTTTAATTTTAAGAAATCAACTAATCGAATTAAAGACTGAGTATCTGTCTAGAATTTAAGCCTTGATAAATGCCATAAAGGATAAAACAGTACAGTAATATAAAAAACTGATGATTATTTTAGTGAATTTAATTGAAATTTTACCTTCAGTTACATTCAGTTTTGATTTGGTGAGATCCATTAGAGGCCGGGGCTTCTAACATTAAATGCCAGGGCTCCTAACATTGTATGCCAGGGCTCCTAACTTCAATGGTTTTTATTTTCATGGTTCTTATCAGGTTGGTCTTGAAATAAAATAGTCTCGAGTGAACAATAAATGAATGTTGGATAAGTATGTGTACTTATGTTGGAATATTTCTGTTTACAGCTCCCATCATTCTGGAACATAGTGGACTTCAGTGATACAATCAACATAGTATCAGTTGCAACTAGGCAAAGATTAGAAATACAAATCATACTGGTCCATGCAGTCGGCAGCTCATGCTGCATGATCTATCAGGACTATTAGAAAATAATTCATTCATTTAAATAAATCCTTATGTAATAATTTGTGTTTCTATACATAATTATAAGCATTTGACATAGGTATAAATTTACTTAAAAAAAGTAAAAACTGGACTTAAAAAACGTAAAATGAATAAATTAACTTTTTTTATTGCGTTTTTAGGAAGAAAACCTCGCAATGCACATCATGATCTGACTAATTCAATCAATCATAAGTCATTTATTCAAATTAGGCTGAGAATCAGCACTTTTTGAACGTCGAAATTACATAAGACAGTCCCCACAAAACGCCCGCCCTTCACCACTTCCTAGTGCTTTAGCTGGAAAGAAGAAGTAGCGGAACAAACTCCCCAGCAGCACAGCTGTCTGTTAAGTTAGAAGAACTTGATTCTAAACAATAGTACTTATGCAAAATAATTAATGCAACACAGTACATTAAATTAAATTATTTGTCAAATAAAATAACCAATTTTAGTAACTCATAGAAGCCTGGAGAAAGAACATGACATAAACATTGTCTTGAGTTAATCACAGCGACCAACTATTCTTATTGTTTAAGTAATCGTTGATAGAATAGTATGCCTTTGAACAAAGATTGGATTTTACTTTAATTAAGGCAAATCTAGCAAAGAAGAAGGTAGCTTGTTATAAAAAGTTATAACAAGTCCAACAAATGAGTTATGAAGCCGGTGAAATGGAGCACGTAATTTGCTGGTGTTAAGATTGTGAATATATCGTCACCTTTATGGTAAACTTACGAAACTGAAAAAAACACATTTTACAGGGGAACGTTTTGAAACATTAAATTAACAATAACTTTTTTCAAGAGACAGATGTAATAAACTCTGCGATACATTTGATTTTCAAAATTCCTCTGCTTTTATATACCATGAATGTATTATTCTTATATTACAAAAAAACTTTTTTACAAAAACAAAAACCGACTTCCAAAAAAAACACTACAAAGTGAAAAATAACTTTAATTTCGGAAGTCGGTGTCTTTGGATCTGTATTTTAGTTTTTTTGCCACCGACTTCCGAAATTAAAGTTATTTTTCACTTTGTAGTGTTTTTTTTGGAAGTCGGTTTTTGTTTTTGTAAAAAAGTTTTTATTTTTCACTTTTTAGTGGTTCAGTTTGTAATTTGTCTAAGTTACAATAACCCAATGTCAACTGCTCATCACGTTTTACAAAATGTTGCTTTTTCCGATGCAGGGACGTTAATTGTTGAGGAGTTCTCCTAGTAAGAACCAGGAGAAATGGAGCTCATGGTGAAGTCACCATTACCATTATTTTGACGAGCATAAACCATATTAAAGTAATCGAATCGCAACCTAACTTGTTATATACATAGATATAATTGAGTATTTCCGATGGCCCTCTGTGGTCTTCATCATCAGTTCCAGTTCACCGAATGGTATTTTCCGAGAGCAAATGCACGAGTTACTATAAAAAATACCGAAATCGATATAGGTGTGCCCATAAAATTTGAGGGTTTCCCTCGATTTCCATGGGATCTCATCATCAGATCCTGACTTGATGATCATGGGACCACTTGGGACGTATACCCTTCCGAACAAAAAAAGAAAAATCCAAATCGGTCTAGCCATTTTCGAGTAATCGGGGAACATACATAAAAAAAAAAAAAAAAAAAAAAAAAAAAAAAAAAAAAAAAAAAAAAAAGGTTCCGACGAATTGAGAACCTCCTCCTTTTGGAAGTCGGTTAAAAATAACAAATAAATGCATATTCGTTACTTTTCACCTTCATACATGAGAGTTTATAGGTATTATATTACACTGTAGCAAACTTACGGAAGTGGCAATTTCGTAAGTTACATAAGAAAAGTATCAAATATATACTTTGGTAAACTAACGAAAGTACCAATTTCGTTAGTTTACTAAAAGATTATCACGTCTTTTAAAGGAAAATAAGTTCCTAAATCAAAATGTTTTAGAAATAATTCAAGTGAAATCACAAAATTATGTTTGGAGTAGGAACACAAAATAAAATAATAAAATACGTATTAAGAAAAAAATCAACTAATCTACTTTTACCAGTAAAACAACAAAATAAAAGATAATAAGTAACAAAAATTTTCCAAATAAATATTTCCTTACGGTTTTACTCACGTCATTTGTGGAGTTGCGACTTTATCACAAGAGCTCACTAAGGTCCGTATTACAGAAGGAAACTCAAGCACTGATCTTTGTTTAAATTTAGTTTAAAACTAGTTTCAACCAATCAAATGGCTTGAATCTAATTTTAAGTAATACTTGAGTATTGAGTGACGTTCTGTATTACGGACCTAAGATTTCCGTACAAGATGAAAACTAGTCGGGCAAACCCGAAGTAATGAGGCGAATAGAACCGTAAGCAAACGTTTTAAGTTGTATGAAAACATTTGCTTACGATAGAAGACACAAAATCAAAACTTACAAACGAATACAATCTTACAATAAAAGTAAGAGGAAGGACTTGATAATTGTAATTTTCAAGTACCTACAGTTCCTCTTCGTCTTCAGCATCTGGTTCAGGCAAGCAATCTTGAATTGCTTCCGAATCGTGTAGGTTTTCATAAAAAGAATGGTAATATTTTGGTATCTGGTTATCACTACATAGTTTTAATAAATCTCTTTTTTTTGCTTTTGAAATCGGTATTCTTTCAGCATGTTCGCACATGCAGCGACATTAGGTTAGAATAGTAACTCGACAAATGTTCAGAGTTGTTCTTAAGCTCGATAGATGGCGTTGGCATCGAATTAGATCTCGCTATCGTTTGTTTACCGGCGTTTACCTTAGCAAGATTGAAGATTTTGATTTGTGTGAGCCTTTGAAATTTGTGACAGTATTAATATACGCTATATACCGATTATAGTGCTGTATTATTTACTCCTCGCCAGTATACGGACCCTCTGTTTTATACATGGTCCTTCGCGTCGGATAGGTCGGGAGTGTTTGTGGTAGTCGCCGGTGGTGGTAGTGAATTACCACCCTTCGCGTCGATACTGGGCAGTGGATCGCTGTCCAGAGCAGCCCCTTCAGTGGGCACCAGGTGAGGTGCTCAGGAGCTGAAGGTGGAACCGGTTGGAGTGAGGAGCAGCCAGGTGTAGCGTGGAGCAGCCACAGCTGGTAGCAACATCCGGAGGAACGACGCAAGGGAGGTGAAGTGCGGCAGACGTGGACAAGCAGAGGGCACCATTTGTGTGGTGCAGTACAGCACGCCGCTGTTGTGGTGCAGTACAGCACGCCGCTGTTGTGGTGCAGTACAGCGCGCCATCATCAGTGTCGTGTCAGCAGGGTCGGTCGACTTTGTACGGCGAATTTGAGACATGCCTACTAGGGAGACAAAAAATGTGACCAAAAAAAAAAGTATTATGAAAGACCTAAATAGAGACCAAAAAATTATTTAATTTGGGTCTGTCATAATACTCTGTCAAAGGTACAGATTCTTAGTGTTACCAACAATGCATGTATTGAACTATTGGTAGTATTTGGTAGTAAATAATAATGGACGATAAAAGTATTTAGAGGCAATTACAGACTTTTCATAAAATAATATCATGTTTATTTTTTAAATAACAATGAAAATTACTTTACATATTTACTTATTTGTATATCAATGGTTTCTAAGAAAAAACAGAATTTGAATTTATAAAGTTATGGTAGTAACTTTAACAAAACAAAGGGTATTATTTAGTCGTTATTCTGAGGGTATTATGCAGAAAAAAATATGGCGTGCGTACTTTGAGTTTTCAAATGGATGTTTCTGTGATGTTTTTGTTGTTGGGCGTTCGTTTAGCTAGGCGAATCATCGTCTTGTTGGTTACCTGCGCTGTGTTAATTTAGTTCCCAGTTTCTTCATTATTACGTCGATTTTATATCAGTGATAGTGTTGAGTGGCATTTTTAAATGTGCAAAGATGCTTTTTTGAGCATCTTTTCATCAAGCATCAAGCATCTTTTCATTTAACATCGAGAAATATTTATATAAAATGTAACTTGAAATACCTTAGATGCCTCATTAGTTTAAAGCCATTATGTAAATTATTTAATATAAATAAAAATCAGTTTTCACTAATTTTGTGTTCTTTTTATCCCTATAACTACAAACGTGGAGGTTATTTTAAGGAAATTAGAAAGAATCTGCAATAGAACTACGGAAAAGTAGCGCATGTTACTTTTTCGTAGTAGCTACTGCAAATTCGTTTCTAATTTCCAATAAAAAAATCATTTTGTGGGTCTAATCCGAAACCAATTTCAAATCTTCCCGCTTTGAGTAGTGTAGTTGGGAGTCTGGTAGATGGCAGCGCAATCGAATTCTGTCCACACATTTTTTACATGAAGTTGTCATTCTTCCGTAGGTAATAGTGTTCTGTGCGTGTCAGTGAGTGAATCAAATGGTGAAATCGTGAGTACATTTTTCATCTTAATCAGGAACTAGGAACAGTAAAATATTATTTTTGAAAATCTCAGAAAAAGTGCAATAATTGAAGTTGAACTCTTTTATCAGAAAATTTAACTTTTTATTTCGAAACTTAGGACTTGTAAACATTTTATGTGAAAAGTGGTTCTGACGGGGAATCCAAGCCTGATTTCAGACCCAAGTGACTTATTGTTCAAAGACTTGTAATATTTTAAACTTTTTATTGAACAATTGGAACATTAACATAATTTAATTTACTTTAAAAAATATCAGTGTTTACAACCTAAGTGTTTTTAAATTCTATTTGTTTTTAGTAAAATTAGTATAACATAATTGTTCCAAAATGGAGGCTTTCTGTAATATACAGGAGGATGTTGGTGCTAAAATGCTCAAGGCAAAGTCCAATTTCAAGAAAGCTCCAAAAGAGCGAATAACTCATTCATATTTAGAGACCCGTCTTGAAAATTTGGAACAACTATGGAATGATTTTACAGCCACTCATAAAGAAATATTATCTACTATAAAAAAGGTTGACTTGTCTAATTCTAGTTATGTTAAAAATTGTCTTTATGATGAAGTTGAGGAATTTTATGTAGAATTTAAGAGCGAATTGAAAGAATTGTTATCTGAAAGAAGTTCAACTGATGTATGGGTGGATTCTAAGTCTAGTTGTCAGAATGAAAAGAGTGTCAACAGAGTTAAATTTCCAGAAATAAAAATTCCATCGTTTTCTGGAAAATATTCAGAGTGGCCAACATTTAGAGACTTATTTGTAGGGTTGGTACACGAGAATACGTCTCTAGACGATGCACAGAAATTTTATTATTTAAAGGGACATTTAAGTGGGGAGGCTGAGCAATTGCTAAGAAACATAAAAGTAACATCTGACAATTATAAAATTGCGTGGTCAAAATTGGACAAAATGTATAATAATAAAAAGTTTCTAGCAAATGGCATAATAAAGAGATTACTCAGTCAAAAGACTTTGTCCTGTGAATCGGCTATTGAAATAAAAAGGCTTATATCTACTACTTCAGAATGTCTTGAGTCAATTGGTAATTTAGGGGTGGATGTCTCTTCCTGGGATCTCATTGTTATACATATAATTAGTGGAAAATTGGATAAAGAGACCAGGAAAGGTTGGGAACTCAAAGTGGATTCAAGTGATGAGTTACCTACTTTTGATCAGTTTTCGGAATTTTTAAATAGTCGCTTTAGAGGTTTGGAAAATTTAGATAACAAGGATAGATATCCACACCCAAAAGGAACTCAATCGTTTCATGTAATAAAAGATAAAAAGCTTGTATCATGTGAATTTTGCTCAGCCGATCATAGGATTACATCCTGTCCGAAATTTGGTAAAGAGACAAATGAAGCTAGGCGTAATTTCGTCCAGGAACATAATTTGTGTTTCATTTGTCTATACAGTAACCACTCTGCCAAACATTGCAAAAACACTCTCAAGTGCCAGGTGTGTAAACGCCGCCACCATACTTTGTTACACCCAACAGGTGTTTCTGGGTCTGTTATTGGTGAGGATAGTCGTGGGGCTCACGCGGAAACCTCATCAGCCTTTATAAAGGTGATGAAGGAGGCTAATAAAAATATTAGCGATGAAGTAGCCGCGCAAGCGGAGGGGCCAAGCAAGCCACTAGTCTCATGTCTCTCGACTGGAAGTGGTCGGAAAACGGTTTTATTAACTACCGCCTTAATTAAGGCGGAGTCGAAAGATGGGACCTATCGAGTAGTTAGGGCTTTGCTTGACCAAGGATCGCAAGGATCGTTCGTTACGGAATCCACGGTCCAATTTTTGGGATTAAACAAGACGCCATCCAGGCAAACTGTGATTGGCGTAGGCGGAGATAAAAGCGCGACGGTTAAGTCAACCGTTGTACTTAAAGTGAGGTCTAGAATAGATCCAACTGTCCAAATAAATGTGAACGCTTTCGTCCTGAAGTCAGTCACTGCACTTCTCCCAGCTACACAAGTAACCATGGTTGAATGGGTAGACTTGACTGATGATGATTTGGCTGATCCAGAATACTACAGACCTAATAAAATTGATGTTTTATTAGGTGCTGAGTGTTGCATATATAATCTGTGCTCTAGACTAGAATGATTGTCTGTGTATATATTATTCTCAGTCTATGGTTTTCTGCAGTAAAAAGTCTCACGTGCAATTGAACACCGAGTTTTATTTATGGAATTAACCCAGCAGCCTTGCACATATTTAGTGAATATGTGACAGTGGCGACGAGGATAAAAAGAAAACAGGTTTACGTGTTACGTCCGCAAACTACAAAGAAAGTTAGTAGAATAATTTCGTCTTGTTACGTCGGACGAAATTTCACAAAATGGCGGCTGCTGGGCTCTCACTGCCTGAGTTTTCAGCTGCAAAATGCACATTTAAGGTGTACAAACAGGTGTTTGAAAATAAAATGAAGATCCACGAGGTGGATGAAACGAAATGGCCGCAATATTTAATCTCGTTTATAGGTTTTGACATGGTCACGTTGCTATCAGAACTCTGTTTCCCGAAAACAGTACAAGATAAAACTTATACTGAATTAGTGGAACTTGTTGAAAAACACTTGGAGCCACAGCAATCAGAAATTGCGGAAACATATAAGTTTATGAAACGTGAACAGTTGGCAGACGAGTCAATCTGTGAGTTTGTGGCGGCGTTAAAGAAATTGGCACAGACGTGCAACTTTACCACACATTTAGAAAGATGTTTAAGAGATAAATTCGTTCATGGATTAAAGAGTGCAAGCATAGTTAAAAGATTATTTGGTGAAGAAAATTTAACGTTTGCAAAAGCAGTGGAGATAGCAATGAGCATGGAGCTGGCGGAGAAGGGTGCAAAATTAATAACTGCTGGAAGTTCTGGGCAAGAAAGCTCAGACATACACAAAATAAGTGAAAAACAGATGAACATTAAATGCCATTGCTGCGGGAAGATGGGGCACGTAAAACCCCAATGCAAATTTAGAGAAGAAGAATGTTTTAAATGCCACAAGAAAGGGCATATGGCAAGTGTTTGCAAAGCAAACAGTAACAAAACCAAGAAGGTCCATGAAATTACAAACGATGAAGAATTTTCTGTTATGCAAGTTAGTGAAGTACAATTGAATAGTGAATCTGTGTGTGATAGTTATGATTTGTCCAGTTTATTACAGGAAACGGAGCGTCAATTAAATATTAACAAAGTGGTATCAATAGATGAGAAGCGTCCAAGCCCTTGGTATATAACTTTAAAAATTAATAATATAAATATATCATTTGAAATTGATTGTGGATCAGATGTCACGTTAATGCCTGAATCAATGTTCATAGCATCTTTTCCTAATTTAAAATTATTTCCATGTAACCTAAAACTATCAGCTTATGGTGGTAACAATATCACCGTATTGGGTAAGACAAATGTAAATATTAAAATTAGAAATGAAGAATACTTAGCAACATTGATTATTGTCAAAGAAGGTAAAAAGCCCTTGTTAGGTAGGGATTGGCTGAGTGCTATGAAAATTGATTGGCAAACTTGTATAAAACGGTGCAATTTAATTATTCACCAAGATTCACAAATTAAACTTAACAATTTAGTAGAAAAATATAGTGATATATTTTCAGGGTTTCCAGGCGAAATTAAAGGTACTGTAGGCTCTTTAAAATTAAAAGAAGCTAATATTAAACCCATTGCATTTAAACCAAGAAGAATAGCTTATGCTGTAGAAAATTTAGTTAAAAAAGAGCTTGACAAGTTATGTACCGAAGGTAAAATGTATAAAGTGACAAATAAAGAAACAGGCACATGGGCTACACCCATAGTGACCATCATTAAAGGACCTCATAATATAAGAATTTGTGGGGATTACAAGGTAACAATAAATCCATTTTTGGAGGTACCAAATCATCCAATCCCTGTCATTGAAGACATTTTTGCAAAATTAAATAAAGATGATCAAAATGTTAAAACAGTATTTAGTAAAATTGATTTAAGAAAGGCATATATGAACAGGCGAATGGATGAGGAGGCACAAAAGCTTATGACAATTACCACACCATGGGGGTTGTATAGACCAACATTCATGATGTTCGGTATGTCACCTGCTCCACAGGAATGGCAAGATTTTATGGATGAACATTTTAATATGCCAAATGTATATTGTTTCATTGACGATATTTTAGTTGCAAGTAGTGATGTGGATTGCCATTTAAAAACTTTAGAGTGTATATTTCAAAAACTTAAAAATTTAAATATTAAAGTAAATAAAGAGAAAACTGTTTTGATGTCCCCACAATTAGAGTATTGCGGGCATGTGATTGATAAGGAAGGCATTCACAAGACACCAGGGCACATTAAGGCCATATTGGAAGCACCACAACCTAAAAATATTAAAGAATTACGTAGTTTCCTTGGCACTATTAATTTTTATCATAAATTTCTGAAGAATGCCGCAGAAAATTTAAAACCTTTATATACATTACTAAAGGATTCAGAAAAATGGGTATGGTCTAAGCAACAAGAACAAGCGTATGAATGGGCCAAGAAAGCTATTGTATCAGATCAAGTATTAATTCATTATAATCCAAAGCTGCCAATTGTATTGAGCTGTGACGCTTCCAAGTATGGGTTAGGAGCTTGTTTAGCTCATGAAATTAAGTTAGGTAATAATATTGTTGAACGCCCTATTGCTTTTGCAAGTAGAACACTCAATGAAGCAGAAGTAAAATATTCACAGATAGATAAAGAAGCCTTAGCCATTATTTGGGCAGTTAAGAAATTTGATTTGTATTTAAAAGGCAGAATATTTACATTAGTTACTGACCATAAACCACTGATATCTATATTTAATCCAAATAAAACAGCTGGTAGTATATATGCAGATAGAATGACTAGGTGGGCATTAATTTTATGTAATTATAATTATGATATAAAGTACAGGACTTCGCAACATAATGCGGCAGCAGATTTTCCGTCTAGGTTGCCAATTAAAAATAGTAATGAGGACGATAAAATTAATTTGGAAGGCAACATTAACAGCATTGTATTGGATAATCCACCTGTAACTTTAACTGAAATTGCCAAACATACTCAGAAAGACCCTAATTTAAGCAAGGTTTGTTCTTACTTAAGAGAGGGCTGGCCAAAGTTGATTAATAGAGAGTTGTGTAATTTTAAAGGCAAAGAGACTGAGTTATATATAATTAAAGATTGCATTTTATGGAGGGATAGAGTAGTTATACCTGACAGTTTAAAGGATAAAGTTTTAACTGAACTGCATTCTGGTCATTTGGGTATTAATAAAATGTTATCTTTAGCTAATAGTTGTTTTTGGTGGCCAAACATCACAAATGATATAAAAACATTAACTAATAATTGTGCAGGTTGTATCCAAAATAGGAACTTACCACCTATCAAACCTATACATAGATGGGAGTGGCCAGAGGAGCCATGGAAACGTATTCATGCTGATTTTGCTGGTCCATTTTTAGGGCATATGTGGTTAATAATTGTAGATGCACACTCAAAATGGCCAGAAGTAGTTAAAATGAACAATATTACCTCCAGCAGTACAATTAAATGTCTACGTAGTATTTTTGCTAGATTTGGTCTACCGGAACAAATGGTGACTGATAATGGTCCACTATGGACATCTGAAGAGTTTAATACTTTTTGTAAGAATAATAATATTCGACACATATGTACTGCACCTTATCACCCAGCCAGCAATGGCTTAGCAGAAAGGGGTGTTCAAACTTTCAAAAAGGCCATGTTAGCATATAAGTTTGATAAAAATTGTTTAGATCATAGTATACAACAATGGCTATTAGCTTATCGTACAGCACCACATGCCACAACAGGCAAGGCACCGTGTGAGTTAATGTTTGGTAGAAAACTCCGTACACGTTTATCTTTAATAAAAAAAGATGTAATCATCCCTCGCCAGTTGATTTGTAAGAAACCTGTGAAGCAATATTTACCTGGTGATAAAGTACTGATTGCATCATATGATAACTCTCGAAAATGGTTAGATGGTGTTATTGAAAACCCAGTAGGAAATGTTATGTATGATGTGCACACTGACAAAGGTATACTCACCAGGAATGTTACTCAGTGTTTGCCTAACTATAATAGTGTAACTAATGAAAGTGTATTGGAGCAAGAAAAAGAATCGGAGAAATTAGATGTAAATAAGCCGTTAATTAACAAAGAAATACCAAATAACATTGCTAATTCTCCTATTCTAGTTCAGCCAGAAGTGCGTAAAAGTGCACGAACTCATAAGCCTGTTCAGAGACTGGATTTGTAGTAATTTAAAAATTTAATAAAAATTAGAAGAGAGGAGTGTTGCATATATAATCTGTGCTCTAGACTAGAATGATTGTCTGTGTATATATTATTCTCAGTCTATGGTTTTCTGCAGTAAAAAGTCTCACGTGCAATTGAACACCGAGTTTTATTTATGGAATTAACCCAGCAGCCTTGCACATATTTAGTGAATATGTGACACTGAGGTTTATAGCCAAGTCATTCAGGAGGGCATTAAAAGGAATGTTGGTGGAACTTTGCTAGCGCAAGATACCACGTTAGGGTGGATATTGTCAGGTACCTTTGAAGTGGATCATACTAGTAATCCCTCACACATCACCGTGATGCATTCAAGTCTTGAAGCAGAGGATTTGCTTAAAAGATTTTGGGAGCTTGAAGCGGAACCATCTGGAAAGAAAATGCTAACGGAGGAAGAAAATAAATGCGAAAAATTATTCACAACTACTACGGAACGTGACAAGAGTGGTCGATATATAGTAAGGCTACCATTGCGTGATGTAGACCCGGTCAGCAAGGTTGGTGATTCAAGGGCCATCGCTGAAAAAAGATTAAGATCGTTAGAAGTTAAGTTCAGCAAAAACAGTAAATTCAAGGAAGATTATTCGAGGGTTCTCGAAGAATATGTAGAGCTGAAACACATGAGAAAGGTTGCAGAAAATGAAAAGAATATTAAAAAAGCGATCTACTTACCTCACCATGCTGTTATCCGGGAGGATAGGGAAACGTCGAAGGTCCGCGTCGTCTTTGATGCTTCCTGCAAGGGAACGAATGGGATGTCACTTAATGACAATTTGTTAGTCGGTCCTACCTTGCAGTCGGAACTCCGGCACACTATTATGCGATGGAGAACACATCGGATATGTCTCGTAGCGGACATAGTTAAGATGTACCGGCAAGTGTTAGTAAATAGGAAGGATGTAATATTACAACGTATCCTCTGGAGAGACAGCCCTGAAAAGGAAATAGAAGAATATGAATTGGAAACAGTTACTTTCGGCACGGCGTCGGCACCATATTTAGCTGTACGATCACTACAACAGTTAGCATATGATGAGTGCCTAGAGCAACCTGAAATAGCAAGGATCATTTTAAATGACTTTTATATGGATGATGTAATGACAGGAGCGGAAAGTTTAGAAATCTGTTTTAATATATACACAGAGTTAACTAAGGTGTTATCCAAAGGAGGTTTTCCATTACAAAAATGGAGGAGTAATAGTCAAAAATTACTAAATAAAATAAGGGATGAGAAAGAAACTACGCATGAAGAGTTAAAGATAAGAATAGATAGTGTTACGAAGATACTGGGACTTACCTGGAACACGAACGAAGATTTCTTTCAATACTCAGTAGAACTTCAGCCGCTGACGACACCTGTAACAAAAAGAAAAATTATTTCAGAGATTTCAAGATTGTTTGATCCGTTGGGTTGGTTGGCACCTAGTATTATTTTAGCCAAAATATTTATTCAGAAATTGTGGCTAGCAGGGTTAGAATGGGATCAAGAAATTCCAAACAACTTATTACAAGAATGGGTTACTTACCACCGTAATTTAGTTTTTTTGGTTAACATTAAAATCCCACGATGGTTGCACCAAGAATCAAACAACGTGAAAACTGAACTGCACGGGTTCTCAGATGCTTCTAAAATGGCGTATTCAGCAGTCATTTATCTTAGAGTTGTGGATCACAAAGGAAATATCCATATTGATTTGGTCACTTCAAAAACGAAAGTGGCACCCATTAGACAAGTTTCTATTCCACGATTAGAACTTTGTGGTGCAGTTCTTCTTGCTAAATTGATGGTGGAGGTTGGCGAAGTGCTGAACATACCAAAGATCAATTGGCATGCATGGACAGACAGTGAAGTGGTGCTTGCTTGGCTCAACAGTCACCCGAGCCGCTGGAAGACTTTTGTGGCTAATCGTGTCTCAGATATTTTGAACACATTAGACACACAATTTTGGTCTCACGTGTCGTCTAAACAGAATACCGCAGATTGTGCTTCGCGCGGAGTTTCCCCTGCTGAACTTGAATCCACTGCTATATGGTGGAAACGTCCGGATTATTTAAGACAGCAGGTGGTGGAGTACAAAAGACCGAAACATCTGGTTACACACTTAGAAGAAGTGAAAGTACATACGATTACATTTGACACTACCTTTTGGAATAAGTTTTCATCGTTTTCGAGATTGATTAGAGTTATAGCTTATTGCCGTAGGTTCTTGAATTTAAGAAAAAACCTGAATACTAGGATTGGTACAGGGACTCGACATTTATCTAAACAAGAGCTAGAAGACTCAACAGAGATATGTGTAATGAAATGCCAAGAAGAAGGATTCACAAATGAGTTGGAAGAACTGAAAAACAAGGTAGAAAGTATTAATGGAAAGTTGAAGTCATTAAACATATTTCTTGACTCTAAAGGCATAATCAGAGTTGGAGGACGACTTGAGATGTCGCAGCTAAGTTACGAAAGAGTTCATCCTATACTGATTCCAAATAACTCTTTTCTAACCAATCTTTTGATAGCAGACGCGCATGATAAAACCATGCATGGGGGCCCGCAACTGATGATTACATACTTGCGGTCAAGGTATTGGATCATGGGAGTTAAGTTCCTGGCGAAAAAGTATGCAAGAGGCTGCGTGAGGTGTATACGATACACAGCTAAAGTAAGAACACAACTTATGGGGCAGTTACCCAGTTCTCGTGTAACGGTGAACAAACCTTTTTTATGTAGTGGAGTAGATTACGCTGGCCCCATAAATATCAGAGTATCGAAAGGTCGCGGTAACAAGTCATACAAAGGCTACATCGCCTTGTTTATATGCATGGCCACTAGGGCAGTGCATTTGGAAGCAGTGAGTGAGTTAAGCACTAAGGGATTTTTGACTGCTTTCAGACGGTTTGTGGCTAGGCGTGGTCGATGTGCGGAAATTCACAGCGACAATGGGACTAACTTTGTGGGTGCTGCACGAGAACTGCTTTACTTATTTAACGAGGAGAAGTCAGGCTGTAATACAGAATTAGCAGAGGAACTCGCAAACATCTGCACGCAGTGGCACTTTATACCTCCTCACTCACCAAATTTTGGGGGGTCTTTGGGAGGCAGGTATAAAATCTACCAAGTATCACCTCAAGCGGGTGATTGGGAACTCAACGCTAACATTTGAGGAGATCATCACGGTGTTAGCTCAAATTGAAGCATGCCTCAATTCGAGGCCATTGTCCTATGTGGAAGATCAGGACAAATTAGTTATTTTAACTCCGGGTCATTTCTTAGTGGGGGAGCCATTAGTGCTACCGCCTGACCTTAATTATGAAAGGGCTAATGTTAATAGTTTGCAACGATGGCATCTTCATCAGAGGATGATGCAAGATTTCTGGCGTCGATGGTCGCACGATTATCTTCATCAATTCTTACAGCGTCATAAATGGAACCATAGAAGTCCTGAGCCATCTGTTGGTGAAGTGGTATTAGTAAAAGAGGACGAAATGCCCCCTGGCAAGTGGTTACTGGGTAGGATCGAACAAAAACATCCTGGGCTCGACGGTGTTACTCGGGTTGTTACATTACGTACCCAATTGTCGACTATAAAGAGGCCAACTTCTAAACTATGTATATTACCTATAGCCAATTAGTGTAAAGATTTATTTTTTGTATTCGAACATGTTAGTATTTTTAGAGTAGGTTAGTTTACAAATTATAGATCTAGAATTTAAGTTGTTATTGTTTATTGTTGTTTTCTTCCCACCAACGACATACCAACCTGGTATTAATTAAGAACAATGGATAGTATAGAAAGACATTTTGCCAATATGTCTTTGGTGGGCGGTATGTTCGCACATGCAGCGACATTAGGTTAGAATAGTAACTCGACAAATGTTCAGAGTTGTTCTTAAGCTCGATAGATGGCGTTGGCATCGAATTAGATCTCGCTATCGTTTGTTTACCGGCGTTTACCTTAGCAAGATTGAAGATTTTGATTTGTGTGAGCCTTTGAAATTTGTGACAGTATTAATATACGCTATATACCGATTATAGTGCTGTATTATTTACTCCTCGCCAGTATACGGACCCTCTGTTTTATACACAGCATAAATATTACTTGGTACTATTGCTGTACTCTTTCCTCTTTTTGATTTTATTTTAAATTCTTTAAAGGTGTCGTCATTGTAGTCAGTTTTAATAAAGATTGATTTAGGGTTGTCTTTACGGTATTGAATCCACATAGCATCTTGGAAATTTATCTTTACTTTTGGTCTTGTCTTGTCTCGTCTTGTTCTCCATTGTCTTCTTCTTTTGTTCTTTTCTTTTTCGAACCTTGCTTTTTCGAAATTTCTTCCGGAAACTGACAATGATTGGGATTGAAATCTAAAAAATCGTCACATTCACATTCAATGGATGGGGATTTTTTCTGGCTCGTCTCATCACTTAAATCCACCCGTCCGGAGTGTAAATTGCTGTATTTTTACATTTCTGTTCCATTTTAGAGTGAATAGAGTCACATTCCATGTGACTATGTCCAGACTCAAAGAAAACATGTTCAATTATGTTTACTGTGAAATGATTTGTCACCAAGTGCAGCAACATACAGCAAAAACTATAATTTATTTGCTGGCCGCCACAATTGTCTGACATCATTCTCACATGTGTTATGCCTTGTTTGTGACTACAAATATATTTGCAAACACAGGTTGCACGATCAGCACTTCCCCGTTTCGTCCCATGTAAAACAGTCTACGTCTTGATTGCCAAAATAAAAGGTCAAATTGTATACAGCTAATTTTCGAACGTAAAATAATGGTCCAGATGCAGCTGTAGGAGTTTGGAGGACGGCCTCTAGGTCAAAATTAAATGCCAAAGTCTTCGGATCAATCTTTGCTGCTGCTTTGTCAGCGTCTCGACGCAGGTAAGCATCGTCGCGTCGCTTAAGATGGTTCGAATGATTTTCCTCTTCAGGGCTGCTCGGGTCATGTCATGTGTTTTTAATCCCTTGTAAGCGACGCACTTTTTGCAGAGATCCTTTTCCGGCACATGGAATCTTAACCTATAAATTAAGATTCCATGTGCCGAAAAAGGATCTCTGCAAAAAGTGCGTCGCTGACCTGAAGACTGTCCGGTAAGTCTCTACTCCTGCTGGGATTGCGCCTTAGTCTTCACATTTTTTCTTGTATATGAATACATTATGGTCACATTCAGTCCAGAATCTAGATAACTGAACTCGGAATTATTTCTGCAATAATGACTCCATTGCAGGAAACGAAAAAATATGTTTTTTAATTCGATCAAGTCTCTCAATTTAGAAAGTTTATTAGATGAACGTTTTCAAGCTACCAATGTAAATTAACGAAAATGCCCGATTCGTAAGTTTGCTATGGGCTACTTGAGTCCCTTGAAGAATATATTCTACCAATGTGAACTTACGAATCTTCCATATTCGTATGTTTGCTGTGAGTTGCTAAATCGATTTACTAAAGTGTGCTACGATGTAAATTCACGAATATGGCAGATTCGTAGGTTGACCGTGGTGCATTTGTCTTGGACTTGGATATATTGGACTACGCCAAAACAACTGATATCAATTTCGTAAGTTTACTTTTGGCGTATCAACAAAAAAATGGAGATTCGTAATATTGGATTTCTATAACCGTTAGAGACAGAAATTTGAAAAATTTACACCTTATGTAGTACAACATAAGGTGTAGTTTTTTATAAAAATGTCAAATTTACAAAAACTGCAGATTCGTTCGTTTGCCGTGGAGGTGACGATATAATTTGTTCATTCGATACTCGTAGCGCCATCTATGACAATACCTAGTATTTGCATGCTGACAGGTCGAGTTTTTTGTACAAATACCTTAGAGCATTAAACCTATCTGACAGGTCGAACAAGACGCCCCGTACTAAAATTTTACAACACGCAGTTTTTTCTTCCTGAAAAATTTGTACCTATAAAATAATTTGTTTCGGGCTTTGCCTAGTCGATCCTGGAAGCGACTGGCAGACGACTCGGTCAAACGTCGACGTCAAGGAAACCCCGAGATTGGGTTTGGTTAGGTTCCTTTAAAACCCTAAAGAGAGAAATAGGGGTCCCGCGCAGCCGGGCTCCGTCGACCTGCTGACGAAAACCCTAACCCAAGCCTACCTAGGTGTTTTGAGGTTAGTTAGGTCTGGTCAAACCCCGATTTCATTAAATTGACTTTCGACGTTTGCCTGACCAAATTAGTTTCTCCTAGGTTTGACTTGTATTTGAAGAACTTGTATTTGTCTCAGCCCAAAGGCTTTGACTTTGACCATGACTTCAGTCAGACCTAAGGATTGACTAGGTAGTCAAACATAGGACTCCGGATATTGAATTTTTCTGTTTTTTTCTAATTTCAGATGAGAACATTTTCTTGTTTCATACTTTTTAGAGCGTGATTTGTCAGTACCTAGTCGGGTTTTAGTTATTGAACTTAGGTACTTTTTATTTAAATTATTTTGGGATTATAATTTCGTGAAAAAGTATTTTTGCAGATCCGCTTCACATTTTTTAAAGAAGAATAATTATTATGTACCTATGTATTTTGGGGGTAGGTTTGGAGAGAAAATATATTTGGCTCACGTCTGAGGGGTGATTTTAGAAATTATTCCTAATTATCGGGTGATGAAATCACCAACAAAGCCGCGAGAAACAGCTAACAATTATATATTTTTTTGAAATGTGCTAAATAGGCCCTTTCATTTGATAATAAACACGGCGTAATTAAAAAAATTTTTTTTTTAGGTCTTGACTTTATGTCCGCTAGAGGGCGCCATATACAATTTAATGTGACGTCACATAACCAGCGGACGATCAAGACGCTTCTAACGATACCTGATTTGTCAAATTATGACAAGCAGTTTAGAAGTTATGAGGGAACAGATGAACATACATACTACAGCGTAATAAAAAAAATAAAATAAAATACATTTAATTCGAGCAACCTAACTCATATGTGGAGTACTTACAAACAAATACACAAAACAACAAAAAGGATAATACACAATGATAGAAAACAAATGAATTAATCAAAAGTAACACTAAAAGACAATAGCTATCCGGCCCTGCTGACGGCAACATGTCTATCACAATAGTGCCGTATGTACGAGCAGTCCATCCGGTCCGCGATCATCGCCAGGACTGCATTGGTGCTGCCCCACACCCTACGCGCCCCGATTGCGCATGGTCGCGTGAAAGCAATCATTACGCGCCTCAGCGAACATACCTGAGGCGCTGCAGTAGCGAGGCAGCCCCAATACAGCCCTGAACGCCTTGTTGAACTGGACGCGGAGGGCTCCGTATGATGCACATGTGTACCTCGCCCACAGACCGCAAGTGTAGAGAGGCGTGCAATACGCCTTGAAGAGCGTTAACTTCACCTCTCTCGAACAGCGCGCAAACTTGCGTGCGAGCATATTCGCCCTCCGTTCCCGCTCCATGTCAGCATTGTCCTTGAGATTGGGGTCCAAAATGCCCCAGGTACTTAAATTGATCCACCCTTTCAAGTGGAACACCGTTTAGAAAAACGGGTGGATAATTTTGCAAACGTTTCGTACCAATCCCAAAGACCATGCATTGACTTATATCAAACTACCTAAGTGAGGTTGAGTCGAGTCGAGGAAATCATGAGGATTTGACTTAGAATATAGGTGTACTGACTTTATTCAGGTCTACCTACATCTCACAATAATTATTATTAATGTCTTACATAGATTACACAAATCAAAAGTATACAGTTACAAAAATATACACTTAACAATAACTAAATCTACACAAAATAATAGGTAAGCATGTATAATAATAACACGTAGACAAAGTTTAATATTTATTCTTAGACCTGTTGTACGCTCTCTTGGCACGGGCGGAGGCGTCTGGCGGTGGCGGTGGAGGAGGTTCCGACTGAACCCGACCGAAATCATTACCATCAAACGCGTCCCTAAACTCATCAATACTACTTCCGACACTGCCTGCGCAGTACACCTACCCGTCGCGCCAGTCGCCTCCGCTTCAGTAGGTGTCTCTTGACCGTCAGACCCCTCGGTTTCTTCCACTATCGGCTGCGTGCTTGTCCGCGATAGTGAATAGCGACTTGGTCCACGAAGCGGGACAAGTTGGTCGTGGTGTCTACGCCATTCTGCCCCTTCCCCTATGTTTATTTTACAAGAAACTGGGCCAGTTACCTCTGATACGTAACCCTTCGCCCACTTGTCCCCTTTCTTGGAATAATCATACTTTGGAGATAGTTGGCGGTTAAATAAAACGCTTGTCTCCAAGTTGAAGATTGATTCAGAATGATATTTTATTTTCCAAATGTTCCCGCTTATATCCTATTTTACAATTATGAGCTAACCAATAAAAACTAGAGAATTAATATTTACAAAATATTAGCCAATCAGAGCGCAGCACACTGTTGTCCGTTGGCGCCGCGAGGTGGCGCTAGTGTCGCTTGTGACGCGCGCGCGCTTTAGGTTATAAATCATAGACTTATAAAAAAAGATGGACTCCGCGCTGCGCATATCGAAAGTGAAGCACAGTAAGTATGCCGGGACCGTTTGTACAAACACGCCTCGCGCACACATTTACATCATAGTATGCCGACCGGCCGCCATTAGGTGACACGAGCGACGGCGTCTTTGCAGGTACTCAAAACACGCACACATAGATCGGTAGGGTGCTTCACTTTCGATATGCGTGGCGCGGAGTCCATCTTTTTTTATAAGTCTATGTTATAAATATAGGTGACGCTTGCCACGCGTCATTCGTCGAGGCGACCGGGTCCAGTGCAGATGTGTTGTTTGTGCTCGCGAGCGGCGAGAGCGGGCGACAGAAGATCGTAGTGTTAATCGGTGCTGCTGGACGGCTGATCTTGGTGAATGGGATCCGGAGTGTGGTTTCGCAGGTTCCTGTTTCTTTAGTGGACGGACGTCAAAAACGTGTAAATAGTTCTTTTCAGAACTGATGTTTCTTTAGCGGGTGTCAAAACGTGATGTGATAAATAGTTCTTCTCAGAGCTGCAATCTCCAGTGAACGATAATTGTTCACTGGGTATTTCTTTAACGGAAGTCAAGGCGTGATGTGATGTTGAAGTGTGGTGGCTACAATACCATTTGGCGATCGTAGTGAACGGACGTATCGAACAATATTAATACAAACAAATAATCACTTGCGAAATCGTGACCTAGTTTTTACAAATAGCCGGTAGTAAAGTAAACTGAGTCATACTTTTGGTTTATGTAAGGTGTATTTATGAAGATGATCAGTGATTAACAAGTAAATAACCTGTTACACAATGGAGGATAGTCCCTTCAGCCAGAAAAGTAGGTGTGCTCGGTCCATGGGCGTACCCAGGGGGGGGCAGGGGGGGGCAGCTGCCCCCCCCTGGATCCTGTATGCCTAAGTACTGTTGTCGAAAAAAGTTATGTTAGAGCCACGTCACGTTGTCGTTTACTTACTTTACAATTAAGTAAACTAAAAAAAGCATTAATTTTAGAAAAAACTGCGCTGCGCGGCCATAAACCTGTCTTTCTTAGTCTATGAATTAAGCGACTGCATGATAAGGGAACCCCCTATGGTGTACGTCGCTCGGCTTAGGCCGTCGCTGGGGGGAGTACAGCAAGGAGGGATAGGCTGGATCATATCTGGATAATTACTGCTACAGGCTCAGCTACGCCACCAGTTGGCACTCCTTCACCGATCAAGGCTGGGGGGGAATTACGTGGGGGTCGTCGTCGCAAGGGGCGGCGAAGTCGGAATGTAGATTTGTGTTTGTAATCTGTGCTGGTGCTGGTGTAATCTGTAGGTACTTTTCTCCTGGAAGAGGGTTAAGGGGTCATCGGGGTCGGTGAGAACATGCTTTGACTTTACTGATTTTAGAGGGGATTTAACTAGACGATTCGATAACCAGAGGGATTGCGATGTTTCGCGGGGGTATCGAAGAAACGCTTGGAATTGCGTTTGAAGAATTGATGGATAGTTGAGATTTTAAGGTCTAGGTGGAGGATTTCATTCCGAACGAACCAAAAGGGTATCCCGTAGCCGTTCGGAGGAAACGATTTTGTAAAGTCTGCATCCTATGGATGCTTTGGGACTTTGCGTGTGCAAATACTGAACCCGCATAAGTCATGATTGTGAGAATACATGCTGTATAGATGCGCAACTTGCACTTAAGTGACAATTTGCTATACGTACATTCAGAACGAGACTATTTTATGTGCTTAGAGGTGCTTATCGAGGGTCACACCCGGATATTGGGCTCGCTTCTCCCAAGGGATCGGCTTGTCAAACATGGTGATCGGTCAGTGGGGGGAGATCGATTGAGACGCGGTTTCAAAAAGAGAACCGCTTGACTTTTGTCGGGATTGACTACGATTCTCCACTTTCGAAACCACGCACCGAGTTTATCGACTGCAGTTTGGAGAGTTCGAGATATCGGCTCTTGGCGTTGGCCGGAATAGTAAATGATACTATAATGATAATATAATCGTATCGTCTGCGAACAGAGCCAACTGTGCCTTTTTACTTTTCGGGATATCGCTGGTAGCTAAATAACGTGGAACTGAGTGGAGAAAACACAGAGCCCTAAGGGAAACCTGCGTGAACGGGGTGGGAGAGGATAGCGCTCATTCGGTACAATAGCGAAAAGTGCGGAAAGACAGAAGTTTCGTAAGATGAGCACGAGATGGTCTGGCACAGTGAGTTTGTAAAGCTTATTATAATAAACCGTTGTGCCAGACTTTGTCAAACGCTTTCGCTATATCGAAGAAAACAGCACCCGTCATCGAACCAAGTTGGAAACCAACGCTTATGTGTTCGTTAATGTAGTGAACCTGTTGTACACAAGATTGTTGGGTTCGAAACCAAACTGTTCGTAAGGAATTAGGCCCTTTATCTCGGCATAATCTTTAAGGCGCTTATAAATAAGTCTCTCATAGATTTTGCCGAGGTCATTGAGCAGACTGATGAGGCGAAAAAAAAACATGTGGGGGGACCCGGCTTAAGAAATTTCTGATTTGCCCCCCCCTGGGCCAAAAGCTGGGTACGCCCATGGCTCGGTCCCCGCCGCCTACACCCACGCGGGCAGTCGTACCCGCTCCTGCCCCTCAAGCTCCGAGCCAAAGGCACGATGACTTCGAAGGAATACCGACACCAGAAATTCAGAACTGGATGACGACCATTGAGCAGAGCCTTCAAGAGGTGTGTACTATTGCAGCAGAAGGCAAGCTGAACTCGGACCAGAAACAGCGCATCAATGCCTTGTGCCGGAAGGTTGGACATGGAACATCGCAGATGGCCGTACAGTACCAGTCCATGAAATGTAAAGCCTTACATTCTCACAATGCTGTGAAGGCACTCGAAAGCCAACTCGACCTTTCGCAGCAACTAAAGGAACTCAAGTTGAAAGTCGGAAAGTCAATCAAACCAGCACTGGGAACTTCCTTTTCTGACATGGTGAAGAAAGGTGCCAACAACTATATCCAGGCATCAAACGTAAGTTCTGTGGCCATTTATCCGCAAGATAAATTGAGGACCAGTGATGAGACAAAATCTCTCGTCCAAAAAATTATCTGCCCTGAACAGATGAAGCTTCATGTCAGAGGCCTGCGCAAGACCAAAAATGGCGGTGTTATTATCAGCACCGAGACGAAAGACGACATCGAGAAGCTGAGGCAATCGGAGCAGCTAACAAAGTCAGGCCTAACAGTCGACGAGCCTTATAAAAGGAAGCCTAGGGTTGTCATCATAGGAGTGCCGACATCCATGGCAGAAAATGAGGTTTTTGCGTGTTTGTATCACCAAAATCTGGCCGGGAAACAACAGGACTGCAGCCTTGAGACGTTTTTGACCTCAATTAGGTTAAGCCATAAGTCCGGTAGGAAAGATGCTGAGCACTGTAACTACGTAGTTGAAGTACCTGCAGTCATTCGCAAAGCCCTGATCTCAAAAGACCGGGTATTTGTGAACTGGTCATCATGCCCTGTGAGAGATTTCACTTTAGTCACACGATGTTATAAGTGCCAGCAGTATGGTCATGCTGCCAAGTTTTGTCGACAGACGTCCTATACCTGCGGTCACTGTGGCGATCAGGGTCACTCAATCAAAGAATGCCCAAAAAAGGGAGATTAGCCAAAATGCGCTACTTGCTTTCATTACAAAAAGCCAGACAAGCACAATACAGGCGCTGCTGAGTGCCCGGCGAAAATAATGGCCGAAAAAAGGTATATTAATTCTATTGATTATGCAGGCGCCTAAGAGCGCCGGGAATAAGTAATTCTTTTAGAACTTTTAAGTTTTTCTTTCTATATTTATAGTATAGTACCACAGTTATGATTAACAATATAATTAATGAGTTAGATAATTTCTCTGTATCCGAGTCAAAAGTTTGTGAAGCTGAAAATTGCAAACAATATCTGTCCGACTACAAAACTCCATTAACCGTACTAACACAAAATATTCGCAGTATTTTTAAGAATTTTGATAGCTTTTGCACCTTTGAACAACGGTTAAACATAAATTGTGACGTTATTATTTTAACCGAATGTTGGCTTGTCAAGCAATATAACATACCATTAATATCGGGATATAATATGTACAAAAGTAATAGGAATTACAATCAAAATGATGGGGTGATAGTTTATGTAAGGAATCATCTCAAGGTCTCTGTTGAGGAACCTAATATGCACGACTGCAACAGTTTGGTAGTGAAGATTGGATCAAACTTTGCTATATTAGCATTATATCGACCTCCCTCCTTTAAAACTATTAGCAATTTTACTGAATCGCTGAATGATATCTTACAGAACCTATCATCAATCAAAAACTTGATTGTAATTGGAGATATTAACATCAATATTCTTCCAGGAAGTACTGATGCTTCTGCTCAGGACTACCTCAACCTATGTGCATATCATGGCTTACTCCCCGCGCACAGCTTTCCTACACATCATAGTGGCTCCTGCTTGGATCATGTCATGCTAAAATCAAATTACCCCTCACTTGCCCTTGTTGTTAACTCGACAATAACCGATCACAATGCTGTCCTACTAACTCTAGATTGTAACATACCTAAGCAAAATACTCGCACAATTTCGAAATTGAATATAAATAAACTTGAAGAAGATTTGCGCGTCATCAACTTTGATTCAGTTTATAATTCCGTTGACCCGCAGTTTTGTATGTTGTATGTAATTGAAAATGTACGACATGCAATTCAGAAAAATACGGTTATATCGCAGTTGAGCAACAAAAATTGCAACATAAAACCCTGGATCACAACAGGTCTTATCCGATGTATGAAGCACAGAGATAAACTGCACATGAAAGCTAAATCTCACCCAGATAATTCTATGTTGCAACTGTCATACAAAAGATATCGTAATTTTTGTAATGATCTACTCAAAAAAGTTAAAAGCAACTACGATAAAACTGCATTAGAAAAGGCTGGAACAAGTAGTAAAAAGGTCTGGAAATGTATTAAAAATATAACATATTCGCCGAAACAAAATGAGTCATCTTCAGGTTTATTACAAGCGCACTCGTCACAGCTGACGTCTGCTAACATAGCAAATAATTTCTTTGTTAATGTTGGAAAGTGTCTGGCAGAAAATAATCGGAGTCAATCACCTTATCTAACGAGCACCCCTTTTACAGGTAGTTCTATTTTAACATCCTTTGCACTGCTAGATACTGACGAGACCGAGATAGAAAGTATAATCATGACTTTGAAAGACGACTGTGCAGTTGGTTGGGATAACATATCAAATAAAATTATTAAACAGTTCAGGAAAATTTTAGTACCACCACTGACTTATATTTTTCGCATGTGTTTATCTTTGGGTATTTTTCCAGACTGCCTCAAAAAAGCAGTTGTTGTCCCTATATATAAATCAGGCAGTAAAGAGCAAGTAACCAATTACAGACCTATTTCTCTACTGCCGACTATGTCTAAAATATTGGAAAAAATAATAAACAAAAGATTGTTCAAATATCTCGAGGACAAATCAATTTTATCGGAACGACAATTTGGATTTAGACCTAAACTTTCAACTGCCGATGCCGTTCATCATCTGACTGACTATCTGGCTCAAGAACTTGACAAGGGTAACCATACAATAGGAATTTTCCTGGACCTCACCAAAGCTTTTGACACAGTTTCCATTCCTATTCTTTTGCGCAAGCTTGAGACAGTGGGCATAAGAGGCATTCAGCTGAAACTCTTCAAAAGTTACATAGAAGACCGTACTCAGTGCGTGAAGATTGGCAGTGTTCTCAGCGCAGACCAAAAAAATACTTCATTTGGTGTTCCCCAAGGAAGTATTTTAGGGCCCACTTTGTTTCTGATATACATAAATGACCTTTGTAATCTAAAGCTAAAGCATGGCACAATAATATCTTACGCTGATGACACTGCCCTTATTTTTTCGGCTGAATCGGAACATGAAGTCTACAAGCTCGCGCAAGACGGCTTCGGTGTTGTAAATAAATGGCTTCAGCTTAACTCACTAACTCTAAATACGGACAAGACAAATTATATAATGTTTTCGATGCGAAAACAAACTTCTAATATTTCTTCAACGTTGTATGCTCATTGTTGTACAGTACCTGCTGATTGCCCGTTCATGTGTCCCAAAATCAATAAGTCTGATAAAATTAAATACCCAAGTATTTAATTTTATCAGACTTATTGATTTTGGGATTGTTATAATTGATGAAACCCTAACATTTAAACAACATATGGAAGCTTTAAATAATAGAATTCGTAAGCTGATATTCGTATTCAAGAAGCTACGATATATTGCTGACCCAACACTAATTAGGCAAGTTTACTTTGCTCTATGTCAGTCAATGTTGACGTACTGCATTACCTCATGGGGTGGAGCATGTAAAACTCTATTGCTAACCATCGAAAGAGCTCAAAGAGCGATTCTCAAGGTATCAACTTGCCGTCCTTTCCTCTTTCCCACTAACCTGCTCTATAAATCTTGTGAAGTACTAACAGTTCGACAACTATTCATAATGAGCATTGTACTAAAACAACACGCAGCCCTTCCCTACAACACTGAATTTACTAAAAAGAGACGAAAAGATATTGTTTGCCCCACAAATAGTACAAGACATGCTTTCACAGCCAAATTTCATTTTTTCCTTGGACCGCTACTCTATAACAGACTAAATGCAAAAGCAAATATCTATTCCCTAAATTATGGAAATTGCAAGAAAGCTCTCAAGGTAGCTCTTCAAAGTTTGTCCTATGAAGATACAGAGAAGTTGTTAGTTGTAATGACATAAAGATTGTTTGGTGTACTATTTATTTTTAATTAGTTCGCTAAGTTAGTATCTATTGTTTTTTATTTTTTTTTACTATTTACACTTTACATAAATACCTATTAGAAGACTATTTTATATTTTATATAATTACAGTGATTATTTTATAATGTTTTTACCTTTCTCTCGCCTGAAACACAGGATGTCCTAGTTCAGGCAATTAACACTAGTGAACTTGACATATATTTAAGCAAAATTGTATTTAAGTACTGTTTTACTTTTTAACTTGAATAAATATTTATTATTATATTATTATATATTAATCTCTCGCAAGTACATGGTCGCCGCGAGTGGTTTGTGACGACCACCGCGCGCCGGCGCGGCGGCCGCCACCTGCCTGTCCTGCGCGGCGCGTACAACAGTCGCCCCGTCCGGACGTAGCGCATCGAGGCACCCGCGCAAGCGACGTCCGAAAAGTGCGACAGCCGGCGACACCCCCGTGGTGGCGTGCTCACAATTTATATTCTGAAATAAGAAACGATACAAAGCAGCTGACAACTGCTCTTTTTGAAATATAGCTCGTTTGACTGTTTTTACGGCATTCTCTGCCTCGCCATTACCTTGGGGTCTGTACGGCGCCGATGTCGAATGTCTTATTCTGTTTTTATGACAATATTGTTTGAATTCTTCCGAGAAGAAAGGCGGACTATTATCGGTCACTAGTTGTGATGGAAGACCGAACCGAGCAAAAATAGACCGTAAAGTGGTAATAGTGGCACTAGCTGATGTACTTCCCATGACCACTGTCTCTATCCACTTTGAGTGGGCATCTATTATAATTAAAAATCGTTTACCCGCACAATCAAAAAAATCAGCATGAACGCGCTGCCACGGGTGTAATGTAAGGGTGCGTTTCCACTGTTGCGGAGCTGGGCGGAGCGGAGCGGAGACGTGCAGGAATCGTCCAATTACAGACGAGACAAGAGACGCGATGAGGATTTCAACCATTATGATTGGTCGATTCCTGCACGTCTCCGCTCCGCTCCGCCCAGCTCCGCGTCAGTGGAAACGCACCCTAACGGGTACTCCCATGGGTGTAGCGGAGCGCGCGTCTCGCACCGATCTACACGCGTCACAAGCCCGACAACCGTCCTCTATGTACCTATCAATTGATTGATTTGGAAGAGCGGAGTCTCCTAATACAGGCTTATTTGCTTAAAAGGAGGCTCCAATTACTAGTTGTTAAGATATTACTTGTAAAACAAATAAACCATTTTTCATTTTTTCATCAATATTGGGACAGTAAACGTAATTACGAGCAATGTTTTTCATTTTATTCATGCCTAGTCGTAACTTTTGTGGAATTACCACTCTATATTGATGAATAATACAACTTCGATCTGTGAATAAATGTTCTTTTCGAGCAAAAAATACCTTTTCTTCATCACAACTAGGCGATGCCGGCCACCCAAACAACAGGTAACCTATCACTTTACTAAGCAGCGGGTCCCGCTGGGTCTCTTGAGCTACATCCTTGAAATGTAAAGGTAATGATTCTTCGACAAAATTTAAATAATCTATGTGAGTGGTGGGTTGCCGCTCGTGTGCCATGGGCCAACGTGACAAACTGTCAGCCGGACCATTATCCGCCGACTTCACAATTCTATAGAAAAATCGTAACCCGCCAGTCGTGCGGCCGGGCGGCCCACCGCTGCAGGCGACTGGCTGCCGTCTGCGGAATACCCTTCCTTTCATGAAAAATATATGTCAGGGGCTTGTGATCGGAACGCAAAGTAAACCGCCTACCAAAGAGATATTGATGGTGTTTTGTAATGCCAAGAAAATAGCTAAAGCCTCTTTGTCTAGCTGACGGTAGTTGCGCTCCGCACCGTTTAGCGTGCGCGAGGCGCAACTGACTGGCCGCTCGCTACCATCCTCATACCGGTGCGCCGGGACCGCCCCACTGCTGTCCACCGACAACACGAGCGGCCGCCCCTCCTCATAATGAGCCAACACTGATGTGTACATCCTTGTATCACAATATTGCCAATAAAACACTTGAATGATTTAAAATAGGTTTTAATTAAACTTTTAGTGCAGCAGACTTTAGCGGACGGAAATGGAGTGTGTCGGGTTGCTAGCCCTACATTATTCAATTCTCCTTTTATAAAATAGTGTTACCAGTAACTTAATAATTTCTTAAATTACAATATACTACAATACTCCCCCTTTACAAATTCAAACGTTGAGGTGCTCTCTGTCTATCAGAACGCCTCAAAGTTTGATTCTCATTACTACAAGAAACAACGGGTTGATTAACAAGTAAGTTACTGTGTGTACTGTTACAAGTTTTTGCATCCTGGTAAGTATTTGAAATCTGTGGGCTAACTTCAGAGACTTTATTAAAACTTTCTGGTATAGTATTAACATTATCATTTTCTTCTTGCAATATCTCTGAAATTGGCTCATTTACAATAACATCAGATTCATCATTAAGAACTATTTGCTTATCAAAGTTATCTCTTAAATCCTTAGAATTTAGCAATAAACTATCATCTACTACAAAACTGGTTTCATTTAAATCTTCCTTTTGATCTTGAGGCCAAGAACTTATAATCTGGTCTAAATGACGTTTCCAAATTAAGTTCTCTTCTAAAACTCTACATAAATAAGTTCTTTGTCCCAATACCTCATCAATTACACATTTTACAAATTTCTTTTTATTAGGATTCCTATAGTCCCTACAGTAAGCATACTCTCCCTCTCTAAATGTTTCTTCTCTTTTTCCTACATTACACATTTTTTTATCTTTTTTAGTAGGTAGACAACAAATCTAATCTAGATCTAAGTTTTCTATTAAACATAGCTTCCGATGGTGAAATATTTGTAATGCAATGAATTGAATTTCTGTAATGGAATAAATATCTGTTCATTAAAGTTACAAATGACACATTTCTATTTCTAACATCATTTAAAGACTTATACATAGCATTTTTAAAACTTTTAACAGCATTCTCTGCAAACCCATTTGTTGCAGGATGGAACGGTGGAGAAGTTTCATGTTGAATACCATTTTTAGATAGAAATTCAGAAAATTCCTTAGAACAAAATGTAGCAGCATTATCTGTAACCACTACTTTAGGCAAACCAAATCTACTAAAGCATTCTCTGAATTTTTCTACAGTTGTATTAGATTCTAAATTCTTTACTATAAATGCTTCTGGCCACTTAGTGTAACAATCTATTATTATTAATATCATTTTACCACTTATAGGTCCTAAAAAATCAGCATGTACTCTTTCATATGGAAAATTGGCTTTTGGCCATGTTATAATTTTAGATTTCTGTGGTTCTGGTCTAGCGGACATACAGACTTGACAGGATTTAACAAAATTTTCAATAGTACTGTCTAAATTAGGAAACCAAAAATAAGATCTAGCATTATTTTTCATTTTAACAATGCCTTCATGTGAAACATGAAGTTCCTGTAACATACTTTTTTGTAATTTATTGGGTATTACTAGCGTTGCCGGAGAGTAATATTCCGAAGTATTCCCTTCGGAAGTATTCGCAAGTTTTGAGTAGTATTCGCAAGTATTCCCCGAGTTAAGTACATGTGCGGTCACGCAAGTTTATCTATTAAAGTTTGACTATTGACCACTAGATGGCGTTAATTAACGCCATCTAGCGGTCAATAGTCAAACTAACATTACGTCGTTGTGTGTCGTGTGTTTTGTTGTCGTACGAGTATGTTGCGTTCATTCATGACTCCGAGTAATATTCGATTTGAAAACTTCGCAATACTTCCGAATATTTCTTTACATCTACTTATATAAGTACTTACGTAATAAGTTTTTGTATGCGGTTTAGGTGTGAAAGTGGTAGAGAGGTAAGTAAATAGGTAGATTACTGAGTTTATAAAATAGTTTAAAGTAAGTATCAAGAAAGAAGTCAAGGTTTGACTTCAAGTGCAAAAACACACCATTTTCGAGATATAAAATACAGTACATTTTTTTTTTCTTTTGCTTATATCTCGAAAACGGTGTGTCCTATCGCAAAAATAATTTAAATTTGGCCCCCCTTTATAGAACCCATAAACCCCTAAACCTCTACATGTAGGTACCAAAAAAAAAACCGTAAAGAACACGTTGAAGCTGCCCCCTCCTAGCGCCCCTCCATGTACAAGAGAATCGGCACTAATATCCGCACAAAATAGACATTTTAAACTCAACCATACAAAAATAAAACAATAATTACCGAGTCACTGGTAGATAACTACTTACAGGGAATTATTCCCGCTAGTAGATAACTACTTACGCGGAAGTACGTAGGCATCGAATAATACTCGTTGATTTTATGAATGAACGGGCTCGAGCTTCCTAAATCACGTGTGCAAGTGTGCAAGTGAACGCCGCTGGCACCGCGCGCCGACCAACTTCGGGTACTTATTGGATTATCTTTTAAATGCGACTATTGACCACTAGATGGGGGCGCAGTTCTCATTGCAAATTACATATATTATGTCCCGCATTGGTGATAGTGCATTCATTAATACCCACGAATCAATCTTCCACCATTCATAAGCTAATCAGCAAACCTTGGTCACTGCAGCAGCAGAAAGCGTCGCATTAACACGACTAATCACGCTAGTTAATGCTACGCTTCTGTGGCACCATCTTGCGGATTCTTGCGATAACAATAGAATAGTCGGCGCACTGCATTTTTGTCCTTGAACCCCCACTTGTCCGGCACTGGATTCGCCATAAAAACGTGTACAGGAGCGCTAATACTTCGTTGACTCATGAATGAATGGCTGCGAAGCTCGGTGGTGTGCCACTTTACTATCAAGCCAATGCCAGGCGAGCGCTGGCGTCTCCGAGCGACTAACGAGAGCAGGTGTTCATTTACAATTCTACCATTTCCCCCTAGATGGCGTTAATTCATTTAACGGCACGGCGTAATATATTCGGCGAGTCGAGTCTCATCAAGCGACCTACGCAAGTACGCATATATTCGTAACTAGGCACCTACTGGCAATAATTTCATTCTTAATAGGTAATAAAAAGTAGGTTACCTACTACATTCTTACTAGTAGTATTCCTTCAAATCGAAGTATTCCTTTGAATATTTCGCAATTATTCCGAATACTTGCGAATACTTGCGCAGTTTTGCAACGCTAGGTATTACTACTCTATAACCCCACATGATAACCCCGTTTTCAATATAGAGTTCACTTTTTCTGTTTAAGAATGGTTTCAAGACTTCACTATTCACATGTTTTGGAAATCCATACCTGACCATGTTATAAACACTACTCAAAACTGGATCCTTTCTAGTTTCTGAACATACTAAATTTAAATCTATAACATTCTGATCTTCAATAAAATTAATGTAATCACATTCCTTCTTGTTATTATCTAAAATGGTTGTTGGTAATGGCAATCTTGACATACAATCTGCTTTAACGTTTTCGATGCCTTTTACATGTTTAAATGTATAATCAAAACTTGACAAATATAATGACCATCTTTGCAGACGCCCCGCTGCCATTTGTGGTAAACTCTTGTGCTCACCAAATAATGCTAATAACGGTTTGTGATCAGATAATAACTCAAACTTTCTACCAATTAAATATTGATAGAATTTTTGCACTGCCCAATAAATTGCAAGCGCCTCTTTATGGATCATAGAATAACCCTTCTCAGCCTTTGAGAAAACTCTAGAAATGAAACTAATTGGTCTGTCTGACCCATCTGGCAAAATGTGACTTAAAACTGCCCCTATTCCATTTTGTGAAGCATCACAAGCTAAACGTAAAGGCATATCTCTACTGTAATGAATTAAAACATTATCAGAAATAATATCTTTCTTAATTGTATTGAAACTCTTTTGACATTCTCTATTCCAATAAAATTTGCAATTTTTTTGTAATAAATCATATAAAGGCTTTAGTTTTATAGATAAGTTGCAAATGAATTTACCATAGTAATTTACCATTCCTAGCCATGAACGAACTTCTGAAACATTCTTAGGTGCAGGTGCATTGACAACAGAGTCAACCTTTGACATATCTTTGGATAATCCACTCTTTGAAATAAAATGACCTAAATATTTTATTCTAGGTTGCATAAATTCACATTTACTCTTATTTAAACGAATACCTGCCTCCTTGAATCTTCTTAAAACTTCCTTTAAGTTTTCTAAATGTTCAACATCATTAGTACCTACCTGTGACTAGGACGTCATCAATGAAATTTACAACACCCCGAGCCCCCAACAATACTTTCTCAAGTTTGTTTTGAAAAATAGCACTAGCTGGCTTTGTACCGTATGGCAATCTATTTACTCGGTATATCCCTTTTGGTGTTGACCAAGCTAAGAGTTCACTACTCTCCTTACTTAAACACAAATGATTAAATGCATTTCTTAAATCTAATTTTGAAAATGATGTACCACCTTGTAATGCAGTAAAAATGTCCTCTATTCTAGGTAAAGGATGGTTAACATCTTTAATATGTTTATTCACAGTAATTTTGTAATTTGCACATAATCTTATTTTATTATTTTCCTTCAAAACTGGAACTAAAGGTGTCCCCCATTGGGATGTTTCTGCTTTTGTAATAACACCTTCTTTCTCTAATCTAGTTAATTCAGATTCAACCTGTTCTTCAAAAGCATGAGGTACTTGCCTCGGTTTGTGAAAAATAGGCTTTACATCTTTATCAATTAACTCTAATGTAATTTCCTCACCTTTAATAATACCTAACTCACTTTTAAATAATATTTCAAATTCCTGTAACAATAATTGCAATTTTTCTTCTGTACTTTGCACATAGTTAATTTGTAAAAGTTTTGAAATATCTAAATTAAATTTCTGAATTAAATCTCTACCAAATAAAATTTTACAACCATTTTTAACAATAACCATATTACAATTCACCTCTTTATCTTTTACCTTAATTCTACAGTTTATTTCTCCAACTGGTTTCAAAATATGACCATTATAAGTTTTTAACTCAATATCTGAATTTTCTAACTTAACGTGAGAAAATTTAGACAAATAAATGTTTTCAGGTAAACATGAAATTGCAGCACCGGTGTCCAGTTCCATTTGGACCGATATGTTATCAATACAACATTTAATTGCTATTGGTAAAACATAGTTAACATTTTTCTCTATTGCAAAGATATCAATAGAATTATTTAAAGTATCTTCATTTACCTCTACATTATGAGTTTGACCCTTACTCTTACATACAATAGATAGGTGTCCAATTTTGTTACATATTTTACATTTAAATGAGTTAAATTTACATTTTGAAAAATTATGGTTTGGTTTACCGCAATGAATGCACTTTAATAACAATGACTCACCGTCCTGTCTCTTCTCAGTCTTTTTAAATGTGTTGTGGGAACTTCTATTCGTCTTGGCATGTCCATACTGAGCTACTTGATGTACTCCCTGCACCTCCTTCAAAGCCATTTCCTTATTCAGTGCCGTATCTACTAAAAATGTCACCGACTTGGAAACATCTTGCTCGCATAATTTTTCCTGGATTGGTCCTGGACGCAGACTTGTAACGAATTTATCCTTAACACGTTCTTCTAAAGTATTTGTAAAATTGCATCCCGCAGCAAATTCTCTAACACGAGCATACCATTTGGCTATACTCTCCCCTTCCAATTGTTGTAATTTTTCGAATTGAATCCTTTTTCGAAAATGCGAAATTCTTTTTTCGAACCTTAGTTTTAACAAATTCTGCAGCTCCTCATATGACAACTCCTTGGGCATCTTCGGATGACACATATTCTTGAGAATTTTGTATACATCCTCGTGAAGACTTATTAATAATATTGAGCATCTTTTTTCCGTTTTAGTCTCATTTGCTTCAAAATACTGCTCTATCCTTTCCAAAAAACATAAGATATCGCCATCTTGTTTGAAAGCGTCTATACGAAAATCGTTGGCCATGTTTCAGCCGTAAAAATGTTTACCTTTATGCTTTGAAATTCTTGTTTATCCTCGTCGCCATTTGATGTGTATACGCCTTGTATCACAATATTGCCAATAAAACACTTGAATGATTTAAAATAGGTTTTAATTAAACTTTTAGTGCAGCAGACTTTAGCGGACGGAAACGGAGTGTGTCGGGTTGCTAGCCCTACATTATTCAATATTCAATTCTCCTTTTATAAAATAGTGTTACCAGTAACTTAATAATTTCTTAAATTACAATATACTACAAACACCTTATCGCTTAACAATATCTTCTTTGCTTTCTCCATTGCTTGTGCACAACGCGAATCCCAATTCCACATAACACCTTTACCTAAAAGATAGTGCAACGGGTGAAGCAATGAACTTAAGTTAGGGATAAATTTCCCGTAGTAGTTAATTAAAAGACCGAGAAAGCTTTTTATTTGTGTCACATCAGTAGGTGTGGGTATTTTGGAAATCGCGTCGAGCTTAGCGGGGTCGGGATGCAACCCGTCCCTATTGATAATAAACCCTAAATAAGTTATACTTTTTTGTAAAAAAGTACATTTTTCCAACTTGACAGTGAGGCCCTCAGAAGAACGACTAGTCCATAGATAATACACTATATAAAGTAAGACTAGTCGTTCTTCTGAGGTGAGGCCCATCTGACGTAATCGTTCGAGGACAGCCCGTAAACTGCGCATGTGTGAGTGTCTATCTTTGCCCGTTATGCAGATATCGTCTCGTCGAGAAATACTACCGTGCCCGGAATGCCGCGTAGTGTCTCCTCCATCATTTTCTGAAATTGTTCTGGTACACAAGATAAACCATACGGCGTTCTCCTATAAGCAAACGTCCCTACATGTGTTGTAATCGCCATTTTTTGTGATTCCGGTTCTAAAAGCACCTGTTCGTAAGCATGTCGTAAATCAACTTTAGTAAATTCCTCCCCGTTACTTAAGTTCGCAAATAACTCTTCTATACGGGGAAGTGGATAAAAATCACGTTTCAACTTGGGATTAATGGTGATTTTATAGTCACCACAAATCCTGAGTCCCCATTACTTTTGACTACAGGCACTATAGGGGTCCCAAAATCTGAGTGCTCGACGCAGTATATGGAGCCGTCCTGCTGGAGACGCTCCACCCGCGCCCGCAGCGCCAGCGGCACGGGCCGCGCGCGCACGTATACCCCGCTGCTGTCTACGAGCTGTAACCGTAACGATTTCTTACAAGTACCTAACTGATTTGTAAACACTTCAGGAAATTCTTTAACCAATTGACTGATTAATTTATCCTCTTCAATTTATTTATTAATATAACGTTTATTTGTGTTACATTTAAAGCAGCGAGCCAGTCTCGACCTAGTAACGGCCCACTGCCGCCTTTTTAACCGACTTCTAAAAAAGGAGGAGGTTCTCAATTGGGATGTTTGTATTTTTTTTTTTTTTTAAGTTTGTTCGCGAGAACTCCGTCATAAACCGATTTGAAAAATTATTTTTTTGTTGGAAAGGGTATACTTACCAAATGGTCCCATTTTTGTCAAAATCCAGTTCCGATGATGGAATCCTGGAGAAATCGAAGGAACTCTTCAAATATTATAGGCATACCTATAGCGATTTGGGTATTTTTTATAGTAGTTCGTGCATTTGCTCTCGGAAAGCACCACTTGGTGAAGTGGAACTGATGATGAAGACCACAGATGGCTACCGGAACTACTCAATGATAAATATTTCACGGGTTGCGATTCGATTACTTTAATAAGGTTGCTAAGCAATTTCCGCTCGTCACACAATGCGTGTGGTGAGTGGTTGTTGAGGAGTTCTCCTGGTTCTTACCACCAGAACTCCTCAACAATTAACGTCCCAGCATCGGGAAAAGCAATATTTTGTAACATGTGATGAGCAATTGACATTAGACTATTGTAACTTATACAAATTATAAACAGACCCACTAAAAAGCGAGAAATAAAAACTTTTTAACAGAAAAAAAACCGACTTCCAAAAATCACTACAAAGTGAAAAATAACTTTGATTTCGGAAGTCGGTGGCAAAAAAAAGTAAATAAAAAACGAAAGACAGCGACTTCCGAAATCAAAGTTATTTTTCACTTTGTAGTGATTTTTGGAAGTCGGTTTTTTTTTGTTAAAAAGTTTTTTATTACATACAATCGAACATTGGTAGCCATTACCTTATTAAATTTAATATTTATAACAACTCATAGCAACTATCATTGATTGCAGAAATACGACTACCGGTATCAACCTCGCGCTCTAACAGTTCTGACTCCACCTGCACATTTATAAAATAAGGTTGGTTACCTTGAGCCGAGGATACCACCATGTTGAAAAAGTCATCGTCTTCGGAATCTTCACCAACAAAATTTTGACGTTGAATATTATACGATTACGACCACCGCTTTCTGGTAGTCGATTGTCCTCTCAGCGAATATTCTAGATCTCATCACTTCACTCGCAAGCCCTGATACAAATTGATCTCTGAGATCCTCCTCTAGTCGGTTGCCAAAATTACAAGTGACCGCGAGATGCTTTACTCTGTAAATATGCGGTCAACGATTCGCCTGGTCGTTGTCTCCTTTGTCGAAAAATATGGCGTTCGGCAATATCCGACCGTTGTGGCTCGAGGTGAGCTCGCACTCCTTTATATTATACTTACTTTACTCTTTGGCTCGCACTAATTCAATTAGCTCATTAACGCCCGGTTTCTCGACGGCTATTCAAATCTAAAATTAACTAACCATGTGCAAAATCTCTTGTTAAGTCGAAAACGAGTTGCACGAACGTTGATTAAGTTGTACTTTGATTTGAATCTTTGATCACTTGACACAACAATCAAATTAGTACAAAAATCTCTTGTTAATTCAGAATTTGGGTTTCTGAACAAACGATTAAGCTCGAATGTCATGTCAAGCCACTGTCAAATGTTGTGTTAGCTAATCTGTCGAGTTTGGGCGATTATCTTTGCGTTCCCTGTGATTTTCTGTTTTCTTTGGATATTTTCTAGTTATAATTAATAACACAACTTCTGCACGGAGGCACGGAGGAGTCTCGGTATGTAAAGATGGTCACCCATCCACTCACCAACCCCGGCAAGCGTAGCTTAACCTGATAGATCGACTCGTGCGGCTGTTATTACTTAGCCACGAGCTCCTCCTAAAAATCTAAAACCAAACAATAAAAATTCTATAGGTAGGTACTTTAACTGCGGTACATTTTTTTTTTTGATACCTACGTGTTGAGGTTTAGGGGTTTAAGGGCTTTATAAAGGGGGGCCAAATTTTCATTATTTTTGCGATAGGACACACCGTTTTCGAGATATAAGAGCGAGCGCGCACTGCGGTGCGTTTCCGGTAGTTCTGCCGCACTGGGCGGGGCCTACAGTAACAAAACGCATGACCGCAGTGCGCGCACTTCAAAGACATTCCATACTTCACAGATTATGCGGTAGAAAAACGCACCGCAATGCGCGCTCGCCCTAAGGAAAAGAAAAAAAAAAACCAAACATTCAAATCAATAAAATGGCGCTTTGGTCAACAATCGTTGATTAATTAATTTTGTCGTAATCGCCACTTCAGCAACCCAATTTGATTTGACTGGTCTGTTAATTTAACCAGTTTGTTAGTTGATTTTAGATTTGAATAGCCGTCGAGAAACCGGGCGTAAATGTTTTATCCTCCGGATTAGCTGGAGCGCATAAGTCACACATCAAACTATAAGTTGCATCGCCGACCACTGTAATTAACATCGACACTTTCAACGTAAATGTTTTATCCTCCGGATTAGCTGGAGCGCATAAGTCACACATCAAACTATAAGTTGCATCGCCGACCACTGTAATTAACATCGACACTTTCAACGTAAATGTTTTATCCTCCGGATTAGCTGGAGCGCATAAGTCACACATCAAACTATAAGTTGCATCGCCGACCACTGTAATTAACATCGACACTTTCAACGTAAATGTTTTATCCTCCGGATTAGCTGGAGCGCATAAGTCACACATCAAACTATAAGTTGCATCGCCGACCACTGTAATTAACATCGACACTTTCAACGTAAATGTTTTATCCTCCGGATTAGCTGGAGCGCATAAGTCACACATCAAACTATAAGTTGCATCGCCGACCACTGTAATTAACATCGACACTTTCAACGTAAATGTTTTATCCTCCGGATTAGCTGGAGCGCATAAGTCACACATCAAACTATAAGTTGCATCGCCGACCACTGTAATTAACATCGACACTTTCAACGTAAATGTTTTATCCTCCGGATTAGCTGGAGCGCATAAGTCACACATCAAACTATAAGTTGCATCGCCGACCACTGTAATTAACATCGACACTTTCAACGTAAATGTTTTATCCTCCGGATTAGCTGGAGCGCATAAGTCACACATCAAACTATAAGTTGCATCGCCGACCACTGTAATTAACATCGACACTTTCAACGTAAATGTTTTATCCTCCGGATTAGCTGGAGCGCATAAGTCACACATCAAACTATAAGTTGCATCGCCGACCACTGTAATTAACATCGACACTTTCAACGTAAATGTTTTATCCTCCGGATTAGCTGGAGCGCATAAGTCACACATCAAACTATAAGTTGCATCGCCGACCACTGTAATTAACATCGACACTTTCAACGTAAATGTTTTATCCTCCGGATTAGCTGGAGCGCATAAGTCACACATCAAACTATAAGTTGCATCGCCGACCACTGTAATTAACATCGACACTTTCAACGTAAATGTTTTATCCTCCGGATTAGCTGGAGCGCATAAGTCACACATCAAACTATAAGTTGCATCGCCGACCACTGTAATTAACATCGACACTTTCAACGTAAATGTTTTATCCTCCGGATTAGCTGGAGCGCATAAGTCACACATCAAACTATAAGTTGCATCGCCGACCACTGTAATTAACATCGACACTTTCAACGTAAATGTTTTATCCTCCGGATTAGCTGGAGCGCATAAGTCACACATCAAACTATAAGTTGCATCGCCGACCACTGTAATTAACATCGACACTTTCAACGTAAATGTTTTATCCTCCGGATTAGCTGGAGCGCATAAGTCACACATCAAACTATAAGTTGCATCGCCGACCACTGTAATTAACATCGACACTTTCAACGTAAATGTTTTATCCTCCGGATTAGCTGGAGCGCATAAGTCACACATCAAACTATAAGTTGCATCGCCGACCACTGTAATTAACATCGACACTTTCAACGTAAATGTTTTATCCTCCGGATTAGCTGGAGCGCATAAGTCACACATCAAACTATAAGTTGCATCGCCGACCACTGTAATTAACATCGACACTTTCAACGTAAATGTTTTATCCTCCGGATTAGCTGGAGCGCATAAGTCACACATCAAACTATAAGTTGCATCGCCGACCACTGTAATTAACATCGACACTTTCAACGTAAATGTTTTATCCTCCGGATTAGCTGGAGCGCATAAGTCACACATCAAACTATAAGTTGCATCGCCGACCACTGTAATTAACATCGACACTTTCAACGTAAATGTTTTATCCTCCGGATTAGCTGGAGCGCATAAGTCACACATCAAACTATAAGTTGCATCGCCGACCACTGTAATTAACATCGACACTTTCAACGTAAATGTTTTATCCTCCGGATTAGCTGGAGCGCATAAGTCACACATCAAACTATAAGTTGCATCGCCGACCACTGTAATTAACATCGACACTTTCAACGTAAATGTTTTATCCTCCGGATTAGCTGGAGCGCATAAGTCACACATCAAACTATAAGTTGCATCGCCGACCACTGTAATTAACATCGACACTTTCAACGTAAATGTTTTATCCTCCGGATTAGCTGGAGCGCATAAGTCACACATCAAACTATAAGTTGCATCGCCGACCACTGTAATTAACATCGACACTTTCAACGCTAACAGCGCCGCCGCCGCCGTTGACAACATGAGTAAGGCCGCGTTTCCACTGACGCGGAGCTGGGCGGAGAGGAGCGGTGAAAAGTGGTCAGTGTTTCCACTGAAGCGGAGCTGGGCGGAGAGGACCGGTGAAGAGCGGTGAAAAGTGGTCAGCGGAGTGGAGTGAGGCGGAGCGGAGCACCTGACGTAACGATGATAACTGAGGCACTGCGCGCGAGTCACGCACCGCCCCGCTCCGCACCGCCCCGTTGTCCTCCGCACAGCACCGCCCCGCTGTCCTCCGCACCGCATCGTCTCGCTATTATATTTTTATGAATATCCGCTCAGCTCTGCTCCACCCCGCTCCTGCTGTTTCCATTGAAGCGGAGCGGAGATTTCGAGCATAGTGATTGGTCAATTCGTGTACCGCTAAGCTCCTCTCCGCCCCGCTCCGCGTCAGTGGAAACGCGGCCTAAGGCAGGAGATGCGGAACATTTTGAAATTTCCTTCTCTCACATGTTTAGTCACCCAAAGAGGAACGTACTGACATAGGTATCTCCATTTTACAAAAATGAAACGCGCTACTGTTTTTGTAATAAATTACACTGAAGTTTATTTTTCATCCTGAATACATATTGACCAATGTTACTTATTTCATGTTGCATTTGCATCAGTTCACAACTTTATTACAACTCACTCAACATACATTTCTTATGCCTTAAGGCAGTTTTTTTTTTGTTTTTATTTATCTAGTTACAAAATTCTAAAATTTGATAATACAATGAAATTTAAGCATTCTTACAGTTATCACTAAGTCCATTTAGCATTGAAAATAAATGATCATGATATTAATAATAAAAATTGATTTAAGTTTTTCATATAATATATATTTTTTACAATTTCAACTAAAATACGCGCACTGCGGGAGAGGGTAGCCGGCAGCGGCCGGTCGGGGTGCAATCATACGAGTACGTCCAAACGAACACTATACATTGTATACATTTGTAAAAAGTATCAAAATCGAGTAAAAGGCCTACAAAAAATTATCTCGAGATACTAATATTCGTTTACGTAGTAACCTAAAAATTGTCCTATTTAACACTGGAATCGCCGTCGACGACATGCGGCAGTGGCGCGCGGCGCGTCTAGCATTAAAGGGTAACAAACGTAGGTATTTCAACTATTTGGCTTAATTATATTTATATAATGAGATGAGCGCGAAATAAAAGCGGTGCGGCTCATGAGCCGGTGGGCGCGGCGCGGGCAGGGGCCGGCGGGCGCGGCGCGGCGCAGTCTCCTAGTCCTCCGCCTCCTCGTCCTCCGACTCCTGCTGCTGCAGCCACGTCAGCCACGTGTTCACCTGCAAGCACACAAGCACATCATAAGTTGGACAACTGAACATCCTTCAACTTTTACTATTTTTCCATTTAGGGACGCCATCATTTGATGGAGGAAATGCGGCAGCTCACAGGAAAACTGCCCCTAGAGGCACTACCGGAACTGCACAACCGCGATGTTTGTGGTTCCCTACCATAATCTAACCTAATGGACGACACGGTTGGCGCAGTGGTTGAGCGTTTGACTGCTGCGCAGCATGTCGCGGGTTCGATTCCCGCACGGAACAAATATTTGTACGACCTACAAGTATTTGTTCCGAGTCTGGGTGTTTTTCTATCTATAATATGTATGTATTTACAAAAAAAAAATGTATATAAGTAGTTTATCAGCCATCTCGTTACCATAATACAAGCATTAGGTTGCTTAGCTTGGGACCAGATGGCGTTGTGTGAAATGTCCAAGGATATTAATATATTATTAATATAAAACAGCCCTACTCATTGTCAACCGAGTCGTGACTCGTGCGGGATGCCCTAGTACTCACACGCTCACAGCAGACCAACTACTCATCGTCAACTGAGTCGTGACTCGTGCGTGATGCCCTAGTACTCACACGCTCACAGCAGACCACTACTCATCGTCAACTAAGTCGTGACTCGTGCGGGATGCCCTAGTACTCACACGCTCACAGCAGACCAACTACTCATCGTCAACTGAGTCGTGACTCGTGCGGTATGCCCTAGTACTCACACGCTCACGGCAGACCAACTACTCATCGTCAACTGAGTCGTGACTCGTGCGTGATGCCCTAGTACTCACACGCTCACAGCAGACCAACTACTCGTCGTCAACTGAGTCGTGACTCTTGCGGGATGCCCTAGTACTCACACGCTCACAGCAGACCAACTACTCATCGTCAACTGAGTCGTGACTCGTGCGGGATGCCCTAGTACTCACACGCTCACAGCAGACCAACTACTCATCGTCAACTGAGTCGTGACTCGTGCGGGATGCCCTAGTACTCACACGCTCACAGCAGACCAACTACTCATCGTCAACTGAGTCGTGACTCGTGCGTGATGCCCTAGTACTCACACGCTCACAGCAGACCAACTACTCGTCGTCAACTGAGTCGTGACTCTTGCGGGATGCCCTAGTACTCACACGCTCACAGCAGACCAACTACTCATCGTCAACTGAGTCGTGACTCGTGCGGGATGCCCTAGTACTCACACGCTCACAGCAGACCAACTACTCATCGTCAACTGAGTCGTGACTCGTGCGTGATGCCCTAGTACTCACACGCTCACAGCAGACCAACTACTCATCGTCAACTGAGTCGTGACTCGTGCGTGATGCCCTAGTACTCACACGCTCACAGCAGACCAACTACTCGTCGTCAACTGAGTCGTGACTCTTGCGGGATGCCCTAGTACTCACACGCTCACAGCAGACCAACTACTCATCGTCAACTGAGTCGTGACTCGTGCGGGATGCCCTAGTACTCACACGCTCACAGCAGACCAACTACTCATCGTCAACTGAGTCGTGACTCGTGCGTGATGCCCTAGTACTCACACGCTCACAGCAGGCCCCTATTTCTCAAAACTTATTAGACTAATATTATGAGTCCATGAACGAATATTTTTTACTAGTTTACTAGTGTACGTTTCTCGAAGCTACGGTAGTACAATATTTGTTACTAGTTGCCAACAAATAAATATTAGCTAAAATTACCCGAGTAAATTCAATTTGGTTTCATAAAAAATGTGTAATTAGTTACTCTTGTAAATTACACTGCTAAAGCTATTAGTCTCAAAAGGCTTGTAAAAAAGATTAGCCAAAATTATTAGACTTTAATTTACCAAACAAATTGTATAAAATGTGGTCAGATTCGGATATCTACACTACACTGTATTAAGAATAAAATTGCTTGAGATTTATTCTATGTTCACTTTCCATTGTGGCTTAATATTTATATGCGTCAGAACCGCGGGTGTACTTTTCAGATGCACCTAAATTTATTGCAATTATTTGGTACCTTCCGTGTACCTTTACGTACCTCTCTTGAAAATCTGTGTACCTACACCCGTACAATGATATTTTAAAAATTAGGTACACCCGCCATCCTGATGTCAGAACCGCGGGTGTACTGCTAACCAATGTATGTTGCTAAGTACACTCTATAAGTAGATTTGGTACCTCTTGTGTACCTGCAGAAACAAGTATTAAAAAAACAAAATACTGTCAGGTTGCTGCGAAAAGTAAAAAAATCAATCTTCTTTCTTTGACGTTGTTATGATTTAAATAAAAAAAAAAACAATCTTCAGTATTAATAACGTAAGTTAAATATTTTAAAAACCTATTAGAAAAACAAACAAGTTTGCCTATTTTAGAATTTTGAACGATTTATAGAATTCAGATATTTGTCAGTGTTTTCAGAATCGAAATGAAACAAGAGAGAGTTTTAAAGGTTTTTTTTCATTAATTTTAATGGTAACGAAATAAGTAATGATTAATATAAATAACGCATTGATTCCATGTGCATTTAACTCGGCCAAATAATTTGTTACAAGACTTATATAAGGTAATCTATTAGTAAGTACAAACATTTTAAGGATAGATTCATTAACTTAAGATAAACATTTCTTGAAAAAATCATAAATTTCTATACGCTAGTTTCCAAGAAAAACAGCAAAAACCATTTTGTTTAAAAAGTAAAATTCAACACCCCGTGTATAACGGGGAATTCCAACTAACGTACTCTATGGCAGATAACAAAGGAGTCGCGTTGTTTACCTAAAACCCCGTGGCGGCACGCATCCCCCACTTCGCCCCTGCCGCACCCCGTTGCGCGGCCAGCCAGCATAATGTGCTATCGACGGATGAGTGTACATTTACGCGCGAGGGACTATGTAATGTGCATAATGCGCATGCATTACTGGTGCGATTACAATCGAACGAGTGATTCGGCCGGACCACTTCCAACACCGTTTCAGTGTGAATGTGTGGGCAGGACTGTTGAACGGCCAATTATTAGGACCCGTTTTTCTGGATCGACTGACTGCGGACACGTATCTCCAGTTCCTCCAGCGAGACCTACCAGAGCTACTGCTGGATATACCTGTGTTGTACCGCAGGTACATGTACTACCAGCACGACGGCGCGGCGCACCGGCGCACTTAAGTGTGCGGGTACGCACCTACTTGGATGAGGCGTTCCAAGGGCGATGGATTGGGCGCGGTAGCGTTATCCGCTGGCCGCCACGCTCACCTGATTTGACGCCATTGGACTTCCACGTGTGGGGTCGGGCCAAAGACCTAGTGTATGGGAACGAACCGTACATTAGATGAATTACGTGCGCGAATTGTGAGTGCATTTGACGCTCCCCGCTTGCTGCACATGTTGCAAACCGTTATTTATGACTTTCTTTCTTAGTAGGTACCTACCTATTCGTCTAGGATCTTGTCTCCACCTCGAGCAACGCTATTAATATTCCGCTGCAATAAACGAAAGCAAAATTTGCGCTTATCTTTGGTAGAGATATTTCCAATAAATCGAAGCAGATCAGTGTGGAGCTATTGTTTTTTTATGACAGATATTAACAATTTTACTAACAGTCATTTAAAATGTTTCTACTGACTGGTGTAAGACTGCCTTAGTAATGCAGGAATCAAATTATAACGTAAACGTTACGTTCAGTACGTTCAGTGGAAATTAATCCTAAGTAATAATCCAAATAAATAAAACAAAATAACAAATAAAACTCGCCAATTATTTTTTATTTTTTAACTTGGCGTGTTTAAAAGTCAAAATTCACTATCAGATTTACACTTATTTACACAATTTACTAGTTATTTACACATATCACATCAATTGTTGGACGTGACGCCCTTGTAGACGCACACACTGTCTAGCGCGATCGAGACAATGCCTCCGCACTTCAGTAAGCACTTGCTATTCACTGGACATCACGTCAAATGCACTCACAATTCGCGCACGTAATTCATCTAATGTACGGTTCGTTCCCATACACTAGGTCTTTGGCCCGACCCCACACGTGGAAGTCCACTGGCGTCAAATCAGGTGAGCGTGGCGGCCAGCGGATAACGCTACCGCGCCCAATCCATCGCCCTTGGAACGCCTCATCCAAGTAGGTGCGTACCCGCACACTGAAGTAAGCCGGTGCGCCGTCGTGCTGGTAGTACATGTACTTACCTGCGGTACAACACAGGTATATCCAGCAGTAGCTCTGGTAGGTCTCGCTGGAGGAACTGAAGATACGTGTCCGCAGTCAGTCGATCCAGAAAAACGGGTCCTAATAATTGGCCGTTCAAGAGTCCTGCCCACACATTCACACTGAAACGGTGTTGGAAGTGGTCCGGCCGAATCACTCGTTCGATTGTAATCGCACCAGTAATGCATGCGCATTATGCACATTACATAGTCCCTCGCGCGTAAATGTGCACTCATCCGTCGATAGCACATTATCAGTGAAATGACTTTAGCGAACTAGAAGCCGCTCCCGCGTCGAATGCTGGCTGGCCGCGCAACAGTGTGCGGCAGGGGCGAAGCGGGGGATGCGCGCCGCCACGGGGTTTTAGGTAAACAACGCGACGCCTTTGTTATCTGCCATAAAGTACGTTAGCTGGAATTCCCCGTTATACACGGGGTGTTGAATTTTACTTTTTAAACAAAAATGGTTTTTGGTGTTTTTCTTGGAAACTAGCGTATAGAAATTTATGATTTTTTCAAGAAATGTTTATCTTAAGTTAACCCCTCAAGTGTCTGAGTTTGGCTAATTTTAGACCCAAAACACCAGCGAGTGGGGAGGGTTGGGGGTTAGTTGCGAACCCCATAGGTTCACAACTACTGATAATGATATTTTTTCCATCGGATGATGTTTTTTTACGTTTATATACAGGGTGAAATTGAATAGATGCGAAAAAATTTAAGGGGGTGTTCTACGCATCAATATGAACAACTTTTACTATGGGACCAAACCTGAAATCGCGAAAAAAAAATCAGCTGTTCAGTACATTTAATGTTCGCATAATTCGTCAAAATGTACTGAACAGCTGATTTTTTTTTCGCGATTTCAGGTTTGGTCCCATAGTAAAAGTTGTTCATATTGATGCGTAGAACACGCCCTTAAATTTTGTCGCATCTATTCAATTTCACCCTGTATATGTGATCTAAGCTTATATACCTATTATGTAAAGTTTTGTCCTTTTGCACACTTTGGGTGCATTTGACACGCGGGGGGAGAGGGGGGGTTAGCTACGAACTCCATAGGTTCACAACTAATGATGATGATTGGTTTTCCATCGGATGATGTTTTTCTACATTTATATATATGTGATATATGCTTATATACCTAACAAAAAAACAGTTTTTCTTATGCACACACTGGGTGCAGTCGACACTTGAGGGGTTAATGAATCTATCCTTAAAATGTTTGTACTTACTAATAGATTACCTTATATAAGTCTTGTAACAAATTATTTGGCCGAGTTAAATGCACATGGAATCAATGCGTTATTTATATTAATCATTACTTATTTCGTTACCATTAAAATTAATGAAAAAAAACCTTTAAAACTCTCTCTTGTTTCATTTCGATTCTGAAAACACTGACAAATATCTGAATTCTATAAATCGTTCAAAATTCTAAAATAGGCAAACTTGTTTGTTTTTCTAATAGGTTTTTAAAATATTTAACTTACGTTATTAATACTGAAGATTGTTTTTTTTTTTATTTAAATCATAACAACGTCAAAGAAAGAAGATTGTTTTTTTTACTTTTCGCAGCAACCTGACAGTATTTTGTTTTTTTAATACTTGTTTCTGCAGGTACACAAGAGGTACCAAATCTACTTATAGAGTGTACTTAGCAACATACATTGGTTAGCAGTACACCCGCGGTTCTGACATCAGGATGGCGGGTGTACCTAATTTTTAAAATATCATTGTACGGGTGTAGGTACACAGATTTTCAAGAGAGGTACGTAAAGGTACACGGAAGGTACCAAATAATTGCAATAAATTTAGGTGCATCTGAAAAGTACACCCGCGGTTCTGACGCATATTAATATTTGGCCAATAGGCATCTCGTACGTAGGTAAAAATTAGGTAGGTATAGGTCCTTGGCGGCAAAAATTACCCCAAGAGAATAACAAAGTTTTTGGGTTTGTTGGGTTGTGGAGGTCAGATAGGCAGTCGCTCCATGTAAAATACTAGTATTCAGCTGCATCCGGTTAGACTGGAAGCCGACCCCAACATAGTTGGGAAAAGGCTAGGTGATTGAATTGACAAAGTTTTGTAATTTTCTCCCACTTATTCCGCTTATCCTGCTTCGATAAAAAGTTTTAGAAACCCCCATAACAGAATGTCTTTTGCTTCTAATACACTTTTCAAAATGATTAGCTTTAGATCCATGGTAAATTATATTTATTTAATAATTTACTTTAAATAAAACAATCCGCATAAACCGCCAATATGCAAACGACAAAATCAAACAAATCCAAAAGTGGCGGGAACTATTCCGCATTTTTTTTAATCAGTAAAGAGGCGTGCGTTTTATCACAGTTATGTGTATTCAGCCAAGCCAGCCTAATATTTTTATTAGTCTGCTACTATTAGAGCCACAAACCAAGAGCGACAGGAACGCTGAACTTAGTGAACTCACGAGATGATAATGATAATAATGCCTTTTCACACGTCCCGGTTGTCGGATAGCCGGTGCCGGGTACCCGGTGGCTAAGTGTATGGGCTTGTACGTTATCTTTCACATGTACCGGCGTAATCTGCCTGTCATGTCCATAAATTTAGGCGCCGGGTACCCGGCCGGCTACCCGGCAACCGGGACGTGTGAAAAGGCGAGATGCATTACGTACACTAAGACTGCCACAAACCAAGAGCGACAGGAACGATGAACTTAGTGAACTTACGAGATGCATTACGTGAGCAATTCAACAGAGCCAAAAACACCAGACTCCCGGACGACTGGGAGCTATACAAATAGACCCAATACACTTACAAAAAGCAAACCAGCACCGCCAGGAGAGCCGCCTGGCGGAAGTTCTGTGAATCTATCGAGACAAACAATGAAGCCGCGAGAGTCGGGAAGATCCTATCAACCGATCAGGACCGAACTCTTGGCGCGCTGAACAAGCCTGATAACTCTTACATACTAACCGACCATGAAACCAGTAAGGTTCTTCTCGAGCCTGGACTCCTAGCGGACAGGATGTGGGAAGTTGAACCGGCATATACTCCAATGGAGCGAGACTGCTCCAAAGCCCACAGTATAGGAGAAGACTGGATGAAATGGGCTATAAATACCATTCAGCCATATAAGTCCACCAACAGGTGTATGGCATCTTCCCAGCCTACTACAGTGGGGGGTAGCTCACCTGACAGTGGCCGGTAGAGATCTATCGAGCCTGCATAGCACTTAGATACATACCTCTTGCATGGTGTGAAGTCAGTCAAACCTGGCAAAACCAATTATACACAAACTAATGCCAACAGACCGATAAGCCTCACTCATTTCTACTGAAAACCCTAGAGAGACTCTGTGATAGACAGTGTTATTACCTGGAACAGCGCCTCGCCCTTGCCGGGGTAGGCGTCGGTGACGTCCTCGAGAGACTCTGTGATAGACAGTGTTATTACCTGGAACAGCGCCTCGCCCTTGCCGGGGTAGGCGTCGGTGACGTCCTCGAGAGACTCTGTGATAGACAGTGTTATTACCTGGAACAGCGCCTCGCCCTTGCCGGGGTAGGCGTCGGTGACGTCCTCGAGAGACTCTGTGATAGACAGTGTTATTACCTGGAACAGCGCCTCGCCCTTGCCGGGGTAGGCGTCGGTGACGTCCTCGAGAGACTCTGTGATAGACAGTGTTATTACCTGGAACAGCGCCTCGCCCTTGCCGGGGTAGGCGTCGGTGACGTCCTCGAGAGACTCTGTGATAGACAGTGTTATTACCTGGAACAGCGCCTCGCCCTTGCCGGGGTAGGCGTCGGTGACGTCCTCGAGAGACTCTGTGATAGACAGTGTTATTACCTGGAACAGCGCCTCGCCCTTGCCGGGGTAGGCGTCGGTGACGTCCTCGAGAGACTCTGTGATAGACAGTGTTATTACCTGGAACAGCGCCTCGCCCTTGCCGGGGTAGGCGTCGGTGACGTCCTCGCGCCAGCGCAGGAAGGCGTCCTCCTCGCACACCTCCAGGTTGTACAGGTACATGAACCAGCGCAGCAGCATGCCTGCGGGCACAACACAATGCAACGTAAACATTCTGCTTCTCTGTCACATACAAACTAAATCATGTGACAGTAATAGGTCTGTTGCTGAAGTTATCTAAAATATTATTTTACATTTGAGAACTGGTAGCAGGACATTAATTCACCCTCCAAACATTTTGGGCTAAAAGAGAACGAGCCGACCGTTGTCAAGTCAATCCACTTTGTTCAGTGACTAGCCGTCACTGCTCCGCGGTTCCAGTCGTCGCAGTCGAGTTCATTAGCTGATGCAGCGCACCACCTGAGAAGAGCCCACTCACCTTTGGGGTACCGGTGCTGGTGCGCGTGCACCTGCACGGCGTACACGGCCGCCAGCTGCAGCTCGGGCTGCCCCTCCAGCAGCGCCGTGAGCAGCGGCGCGTACGCCTCCAGCAGCTGCTTCTCTTGCTCCAGCGCCGCCTTGTCGGGCGCCGCCGCGCCGCCCGCGCCCGCCGCGCCCGTCACGTGCTCGGCCACCAGCGCCACGAGCGTTGACACGAAGGCGCCGTTCTGCCGCACCGCCGGCTCCACGTTCGCCTGCAACGAGCGCGCCATTTATAAAAATATATTTTGCTTTCTATGACGACACGGTTGGCGCAGTGGTTGAGCGATTGACTGCTGCGCAGCATGTCGCGGGTTCGATTCCCGCACGGAACAAATATTTGTACGACCTACAAGTATTTGTTCCGAGTCTGGGTGTTTTTCTATCTATAATATGTATGTATTTACAAAAAAAAAATGTATATAAGTAGTTTATCAGCCATCTCGTTACCATAACACAAGCATTAGGTTGCTTAGCTTGGGACTAGATGGCGTTGTGTGAAATGTCCAAGGATATTTATTTATTTATTTATGAGCGCTGTAATGTGGACACTGGCTTGACACTAATCTATTTATTTATTTTAGTACATGGAGGACTTACAGCTATTGAAAACAAACAAAAAAGGAATCCATAGTCACCAAAAAGCCAATTACAAACAACACAACAACATCTACATGTATATAAATGAAAAGAGAAGTCCTGACTGACTCATCAACGCCCGGCCCTAACCGTTGGACCTAGAAATCTGAAATTTTGCACAGAGTTTCCCTTTTTAATGTACGGATTTTTGGAAATTCCATCCCAAAGTGGTCAAATAGGGGATGAAAGTTTGTATGAAAAATTTTATTCCTTGAGTTAATAAACTTGAAACTTGGCACTATTCGTGCCAAGTTTCAAGTTTTAGTTTATCTAAATACAGAGTAAATTATACAGATGTCATTTTAAATTTTCTTTTTTTTTCCCGTGATTTTCGTTCCCGTGGGATATTTATCAACATCCACGCAGTCGAAGCCGCGGGCAAAAGCTAGTAATAATATAAATTGTTAAAAGATTCCTTTGGTTGTCTCTGTTGAACTGTTCCTGTATTATGAGCCTTCGTATAGCGAGGACTATATCTAGACTGGAGCAGAGATTTTTGTGCATAAATTCAGTGTTTAAAAGCAGTTTTCGAGTTTGGTCATCGCCCGCCGACTGTCTACCTGCGCGTGCGAGACGTCCGCACCATCACTAAACATAGTCTATATTAATTCAACACAAGAGGCACTACTCATCTTGTTTTGGCTACTTATTGAGCACTATTTGGGCAGAGCTACTAGACGGGCTCTCGGGACTTAGGGGTAGACATAGTAAGTGGTGGACCCATAATAGGACAACGTGGGCCCATTTAAGAGGTCAACAATGGCAAGCGCCTATGTAAGATAAAAGTTGTATTGAAGCTATACTTAATTTATGTAAATAATAAGCCAAAGCCGAGAATAAAATGAGCGACCTTGATCCAGCGGTAGAGCGCGTGCGGCGCGGGCTCGGCAGCCAGCTGGCGCGCCAGCTGCGCCTGCACGCGCAGCTGCGGCACCAGCGCCGCCAGCCCGCGCGCCTCCAGCGCCTCCAGCGCGTCGGGCGCGGCGGCCTCGCCGCCCGGCGCCACGTGCGCGCACACGTTGAGCTTGCCCTCCTCGCACAGCGCCGCCAGCCGCTCCACGCCCAGCGCCTCCGCCAGCGCCTGCAGCACCTCCAGCAGCAGCGGGTGGTGCGCGCCCGCGTCGCACCACGCGCCCACGTCGGCCAGCGCCACCAGCTTGTGCTCCACGGCGGCCGCCAGCAGGCGCGGCAGGCGCGCGTGCGGGTGCGCCGCGTGCACCAGCGCGCGCAGCGCGTCGCCGGCCGGCGAGCGCTTGATGGCGCGCGCCACGCGCACGCAGGCGCGCAGCGCGCGCGCGTCGCCGCGCGGCCCGTGCAGCGCGTGCTCCAGCACGGCCGCGATGCAGCGCCGCAGCACCTTGTCGGGCGGCTGCAGCTCGCGCAGGCGCCGCAGCGCGCCCAGCCCGGGCTCGGCCTCGTCCTCGTCGTCGGCCGCCGCGTCCGCCGCCTCCACGGCCAGGCGGCACGCCTCCTCCTTGTTGGGCGCCTGCGCAGAGCGAAAGTCAGCAACCGGCGGCGGGGCGAGCGCGCCTGCCGCCGGTCGCCGGACGAGGGCGGTCTCACCTTATCCTTCTTCGGCTTGTCCTTCTTGTCGGCGGCGGGTTTGATGGTGATGGCGGGCTCCTTCAGCAGCGGCGGCGCGCTGGTGAACGCCGGCGTCAGCACGTCTGCGGACAGAGGGCGGGTGAGCGGGGAGCGCGCGGGCGGGGCGGCTGGCGAGCGGTACTCACTCTGCTGCACGGGCGCCAGCGGCAGCTGCGGCTGCGGCTTGGACAGCTTGTTGGCGGTGAACATGAGCGAGTTGGCGGCGGGCCGCATCTGCACGTCGTGCAGCGCGGCCGCCGCGTACACGCGCGCCTTGCTGGAGCGCGCCGAGCCGTCCTGACACAAACCATACCTTACTATACACCAGCTGCGTCTGCGCGTTTTGTATTTCATCACTTTTTAATACAACATTTTATTAATACCCCGCCGATGTTATAATTCAGCTAGGTACCTAACTTTTAATCATTACTGATGCTGATTCTCTCGTCATAAAATTGTCTAAACTAGACTAAGAAATCACCTAAATTTAATTTATGCATGTCAACCGACGTTTCCCTTTCTGAAATTGACTACAACTTATAATAACTTTAATATAGTTTGACAGCACTAAAAACATTCAGTTACATTCAGTTTAATGAAAATGGCATTTTGCTATTCCGATTTTGACGTTTTTCACCTAAAATTTTGATAACTAAACTAAATCAGACTATTTTTAATCGCAAATAAAAAGGAGTTGAATAAAATTAGTTGTCATAAACTGAAATTTACAAATGACATTTTTCTTCTAGTTCTTGAAAGTTTGGATTCTTATGAGTTTAGAAAATAATACCCCATACAAAATGCATTCATGAAAACAAAGGGATTTTTGTACTGAACATCTAATACGTACTACATTATGATTTGCATAAATGCACTTCCCATAATCCAAGCCACTTCCAGATTCTGTGAAATAAGAAATAACTATTGTTTAGAAACTGTCAAGAAAGAACTCCGTTGGAAAGATTGCGAGACCGTTCCAACCCATTCCAAGTGGAAGAGAATTTTTAATAACATTAAAGGTGAAAATCGAAAAAATATTGCCGAAGTTGTATCTACTTAAATCGTTTTCGGTGTACAACCCTAGCAGATTGGTCACAGATAATAAAAACAAATACAGGTTATTGCATCTTAATTTATTATTTAACAACAATATAGTTATTTTAATTCAATATAAGCTTTCATTATGCTCCCAGTATTTCATTTAAATAATTATTGATAAACAAAGATAGGTACTAAGAAATGTTTGTAATAGTTTAGTTCCATGCACAAGAGAATCGGCACCACAACAACAAATATGCGACTAAATTATACTGGCAGTTATATTGTACTTGAATAATAGCCAGCTAACACTCAATATGAAGAACCAACAGTCACTCATTACGTCGCCGCCGGGGCGCGGGTTGTTCGGAAGAGATACCGTGGCCCTGGCCTAAGAACCAACAGTCACTCATTACGTCGCCGCCGGGGCGCGGGTTGTTCGGAAGAGATACCGTGGCCCTGGCCTAAGAACCAACAGTCACTCATTACGTCGCCGCCGGGGCGCGGGTTGTTCGGAAGAGATACCGTGGCCCTGGCCTAAGAACCAACAGTCACTCATTACGTCGCCGCCGGGGCGCGGGTTGTTCGGAAGAGATACCGTGGCCCTGGCCTAAGAACCAACAGTCACTCATTACGTCGCCGCCGGGGCGCGGGTTGTTCGGAAGAGATACCGTGGCCCTGGCCTAAGAACCAACAGTCACTCATTACGTCGCCGCCGGGGCGCGGGTTGTTCGGAAGAGATACCGCGGCCCTGGCCTAAGAACCAACAGTCACTCATTACGTCGCCGCCGGGGCGCGGGTTGTTCGGAAGAGATACCGTGGCCCTGGCCTAAGAACCAACAGTCACTCATTACGTCGCCGCCGGGGCGCGGGTTGTTCGGAAGAGATACCGTGGCCCTGGCCTAAGAACCAACAGTCACTCATTACGTCGCCGCCGGGGCGCGGGTTGTTCGGAAGAGATACCGTGGCCCTGGCCTAAGAACCAACAGTCACTCATTACGTCGCCGCCGGGGCGCGGGTTGTTCGGAAGAGATACCGTGGCCCTGGCCTAAGAACCAACAGTCACTCATTACGTCGCCGCCGGGGCGCGGGTTGTTCGGAAGAGATACCGTGGCCCTGGCCTAAGAACCAACAGTCACTCATTACGTCGCCGCCGGGGCGCGGGTTGTTCGGAAGAGATACCGTGGCCCTGGCCTAAGAACCAACAGTCACTCATTACGTCGCCGCCGGGGCGCGGGTTGTTCGGAAGAGATACCGCGGCCCTGGCCTAAGAACCAACAGTCACTCATTACGTCGCCGCCGGGGCGCGGGTTGTTCGGAAGAGATACCGTGGCCCTGGCCTAAGCACCAACAGTCACTCATTACGTCGCCGCCGGGGCGCGGGTTGTTCGGAAGAGATACCGTGGCCCTGGCCTAAGAACCAACAGTCACTCATTACGTCGCCGCCGGGGCGCGGGTTGTTCGGAAGAGATACCGCGGCCCTGGCCTAAGAACCAACAGTCACTCATTACGTCGCCGCCGGGGCGCGGGTTGTTCGGAAGAGATACCGTGGCCCTGGCCTAAGAACCAACAGTCACTCATTACGTCGCCGCCGGGGCGCGGGTTGTTCGGAAGAGATACCGTGGCCCTGGCCTAAGAACCAACAGTCACTCATTACGTCGCCGCCGGGGCGCGGGTTGTTCGGAAGAGATACCGTGGCCCTGGCCTAAGGACCAACAGTCACTCATTACGTCGCCGCCGGGGCGCGGGTTGTTCGGAAGAGATACCGCGGCCCTGGCCTAAGAACCAACAGTCACTCATTACGTCGCCGCCGGGGCGCGGGTTGTTCGGAAGAGATACCGCGGCCCTGGCCTAAGAACCAACAGTCACTCATTACGTCGCCGCCGGGGCGCGGGTTGTTCGGAAGAGATACCGTGGCCCTGGCCTAAGAACCAACAGTCACTCATTACGTCGCCGCCGGGGCGCGGGTTGTTCGGAAGAGATACCGTGGCCCTGGCCTAAGAACCAACAGTCACTCATTACGTCGCCGCCGGGGCGCGGGTTGTTCGGAAGAGATACCGTGGCCCTGGCCTAAGAACCAACAGTCACTCATTACGTCGCCGCCGGGGCGCGGGTTGTTCGGAAGAGATACCGTGGCCCTGGCCTAAGAACCAACAGTCACTCATTACGTCGCCGCCGGGGCGCGGGTTGTTCGGAAGAGATACCGTGGCCCTGGCCTAAGCAACTGAAGGAACACGGGTGGGCGTTAGTCAATAAAACTCTGACACGACCTTTCGCTCCACCCAGAGCGGGAGAAGCTACGTACACACACATTAGCGTGATCTGTAGTTTTATCTGCACTATTTACATTACCCGCGACGCGCGCTCATGTGGCTAGGGCGCATGGGGGGTAAACAGCTGACGAGCTCATGCGCGCCATATTTTGCGATAAAAAAAAACAATTGTATTTTTTTTTAAGAATGTATTGGATAGTTTAGATAAGTAGTGTTGAAACTGCACATACCTACATATTAAAACGCTGCGATACTAATAAAAGCTGGCCCAGTGCGTCTGTGCGTGTCGGAGCATGTATCGTGAAGGCAGTCGGGATGAATATTTACGCATGCACAGAATTGATTTTATCGGCCGATTAGAGCGTATTTTGTAGTAATTCTCAAAGCAACTGGAATATGTTATTTCTGCGCTTGTAACCGAAAATATCACGTACACAGTAAAAAGACAACAGAAGACATCTATGACATCTTCATAGAAAACGGCCGAAACGACGCGCTTCGAGATCTCAGTATACTGTATACTGAGATCTCGAAGCGCGTCGTTTCGGCCTTTCGGCCTGAGTCTTCATAATGTGCACATATCGAAATTAGGGAAACAATGCTTAATTTTATAGATGGATAGAAAAGTGTCTACTTGCTATTGTATGTAGCAGTGTGCGGCGTTTTTTAAACAGTTGATAGGAAATGTTGTGACCGAGTTATAAATGTGGCATTTTTACTTTTAGAAAGCTAATACGATGTAGAATAATATTTAAAGTAATAAAAAATGTAGGTTATAGGGGATTTTATTGAGAAATGTCACAATTATTGTAAAAATTGGTGAAATAATACCCGATTTTTGTTAAAAAAAAACACCTTAATTCTCAATTGGTGGCGTTTTTTCTTTCTTTAATTTTTATTTAATGAGGACGCCCTGTTATTTCCATTCATTACTGAGTTTGGTTCATCGCGATTGATCGTTAAGTTTAAAAGTTATACTGTTTTATTTACACAGGGTCACAGCAGCGAACAAGAATTTAAAAAATGCTATAAAGAAACGTTTTTTTTTTTTTTTTTTTTTAATATTTTTTCCATCGATAAAATTAAGCCTAGTTTCCCTCATCTCGATAGTGCACATTATGAAGACTTACACTGTATGCCAGTACGCAACAGTGCGAGCGCGCGGCAGCTACGCACGGACGGACGCGTCTTTATCTCCCGAGCGGCCGTAGGTAATTAATTCAAGGTCACTGCCTAGATAAACTGCAGTTTTATTATTCTATGGCACATCTCACAAATACAAGTCACTTAGACACATCATATTTTTTATGAGATCCAACGTGCACATGCACATAATCTATAACGAGATCTTATACTTATGAAACATGCTGGCCACAGATTACTGCAAGCATTTATAGCTGGCTAGACAGATGATGTCGAGTCAAGCAAATTTAAAATTAATCAAAAACATTTTGGTTTAAGATTAATTACAAATCAAATACTTATAAAAAGAGTACAGTGAATAATCATAAAAAAATGTGGCACAGCGTGACTGTGTGATGCACGTGCACCATATGCAGCCAGATACACCGTGTACATAGCGTGACTGTGTGATGCACGTGCACCATATGCAGCCAGATACACCGTGTACATAGTGTAACTGTGTGATGCACGTGCACCATACGCAGGCACATGCACCGCGCACACAGTGCGACTGTGTGATGCACGTGCACCATATGCAGCCAGATACACCGCGCACACAGTGCGACTGTGTGATGCACGTGCACCATATGCAGCCAGATACACCGTGTACATAGTGTAACTGTGTGATGCACGTGCACCATACGCAGGCACATACACCGCGCACACAGTGCGACTGTGTGATGCACGTGCACCATATGCAACCAGATACACCGTGCACATAATACTAATTTACATGGTTATCTGCCAATTCTATACTATAGAGTTGCCCGAATTTGCTTCCTGAATTGATTCTTACCAAGGAAAACATGTCGAATAAACTAAACTCATTGTTATAAGTCTCAACTAAGCGATGGAGTGGCAAACGCGGCAGCGCCGCCGCGCCGTGGAATCAGGTAACATAGACGTTTTACTAAGTCAGAGAAACCAAACTTGTTGCGGCATACATTAAACGGAGTCGTAACACCCAGGAGCTCGGCTCGATCTCGGCTGCAGGATAAGAGGAACATATTCTTCAAGAAGCAGTTGGTATCATATTTTTTTCCGAAAACATCTATAGCTCATTGAAAATTTCAGAAAAATTGTCACAAAAGCAAACGTTTGGTATACCTTATTAACTATTCCATCTATGTGAACATCAGATGGAGCTTTTGAACCAGCTGCACACCAACATCACGGAGACGAAAGTACTCGAGTGTGCTACATACAAACAGAGAGACTGCCGAACACAGGCCTCAGCAATGTGTTAGTCAAGAACCTCGCACACAGACAAAGGAACCTAACTATAGAGTTAATAACAAATCCTGATTCGCTCTTGGAGCAGAGACTGCAGATGAAGTTGTCTAGTGCTGAATCACATGGATGCTCCACTACTAGAGGACCCCACCTGATCATGGCTATAAAGCCGATTGCAGATAAAACGAGTAAACCAAAATACTTGAAATAAATATTATTATTTTGTTTGCCATGTTTTCGTACTATTTCGGGAATACTCATATGAGAGACATTTAAATTGCCCATTTCAGCTTCAAATATAATGTCATTAATCAGCTTTTCTGCAAATACTCGCTGTTCCTTATCCAACCCTCGCAGCTTCAGCGCAATCACTGTCCCGTAGGTGTCGCACTGCTCTTGCACAGGGGAGCGCTTCAGAGGATCTGGCGCACAACTCAATACATCCCTTTGCAGGTCCGCCTTCGGATCCTGATTGGTTTTGATGAATCCTGAGCATTGCGTTGGGGCCTTGCTTTGAGAAACATTTACAGTTCGCTGCTGAAGTGACGGTAAGCTTGACTTGTCTCTGTACATTGGCTGTCTCGTGATGAATGTGCACAGACCGTTCTGTGAAGAATTCATCTGAAATAATAAAGGGTTTTTCATAAATAGCGCTCGAGTTTTGGAATGAAAGAAAATGGAATGATATTGCCTCATTTATTATTTTATTTTAAAGGACATTCGATGACATTATGTATGGAATATAATAGGCCAAATGGGCGCCTCGGCTCCGCTGTAGGTGACAAAAATCCTGAATTCCTGATGGACCAATTTTCGTCGACATCTTCGCATGACTATGGCTCAATTTCATGAAGAATCTAGTTATGTTGGCCTTCAGGGCGGCAATTGTCTGTGGTTTGTCTACTACCTACATAGACCCGACATTTCACGAGGCACCACACAAAATAGTCGAGCGGTGTTTTCACACGATCTCGGTGGCCAGTTGATGTTACCATCACGCGAAGTGACCAAGCCACGGTACGTTATGCGAACAGAGAACTGATTTGATACTAAATTTTAACAATGAACGCGTTCTTTGGTGAAATGTCAAGACTAAATAAATATTCCTATCAAAGACAGCTGTCACTTTACCAAGATGGCCGCGATACGCTGTCAAAGTTCCAGTGTCCCTATTGAAAAACCCTTTACAAACATTATCATTTTGGATTCTTTTTTTCTCTCAAGTTCGTTCAACTAAGAAAATAATTCTTCTTCTTCTATTAATCTAATGCACAACAAAATTTGAATGCTAAGAATATTATGTTGACTTGGGAAGAGACTGACCCTACGACACAGGGAATCCTGTGGCCCCTGTGGGCTCCATGGGTTTTTCCATTGGCCGGGACTTCACCGGCATGCCGGCACCGATATCGGCGCCGCCAAGTGGAAAAACGTGCCATATAATTTCATACATTTTTGCTTCCTCGGCTGCCGGGCCGATATTGGCCCAATGCCGGCGACGTCCCCGCCAGGGGAAAAGCGCACATTCCCTAAAAATCAAGAAGAGTGGAAATAAAGATTGATTTAGTAATATTCCACCACCTGAACGCCACAGTATGGTTTAGACTCATCCTGTAAAGTATATTGTGGATATACTTTACAGGATGAGTCTAAACAATCATTTTTTGTTTAAAGTCTATTATGAGTATGTAATTCATAGCAACTTACCTCATAGCAATGATTATATTGTCCAAGTTTGTAGTAGACGGGTACACCGGTTCTTGATCAGTTACAACGATTCATAAATTGAAACTCCTCCAATTTAGTCTAATCTACTTCATCAGTATGCCCGATTTTTATGAATATCTTCGTTTCCTTTCTGACGGCCGTTACTAATTTTATTATTCACCAGCGCTTTTTCATAACTTTTTTACAAAAAAAAAACAAAAAAAAAAAAAACAACCAACTTCCAAAAAAAAAACACTAAAGTGAAAATAACTTTAAACCCTCGTTTCCACGAGCGTAATAAAATCGCGGCGGGATTTTATCGCGCACTGAATTTTCAACTCTCTGCTTAGTGCCGGGAGTTGAAAATTCAACAGTGTGTTTTTCGGTGCGCTGGGATGTAATCTGTTTTTGTTAGGTTGGATTCTCAACGCTCGGCTCAACAACGACAGTTGAAAATCCAGTGCGCGATAAAATCCCGCCGAGATTTTATTACGCTCGTGGGAACGCCGACTTATTTTGGAAGTCGATTGCAAAAAATTAAAAAACCAAACCAAAAACACCGACTTCCGAAATTAAAGTTATTTTTCACTTGGTTTCTTTTTTGGAAGTCGATTGTTTTATTTTTGTAAAAAAGTTTTTTGCACCTAATTTATGATAAGCCAGCCACGTGTCTCTTGTACGATTTTAGTAATCACTACAAATGTTATCGCCCATAGAAATCATGGTTCCCATCGATGTAATTCTAAAAATTCTCATATAACTCTGCGCTGCAAAGACTCGATTTCAACAGAGATATCTGAAGAAATTCTCAAACCGGTTACCAGCCACATGCATGCTACGATCTATGGGTGTAGCTAAACCGGCCACATGCTTACTACGATCTACGAGTGTAGCTAAACCGGCCACATACACGCTACGACCTACGAGTGTAGCTAAACCGGCCACATACACGCTACGACCTACGAGTGTAGCTAAACCGGCCACATACACGCTACGACCTACGAGTGTAGCTAAACCGGACACATACATGCTACGATCTACGGGTGTAGCTAAACCGGACACATACATGCTAGGTACGACCTGTGTAGCTAAACCTACCACATCCATGCTAGGTTCGACGTACGAGTGTAGCTAAACCGGCCGCATATATGCTAGGTACGACCTACGACTGTAGCTAAACCGGCGACATATATGCTAGGTACGACCTGTGTAGCTAAACTGGTCACATACATGCTAGGTACGACCTACGACTGTAGCTAAACCGGCGACATATATGCTAGGTACGACCTGTGTAGCTAAACTGGTCACATACATGCTAGGTACGACCTACGACTGTAGCTAAACCGGCGACATATATGCTAGGTACGACCTGTGTAGCTAAACTGGTCACATACATGCTAGGTACGACCTACGACTGTAGCTAAACCGGCGACATATATGCTAGGTACGACCTGTGTAGCTAAACTGGTCACATACATGCTAGGTACGACCTACGACTGTAGCTAAACCGGCCACATAAATGATACGATCTACGAGTACGAGTGTAGCTAATTCAAATTCAAATATATTCAAATATTTTATTTCGGATAAAATCCATATGATGTTAGTAGCAATATAACTTAGCCTAATGTTAGTAGGTATTAAATTAAATTACAATAATAATAGGACCCTTGAACTCCACACCTATCCAAATAAACCAGTGTACCGCTGAACAAATAGTTCAACGGTACACCAGCCTACCCGGACAAGTGTGTCTGCACTCTTACCCATCTTTGTAAGAGGGGAGAGTCCCACCGGTCTGAAAACACATTCAGGATGCCATTGGAGGAGGAGCGCAAGCGCACCACCATGGACGCACAACGCTTCCGCATGATGGCGGCGAACCCGTCGATGCAGGCGTCCGCGAACATTCCTGACGCGCTACATCGCCACGGCAACCCCAAAAGCACCCTGAATGCGTTATTGTACTGTACGCGCAGGTCGCTGTATGCCCGCTGGGTGTACTTGGTCCACAGGCTGCACGTGTAAAACGACTGGCAGAAGGCCTAATAAAACATTCAGTTATGTCAGACACGGTTCGATCGGTACGATATTGAATGCAGTTAGCTGTGTGGCCGCCTCTCATCCGCCTATACACAGTGGGGTACCCGCACCTTATAATAATTAAATAAAGAATGTGATTACCTTGGAGCCGTTGCCCTGCTGGTTGGTCTGCGAGTGTTTGTTGTAGTGCATGTTGTTGCCTTGGCGCGGGTAGTAGCCAGGCGCCGAGCGTTGGCGGAAGCCGTCGCGCGGCGCGCCGAAGCCGTTGCCGAACAGCTTGTCGGGCGGCGGCACCAGCGCCGCGGCCGGCTGCAGGCTCAGGCCCGCCAGCACGTCGTCCAGCGGCCGCGAGCGCAGCCCGCCGCGGAACAGCGAGTCGCGGTCACGGTCGCGGTCGCGCTCGCGCTCGCGGTCGCGTCGCGGCACGTGCTCGTCGTCGTGGCGCAGCTGGTGCATGGGCACGGGCCCTTCGGCCGTGACCGCCGCGCGCGGCACCCATCCGCCCCGCCGCAGCTCCACCGTGTCGCGCAGCATGAAGCGGATGCGCGGCGCCAGCTCGCGCGACGACGACAGCGTCTCGATGCGCGCGAAGTATTGGTCCATGAGGCCGCGGCCGCGCTCCGAGTCCAGCACGCGCCCGCACGTGCGCACCAGCTGCGCCAGGCACTCCAGGTCCTCGTGGTGCTCGGCGGCCGCGCGCCGCGCCAGCAGATTTTGAATGCATCGGTGCAGGATGGACTCGGCCAGGATCTCCAGTTTGCCGAGTTCTCCGATAAACTTGATATTTCCGAGCATCTTGCATTTTGCAAGGTGTCTCTTTTCCTCCTCTTCAGGCAGCAACGCCTTGTCCTCGAACGCAGCGAAGGCCTAGAGGAAATAAACCGTATGTCAGAAAGCATCGTACCTACAGCGTGCACTTGCGCCGTGTGAGAGCGAGCGGTACCTGCGCGCGGTTCTCGAACTCGGTGCGGCATTTGTTCAGCAGCAGCAGCTTGAAGGTGCAGGGCTGGCCGGGCGGCTCGAAGTTCGGCGCCTCCTCGCTCAGCCTCTTGCACAGCTGCGCATACATCGACGAGTACTTCGGTTCATCGAGCGCCTTCTCGAAAATGAGAAGGATGACTCCCTTAAGCACCTTGTCGGAGTCGAGCTCCAAACCGAGCAGGTCATCGCTCAGCTTCTGGAACTTCTCCGGCGTGAGCTTGTTAAGGATACCTCGGACCTGCGGACAGAAGGCGGCGGTGAGCGAGGCGCGGAGGGGCGCGGGCGGGGGGCGAGCGGCGCCTGCACACTCACCTTGCGGAATATGATGTCGTGCTTGGCATCGCCGTCGGGCACCTCGTGGTGTCGCAGGGTGGAGGGCGGGACCCAGCGGCGCCTCGGCGGGGGGACGGGCGTCCGCCCCGAGGCGCGCGGCGCGGGCCCCGGCTGCCGCGCGCTGTCCGTCTTGCCGCCGGTGCTGTCTCCTGCGCACTGCCGCGCTCTGCTCCGCGCGTCACGTGCGCTGTCGCTCGCTGCAGCGCTGTGCGCTAGTGCTGGGCCTCCGCGACCGGCCCTGCACACGACACATACTCAGTTAGGCTTTCACCGATTGAGTTAAGGTTGATCTGCTGTGGTAGTCCGTGAAATTCAAATTTTCTTGGGTTTATTGCATTTTTGCAGGTCAGTGTCAAAAGTGTCTTGATCAAAATATGATCCGCGACAATAACAAATAATGTATATGTCGCAGCCAACTGGTTTAACTAGCCGTTTGGTCAACAATAACAAATAATGTATATGTCGCAGCCAACTGGTTGAACTAGCCGTTTGGTCAACAATAACAAATAATGTATATGTCGCAGCCAACTGGTTTAACTAGCCGTTTGGTCAACAATAACAAATAATGTATATGTCGCAGCCAACTGGTTGAACTAGCCGTTTGGTCAACAATAACAAATAATGTATATGTCGCAGCCAACTGGTTGAACTAGCCGTTTGGTCAACAATAACAAATAATGTATATGTCGCAGCCAACTGGTTTAACTAGCCGTTTGGTCAACAATAACAAATAATGTATATGTCGCAGCCAACTGGTTTAACTAGCCGTTTGGTCAACAATAACAAATAATGTATATGTCGCAGCCAACTGGCTTAACTAGCCGTTTGGTCAACAATAACAAATAATGTATATGTCTATACATATATACTAGCCGTTTGGTCAACCGTCTAGCCTTTACACTAAACGGCGCCTTTCAAATCAAATTTATTCAATAAATTACAAGTCATAAAAATTTGTACAGTTTTGCTGAAATGTAAATTATATTCCTAAGAACTTAAGTGCCTGAACTAGGTAGTCCTGTGCTTCAGGCGAAAAGTGCTAAATAGTCTTATAAAATTAATAAATATTCTAACAGTTAACAATAGGCAAAAGAATTATAATTATGTTGAGTAGCTCAACTCTTAGTTTCTAAACATTTTAATGCTTAACGTATACCTATACTAAAATAAAAATAAAATAAAATAGCTCTTAGATTAATAGGTACTAATCGTAGGTGAGTATACATATTTACTTTAACACAGTTAATAAATTCTCTGTATCTTCGTAAGACATACTTTGGAGTCTCCTTGAGAATTCTCTCAACTAAAGCGTGCAAGGAAATTTGAATGTCGCGGGCTACGTACGTATTTTTTTTTTAACCATACTTTTATGGCTTATTCCACAAATCACCCTTAGAAGTGGAATAATCCAAAATGGAAAGGGGGATTTCTGGATTTTTTTTACATAAGGGTCCAGTTTTCACACCCGGATTCTCTTAGAGGGGATTTGTGGAATAAGCCGCTTTTATTAGCCTGTATATCATATAGCAGCAGAGTCCTCGTCCAGACGAATCAAACGAGCCCAGACTCGATACAGAGTTCTTGTGCTCACGATTTTAAATGTATGCCAAATTCAAGCTCAATCGAACATCGGGAAGTGGGTCAAATTTAATTTGCAAATTTTGAAAAGGACAACTTAACATAGTTACAAACGAACATTGCAAGTTAAATAGAAGCTTGTAAACAGTGTGCTACAAGTAGTAGAACAGCGGCAAGAAGAAGCAGCCGCTGCGGCGGTCGTCGGCCGCGCGCCGGCCGTAGACCCCGCTCCCCGCCCGTCCTCGCGCCCACGGCCGAGTCCTGACCGACCGGCCCGACCGGTCACAGTAGCTCGCATTTTCGGTATCAAACATTTTGCAATGAATTCACGAATCAAGCGCGTCAGCAGAAGAATTATGAGATATCTAGTGAGCGGAGCACGGCGAGGTTCGGGCGACGACGGCGACGTGGCGAAGCGGTCGATAGCGTCGCGGCGCGGGGTCAACGCCCGCCGGAACCTTGGCGCGGCGCTGCAAGGTCGCGGCGGCCGCCAGCTGTCGCTCACGGCGACGAGACGCGCCTCCGCGCGAGCGTCGCCTTATACACATATATTTATATTATTGATAATTAATACTCAATAAATTAGGATAGCCCTGAATATCTGTATCATCTTAAATGAGAAGAAACTTCTTTAAAAAGAACTACATTGAGTCAACTGCTATTCTCGTTCTATCTTCATTTTACGATTGACAAAGAAGTGGCACATTAGTGGTCATGCAAAAGTTTATTCACCTCTACATTACATTCACGAATACATCTAAATCAATCGGTTGGCAGCCACTGCTTGCTGAACGCTATTACACAGGAGCTACATGACATGTACCCTCAGGGAGCAGGATTGTGAGCGGTGCATGCACGACATGCGCGGCGCGACAGGCGCGTGCCGCGGGCACCCCTGGGGGCCGCAGCGGCCGGGACGGGCGGCGGGCCCGAGCCCGAGCGTCCCGGCCAGGTCACTGCCCTCCACGGCAGCCCGCACCCCACACTCCGTCTTTCACCTCTAACAACCCTGTTCGCCCTCGTCGCCCTTATCTAGCGATAAGCGAATTTGATAAATCGATTTTGCCAAAATATAAATATACCTACATATCTGAAGCTACATAAATAGAATTTAACTAAATCAAAACATGACTGGTATTCAAAATAAGGTGTTGCAAATGCATACCTATAGGTAGGTACCTACTTACATGTTAAAGCCAAAGCATGATCAGTTAAGTTGCTGTTTTTACCCGACTACGGCGAAGCAAAAAGGAGGGTTATGGTTTTGACCAGTATGTATGTTCATCTGTTCCCTCATAACTTCTAAACTACTTATCATAATTTGACAAATGAGGTATCATTGGAAGCGTCTTGATCGTCCGCTGGTTATAGGCCATGTGACGTCACGTTAAATTGAAAATGGCGCCCTCTAGAGGACAAAGACATGAACTAAAAATTTTTTTAATGATGCCGTGTTGGGTATCAAATGAAAGGGCTTAATTAACACACTTCAAAAACATATATAATTGGGAATAACTTCTAAAATCACTACTCAGATGTGAGCCAAACATATTGTATCTTCAAACCTACCCAAAACGAAATTATAACCCCAAAATAATTTAAATAAAAAGTAAGTTTGAAAACTAAAACCCGACTACTGAAAAATCACGCTCTAAAAAGTATGAAACACGAAAATATTGTCATCTGATATTAGAAAAAGACAGACAAATTAAAAATCCGAAATCACACGTAATCTGTTCTCCGTTGTAACTCCGGGTTTTTAATTTGTCTTTTTCTAATTTCAGATGACAATATTTTCTTGTTTCATACTTTTTAGAGCGTGATTTTTCAGTAGTCGTGTTTTAGTTTTTATCTACACCCATGCTATAAATCCTCTATAAAAGTTTCTGAAACAGCTTATTGCCAACATTAAAACAACCAGTGTCATAATATCATCCAAACGGGTGTTATAATGTTGTACTGAATTTCATAATGCAACTCGTTTTCAAAAAAACCGGTCAAGAGCGAGTCGGGCTCGCGCACCGAGGGTTCCGTTCCGATTTCTGAAAAAGTGTGGTATTTAGAGACATCTTTTTATTTTTCCTGTAATCTTTACATAAACTTCTATCACATAGAATAATTTCAGATTTTTCTCTTTGCAAACTTCGGAAATAGGGGGGGTGGAGGGGAACGGTATTTTTTTACATTTTTTATCAAAATATAAATATTTTTATTTCTTTCTTATTTGCAAAATATTTGGGTAAACGTCATCTAAAATTGTTCCAACTTTCAAGTTGATAGCATTAGTAGTTCTTGAGATATCCAGCTGTGACAGAAAGACAGACGACAGACTCAAAAGGAAAAACACGGAACCCTTATAGGATCACTCGTGTGTCTGTCTGTCCGTCTGTCACAGCCAATTTGCTCCGAATCTAATGGACCGATTAAATTGAAATTTGGTACACATATAGATTTCTGTGACCCACGTACGGCTAAATTAAATAAATGAATTTTGAATATGGGGCTACATTTAGGGGGCAAATAAGAAGATTAAAAAAAAAGTTTTGCAAACTGTACCGTGTGACATATCAAATGAAAGGGCTTACTATGAGGGTCTCAAATATATATATTTTTATAATTTTAAAATAAATCGTTTTAAGTTATTTAAGAAAATAGACGAAAATTGACCCTCCCCCTTATCTCCGAAACTACTGACTCAGTAGTTTCGGAGATAGGGGGGGGGGGGAACGGGGTTTTAGGCTCAGTAGTACTGAGCCTAAAACTTTTTACTGCGTAGACTTCGAAGCTTGATTTTTTTAGAGCTCCAAAGGATCATAGACAACTTACGTATTTGATATTAATTTCAACTTGATACCTCCACGCTTTCCTGATAAAAAAGGTCTTGATAGACAGACAGACGGACAACGAAGTGATCCTATAAGGGTTCCGTTTTTCCTTTTGAGGTACGGAACCCTAAAAAAGTACGTCATTGAAAATAAATTACGACGACTGTTCTGGGTTTCACTACTGAGTTAGATAAGTTTGTCAAGCTTAAACATTCTGAAAGGTATTTTGGATTTATAAACTAACTTGTAAGTATTTAATGTTAGTTTAACAATTCGATTTAATAATCGATTACCTATCACATCACACTAATATTATAGAGGCGAAAGTTTGTGAGTGTGTATGTTTGTTACTTCTTCACGCTCAAACGGCTGGACCGATTTGGATGTTTGGTAAGTAGATAGCTTCTCCCAAAAGTCGGACAAAATCAAAATCTTTTTTAGTGGTAACACTGATGGCAAAAACAATGTTTGATAAATTTTTCGATAATCTGAAGAAAATTCAGCAAAGTTATTTGTGAAATGTATTACCACTTGCCTTATTAATCTTTTCAAACCGTGACATATAAATTTTAATCGCACATTTCACTATGTGATATTTTTATCGCTAAGCAATTGCTCACTCGACGTCAAGCTGACAACTGAACTCGGATATGCCTGCGGACAGATACGATGTAGGTACGCTTCGGCGCCGTACACTACTGATCTAGTACTATTAACATCATCAACTACCCTCTCGCCGAGCGGGTGTCGAGCGAGACACGAGTTGACAACTATTATTGTATTTCAATCTTTGATTTCGGACATTTACCGGTGTCTGCGGTAAAACCTAGGATTTACCGACTGAATACCGGTAAGAGTCCGAAATCAAAGATTGAAATATAATTATAGTCGTGTCGTCCCAAACTCGTGATCTAAGTGCGTGTGGCTTATTTGTGTGCGTAATGCGCGTACCTATTGGTCTCTTGCTTGTAGTGGAGTTAAAGAGTGTGGGACAAGCGGCGACACGCGTTCTAATACACATCGAGAACCAATAGCAAACTCGCGCTCTAAGTGCGTGTGGCTTATTTGTGTGCGTAATGCGCGTACCTATTGGTCTCTTGCAAGTAGTGGAGTTAAAGAGTGGGGGACAAGCGGCGACACGCGTTCTAATACACATCGAGAACCAATAGCAAACTCGCGCTCTAAGTGCGTGTGGCTTATTTGTGTGCGTAATGCGCGTACCTATTGGTCTCTTGCAAGTAGTGGAGTTAAAGAGTGGGGGACAAGCGGCGACACGCGTTCTAATACACATCGAGAACCAATAGCAAACTCGCGCTCTAAGTGCGTGTGGCTTATTTGTGTGCGTAATGCGCGTACCTAATGGTCTCTTGCAAGTAGTGGAGTTAAAGAGTGGGGGACAAGCGGCGACACGCGTTCTAATACACATCGAGAACCAATAGCAAACTCGCGCTCTAAGTGCGTGTGGGTTATTTGTGTGCGTAATTTATTTATTTATTTATTTATTTATTTTTATCTTTTAGGAGGACTTACAGACAAATAATTAAAATAATTACAATATAGGTAACTATTTAGCTAATTACAAGTCCACACATATAGGTAACTTAGTGCAATATATATTATTGGTATACAAACCAAGGGGAGTAATAAAAAATTGAAAAAAAAAAAAGAAGAATTACAGTTACAGTTTAAACAACTACAAACACTACAGAAAATGAGATTAAGTTCAAATTTATATGTAGTTCAGTCAATGTTCCATTTATGTCGACACCCTATAGATTACAGCACAAGCAGTAATCGAGTATGCACAAGTGAAAAGCTACCTAAAGGACGTTCACACGATCCCCAAAGTACCCATCACCTGCGCGCTTCCTTATCGCTCTCGAGCTGGTGCAGAATAAGTCAAGGTCAAAGTCTAGCCGCAATGCAAGATCATTAAAGCTCCTTGCACTACGGATATGAAATGTGTTCCGTCTATAATTGGTCGCGGCAAATGGTACATCTAATAGTGGCCGTTGCCTTAAACTCCTTTGGCCGGTGCGAAGCGATACTTTCGCAAGGAGCTCCGGACAGTCAATAGCGCCATTCGCTATGTTAGACAAGTAGCAGATGTCACTAATATTGCGCCTCTGTTCAAGAGGTAGAAAATGATAATGTTTACATCGGGCAATGTAGTCTGAAGTGTGCCGGTGCGCCTTGTAGTCTAAATATTTTAAGAATTTGCGTTGAATGCCTTCAATTCGAGATATGTAAACTTGGTACTGCGGGTTCCACACTTGGGATGCGTACTCGAGATGGCTACGCACATACGCGCAATACAATATTTTGACAGTTTTTAGAGACCGGAAGCAGGCCGACGCTCTCATAATAAACCCCATAGCTTTAGATGCCTTTTTAACAATGTAATCAATGTGTTTATCATATAAGAGTTTGCTATCTTGGATCACTCCTAGGTCTCTAATGCAATCTACTCGGCTAATTGACTGGTTTTCCAGTTTATATCCATTACCTAAATTGGTTTTCTGTCGTGTACAACTCATATAACAACACTTTGATATGTTCAACTGGAGCTTATTGCGAGAGCAATAGTCAACAAATCTATTTAGGTCATCCTGGAGTTGTTGCGAGTCCTCTAAGGTACGTATTTCTTTGAGGATTTTCATATCATCTGCATATAGCAAGATGTATGAGTTTTTAAAACAAGACTTGATGTCAGATATAAATATAACAAACAGCAGAGGACCCAGCAGTGAACCTTGAGGTACCCCAGATGGCACCGTGACCCACCCCGACGTATAGCCATGAAGAACAACGGCCTGCACCCGATTCTCTATGTAAGAACAAAACCAACGGTATAGATCACCATGTATACCAACCCTCTGTAGCTTCTGCAAAAGCACTCTGTGATCTATACGGTCAAAACACTTGCTGTAGTCGGTGTAAACTACATCCACCTGCGCGCCCTGCTCCATCCCTCTTGATATAAAATGGTTAGACAGGATCAAGTTCGAAGTGGTGGATCGCTTACGTATGAACCCATGCTGTTCATCACCTAAACTGTTTTGTACAGCTGAGTATACCTCGTCATAAACTACGCGTTCCAATATTTTAGAAAATAGGCATAGCTTAGAGATGGGGCGGTAGTTTTCAACATTGGACTTGTCCCCTTTCTTAAGTACAGGTGTGATGAATGCGGATTTCCAGATTTGAGGTACAGTACCTTCGGATAACGAACGATTAAAGAGAATGCAGATTGGCGTTAGCAAGCTCTCAGCACAGTTTACTATGAACAAGGGTGGAATCCTGTCTGATCCACCGGATTTAGAAAGGTCTAAAGTTTTTAGTAATTTAAGAACTTTGTCCCGGGAAACGCTTATGGAGCTAATATGACTTGAGCTAGAGTAAGCATCACCAGTAGCTGGGAGCTCTGGATCAGGCGTGCACGTGCCAGGGCTTAGAAAGGTAGTAATAAAATAGCTAGAGAATAAGTTGCTAATTGCCTCACCAGTGTCTGCAGACTGATCTTGATAGTGCATTATGTTAGGAAATGTGTTACTGTTTTTCTTACTCTTTACAAATGACCAGAACGCCTTTGGGTTGGTTTTAATTGAGGACTCAATATGTTCAATGTATTTATCAAAACATTCCTGTTCTACAGTAATTGCCCTACTGCGCAGTAAAGAGAATGAATTGTAATCAGACAAGTTACCATACATTTTAAACTTGCGATGGTATTTGTATTTTTCCTTTAAAATTTTTACTAAAGCGCTATTATACCAGGGTGGGTGCAGTGATTGTGTTATTGATTTTTTTGGTATGAACTCGTCAATAAGTTCATAAAGTTTATTGTAAAAAAAGGCAACTGCTTGATCCAGTGACACAGCATTAAGGGACTTGTCCCAATCGACCTGATCAAGTGCAGATTTAATAGATTCGTAGTTACCTTTATGGAAAATGTATTTCATGCATTTTTTTTCTTCAAATGCGTGTATTACGACGAATTCAGCTAAAACAACAATGGGCTTATGGTGCATATCTATAGGAATAGCTAGAGGTTCGGTACATTCTTTAACTTTAACAGAGTCATTTGAGAATACTAGGTCTAATAACCTACCGTTTGAGTTACGAACACTATTATATTGAGACAGACTGCAGGTATCTACTGTATCAAAGAAGTGTGTAATATGCTGTCCCAAAATATTTGTAGGCAATAGACCAGAGCTATCGTTGCTGTTAATCCAATCTACTTGACAACCAAAGTTAAAATCACCTAAGACTATAAATTTATCACGAGTATTTGACATCATTGAGTTGTTATGTGAAGTCGAAAAATTCTGTAACTGTGTGTAGTATGAGTTTCCTAAGTTTTCCTTGCAGAGATACAATGCACAAATATGAATATTGTAACTTACCGACGGTCTAGACCTCTTCAAAACAATAGTCACCCAGATATCCTCCGCTGAACTACGCCAATCACTTTTTTCTACAACGGTTAAATGATTCCTTACCGCAATTAGCACACCACCACCTCGCTTCTGAGATGTACGACTATAATCACGGTCCCTTCTCCACACTAAATATCTGCTATCAAATAATTCACTATCGTTCAAACTTTCCTCTAACCATGTTTCCGTGAGAACAATAACATCATACGAATTCATGTTTAAGTTCCTAAAGAAGCTATGCGTTTTAGTACGCAATCCACGCACATTTTGATAATATATATTAAGACCCAACATTTTTAGGCATAATTGTGACTATATTATTAACAAAAGTACAACAATGCAACGATATAATGAGGCATTGTAAGATCAAGGTATACAATTTTATTTGATAAATTGAACGGTAGCAGGTAGACAGCAATAATACACCGACACACAGCAAGACACAGTGACCAACGGCGAGACTCATTCGAGCATTCATTACTAATGACGTATGTATAGGAACAATAGATAGCCCGCAAGGAGCCGTTCGACAACGATAGGGCATTGAATAAGCAAAACGGAGCTTTGTATAGGCGTAATTAAGATTGATTTTTAACTGGCACAGAACGACTACACGTAAGTAATATTTAGCCAACTTGTTGGGTGACACCGAACTTAGACACAATAATAGGTGGAAAACATGACAAGCACGCCATGACCAATGGCTCTCAAACTGCAAACCAATAGGTAGCGAAGATAAATTAATAAATGGAACGCGACTGAAACTTGATATAACTAGAGTTAGAATTGTGAATTTAAATTTTATATAATTTTTGTTATGTCGTTTTCTGTTTTGACCATTATCACATGAGAAGTGTCGGTTTTCCTTGTATGTATTTTCGCATGTTTTACCCAAACATAACGGAAATTTGTTTCTGCAGCTGCCTGTTTCGTTTTTGACAGAAGAATCTTGTTCTGTGTAGTAAGGTGATCATTGATATAAATCCTGTGATTGCCTGGAAGTCCGAGTCGACCCGATGTGAGCGGGTTCGGCTTAGATGCTTGTCGAGCAGCTGCTACAAAATCTTCCTTTACATAGCGATTGCAAAAACAGATTATAATCGGCTTGATGTTTCCCTTCTCACGTGCTGGAACTCGGGTGATAAAATTAATCTGCGCCTTCATGACCGGGTATTGTATACTAGACCCAATGGATGCCAAAATTTCGAAGAGATTCTCATTATTTACTTGTGGTATGCCCTTAATTTCGACATTGTTCATTCTGGCCCACTGCTCACTAGTATTTGATTGTTGCTCCAATTTGTCAACTCGTGCTTGAAGTAACGCAATTTGGTCTTGAGCCTTTTCCATTTGATTTTGAGCCTTTTCTACTTGTGACAAGCGCTGTTCAAGGTCGTGAAATTTAGCGTTAAATTCCCTTAGCTCTCTGTTTGTGTCGCTCAGTGAGGATTTCATTTCTGCAAATTCGGTTCTAAATGCCATAATTTCATCCTTTAATGACTCCAAGGGCGCAAGTTTATCAGAGAGGGATTTGATTTCTTTTAATATAATATTTTCGGACTCGACCCTAGGTGAAGAAAATAATTGGCTGGAAGTGGCTTGCTTACAATTCTTACAACGCCACGTACGCTTGCGATCTCCCAGTCTGCGAAAGTTAGCTTCAGTAATCCCCGCGCAGTGAAAGTGTAGCTCTTGATTGCATTCAGTGCAGGTAGCACCATCGGTTAACACTTCTCCACAGGCTCCGCAATTGTTACTCATGATGACGATCGAGAAAACTTTGGGAAACACTGGTTTTCTTTCTGAGCGAGACCGGTGAGCGGGGTATAAGTGACTAGGGAATGCAGAACCGGTGCTGTTTTAAAGAACCGGGATTTTTGGGACCTTCTGGCTTAAGAACCGGGATTCCCGGTACTATCGATCCTTTTGATACTTTAATAAGTCTTTGTAAGAGAGTTGAAAGTGTTGAAACGGAGAAAGTAAAAAAAGACGAAATGACAGGGCAAAGTAAAAACATTTTAATCAAATCAAATAAAACGTTTTATTTCTTGTTTTATAGACACTAAATCAGTCTTATTTAGTATAATTTTACTGGTAATTACGCATATTATGCCAGCAACATTTTTTAACATTAAACGATTTTTATACCTAATCCTACATAATATATAACAGAAACATTTTTTAAACATCTTCACTTTACCAAACAAATTAACATGACTCTTATTGCAATTCTGCATAACCAAATTATTTAAAACTTACGTAACATCTACAAAAAAAGGAACTATGGAGTTTTAGCGTAGCATTAATCAGTCTCAATATTTATTGATTAGATAATCTTAACAAACATTTTTTAAATTTCTAGCTGCGTCCCGCAGTTTCACCCGCGTATACCGAGATAAAAAGTAGCCTATGTGTTAATCCAGGGTATTAGCTATCTACATACAAAATTTCATCCAAATCGGTCCAGCCGTTTGAGCGTGAAGAAGTAACAATCATACACACACACACACACACTCACAAACTTTCGCCTTTATAATATTAGTGTGATAATAATTCAACAATAGCTTGGAACAACTTGAATCGACAAATTCTTTAAATCAACTTGACTCTAATTATACATTTAAGAAAAAATAAAATAAAAATATAACTTTAAACTTAAATATTTTTGCAAAACTTAAACATAGGTATTCATCCTTACAATACTATAAATAAAAATACCCAACTAATACTTGCTCAGACCAATATTACATTGGTCTGATTCTTATAGTTAAAATGGGGGCACTCAATAGGTTAGGTACCTGTTTATTTATTTTTTAGAGTATTTCTCTCCTGCCTATATAGGGTGACTGGTAATTAGTGACCAACACCTAAACACATGATTGTGCTCATGATAACAAACAACTTTTACTATGGGACCAAACCTGAAATCGCGAAAAAAAAATCAGCTGCTCCCTACATTTTGACGAGATATGCGAACATGAATGTATGGGGCAGGATTTTTTTTTCGCGATTTCAGGTTTGGACCCATAGTAAAAGTTGTTTGTTATCATGAGCACAATCATGTGTTTAAGTATCGGTCACTAATTACCAGTCACCCAATATATTGATCTTAAAAATATAAGAGCGTCCAAACTCTTATCACTTAAACGTGATCTTATTTTATTGCAAAGGTACCCAGCGGAAGAAAAAACTCTTTCCGGCTCTACACTTGTCGGTGGAATTGTTAAAAGAAAGTCGAAAGCCTGCGACAAATAACGTCCACGATCCCCTCCCGCACCTCCGCACCCTCGCGCATCATGCTCTTGTATTACAGGTAGCAACTGTAAGCTACAGCTCAGAAATAAAAGGGTTCGCAATAGAAAACTAAACTCGTTATTTAAATACAAACATATTTAATTCCTTTTCCACAATATTAGATTAAACACTCAAAATAATAAGTCCTATACTTACTCGCTAAGATTTAAATTGCACCAATTTGTTACGCTAATACTTTAGGCGTGTTCACTGCTCGGCGTCTCGAACCAGAAGGCCGGCGGTCAGATGGCTTCTATCGAGAATGACAGTGAATATTATGATGAACGAATAATCAATTGAGTGACAGACAAGTATTAGTCGATTAAATAAGTAGGGTTACCAGATACAAGCTAACAGCTCGGCCATCCTGTTTAAAGTGCGTCCTCGCGCTTACAATCTCATATAAATTGTAAAAAGAAGAAAAAAAAAATAATAAAAAATAATCCCTAATACTACATTATCATCTAGACAACAAACAAAAATATAAGTTAAGTTTAAGTTCAGTATCAATAACAATAATCCTTAATCATTTATTTTTTTGTTGCATTCAAAATAAATGCTTAATTTTACACACTAACCCTAAGCTTTAACACTATTCATATTCTTAAAAGGTCAACATCATAATTACTATACAATTCAAATAATTTAATTTAATTATCTAGTTCATTCCGTTCTTTACCAGTATTACTATCACTATCCTCATCATCACTACTTTCTAAGGTTCTACTAATGTTAGCCACGGCTGCATTTTATCTATAGCCACCACGGCTTCGTATCGACGGCCGTGTTTGCGTGTCATCATAGGGGTGTCCTCAAGACAAAATGAAACTGGTTGCTTAGACAAACTCAAACTGGTTGCTTAGACAAAATCAAACTGGTGGCTTTAGACAAAATCAAAGTGGTCGCTAATTTAATTATTGATATATTTTTATTTTATATTTTTATTTTTGTGACATTGATTTTATATTCTATAGTAAGAGCTCATACACCGACTTATTACTTGTTAAAATTTATTTTTACAATGTTTGTAAATATGGGAGCATCATGTATCAGCACATACCTAATTAATTTAAATCTGTCATTGCTTCATTTTTAATACTTTTTACCTATTGTGGTATAGTAATTTTATTTTAGGTGCATCGTCTTCAATTATAATCATAAAAATTATGTAGGTATACAAAATATTGTAAAACATTTTAAAAGAGTAACGGTGGAGTTTTTGCCCATTCTCCTCCATACGAAACTACCTCTTGGAAGGGGCGACTAGAATCAACTCTTTTTGTAATTTGTAAATTTGATGTTCAAAAGTGCCTTTTACCTATGTGCCTGTTAGAAATACAACCACTAACAACTAACTGTTGGGATTAGCCATCATGAGGAACTTGTTTCTCAACGCGGACTAAGCCGATAGAAGATATATATACATTTTGCCCGATTTCCTATGACTATTGAACCAATTAAACATCTTTTACTTGCTGTGACAATAAACTACAACTTGCTTTATCTCTTATCGTATTCAAATCTTCCGAGTCAATTAAATTAGTGGTATCAGGTATAAAGGGGTTCAAATTACTTCTGTTGTACTAGTTATATTAAACTCAAATAATAATTTGAAGGGCTTTTTCAATTTATTTATTTTTTTAGTCGTATTGATACCTACTTACATGTCATAGATTAGTCATCCCAGGATTTGTCTTGGTTGTTATGAGTACAAGTCGAAATAGCATTTAGGATAGGTTACTCCTATTAAACCTATTGACCGGTTGCTCTGGTCGATGATGTGTTTTATATTATTGTAAATTCACTAAAGTTTTTACCAATGACACTATGTCCTTTATCGGATAAGGCCGTGTGAACTCCGAAATAACTTTTTATGTTCTTTTATTATGTGTGAGGGATAGTATTTTTGATAGCAGTTATATTTCAAAATTTCGTGAAACACCAGTAAATAACAGTTATCTCTTGCTCTTGATAAAATGACCTAAGTGGCTATAATATGCGGTGCAGTCCGCCTTTTAAACATGACTGCATGTATTTTTTTGGAAAAACGCATTTTCAGAGTACCGATAATGCTGTTGTACACGCTGAAAAGTTTTATCAAACTCGTAATGTCCTATGTCGTCATGTTCACTTTTCAATATCTGCTAACGTACTTACATCCTTTGGAACTAACCACCTAATAGCCACCGTTTTTCATTTTGTAATTTTGTAAGCGCTAGTCATTATAAATTGTAAGTGCTATCCCCAGCAAATACACCCTCAACGTATTTAAAGATGCTACCACTGTCAGGGTTTCAAGGACATACGATTGCAACTTGCGTTAATCGGGGGAAGTTTTACTGCTAAAGTATGAAACCGGATGAAATACTCCTATAGTATCACTCTGTAATATTAGGTACTGCTTTAGGGACAATAATAGTAGTTGCGTAAGCAACGAACGTTTTAACCAAGTTGTAAAATTCTTCTTGGTTACTACCCCAGGTCCAAACAACTACCTTTTTCAATAAGATCATCAACGAGGAAGTTTTTAATAGTCTCGATATTTATTTAATAGCTGTTGTAATCGTAAATGTTTTTAGTTATGGTTTTTTTAATTGAAAATGACAGAATCGAAAGACATTTAAAACAATTAAGAATTTCTGAAGAGTCTAAATATTCGCTTTTAATGGAACAAGTCAATAACGAATTTTTAGAGATGGTTACTTCGCTTCCAGACATATCGCTCGTACATAAACATTGCCACTAAACTATGGCTCAGATTTTACTGGTATTACATTGTAATTGTAATAGTGACGGTGGAATGCAAACATGATCACATAGTAGGTGTATTTAAGTCTAAAATATATTTATTAATAGACCTATTAATTGTCAACCATGAACCTACTTTTCACTGTTATCTTTCGATTGGGTTTCGTTTTTAGAAGAATCAGTTTTAGGCTTGTTTTTATAACAATTAGAAGGTTGATGACCGAATCTGTCACATAAAGAACATTTAATGGAGGGTTTATCGCATCTGAAACTAGGGTGACCAAGTTCGTTACAATTAAAACACCGTATGTTAGAATTCACCGTACCAGACTTCAGATCCTGTGCCCGAGACGTTGGATTACTAGTGGTTTTACGATCGTTCCTATTTTTGCCATTAGCTTCATAGGATTCCCTATTTTGTCCTACTTTTACCGTACGAAAATATTTTAAAATTTGTTCTGGTTCACTAAATTGAGCCGCTTGCGCACCTACTCTAATGGCACGATCATCTACTCCATATAAGATACAATCTACTGCTTGTTTACTTTTAATTTTGCATCTATTTAATAAATTCAATTTTGCGTAATAATAGTGCTCCAATGATTCGCCATACTTAACACGCTTAGCCAACATTTCCGTCAAGAGTTCGGCGTAGTCCTCGCGACAAGGGAATGATTCAATAAGTTTTTTCTTCCATTCGCCCCAAGTATAAAGAAGAGAAGGTAAACCTTGGTACCATGTTTTTGCTACCCCAGAAAGTTTAGGAAGAGCGTAGTGAATTATTTCCTTTTCAGACCAACCGTATATTTCCGCGCATTCTTCTACTTTAGTGAGCCATACTAACATAGTTTGCTCTTTACTTAGGGGGTCAAAATCTGGCAAAACATTGCTATGAAATGACAGCTTGGGTTTCTCCGAACTCTTGACATTACTTATTATCGACAGAAATTTATCTAACAATACATTTGTTTCAGATTCCCTATTCCTGTTCCGACTAGATTTATAAGCTCGGGTTGACTCACGGTTGTCCGAGCTGTCGCTGCTATGCTCCGACCTTCTGGAGCCGCCTCTCCTTGCTCGTGACCTCTTTCCGTATTTCCTTGCCCTCTCGCGGCTTGTACCACCAAGCGACGAGCTGTCCGAATCCGTGATAATATTTCGCCTTTTCCGATTCCTAGACGGACGCAATGTCCGGTCTTCAATCCTTGCCGCCATCCTGGTATTAACCCGTTCCTTGTCCCGACTGTCCATATTCCTTCCTTTGCCCTCTAGCCTGGGCAGTCCATGACCTTCCAGCCTAGGTGTTGATATGCCCTCTAACCTGGGCTCACACCTGCCCTCGAACCTGGGCTTACTCCCGCCCTCAAACCTGGGCCTACTCCCGCCCTCAAACCTGGGCCTACTCCCGCCCTCAAACCTGGGCTCACTCCCGCCCTCAAACCTGGGCTCACTCCCGCCCTCAAACCTGGGCTCACTCTCGCCCTCAAACCTGGGCTCACTCCCGCCCTCAAACCTGGGCTCACTCCCGCCCTCAAACCTGGGCTCACTCCCGCCCTCAAACCTGGGCTCACTTCCGCCCTCCAACCTGGGCTCAGCATCCTTATCCATATTGAATAACAACCCTTCCCCTCGGTTGTATATCCAATACGAATGTGTATCTGAAACTTACATTTTGTAAGCTTAGCGCATGATCGTTTTAGTACTATGATTAAGTAATTATTAAAATAGTGTAGAAATGAAAGCCAAAAATGAAGTGGTACCTATACCTCAGTACGTGTAGATGGACTGGACCACCAAATAAATAAATAAAAAGACCTATTAAAATTTGAAATAACTACATTTAGCCATTAACATCAAATCATCAGCTATGATTTTCTCATTTTAAAATAAACTCACTAGTTCAACGTCACAATGTGATACTTCTTTCAAGGCAATTACTGGACAGTCAATTTATAACGTAAAACAGAATAAGTTTAAGCAACCACCAGTCACCAACATATTTGTCGTTTATTTTGTTCTTTTTACTTCGCAAAACCGTTCGGTACGATAATTTAGTATGAATCGTCCATATTCTTAGATCAACGCGTTCACTAATCGTTGTAAACTTATATAGCTTTCATATGACTCAAGTTGTTTTTTTTTATTTTTTTAGAAAAAAAATAAAAAGTGTCTCATATTTTAACAACGGTTATAAAATAAAATAATTTGTCAAGGAGAAAACAAAAGTATACCATTCCATTTAAAAAAAATTAACGATGAAGGTAATCAGGAAAAGAAAATAAAGTATGCATGTTTTTAATCCGTAAATATCCATCGAATCATACCAGTAACGATTATGTTTAAACATTCATTGTTATAATAAGATCGTTGTGGACGTGAAAATAAGAAAATTATGAAAATTCTCTTACGATCCCACCTCTGAACTGTAAGCTACAGCTCAGAAATAAAAGGGTTCGCAATAGAAAACTAAACTCGTTATTTAAATACAAACATATTTAATTCCTTTTCCACAATATTAGATTAAACACTCAAAATAATAAGTCCTATACTTACTCGCTAAGATTTAAATTGCACCAATTTGTTACGCTAATACTTTAGGCGTGTTCACTGCTCGGCGTCTCGAACCAGAAGGCCGGCGGTCAGATGGCTTCTATCGAGAATGACAGTGAATATTATGATGAACGAATAATCAATTGAGTGACAGACAAGTATTAGTCGATTAAATAAGTAGGGTTACCAGATACAAGCTAACACAACGGTGGTAGCTAGGTAGTATAGTAACAGTGACGCGGTCGGATTTTAGGCAATAAAATTAGAAAAATTCTAAACGCGAATCTTTTACCGAAAGTACCGAAAGAACCGGGATTTGGTTTTGGAAATTCCGGTTCCTAAAACAACGCAAATTTCCGGGATTTCCCGGTACTTTCGGTTCCGGGATTTCCCGGGACTATTCACTATAAGTGACCGTATGACGCGAAGCATACGAGTGAACTATGCGCGTACCTATTGGTCTCTTGCTTGTAGTGGAGTTAAAGAGTGGGGGACAAGCGGCGACACGCGTTCTAATACACATCGAGAACCAATAGCAAACTCGCGCTCTAAGTGCGTGTGGCTTATTTGTGTGCGTAATGCGCGTACCTAATGGTCTCTTGCAAGTAGTGGAGTTAAAGAGTGGGGGACAAGCGGCGACACGCGTTCTAATACACATCGAGAACCAATAGCAAACTCGCGCTCTAAGTGCGTGTGGGTTATTTGTGTGCGTAATGCGCGTACCTATTGGTCTCTTGCTTGTAGTGGAGTTAAAGAGTGGGGGACAAGCGGCGACACGCGTTCTAATACACATCGAGAACCAATAGCAAACTCGCGCTCTAAGTGCGTGTGGCTTATTTGTGTGCGTAATGCGCGTACCTATTGGTCTCTTGCAAGTAGTGGAGTTAAAGAGTGGGGGACAAGCGGAGACACGCGTTCTAATACGGATCAGGAACTATTTCCTTTCTCATCTCTTTTATCTGTTCTGTGGTGCTTCCCGTTGACCTAGAATAATGAAATTTGGCAAGAAGCAAGGTCTAACAGCACAAATAAAGGAAAAAGTCCAAAAATTGATAATTTGTTAATGTTAAGTTTGTTTCTGGGATAAATTCTTTTCAACTATGGAACCCTTCACCGACACGCACTTGGGCGATTTTTAATATGATAATAATAATAAAATAAATAAATAAAAATACCTACGTGTCTAATATTTTTATGATCTTAAGGGCTGATTTTTCAAAAGTCAGATAACTTTCATCCGAAGAATAAAAGGTAGGTATGACAGTTTGACATATTTTCTATACAAAAGCTGTCAAACCGCCATATTTATTACTTAAATAAAGTTATCTGACGATCAACCTAACGATTGAAAAATTAGCTCTAAATAGAATTTCTGTTGTTTCCCCAGGCACCATAGCTAACTGCAATGCCTTTCATTTTGACAGTTCGACTAAATTCATTACGTTATTGACGTTGTCGAGCAGACGACTTTTCCATACCTATGAAGCAATGGATTACGAACTTCCTTAAAATCCTTCGGATTGTGAAAGTGTGTTACGCAGTTGGGTGCAGGCTGCAGACCGACAATCTGAGCTGAGAATAGAAGAGAAACCCCAACCGACCCCACGTGACATGGGACAAGCGCAAGTAGATGAACAGAATCATGATGAGCCGCTGTTCACGGCTTATTACAAGAGCAATCCCATTGTGTTTCGTGCAAACTTTAACGCAAAAACGTGATTCGTCCAGCTACGACTCGGATAATACTTGATTCGTAAGCTCAAGTAAGCTGCAGGTATGATTAGTTGTAAAAGCGCAATAGGTAGGGGCAGAGGGTGCGAGGGGAGCGCTCGGGAGGCGCGACCCAGTTAGCGGCGGCTCGATGGAGCGCCGCGACTCCGTGAGCCGCGTCCCTAGCGGAGTACCCCGCCCGGCGCCTGTGTGCCACTCCGCTACCATTGACCCAGATTCGCGCAGCGGCCCCGCGCCCGCGCACCGCGGCGCAGCACAAAACTACCACGCCAAGGCCCTGGCCTGACCCGGCGCCGCCTACCTGACCTACTAAACCTTCCTGTCTGCCCAATAACGTCATTCTGCCTCATTGGCAACTCAATTGATTGGTGCAACAAATGCTTTTATTAAAATAAAATAAGTACTACATTTACTTGTTCCTTTACATTCTGTAGTTGTACGGCAACGACTTGTCTCGTTTCTGAAATAAAGCTTGCTCAATTTAATCTGCTGCTAAATCTACGTCAACTTGATTGGTTGTGGTTATTTTAGGCAGTTTAACCAATCACTGGCAAGTTATTTTATACCGGCCGAACATCAGAGCAACATTGTTACTCCTGCGTCAGCTGCTCCAACAGTGGGGAGTCCAAAATAAAAGCTTATCAAAGTTACCAAAGGTACCGGCCAAGTGTGTGTCGGACCAAGTGTACCAAATTCGGAGCAAATTGGCTGTGACAGACAGATACACGAGTGATCCAATAAGGGTTCCGTTTTATCCTTTTGAGGTACGGAACCCTAAAAAGTACGTCCAAGTACTTTTTTATATGTTTTTTTACAACATGCTGTAACTTTGGATTCTTCCTTGACCGCTGCGACCGAGTCCAGAGGGGCAATTCTCGTATTTTTAACAACGTTCGAAATCTCATTTCAGTCTCAATCTGTCAAAAATTGTATAGCGTTTACCTACATTTTTGACATTTGATTGACGCTGGCATGAGATTGTGAACGTTTTTAGGTACGAGAATTGGCCATCAAGTGTGCTATGACGGTAGTGATTTTAAATCACTAAGTGTGATTTAAGGTGCCTAAGGCCGTTTGTCGGTTTGTCCACCGCCACCGTCAACGGGACGTCAACGAGAAAGCGATTTCGGTGGCGAAGTAGCGATACATATCATTTAATATGTCCGCGTGTCCGCCGCAAGTCCGTCACACGAGCGACGGGTCCTGCCCAATACTGTGGGCTTAGTGCGAGTTTTTATACTTACTCGATCGCGCTTACGTTAACGTTGACGTAAGTCAAATTGTATGGAATAGTTGTGTTTCCCATTATAGTCACCAGACGGCGCTTGTTCATTTTCAGTACAAACTGACGTTTACGTTAACGTGATCGAGTAAGTGTAAAAACTCGCACTAAGCCCTCTGGAGTAGTTCGGCGCGACCGCTAGAACTTGGCCCTATGTGCCGGCAATACAAACCATGTTTGATCTTGTCCTCACACTGCCGTGGGCCCGTGTAGAGCGAGAGCGGTCTACACGGCCGAACAGCGCCGGTGCCACTACACTTGGAGGTCACAGGACATGGATACGGTTAGATTTACTTCGATGGGTTGTAGAGTAGTCCCCTAATGTGAATGACGTCGGTCTGCCTGCTCTGAGTGGTTGCAACTTCGAGTTATAGCGCTTACAAGAGGCGTCATTGTTGCGAAAAAAAAAAACGATCAGAGAAATGGTCAGTTTTAGTACACATTCAAAGTATGGCGCCTCCGCAGATGAAATAAGTTGGTCTGCCGGCTCTCAGTGGTTGCATTTCAGAGCTATGATGCGCGCAACATTGTTGCGAAAATAAAACGATAAGAGAAATGGTCACTTTTAGTACCTATTCGAAGTATGGTGTCTCCATAGGTGAAACGAGTTGGTCTGCCGGCTCTCAGTGGTTGTATTTCAGAGCAATCGTTGTGTATGCAAGACACTTATTTGTGGAGAAAGCCTAAAAAATACATCGAAAAACGGGACAATAGGCGAATTTTTCAAGTGCACGCCGGCCGGTGTCGTAACCCTACCCTACACCTGCGCCGAGCACCACCCGCTGCACGACCGTCCCCCCTGTAAACGAATAGGGAAAAAGCTAGAGGTATCAAGAGGTGTCAATATGAGAAATGGTTAGTTTTAGTTCCTATTCAAAGTATGGTGTCTCCACAGGTGAAACGGGTTGGTTTGCCGGCTATTAGTCGTTGTATTTCAGAGCATTGTTATACGCAAAGCGCTTAGTTATAGAAAAAATCAACTTAACGCTAATCAATAAAATAACGAATGAAATCGAACAAATCCAATTTTTAATAATTCAACTTATTACTTTGGGTAAATCACAGACTAATAATTTTGTAGAATATAGCTAAGACTTAGAGTTAAATATTTACTTACTTCTAACATTCTATATTTTTTGAGTTGTTTCACTAGCTATATTCTACAAAATTATTAATCTGTGATTTACCCAAAGTAATAAGTTGAATGATTAAAAATTGGATTTGTTCGATTTCATTCTTTATTTTATTGATTACCATTAAGTTGATTTTTTCTATAACTAAGCGCCTTGCGTATAACAAAGCTCTGAAATACAACCACTAAGAGCCGGCAGACCAACTTTTTTCACCTGTGGAGACACCATACTTGGAATATGAACTAAAACTGACCATTTCTCTTATTGACACCTCTAGCTTTTTCCCTATTCCTTTACAGGGGGGACGGTCGCGCAGCGGGTGGTTCTCGGCGCAGGTGTAGGGTAGGGGGTACGACACCGGCCGGCGTGCACTTGAAAAATTCGCCTATTGTCCCGTTTTTCGATGTATTTTTTTAGGCTTTCTCCACAAATAAGCGTCTTGCATACACAACGATTGCTCTGAAATACAACCACTGAGAGCAGGCAGACCAACTCGTTTCACCTGTGGAAACACCATACTTCGAATGGGTACTAAAACTGACCATTTCTCTTATCGTTTTTTTTTCGCAACAATGTTGCGCGCATCATAGCTCTGAAATGCAACCACTGAGAGCCGGCAGACCAACTTGTTTCATCTGCAGAGACGCCATACTTTGAATGTGTACCAAAACTGACCATTTCTCTGATCGTTTTTATTTCGCAACAGTGACGCCTCTTGTAAGCGCTATAACTCGGAAGTTGCAACCACTCAGAGCAGGCAGACCGACGTCATTCACATTAGGGGACTACTCTACAACCCAATCAATCTGCCTAGCCTTTTCCCAACTATGTTGGGGTCGGCTTCCAGTCTAACCGGATGCAGCTGAATACCAGTATTACTACTCTACAACCCATCGAAGTAAATCTAACCGTATCCATGATCGTTATGAAAAATCCTGTGACCTCCTAGTGTAGTGGCACTGGCACGCCGGCCGGCTTTTGTTTTGTCTATCATACATAACATACAGAGGGCCTGGACAAATGGCAGTTTAGGAGCGATTCTATTTCTATGATCGCTACAAACAAGCAGTGGGCTTCCAAGTGACATTCACATGATCACGTGCCATTTCTATAGCTTATGTCAGCTCCATACATTTTTTGGCTTTTCTACTAGCGTCTTCGCTAATCGAATGTTACTTTGTCTAGGCCTTCTGATCCGCCAAGTTCGGTCGCGGTGCACAAACGAGCGCCAAATCTTGTGTCTCGTTGACGTCCCGTTGGCGGTGGCGGTGCACAAGCGGTGTAATTCTACATTTGTCCGGTGACCAGCTAACGTCGCTGGCAAGTGCGCGCGTTCGACGCGTTTTGTAAAGTGGTCAGAGTAGAACTAGGTAAAGATTAAGGAGGTTCTGGGTCGTAGCTGTATCCAAAAATAATAAATCATAACCCTCTTTATGCATTGCCATAGTGGGGTAAAACTAAAATGTTGGTATAGAAAAAAATTTAAATTAAAACAAAAATGTATCCAGCCAGTCATAGCAAATAGGTGTTCAGTCTCTGCCATGTCCTGGTAACTTGGCTCCTGTTCCCGATATCTGGGACTAATATTGTCATTAAGTTTAAATTAAGAAAAATTCTAAACAAAAAATGCTCTCAAAACGGTGAAGAAAAACATTTTGAGGAAACGGCAAACGGTATGTCCTAGAACCAAAAATTCACAACATCTACCAACCCGCACTGGGCCCGGTGGATTACGGCACACTCTCTCTAACAGAGATGAGGCCTGTGTTCCAGCAGTGGGAACATGATAGCCTGATTATGCTTATGCAAAACAAAATAGTAATAATTTTGTGGCCAGTCACCCAGTATCTCTAAAGCCTGCACTGCACTACTCGCAAAGGTGCTCTGACGAAGTTGAAAGCGGTTGCGCAAAACAAACCGAAGTGCCCTTCTACACTCTCGTATCCATTTAACTTCAATAACTTCGTGAGTAGTGTGGTGCAGGCTTTAAGTGAGCGCGCAAATTTGTACAGAGCATGTGTGGATTGATTTCCATGTAGGTACCGATATTGTGAAGACTACATAGGTCATTCTTTTATTTTTATTATCTTTTTCTCAGTTAGTTTTAATCGCCTCTTTAGTCAACTGAGGCCGCTTGAACTTATCCTGCGGGATGAGTTGACCTAATGAATGTTTTGAATCGGGCAACTGATCCCATTGATACATTTTATGATTTGTACAGTCACGAAAAAAGTGTTAGACATTAGATTTACGAAAACAGCAACGCAACCACAAACACATATAAATTGACTGCGTTTAAGTAAAGTGCAGTTGAAGAATGCATTAAGAGTGAGTTCAAGTCAGTAATGGGTGGGAGTCAAACTCGCGACTTCTCGATCGAAAGTACGATACCGTTAGGTTAGGTTAGGTATTAAGACTACTGATGCTTGAAATTTTGACACTACTTATTTACATTTAGTTTTCTGTTTATTAATCAAACAACTGTGTTTTTTTAATATTTCAGTATTACCAAGCATTCCTTTTTTTTTCCACAAAGAATTTTGTTCATGTGTGTACATATTTATTTATTTATATATAAATAATAATCTTTTTTAAAGTGGGATCACTTTATTAAGGAAAAATAATAAAATCAATTATTTAAGTAGTCAACTCATCCCACGGGATAAGTTTGAGCGGCCTCAGTTGACTAAAGAGCTAATCGTAGTCTGGCAGTTTGAGTAATTTATGCAGCCTACCATTGTTTGTCTTATCGTTGAGCTCCTTAAGTTTTGAGTTGAGCTGCACGATTACTGACAAATGCGTGCACTGACTGGACAGGTCCACTCAATCTGTGTGGTTCTTTCCTCAAGACCATTTCAGACACAAATCTACATGGTCTTCACATGATCTGACCAAGATAAAATAAAATAAAAAGATTATGTCTGAACTTTAAAAGAGACTGTGACCATCAAGTTTGTATCGGCCTTTCTTTTCAGAGTAGTCAGATAGGAAATGCCGACCCATCTAGTTTTTATTACTATATGATTGACATGTAAAAGTGTTTGTACAATCCTACATAAAGAAATAAATCATTTATCATTTCAAATACATTTGAAACAAAAATTTAATTATGAAGGTCAAATGTATGCATCATAATAAGTATAATGAATTTAACAAGTTCATCTTAAATAGCAATGACATAAAAGTATAGTATAAATAGCCATTTTTCTGATTATTAAAAGATGGCCAAGACAGGTACAATCAAAGAATGAGCTATGTACTTGCATGCATTGCTTTACTTTAACACTTAAATTTTCTACAAAAAGAACATTGCTAGGTATGAAATGTGTTAAATTTATAGGTACACGTCAAACTAAAGGTTCATGAAAACACTAATAATGCTCTCTATATTTATTATTGCAAAGTATTGCATACAAATACAATTTTTTGGGATGACATCGCAGATTATATAGAATTGATTCAGGAGAGGAGTTATTTTTGCCTACCGATAACGGTATGTGCATGCGAGGACCCGCGAGGAGCAGGCACGTACGCAGGTAACATGGGACGCGACGCGCTCGGTCGCGGCCCGCGGGCAGCCGTGGCCCGCTAACGAAGCCCACCGATACAAATTCTTAGCGGCTAGGTTAGAATGCACTTTACCTCGTCAACCAATTACCGCTTGCATTTTGACATTACTCCTGACCTCGCGTGAGGTCACGATAGAACGTGCGAGATATATCTCATTCTACAACTACCATAATGTGGAAGTTGAATAAAATGGCTCACAAAGGTGACGCATCGACACGATCCAATCGAATGATCTTAGTTGATCTCAGGTAATTTCCTGCTCGATCAATAAAACTTTCGCACGTACACGACTTTGTTCGGATACATATGCACTAAATACACTATAATAAATGAAATTCACAAACTTACGAGGCGATGAAAGTCAATTTCGTAGAAAGCACACGTACCGCAACACGACAAGCGTGTCCTTTTGCACACATACAACTGAATAACTCACACACACCGTCACACGTACAAATTGACAGTTACTTGCTATTTGCTAATGATATGTCCGACCTGCTTTTTTAAACAACTGAGGTTTTTTTAAGAGAGCTGAAGTAGTTATTTGTATAACATGTTCTCGGACAAAATAATTTAAACATTTAAATAATAATACGATCACAGTTAATGTAGCCATATGATATAATTTACATAGATACAAACAATTATAATAAAAAAGTTTTTAATAGTTATAACGGAAATGACGAACCTCTACCAACATTACATTACATTAACTTGGTATGGATACGTTCGAACAAGATGCGTTCTGTTTAAGATTACAATACTTTTCATATTGTATATAGAAAAACCGCGAAAGCTGATTTTTTTGTTTTCAGTTACGATTAGAGACTGTGACCATCGAGTTTGTTTCGGCCTTTCTTTTCAGAGTAGTCAGCAACGACTACTCTGAAGAAACGCCGAAACAAACTCACAGGTCTCAGTCATGGCCATAGATAATGGCTCACTCACTATAGCATTTATTTGAAAGATACACACGTACTACGAAAAGACTACGAAGCTATACATTTCTGATTTGACAGAAAAAAACAAAAAAAAGACTCAATTCTATAAACCAATTTCAAAAATAGTTTCTTAATTCACATTTAACCCAAATTTAACCTTAATAAAACGAATAAAATAATTTTCATAAAAAAACATAAGAGCTTCTGAATTCGGTGCCAAGTTATGGGGCATTGATGAATTAAAGACTTCAGGAACTAATCATAATTCGTTGTATTTAGGTTTTTGAAGTCGGTTTTTTTTTTAAATCAGATATAATCAAAAACCTTGATAAAATAAATTCAAATCATAACCACTCACATTCGAGCGGATAATCAGTCTAATTTCTTCAACATCATAGCCTTCAAGATCATCACGGATAGTTTGTAACAGGGTCTCATTTGAGAATTTAATATCTTGTGTACAGATGTGGTTTGAAAAGAACGTGTCTTTGGAATATGTAGGTAAAGGAAAGTAAATCATATGCCATAGGCATTCTAACTAATTTTCGGGGGGGTAAAAATCGGGGTTGGTCGCTTTCTGCTTAACTACGCTCATTGTGCGAGAAGCACAGACGTGCACACAAGAAGTAGCATAAGGTGTTCATTGATCTGCAGAAAGCGTATGATAGGCTACCTCGGGTTGTGCTGTGGTGGACCTTAAAAGAGAAAGGTTTGCCCAGGAAGTACGTAGAGTTAATTTGTGCTATGTACAAACGCCAGCACATTTAGCCACCCGAAACTGTCAAATTTTCCCAATCAACCTTGAACCTAATACTTCAGCGATAAAGGTGAAAATCTATTAAAGTTTGACAGATTGTAGTAGATTGATGTGCTGGCATCTGTACAGTCAATCTCGTAGCTACGTCCGGTCCGCTGCTGGCAATACCGACGAGTTCAGTGTGGCTGTTGGCTTGCAGCAAGGGTCGGCTTGGGGGATGCGCTGTTGTCGCTCGCGAAATTCAAATTTTCTTGCGTTTTATGCAATTTGCAGGTCCGTGTCAGGTTGTATCTTGATCAAAATATGATACGCGACATTAAAACATATGTATTTATATAATTTTAACTATAAAAATCATCAATACATCTCTCTAAGTTAGATTTTATGCAGATTCATTAGATTTAGTTCGTTCGACGAATCTGCACGAAATCTAACTTAAGAGAGATGTATTGATGATTTTTATGGTAAAAATTATGTAAATATACAGGGTGATTGGAAGATGGGTGCAAAGCTTTAAGGCGAAGTTAGTACAGACAATTTAGAACCATTTAAGCCATGGTTGTCTTAGACGAAGTCTTATCATTTGTTTTAACCTAATTTTTATGATTTATATCGAAAATTCCCAAAATTTTAACTAAACTGCTTATTTATGGCCAAACTGAATGATAAATGAATTCATTTTTATTCTATTTAATTAAAGTAGGTAATGTGTAAGCAATCTAGCAAAACATGTTTTAGGCCTTTAATTAGTCTGCCTAAAATTTCTGCCTCAAATTGGTTTGTAGGTCCTAATTTCAATAATTTGTAAGATATCCACGTAAATGATACCTCAAAAGAAAGAGCGATTATCAAGCATGTTTTCAAAAATGTTTGAACAAAAAAAAGCACACCCCGTTTTTTTTAAAATAAAGTTTACAAAAAGTATTTATGAATTTTTAAAATTTTAATGAATTTTAAATGTCTGTAAAAAAAAATCTAACGACACAGAGGCTTAAAACATAGTTTTCTAGATTGCTTACACGTTAATTTAATTAAATACAGTAAAAATGAATTAAATTATCATTCAATTTGGCCATAAATAAGCAGTTTAGTTAAAATTTTAAGAGTTTTGGAAAAAAAAAAACATAAAATTTGGTTTAAAAAAAATGGTAAGACTTCGCCTGAGACAACCATGTCTTAAATGGTTCTAAATTGTGTGTACTATCTTCGCCTTAAAGCTTTGCACCCATCTTCCAATCACCCTGTATATGTTTTATTGTCGCGTATCATATTTCGTTCAAGATACAACCTGACACGGACGTGCAAATTACAATAAACATAAAAAAATTGAATTTCGCGGGCTACCACGGCGCAGTCCTTATCTCTTCCTGTTGATTTCCCGTCGACGACAGGAAGAGGCACCCTGGTGTAGCTATATGCTAATGACATTGTTCTTGTCAGTAAAGAAGAACCTGAGATCCAGAGCAGATTGGAGAAATGGCAACAGAAGCTGGAGAATGTTAGCTTGAAAATCAGCAGAACCAAAACTGAATTTGTTCTGGGATTTCGGTGATATCTCCAGACCTGGAGCCATACGTAGCGCTTGATGGCACGCTTCTCCCAGTCTGCTCCGACTTTAAAAACCTCAAGCAGTTCCTTCAATATTACCAACGGAAATAATCTTAATCTATCTATACATATATTGAAATCGTAATGGAGTAAAAACTGTCTAAAAACTGTTACCGTAAAACCTTACAACTTTGTCCTTGAGGGTCGACTTTGCCCAGTTGTGTATATTTGAAAAACTCGATACATAGCAAGTCTACAGTATTTTTGTATCTGTGGTAGAAAATTCATCATTTTTCTGGCAGCACCAAGTGACGTAATGTCACCAATGAATGTTACCGTGCGTTTGCATTGTCTGTTAAAAACATGCTGATGTCTCTATCAGATACATTGACAGAAATAGAGATATCAATATGTTTTTATGCGATGTTTCGCCAGTGCAAACGCGCGGTTATGTTACTTTATCCATATTTATCTGCAAATAAATCTTTGACTTTGACTTTACTTCTGTTGCCTGTCAGAACTTGTAGTAGTCGGTACTGTTATTCGCGGGCAAAAACCGGTCCGCACAAGTAAAAAGTCCGAAAATTGTTAATTTCTAATTACAATGACTCATACATAAGTCATAACAGTAACAGTCCAATAACTGTTGGTGGATGGCTAGAGGTTACAGTAAGAGCCATCTACCTACCATTTGCATTGTCGCTGTTGCTGGCGGAAACATAAACAGGCATAATTAATGGAATAAAAAATACTTGTTAGAAAAATAGATTATTTTATTGTATATTCTGTTCTATTTATTGCATCCTCAAATATTCAGATAAATAAAGAAATCGGTGCATTTTTAATGCATTATTCCGCGTCCTAACGAAAAGCGCGTATCGCGCGAGTACACGATCGCCGCGTGCGTGCACTCACTCACTTGTTCAGACAACCGGAAGGCGCCCTCTGTCGGCGCGCTCGGGAACTAAATGAGTTCGCGCGACGATCAGTAATCACGCGGTGAATCAAGTTGCGTATGTACGTCATTGTTCAGGTAAACGGTCGCGTATTCGAACGACAGTCGCTTTCGGTTAGGACGTATTGTCAGGGCCCGGCCACATGACGGCAACGCGACTCGTGACGTAGCACGACGCCTCATAGACATCGTACGGACCCGCCAGATTCGTGCGGCTGGCCTGTGATGTGGCTGGGCCGCTGGGCCCTCCCACGCGGAGGTACAACTCATTTATTGTTTTATCTGTTCGCTATCGGGAATGTTATTCACTTAGTTTAAGTATATACGACCTCATTAAGTTTTCAAAATATCACATCAGGACGGATAGCGCCATGCGAACAATTACTGAAGATCGCACTCATGGTGCGCTACGTCAGGCAACAACCAAACTCTATTTACACTTCAGTTTTGGAGCACAACATCAAATATAGAAACAGATGTAACATCGGTTCACGGACAGTACACTCAACACAATATCAGGTTCTGACATATCTCGGTACCCTGGGGTCCCGGACCATTGGAAGGCGTACGAGGGGCGAAGCCAACTCGCAGAGGCCCCTTAGACAATTTTAAATGAAGAGGAGGCACCAGCCGATGATTATCCCTGTACGCACTATGCAAGTGCACCCAAGGACAACCACCGGTTGGCGCAGGACTGTTGCAGAACATGGAAACAAAACATATCGGACTATGGGTTTGGGTACCTTAAACTATGGAAGAACTTCCCCTGCCTGACCAATGTTGTATAATATACACAGATAAAATGGCAGGGGGTGACATGCACACTTAATAATGGGCCTCCGGAAACGGTCGCTAGCGGCAAAGGGGCAACATGTCCATATCAGTTTTATTGTTATGACGTCTGTAGACGTCAAGGTCGCGAAAGCTTTAATTTAATATAAAATGCTGAAAAGCGGTGTATCAAAAATGGTTGTGCCCGTTTGTAATGTGAAACTAACAGTGTTAACAGAGTTTCGTCACTGACTGCACTCTACGGCTAAGTAATAACAACAACTCTTCTTCCGCTCGACGTTACTGCGTCTGAGCTGTGAGTGGACAGACCTTGTTACAGTGCCAGTGTACCCTGCATCAGACGAACATTATTGCAAGTGAGATGTAGTAACATAACAACTTTAAAGTATTGAAGTTGTGTCATTGAGCAATGTCCAGTACAAATATATTTAAGTATGTATAATGATTAAGTACAATTTTGAGATTCAAAATATAATTCATACTTACTTGATAAAGTGAGTAAATATAAAACTATTATTTATAATCATTTAACAGGGATATCAAAATACGCTCATAAAATAAATAGTGTACACATGCAGCGCGAGGGACGAAGCTGCGCTCGCGCCACTCCTTGCGTGCACTTAGTCTAACCCCGCGTCCTAACCTAAGCGATCGTGCGAATACGCGATCGTCGCGTCCACCGGAAGGCACTGTCGGCGCGAGCACGCACTTGTGTTCGCGGCGGGCCAGGCCATAACCTGAAGCGGTCGTCGCCGGTTAGGACACGGACACACAATATGAACGCGACGACCGTTTAGGTTAAGACGCGGCCTCACAAGTGTTGTCTTTGCTACGCTCCATTATATTAACAACGTAAAAAAATAACAAACTATTTATTCAAACTTAGTCTAATATACAATTAACGATTGGTCCATTTTATTAATGTACATTTTTATAAAGATATTTTAGTACAAAACTTAACACTACTGTATTCTAGCGATCTCATCGGGGGAAAAACATCAATTAAGTACTCGTCGACGGTGGCGCGTGGCTCGGCCGCCGCCCCGCGCGCCTCACATGCCCGACTCCGCGATGCCCTCGTCGTCTGCAACAGAAAGCCGCGTGAGTCTCGCGCCACACACGCCACACAGTTAGTACACACCTCACGCGCATGCGCACACACACTCACGCGCGCGCCGCCCGCCGCCGCCGCTCGCTACCCTCCCCTACCCTCCACCTAGCGTTCACACGCAAATGTTAACCTCTGCCGATTGATCATAACAAGTCGACTCAATACGGTAAATATAAAATAATTATCTGAACGACATTTAATAATATAAGCCATGTAGTACAGTGGTAACCAACTAATAAGGCGCGTCGTGAATCTTCGTTCGCACAGAAAAGAAAGTATGGCACCGAAGATTAACGAGAATGCTTAAAACTTACAATCAACCTTAGATCACTACTATAAGGTTCATAATACACTGCAGCTCTTAGTTCCGTCTCACTTCGCAAGTATGGCGGCTGACTAACATCATGGCGGCAGCTGCCGACCAATAGCGGTACAGGAAAAAGAAGCACGGTACTTGAAGGTTGCCGATTGGTCAATAGCACTTCCCGCGCTTTGAAAATTCATCTTCTGCGCAGGTACCTCGGTAAGCCATATCAGTTGGGTACTAATGTAACCACATGGTTATTACAAAAAAGTGGAGATAATACAAAATGCTGTGAAGGTTCAGTACAGAAGCAGACTGGCGGTCGTACCTTCGAAGGCGGCGTTGAGGTGGTGGTTGTGGTTGTTGTGCGGCGGCGCCGCCAGGTCCTGCCCCTCCAGCACGGCCACCAGGCACTGGTGGATGCAGATGTACTGCTGCTCCGTCTGCACCATCCACACGCGCTCGCGCCGCATGGCGTGCACCATGCCGAAGATGTCGATGAACTCCGCGTGGTTCGTCAGCTGCAACACGACACGAGCTTACTGCAGCAGGCACAAACCACCTCTGTGATAACTTGCTGGAACGAACCGTAAAGCTCCATCTACACGGAGCAAGTTTGTGGAACGTTCAACAGCAATAATTGCATGCCATAAAGCACGTTCAAGTTTTTTGACATTCAAGAATTGCATGAAGTGTTTAAGGTTACTTTACCAGATATAGTTTGCATACGTCTACCTACACGTATTTTTTGCTTTATCATATTAATTTTTAAAAAAAAACGGGCAAGAGCGAGTCGGACTCGCGCACCGAGGGTTCCGTTCCGATTTCTGAAAAAGTGTGCTATTTAGTGACTTTATTTTTCTTGTAATCTTTACATAAACTTCTATCATATAGAATAATTTCAGATTTTTCTCTTTTGGACATAAGGGGTGACGGCATTTTTTTTCATTTTTCTCTCGCGGAAAAAATACGTGTCCAATATTATAATGTAGAATTAATAGACGTCGATTTTAATAGATATCGATAATACTACGTTCTCTCTGCGGGTATACACGTCTCCTCTCTGTGAGAGGGAGTGGGCCGTACACCAACACGCGGGCCCAGGTGCGGAGCGGCCCACGCCGGCGCTGCAGTGCACGACGACACACTCGCGTGTAGTGTTAGCGACTGACCTGCTGCAGCGCTGTGTCCAGCGTGACGAAGGTGCCGGAGCGGCCCACGCCGGCGCTGCAGTGCACGACGACACACTCGCGTGTAGTGTTAGCGACTGACCTGCTGCAGCGCTGTGTCCAGCGTGACGAAGGTGCCGGAGCGGCCCACGCCGGCGCTGCAGTGCACGACGACACACTCGCGTGTAGTGTTAGCGACTGACCTGCTGCAGCGCTGTGTCCAGCGTGATGAAGGTGCCGGAGCGGCCCACGCCGGCGCTGCAGTGCACGACGACGGGCCGCGAGTCGGGCGGGCAGCGCTCGCGGAAGGCGCGCACGAAGCGCGCCAGCGTGGTGGGCGGGTCGGGCACGCCGAAGTCCGGCCACGTGGTGAAGTGGAAGTGCTTGAGCACGCGCTGCTCCGCGCCGCGGCACAGCATGAGCTCCGTCACGGTCCAGTCGGGGTAGCGCGACTCGTTGAGCGCCGTGACGGCGATGTCGCCGTAGTACACGGGCCGCGTGTCGTAGGGCCAGTAGCGGTCGCACTTCTCGCGGCCCTTCTCCACGCAGCGCGTCAGCATAACGATGGCGCGGCTGCCGGACTCCCAGCACATGCGCCAGAAGTCGTCGCGCGTGCAGTGCAGCGGGCCCTGCGTGACGATGAACTCGCGCGGCGAGTTGTGCCCGGGCACGTAGTTGGCGTTGATGTAGTCGGAGCCCTCCTCGTCGTCCACGGGCTGCAGCTTGTAGCGCGAGTGGTCGTAGGGCAGGATGTTGGTGAAGCGGTTCTTGGGCCGGTTGACGGGCAGGTCGGCGGCCGAGCACGGCTGCTCACGCCCCACGTGCTTCAGCTCCTCGAACTCCTCGCTGAACCTGCGCGCGCACCCACAACTCATTACATACAACAGCCATATTGCAACAGTGATGGCAGCTATGCCAACCGACAACCGTTAGGGCCGGTGCATATCTGGTGAAGCGCAGTGCACTGTCACTGTCAACAACCGCGCTGCACCTCGCCAGGTTTGCGGGATGTAGAGAAGAAAACATTTCAAATTAGAAATTCAATTAGCAATTTCAAGTATTTTTAAACTAGATATATAATGTATGCCACCAAAAACATTTTCATGTAAAATGTTGCCTAGACGAGACCATATTATGGCTCGCACTGTCAAAAAGTTATCAGATCTCAAGTAGAGCCGAGCTTCTAACTCTACACGCCCTAACTTTACAAACTCTAAACCTTAGTCAAAATATAAGGTGTACAAGAATCGCCATATAATATGTCTTGTTTTAGTTTCTAACTGAACAAGCAGTTGCTCATTCGTCGATTATTTGTGTACATTCGCTGACTGGGCTGTCGCACCCACCACTAGTAACCTACTTTATGTATTAAATAATTTAATGTTTTTACTAATAAACTGTCAATCATTAACGGACACAAAACAGTGATTTTATTTCCTTTACACATCCCGTGTGATTCGTCCATCTACATGCTATCATCTCACTGTACGGAGTTACTGCCCGTACATTTTGGTCCTTCGAGCCGGATCGCCACTACTGAAGCAAACAGTCCTGCAAGTCGCACAGGTACGAAGTGTTTCTACTTACGAAAGCGAATCGGATTGCTAGGTCTTCCACAAGCGGATCGCCCCAGTCAGATTGAGAAAGCGCAACAATATCGTACCGAGAGATTCCTTCGGCCCATTTTTTTTTTTTTTTTTTTGGATGGGAAATCATCAAATGACCTCTCCCGCTCTTAGCGGAGCGGGAGGGCGTGTCAGAATTTTACTGACTAAAACCCATCCGTGTTCCTTCAGTTGCCTGTGCCAGGGCCACGGTATCTCTTTCGAAAAACCCGCGACGAATAACAAATTAACAATTTTCGGACTTTTTCCTTTAATTGTGCTGTGAGTCCTTGCTTCTTGCCAAATTTCATGATTCTAGGACAGCGGGAAGTACTCTATAGGTTTTGATTTACTTGCGAGTATCAAAATATGTCACATAAATGACCGTATTAGTTTTTTATTGCGATGACTTAGAAGCTTGATTTTTTTAGAACTCCTTAGGGACCATAGACCTACGTATTTGATATTAATTCAACTTGATTCCTTCACGCGTTCCTGAGAAAAAGAGTCTTGACAGACAGACAGACAGACAGACGGGCAAACAAGTGAGTGATAAGGGTTCCGTTTTTTCCTTTTGATGTACGGAACCCTAAAAAGATGCAGTGTGCAACGCCGCACACCTCACCACGTTACATGATCTAACATGATAACATGATAATTCGTCAGCGACGTACGGTTGTCAAGTCAACTGACCGACATCGGGACTAACAACAACTCGGAGCGAAAAACCAATCACGTCGGCTTGGCCGTTCCCTTACTACAAGAACTATTGTATAACAGAAAAATAATGCCACCACCTTACGGCCATGTGACGGTAGCGAAACGGCCAAGCCTCATATTTTGAGTAAGGCGTAGAGTTTGTGAAATTAGGGCTTGTAGTTAGGGCGTGTAGAGTTAGAAGCTTGGCATGAGATCTGATAACTTTTTGACAGTGCGAGCCATTATGGTCTCGTTTTGGCAATGTTTTACATAAAAATCTTTTTGGTGGGATTTCACTTCTTTTTGTAAGTTGCTTATGACTGCATTTTTTAAAATTAGGTTTTAAAAAGGATGGGGCGTGATTTACTAAAAATCCTGAAATATGTATTTTATTATTTATAAAAGTAGCTATATCAATTTCAAACCTCCAGCATAAAAATTTGCGGAAGTCTCATACAAACTTACATCCCCTAGTTTAAGGGGTTGTGGGGTAAAAGTTCCAAGTTTTAGATTTTTTTTTTTTGTTGTTTGTGTACTAATACTAGATTACATACCAAATTTCAGCTTTCTAAGACTTCAGGAAGTACTTGTTATGTTACCCTAAGAATTTCGATGATCATCACTCATCAGTCAGTGACGAAATCGGGGTTTTTAGATATCAATAAAATCTAAAGTATAAGAGCTATGCAATTGAAACTTTATCCGTCTTATTACAAAACAAGGTTCATCTTCAAGCCCAGGTTTAAACCATGTACCCTTTTTTGAATTTTGAACTTTATTCCGACACATTCAGTTATCAGTTTTACAAAAGTGACAACTTAGTAACGGACTAAATTGTCAGTTTTGTATAAAGAACTGTATTTCTATCACAGCTAGGTTCTTGTTACAAAAACTGGCTCGATGGTTTAAACTATGACAGAAGAAAAACCTCGTTTCGTATAAGGCCGTATATGTTTAATAAGTCCACTATTGACATCTTAGCCCGAGAATATCCTGGTAAGTACCTATAATCCAAACCCAAGTTATGAGGGTTCAAAAAAACGACCAAGCGCTTCGAGAAAAGGTAGGTAGTGTCCTTGCGCTTCGCTTGGCTCGTCTCGGCGGGGGCACTACTGTGCTCCCAGATTAAAAGTGAAACCAGTTTTCAAGTTAACATCATTACAATTTTTCACAAATAGCATAAACTTGTTCTCATTACTTACCCCCTGTTCATAAAAAACTAAAACGCTTTATAAACCTATTTTAGTTAAAAATTGTTTTGTCAATTTCTTTCGAATTATGATTTTTGTTTGAAACCAGAAAACAAAACACTTTTTAAACAGGTTTATAAAGAGTTTTATTTTTTTTATGAATAAGGGGGTAAGTAATGACAACAATTTTATGCTATTTGTGAAATATTGTAATGATGTTAAGTACGATAAGTAGTAAAAGATAAATTTTGGCATAATATTATTTTTGCGTGCTAAGTAGATAGCAGCAGCGTGCAGCGTGAACACATCGCACCTGAAGTCGGAGTCGGCCGACATGAGGCGGTAGTGGTCGATGAAGTCCGCCACGCGCACGGGCCGCTCCTGGCGCAGCGGCGGCTGCGCGGGCGCGGCGGGCGCGGCGCGCGCCCTGCGCCGGCGCAGCGCCGCCAGCGCCACCGCGCCGGCCGCCGCCAGCGCCATGCCGGCGCACGCGCCCACGATCCACGCCGTGTTGTCCACCTCTGCGCACACGTGCAACGAGTATGTTATCGATTTACTATTTATGATCAGTCAACATTACTTGAAAGTCCTCCGGCACGCCCGCCCTTCACCAAATTAAAGGCATATCTGAGAAATAAATCCTAGTGAAGAATGCATATTTAGCATTAAGCGCGCCACACTGGGAACGAGGCGAAACGAAGCTAAGTTCGTTTAGCTTTCTTCCGCGTGTTTTCATACTTCGGTTCCCACCGCGGCCGCGTGCTAAGCGAAACGAAAACGGAACTATGAAAAGACGCACGAAAGCTAAACGAACTTGGCTTCGTTTTGCTTCGTTCCCAGTGTGGCCTGCGCTTTAGAAATAACGTGTGAAGAGTCCAATACGATATATTGGCATCAAACAAAACTTAATAAGAAATAAACTTGTCCGAGCATAAATTGACTTAATGAAATTTAATACAACTGATTTTGGGGATTTTTGACGTCTAATATATTTGTTTTCTCACATGTCATTGCAATGGACTTTTCACATAGTATTTGTCATGCATAAATAAAGTTATTTCAGAGCAAAATCTTCACTAGGATTATGTCCGCAAAAAAATTTGCTGGTCTACAAACAGAACTGCATCGAAGCGATTTTAACTCAATAAATCGCTGGAGTGACGTCATCGCTCGTTTTCGACTTTTTTCTCCGAAACCAAGAAGAAAAAATGTAAGTACCTACTCCTAGTTTAATTTTTCAAAAATAAAAAAAGCTACATAGGTATATTATACGTTTAAGAACTTATTTTTGTTTTTTTTTTTTAATATTCTCAATAAACGTACTTTCTCTTGAAACATACATAGTTACATACTGTCACAAATTTAAACAGGTCCGGTCACGGTGGGGTTGGCCAATGAGTACATGTGAACAGCCGAAGGTATCAATATTTATACACTTAACAAAATTTAAACTAAAGTGTCTTGCAGGAAATGAAATACATTTTACAAAAGACATGTTTGCAGTTAGCCAAGATGTCAACCAGTACTTTACGAGAAAATAGGTGTTGTTGAATTTCACTAAACATATGCACATTTTATGTGTACATTTTTTTTCCGATGATTGTACTTTCCAGATAATACGTACGGTCAGCAACAGAAGTCTGTTAACACTGCTGCTTTTTGACGTCATCTAAATTCTAAATTAACACAAAATGATACGATAACCTACTTTTTAGCATTTCATTTAGATAAGAGTTAATTTTTTTTTCCAATTTACATCTGTACCGACTTTAATTAAGTATTTTTCTCAATAATTAAGACTTAGAAAACACAAGTGTTAATCGACTTTTGTTGCTGACTGTACCGACATACACAACAAAAGAGTGTTCGCTATTTTACGTTAAAACCGGTCCGACCACAATGTTACTAACTTTCGTAAATGGTTCACGTCGTATCTGTTGGGTTCACTGACGGACCCGTGCGCCCGCTACGTGCGTCAGACGAACACTCTCACAGCGCACAGACGCGCGCTCGCTGGCAGACTGCGCGCTGTCGCACGGAGCACATCGCACGTTATCGTTATCAGCACAATCTACATGTTAGCTATAAGTGCACTGTAATCGATCCACCGTCGGAGGTGAATCAGTAGTGAGGTTTGGAGATAGCGAGGACAGGTCGCTGGGCGCGGTACGTACCGGTGTAGACGACGGTGTAGCCGGTGTCCGTGAACTTGTCGGGCGCGGTGAAGGCTCGCAGCTTGACGAAGTACTTGGTGCCGGGCTTGAGCGGCCCGTTGCAGTAGGCGCGGCCGCCCGCGTCGCAGCGCTCCGAGCCGATGGTGAACTCCTCCACGGGCGACGAGTGGAAGGGGTAGTAGGGCTCCGTGACCTGGTAGGGCGGCCAGGCGTCCAGCGCGTGCACGTCGCGCCAGGACGGCAGGCGCGCCGGCGTGTCGTTGCGCGGCTGCTCGGCCAGCACCAGCGTGTAGGCCGTCACGTTGCCGTTGGCGGCCGAGAAGTAGTCGGCGCGGAAGCGCACGGCCACGGTGGACGAGGAGCGGCGCACCTCGTGCGGCGTGGCGTGCGGCGCGGGCCGCGGCGGCGCGCCGATGTCCATGTGCTTCAGCAGGCGCGCGGCGGCGCCCGCGCCCGCGCCCGTCTCGGCGCGCACGCTGAACCAGTACGACGCGCCCGGCACCAGCCCCTCCACCGAGCCGCCGCGCGCTGCGGGTACGAGGCCGTGAGTGGCGCTAGTGTCGCACTGCTGCACTCTACGCACACAAGTGCGTGTCGGACAACGCACAATGAAGGGTTCCATAGTTGGGATGAATTTATTCCAAGAACAAACTTAACATTGTAGTCACTATTTTTTTTGGGTAGAGGATGATCCCAAATATCGTCACATAAAGTTTTGATGCGGTATGAAATTTTAACAATTTTGACAAAAAAGTGGTCCAGCAGACCCCTTTTTTGAGACTTTGGATCCCCCCATGGGTGCAGCGGCTGACTCACTCATTCATGATTAGTGAATATTATACAACTACTAGAATTTAAATTTATTGGGTATAAAATAGGTCGCAGAAATCGAGCAGTAGCTCCCCTACTATATGTTGTTTGTCAGGTAAACAGCACCACCCAAGTAACACAGGAAGCATTATAACAAACGAATAGTAAACTTTTGCAGAACTTAAGGTCCGTATAAACTCTTATATATGTTCACCGGGCATCTTGACGCTCTATATTGGCATTTCAAAACCGTTATGATGCTGTACATTGTATAGCGGTTGGATAGTGGCATATCAAAATGCTTTTGTACAGCTTTTACTTTTAGTGCAGCATACCACAAAGCAGCTGTACAGCTTTCAGATATTTTTAGTGCCTTAGGGTTTACAATAGCATTTTTACGTAGTAAGATAATGTCTAATGCTGCTTAATAGCATAAACTTGTACCATTATAATGCACCGTAAATACGTTATACAGCTTTGAGCTATTTTTAGTGCCATTTGTTGTGTAATAGCACTTTTAAGTGGTAACTAAAAGCCTAGTACTGCTGAACAGCCTAAACGTGAATTAATGTAATGCTTGCATTTTTAAAGATCTACCGAGTTCTGTTGTACACCTTACAGCTCTTTAATCAAATACACGTGAGTTATTGTAATGCGTAACGCTGTATATACATCCATTTTACTGTATTCGTAAAACCAACGGAAATATTGGAGAAATGCACATAAAGTTAAGTTGTGACTTCATTGTAACGTGTAATTTAATATACTTAAGTAAAAATAAGTGCAGCATTTTTTTTCTTCACAAAATGATGAAAAAATCGTTTAAAATAAGAATACCGGAGGAATCAGGCTAAAATATCAAAGGAACATGCAAAAATTATGATGTCTACGAATCCGATCAATGCACAACAAAACGATTCGTGCGAAGGGAATTGTAGCGATATTAAAGAAGGTTCCGTAGGTTACCGAAATCAAGTAGGACCTGTCAACATTGGATATAAACACGTTTTGGAATCCTCTTGTTTTGAAAAATCTTTATTTTACATAAGGATCCAAGGAAGGGGGCCAATATTGGCATAACGAAATAACTAATAATTTTTACTTTGTTATTGGAAAACTGGACAGATGCTCCAGAAAATATATCCTTAAATTTAAATTTTGATGGTTTGCCAATTTTTAAAAGCTCAAAAAAAGAAATTTATTGGAAGAGGGAATTACAAAACTCTGGGGAGAGAGTTCCAGTAAAGAGCAGATGTTTTATTTGTGACTCACCTGCTGGAGCGTTAAAAATTATTACACGCAAAATAAATTGGTAATTTTAATTCTACATAAAAAAATAAATGTACAGAAATGAAAAAAATAATTATTTAAAATAACGTTTTTTATTGGTACGTATGCAATAGCGGTATAAAATATAAGTACTTATGATATGCAAACATACTAATTTACAATATAAGCCATAAGTTAAAATTTCATTGCTTCTTGATTTTGAACTACGGTCGTCTGGGGTGCAACCATGCCTCTGTCATTCACGTCTGTGTCAGATTTTTTTTCCATTATTGATCATTCAGCTTTGGCAAGCTGATTGTGTTCGAATATTGTTCCTCAAAATGCACTCTATTAACCTCCATTCTTTTTTATCGGGCTTGGATTGCTCATATTTCATTAATTTGTACTGTGTCTTTTTAGGCGGCCACCATAAGTTACCATTTTCCTCCCACAAAGAAGGTACAGTACCAGGATTGTTTTCCCTCTACCTCTACCGTCTGTACTGTTTTGTATGGGATTGTATGGTTGGTACAAACATTACTGAAAATAAGAAAACAATGTTATTAATAGCATTGGCTATAAAAAATATATTAGTGCGTTAACTATACAGCGTCATAATTATTTTAATAAGCCATGCGCACGAATGTTTATGGATATAATGCGTTCAGAAAGGCTTTTTATCAACTCCTGGCATACGGATTCAAGTTGTACAAAAATTCTGTAATGGGTTTTATGGTTTTGGTCAAGGATCCCCAAAATTAATGGTAATTATCAAGTAATGGCACTATTTCAGTCTACATCAAGTCTACTGGTATACCAGTGAACCCATATAGAACTACTTTATAGACAATGGCACTACAGTGGTTCATCAAAAATCTTGTCTCTGGCCTCTGGCTTAATAATTGTTCATGTGTGAGTATTTATACTGCTGGCGGTATTAATTAGCCTTTTTAAAGACTCACCGGGCTGCTATGGACCGACACCATTTTGTAAATATTTTATAACCAAAAATATTATCATTTGGACCTATTTATAAAAGCAATAGACCTATACAATAATTATATAACTTAATTTAATACTGCCCAACCAATATTATTATGTTAATTATGCAAAATTCGTTCTTTAGTAGGAATACACGATTGTTTTAGTTATTTCACACTTATGTTTATATAACAATTTATATCAAAACCACAAAATATCGTAGGCGCGTGAAAATTTTCAATGAAACTTATATAGATATTTACAGTAAACTACATTGCGCAGTAATATTTGAAGGCATGAAATAACAAAAGAGTCAAAAACTTACCCAGTAGGAATTATACATTTTCTTTTGATGCAAACAAATATGGTGTCACTCACTCAGTTTTGACCGTTTTCGTCCATATTATATTACGAGATTACAACGTTAATTGTATTATAAAATTTGTACCCTGGTATTAGAGATGTTTTTGCAATGATGTAGGGTTTATTTAAGTTCTAACTGTGAATACTTAAATAGCTCCAATCATTCTTTTACTACATTTTAATGCTAGTCTAATGCTACTGTAATGCAGTTAACTTCTTCAATATCAATAATATTGCCAGTATAATGCTTATTTATTACGATTGATACCTTCTTTGACCATAATAATGCTAATATAATGCGTGTGTAATGCAATTAAACAACTATTGTGAACCTATTTAGGATCTAAAGCCGTATAATTTGTGCCCAAATAAGCATTACAGTAGCCGTATAAACGTTTATAATGCTACTATAGAACTAATTCAAAATGCGAAAACGATACAGAAATGCTGTAAGTCGGCCGTTATACTGCTTTGATGTGTTACTTGGGCAGCGACGATGTGACTCCTAGCGGTATAAATTGGCAGTGTAGCTCCGCATTCTATCACACTAACATACTTTTCAGTTAGATGGTGTCGTGGCCCATTGTCGTCTGAGCAAAATAAATAATGATTATTATGATGGGCGTGCAATCCGTGCGGGTACCGTCAGGCGGGAACTCCAGCGTGCTGATGCGCTCGGGCTCGCTCTGCGGCGCGTACTCCAGCAGGAAGCGGCGCAGCACGCCGTTGGCGTCGCCCGGCTCCAGCTCCCAGCTGAAGCTCAGCGCGGACGGCTGCTGCGCCACGGCGCGGAAGTGCGCGGGTGCGGGCGGCGGCGCCTCGCGCGTGGCCACGCCCGCCGAGTGCGCGCGCGACGCGGCACGCAGCGCGCCCGCGCGCCCCGCGTACGCCACCACGGTGAACGTGTACAGCGTGTGCGGCCGCAGCGCGCCCACCTGCGACACGGAGCGAGACCGTACTACATGGGGAACGAGCACTGAACTGTCGTGAAACAAACTGTTTCACACACACAAACCATACAAAGAAATATTGGCAGCGTAGTACGCACGGCTACAGATCAAGCTATACATTTCCAGTATAAGCTGATCTCGCATTGTATAGGATTTCCATACAATGAGAGATCAGTGGAAACTGGAATTTATAGTTTGATGTGTAGCCGTGTGTACAAAGATTAATCTTTTTACCTGTACCTATGTATATCTAACTTGTTTGTTGAGTGCATACGAGCGACCTCTGCCCGCTCCGGAGCGCTGGGCTTAGCTTTAAAATAACACTAGGAATATGAAGTCAGTGTAGTCTTGTCTTGTGCGGGCTTGTCCCATGCGCCGGCGACGTGATCTCGCAGTAGTGCACAGAGGGTACTGACCGTGATGCCGAGCTCCTCCGTGGTGTGCGTCTGCAGCTGGTCGGCGCCGGTGAGGTACTGCACCTCGAAGTCCGTGTAGTCCCCCGCGGGCTTGTCCCATGCGAGCGTGATCTCGCGCGCGCCGATCTCAGTCGCGTTCAGCTGCGTAATCGGCCGCGGATCTGCGGATGTCATTCATTTCCCTAAAAACAGTGTTATAGAGTTTCTAGCCCGTTCAATAGGAACCTCCTACGCTTTGGAATGGGCGAATAGCTTCAGCTTCTCATTCTGTCGAATCGACGCCTCGACAAAGCAAACATGCCTGTAGTTGGTTTAACTGAGACAAATGCTTTGAGAAGCCACTAGCCTTGCGGTGCCCCAGGCCACCCGAGCTAGTACCCGCCAGGGTGTGCAGCGGTGAGGGCGCCACTGGACATAGAACCCCCTCCTATTAATTTTTTTTTCTGTCTACCACCCAAGGAGTCATGAATATTTATTTATTTATTTTATTTATTTATTTATTTTTATTCATTAACACATACATTTGTTTTAACAGGTAATACCCAAGTTAACAAAAGTAGTCATAAAATTAGTACGTAGTAACAAAAAATAATAACGGGTCTGGATAGAAGCACAAGTTACGCAGTGGACAACATACTAAGTGTCACCCTCTGGAATTCCGCCAAAGAGCAAGAAAATATGTCCAAACGCCGAGAGACACTATTGAGAGTTCTTACTGCACGAATCACCGGTGCAAACTTTAATAAGTTTGTACGGGTAGCTGGAACTTTAAAAAGTTCCTCCCTCGGACCCAACCGTAACCTCCTGTCTGGAACGAGCAATCCCAACGATTCCAATATTTGTGGATTATTCAGTATCCCACGAAAAACCATAAAAACATATTTTACCAAAGCAAGGTTGCGCCTTACCTCCAACTTATAGTATCCAACCATCCCTATAACAAAGAGAGTTGGATACATAAGCGGGTAGAAAGGGTAGACACCATACTGCCTGAAGTATAAGTATCGGGTAAATTTGTTTTGCATCTTTTCCAACATTTGAGAATACTTCACTTCATAAGGATTCCAGATGATAGCACTAGTTTCCAAGTTGCTTCGCACCAATGCATTGTAAAGTGCTTTCACTGCTGCCATATTAGTGAAGTCACGGGTTTCACGCATGACAAAACCAAGATTTTTAAACGCTTTTTTGCACACCTGCACCACATGAACACGAAATGTAAGATCCCCAGAGAAAGTAACCCCTAGATCTCTCACAACCCCCACTCGCGGTATGACGTGATCGCCCATACAATAATCATGGCGTCGGGGTGCCGCGGCCCGCGTGAAGGACATTACGCTACACTTCGTCACATTGAAGAGTAGTTTGTTCTCTTCACTCCACGCAACCACCCGATCAATGTCTCGCTGGAGCATACCGCAGTGCGACTCGTCTGTGATCCGCAAGAAAAGCTTGAGATCGTCAGCAAATAACAAACAGCAAGCGTCTTTAATGACTTCAGGAAGATCATTAATCATAATTATAAATTCTAGTGGTCCTAAATTTGTCCCCTGACTTACCCCCGTAAGGGTGAAATACGGGTCCGAAGTGTAACCTGCATATTCTACCATTTGTTTGCGATTGCCTAAGTAGCTAGCAAAGAACTCCAGGAGAGCTGGGGTAAAACCAACCCTCGCAAATTTACTCAAAAGTATATCATTATCTACACTGTCAAATGCCTTCCTGAAGTCAAAGTAAGCGACGTCCAGTTGGGCACCAGTCTCCGAGTCCAGCACCGTGGTGGCCTGATTTAAAAAACACATTAAATTAGAATTCGTGCTACGGCCTACACGGAAACCATGCTGTGCGTCATTGAGCTGTGAGGCTACTTGCGAGTGGATAGTTGAACATAAAGCGGACTCGAAGACTTTAGCAAATGCTGACAATACTGCTACTGGTCTATATCCGCTAACATCTGAGCTTGGAGCCCCTTTCGGTACCGGAGTAACCCTAGTCAATTTCCAGCCGTCTGGATACGAGCATTCTCGTAAAAAGCAATTAAATAAATGCATGAGCGGCCGGGCCAACACCATCCTACAATCCCTGACGACGAAAGGTGGCACCCCGTCTGGCCCAACCGAACGCTTGGGCTTTAGGCGCGCGAGCGCAGCACCAACCTCAGCGAGAGAGAGCTGCCCCACGTGAACGCGGGCGCCCCGCTCGGGCGCCACCTGCCCAGCGGCAGCCGCATCCAACCGCGGTGCCACCGTCCCATAAACCGAATGAAAGTAGTCAGCGAACGCCCGAGCACACTCATGCTCTGGCAACGGCTCACCATTTCTAGTTATCTTAGGTCTACTACGTTTCGAGCGCTTGCCTCCAATAAAACTCCAAAAAGACCTAGGTTCCTTCACAAATTGTTGCTCCGTACGCTTCTGAAAGTCGCGGTATGCGGTACTGATTTTGTCTTTGACAATAGAACGGCAGTGAGAAAAATTAACATAATCGCTGACTGAACCAGTCTTTTTATAAGATTTGTGCCACAAAGCCTTCTTCTTAATATGATCTATTATGTCAGCAGTGAACCATTCAGGATAGTGATAACGAAAGCAACCACCCATGGAGTTCTTTCTTGGAGTGCTATCATCCAAAATCCTGTAAAATATTTCATAAAATATCCTATATGCTTCGTCGGCATTACTCGTTTCATACAGAGCGCCCCAGTCTACCCCTGCAAGTCCCAAGTACAAAGATTGGAAGTCCGCCTTTCTATAATTCCATCGTGGTAGGGAGGTGGAAGCCTGCGGTATAGAGTAACCTGGGCTAGAAGTCGCCCGTTCACGACTTATACTTACTCGTAGCGGTGGATGCTGCAGGTCTATGCATGACAAACACTCCTCACGTTCCTCATTTACGACAACATCATCTACGGGCAAAGTAGTTAAGACTACATCGAGCGTGCGGTTGTTGCAATTAAGAATATTGTTACATTGGCGAAACCCACAGAAGGTGACAAAGTATTCATAATAACATTGTATGTCTTGGTTTGTTGAATACATATTTAAATCCGCCACTAAAACAACTTTGTCATAGCTAACACATAACTGTTCCAACAAATGGAACATAAACATATATTCCCTTTCAATAGTCTTAGGTGGAATATACGCAACACAACAAAGAAACAAAAAAACATTTTGACGGTATACCGTCGCACATACGATTTCGAACGGGTGGTGGTTCAAGTTAGCGTTATCGGGTAACGGTACTCTACGTAAGTCCAGAGCGCCGCGCGGAGTGGCGATCAGCATGACCCCCCCGTGCTTGCGGCCATCCGTGCGGTCACATCTAATTATCGTGTATCCGCAAGGAGCCAGTTCACCATCATGTATCGAGTCATTAATTCCAGTCTCAGTTATAGCTACCAAATCAAACAAAGACCCTAAAATATTATTATAAAACAATTTTAACTTAGTACGTAAGCCTCTAACGTTTTGGTAGAATAGATCTAACGAGCACTTGGATTTCTTGCCACTAGCTTGGACCACATTCACACCATTCGAGCACACCAGCCCCACCGTTTGCGAGTGGGCACTATTTAAATCACTAGCATTAGCATACCGACACTGTATATCATTCCTATTTCGTCGTTCAGTACGGTGTTTACTGAGAGATGTTCCCAACGACTGCGCGTGCACCGTCGCCGGTGTGTATCTCTGAGCTCGCGTCCCCCCGCTGCCCGCGGGGATGCCTCGGAAACCAATCAGATAGCTTCACTCCTATGGGCCACGCCGCCGGCGTATTTATGCGCTCATTTAAGCTCTCAGGAAAAGCAATTACGAAGGCAGCGTGTCTAGTAGTCTTAATTGAACGTTTCTCCACAATATATTGGTCACAATCTTGAAGCTTATTCAAATAGGTGAGCACATTTTGCTCCGACGTCTCCGGCATAAAAGACCAAGCCTGCAAATATTTAAGCTTTTCTACCGTTTTAAGCACGTCATCCTCTTGTCCGCTGCCAGAGATGACTCGCCGTTTAGATTTACGCGCTTTGCGCGCCGGTTGCCACCCTTCATCAGAGGTAATGTTTTCGTGACAATTATCTATTGCGTCAACTGTGCGCGTTTCCGCTGAATTCGTGGCCCGACACTCCAACGATGATAAAATTGCTTTTGCGGGTAGATTGGGATTTGCACTCGTAGCAGTCACCGTCTTAGGCAAGTTATTTGTGACACTTACGTCAACATCGTTCCTCGGTTTTGCAGCGGCTGACTTCTTTGCAGCGGCTGCGTATCCACTTTTGGCTTTAGCGCTGGAATTAACTCGCGCTTGACGCATGGGACGCTGCGTAGTCGCTGGAATCGCTAGCTGCTCTTGACCGTCTTCGGCATCCAATAGTTTCGGAGGGACTGATTTCGGTGTACCCTCAATAGCTAAAGTTAACAATTTCAACGATTCTTCTTGCTTAATTATAATAGTGGTTTGCTCATCAATTTTGCACTCAAGAGCACTGATTTTTGTCGCGAGATCACCAACTACTTTATGTAGGTCGCGCACTACACCTTCAAGGGCCCTGTGGGCCATTATTATATTTTTAAAATGCGTAAATACTGGGAGCTGTACTACAGTGCGTGAGGTACCCACGTGTAAGGTTTGTTACTCCAATATTAATATGTCCAAGTTCAGTCACAAAAATAGTAAACACCCCTATCCCACATTTAATTCTCTTTTTTTTGTGCTTTTTGTCTTCCAAAAGTGCCCATGAATGGTCTAACTGAAATACCAGCGGCATACACAGAGCTTTCAGACGGGGAGGTGAACAGTTTAAAAGCTATTAACTAATCAAAAATACTGCGCGTTGTTTTGGTTCGTCGTCTTGGTGTACGACTTTTCACGATCACTTGTTTATTCTTCACCGAAAAATAGTTTTGAAAACGCATCATATTTTATTTTCTCTATAGTCACAGTAATGTTTATTTATTTATTTATATATACTTTACTGTACACCACAAAAATACATGACAAAAGAAAACATATACACTTCAAAACATACAATGGGCGGCCTTCTCGCTTTCTGCGATCTCTTCCAGGCAACCTTAGGATGGACAGTGATTTATCAGGATACGAAATGGGGCTGTTGTTGGTGCAAACAATAAGTACCTACTTATACAATATTAAACTAAAACAGATACATACATATCCATAATAGATACATAAATACATACATACTAAATATTTAAGCAACGAAAATTAATGAAGACTAAAGATGTTTAATTTTACAGTTACGAGAACAAGATCACAACGACAAGTAATGTTCCTTTACGAGCCTTTTAAACATAGGTAACGAGTGCGCGCGTTTAATTTGAACTGGCAATGCATTCCACAAACGAGCGGCCTGGATAGTAAAGGATTTGTCGAGGAAAGTTGTGGAATGCATAGGCGTTTTGAGTTTCAAGTTATCTGATGACCTTAAAAATTTCGTGTGGGAGTCGCAAAGAAACTGGAAACATTTCTTGAGATAGAAAGGGGTGGAAGGGGAAAAGAGCACGTTATACAAAAGGGAAAGGATATGAGCATTCCGGCGAAGGCGAATTGGTAACCACTTGAGCTTCACACGATATTCAGAAACATGGTCATATTTGTGCAAACCGAATATGAACCGAGTGCGAGCTGATAGCAGAGTACCATACCTATTGATTTAAACCCCATATATGTTCTACGATTTTTTGTAGTTTTCGAGTTATAATTTTTTTTCGATATTTTTCAACGAGATGATGGCTTTAAAAAATTATACGTTTTTTTTGGATCAAGTTTGAACAAGATTGTACTAGATAGGGCAATAATTGCTGAAATCGGTCGTTGGTATTTCATAATTTATAATTATCTTTGCATATTTTTGTCAATCCTGATATTTACTATTCCTCTACGTTTAAGCAGACCTCAGTTGATAATAATAACATAAATTTTATACCTACTTGTATGGTTATGGACCTTACACCTTGAGTTGATGCTGATTGATACACTGATCACTGATTGCTTAATATTTATTGATAAAAGTGTGATTGCATGATAAATGAGTGCACGCGGTATGAATGATATTCGTGTACTAAATTAGTCGGCCCGGCGCAGGTAAAATGCTGACATATTGGCATGAAAACTGTGCTGTGCTTGCACTGTACACTACTACTACACTTAACCACTATTGATGTGAAATGAGGGATTCAAAATAACTCGAATTAAATCGATAGGTATGGTACTCTGCTATCAGCTCGCACTGGCTTGACATCTTAAAAGAAACACCCTAAGTATAAATAATTAAATTTGTAATCATGTTCTCGATTTAAATTACATAGTTCTTAGCCAATCAGCTAGATTGTGATGTAAATAAAGTACCATGAATTGCGATACTGTACAAAAAGAAAGAAAAAGCTGGTATAGTTACAGAGCCTGGCCTGGCGCTGCACGGGGTGCGACGTGACGTTGCGCGACACGGTCCACATGGTGACGTTGTACAGCCGGCCCGGCACCAGCGCGCCGAACTCCACGGCCTGCCCCGACTCGTTGGCGGCGCGCGACAGCGAGCGCGGCGCCGAGCCCGCGCCCTCCAGCCGGAAGCGGTACGAGTCGAAGCGCGACGCCGACTCCGGCGTGCGCGTGTAGATCACTTTCTGCACAGACCAACACATTAGCGCACACCAGCTGGTGCTGCTCCACGGTACAATCTAGATATGACTGTGTCACAGAATGTAACATTAGTGTCACTCACACACTGATTCATTATTCTGTTAAAATTTTAGAAAAATTGTGTAAGCGTTTATGCTGCCAAAAGTAACACGATCTTCTGAATTGTAATTTAGTTGAGAAGGCAGGTATTTATGACACAACAGATTTCACATATTTATTGCTGGAGACGACGCAGCATGCTGTACTCTCGCGGCGCTCGTCTCGCAGATAGCTTGGTGCTCCTTCGGTGTCACATATTAGTGCTGCCATTGCAACGTGATCTACATACTTTCAGGAAGTTTTTTAATAAGATAAGATAAGATAAATGTTTATTTCTCACCACAATATTATTGAAAATACACAATACACCATGAATTATTAATACATTATTTGAATATTGTGGGAGACTGGTGCCTGAGCTAAGCTCTAGGCCTGTATTTCAGGACACCAGGTCTCCGCCCTTTTACAAAATAAAACTTTTTATGTAGGTATGTACTTGTACACTGACAAAAATTTAAAAGATAAAAAAAGAAAAATCAAGATTTTATAAATATTGGTGGCTCGAATGAAAATTTCAGACTTTACATATACTTAAACTAAACTTTTTTAAAAAAAATTAGGTTACTTGTTAGGTTACTTGTGTGTGGAAGAGTGTGAGGGTGTGTGTAAGGGGTGGTGTGTGTGTGTGTGTGTGTGTGTGTGTGATGGGGTGTTGGTCTGAGCGAGTGACGTGTGGGTGTGTGTATGTGTGTTAGGCGCTTTTTTGGGCGTGCGTGACTGAATGAAAGTGTTATATATTATTATGTCACCTAAAGGTACCTAACTTGACTTGTGAAGATGTACGTAGGTTTGTACATAATAAGGTTGTAGCTATAGCTCCCATATTACACCATATTGGTAAGTAAGTTTTCAGTATCCTCATAATTAAGTTGTTGTAGTAAGGCAGTAACTTTCTTTTTGCACATAGTTTTAGTGAGGTTAACTATAGGTGACATTCTGTGTATTTTGTTGTATAGAAAACAACCTAGGTGGCAAAAGAACCGTTTAGAAAACTGAGTAGTAGATTGATGTGTTAGACGGCGGTCTACGGGGGTGTACCGTCTTTTGCGATGTGTGGCTGTGGGATGATAGGTAAGTAATGAATGCTGTTTTAACACGATGTTAAGGATAAAAAGTTGACGCACTGTCAAAACTTTAGCCTCCTTGTAAAGGAGCTCTGTGGGATAGCGGTAAGGCAGGAATGAGGACACCTTTAAGATAGCTCTCTGGGCTCTCTCCAAATCAATAATAGTAGTTTTCGGAGCACCTCCCCAAACAGAGATACAGTAAGTTAACAGTGACTGAGCAAGGGCAAAGTATACTGTTTTCTTTAACTTGTCATCAGCTACTCGTCTCAAGTTTTTGAAAATATATATTAGCTTGCGTAACCTGGTTTTGAGTGTATCAATGTGTTCCTGGAATCTAAGGGTCCCATCAATTATAACTCCCAGATACTTAACGTATCCAGTGCTGCGAAGGTGAGTGCAGGTACACATATTGTTATCGTGAGGTTCTGGACAATTGTGTGTTATTATTGTATAGGGCGCTGAGGCGTTTGGGATGTTACCATTTGCTCTAAGAGAGAAGGTCATATAATTGGTTTTCTCCGCGTTGAGTGTAAGAACATTACTGCGTAACCAATTTGACACACTATTAAAGCCCGATTGCGCGTATGAAAAAACTTGGTCCCATGTATCAGCGCTAAAGAGGAGCGCTGTGTCATCCGCAAAAGTTATTACCCTACCTTTGGGGAGTGTGAGCATGCCCAGGTCGTTAATATACATCAGGAACAGAGTGGGACCTAACACGCTTCCTTGAGGGACGCCATAAGTGACTGTTCGTTCGTCACTAACATGTTCACCTATTTTAACGCACTGGGTACGCTCACTTAAGTAGTTCACAAAAAGTTCAAGTTGTACCCCTCTTATTCCCAAATTCTCCATTTTTTTGGAGAGAATGGGCACAGAAACCGTAACCGAAATACATTCGATAATTATTCTTATGAACGAAGTTATATGCATAGATGTAGGTACTGTATCTTCGTCTCTTTTCGTTCGTCTTGGGCTTAACTAGGTAATTTTTAATTTAATTAGTAATTTAATTTAAGTTTTTTGAGAAAGTTATTTTGTTCGTTTTAGGTTTTTGAAGTCGGTTTTACTTTTTTTAAAGTAAAATATTGTAAATTTTGACACTCAAAAGTGTCTTCTATGTGCCTAATTAAAATAAATGGTTTGACTTTAAGGGACTCTACTATACCATACTACCTCCGACTGCGAAGATTGTCTGAGCATGAATGTCTGCAGTTGCAACAGCTCTGCAGTATTCACATTGTAATTAATATGTAAAGATGAGGACTACTGCCAATTACCGCGGCGTCGGTTGCGAATACACGATTGCATACGATTTCCTCGATACAAAGATATCTCAAAGTTCTAAAGCGTACAACAAATGAATAATATTTAATGAAAAATTTCAAATTAGATCATAAAAATTGGCAAACGTCATCTAAAACTGTTCCAAATTTCAAGTTGATAGCATTAGTAGTTCTTGAGATATCCAGCTGTTACAGACGGACAGTCATACTGGGTCGCACCATAAGGGTTCCTTTTTACCATTTTGGTACGGAACCCTAAAAACGAAGACAAAGGTTAGTGCAATATAAATAAATATGGATCAAAACACTCTTGCGGACCAGCTGATGTTTGACAACTAGAAAGACAAAGGTTAGTGCAATATAAATAAATATGGATCAAAACACTCTTGCGGACCAGCTGATGTTTGACAACTAGAAAGACAAAGGTTAGTGCAATATAAATAAATATGGATCAAAACACTCTTGCGGACCAGCTGATGTTTGACAACTAGAAAGACAAAGGTTAGTGCAATATAAATAAATATGGATCAAAACACTCTTGCGGACCAGCTGATGTTTGACAACTAGAAAGACAAAGGTTAGTGCAATATAAATAAATATGGATCAAAACACTCTTGCGGACCAGCTGATGTTTGACAACTAGAAAGACAAAGGTTAGTGCAATATAAATAAATATGGATCAAAACACTCTTGCGGACCAGCTGATGTTTGACAACTAGAAAGACAAAGGTTAGTGCAATATAAATAAATATGGATCAAAACACTCTTGCGGACCAGCTGATGTTTGACAACTAGAAAGACAAAGGTTAGTGCAATATAAATAAATATGGATCAAAACACTCTTGCGGACCAGCTGATGTTTGACAACTAGAAAGACAAAGGTTAGTGCAATATAAATAAATATGGATCAAAACACTCTTGCGGACCAGCTGATGTTTGACAACTAGAAAGACAAAGGTTAGTGCAATATAAATAAATATGGATCAAAACACTCTTGCGGACCAGCTGATGTTTGACAACTAGAAAGGACTGAAATCAAATTCATTTCATAGGAAACGGGACTCCAATATTTTTTTATGATGGAATAGCTGTTGCCCGCGGCGTTGCCCGCGTGGATGTCAATACTATTTGAATCAGATTTTGTTCACAATTTCATGGATTTTAATTTTTTTGCGCGGAACCCTAAATCTTGTATCTTTTTCTAAAATAAAGTAGCCAAGTTACTCCTTATAACATCAGCTATCTGCCAGTGAAAGTCCCGTCAAAATCGGTCCAGCCGTTTCGGAGATTTGCCGGAACAAAAGACAGACAGAAGAAAAAAATACGTCTTTGGTAGAGTCTAACAAAATATAACTAGTTTTTAGATTATTTTCGATTTTATAAAGTAACTCTGAAACCCGCGTTTTTTTTTCAAAAACAACTTTTGACGGAGTTAATATGATAAATTGATAAGTGTAGTTTATAAAAAACAAAGTTTGATTTAGCTGCAGCATGGTACAGGGTTCCATACATCCATGAGCTTTGTCGTTTTGGACAGGACAACGTCAGTCGGGGCAGCGGATTGTTTAGGAGTATGCTGACAAATGCGGCGATCCCCGGCCGTTCTCTGCAGACTGCCTCACGTGACTTTATAGAGAAGGAATAAGAGTAGATAGCTGTGCGGGAAACTTGTAGAACGTGGATCTTTTATACAGGGTGAAGAAAAATCAGCTGTTCCCCACATTTTGACGAATTATGCGAACATAAATGTAAAAAGGTATATATTTTTCTATTTCCAAATGCGAAAAATTAACCCAATTTACCATCTGTAAGTGAGAAATCGAAAAATTAAGTTTAGGTCACGATAAAATGGAATATCGATTAAATTATAATCGATTAACGTGGAGTTCAAACTATTTAAAAAAATGCTTTTACCTGATGAATAATTCAATTACAATAAATAAATCTATTAGAATTAACGTTAACAGTTTAAAAAAAAAATATATCTATAATAAGATAAATCTATAAAATCAGTTCACGTTTACTAATCGATTATTGTATATTTTTTAGCCTGTGCCATTATATAATAATATTGTTTTAAAAACCATAACCTGTGGTGAAATGACATGACCCTGACAGTGACAGCTCTCGACCTTATCTATGCCTCATTCGTTTCGTATCGTTTAGGGCGTGCGCGTTTTGAGTGTGTTTCCCATAGTTTTATTGAGATTTTCCTCGACCCCTGCTTTCTTTCTACGTACTTCCGATCTTGCTTCTTGTACGACCCTTGGACTTGGACTTGTTATTTTGGATTCTACGACCGGGCTACCGATTGCATATTGGTTTGGCACCATGGATCGTTGTGTAAATTGTGGCAAAGCGACTAGGTGCTGTAGGAAGCTGACGTGGTCGTCGAGCTTCAAACTTCAAAAATCAGCTGTTAGTATAGAGTTACGTAACCTCACTTTTACTAAATCTCTTTTGACTCGGCTCTCAGACCGCCAAAATCCGTAAAATGTTCTGTGATGGTTTTATAATATTAGTAGCTTTATCAATTGACACCAATTTCATCTTTTTACAACCCAGGCAAAACCGCGGCCCCAGATTGTATTGCCAGGTTCCCGTCTATAAAGATATTATAATTCAGCAGAATGTTAAATTCGGCTGTTAGATTAAATGAATACTAATTGATCGTGGAACTCACCAGCGTGGTCGCCAGCGTGTCGTTGTCGTCTCCGCTGCCCGGCTCGTTCACAATCGTCATCTCCGACTGTATGAGAGGGCCTGCAACGAGTGCACAGCATGAGTGATGCACACAACTTAAACATCTTCGTCAGTCCTACAATTGTTTCCTTTATCTACTCACTAATACCTTGTGAGAACTTCACAGAGCAGACTATTGCATAAACAACTATAATTTAATTACTGATAACAAACATGAAAATAGAAATTAACCTGAAACCTATTTTTTTATTTAATTGTCAGATCCCGTCAGTGTCACATTTTTTCAAATTCGGTCTGACATGTAAAGAAGATGTCTGAATGTCATTCCGTGGATATAAAGCTGAGTCGGTAGCAGAATTGTATCGTGCAATGAGCAAACAAAACTAGCTAAGAAAGCTAGCCATTAAGGTGGCGAACATATCTATGTTCGGACTTTTAATTAGCTGCAGTAAAATGACACTTCTAATGTCATTTTTACTGTCATTTCGTTAAAAAATGTTCCCATTTGATAGCGAAATGACAGTAAAAATGACATTAGAAGTGTCAGTTTACTGCAGCTAATTAAAAGTTCGAGCACAGGGTGTGACAGTAGTTCGCAGCGGTCTGCTCCAGCCTGCGTCAGCCGTTTGAAACTACAGCCGCACTAGTTCGGCAACATCTCGGTTGAAGAAGTCTGCCGAGGGCAGTTTGTCGGTGCGGCATGCGGTACGTACGCGTGCGCGTCTCCATGGTGAACAGGTCGCTGGTGAGGTTGTAGGAGTGCGCGGCGATGCTGAGCTTGTAGCCGCGCCCCGGCTCCAGCCCGTCCAGCGCGGCGCGCACGATGCGCGCGGCGCCCGGCGCCGACAGGTTGCGCGCGCCGGCGGCGCCGCCGTCCTCCAGCGGCCACCAGCGCAGCGAGTACCACTCCACGCGCCCGCCCGGCCGCGGCCACTCCAGCGTCATGTTGCGCGTGTCCACCAGCTGCTCCACGTTGCTCACCGGGTTGGGACCTGCCAGTTAACACGCAATCGCATAACCAATCTGACGAGTTTCTAATTGTTCATTTTAACAAATAATGATACGATTCAAAATCGAATACATAGATAAGGAGACACAACGACGAGGAAGACGAATGTCGCTATGTCATCTCTTTGTAGAACGACATCATTGTGGGTCTTACCACAAAACATCTTTAATTGACGGTTGTTCAACGCGTTTAATGTAGGGATGATTCGATACAAGTAAATGCATGTAAGTACTCGATACTTTTGTTTCGATACCGAGTCATTTTAGTATCGAATGAATTCTTTCGATATTGTATCGAATCGCGCAGACAGGCTGCTCAACAATACCTTATTTCGTAGCCACATTGTGCCTACATTGTTTGGCTCGGCTGTGGCATGGCGCGGGTGACAGATGTCATGACTAGCTCAGTGACACTACGCAATTCAATTTTATTAATAACGATTCTCACAGAAAAAATCTCATTTCTCTCTTTAAATATATCTTTATCTTATTACATGCATATGTAAAATGTGTATTTAATACAAAACATTTAAAAAAAACGCGAGTCGGACTCCGCACCGAGGGTTTCGTTCCGATTTCTGAAAAAGTGTGGTATTTAGAGACATCGTTTTATTTTTCCTATAATCTTTACATAAACTTCTACCACATAGATTAATTTCAGATTTTTCTCTATGCAAACTTCGGAGATAAGGGGGAACGGTATCTTTTTAATACATTTTTCATCAAAACTCGAAAACTACGCGGCTTAAAAAAAGATAATTTCAATTTAATTTTATTGTAGACATTTTGGCATGCTAAACAAATACATTTAATTTACTACAGTTATTCTTATTGACTACAGTTATTCTTATTTCTGACTCCGTATTTTACGAGTATGATATTTAGGATGCAGCTAAAATATTCAATCATGATGTAAATCGCGGTAACGTTTAGGAGTGAACAGGAACAGTTCGTGTAATGTCACCCGCAGCATGCTGCAGCGCAAACAGTATACTGAATGTTTATTTTCCAAAGCTGGAGCCACTGCGACACTACATAGAAACAAGTTGTGTCCTAAATATGTGGAGCAATTACTGTTTTTGGGGAACCTCTGCTGCATCTGCTTCAGAAAAGTTATTATGTTGATTATTAATTTGTCTTGTTTATTATATTAAGTAATAAATAATAGTAATTTATTTCATTAAACTACCAGAAATGTCACGTACGAGTACCATGCGTGCCAAATAAGAATAGTACTGTCAAGACGCCATTTTGTTCCGCAATACTCGCGAACTTCATTAACAATGCGTACTAATCGTATGAAGTTGGCAGCAAGCGCGATCCTATTCTTATTTGGCACGCATAGTACATTTTATATTTCCGATTAATAAAAAATGTATCGATATGAATGAGTATCGACACCTTCGTAGTACCTACACATAATGATTAGTGTCGCAAGACGACTTGATTACTGCTCATTGAGTAGGTTTCGATGCTTTGGTGGTATCGGATCATCGCTAGTCAATGATTACTGCTCATTGAGTAGGTTTCGATGCTTTGGTGGTATCGGATCATCGCTAGTCAATGATTACTGCTCATTGAGTAGGTTTCGATGCTTTGGTGGTATCGGATCATCGCTAGTCAATGATTACTGCTCATTGAGTAGGTTTCGATGCTTTGGTGGTATCGGATCATCGCTAGTCAATGATTACTGCTCATTGAGTAGGTTTCGATGCTTTGGTGGTATCGGATCATCGCTAGTCAATGAGTGAATGCTATTCTTTCGACAAACTCCACAGATAGTGTGGTGTACAGCGTACGTGCACAGCATACGTACGGACGGTGTGCTCCTCGTGCAGCGGCTGGTCGCTCTCCACGGCCTCGCCGTCCGCGTCCTCGCTGAGCGTGTCCAGCCGGATGATGTAGTGCTCGCCGTGCGTCATGTTGCTGATCTGCGGAGGAGCGGAGGAGGGCACGTCTTTCAGCTAGTTTTAACTACGTTACTTATTTTTTAAGGAGTCCTATTTATTTGAATAAAAAAAAAAAAACAAAGTTCGTGGGAAAATTCATGGTTTTCATTAACGATGCTATGTCGATACAGGGGACATTTCCGAATTTCAAGATGGTACTAATTTAAATTGAAAAAACTACTATTTTCATGTCAAAAATTTAACTGATTTGCCAATTCTTTACAAACAAAAATCACGTTACGTAAACGATGAATTTGTAACCGTGTTGTAAAATAATGATACCTACATTATTTCTAGGATTTTAGTATTTTAGCAATTTTTATTTTTGAATAAATGAATGTTTACCTCGGCTTCGGTGTCCTGTGGCTTGAGCGGCGGCAGCTGGTGCCAGCGCGTGTCGGCGCGCGTGCGGTAGCGCAGCACGAAGCCGCCCAGCGCCGACTGCGCGCGCGCCGGCCCCACCCACGCCACCGCCACGCTGTTGGACGTGGCGCGCGCCACGCGCAGCGAGCGCGCCGCCAGCGGGCCTGCCGTCACACACTTCATACAACGTTCCGCACCACGTATTCCAGACACGGAATACGTCAAACTGTCATACTAGATTATTCAACGGGGGATAAAGCAGGCTTTGGTCACAGACGCTATATTGAATACCGAGCGTAAATAATTTCATCACCACTGCTCTAGAAACAGTGAATTTGGGCATATAAACGCATCCACGAGAATGGCCAAGCCCTCTGACGGCGCCTAGGCCAGCGCGAGAGCGGCAGCAGGTACTCACGGACGGGCTTCAGCAGCGTGTGCAGCTCGCTGTGCAGCCCGTGGCTGACGGCGGCCAGCTGCAGCTGGTACACGGCGCCCGGGAACAGGCCCTCCAGCTTGGCGCTCGTGTTAGTCGTCGTCAACTACAACATTCACTTCATCATCAAATCTAAAATCATTTATTTCTTTGCAAACATGGGTAATTGGATCAACCCCACCAACGGAAGATACATACCGTACGGGAGTTAGAAAAGGTCGTAGGATCAACCCCACCGACGGGAGATACATACCGTACGGGAGTTAGAAAAGGTCGTAAGATCAACCCTACCGACGGGAGATACAAACCGTACGGGAGTTAGAAAAGGTCGTAGGATCAACCCCACCGACGGGAGATACATACCGTACGGGAGTTAGAAAAGGTCGTAAGATCAACCCTACCGACGGGAGATACAAACCGTACGGGAGTTAGAAAAGGTCGTAGGATCAACCCCACCGACGGGAGATACATACCGTACGGGAGTTAGTAAAAGGTCGTAGGATCAACCCCACCGACGGGAGATAAATACCGTACGGGAGTTAGTAAAAGGTCGTAGGATCAACCCCACCGACGGGAGATAAATACCGTACGGGAGTTAGTAAAAGGTCGTAGGATCAACCCCACCGACGGGAGATCAACCCGTCGTAGGAAAAGATTCTTGTAATTGCTAATTGCATTCACAGATTTCGGAAAAATAGTGCAGTGAGCTAGAATTAATCAGGTTAAGCTACGTTTGCCGCGGTTGGTCCGTGGATGTATGACCATCTTTACAAACCGACCCACCCCTGTGTCTCGGAAAGCACGTTAAACCGTTCGTCCCGGCTGTCATCATGGATCTTTGACAGTCGTTACGACTTACGGGTCGTTAGAACCCGAATGTCTGACAACCAGTCTTACCAAGGGGTATCGTATTACCCAGTAACTGTGTTACGGAGGCTAGAGAGGCAGTTACTCCATGTAAAATACTGGTATTCGGCTGCATCTGGTTAGACTGCCGACCTCATCCTAGTTGGCAAAAGGCGAGGCAGATGTTGGGATGGTGGTACAGCCAGCTTGAATAACTTGCATTCTGACGTTTTATTCGTATGATGCCGATCGATTCAGTTTCGTATAATGTTTAAAATACTCTCTTGGGAAGTTAGAGTACTAGAAAAGCCACAAACCGCAAAAATCTTTTCCTATGCATTTCACGCGAACATAAATAGTAAACAGCGAGTATGTCGTACTGACCGTTTCGTAGTCGCCGGGGTCGTCGCTGGCGGGCAGGCCGGGCCGGTAGCGGCGGTAGCGCAGCTCGTAGCGGTCCTGGCGGCTGTTGACGTCGGAGCGCCACGAGAGCGCCAGGCCGCCGCGCGCCGCCAGCGTGGGCAGCAGCACGGGCGCCAGCGGGCGCGTGGCCAGCGCGGCGGTGCGCGCCTCCGACGCCACGCCGCGCGACACGGCGGCCACGGCCACGCTGTAGTTGCGGCCCGGCAGCAGCGCGCGCAGCGTCACGCGCGCCTCCGGCGTCAGCAGCGTGTTGCTGTCGTCGCGCGACGGGCCCGCCTCGTGGTACGACACCTGAGGAGCACGTGTTGCGACGTGATGTACAGGTAGCACGAGCTGGTATCCGCAACTCCACGACAATGCGCGTAGTTTGCGTATGGGAAATTTATTAAAACTACTGCTCGGTATAATACCATTGAACACTTCATTTGTTATATATAAAACGATGAACTTACTAAATACCAATAAGTGCATTACACGGGCTCATCGCCACCGAGTGCAGTCATAACGTTCCAGTCATTATTAACACTAAGCTTTCATACGGCTATTAACAGAACATTAGATTTAGTACAGATAATGCAATCCACGAAGACGCGCCCACTACTCCTCCTAGCCGTTGCACACGTATACTATAAACGGTCAGGAGGAGTAGTGGGGCGCGTCTTCGTGGATTGCATTATCTATATCATGACTTTACAACAGTTTAATTTTACCTTTTAGTTTATCTAGAACATAGACTTTTATTTAACAAACTTTCCAAAACTCGCACCCCTCGCACAGCACATTTTGGTCCTTCGAGCCGGATTCTCGCTCATCTTGATTGGAAACAGTTTACGTGAAAGTTAACTGAGTGAAGTGTATGAACTAGTAATATTGAAAGTATTGTGGATGTATCGTGTGCGCGTGCGGCGTACCTTGTACTCGTCCTGCGTGCTGCCGGGCGCGGGCGCCCACCACACGGCCACGCCGCCGTCCGCGCCCGCCGCCAGCTCCCAGCGCAGGTCGCGCACCGCCAGCGGCTCTGTACACACACGCTACACATTACTATTAACGTACAGCACTACAATTACGTACAAATGGTCGGGATTCTAAGCATGCTTCAGGTAACAAGTTACTCGGGAGTACATCAGAGCTGTCGCATAGAGACAAGTGGTTGTGTTTTGTGTTTGCATTTTTGATGTGAAACATCTAATGACCCAACCCTGCGATTCTCTCACATAGTTACGATATTGATTTTGGTATACTAAATTAATGTTTTTTTTTTATAGAATAACTTTTTCTTTAAAAAAAAATCTTAATATTAAATTTTTAATAAACTACTTCCTTAAAAAATAGTTTCGATGTTTCACATTCTGCCAGGCACCCCGCGACGGCTCAATTTATTTATTTTTTTATAATTCGACATTTTTGATAACAGCTGTTTTTAAAGTTGAAATATGTGGCCACCATTTTGTTTTTTGGTCAGTTGGATTGCTTTCAACAAAATTCTATTCAGAAATCGATTTTGAAAGCAATCGGTTTAGTAACAAAAAAGTTTAAAATGCCGGATATGCGGACGACGCCGTAGGCATGTACTAGTGCATTTACTGTTAGCAACTCTATGCAATGCAATAGTTTGTATTCAGTTTTACAAAAAGTTTGGTTGAAACCCTAAAACCCGTTTCATTCACAAAAAGGGTTTAATTGAGAGTACTTGACATACTGGTCATCTGTATACTGTGGCCACACTCACTGAAGCTAAGTCACACGGCACTACACTTACTGAGCGTCAGGTCGGCGGTGGCGGGCCAGGACGTGACCTTGCCAGACATGGTCTTGACGGTGACGGTGTAGGGCGCGCCGGGCTCCAGCCCCTCGAAGGAGCAGGCCGGCGTGTCGTTGCGCGCGCGCAGCACGGGCGCCAGGCGCCGCGCGCCGCCGCCGCCCGACCCGCTCACCGACACCTGGTACTTCTCGAACTCGCTGCCAACACAAAAATTACAAAACTTAAGTGAGTGCTCCAAATACATACACAGGGTGACAGTTCAATTCGACCTATTCCTTGAACATAAAATAATGACCTCTAGTAATACCCCCTGGTATTATACTAGAGGTCATTAGCGATCTAGGGGTAAAAAAACCGCTTTGTAAAGTACATCATTTAAAAATATAAAAAATAGTAGCCCACCAATATCGGGAACAGGGTCCAAGCTACCGACGGTCAGGGCTGCTGAGAGAGGAACCTCCTAACGATACGCGCCGTGTCCAGAAGTACCGCTTTCTGGATTAAGCCATCTACCTATATCCAGCCGCCTAACGAGAGCCTCCTCAGGTGTTGATCGAGGCTCTTGGCTATTATGCCATTGGCCGTCAGCGTCACGACTATCTTCACAATGATTGCTGTATCCACATCCCACATGTCGGCAACCTCGCGAGCCAGGTCAAGATACTTAATCTGCTTATCTTTTTCAGCTTTCACGAGGTTCTCGTCGGGACCGCTATATCAATAATCACTATGCGACGCTCTAATCGATCTATCACTACTATGTCTGGCGTATTGGCAACAATGAACCTGTCAGTGATGCTGATGAGAGATCGATCCCAATACAACGTGATATTGCCATTTCCGAGAACTGGGTCGGGCACATACCTATAATTAGTACGGTACTTCCGATTCCACAAGACTGTATTTCAGAGAATCCTGGCTACAAGGTTGTGCCTATGCAAGTAGTCTCCGTTAGCCAGACGAGAACAGCCAGAAATAATGTGACGGATTGATTCCCCCGGACGGTGGCATGCCCGACAGATGTCAACCGTGCCGTCCTTCACAATATATTTCTGGTAGTTGTTCGTCATCATAACTTCGTCCATAATCGCAAAAACAAAACCTTCGGTTTCCCCGAAGAGATCACCGAATCGCAACCAGGATACGGACGCTAAGCAGTCTACTTCGGGCCCCTGTAGGACCCGGTAAAAGCGCCCGTGAAGCTCTTTGCTCTGCAATCATCATCATCTGCCAGAAACGCGTGAAAATACGTAGGTATTGAAATCAAATCAAGCTTCACAATAAAAAAATACGGCCATTTATGCGATACTCGCAAGTAAACCAAAACCTACAGGGTACTTCCCATTCTACAATCATGAAATTTGGCAAGACGCAAGGTCTCACAGCGCAAGTAAAGGAAAAAGTCCGAAAATTGTTAATTTGTAATTTTATCACATACTTATTTTTTTTTTTTTGGATTAGAATGTTATGTTTGTTTTTGGGATAAATTGTTTTCAACTACGGAACCTTTCCTAGTGTGTGGCCGGTTTTGGCCGGTTTTTTTATTGTTGTATTTCCTGTCCGTGTCCCAAATAAAACATTGTTTATTAATTCTTTGAAACCAATCTGTTATGTAAAGCGCAGTTCAGTCGGTAGCATTACCTCTCCTCGAGCGGCGGCAGCCACGTGACCTTGAAGGAGGTCTCCTGGAGGTCGGCGAGCGGCGCGGTGACGTTGCGCGGGCGCAGCGGCACGGTGCGGTACTGCGCCGTGGTGGGCGCGGAGATCTCGGGCTCGGACACGGTCTGCACGGAGATGTTGTAGGCACGGCCCGGCACCAGCCCCTTGAAGGCGGCCTGCGCCGGGCCGGGCGGCTCGCCCTCCTTCTCCACGTACAGCTCGGAGTCGCGCGCGTCCGGCGGCACGATGGACACCTGCGCATGCGCACATTACAATAACTACCCAGCGGACAGCTGGTGATATGCCGGGCATGGCACACGGAGTTCTAGAAACAGATCGGTTTATAGAGCATCATAAGCTTCAGGTGCCCCAGTGTCAACGGCCGCGTCTGAGGGGCTAAAACGGTCACAAAAACTGACAATTCATAATGTGTTGTCAGTTTGTGACCGTTTTACGATTTCAAATATTATTCATAATATTATCCTATTATGATTCTGCCAAAGTGGCCGTTTTAGTCCCCCTGCGGTATAAACATTCGGCACTAGGAGCTCCACGGCTGCAGGCAGCGCACGCGTGCGGCAGTCTGCGCGTACCTTGTAGTGCGTGTAGGCGCCGGGCGGGTAGGGCGGCTGCCACAGCACCAGCAGCGTGGTCTCGTTGCGGAACCACACGATGAACTTGCCGGGCGTGTTGGGCTCTGCGGGCGACACGTCACAACACGTCACACACACACACACAATACGCAGCTACCGTCAACATAAATATACCTAACTACAAATTCGGTGGACTTCCGAGAGAAATAGAACACTTTCTGAACATGCCATTGAACAGATCTGCAATATTCAACATATTACAGACAAACAACTTCATGTTGTTTTTTCAGTCGGATTCCCACAGAGCAGGTACTACACGGCACAAGGAACAAAAATATTACGAAAACTATTGAGCACCACTGTACCACATGCACCGCACAAACATAGTGTTGGTTGGGCTGCCGCATGCCGTGTGCAACTAATGAGAGATTGCTAATTGTGCAATGATAATGAAAAGCGATTTACCATATTTGTTTTAATAAAACTTATTATTGAATTATTGCGTTCAAATGAAATTGTGTTTTTGTAATGCCTTGCAATATGGGGAAGTACAGTCAAGGAATGAAAAATTTAAGTACCTTATCATTTGTCCTACTGCGTATTGCCAACATGTTTACACCCTGAGCGTACAGTCAACAACAGCAGTCAGTTCAATCTCTCATTACTATTGACCAAAATAAAAAAATCATCAAATTATATAATTTTATGTCAATTTAGTTAGATGACGAATTGATGATTGATGTTGATTTAACCGTGTTAATCGACTTTCGTGTCTGTTTTCTTTGGTACCTACTTCCCTTTTCTAAAGCAATTGTAGTAGCTATGCGTTTGTAAGACTAGGTACCAGGTACTCTACCTGGATGTAAGACTAGGTACCAGGTACCCTACCTGGATGTAAGCCTAGGTACCAGGTACCCTACCTGGATGTAAGACTAGGTACCAGGTACCCTACCTGGATGTAAGACTAGGTACCAGGTACCCTACCTGGATGTAAGACTAGGTACCAGGTACCCTACCTGGATGTAAGACTAGGTACCAGGTACTCTACCTGGATGTAAGACTAGGTACCAGGTACCCTACCTGGATGTAAGCCTAGGTACCAGGTACCCTACCTGGATGTAAGACTAGGTACCAGGTACCCTACCTGGATGTAAGCCTAGGTACCGGGTACCTGGATGCTCTATTAAGCAAACAATATTTGATACTGTCGTGCAATACTGCTAACAGGCTGTTGCTTCAACCGGTTCAAAGGGTACAGGAAAATGAACGTTATGACTCATGGAGCATTGATTGAGAGCAGTTCAAGGTGAATCCTGAAAACTGGTTCGTATCGACATGTTCGCGCTCACGTTGCCACTAACGTGCGTGCGGCGGCTGCCAGACCGGTCTCTAAGAGGAACACCCAAATTATTTATGTACATATTTATACATGCACGACTATCCATGAGGAAAATAACAGTTGTACACATTAGTTGGATCATAATAACAATTTCCCATACATTGTATCTTTAATGTAGGCATTTGAACTAATAATAGCAGGGAGTAATTATCTATTGTGTATGTTATGCATGTAGTACGGTCCCATATGGACTCCAAAACGAATGGAGCGATTTTGATGAAATTTTCAGGCAGTCTTCAGATTAGCCCAGCGGGGAAGTTTTATCTGTTTTTTAGCGACCGGGCTAATGAAATAAACATTGATATAGTTGACTGCCATTTATAATGTCTTTGTATTTGTAATAATTCATAGTTCTGTTATTGAATGGTTGACATTTAAAAGTTCCGACATGACATGAATATTGTATGATGGCGAGTCATTTGTATGAAAATAGGTGTGAAAATATGTGGTGGCGCGGCCGCACGACTGTGTAACGGATGTTAAATGTTCCCAACACATTGTTGTACACTCACACTGAGTGCTGAGCATAACACAGGGCAGTGTACAGACACAGCGACCTTCATACTGATACAATCCGACACCCTTGAGACAGTGGGAGCCACACAGTGCGGCCTGCCCGGCTGACCACACTTGCAGCCGACTCCTGCTGGTGGAAGCACAAAACAAAGCATGCACAATATAAGCGGCCACCCCTCGCGCTACGCCCGACTGACTTCCTTGTACTGCATCCGACGCGCGACAGGCAATCTAACAGCTGTTCTCTTGCAAAGCTATTAAGAATGTTTTTAATTGCATCATGTCTGCCGCCGCATGTATAGGGGTCAGCTCCACATCTGCCGCGCCGCACGTCAGCACGGGGCTGTGACGTCACTGCGCGAGCTAGTAGCGATGCCCGAATCACAAGTGACATTGTGTTGTTCGATGCTGTCTCCGTGATTCTACGAAAACGTTGCTTTGTGGTTTTAGTTTTCTTAATACTCATCCGACAAGGAAACACACCATTTAAGAGACCATACTACCTCAGCTTTTTATCTTGCTCGCACGATATTGCTCGCGGACTGAGTGAGAGCGAGACTGAGTGCAGTGCTGAGCGCCGATAGTTTAGGTAATTGCTTTTTATGGTGAAAATAATGTCATTTGAAAAAAAAAAACAAGACCTGCTTTATAGTTAGTTCAGTTAGTATGCAAAGTTTCATGATCTAATTTGAAATATTTTTTTGAATACCAGCGGTTTGTTGTTCGGTTTGTTGTTCGGTTTGTTTTTTCTAACAAGAAAATTGTAAAGAATCGTGTTTTCGTCAAACATAGTACTTAGCATTAATCTTCAACTTATTTATTTTAAAATGAATGCTGCAGTATTTTTGACACAACGGAGGATCATGCTAAGCCATTTGAGGCAGTATAGACTCTTAACATGTGCTTCCGTGATTGTCGAAATGACTATTCATCATGGTGAGATTTCAAGAAAGATAGGTATGACTCAGTTTGTTGGTCTACGAATTTTACGATCTGGCTAGGTATGACATAAATGATTAAAAACGAATCACACTAATTATACACCACTAAATAAATGTAAGGAACAGCTGTCTACTGCGATCACGGACACTACGGCGAGTGTGCGGCGCGTAGCGTGAGGGAGTGACGTCACGAGACACAACATGCCGCGCTCACCAGGGTCCTGTGCAGCCTGCGCAAGGGACAAACAACACATTACTTATATTGTCACTAGATCAGACACGTGTGACGTCACTTCCGGAAATTACTTCTGTTCTCACTTATCAAACTTACAGTTAGCATTAACAAAGAGGCCGCATTTGTTGTATTTATACATTTATAATACTTTGAACACTTTCACTGTCCACAAAGTAGACACAATAGTTGCATGATCAACCTGAACCTTAAGTGGCTCATGGCACAGGGAAACGGTTAAGGGGTGTTCCTGTATTTATCAGAAATGAGATAGCATGATAATTATAAGGGCCCGGGCACAACACCACGGTACGGCGCCGCGCCCCGGAGATGTGGCCGGGCCATCAGACTACAAAGTAAGATGCTTTGTCAACTGAAAAATCATCAGCAATACCTTATTGTAAACACATTTAAATTAAAATCACGTAGAAGTTTAAAGGTACATAAGTACGGGTAACGTTATTTGTTTATACTGAACAATTGAATGAGTGTTCATATACACTACGCCAACCTACTGTCCTCAAGCTACATTGTGCTCCGCGGCGTTCCCTCTGCGTTGACATATTAACTTCCTTCGAATAGAATGAATCACACGATATAAACCGCGCCTCACTTGGCGCGATCGTTGCGAGTTTCATATAAGGATAAATTAATAACCTAATGTTTTTAAATAAAGTATTTATTCTACAAAATCGAATTTGGTTGGAGTATCACAATAAAATTTCCGAACACAGTCGAGTCATTAGCAGATCCGTTCAGTATTAGCGCTTTGAACACGTTGCTCCGTATTCCTCGAGTGAGGCACAATCTTCTGAGTACATTGTTGCTGGGACAAATCCCGCGGATTTCGTCGTTTCAGTCGAGGATTTTCCACGAATTGAAGCATCTTTCTGCACAGCGTCGTTGCTTCGCACGGCTTTCTGGCGCAATTACATGTTCAGTATGCATTATTGGTCATATATGGAGCTACTCCTGCAGTGGGGTAGCGCGACTTGGTGTTTGATGTCAGTGGGCATATTCACATGCGTACGCGCATCGGAGTGTGTGCAGGCGTATTTTGAGCGATTATACATTTTGTATTGATGACCCGATGACGCTGGTCGTCACCGCGGTAACCTCGCCCCGGCCGGTGCCGCCCGGCGGACGCCTCGGAGGTCGGTCCTACTCACTGCGAGAGCGGCGAACTAGCTGGCTCTTAATAAACAATGAGGTAAGTGAACTTTGTTAATTTTTATCAGTAAGACGAGTAAGTAGGGAGGGCATAACATGTCAGACATGCGCGCTGCGGCTGAGTGTCGGATAAAGGCTTCGTGTTGCACGTTCAAAACAATTATCAAGTTTATTTAAGTATGTACTTTTTTGAGTTGAAAGAACTGTTGATATTTTGCAAATAAAATAATGCTAATGTGTTCTGCGCAAAGCTGTAGTAGAGCATATCTTGTGACAGTGTTCCCGATGAGCTCCGCAAAAGGAACAATGGGTGAATGAAACAATACCCGCGGTAACTGTCGTCACACACAGCTCGGCCGCAGCCACTACTGCAGTGGTAACACCAGTATTACGAAAATCACCCTTACTGCTACGACAAAAAGGCACTGTCGATGTCACATTGTAACCACTAATGTGCGTTGACTCTAACATTCGCTAAGATATCACTTGAGCGTGTTCAAAACCTCGCATTTATTGGAAACAAAAGTTATTCAAATTGTTTCAGCAACATTTGATGTCACGGGAAACAATAAGGTTGCGCTGATACGCACCTGTTTGTTAACTGCGCGCGGAGCTTCTGCGAGCAGCTGCTGTGCGGCCTCTCGACCTTCAGCGCACATCGCGCGCTGCCGGCGCTTACAAACAACAAAGTGCTTCACGCTGTTCGTGAAATAGCCGCAAACACCCGCCTGTACATGAAACCGCCCGTGAAAGCATACTACTCGCTGTGGGGGATGCGCTACCGTAGCCCGCAAAATACATTTTTTTTTACGCATTTTTTGCAATTTGCAGATCAGTGTCAGGTATTTATTAATCAAAATATTATGACTCGCGAACGCGATCGATCAAATGTGTTTATTACAAAATTATGATGATTGTAATCATCAGTACGGAAAATGGAATAAATGGAATAAAAATAAATAAGTTAACGCAATATGGAATATTATTAAATAAGCTATACGGAGTGGGAATCCGCGGAAAGGCATATGAATGGTTTCAATCTTACCCAGAAAACCGAGCGCAATTAGTAGAAATAGAATTCTTCGACAATAAAAAGAATGAACTTCAAAAATTTCGATCCGACAACAAGGCAGTACACGCCTCAATACCCCAAGGGAGCGTTGTTGGATGTTTTCTTTTACTCATTTACATCTCGTTTCTTCCAAAAACCATAAAGGAATCCGGACCATGCGTTTTGTTTGCGGACGGTATTTCTATTATTACTCCCTGTCATGATAACGTACATTTAAATAATACCCTTAACAATATATTTACCAAAACAATCACCTGGCTGAACGAACATAATTTGGAAATAAATTTTGCTAAAACTAAATTAATAACTTTCCACCCCTACCAAAAAAAACCTCTTTATGTAAATTTTTCTTATAATAACCACAAAATAGAATCAGTAAATGAATTTCCACTATTAGGCTTAACTATAGATTTAAATATCAATTGGAAACCACACGTACAGAAAATAAAATCCAAACTTTCTAAATTTTTGTACGCTTTTCGAGAAATAAAAAAGACCACAAACTTGCAAACTGCTCTGGTCACATACTATGCTTATGCTCATGCTTGGCTTAGCTACGGCGTAATAATGTGGGGAAATAGCACAGACGCACCGGCGCTGTTCACAACTCAAAAAAAGTTACTTCGGATTTTAGTTAATTTAAGACAAACGGATAGCTGCAAACCCCATTTCATAAAGCTTAACATTTTAACTCTTCCCTCTTTATACATACTGGAGATCTGTAAATTCGCACACACACACCAACACTTGTACACAAAACGAGAAGACATACAAACTAGATACACACTCCGACACAAAACACGTTTAAACCTACCGACATCCCGTTTAAAAATGCACTCATCTAGTCCACTGGTTATGTCGATAAAAATGTACAATAAACTACCTGAAGTACTCAGAAATGAAAAAAAAATTGTTATTTTTACAAATAAATTAAGAAAAATATTAATTAATAAATGTTATTATAGTATAGACGAATATTTAATTGACAAATCCATAGACTAACTGACATAATTATATAAATGAATACATCATAAATAATTTAGATTAATTAATAATTAATAAAATGTTACCCTAATTTTACTTAGATTAAGTTAATTTGCATGTTTATATAAGTCCTCTTCTCTCTAACTTTTATTTTGCTGTGCCCGACAGGGTCCACGATTGTTACTACAAATGTCTACTTACCACCTAAGCATAAACATTGTGGAATGTAATAAATGATTGAGTATTGAGTACAACTTTCTTATTTAAAATTAGCCTCAAATGTCATGAAATAGTCATTAAAGAGTAATGTGAACTTACACTTGTGTTGAAATTTTTACCCGACTACGGCAAAACTAAAGTAAGGCTTGATTTTGACTGGCTGTATTAAGTATCAGTAGTTCATGTGTTCCCTCATGGAGTCATGGCTCCTAAACTACTAGACATAAGTATATTGACAAACGAGGTATCGTTGGAAGCGTAATGTTGTTTCGCGGATATAGGCTTGTAGTGATACAAAAAAATATACAGTATGTTAAATAACAGAGGGCGTTTCCCTAAACTCGTTAATCTATATCATTAATAGATTAAAATAAAAATATCAGCATAGAAAAATAACTTATAAAATAATCCGAATTAAAAAAAATAATTAATTGACAATAAATTCGAAACATCCTGTTTAAAATCAAAATAGTAGCGCGGAATAGTAGTAGTACCTAGCGTAGTAGCATTGCCCAAACCGGCAACGTTGCAATACGCACGATGCCGAACGTCTCACGAATTCTCACGAAGCCGGGCGAACCGGCCGCCGCGCGCCGCGCTGAATGGCGAGCGGCGACTTTTATAATGGCGGCGGCATAAAACGTCTGGGAACTAGAGTTCCCAAGGCCACTTTAGTTAGCGGATAATGAATTGGAAAGACACGTCGTCGTCGTCGGGTTGTTATCAGTAAAATTAAACATTTATGTAAGTATGTGTAGTTTTAGCAATAACATTTAATAACCCGTCTCAAATGCCCGGCTGACAAAGGAATGCGTCACCGGTTGATTTGTGCATTGGGGTACCTCTCAGCATACATCCTCAGAGCACGTGCACCATCATAATTACACTCAGCATAAATGAGCACCATGTTCGCATACTCCTGAGCACTGAACTGATAACGCGGCATTTTTCACACAAGAATGACGCAAGATGTTGCAATGCAAAAATAATGCACGTCCGGTCAGCGCGTGATATTAGTTCCGACTAAAATTAGGTGGACATCCTGGGGCAAGGGGCGGGGCTAGGCACATCAGATCGCCGCACGCGCGGCCCGTCATTCATAAATAGGTAATTGCGAAGTTGCCGTCCTTCAAGTACGCGTGTACAGAGTGTTTCTTTTACGTATCAATTTAACATTTTTAGTGAATATTTTAATATTAAAAACAATAAAAACATTTTGTTTTCGAATGGTAATTTTTTTTTTAGCATGTATGAATGCTATACTATTGCGGGTTAACGGGAACGCCCTCTGTTAGTTAACACACTGTATATATTTTAGCTTAATACAACGTGTCGTTTTGCATCCTCGTCAAACAGGGTGTGGTACAGAACATTAAACCCAATAACTAATATAGGATCACTCGTGTGTCTGTCCGTCAGTCCGTCCATCTGTCACAGCCAATTTGTTCCGAATCTAACGGACCGAATTAGTTATTTGGTACACATACGAATTTCTGTGACACAAACACGGACGTGTAAGTAAATAAATGAATTTTTAATATGGGGCTCACTTTTGGGGGGCAAATAAATAAAAAAAAAAGATTTTACAAACTGTACCGTGTGACATATAAAATGAAAGGGCTTACTGTGAGGGTCTCAAATAGATTTTTTTTTGTAATTTTAAAATTAATTAAGAAAATAGACGAAAACCCATTCCGACCTCCGGTTATAAAGTACAGTGCTGTTCTTACATTTGCAGTTGGAATGTATGGAAGAACATGTTTTTCAACTACAATGTTAAGTTTGTTCTTAGGATAAATTCATACCAACTACGGAACCCTTCATTATGCGTGGTCCGACACGCATTTGGCCGGTTTTTTACTTGGCCTTTTTGTCGTAGTTAGGTTTTAGTTTTTATAATTCTGTGAACACATATTCGTTACGGTCGCGATTCATATTTTGATTAACATACGAGCTGATACTGACCTGCTAATTCCAAAATACGTAAGATAATTTGAATTTCGCTTTCGCCGTTCTCGTTGCACTGAAGTCATCAAGAATGACAGTTTGATACCCCTTGCTCTACACCTATGTATGAGGCGCATGATAGCTGTCATATCAGAAGGCCAATTCTCGTACTTATAAAGCGTTCAAATTCAGTCGCAGTCTCATCTCAGCGACAATCAATGTCAAAAATGTAGGGAAATTAGAAGCAATTTTGACAGATTGCGACTGAGATTGGACTGCGAACGTTCTTAAAATTACGAGAATTGCCCCTCTGTGTTCTGGTTACAGTTCCGCATGATTACCGCAGCGCTGCGCCGCCGCCGCGGAATGCTCTGCGCGGCGCTGGCGACGGCGCACCACACAATCGTGCCACCTACTAATAGCTACGAATACGATTAATTTATTTCCGCGAACCAGTTAACATTTGAATGCACTAATAGTCTGAGCTTCGGCGCATACTCACCTCCTGTCACTTGGATAACGCACATCAAACTTTCCATCAAATTGGGTAACTTATTAGGTACGTCATCTTCTCTTCTGACACAGTGTTATCTATTATTACTTTGGAGATAGATTTTCATCTTTTTTTCCAGACAATGAACAAGGTCTTCATGCTTGAAAAATGTTTTTCATTGGTTTCACGTTCTAGCTATATATGACCACTCCTTGTTTTGCTTATCCTGGTATTGCGTCTGCGGAGTGATGGTCGGTCACTGCTGCCCTCCGCGGGTATCAACAGTTTTCCATCTTAGTGGTAAATGCCACTAGCACCTGCTCCAACGAGAAGCGGTCTGCTCTGACGCGAGCCTGGGAGCACACACTGGCAGCCAGCCTGCAACCCGCTGTAACCGACACCTACGTAGGTAATCCTGTTTTATGGGCTATTGTAAATCTGTTTGACTGCAATGTCATTACTGATGTCGACAGCAGTGTGTGGCGTGGCGTCACGTGCTACTCCAACGGTGGCACACATGCAAATGCCAAGGCAGCATTGCTCAAGAATCTAGTTTCCAATAATGCGCAATGAGCCCAGGGCGACGGACTCCACCGTGTGAGTATTTATATCTGTATGAATCATCTATTCCGAACTATCCCACACTGAACGTATAAACCGTACGATCCTATTTTTATTATCAACTTCAAAACCTAAATTCTGTTGTGAATAAAGAAACTAGAGGAGGTGGTCTGTACAAACGCAGCGAGTCTTACTTGTCTGTACTGCAGATGGGAACCTGATGCGACCTGATGTAGCTAACAAATAAGTATGTATATCTAGTGATTATGTTTACAGGAGAAACACAGGTATTTTAGGTAACATCCCTTAATATATGAACATTGTTAAGGAGCAGTGTGAACGCAGAGGGGCAGCTGGCTCGCCGGCCTGCCGCCGCGGGGCTGCGGGGCTGCGGGGCACTCACTGGTGGTGAAGTTGCGCGAGGCGTAGGCGGCGCTCTCCTTGTCGTGCAGCAGCGTGAAGGCGTGCAGCTGGTAGGTGGCGCCGGGCGACAGGTCGCGCAGCACGTACGACCAGTTGCCGCTGCCGTCCAGCGAGATGTTGCGCGCGCCGCTCTCCGCGCGCTCCGTCAGCGGGATCACCTGCGCACACCGTCACTCATCGTCACTCGCTTTGCGACGGCAATCGAGCTCCTCACGGCTCACATAAAACAGACTCTGTGAATTAAGCTCAGCCAAATGGGATAGAACTGATCTGGCATATCGACCCGCCGCCATTTTGTTTTTTTTTTTTGAAATCGCGGCGCACGATGAAAGTAGTATGTATGGGTAGAGGACACATAGACGAACAAAAATGTCAATTAACATGGCACCCCAAAGTGTCACGTTACCGGTACCTTAAGGTCAACATCGACATTATGAGTATGACGACAATCATTAATTAAAAATAGACTTATTACGTGTCTATAGGCGTCAGATTGTATCCAAATAATCGTTCCCAGGTAGATTATTATTACTGTTTATTGGAAGAGAGTAGGTATATTACATACTACTAGGAGAACGAGAAAATTGCTACTTATAATTAATTATTTGCTGACTAAATCGCATTGCATCGCAATGAAACGCTATATTATGTCTAAGAATATCGCCCGCGCTATTTGGTATAAGTAGGAACTACATACCTAACAAAGCTGCAATACTTACCTACTTAAAATGTTTTCAAGCGGAGTAACATGTCAAATAATTGTAGTTTTCTCGTGCTCCTAGTAGTACTTATATAATGTACTTACTCTCTTTCAATAAACAGTAATAATAATAATCAACCTGGGAACGATTATTTGGATACAATCTGACGCCTTTAAACACGTAATAAGTCTATTTTTAATGATTGTCGTTATACTCGATCTTTACCTTCAAATATCTCGGTAACGTGACACTTTGGGGTACCATGTTACTTGACATTTTTTGTTCGTCTGTGTCCTCTACCCATACATAGCACTTTCATCGTGCGCTGCGATTTCGAAAAAAAAAAAAAACAAAATGGCGGCGGGTCGATATGCCAGCTTCCGTACAAAAAAAGTGCGCTGTGCGAACACCTTTGCCTAACCTTTGACGTTCTCAGATCCGATACAATATCGATAACACTGACATGTTTCTTCACAGAATGTGTGCAGTTCGTGAAGATTCTGTGCAGATTATAAATTTGTTTTTTGTTTATCAAGATTCTAATCTGCGTACATATTGAACTAAATATTAGATAGGTATTAGTCATAGACTTATAAAAAAAGATGGACTCCGCGCCACGCATATCGAAAGTGAAGCACCCTACCGATCTATGTGTGCGTGATTTGAGTACCTGCAAAGACGCCGTCGCTCGTGTCACGTAATGGCGGCCGGTCGGCATACTATGATGTAAATGTGTGCGCGAGGCGTGTTTGTACAAACGGACCCGGCATACTTACTGTGCTTCACTTTCGATATGCGCAGCGCGGAGTCCATCTTTTTTTATAAGTCTATGGTATTAGTATAAAAGATTTGATTCTAATTTGATTGAAACCTCTTCCACTATGATGTGCTGTTAAATCCAGCGATTCAGCAGGAACACGCGGACACGGCGACATGGTCGTCGACTCTTCGCGGACTTTTTGTCACATTGTTCGTAAACAATGAGTGAGATTGGCGGAACCGATCAATGACTTCATCAATGACAATATACTTACATGTTTACTGTGAAGAAGCGTCTGTAGCTAGTCCTAGTTATCTTATGATATTTCCATACTACAGCTGGTATTGCTATGTTCTTTTGCGGCGAGAAAATAAATCATCTCAGTTTTTTTTTATTTACAACTTAGGTACTTTAGGTATTTAAGATTAGGTGCGTCATTAAGTACGATTACCTACATTTTACGCAAACGAATCATTCGGGTGGCTTCTCACGGTACGAGATTTTTCAAACGCGCAATATTATTATTTTTTTTAAACTGTCATTTCTGTACTTTTTTATTGTTAAGTACTTATATTTTTTGTTTTTTAATTTTAATAGTGCACTTGGATTGTATTATGGCTTGTGTTAGTTGGTTGAACAGTGTAACAATTGTAGATAGACCAATAAATAAATAAATAAATAATGTATTATAAGTATTACCGTACTAGGTAAGTACCAACGAATTTACACATTATTTCTAAAATAAAACAATGATCAAAATCAAAAGTCCATGTGCGTCTGCGGTTTGGAATCGCTCGTTCTGCTATTTCGATCTTTAGGAAGTTAGCAATAATGTTAAAATTCCTTTGGTCATAGAATCACGCACCGTGGGAAGCCACCCTAAGTCTTGAGACGATTTCAGTAGGTATCCATAGGTCCGATCGAGGGGCTTGGTCATGTAGTTAGTGAAGGTTTAACTGAAAAATACCTTAAATCTAAATCCGGTGTACTCGCCGTGTGGCGGCGGCGACCACGAGATGGCGGCCTGCTTGTTGCGGCCCAGCGTCACCGTGAGGTTCGTGGGCGGCTCCGGTGCTGCGGCCACCAACAGTTAAACCATTAGTTGTATGGGTACGACATAAATTGCGACTCATTATTGCGTATTATTGCTCACAGTCTCACTCACATTAGATGATAAATTACGTCTTGTTTTAGCAAAAAATAAGTTCACAATCATACTAGTAAGTAGTAGTGTTTACAATGGGTTTATAGCTACAGCAGGCATTAAGATAACAAGCAACACAAGCAATATAAAGCAGCACGTTGATGTAACAACTGAGTGACGGCTACCGGTGATGATGGTTTGATTCCACGTCAACAGGTCGGCGAACGTGGCGTTGGAGTAGTAGAGCATGAAGTGGTACTTGGTGCCGGGCAGCCCCACGAAGTTGATGGTGCTGGCGCGCGCCGCCACCGTGAAGTTGGGCGCCGGCGTGCCGTGCGGCGGCCGGTAGTCCAGCCGGTAGTGGCCGCCGTCCGGCGCGCCCGGCTCGCCCGCGGCGTCGCCGCCCGAGCCCGGGATCTCGATCACCAGGTCGGCGCCCTCACCGCCTCGCCATGTACCCTGCACAGTGTTCGAGGACATCTCATTGATTTCTTTTCAAGATCGTACATTCAATACCTTGTTTACTAGAAATGGTCTTTTGTTAGAATATAATAATACACTAGCAGCGCCCCGCGGTTTTACTCGCGTAAGTCTCGAACCCGTAATAATATCGGGATAAAAAGTATTACATGTCATGTGTGTAGTGTGTTGTGTGTACGTATTACATGTAAGTATTATGTGTATCCAGGTTATAAACTATCTGTGTGCCAAATTTCATCAAAATCAGTTCTGTAGTTTTTTGGAAAAACAGCTGAATTGGGCGAAATATACCAACTACATCACCACAAAAGCCAGTATATCCCTGTGGCAGTGCAAGCGACTGCTCGGCAGGAACTGGGGTTTTTGCCCCAAGGTCACCTACTGGCTATACACCACAGTAATTCGACCAATCATCACATACGGCTCGCTAGTCTGGTGGCCCAGGACAGACCCGAGTACAGCACGAAACGATCTCGAAAAACTACAACGGTTCGCTTGTGTAGCAGTAACTAGCTGCATGAGAACTACGCCTACTGCTGCTCTACAGGCAATGCTTGGACTGCCGCCACTACACATCATCGTGCGTGAAGAGGCGGCCCTAGCCGCCTTTAGGCTTAGTCTGCAAGGAACCCTGAGCAAGGACTCCTGAGTTAAGCACATTCGCATAAAAGAGGATCCGATCAAACGACACCCAGTGATGGCATCACCGTGCGACAGAGCCCGGAAACAGCAGTACTTTCAGAAGCATTATAATATAACACTCACGGAAGAACGGTGTGATTACTCAGGCCCGCAAGAGTTGAGAGTATACACCGATGGATCAAAGACTGACTCCGGAACCGGGGTCGGAGTCTTCTCACTCGATCTCAATATTAATATATATGATATTATTATTTGTATGATAGTCTGTAAGGTATTTATGTTATGGGTCATAGTTACCCGAAGACCTTGGGGTCCCGGACCTTTAGAAGGCGTACGGGGAGCCGAAGCCAACTCGCAGAGGCCCCTTAGACAATTTCAAATGACGAGGCGGCATCAGCCGACGATTATCCCAGTATGCACTATGCAAGTGCACCCAAGGATAACCCCCGGTTGGTGCAGGACTATTGCAGAACGTGGAAACAAAACATATTGGTCAATCGGTTTCGGTGGCTATAGTGGATCGGGTACCTTAAACTATGGAAGAACTATGTCCCCTGCCTTACCAATGTTATATAATATACACATTTAAAATGGCAGGGGGTGACTTGCACACTCAATAATAGACCCCCAGAAACAGTCGCTAGCACATAGTGTCATAGTGGCAAGGGGGCAACATGTCCTGAGGCGCTTGTGAGGAGTGGTAAGGATATGGTTAAAAGACCATTAATGTAACGTGTATCACCTTATACACCCATATTCAGGCAAATAAATTATTTGATTTGATTTGATTTGATCCCACGGCTATCAGGACAATCCCGGAAGTACGGTCAAGATCCCTACCAGCATCTTACTGGGATACTTCCTTCCTCCGAGCACGTTTGCTCTTGCGAATCTCCACTCAAGCCGGCCAATAAAGGCAAGAATAAGGTGGGAGCTCTGTTCCTCGTCAGTGTTCACTCCAGCCGGCCAATAAAGGCAAGCGAGAGGTGAGGAACAAGACTTCTCCCGGGAGATAGGGTCCGTGGGGTCGCTATTGCCCAACAGCTCGCCACATGCTGCCCTGCGGGTTTCTGTATCTCTATTGGTCTGGCTCCTCATCCCAGACCCGTTCCGGCAAAGTAAACTCTACAGGCACATACCTAGAATTCGGATCGCGCAAGCCCCACCACGACGTCAACGTAGAGATACTGCGGTGGGGATATTATTATTATTATTAATATATCCAGCCCGCTTGGAGTATTTAACACTGTCTACCAGGCGGAGTGTGTGTCATACAAGCGTGTTATGCCATAGAAGCCAGGAGAGTCACGGATAGCAATATACGTATACTCTCAGACAGTTCCTCGGTGCTCCAATCCTTACGGAAAAGATACATTACCTCGAGATTAACATGTCACGACGCACTTGAACGAGTACCGGCAGTTAACCGAAACACATGGATAAAAGGACACGGTGGATCACTGGGTAACGACGCAGCTGACGAACTAGCTAGGAGAGCATCCAGCACGTCTGTCTGTGCAGCTGAGCCAATCGTGCCCATTCCCTTCAACCAGTTACGCAGCTGGCTACAGGAGTTCACCCACACACAAGCGGAGAGTTGGTGGTCCTCGACACCAGGCTGCAGGCAATCCAGGGAGGCTATGCCCTTCCTGGACGGTACGCTTACCAGGCGGTTATTACGTCTGGACAGGAACGGGCTGCGCCTGGTGACGGGGACCATCACAGGACACTGCTCATTAAACAAACACTTCCACACAATAGCAATAATGGATAATCTTCTATGCAGGGCCTGCATGGAGGCTGCCGTTGCGCATATGCTCTTTGAATGCACAGGCTTACCCAGATTAGAACAGATACTCTTGGATCCCTGATCTTTCACAGATGTTCTTATCAGACCCAGAGATTTTATTAACTTCTGGAGGGAGGTGGGCTGGTTGGAATAACCCCCGAAAGCCGCCATGGCCCACGCACAATGGTCCACATGAATGACTAAGTGTGGAAATCAAATCCTTAACATAGAACATAGTGGCTCTTGACAATGAGTGACAGTATAGGACTGAAGATTTACACAAGTTTTTTACTTTGGGTGCCAGAGTTCATCGAAAACACTCTTTTTTCTATTGTTGTAACGCTGCATAGTGTTAAGATAAGTGTTTTAGAGTACAACTGAAGTTAATAAAATTATTTTTATTTTTATTATTTATTACCACCACAACCAAGTAACGGGGTAATACGATAACCCTTTGGAAGACTTTCAGGTTTCTGATGACCCATAACAACTGTCAAAGATCCTCGAATGACAGCCGGGACCAACAGCTTAACATGCTTTCCGAGGCACAGAGGAGTCTCGGTATGTAAAGATGGTCATCCATCCACAAACCAACCCAGGCAAGCGTAGACCTTATGGATCCACCCATGCAGCTATTATTACTTAGCCACAAGCTGCTAATCTGTACTATGTGACATATCAAATGAAATGGCTCACTGTGAGGGTCTCAAATAGATTTTTTTTTTATAATTTGAAATAAAAGTTATTTAAGAAAATAGACGAAAACTGACCATTGAGCATAAAATTTTGAAAAAACTACAGAAAGTAGTTCTATACTTACAGCCTACAGGAAAATTTATAAGAAGTCTGTGGCCTTAACCCATATATGCCCAGAACTTTTTATAACACCGATTTTTATAATTTTCACATATGTTGTTTATTGATAACCACAGCCAAGGACTGTGATTGTAATTTGTAGTTTTCAGTTCTGAAAGTTGGTTTTTTTCAGTGGGTCGAAAATGACCCTTTGGGCAGATAAGGTCGTACACTAGTATGGAGAAAGAATAATCAAAATTAAACAGTATATATGCTATTCAGTCTTTATTATTAGTTTAGACAACAATTAGGTAATTAAATTCGGTAAGTAAGGAACATAGGACATAAAATCAGTTAAAAGAAAAGCTGCAAAGTATTTGTCATGCACATTGACGTCACATTTGCGGCACATTTTGGCAGTTTTATTTTTACACAGCGTACATCTTCTGACCTGACTTGTGAGAATAAAATGTTCTGCTGAATGTTTTCTAACAGAAACAGGTATAGTTGTCTTTGCCTTCTTCTGTGACCCAGGCTGACTTCTGATACTCCCATATTTCTCCGCGATAAGACCTTGCAATATATCGGCGAGATTCCAGCGTGTTTACGTTTGCTCCGTCTTCCACGTCTTGAAGAAGGGCCCACAGAATCATTGTTGGCCCTGGTAGGAAGACCATTCAAGGAAGACTGTTCATCAGAATTAGCAATGATCGTCGGTTCTTCAAATCCTGGAGGTGATAGTTCGACAGGACGAGAACTTCGTAACCTGTGTGTGCTGGATCCGGATGACATAGAAATGGGTTTGAAAATTGAGAACTAAAACCTCATCAATCGCAGGGCAGATAAACCTCATCGATGGTGGTGTCATCATCATTGTCTTCTTCGCCTTGTAGTTCTACCATCTCAGCTGGAGCAAGTAACTGTTGTCAGTTCAAGCGATTTATACTGTCACAGTCATCCACACCTGAGTCACCGTCCGATCGGTGCCCTCACATGGCGGATCAATGTACACATCGAAGCCCTGGACACCTTCCTCGTAGTCAAGTGGCTCCAGGGCTTCAGTTATTTCGTTTGTAGAGAGCACGTGCCGGGACGTCAAACAGAAAAAAATATGATTATAAAGCATGGTATGTGCCCACAGGGTCATTACCGACCCACGAAAACGTTTCAATTGATTGCAATTAGAAAAATATATTTTATAAGCAATATTTACATCTATATCTCTAAAACACATATTCAGCTTACTAAGAAAACAATTTTGATACTAAAACAACATAATATAAACAAAATACTTACATTTTTATGCCCTTGGTCGCAAAAATTTTCCAGAAATTAACTAGTACGATCTTGCAATGGCACTTATCATTTGAAATTATTGTAAAGTAGACATTATATTGAGCTGTGCTTCAAAATAGTTATTTTGGCTATCGAAAGATGGTACTACAACAACAATTTATTCACAAGTTCGCGATCAGGGTGCATTGGAAGTAATCAAGTACTTTTGGGTTGTTATCGACCCCCTGGGCATATATGGGTTAAAATAACATGGTAAATCTCTCAATATTGTGCATACAAATTTACATTTGCAGTTGGGAGAACATGTTTTTCAACTCCAATGTTAAGTTTGTTCATGGGATAAATTCATCCCAACTACGAACCCTTCCTCATGTGTGGTCTGACAAGCACTTGGCCCATTTTTTTATTAAACAAACAGTTATTAATTGGCAAAAGTTTGGTTTTTTACGCTTTCATGGTAAAACGGCTGAACAGATTTGTATGACATATGGAACATGGATAGACCAGGACCTGGAGAAGGACATAGCCTAGCCTTTTCATCAAGGATCACGGACGAAGTTGCGGTCAACAAAAAGTAATAATAAAAAAAACATGTATAGTTATAAAATAATAATTAGCCAAACATTAGTAAAGCATTAATCATCCGTAATTCTATACCCAATTACTAAATTTTTTTATTGACCTAATTGATGAGATCAGTAGAGCCACAACTATTTTCCTCATAAAAACTTGTTGAGGAGGAAAACAATAAAGATTATAAAATCTGATGCAAGTAAGAACATACTTAGTCCTATCAACAAAACATTATAATGATTAATTGTTGGGTTTTCCTCCAGGATCAGGAAAATATCTATTAAACTACCTAAATAAAAAAAATTAAAAAAAACACTTTATACACACTTATGGATAAAAATGCCTTGTTACATGCAGTCCTACACCTAAGTAACCTACATGACTTCCATAGAGTAATCACAAACATTTACAAAAAGTTGACTATAGTAAATAATTGAATCACATGAGAAAAAGTGCAGCCTATTAAGAATGAAAGTAAATTAAATTCCTTTCCGACTATCATTAAAATCTAAAGAATATCTACGAACTTCAAAACAAACACGACACAGATAAAATTAAGGTAAACCAAAATGATGAAGGTGACACTTTGACGGAATGTTCAAAATGTTTACAGACACAGAGACCACACTGAATACTTTATAGTTCTCTAACTATAGATATCTAATTTGGCAGGTTCTTATTTTCGAAGCATTCAACACATGTAAACAGTTGTAAAATGTCTGTAGATGTTAACTTAGCAACACAAGTTATCACATAGATATCAATGAGTTGTTGATGTCTTTTGTTATGTTTAGCTAAACAACAACACAGCCAGAGTGGCTATGTATTGTGGCTACAGGGCTCGGGGTCACGGAGCCCTGGCACTCACCGCGTACACGGCGAGCAGCAGTGCCAGCGCCGCGGCAGCGCGCGCGCCCCCAGCCGTCGCTTGCACAATCGACCTCTTCCACATCATTGAAGGCGACGACTGTCCGATTTCACGGCACTTTCTCTTTAACACTACACTGTTTCCCGTATGGATATAATGCATGGTTCACTTGATGGGCTGTCCTCGGTATTCATATCTTCATGTTACACTACAGTACTACTAGCTACGTTACAGCACTTAAAAAATCCTATTTTATCACATTACAAATTTCGTCTCACGACCTTTCTTGTCGGGAATTGTCAAATAGTGATTGACTAAGCTAAGCTAAGCATCGACTAGATTCGATAAAATTAAACTGAGAATCGATTTTCATTATTGTAAATCGATTTAACCTACAACACTGTGATTATCATGGGCACTTATTCAAACAACTACGACGTTCTATCTATGTTAGAGGATTTGGTTATCGCATTGGTGGACCATTGTGCCGTTGTGCGTTGGATTCAAACATCTATCATCATCAGCTGCCTAGCCTTTTCCAACTATATTGGGGTCGGCCTGAGTAGAATGTGGGGGTCGGCTTTTAGTCTAACCGGATGCAGCTGAATATCAGTACTTATTTTACAAGGAGCGACTGCCTATCTGACCTCCACAACCCAGTAACTGGGTAATCATTTTTGTGGTTGGTTGATTGTCAGACTTTCGGTCATCAGACGACCCCTAAAGACTGACAAAGATCCACGAATGCCAGCCGGGAACAACGGCTCTTTCTGAGCTCTCTTTATAATTACTTTACTCTTTGTTTCTGTCTGAGGCACGGAGGAGTCTCGTTATGTAAAGTTGGTCACCCATCCACGGACCAACCCCAGCAAGCGTAGCTTAACTTGACGGATCAACCCATGCGGCTATTATTACTTAGCCACGAGCTCCTCTACTTAGCCACGAGCTCCTCCAAATTTAATTTATTATGCTGTCATCTATTAAAATGATTAAAATGGTACGGATGATAACGGCCAAGTTTCACCACTATTGGCGCTAGCAGCACAAATCTGCCACAAACAATGTTGTGAGTCAAAATGGACTGTAGTAAAAGGCGTGCTACACGGTTGGAACCAACCACCTACTGAGGTCACTTTGGTTAAGTTTGCACCCTTTATTTCTGCCTGTGCCTTGGTTACCCCGCTATTAATAATATTTAAGGTGTCGCTAGCCACTGGAACCTTCCCATCCGAGTTGGGTACCACACGTTTGTTGGCCTTCGAAGGTATGTCCAAATACATTTACGGCCGAACCCAATAACCTACTGTTAGTAAAAGACAGATCGCTACTGATGATGGACAATATAATTCTGTCCTTACGTCACTTTCGTTCATTCGTGTTCTTTTGTTTTATCTGTCTTATATTATTGTTACGTCGTTAAAACCATAGTTAAATAGGTTTTTCTATCTCCAGTATGCCAAAACTGGTGACAGATAGATTATTGGGTTCGGTCGCTTATGGTCGAGCAAAAGAACTCGAACGGACGATTGCTTTTATCCTTTTGATGTAACCGCCACGATACGGATAGCCGGCACACACACCCCAACGAACAATTGTTGGTGTTGTACGAATGATGACCGTTTTCTGCTTGTAACTAGGGTTGCCAGCTTTTTTTTGCAATTAAAGTACATTGATTATTATTTATTATGTATTATTATTATTTGACGACACGGTTGGCGCAGTGGTTGAGCGATTGACTGCTGCGCAGCATGTCGCGGGTTCGATTCCCGCACGGAACAAATATTTGTACGAACTACAAGTATTTGTTCCGAGTCTGGGTGTTTTTCTATCTATAATATGTATGTATTTACAAAAAAAAAATGTATATAAGTAGTTTATCAGCCATCTCGTTACCATAACACAAGCATTAGGTTGCTTAGCTTGGGACTAGATGGCGTTGTGTGAAATGTCCAAGGATATTTATTTATTTATTTATTTATTATTACAGGTAAGAAAAAAAAAGTACATAGTACCAAAATAAAGTACCTACAATTTATTTTTCTTTATTATAGTGAAGATTTAAAAAATATTTTCATATGAAAAAATATGTTTAAAAAACATAATTTTATTGGCTTTTGCAGTTTGTATCAGAATTGAATATCTACTAAACAATTGCACAGCATCTTTACAGTCTATATAAAATAAGTCTAAATAAAAAAAGTAAAGTTTTTAAATACTTGCTGCAATTTCTGTGCAGTTCACAGTTCTGCAAAACCCTTAGAAGTACATATTTGATTATGAAGTTGTTTTAATAAAGCAATTTCTCCATAAAGATCATCCTTAGTAACTACATTAAGTTTTTGCAGATTTATATTTTCAACTATGTTAACAATGTTATCAAATTCTATATTGCTCTTTAAATTCATATTACTAAGTGTAAATAACCAGTTTGTGTTATTAAATTCATACTATTTATTCAGGTAATCTAGGGCTTTGTCAATAAATAGTAAAAAATCTCATAGAAATCAAATTATGCGAAATAAAGTATTTTCGTGTACTTTGTTGTTCTCATAAAGTATAGAGTACAATTACCTACCTGAAATAACGCAAAATACTTTATTATAAAGTACGGGTGGCAACCCTACTTGAGAAACTATGTAATAATTATAAGTAAAAAAACTTACTTTGAAATCCTTGTTGCTTATCAGGCATTTCGATTTCAAATTGGTTTTCCGTTTCGCGCCGAAACCGCGCGATGTTGCGCCCTGAGGTTGCGCCTATGGCGATGGCGTGCCGCGTGACGTGCGAACTCACAACGTCACGTTGCAGCCTGATATGGCTACATTCCGAGTTACACTGTAATCGATTTGAGCGCGCTAAAATCCGTACCGAATTGCGTGAGCGCGATAACGATGTCCCGTGAATCGTCATAGATGACGTCATGACATGCGCCATCTTGCGACAACGCCGACCATGCCCTGAAAATATCACCGTGAGCGCTGTCAAAATGACAGTTCTGCTGTTTTGTTATGATCGACCCCGCTTTCCGAATTAGAAAATAATCGTTCACAGCGCTCACATCAATATTTCGCGTTCCGATTTAGATATCACGATTATGACAGCTGAGAGCTGTCAACAATTCGGTACACTCGTGAACGCGCTTACAGTGCTCGCTCAACGTCAAGACGTCAAAACATATCACATAACCCCAAAGACTAACAGAAAAATCAGAAAACTATTACCCAAAGACTACAGCACAGAGTACTTTGACAATATTTGTTGCTTGCGCATCCCTTCCTTCTCTCCCATCAATGCTGTCGTTAAAATGATATGAGAAGGGAACTTGTATTGTGGTAAATAATTTACAACAGTACCTAATAGTAATAAAACATTTTTGTTAAAAATCAGTTAGAATCACAGATAAATTCAAATCTACTACTTCAACAGGTACTGATCAAATCTTAAAATCTTAATTTAAATAAATATTAACAATCAGTTTGAATCACAGTATACTCAGACTGAACATTAGGTGCCACGGCTCCAGGTCACATTCTTCTCCTAATTAATAAACGCTAATATAAGAAAACTATCAAACAGTACACTAATAAGTCTGTACTTGTATATTAACTCAATCACAGACATACAGTACAATTAAACACTAATAAAATTCACAGATTTTTCACAGAACAGGCAACATACTTTTTATTAAAATCTACTACTTGAAACGGGTACTGATCAAATTTTAAAATATAATTAAGTCAATAAATATTAACTATTGCCACATAGATAATCATTTAGAGGCATGAGGAACAGGGTGTAAACATCATTCATCTTCTATTGAAAAGGGAGGATCCTCCAACCAGACGGGTGTCGTGTCTGGTGGCAACTACCCGACGGTTGATGTTGGGATGTTGTATATAAGCTACTCGCACGGTGCAGGTTGTGTGACATCATGTCATTGTGATGCGTAGTTCGTATGTGGCGATGTAGATGCTGCCACAATCATACCCTGGAATAAAGATGGATATTTTTAATATCCTTACCTACTATAGAAAATGCTTTTTTTTTTGTACATTAGGTATTGTAGTAAGAGTGACCACATAAACTATTGTTGTCAACATGATATGTTATGCAAGAACAACAGGCTCATTCAGCTATTAAGTATCGGCGCATAACCAGATATAAAATAATTACCATATTGTTCTGTTGGCTCATTCAGCAGTGACTCTGTTTCTCGGCTATGCATGCTTGCATCAAAGTCATGCACCAATTGCTGTACATATTCAGTATCTGTAAACATTAAGTACCACTTTAGTAAACATCTATGTTATAACAGGGACAATACAGTGCTTGTATGCACTATAAAGACTGTAAGGTAGCTTTTGCAAACATACAGCTAAGCAGTTGTGATGAGTAAAACACTCTGATTTTTACACAAACTGATTTTTAATAAAAATGTTTTATTACTAACTGTTGTAAATTATTTACCCCAATACAAGTTCCCTTCTCATATCATTTTAACGACAACATTGATGGGAGAGAAGTGATGCGCAAGCAACAAATATTGTTCAATGGTTTAGTAATAAGGACAGTACAATATTAAACTTGTTGACATTCAATAAATCTGGATTTAATTATTGTTTAAGTAATCTATTTTGTAGTTTTACTTTCAACATCCTATAACTTAACAATAATTTTATATTTATTTAAAACTTAAATTATAGTTAGGTACATAATGTAGGTGTGTGGTGTGTGATAGGCAATTGTGCAATTCATTTTTGGCATTCATTCATTCATTTTTGGTTTTCATTTTTTTATTGTGATTTACATGCCAAGTAGCTTTCTTGCTGTTTTAAATATGTAATCATATTCATTTGTTAATAGCATATAATATACTGTAGTCCATATATTCAAAGTACTCTGTACTGTAGTCTTTGGGTAATAGTTTTCTGATTTTTCTGTTAGTCTTTGGGGTTGTTGGGGTTATGTGATATGTTTTGACGTCTTGACGTCGAGCGAGAACCTCGCGAGAACTGTAAGCGCGTTCACGAGCGTACCGAATTGTTGACAGCTCTCAGCTGTCATAATCGTGATATCTAAATCGGTACGCGCACAGGGTACGCGAAATATTGATGTGAGCGCTGTGAACGATTATTTTCTAATTCGGAAAGCGGGGAATATCAGTAGTTACTGAGTATCGATATAATTTTCGATAAATTGTATAGCGATACTCAAATTACTGATACAAAATATCATAAAATAGCATAAATCAAATATTAGGTCTTTACCTATGAAATTGCCGTTCTGCAGTACTGGCCATTTCAAATCAAAATAATTTTTGTTTGGCTAAGAATTCTAATTTCAAATTAATTTTATTTTAAAAACATGGATTTTTTTTTCGAAAAGTAGTCATTTGTTAGTGTTACATTTTCATCGCATTTCAATCTTTTTCGTCATCATGGATACGTTAAAAATTCGAGTAATTATGGAATATGAGTACCGTCGTGGCAGCAACGCGGCACAAGCGGCACGCAACATCAACGACTTTTACGGAGCTAACACTACAAACCAACGCACCACCTGTTATTGGTTTGCTCGCTTCCGTTCTGGAAATTTCGACCTGAAAAATGAACCTCGCGGTCGTCCGAAGACTTTGGTCGACAATTACGAATTAAAGGCGATTGTGGAAGCTGATGATACACAATCTACGGCTGAATTAGCAGCAGCTTTCGACGTTAGCGTCAAAACAATATTGGTCCATTTGCGTGAAATTGGCAAGGTAAAAAAGCTTGACAAATGGGTGCCCCACGAACTCAATGATCGCCAGCGCGAAGTACGCGTCGAGACGTGCCTTGCACTGCTCAACAGACACACAAATAAAGGAATTTTGAACCGCATTGTTACCTGCGATGAAAAATGGATTCTGTTTGATAACCGCAAGCGCTCAGCAAGTTGCTTGGATCCTGGTTCAGCACCTAAACAATGCCCTAAACGAAAACTTACCCCTAGAAAAGTGATGGTCACTGTTTGGTGGTCTAGCGCCGGTGTGATTCATCACAGCTTCTTACCAAACGGCGTGAGCATTACTGCAGATGTGTACTGTGAAGAACTGAACACAATGATGGAGAAGCTGGCACATCTCCAACCAGCATTGGTCAATCGCTCGTCTCCGCTGCTCCTGCACGACAACGCGCGACCTCATACTGCACAGCAGACGGTCTCCAAGTTGCAAGAACTGGGGTTGGAAGCTCTCCGTCATCCGCCCTACTCACCAGACCTTGCGCCTACAGACTACTACTTTTTCCAGAATTTGGATAACTTCTTGGCGGGAAAAAAATTCAATACCCGAGAGGCAGTACAAAATGCCTTTGAAGAATTTGTTGCCTTCCGACCAGCTGATTTCTTTAAGAAGGTCATCAATAAACTGCCACTGCGTTGGCAAAGATGCAGTGATTGCATGGGTGATTACTTCGATTAATACAAATAAAAAATACATGAAAAAAAATCGTTTAAATTTTTTCATTCAAATCGGCAATTTCATAGGTAAAGACCTATTACATGGCAAATACTAATCCCATTGTGTCAGTGTTTTTATTATGGTGCGACCACACCAACGGTCAACGCCCATCAAGTTGAGTGGCCACACTTGAGTGGTCAACGCGTCAATGGTTATTCGGCATCGGCAATGTGGATGCCGCTGTCAAATCGGCCTACGTGCTACGTCCATCAATCATCGCGATAATCAACGGCGTTTCCCATCGGTGTAGCCCCAGCATTATAAAATTAAAGAGTTGAAATTGACTTGTGTGACACTGACAGCTGACAGTTGGACATAAAAAAATTTGCCGCCGCCGCCGCCGCCGTCAAGTAAAAACGGACAATCAAACAAAATAGTTAACGCGCTGTGAACAATGGCGGTTTATTGAAAGTGATCCAAACTGTAAATGAGTAGTTTAAAGTAACACTTAACATTACAATATCATTATTACATCGTGGAAAATGGCTGGAAACGATACAAGCGTTTGGTCGCAAGATGAAACGATTAGAATTCTCATCGCTTCGGATGTACATCTAGGTTATCTTGAAGAGCATCCTATCCGAGGTGAGGATAGCTTCATTGCTTTTGAAGAAACTTTGTCACTGGCTGTTCAATATGATGTGGATCTGGTGCTGCTCGGTGGTGACCTATTCCACCATGCGAAGCCATCGCTCAATTGTATTTTCAAGTGCACGGAGATCGTTCGCAAGTACTGTTTTGGCGACAAGCCGGTAAGCATTGAGTTACTGTCGGACCAGAAGGTCAACTTTTCACGAAGTGTTAATTATGAAGATCCAAATTTGAACGTGTCATATCCAATTTTATCTATCCATGGGAATCACGACGACCCTGTTGGTCGAGAAGGTATAAGCAGTCTCGATATACTGTCCACAGGAGGCCTGGTGAACTATTTTGGTAAATGGACAGATTATACCCATGTGCATATTTCACCAGTACTTTTACAAAAAGGTGATACTAAGCTTGCATTATATGGTCTCAGTCATCTTAAAGACCAACGCTTGTCACATCTATTCCAAGAAAAGAAAGTTGAAATGTTGCGGGATGAGGAACATGATTGGTTCAATATACTTGTGTTGCATCAGAACAGGGCTGAAGACAGAGGAGTTGGTAACTTTATCAGAGAGGATGTGTTACCCAAATTTTTAGATTTAGTAGTGTGGGGTCATGAACATGACTGTGAACTGTTTGATATGAAAGGCAGCAGAGAAAAAGACCACTTTAATGTTATTCAGCCTGGTAGCACAGTAGCTACCTCGCTGGCGGCAGGAGAAGCTAGGCCCAAGCATTGTGCGTTGCTACAAATACATAAAAGTGATTTCATTCTAACTCCTTTGCCTTTAAAAACTGTAAGGCCATTTATTTTTAAAACTGTTGTTCTATCAGAACAAAATCTTGGTGATGAAGATGTTAATGAAAGTGAAAAGGTGCAGGAATTCCTTAAACAAAAGGTAAACGAGGCTGTAGCAGAAGCAGGAAGCCTTTTGTCTGGAGATCCCAGACAGCCGACTATGCCATTGATAAGACTTAATGTGTTTTATGAACGGGAGGATCAGGTCTTTAATAGAGCTCGATTTGGTCAGTATTTCACTGGCCAAGTTGCAAACTCAAGTGATATCCTTTTATTGAAGCGGGAGCGTAAAGTACGCGAAAAGCGACAAGGACAAGGAGATGAGATCAATATGGCAGACTATGTGGCTGACTCCACTGATGTTGAGACGTTACTGCGTGCCTACTACGAAGCCCTGCCGCCGGAGCGCCGCCTCACCGCGCTGCCCGTCCAACTCATGACAGAGGCAGTGCGTGATTTCACTATCAAGCAAAACGAGGAAATCCTGAGGCATGCCTTAGAAGCACACAGGAGACGTTGTATCACTACTTTGCTTGAGTCGAACACGGACACCGAACTCGAAGCGATCACCGATCGGCTACGAGTGCTGCGTGACGAGATCGATTCTGCAGATGTTGCACAGCTTGCAGCGCTCAACGCTGTGCCTCTGCCTGCGCAGATTGTTGTTGATGGATCGAGCGACGAGGAGTTAGTTAGGTCGGAAGTGGAGGCGAGCGGCCGTGGTAGAGGACGAGGGTCACGTGGCGGCCGCGGGTCGCGCGCTCGGGGCTCCCGTGCGCGAGGCCGTGGTCGAGCCGAGCCCGAGCCGCCGGCGCCCCCGTCGCCAGTCGCTGCCACACCCGAGCGCCGCACCCCACGTCGGGTAGCCGCACAGAAAAATGCTACATGGATTCAAAACTATGCTTCAAAGACCCGCCGCCGGGATTCGTCCGAGATCGACGACTCTGACTGAACAAACTTGGAACGCATGAACACCAAGTGTTTTCCTACTTTTTGTATTCTTTATAATATTTTCAAGAATGTAATGTGAACTTTTATAATATTTTCAAGAATTTAATGTGTTAAATAGTCGGATATAAGGTTCCTTTGGGGTGTTTAATTACAAATATTGTTCTTTTCACTACATGACTTGACTATTAAAGTCAAGTCATGTAGTGATAAGGCAAACTGGTAGTCATACCTACCTGCATGGGTATTCTAGAGGTTCGTATTCGATTATACGCGGCAGCCACGCGCGCCATGTTTATTCGCGGGTATGCGAACATTAGCTACAGCGAGGCTGCGGCACGGTGCGAGAGCGAGCTGCTAGCCGCACATATCGATACGCAGCTTTACGACAGTGAGCTTATTATAAATCAGAGCTGATAGTGTGTCACCATGTCATCGTTATTCAGCACCCGAGCATGCTACGCTGTCTCGCGCAGACTTATGGACCTGCCTGATTACAATGTCAATTAAACACACCCAAAGAACAGCTCATTGCTTTGAATACATTTTTAAGATTAACAATAAATGAATGGTTATTCGATCAATTACATTTTGTTATTTATACTTGACTACTTTGCTTTTTACTGTTCCTAATTATTTTTTGTACACAGACTAATACAGATGACACTCCGCAAAATCATATACTTAAATAAAAAGCGAGTTTTGCTACGACACAAAGTGAATTCAGGTCGCGCAACGCTTATTACCTACAGTTTTATATTCAACTACAAGTTGCCTCTCTTTCTATCGCGTAACTCTTATACCTCCTGACCTACTGAATTGGCCCCGCGGACGGGGCCCGCCGCGTACTTGTAGCTTCATACTTAAGATCAGATTTTTTTATTTGCATAAACGTGTGTGTATACATAGAAAGTGCATACAAGATGATAAAGTAAATTAAGTCCAACATGTTTGCCACTACGTGCAAAGTAATGGAATTATACAATTTGAAAACAAAAAAAAAACTAATTTACACTGCGTAGTGTCCCATCTGTATTAATCTGTGACACAGATAAATAGAGTTCATGTACAAAGGCGATTTTTCAAAGTCAAGTTTTCTCGCAACAAACCTAGAGAGAAATCACAATAAGTAGTACCAGAGCGCCGCAAGAATAATAGCAAGCATATTGCTGTCCCACTGCAGGGCCTCTTCTGATACAGAGAAGGCACGAGGATTGATAACCACGCTTTTCCTCAAGACGAGGGCGATTTCAGACTTATACAGGATGTATCGGAAAGGTGTGGTACAGATCATTAAACTGAACAACTTTCTCTAAGGGAACAACATCGTAATCGAGAAAAAATTATCAGCTGTCCCACGTCCCCTACAAAGCTTCAATACCTACTCGACCCAAATGTATGGGACGAGGACGGCTGATAATTTTTTCTCGATTACGATGGTGGTCTCATGGTAGAAAGTTGTTCAGTTTGATGGTCTGTGTACCTACCACTCAATTATAGACCACACCTTTCTTATGTATAGCCTATATGAAACTTTAAGGTGATTGCGCTGGGTAGCCCGCGAAATTCATTTTTTTTTTGTTTTTTGCAATTTACAGGTCCGTGTCAGGTTGTTACATATGTTTTATTTCCGCGTATCATATTTTGATCAAGATACAACCTGACACGGACCTGCAAATTGCAAAAAAACCCAAAAAAAAAATTGAATTTAGCGGGCTACCACTGCGCATCGATGTTTTCCGTCACCGATGTCAGTAAAATGTCCAAGATAAACTGCAATGATTATTGATAACACTGGCGCTCATGACGAGAAAGTCTTACTTAAATGCCAAGAAGATAAATCAAAAAGTTTTTTACAAAAAAAAAAACAACCGACTTCCATAAAAAAACACTAACTACAAAGTGAAAAATAACTTTAATTTTGGAAGTTGGTGTCTTTGGATCTGTATTTTAGTTTTTTGCCACCGACTTCCAAAATTAAAGTTATTTTTCACTTTGTACTTACTTAGTGTTTTTTATGGATGTCGGTTGTTTATTTTTTGTAAAAAAGATTTTTTTTATTACTTTTTAGAGGGTCAGTTTGTAATTTATCTAAGTTACAATAGCCCAATGTCTGCTCATCAGCTTTTTACAAATTATTGCTTTTCCCGATGCAGGGACGTTCATTGTTGAGGAGTTCTCCTCTAGTAAGACCCAGGAGAACTGGAGCTCCATGGTGAAGTCATCATCACCATTATGCATTTTGACGAGCATAAATTACTGAGCAACCATATTGAAGTACTAAAAAGGAGGATTCCGCGCCACGCGTATCGAAAGTGAAGCACAGTAAGTATGCCGGACCGTTTTTTGTAGAAAGGAACCCTTATGGTGCGACTCAGTCTGTCTGTCATGGAACTGTGCTAGCGCCCTGAGTCCGTTACCGAGCGACGATCAGAGGAAAATCCACTTGGCAGACGCCTGTACCGTAGAGCGGTCGGTATTTTATTATTTAGTAGCCGTTGCCCGCGGCTTCGCCCTCGTGGATGTCGGAATTTATCCCACGGGAACCTACTACCGGAATAATATATCCTATGTGTTAATCCAGGTTATAAATTGTGTGGCAAATTTCATTCAAATCCGTTCAGCCGTTTTTGCGTGATTGAGTAACAAACATCCAAACATCTTCACAAACTTTTACATCTATACTGGGTGTAATTTTAATCACCGTTATCCTCTTAAGGGGTCATTGTACTCATCATTATAAACAACTTTTACTATGGGACCAAACCTGAAATCGCGAAAAAAAAATCAGCTGTTCAGTACATTTTGACGAATTATGCGAACATAAATGTATTGAACAGCTGATTTTTTTTTCGCGATTTCAGGTTTGGTCCCATAGTAAAAGTTGTTCATAATGATGAGTACAATGACCCCTTAAGAGGATAACGGTGATTAAAATTACACCCTGTATAATAAAAGAAAGTCGTTTTAGTAAGGGGAGCGCGCATTGCGGTGCGTTTTTCTACCGCATAATATGTGAAGTATGGAATGTCTTTGAAGTGCGCGCACTGCGGTCATGCGTTTTGTTACTGTAGGCCCCGCCCAGTGCGGCAGAACTACCGGAAACGCACCGCAGTGCGCGCTCGCTCTTACACTATTTATAACTCGAGAACGGCTGGACCGATTTGGTTGAAGATTGGTGGGGAGGTAGCTTAGAACCAGGAGACGATATATAGGAAACTTAAGAAAAAAACCGGTCAAGAGCGAGTCGGACTCGCGCACCGAGGGTTCCGTTCCGATTTCTGAAAAAGTGTGCTACTTAGAGACATCGTTTTATTTTTCCTGTAATCTTTACATAAACTTCTATCTGTTCCTGACGTCACAGCGGGCCACACACCACACCGCGACCGCGCGCTGCCCCCGCCTCACTCGCTCGCCGACACCTTGAGCGTGCGCACACATATTGTCGGTCGTCTCCTATTGTAATCAGTACCTACCTACCTCAAGAAGTCAAGAAATACAGTCATCAACTAAATCAAGTAGTTTCATTATATAGTCAAGACCACCAGCGGCACATCTGGAGCTTGATATTCACCAGTTGGTCCTTCGAATTAAAGAAGATCGCCGTTTGTGTGCTACGCACGCGCCTCCTGTGGACTTTGGACTGGCCGTCCGTACCGCGAATAGAAACCGGATACAATAATTTCACATTTTTGTCTTTGCAAACTTCGGAGATAAGGGGATTCCCCCCCTTATCTCCGAAGTTTGCAAAGACGGTATTTTTTTTACATTTTTCATCAGAAGTCGAAAACTATACGGCCTAAAAAAAAGAAAAACAATCTTTGTGCAAACAGCGCTCTTTTATATAATACCCCACATGCCCTATTAGTAGCCCCACTTTGTTTTTTTAAGACCCCTTTCAGTCCTTGTTGCAAAAAAAATATAAATATTTTAATTTCTTTCTTATTTGCAAAATAATTGGGTCAACGTCATCTAAAACTATTCTAAATTTCAAGTTGATAGCATTAGTAGTTCTTGAGATATTCAGCTGTGACAGACAGACAGACCGAGTGACACAATAAGGGTTCCTTTTTTACCATTTTGGTACGGAACCCTAAAAACGGATAAAACGGGCTTAACAACGGCTGGACCGATTTAGATGAAATTTTGTGTGTATATTTGAATGGTTTTCTGGATGGTTTGAACACTTGGACCCCGTAGGTGGCGCTGCAGTCGGGTTGTAGGATCGTTCAGACAGGACGTCTGTCGGGTCCGCTAGTTTATAAGTAATAGGTATTAGTAGGATTTCTTGGTGACGTGCGACCGACATCATCCTCCTGCGCTGATGTGCTGTCGGTCGCGCGTCGTCGTGTTCTATATAGCACCACATGGCGACGCTGACGTCAGAGGCGCGTACGTTGATATAGTTCGATTCAAAACTTAATGGCGGCTCGGAAGTTAGCTGCGAGTGCAGAGCGTGCACCGTGCAGGTACTTAATGCGTTATTTCTTGGTGACGTGCGACCGACATCATCCTCCTGCGCTGATGTGCTGTCGGTCGCGCGTCGTCGTGTTCTATATAGCACCACATGGCGACGCTGACGTCAGAGGCGCGTACGTTGATATAGTTCGATTCAAAACTTAATGGCGGCTCGGAAGTTAGCTGCGAGTGCAGAGCGTGCACCGTGCAGGTACTTAATGCGTTATTTCTTGGTGACGTGCGACCGACATCATCCTCCTGCGCTGATGTGCTGTCGGTCGCGCGTCGTCGTGTTCTATATAGCACCACATGGCGACGCTGACGTCAGAGGCGCGTACGTTGATATAGTTCGATTCAAAACTTAATGGCGGCTCGGAAGTTAGCTGCGAGTGCAGAGCGTGCACCGTGCAGGTACTTAATGCGTTATTTCTTGGTGACGTGCGACCGACATCATCCTCCTGCGCTGATGTGCTGTCGGTCGCGCGTCGTCGTGTTCTATATAGCACCACATGGCGACGCTGACGTCAGAGGCGCGTACGTTGATATAGTTCGATTCAAAACTTAATGGCGGCTCGGAAGTTAGCTGCGAGTGCAGAGCGTGCACCGTGCAGGTACTTAATGCGTTATTTCTTAATCAAAGATGCTTACTCAATTAAAATTTAAACGACAGCTATTTGGTATTGATGTAATATTTTGTAAATAAAACGACATTGTGTCTCGAAACAAAAACATCAACGTTTATTTAAGTAATAATGATCTTTGCGACGCATACATGCCGCAACAAATTAGCACACGCGCATCAGCACTTCAATATATCACTATTTTTAAAATGGTATCTCAAGAAGTGCTAAGTCGCGGGCGCTCAGTCTCGAAATCTCGCTCGACCGAGATTGTCTCCCCACGAGAATGAATTTCGAATAAAAGGCTGTCTGTGACGTGCCGGATTAATGCAGAAGTAGCAGTTTCATGCAGAAAGCCTCCTGGAAGTCGCCTACTGAGGAAGTTCTTCTCTCTCTAGAGTTCTCTGGTAGCTTGGACTCTACCCCCGTTGCTGGAGGGCGCCACTTTATTTTTGGAAATGCAGTCAAAACCGCTTACAACGACTTCGAAGAGACGTCGGATTACAGTTATGTAAACAGAAACGCTGGGATCTCAAAATTTCGTCGTAATTACTGTCGTTTTGACTATATTAAAAATGGATAATATTTTTGTGTTCACCAAAAATATTATCCGTACATCAAAATACTGATCGTGCACCAAATATTCCTGAATGTTACACAAAACACCCGCGCGTCCGAAACTTCACATTGGTGAATCATTTGGGTTAGGTTAGGTTAGGTTAGAACAGTGACCCTTAACGCGCGACGGCGAGCGAGCGAAGCGAGCGGTGCCGCGGCAGCGGCCGCCGATCGCCATATCCAATAGATGCTCGTTATGACATATTTTAATGAACATATTTTGGTGCACATTCAGTATATTTGGTGGAACACAGGCAAAATTAGGTAAATGAAATGGGAATAAATTGAAGTACTTTTAAATACCATCCATTTAAAATCACATAAAACCAAAATATGGGTTTCACTTTCAACTTATACCTACTACCTTATATGATACAGTAGGGATAGTTGTTTTACCTCACGAAAGCGGGCGAGCCATACTTGTATGTATGTGTAAATGTTACATGCACATTGTCTTTGTGTGCGTAAGCTCGGGAGCGCGCTACCTGCAGTACGCACACAAGAGCGCGTGTCTGTACGCATTACATTTACAAGTATGGCTCACACGCTTTCGTGAGATAAAACAACTGTACAATAAATATTTTTATTTTTTATAAACATATCAAGTGGGTGTCAGGCCCCGCACAATAAAGAGTTTCTTAGTTGCGATGAATATTTACGCATGCACTTTTTATCGACACCAAAAATAAGTTTGTATTTGAAACATTTTTTTTGGTATGGCACCTAAGGTGTTTAGTAAAATTCCTGATGACATAAAAAACATGATATTTTAAAAGTTAAAAAAAGCTCTTACTAAATTAATAATTTGTCATTAAACTGTAGACGAATTTTTGAAGGACCAATTGTTATAATAATGTTTTTTATTGTTCCGTACATCAGAAGGAAAAAACGGAACCCATATAGGATCACTCATGTGTCTGTCTGTCTGTCCGTTTGTCACAGCCAATTTGCTCCGAATCTAATGGACCGATTATGTTGAAATTTAGTACACCTAAGGATTTCTGTGACCCTAATGTACAGCTAAAGTAAATAAATGAATTGTCACTTTTAGGGAAGGGGGGATAAATAAATCGTTTTAAAGTTATTTGAGAAAATAGACGAAAATTTACCATTCCCCCAACTTATGTCGGAAACTACTGAGCCTATAATTTTGAAAAAACCGGCCAAGTGTGTGTCGGACCACGCACAATGAAGGGTTCCGTAGTTGAAAAGAATTTATCCCAAAAACAAACTTAACATTGGATCCCAAAAAAAAAATATTTAGGTAATGTCAAAAATTACAAATTCACGGTTTTCACACTTTTTCCTTTTGCTGGGAGACTGCTTCTTGCCAAATTTCATTATTCTAGGTAGGTCAACGGGAAGTACCCTGAAGGTTTTGATTTACTTGCGACAGTTACGAGTATCAAAATGTGTCGCAAAATGGCCGTATTTCTTTATTGCGTTGACATAGACGCTTGATTTTTTTAGAAGTCTAAGGGACAATAGACTTACGTATTTAATATTAATTTCAACTCGATGTCTCCACGCGTCCTTGAGAAAAAGGTTCTTGACAGACTGAGAGACTTGAACATTTTTTTTATGTGATATAATTACAAATTAACAATTTTCGGACTTTTTCCTTTATTTGTGTTGTATCACCTTGCTTCATACCAAATTTCATGATTCTAGAACAACGGGAAGTACCCTATAGGTTTTGATTTACTTGCGAGTATCAAAATAAGTCGCATAAATGGCCGTATTTTTTTATTGCATTGACTTAGAAGCTTGAGTTTTTTAGGACTTCAAGAGACCACAGACTTACGTATTTGATATTAATTTCAACTTGATACCTAAACGCGTTCCTGAGAAAAACGGTTTTGACAGACTGACAGACAGACGGACAAACAAGTGATCCTATAAGGGTTCCGTTTTTTCCTTTTGCGGTACGGAACCATAAAAATACAGAAAATAGGTAGGTTAGGTAGTTCTATACCTGTACATTATTGGAAAACCTATAAGTCCGTGGTCTTAAAATAACATGTTTTTCAACTATAATGTTAAGTTTGTTCTTGGGATAATTTCATCCCAAATACACGCAATTGGCCGGTTTTTTTTTTTACATTTTGATAATATGACTATTTATTGATTTTATTTTATTTTCTTTCATGTATTTAATTAATTTAAAATATTATTTTTTATAAGTTACATATTCTAATGACACTTAGGTCCGTATTACAGAAGGAAACTCGAGCACTGATCTTTGTTTAAATCCAGTTTAAAACTAGTTTCAACCAATCAAATGGCTTGAATCTAGTTTTAAGTAACGCTTGAGTATTGAGGGACGTTCTGTAATACGGACTTTAATGTGTCACTTATATTACGAAAAAACATAGCACATGCGTATTTATGTCAACACCTATGTTTCACAAATAAACTGATTGATTGATTGATACTATTTTTCGAAAAAACTGTGAAAAACAAAGTTATTTCTGAGGTTCTAACCGAAAATATCTCAAAAACTATTGACCTTAATAAGTCACTTGGAAACATTATAATCTTTTGGGACAACCAACAACACACTCATGTGCCGCGCGGTTCTGTCTGCCTACCCCGCAAAGGAAGGCGTAAAGTTATAGGTACAAGTAGTACCTACCTACAAAAATGTAGTTTTTATACACACTTTAATCAAGATACAACCTGACACGGTCCTGCAAATTGCAAAAAACCCAAAAAAAAATTGAATTTCGCGGGCTACACAGCGCAATCACCTTAATATTACGCAAAAGGATCCATAAATCGAAAAATGTTCACAAAAAACACCCAATATTTTTGAAAGACCTAACGACACCCCGAACAGTGAAATAGACGAGTAAAAAAAAATCAAGTGTGTTTTTTCGACGCGCTGGGCTGGGATGTATGTACTCTGTTGTTGTTAGGTTGGATTCTCAAAGCTCGGCTCAACACCGACAGTTGAAAATCCCGCCGCGATATTTTTACGTCCGTGCGAACGACGGCTTAACCTGCAAGAGAGGTCCCTAAACTTTTCAATTACTGATTTGCATATTTCAAAGGGAGATTTGTTAAATGAGCTTAAACAGATCGATATCTCTAAAAATGGTGGTTTTGATGGTATTCCTCCAACATTTATTCGTATGTGTGCAACTGCTTTGATAAATCCGCTGTATATCATTTTTAATAAATCTTTACAAGAAGGCACTTTCCCGGAGTTATGGAAGATAGCTAAAGTCACGCCAATATATAAATCAGGAGATAGAGAGGACGTCTCAAATTACCGTCCTATCTGTGTTCTTAATTGTTTTTCTAAATTATTTGAAAGCTTTATTTATAAACACATATATTACCACTTTAAACACATATTAAGTCCGAAGCAACATGGATTTGTCACAGGTAGATCTACAAACTCGAACCTCCTCTATTACACAAATTATATTTGTGAATCTTTCAATTGTAAAAAGCAAGTTGATTCAGCTTATACAGATTTCTCCAAAGCTTTTGATCGTGTAGACCATTTGATACTACTAGCGAAGGCTCAAAGCCTAGGAATACATGGAAATCTGTACCGTTGGCTCACGTCCTACTTACTGAATCGCTCACAATTGGTCACACTCAGTGGTTATGATTCTGTTCCGTACCTGGCAACGTCAGGCGTTCCTCAAGGGTCCAATTTGGGTCCACTTTTGTTTTTAATATTTGTAAATGATTTGTTGGACCTAATTAAGAGTGAATGCTTAGCTTATGCTGATGATATAAAAATTTTTAGACGAATATCTAATCATAGCGACTGTGAAATTTTCCAAACAGATGTTGATACTATTCTAAACTGGTGTGATAAAAATTTCATGTCGTTGAATATTAAAAAATGTCAGGTTATTACATTTACAAAAAAGAAAAAGAGTTTAATACTATATAATTACCACATCGAGAGAACTATTATTGAGAGGGTTACAGAGGTGCGTGACCTGGGTGTGATATTTGATTCTTCTCTATCTTTTAGACCTCACTATGATTAAATGCAGTAAAGCTAACCGTATGCTATCATTTATACTTCGAACTGCTAAACCATTTAAGCAGGCTAATTCTCTGGTAGTTTTGTACTGCTCCTTGGTGAGGAGTATTGTTGAATATTGTTCATCTGTATGGTCACCAATCTATAATGTACATACAGACCGTATAGAGGCGATTTATTAGGGCTCTATGTTCAAAGCATGGGTTACGACGTAAAATACCGGAATATGTTGATCGACTTCGTAGATTCTCCCTAGCAACTCTGGAACATAGAAGGTGGATGTGTGACTTGTGTACCTTATATAAAATTGTAAATTGTTCATTGGATGGCCACCTTGTTGATTATTTAGATATAAAAATACCAACTCGATCTGTGCGTATTCCACAGCTGTTTAGTATTCCCCCAAGCAATAACAATGTATCTCAGAACAATCCTTTGCACAGAATGTGTAAAAATTATAATACTATTTGCTCACAGGTAGACATTTTTCATGACAAATTCGGTGCTTTCAAATCTTTCTTGCTACATTACAACAGTATGTAACCTTCTTAGTCAACTTAAGCATTATTCGTATTTTATTTGAGTTATTTTTTTTTTAATTATTTGTTCATGTTATTTTTTCTCTCTCCATATTTAAATGTTTTAAATTTTAGATTTTTTAAAAAGTTATAATTAACGAAGCATTGTTTATTTTGTAAGTTGTGTACAGTTGTAATTGGACTTCAGGTTCACTCGCTGTTTACTAATAAGGCCATTTTTTGTATTTTTTTAATCTGTTGTCTGTATCTGTACCTATTGAATAAAAATAAAAATAAAAAAAATGTTTTTAACATTTTATTTCACAACTTTGTAGGCGTGATTACAATGTATAGTATAGGGCCAGTTACTCGAATACGTGGCCAACTGCGACAGTGCGTCACCTGAGCTGATTGGTTGAATGCTTTATCAGCAGGGAGTCACAGCTGCCGCATGTCAGACGATCAATGGGACAAACTTACGACCCAGCGGGTCCCGCTTACTGGCAAACGACATCGCGGCAGGCCCAGACGGAGATGGCGGGATGAGCTGGACTGGACTCCTTTAATAAACATTGGTCCTTGGCAGCTCTGGACAGAGAGAGGGGGAGAGAGAGTGGGGAGGGCTTAGCCAGCAGTGGGACAATAATGGCTGGTAAAAATAAACCCCAGCAGTTGACGCGCGTCACAATTTGTCACATTCATTTCGCGATAATATTCATTCGAGAAACTGACCCATAATCATGATAAATTACAGCTTTTTAGTAAAGCGGGTCTCTGAGTTACACCGCAGACAGACAGACGGACTTGGCGAAACTATAAGCTAAACTCGTACATTCTTATAATCTAAGTTGCTTTAACAACCCTTACCCTTATAATTACCAACTGAACTATAAGGAGTGGGCTGTGTCGGCCGGTTGGTAGGGATGTGGCAGCGCGGGCAGCAGGGCGCGCCGCATGTAGCCCAGCGCGGCCGCCGCGGCCTGCGCGGGGTCGCGCCCGGCGAACGTCAGCTCGGGCGAGCAGCCCGCCAGCGTCAGCACGTGCAGCGGCTCCAGCTCGCCCGCCTCCACGCGCAGGCGCACGGCTGCGGCGGCGGCGCCCAGCGCGCTCGTGGGCGACTGCGCGCGGCCCCGCTCCAGCGCGTCCAGCGCCGCCGCGCGCGTCTCCTCGTCTGCGACAAGCGACACCATACAAATATAAAAAACAGGAGAACTGGCAAGCGGGCGAACCTTTGTCCGCGCGACATGCTCAGTATGAGCCGTTCATAGTGAGATTTCCGTCTCCGCGAACTAGTGCACTTTCGACTGTGACCGTGACAATTTACAAGAATGCCGTGTTGTTCAGTGGTTTCTTGTAAAAACCGAAGCCATGTAAATCATGGAATCACTTTCCATGTGTAAGTACAAGTATTTTTGATGTGTATGTATGTGTGCGTGCCTGCACCGTTAACGATGTTGTGTCGCAAATTCAGTAATAAACTAGCATCCAATAGTAAAGGTGGTTTTATTCGGTAGCTGACAGATAACAGCCCGCAAAATGTTGTTAACGAAAAACTATTAGGATTTTTATTTGATTACCGCAACACACCACATTGTGCAACGGGCGAACGCCCTGCAAAGCTTATGTTCGGCCGAAATATAACATCTAGACTAGATCTGATACTAGAAAATAGTCATAACAATGAAACAAATAACGCTAATTTAACAACAAAAAGAACAATAAACATAGGCGATAGGGTATGGTTAAAATGGTACATAGCTAGAAAAGAAATATGGATTTTAGGAAAAATTATTTAAAAAAAAGGTAATCGCATGTTCGAAATATTAGTTGAGGACCATAATGTAAATTGTAGTAGGCATATTGACCAGATAAGAAAATATACAGGTGCAACCGTAACGGGGAGCGAGACGAACGGCGCACGTGCTGAAGTCGTGAGCCCCACGCACTCAGCGCCGCCGCGCCCGCGCTCCCCGCCGCCGGCAGAGGCGCCGCCGCCACAAACCATACCCTCTGTTATAGAAACACAGGCTACAGAAGGCGAGGGAAATGATATTGAGGAGGAGGATGAGTGGGCTGAGGCTCAAAGTGAAGTCGATGCTAACGATAATAATGTTGCTGAGACTAATCAAGAAGTAGGTCAGGATCGTGGCGATCGATCTCTTGAACCACAGCCTACAAGACCGACTCGTAGTTGTAGACGTAGGATTAATTATAAGGTTTAAATTGTAATTGCATCGCACACCACGCATTTGAATGTCTAGATTGAGTTTGTAAGGAAACACACTTAAAACGGTACGCGTTAAAGGTGCCTATATTTCTATAGATTGGTAATAGTGAATGATGTAGGATGCGTAGTGTGCGACCAGCCGAGAGTGTGTCGGCCACGCGTCGTTTATAGTTATGTAAGTCAAATTATTATATTTTTTAAAATAGTGTCGGAGGAGTGATGTGTATGTATGTGTGCGTGCCTGCACCGTTAACGATGTTGTGTCGCAAATTCAGTAATAAACTAGCATCCAATAGTAAAGGTGGTTTTATTCGGTAGCTGACAGATCAATTTTACCGTATTTGTCTTTAAAATCATGAAAGTGACAAAGGGAAAAAGTGGAGACACAGAGTTCCGATACATTTGAACATACTGGGCTGGGCTCCTTCGACACGAGCACACTCACCGAGGCCGGCGGCGAGCCCGAGGTGGTACTCGGCGATCTTCTGGCCGAGGTCGGGGCGGCGCGGCGCCTCGTCGGCGTCGCTGTAGCGCTCCATGGCCTTCTCGTGCGCGCGCACTAGCGCGTCCTCCTGCGCGACACCACTCGTTAAAACTTCTACAAACAAAGCTTATTGCGGCACTGACTCATGCTCATTTTGCTCATACATGCATTTTACACCTCTGTCTTTTATCACCCTTTTTTAACCGACTTCCAAAAGGAGGAGGTTCTCAATTCGTCAAACGTTATTCAACTAAGTGTGAAGTGATAAGAAAATTTGCTTATTTGTTATTGTTACACTAATATGTAATGAGTTTAGAATACAAAATAAATATAATAGCGTATTTTACTCTGTGGCATGATACAATTAGACATTCCGCCCACCAAAGGACTTGTCCTTTTAATGCTTTTAAAATAACGTTAAAGGCTCTAAACAAGGTTAAGGTAAACTCTGCATGTTACGAAAAAATAAAACAAAACAATAGTTTGAGTAGACCGCCCACCGTTAAGACTGGGCGCTAAAACTAAACAACATAAGAATTACAATGTATAAAGAAAACTAATTCATCTGTTAAGGATTAACATGACATGCTCAAAATAGATACTTTATTTAATGGGCGTTTAATTAGTCCATTCTTCGTTTTCAGTGTAAGCACTCTTGTAATTCCGTCTTGACCCGGGTGCTTCTGGATAACTCTACCTAACAGCCACTTTGTTGGCGGTAAGTTGTGATCTTTAACAACCACAATGTCATCTATCTCTATGTCCGGTTTTTCTTTTGTCCACTTGTATCGTTGGTTCAGACCAACCAAATATTCTTCTGACCACTTTTTCCAGAAGTCATTCACCATTTTCTGTGTCATCTTCCATCTTTGAATTCCGGTTACATGAATGTCTGATAGATCCTCATCTGGAATGGCTACCAATTGCTCTCCAATTAAAAAGTGGCCAGGAGTTAACGGCTGTGGGTCGTTAGGATCTTCACTCAAATATGAAATTGGACGAGAATTAAGACACGCCTCTATCTGGCTTAAAACTGTTGATAATTCCTCAAAAGTGAGAGTAGAATCTCCGATTACTCTCTTCAAATGTGACTTAGCAGACTTCACGCTCGCTTCCCATAGTCCACCGAAGTTAGGGGCGTGTGGGGGAATGAAATGCCAAGTGGTTCCATCATTGGCTAATATTTGGGCAATTTCTGTGGGAAGCTTTGATTTTGCATTATTCAACATCTCCTTTAGCTCTCTATCGGCTCCCACAAAATTGGTACCATTATCACTATATAAATCCACACACTGGCCTCGTCGTAAGACAAATCGACGAAATGCGGCCATAAACCCTTTTGAAGTTAAGTCCGATACCGCCTCGATGTGTACGGCTCTCGTCGACATGCATATGAAAATGCATATACAGGGTGTCCCGTAAATAATGGATCAAACGTAAGGGGTAGGTAGCTTACCTAATTTCCAACAACTAATTTGAATATTAAAAAAAAAACCGTTACAGTAACCAGGATATTAATTTTTTTTCGAATTTTACGATTTTGTCTTCCAGAATTAAGCTTTTTTAATGCTGTCGCTGCAAATGATGACATTTTTAGGTATGATTTTTATTTAACATTTCTGAATAGCTTACTAATGTTATAAGATACCATTTTTTTGAATACCGTTTTATTTGCCTTAGAAAAAAAATCTTGAGTTGAAAAGTTTTTTCTTTACGATGTTAGGACCAAAATTGAAAAAATTCTCCTGTAAAAAAAATGTATGACACCGAAGACCACCATTATTTTAAAAACTTGTACATTTAATAAGGTTTGCAAATTGGTATAAAACTTACGTCTAGTCTTTATCGTTACAAAGATATTGCTATGAATGTGATGAAGACAGAAAATAAATTAAATTGGTACTATTCCATTTTTTCATTTTCGTAATGGCTTATGCTTGAATGCTTGTAATCGAAGCAGGTAGTTAAGCGGCTAGCATATTCCGACCCGATGACGTCATCTGTCCGGAATTTGGGACCGCTACCTGTGGCGGAGTTGCACCTCAGTCAGCGTGAAGGGGATAGATAGCGCCGCTTTTGTATTTTTGGTAAATTGGTATGAAGTTGTACATTCTAGTCCTTGTCGTTACAAAGATAATTGCTATGAATCTGAGAGGTGCTCCAAATCAACGTTAATAAAAAAAATAAAAAAGTGTGTACATTTAAACTTTTTCTTTAAAATGTGTAACTGTAGCATTTCAGAGGCAATGTTCATTGAATTATTGAGGCGTATGAAAAGAATTAGGAGGCCGTACTAAAAAAAACAGTTAGTTCAAATAAATCGTTTTATTTGGTTTTTACAATAAATGTTCGAATTGCCTTCCCTCTACAAGAATGCAAAGTCTGCATCTCCTAATAAAGGAAGCTCTTATCCGACGGACAAAACGGCTTTGGTTTATTTCTGATGCAGCAGATTGGATGCGCTGTCGTAATTCTTCTTCCGACGTTATTGGATTCTTGTAGACCCTGTCTTTTAAACATCCCCAGTAAAAAAAATCTAGGGGATTTAAATCCGGAGATCGCGGAGGCCACAAAATTGGTCCTAATCGGCCGATCCATCTGTCCGGATAACTTTCATCAAGGTGCGCCCTTACTGCCGTCGCATAGTGAGCGGGGCACCCATCATTTTGCAACCACATTGCTTGCCGTACGTCTTCTGGAACGTTTTCTAATAACCTTGGCAACTCATTCCTTAAAAAATGGAGATAATATTCGGCGTTTAGAGTAGCTGGTAGTTCAAAGGGCCCTATTATTTGCCCATTGATTATTCCCGCCCATAAATTTATTTTAAATTGATGTTGGCTCCTGTCCTCTCGCATCAAATGTGGGTTTATCAGCTGCCAACTGTGCAAATTATGCAAATTTAAATATCCATCTCGGCGGCATGAAGACTCGTCACTCCATAAAATCTTGTTAAAAAACTGCGGGTCCGCCCGAATCATTCTAAGCATCCTTTGGCAAAATTCTATTCTTGGCTGGTAATCACGCGACGTCAGCGTTTGAACACGTTGCACGTGATATGGGTGCAATCGGCACCGTTGTAGCACTCGATGCACCGTCGATCTAGAAATTCCTACGCGTCGCGCTATGACGCGAACGGAGACTGACGGATCTTCCTCGATTTCTCGAAGAATGACTTCGTCATTAACTTGTCGCGGTCGTCCTTCACGGGTACCACCAACTCCGGTGCCAAGAATTCTTCCCTCAAGAAGCGCGTTATGCACTCTAATAAAGACGCGATAATCGGGATAACGAACCAGGTTCGGGTATCTTTCACGGTACAATCTTGCAGCCGCCCTGGCATTACCTCTTGCTTCTCCGTAGATAAAATGCATTTCGGCGTACTGCCGTGGCGTGTACTCATAACGAGGCATTGGGCTGAATAAGGTTTCAGCGCTACTGCACACACGTACAAGCACACACAAACGAATGTTTTCGGAGTCCGTAGGATCGCCAAGTCGTTTGTCCAATACGCAAAGAGTTCCAAATCGATAGGCAAAGCAAAGTCCAAAAACACAGCACAAGTCAAATTTTACAGAAGAAAACACCGAGCCACTGACCGGGAGCGAAAGTTGTCTGACGTAGCAACTCGAAGAGAGACTAGTTACAACTAAACTAATAAAATCAAGCAACAATGAAGCCTGTACGAGTGAAGGGCGCAGGAAAGAACAAAAGAACCTGCGCAACTTCATACCGATTTAACCGATTTACCAAAAAGCGGCGCTATCTATCCCTTTCACACTGACTGAGGTGCAACTCCGCCACAGGTAGCGGTCCCAAATTCCGGACAGATGACGTCATCGGGTCGGAATTATGCTATCCGCTTAACTACCTGCTTCGATTACAAGCATTCAAGCATAAGCCATTACGAAAAGGAAAAATGGAATAGTACCAATTTAATTTATTTTCTGTCTTCTTCATCACATTCATAGCAATATCTTTGTAACGATAAGGACTAGACGTAAGTTTTATACCAATTTGCAAACCTTATTAAATCTACAAGTTTTTAAAATAATGGTGGTCTTCGGTGTCATACATTTTTTTTACAGGAGAATTTTTTCAATTTTGGTCCTAACATCGTAAAGAAAAAACTTTTCAACTCAAGATTTTTTTTCTAAGGCAAATAAAACGGTATTCAAAAAAATGGTATCTTATAACATTAGTAAGCTATTCAGAAATGTTAAATAAAAATCATACCTAAAAATGTCATCATTTGCAGCGACAGCATTAAAAAAGCTTAATTCTGGAAGACAAAATCGTAAAATTCGAAAAAAAATTAATATCCTGGTTACTGTAACGGTTTTTTTTTAAATATTCAAATTAGTTGTTGGAAATTAGGTAAGCTACCTACCCGTTACGTTTGATCCATTATTTACGGGACACCCTGTATATCCCTTATATGACTTTGAACCTCTTCCAGGTGAAAATCTAATGTTGACAAATCCAGTGAAATCAACGCCAGAAGCCTTAAAGGCTCTCGAAGGCTTTAGTCTGATTTTTGGTAGCTGACCCATGAGCTGTTGATTGTTCTGACGCGAATATCTTATACATTTGATACATTCTCGGTAGCATTTTTTGACCCGCTCTCTGGCTCGAATTATCCAATATTTGGATCGTAAATAATTTAACATAGTTTGTGGGCCACCGTGCATAGTTTTATAGTGAGCTTCAATTATTAATAGCTTGGTCAGGTGGCTATGACTAGGCAAAATAACGGGGTGCTTTGTATCGAAACTGACTTCGGATTCTTTAATGCGACCACCAACTCTTAACACCTCATTCTCATCAACAATGGGGTAAAGCGTTCGTAGTGGACTCTTGTTATGAACAGATTTTTGAGACTTTAACTGCTGGATCTCTTTGTTAAAGTATAGTTTTTGTGTTTTTATAATTAAATTTCTTAATACTTCTTGCATTTCAGTAACAGTTATAAATTTTCTATCTTTTGGTCTCTGTGTCTTTGGTAACTTAAAATTGTTTATAAATCTTTTACAGTAGGATAATACTCTCAACATCGTCGTTAAACTTGAAAATTTTGTCCAAATACAATCTTCTTCGTTTGTTATGACAGCAGTTAAAGTCTTGATGGGTCTTCGTTCTTCAGTAGTGGAAAAATGCTCGTTATTTTCATAATTATCACTGTCACGCAAAATTTCTGGACCATGCCACCACAGCGTCAGACCAGCCAGCTCTGCGCCTTTTATTCCTCTCGATCCAAAGTCAGCCGGATTATCGTGAGTACCAATATGGCGCCACTGATTGGGGTCAAGCATGGTATGAATTTCTGAGACTCTATTACTCACAAATGTATTCCAACGACTAGGTTCTCCACGTAGCCAGGCTAATACAACGGTGGAGTCTGACCACGCATGCAAATTTTCTCTAGGCACTTGCATAATTTGTGAAACTTCAAAGATTAATTTGGTAGCAAGCAGAGCCGCACATAATTCCAATCGCGGAATACTGATTTCCTTTTCAACTGGAGCCACTTTGGTTTTGGCTGTCACTAAATTAACACGAACTTGGCCAAACTCATCTTTGACCTTTATATAAACAGCACCTACGTAGGCTGCTTGAGAAGCATCTGCGAAGGTATGTAGCTCAACTTTATCACCTTGATGTGATTGTAACCATCTTGGTATGACAATATTTTTAGCACCATTCTTTGAACAACTCAGGTGTTAGATTCTCATCCCAAGATAATTTAGCCTTCCATAATTGTTGAACATAAATTTTTGCTGACACAATCACAGGTGAAATCCAACCCATAGGATCATAAAGCCGGGCAATATCTGAAAGGACTTTACGTTTAGTAACAGTCTCATTTAATTCAGGTAAGTGCAACGTATACTCAAAATTGTCTGTGGTTTTGTTCCAGCAAATGCCTAATACTTTAATCATGTTATTGATTTTGAAAATTAAAGCTTGATCTGATCTTTTACTCTCTTCCTGTATATGATTCATCAGTTTGTCACTGTTGCTACACCATTTCTGCAAAAGAAATCCTCCCGAACTCATCAACTTATTCATCTCTTCAAAGATCTGTATTGCTTCGGCTTCCGTTTCACAGCCGGTGAGCAGATCATCAATGTAATAGTCTTGAAGGGTAATTTTTGCCGCACGAGGAAAGTTAAATTCTTCATCTTTGGCCAGCTGTTGTAACGCTCTCACAGCCAGGTAAGGGGCACAGGCTGTCCCAAAAGTTAGTCTCAATAGTTTGTAATGCTCTATAGGTTTATTAGGATCTGATCGCCAAAGAATTCGCTGAAAATCGGCATCTTCCTCGTACACGCGAACTTGTCTATACATCTGAACTAAGTCCGCCAGTATACAAAAGGGGTGACGTCTCCACCTCATCAAAATATGTCGTAGATCTTGCTGTATCTTAGGACCAACAAGTAAACAGTCGTTCAATGAGACATTATTTACACCCTTGCAAGACGCATCAAAAACTACGCGAACTTTGGTAGTCTCTTTGTCCTCTCGCACTACGGGATGATGGGGCAGATATATAGCTTTTGAATTATTTATTTCTTCAACGTCTATAATTTGCACCATGTGGTTTTGATTTCTATACCCGTCGATTACTCTTTTATACTCTTCATACAACAATGGATTTTTTAACAACTTCTTTTCCAATAATTGAAATCTGCGTAAGGCTATCTCCTTTGATTTTCCTACAACACATTTTGGATTAGCCTCTTCAAACGGTAATTTCACTACGTATCGTCCTTCATCATCTCTTATAGTAGTAGCTTCAAACATTTGTTCGCATTTAATTTCTTTCTTTGTAAATTTCTTCATAATTGCATCTGGCTCTCTTTCTATTTCCCAAAATTTTTTTAGTAGTTCATCTTCGCTTACTCGTATGTGACAGTTGATCATCTGGGAATTTACCAAGGCTGATTCCTGTCTTACTCGACCCGACAAAATCCATCCAAATCGTGTCTCTTGTGCTATTGGACCCTTCCCTGTTGGATGTCTCATAAAGCCTTCTAGAATTATTTCTTCATATACTTCAACTCCCAAAATCATGTCGATTTTAGCAGGTGATCCATAATTTGGATCAGCCAAGTGGACTTTCTCTATATCTAACCAATCTGTTATTGTGGTTTGACAAGTAGGAAGAAATGATGTCAGTTTTCTCAGAACATATGCATCGACTTTTGTTGAATAATTTGCATTGTGAATTGACTCCACACTAAGTGACACCATGTTCTTTGATCTGGCTAAACTGTCTCCAATTCCAGAGACTAGACCATTAATGCACACTCTCTTCAGGCCTAGTGACTGTGCAGTAGCTTCAGTGATGAATGAACCTTCTGAACATGGGTCGATTAGAACTCGTATAACTTGTGAGTAACCATTTGTTGAACATGCTTTGACTACTGCCGTAGCCAATAGCATCTCTCTCTGAAATTTCTCTGTAATCAAATGGGCTACCACTTTCTGCTCAGTTTCTTTGCTCGGTTCTGGGTTAGAGTTCGTTGCGTCAATTTTCTCGGAGCTGGACGATGAATTTCCAGCTAACTCGGTTCTATCAAAATGTAGCAGTGTGTGATGACGTCTGCCGCAGCGACGGCAGCATGTAGACGATCGGCATTCTTTTACTGAATGTGTGGGTGCAAAACAATTGAAGCACAGTCTCTTTGATTGTACAAACTCTGATCTCTCTTTAGGAGACTGCTGTCCGAATTGCTTGCATTGATAAAGGAGGTGCTGACCATTACAACTCGTACAATTTGTATTTGATCGTTTATCATCTTGCGTGGTAGAATGAAAAACTTTCGGTTTAGTGGTATTAGAGTGCGTGTTTTGAGACTTAGTTGTAGGTTTGTTACCACTTATCATCTCTAGTGTTCGGAATCTAGTCTCTAAAAACTCAACAAGTTGTTCCCATGATGGTAATTTCTCTGGATCTAATTGACTAACTTGGATTTCCCATAATTTACGTGACTCTAAATCAAGCCGTGATAAAACCAAGTAGTTAATGAAAACATCACAAGAACTGGTACTAATTCCGATGTTTTCCAATGATTTGAGAGATGATGTTGTAACATCTAGAAGTTGTTTGATTGAACTAGCTGAGTCAGTGACATTACGTTGTGAAAACAAGCGTTTCATAATCTCGTTGCAAATGTAACGTTTATTATTATAGCGGCGAGTAAGTTGCTTAAAAGCTTCTTCGTAATTTGAGTCCGTGGTTGAAAAGTTCTTGAGAAGGGTCTCCGGTTCGCCCGTGAGACTACTCTTTAAATAGTGCAACTTTTGCACATCACTCAAAGTTACGTTGTGGTGTATCAACGATATGAACATATCGTAAAAGGTTTGCCATTCTTCATATAATCCAGAAAATTTCGGTAGTTGAATCTGTGGCAACTTAACTTTAGTGCTTGATAGACTCGATTCATCAGGTTTGTTAATTTGAGAAGAACAAGGCATCACACCATAAGTCTTGAGATCGTCTTTTATCCTTGTCTTATATTCAGTATAAATCTCTTCAAATTCACAATAAACATCATCTGTGAAATAGGGTAGTTTCGATTTATCTTCTCTTTTTACACTTCCAACTATTTCACTATGTACGTTCGCAAAAACTTCAAATAGTTTTTCTAAATTTTCTAGTCTCGCTTCAATATAAGATGGTTTGAGTCTCTCTAGGCGTTTTTTTATAATTGGAATAGGCCTTATTCATATTCTCCAACATATCCTCTTGCTTCAGTAACAACTTCTCCATGTTTTTGTACTCGACCAACGAAATCCACTAATTTTAAAGTTTATGAGAAGTATGAACTGTTTTCTAATATAAGTCACTTCACTCTATTAAGTCACATAAGATTTTGAAGAAATTTTACAAGTCCCTTTTTTACGAATTTTCTAAGTCTTTTTCATGTAAAATTATTCTAAGTGTTTTTTGTCTCGATCTAAGTCCTGTTTAACACGATTTTTTTCTAAGTGTTTTTTACGCAAAATTATTCTAAGTGTTTTTTGGTTCGAATTTTTCTAAGTCCACGATTTTTTCTAAGTTAATGTTCACTCATGATATTTTTACAAGTCCAAGATACGCACTTCACTTTGTTTGTCACACTTTTTTATTTCCACTAGAGATGGGCGTTGAATGAACGGACTAGTTAAATCAACCGTCGACGGAGCGTCGACGGTTCAACGGTTCACCATACTTCGATGGACTAGTTGATTTCGTAGATGGCTAAACAAGAAACGCTCATAGTTCATACCAACGCGCAACGCGTCGACGACTCATAAACTTAGTCGTCTTATACAACTCGTCGACCGTTCGTTTCCTTCAACGAGGCCACTCGTTGAAGTCGTCGTTTAAACTAATTTGAACTTTAAATACTACGACAGAGCGTTCATATTTGAATGAGCACAATAACGAGTTACGAGAAATCAGCTTTATTTTGGTAGAAGGATGCCAATATGATAATTTAACGAGTGCGAAAGAAATAGCTACGTGCGGCGCGGCGTGCACCTGCACTTGCAGTTGCGTAATAATAATTTTGTTTTGATTTGATGGCTATTATACGTAATTGTGCGCAAGGTTAATCAAAAATACTTACCTAATAAATATCTGAGATCTGATTAGTGTTAAAAACTAAATACACAAACTTTAATACACTAATCACAACACAGATTGTAAATAGTGAATTCATTAGGTAGTAATAAAGTGTAATATAATCGACAATTTCGTAAAAAAAATAAGATGGCACACTATTACAATTCGCGAAATTTATTTAAAGCAAAGCAACTAACTAGGTATTCGTAAATCGTACCTTCGACGCTTGATTTAACTAGCCCGTTCACTAGTGATGAACGTCTTCATAAACCGTCAGTCTATAGAGTTAAACATGTCAACTAGTCGACGAAATCAACTAGTTGATCGACTAGTTGACGAACAACAATAAACGGTCTAGTTTCGTTAACGCTAAATACGTCGACGACCCATCTCTAATTTCCACTTTACTCACGCACTTCCCTGGTTTCGGCACCATATGTCAGCACTGTACACAAAATAAAACTCCACACTGCTATTGAACAGAACTCTTTTATTAAAATATTAATGGGTCTTACACTATTAGCGGTAACGAAACCATAGCGCGAATTTAAACAGATGAACGCCATCTAGGGAGCTATGCGGAACTAAAACTTCAACTAAGTGTGAAGTGATAAGAAAATTTGCTTATTTGTTATTGTTACACTAATATGTAATGAGTTTAGAATACAAAATAAATATAATAGCGTATTTTACTCTGTGGCATGATACAATTAGACAAGAGAGATGTGTTGATATCCGAAATCAAACTTTATAAAGAGAACAGCTAATGTAGAGAGATGTGTTGATATCCAAAATCAAACTTTATAAAGAGAACAGCTAATGTAGAGAGATGTGCTGATGATCATATTTGTTAGAGTCGCGAATCTTATTTTGATCAAGATGCAACCTGACACTGACCTGCAAATTGCAAGATGCAACCTGACACTGACCTGCAAATTGCAAAAAACGCAAGAAAATTTGTATTTCGCGGCTACTACTGCGGATCCCCTTAACATAATATTAGACATGACAACTACTCCACCGACAAGTAATTGAAGTTCCCAAAGAAGGGTTAGTCGAGTTCACCTCATTGAAATCTCGGGTGACGCGAGCGAGGTTCTCCCGCAAGTAGGAGTACAGCTCCTCGGCCGCCAGCTGGCGCGCCGTCTTCTTGGTGGTGGAGGTGGCGGTGCGCTCGTGCTGGCCGATGCGCGCGCGCACCGTGAAGTGGCGCAGGTGCGGCGGCCCCGTGTCGCCCACCAGCTCGTACTCCACGCCGGCCAGGCGGTACTCCGCGCACAGCTCCTTCAGCAGCGCCACGTAGCTGCGCGCGTCCGCCGGCGCGCACGGGCCCATCTGTACACGTCGCGACAATTACTACTTAGTGACTGGCTCGAGTGCGCACTTGCCCACTTGGTCTAGTACTGTGCTACTCAGTGTGACAAGATAACATTTTGCTTGATATAAACATAGGTCCAATATTACAAATTAATATAATAATAACAAATGATAATAAGTACCTATTTTACAATAGAGGAAGTGCGTCTAGATTGGTGCCCGCCCCCGTCACGTGGCGAGAATGCGAAGTGTACATTGGTGGCGCATTGTGTACGTACCATGGGCTCCGCGTGCGCGCTGGCGGCGGGCGCGGCGTAGGGCGGCGGCACGGCGTGGCCGCGGCGCGACAGCTGCTGCAGCATGAGGCGCGCCACCTCCTGCTTGTACATTGGTGGCGCATGTGTACGTACCATGGGCTCCGCGTGCGCGCTGGCGGCGGGCGCGGCGTAGGGCGGCGGCACGGCGTGGCCGCGGCGCGACAGCTGCTGCAGCATGAGGCGCGCCACCTCCTGCTTGTACATTGGTGGCGCATGTGTACGTACCATGGGCTCCGCGTGCGCGCTGGCGGCGGGCGCGGCGTAGGGCGGCGGCACGGCGTGGCCGCGGCGCGACAGCTGCTGCAGCATGAGGCGCGCCACCTCCTGCTTGGCCTCCTTCTTGGAGCGCGCCGACGCCGTCACCACCGCGCCGCACGCCACGCAGCGGTAGTCGAACATCGCCTGGTGCTGCGGGCCCGTCTGAAAACGATACGTCATCAACAGGGAACTTTACCGCCAATTTCTCCCGCCAGAGGGCACCGTTGCACTAGACAAATTAAATACACGACTGCCTGCCAAAAAACCAACTAAAAAGTAAAGAACAAGTTGTGCTAGGTAATCTACAAAGCGAAAGGGCACTCATAGACTCCCTGACTAAACATAGTCAGGGAGTCTATGAGTGCCCTTTCGCTTTGTAGATAAATAAAACCATACCATATTAAAAGATTACCATATTAACATATAAATAAAATTGTCATTGTTGCCGGCGGGCCGTTCTGTGGAACTCTTTTTAATCTAAGAGATCCCCCGACCGCAATGACAATTTTATTTATTACACCGCAATAGGTAAAAAGAATTACTTAAATGAAACAAATGACAGATAAATTATGTGATAGATACATGGTGCTCCCATATTTGGGTCGTTCTTCTTTTTTTCATCGACAATGATGTCCCCTCCGAAAAAAAAATTGTTTTTCTTCCTAAATATTCAGTTTCACAAAAATTCTTGCTAAGTAATAACAGCCGCACGGGTGATCCATCAGGTTAAAGCTATGATTCCTGTGCTGTTGCTCGTCGAAGATTTTGTTCGCTGTACAATATCCGACTTTTAAGTGATGCGCCAAGTGAAGATTTGATTCGATTGTGGGCGCTTGCATGTTGTCATGAACCTCCGTGACAACAAGTTCAGTAGCAAACAATCCGCGGCCGGGCCCAACCGAACGTTGAAGACTGATGGCAACATCGAACTTGTCGCGAATAGTTTGCGCGATATTCCGTCATAGTCAGTCCGTGCGTAAGAGGGCGGCTGCTCTAGGGCTCCCAAAAACGATTGTGCACGAAATATTGAAGAAGAAGAAGTAGCAAAAATGCCCCACTTCTGACTGCAAAGATACGTATCTCAAAAAATCGCTAAAAATGAGTATAAAAAAATGATATACTTCCGGTGATCATCCTTACTGGCGAACACATTAAAAAATTGCTCTGAATATCAATTCAAGGGCAGAATACCTGTAATATACTAACTTCTGATTTAGTTTTAGAATAGGATTAAAAAGCAATTAAACACTGTACTACCTCATTTGCGATTGTTTGATAATAGTTATTATACTAGGTTAATAATAACATATTTAAAAGTATTATTTTACATGATTACTTATTACTTTACAAGATTACTTTGTTTAAGTCATTTTGCTCGTCATTTTACACGTGCAGCCTGTGGACTAGTTATAGTTTGCGTGCTTATAGCGATCTACGTGTCCAGTATAATAATGCACTCAGAATACTGTCGGGGCTGCCATGGCGTTGTAGTGCGTCAAAGATGTTTGCGGAAAGGCATATTGATGGTTTTGCGGCCATCATACGCAAAAGAAGCGCTTCCCTGTTTGCTCGTCTTCGTGGCAGTACCAACACTATCTTGAGTTTATTCTCAGATAGATGGGATTCTCCAATGCTGCGTCATTGGATGAAACTCCACACTCAATAATTTGTAAGTCTACTAACACTAGTTTTTAAGACCTTTGTTACTAACACTAGGGGCGTATGCCTGACATAAATAAATATAATATAGTATAATAATTGTTTAAAGTAACGCTTACTGGCTGAATAATCTATTTATTTTGTAAAATAATTACGGGTATTACACACGGACGGCTATGGTAGGTAAAAACCGTACATTGTAAAACCCTAGAGGACAGGACGTGAGAGGCTGAACCAGGATGGACCCCAATGGATCAAGCCCGGTTTGGAGCACACAATATAGTAAGAGAAGACCCGTTCAAGTGGGCTATAGACTCCTTCCAGCACTATAAGTCCGCAGGACTGTATGGCATCTTCCCAGCCCTACTGCAGTAGAGGTTAGATCTTTTGACACCATGACTAGTGGAGATCTATCGAGCCTGCATAGCACTCAGATACATATCTCTCGCATGGCGTGAAGTGAGAGTCATTTTTATACCCAAACCTAGAAAACGCGACTATACACAAACCAAGGCTTATAGGCATACAAGCCTCACATAATTTTTACTGAAAACCCTCGAGAGACTCTGTGATAGACATATCCGTGACATACCTCTTCAGGTAAAACCACTTCATAAACAACAGCATGCATCCACTGGTAGATCAACGCCATCTGCAGCGCACACTTGCACAGTGTAGTTTCCAAAACTAAATGCGCAGTGGACCACAAGTGCTCATCACTGGTCGCCTTCATTGATATGGGGGCGCCTTTGACAAAACCACGTTCAATAGCATACACATAGTATTATACACACACATAGCACAGACATAGTATAGACTCGACACTGAGAGGCTGGATCACCGACATGCTCAAACTGCGAGCTGTGCAAGTGACAGTGAACGACACCACAAGGAACATCGTGACAAAAAGAGCTGCCCGCAAGGGGCCTCTCTCCGCTGCTATGGAACCTGATCATAGACAGCCTCATCAAAACCCTCAATGACAAAGGATGCTTCACCGTAGGCTACGCCGACGACATAACCATAATAATAAATGGCATCCATGAAAATACTTCATGCGACCTCATGCGCCAAGCTTTGAAAATAGTAGATGACTGGTACAACCAACATCAACTATCAGTGAACCCTACAAAAACCGAGCTGATTCTCTTTACAAAAAAGAGGAAGTTGACAACACTACAACTACCGCGTTTCTTTGGAACTACCCTAAGCCTATCAACTGAAACCAAATACCTGGACAAACAGCTGAATTGGGCGAAACATACCAACTACATTACCACAAAAGCCAGCATATCCCTGTGGCAGTGCAAGCAACTGCTCAGCATGAATTGGGGGATTAGCCCTAAGGCTAACCACCACACCACACACTCCACAGTAACACAGCACTACAGCTGGCAGCTGGCTGACTGGCTATACACCACAGTAATCACATACGGCTCACTAGTCTAATGGCCCAGGACAGACCTGAGCATAGCCCGAAGAGATCTCGAGAAACTGCAGCGGTTCGCTTGTGTAGCAGTAACTAGCTGCATGAGAACTACACCCACTGCTGCTCTACAGGCAATGCTTGGACGTGCGTGAAGAGGCGGCCCTAGCCGCCTTTAGGTTCAATCTAACAGGAACCCAAGAGTCAAGCACATACGCATAAAGGAGGATGCGATCAAATGACAGCCAATGATGGCATCACCATGCGACAGAGTTCCGAAATAACACTACTTTCAAAATCTTTCTTTCTTTCAAGAGTTGACAGTATACACCTATGGATCAAAGACCGACTACGGAACCGAAGTCGGAGTCTTCTCACACTATCTCAACATAAACATATCCAGCTCGCTGGGAGTATTTAACACTGTCTACCAGGCAGAGTGATACAAGCGGCTTACGCCATATCCTAGAAGCCAGGAGAGTTACGCAGTGCCTCAGTGCTCCAATCCTTACAGAAAAAGTACATTACCTAGAGATTAATACTAGAATGTCACAATGCAATCGAACGAGTGACGGTATCTAATCGCAACACAGTGACACTGCAATAAATAAAAGGACAAAGATGAGTAACGACGCAGCTGACGAACTAGCTAGGAGAGCATTATCCAGCACGTGTCTGTAGATCTGAGCCAATCGTACCTGTTCCCTTCAACTAGTTACGCAGCTGGCTACAGGAGTTCACCCATACACAAGCGGAGAGTTGGTGGTCCTTGACACCAGGCTACAGACAGTCCAGGGAGGCTATTTATGTAAAGATTACAGGAAAAATAAAACGATGTCTCTAAGTAGCACACTTTTTCAGAAATCGGAACGGAACCCTCGCGGTACGCGAGTCCGACTCGCTCTTGACCAGTTTTTTTATGGTCGTTAGAGTAGTAGGTATTGCATGATTGAAAGTAGAATATTAAGAAATACTGCACCTGAAAGAATATTTGGAGCAATTTCTAAGTATGATAGCCAGTAAGGATGGCAATCGGAGGTATGAAAGAACATCGGTCATATTTCTATAGAAGCTGGACCTGAGTTTTATTTTCAGTGTACAGAAGCAAATTATAGTGAGATTTGATTGTTTTATGTAGTAAACACCATCCCTTTCGAAAATAATATCTAAATAGCCAAGATATTTCAATAATGCAAAAAATACTTTTGAGGTTATCGGTGTCCGGAAATCAAAAGCACAGAATAATCGTCACAAGCGGTACCTAGTTATCAGTCTGTAAAACAATGCCAAGGTCAAACAACAGAAGGAAATCCAAAACAGTACAGTACTTATCACAATATTCACACTAACAACAACAACACAACAACAATGCGAGATCGCCGGGTGCAAAGACTACACACTACAGTATATTAGTGTCAAATTGACACCCGTTGTAATTGACAGTATTGACACTGTCAATCCATGGCGCGCGTCGATGACATATTATGACGTTCCGTTGTACACAATTGAACAAAATGCTGATACTTACTATGAACCCACATAATTATTTTTATGACAAGAATCCAATACATAATAAAAACAGCACTAGTTGGTTTGATACACAAGTATATAGAATTGAATTACATCTAATAACGTGAATAATTATAATCTTTGAGTACTAAATCATTTCTTAAGCAAAATGAATCGTCAAAGGTGCGTTCTGAACATGTTATTCTAAATAATTTGCAAATTATGCTATTAAAAAAAAATGTGTTTGTGCTTTTTTTTCTGGCGACTTAAATATCTATTTCTTATGTTTTTTAAGACTTTAAAAAATACTAGATTTTTACATATATATGGCATATCTGTACACCACCGCCTCGTAGTCAGGTACGATTTGACCGTCCTTCTTTATTAATATTCATTTTTATCTATTTTTTGAGATATTTTGCTCAGCTGTCGGACGTGGGGTAATTTTCTATGGACGTTGCAACTTCTCCTTTCACTCCTTTAAAATTAAAATTGTGCAAGCGCTAAAGCCCAATGATTACAATTTGCGCAAAAGTTTCTTCGAGACAACATTGTAGCGATTTCGTACATTGAACACAATCTTTTGGAGTGATGAAGCCCATGTTCACCTAGTTGCAAATAAGCAAAAAATAAGCAGAATTGCCGTTATTGGTCACCTAAAGGACAGAATCCACGTTTAAAACATCAACAGCCTCTTCTTGGTCCCAAAGTGACGGTTTAGTGTGCATTGTCAGGCAGTGGAATAATCGGACCATATTTTTTTTTAATTATCGAGGGCAAGCCATTACTGTGAATGGCGTTTCTTATCGGCGCATGCTTAACGATTATTTTTAGCTAATAATGAGATCATACAGAACAATACCTACCTCTATTGAAGCTCATTGCAATAAATTAAAAGGTATAGGTACGAACATACATACAGTCCTCTCTCTTTGTAGTAGTAATAAGTAGCTAGCCGCCGCGCCAACCGTATTAAATATGATGTTAAGATATTCTCTAAGGTAGTTGCAAATAAACACCATCGAAGACAGATGCTTGTTTCCTTGAGTCAACTATTCGCTGTCTCGTCCTTTCAGCTGCTAACATAAAAATAGATAACTACCACGAAGTGCAAAGTTCGACGGCTCAAGTCACTGCGTCGGCGTCGCCGCCGTCACCCTAAGCCGTCACCACTTGACGCTGGCAGAATAGTCGACATCGGCTCAGTTGCCAAAAAGGAAAAAAAAAAAAAAAAAAAAAAAAACTATTCGCCAAACTAAATTGAACCTTATCGTACACAACACCCTCAAAAGCTAAAGCAACAGTTGTTCTGAATTTCATGTCACAATATTAACATAAAACATGATGTGTCGAAAAAAAAAGCTTTATTTGGTTAGTTTATGATAGGATTAAGAGGTTAAGGGTTGTAGCACGAATCACGATGTAAAAAAGTATGACAAAAAAAAATCAAAGTATATCATACTTTGGTTATACGTTGTTAAAAAAAAAAAGCTCTAAGTATCCCAAGTAACATTTTAGGTTTTAGAAAGGTTCTGAAAAGGTTCTAGAAAATTTGTATGGAAATCTGCTCGTAAGTCTTAGTAGTCTCAATAACGTTATATTAACCTTCTAATAACCTCCTGAGTGCTAAAAGGCCCCACGTTTCAGAACCTTTCTGAGAGCTACAGCAAAACCTATAGGTCAAATCCAGAACCATTTTGAACTACTTACACAGAACCCAATTATACGAAGTTTCAAAATGGCTAGATGTACCTAAGTGTTATATTCATAAAAATTATAAGTTGCTTGCAGAAGTCAGGAAAAATCAAAAAAATAGTGCGACAGGCACTTTATCGTGAAACTTTAGGATAATAGTGCTGTATACAAGACGGGCCTTTCGTAAGTTAAAAATGTAGAAGATATTTTAATGAAATTAAAAATATAAAATTAGGTGGTTGGTAGAAAGATGCATTAAAAATAAAACTTCTATTCATATAAAAAACATATATTTTAAATCGTATAGCACAAGTTACTTAATTTTGCCTTATTGAATTAAAATATTGCTTTTTGTTTCGATTTTTTTTTATTTCAGTGAAAAAATATGGCTGCCGTTAGGAAATTACTAGAAAGCATAAAAATCAACCTTTTCAGAACTATAACAGCTAAAAGCTCTTAATGTTTGCCAAAAGAAGAGCTAAAGGTAGGTAATCTCGAGGAGCTACTTAAAACAACAAGGCAGTTTTCGCAGCTTTACGGTTATCGCCAGATTTGTGTGGGGTAGGCACCACTAAAAAGTGAAAAATAAAAACTTTTTACAAGAAAAAAAAACAACCGACTCCCAAAAAAACACTACAAAGTGAAAAATAACTTTAATTTCGGAAGTCAGTGTCTTTGATTTTTTATTTACTTTCGTTTTCTTTTCGCCACAGACTACCGAAATTAAAGTTATTTTTCACTTTGTAGTGTTTTTTTGGGAGTCGGTTGTTTTTTTTCTTGTAAAAAGTTTTTATTTTTCACTTTTTAGTGGTGCCTACCCCACACAAATCTGAATACCACTCTGCAAAATAGATTCAAGTACCATTAAATCATTTATAGTCAGAGTGCACCTCATGACAATTCCAATAAGCCCAAACACGGCTAGGATACATTGTTTTATTACTGAGTTCCGATGCCTGCCTTCCGGCTTCTTCATCAGAACGGTTCGATGGTACCATTTTCATCAGAATCATTTATTTAAAGCTTCGTCGTAGTCGCTTAACTATTTTAATCGAGATATCTTATCGCCACCCGTGAAATACTTATCATCGTTGAGGAGTTCCCGTGGCCATCTGTGGTCTTCTTCATCAGTTCCACTTCACCAGATGATACTTTCTGAATGCAAATGCTTGATTTGTTGATGAAAATACCAAAATCGCTATATGTATGCCTATAATATTTGAGGAGTTCCCTCGATTCCTCATGGATCCCATCATCAGAACTGGATTTTGATAAAAATGGGACCAATCTGGAAGTATACCCTTTCAAATAAAAAAATATTTTTCCGAATCGGTTCATAAATGACGGAGTACTGAGGTAACAAACATACAAAAAAAAAATACAACCGAATTGAGAACCTCCTCCTTTTTTTGAAGTCGGTTAAAAAAATAAAAACTTACCCATGTATTAATTATTCGTAAGAAATGTTTACGTAGTGCGTAAAAATTTCTAAAATTTTTCACTCCGTTTTTATGATATCACCCTGTGTCGGTTCATTTTGTAAGACAACGTATGCTTTGAAGTTGCGGAGACAGCTGACATTTTTTGAGGGTGACTTTAAAGCTTTAAATATTCTTGTAGGACTTTAATCATGCCTTCAGCTCATAAACAATAGCTTATTGGTTTTGGTTTTCACCACGCACTCCTAATTTGTTTGCCTAAACAACTCTAATATAGCTTAATGGTTTAAGGTTGTTTTAGAAATTACTTATAAGCGATTTCAAAATTCCATAACTTTATGGTTGTTATATCAAAGTTAAAAATTAAGCCTTTAGATCTCACTTTAGCATAATTCTAGCCTTTCCAGAACTTAATCAGGAGTTTACGACAACTATAAGATCCTAGGACTATAAGCTCTTCAAACACAAGTCAAAATAACGTTAATTTAAACTCAGCGGCTCCAAGGTTGTAATAGTAAACAATTAGTTTTAGGACCTATTAATCATTCTCAAGTTCTTAATATGACCAGCTAGCAAAGCATTAACCTTTTTACGACCCTTATAAAACCTAAAGGCATTTTTTAAAACCTAGGCCCGAATTAAATGTTACTTGGGATATCTTTATAGTAACTTACTATTCATACACTTTGTTTTTACTACTTACTTCACTTATACAGAGAGATTGCATGAATGAAGGAAGATCATACAATAAATGTGTACAGTGGTCAGTGTGCCTACCTGAGATATACACTCGTATTCGGGAGTCTGCCCCATCTTCACCATCATCTCCTGCAGCACAGTCACAGCTGTCTTCATTGTGTCTGAAACAGTACAGGTACCATCTCTTGTACAATAGTAGCAACAAGCTCCATGCTCTGTGTTTGAGCTAGAAATCTCTACTAATAGATATGAGAATAACGTAACATCAGCCCTCAAGGGTTGGGCAGAGGTGCTCCTAAAGTACACCCACATCCAGATGTGAGAATGTTATGTTAGGGTCAGTGGGTCATCATAGCACGCAGGGGGAACATCTTGCTATTTATGTATTGAATTTGAATCAAATACATGGTACCTATTTACTGAAGTCTATGATGTATTGGTCAGCAGAACGTCATAGGGTCGAACTGAACAATTCAGTGACTACAGTACTTCATCTAGCGACACAACAGCTGCAGTATTACAGAAGTTTATTAGAAACATACCTGCGCGTAGATGTGGCGGATACACGTACTTAGTGCTTCAGAAGCCGGTTAAATTATTGTATTTAGTGTTCATAAGTTCTATATAATTATTTTGTAATCTGTTTAACGACTACTAAGTGATTGCGACGCGGTCTATGTAACGAAAACATCAAAGTCCCTTTGAATTGATAACAAAACTCTGAAATAATAATCAAAGTTTGACAAAGTATGTAGGAATAAATATTTTTCAGTTTTTCACCATAATAATGATCACAGATACCTAAGCTAAAGTCACTGACAAGCGACAGCTGACACCTGATGACACAGAACAGAAAAGAAAGAATAACTCTGTGGCATGGACCATAAAAGTACTCTGTGCATGGACGGTCCATGATGGACCTAATATACAAACTGGACTGAGCTCTCATACCAAAAACACGAGCAGAGAGAGATATGTCACATTGAGGCAGTTTATCTCCTTCTAATAGGGTGACCAAACATTTTTATGACAAACAGGAAAATTCGTTTATACAGAGATAATTTGCGTCCGGTTGACCCTAAGTGATTTCAAATTATTGTTTGTATTACAAACATATTGTAATTAAATAATATAAAGAAATAGACCTTTTTCGAAAGCTCCTTTCTGAACATTATTGTGTTCTATGTCGGTGTTGAATCGTGTACCTACCCATGTTTTTGAGGCAAGAAGGAAGAACTACAATATTGGTGAGACTCGTCTTGTGGCGAATCATCAAATTTGATCACGTAGGTATACGTGGCTTATGATGAAGTAGGCATGTAGAATCTCGTTCTGTGACCACGGTACTTTTTTGCTCTTTTTTCGTTTACTCTACAGAGCTGGTTTGGGTAAAAATGTAATTGAAGCAAAGGGAACTAAAATGATTCTGGAATTACATCCAACCATATTTGTTGAATTTCTTCTTTGGATGGAAAGCTGTAACCAACTTAAAAATAATTCTATTTCAATCATGCGTACTAAATACAATTTGTACGTGCATAATAAATACAATTTGTACATAAGTACAAATTGTATTTATTATGCGCCTAATATTAATAGTTTTAATCAGAAACACACTACTTATAGCTTTTGTAGACAGAAGACACTACTTCTATCTACAAAACGTCTAGAGCATGGTTACACTACTTAGACTCAAAATTGTTATTATTTAGTAACAATTTTAAGTCTTTTATCGAGATTTATTTAAATCTTTGTTATTCCTTACAAGTTCCTTACCTGTGAAATTAAATGCCACAACCAGCATAACATTCACTTTTACATTTCTTGATGCAACACTTTCTCACCATTTTCGCTATCTAAATTGAAAAAAACCGCCATGAAACCATTGATTTCAGTGTTACCAGAGTAATTATATGATAGCTACCAAACATTAATCAAAATTATATTATTTTGATTATTTTCAAATCAAATCAAATCAAATCAATCTTTATTTGTGAACATAAGTACAAAAAGGTGTTATTTATACACTTCAGCTGATCTGTATGTTCGGCCAATAATCGGCATACAAATATAATATTAGTAAGCAGGTTATTTTTACTATCATAATTAATAAAGTCTAGGATAAAAGAAATGAAGCAATTGAAAAAATGTCATGAGCCGCATAAAATAAAGTAAGTAATTGAAATATATTATTAATTATTATGAATGTCAAAGAAAATTAAATTTAGTCATAATTTGTCATTTAAAAAGTCTTCAATTGAGTAATACGTCTTTTCAACTAGAAACAGGAACAACTTTTTTTTAAAATGGCTGACATTTTCCTCACTTCTGATACACTTTGGCAATTTATTGTATAATTTTGGAGCCATTACGAAAATACTGTTCTTGTATAAAGCAGTTTTAGATCCAACAGTTTGTAGCCGGTCAGCTCGACGCTGACTACCTACTCGGTCAAATTTATACATATTATTTTTGACGAACATAGATGTCTGGTATATGTACAATGAGGGCACTGTTAAAATTTTCATACTTTTAAAATATTGTTTACAGCTGTCAGTGGTTTGCAGGTTACAGATCGCTCTAATACACCTTTTCTGACACTTAAACACCATATCTTTACCCGAGGCGTTTCCCCAAAACATAATGCCATATCTTAATGTTGAGGCTACTAGACCATGATATGCAGTTAGTACGGTGTTTCGATTGGCCGTTTTACTTAGCATACGCAGCGCATGAGAAAATTGGTTTACTTTACTACATACTTTGTCAATCTGGGTATTCCATTTTAAAGTGCTAAAGTGATTTTACTCATGGAGCTTATTTATAAAATTATGACTATGAGATACAGATTGTAAACCTATAAATAAAATTATTTAAAACTAATCTAAATGCTAAAAAAATTATACGTAACTTATTTTACCTACTTTTAGTTGGTGAAATTTTTCTACCATCTTTATCATTTTTATCTGTTGGCAATTGAGCAAAAGGGACAAACTACTCAAGTCGGGCTCTCTCTCTCGGCTCGTTTTGCCTCAGCTAAGATATCCTATCGAAAGTAAACCTAAAGTGCAATACTTAAGGTTATTTTTTGTATGATACGATTTTTGGAGAGCTCAGTCCTGTTTATATAGTATCTCACGAAAGCAATAGTATATTAGGTCCATGCTCTGTGGTGATCACAGACAAGACCACAGAACACATACACTCATAGATTATCCTGTAAACGTTGTAAAGTGCCTGCGCGCACTGCCGTGCGGTGGAATGCGTTGCGTTGGTTCTGCCGCACGGGGCGGGGCCTACGGTAACAAAACTCATGCATTTTTCTCACCGCAGTGCGCGCACTTCAAAGACATTCCATTCTTCACAGATAATGCGATTATGCGTTAGAAAACGAAAAACTCAAACCTCATGATTTCATGAAATCGCTAGATTTTTGCAAACGCGACAAGCGCGACCCCGTTTGCCAGCTTGCAACGCGTTGGTTCGTGGTTGCAAGTGCGACAATCGCGACCCCTTTGCAACCTTGCAACGCGTTGGCCTCGTGATTGCAAGTGCGACAATCGCGACCCCGTTGCGAGCTTGCAACGCGTTGGCCTCGTGGTTGCAAGTGCGACAATCGCGAACCCGTTGCAAACTTGCAACACGTTGGCCTCGTGGTTGCAAATTCGACAATCGCAACTCCGTTGCAAGCTTGCAACGCGATGGCCTCGTGGTTGCAAGTGCGACAATCGCGGCCCCGTTGCGAGCTTGCAACGCGTTGGCCTCGTGGTTGCAAGTGCGACAATCGCAACCCCGTTGCAAGCCTGCAACGCGTTGACCTCGTGGTTGCAAGTGCGACAATCGCGACCCCGTTGCGAGCTTGCAACACCGTTGTAACGGGGCAGTCAGAGTCAACTCCTTTTATTTATATATTAATGTAGATGAAGTAGGTAAAGATAACTGCGCGTTAGCATCCACAATAAATGTGCTAAACAAATTGTGTTGACAGAAATTAAATAACAATATTTGATAGGGAATGCTGTGTTTCTTTCCTTTGATTTTTATTACTGATTGTCAAAATCATATATCTGATTCTCTTGCAGCGCTCCGAAAGCCGCTCGGGCTACGACGGTGCATCGGTGATCTGGGTGGGCAATGCGGCACTGGTGACCTCGGCGGGCAACACGGTGCGCTGCCTGATAGGACACACGGCGACTTGGGACGCAACAGTTCTATGAGTTCGAACAGAATCAGCAGTAACATGTACAGGAAAGCGAGCCATGCGGAGTGCATCAGCAAGTCGTGCGTGAATTGAGGGTCGGGTATGGTGATGACAGGAGGCGTGCGCGCCATGCAGTCAGCACGCGAGGCGAGAGGCGCGCGCGCGCAGGTAGCGCCGACCCCAGTAAAGCAGCGAGTGCACGAGCAAGATGCACGAGTACAGGATCAGCACGCGGAACACGGCGCACGCGGCGACGGCCCCTGTGTCCACGGGCTGCACCCGGGTCCGCCTCATGCCCGGCGGCAGTCGCGGCAGCCCGCCTGTTTTCCGCAAATGCGATTATTGTCTATAAATCATTGTTCCGAGACGTGGGGTTATTTAAGTGGGTTGTATGGTTTTGATCAGTGGGTTGTATTAGTTAGGATCTCCCTATTTAATTATTATACTCGTTCGTACTCGTTGCTAGGGATGACGGTTAGGTTCGGCACCACAGAACACTAACTATCACAGACGAAGCTAACTATCCCTCCTTACCTATTCGGCACTTATTTAAAGAGTTTCAGATATATTACGTAAAATCTATGGTAAATAGTTCAAATTCAGCCGTTCAGGATCGTTATACTTATTATTATAATATGGTGAGATTATTGTGTTAAAATGATTCAGTTCAGATTCAATTGTCATAAAAAACGTATTGAATATGTTTTATTATGATTCCGGTACCAAAATGGTAAAAAGGGACCCTTATGGTGTGACTCAGTCTGTCTGTCTGTCACAGGGATATCTCAAGAACTACTGATGCTGTCAACATGAAATTTGGAATAGTTTTGGATGACGTTTACACAACTATTTTGCAAATAAAAAGAAATAAATATATATATATGTTTTTTTGAAACAGGGACTGAAAGGGGGTCTTAAAAATTCGAGGTGGGGCTACTAGGGCATGTGGGGTACCTACCTATCATATGAAAGAGCGCTGTTTGCACATTCTCAAATATATTTTTATTTTTTTTAGGCCGCATAGTTTTCGACTGTTGATGAAAAATGTAAAAAAAATAACATAGCTGTGGGTGTTAGGTTTCAATGAAACTAATTGGTGATCCCTGGTATAGATCATAGGTCCTGTACAACCATACAGCATAGCTATCATAGAATCACGTGTTTGACAATGTAAAACCGTAGGTACTTGGCGTTATAAAACATGTTGCACCAACTTACGTCTATCGTATTTAGTATCTATCTTGTAGTAAATATTTTTCTTAGAATATTTCTCGTCCACGTCCGGGACAGGAACTGTGACACCGCTATCGCATTTCTCTCTAATGGATAGTCCTCGAGTTACGTGCGGGTGCGGCCGCTTATGTGCGGGTGGAACAACAGCTTGAAGTTAGAAGGAAGCAGTAATCCATGGTAGTGTTGTACACGAACAGTAAATAGGTTGCCATATGAAGGCATACATTAATAGTTCGAAGTAATTTCAAGTCGACCTAAATCGATCAATCTCAGGGGCATTGAATGGAACTGCAAAGTGCTATGTAGTGCCGCAAACAGCGATGCCGTCCGCGAAAAAAGACCAGTCGCTTATCCAAACAACTCTTAATAAGACTAGTCGCTTTTCCAAACAACTCTTAATAAGACCAGTCGCTTATCCAAACAACTCTTAATAAGACCACAGTCGCTTATCCAAACAACTCTTAATAAGACCAGTCGCTTTTCCAAACAACTCTTAATAAGACCAGTCGCTTATCCAAACAACTCTTAATAAGACCACAGTCGCTTATCCAAACAACTCTTAATAAGACCAGTCGCTTTTCCAAACAACTCTTAATAAGACCAGTCGCTTATCCAAACAACTCGTAATAATACCAGTTGCTTTTCGAAACAACTCTTAATAAGACCAGTCGCTTATCCAAACAACTCGTAATAATACCAGTCGCTTTTCCAAACAACTCTTAATAAGACCAGTCGCTTATCCAAACAACTCGTAATAATAGCAGTCGCTTTTCCAAACAACTCTTAATAAGACCAGTCGCTTATCCAAACAACTCGTAATAATACCAGTTGCTTTTCGAAACAACTCTTAATAAGACCAGTCGCTTATCCAAACAACTCGTAATAATACCAGTCGCTTTTCCAAACAACTCTTAATAAGACCAGTCGCTTATCCAAACAACTCGTAATAATAGCAGTCGCTTTTCCAAACAACTCTTAATAACCCCAGCTTATTACTGTCCCACTGCAGGGCAAAGGACATAACACACACACCACATGGACACCACATGGGACATGTTGCTACGTCCTGCAGTACCGACGGCGCAGCTGTACGTGTCCTGTTTGTACCACTCTACGAAGGCTGAGGACATCGTAGAGTACATACGGGTGAAGACCACCTGGACCTTGAGGGTGGAGAAGTTGGAGGCGCGCCATAACACCAATTTCAAGTCGTTTGTGGTGCGCGTTCCGACTCACCATTTGCTGACCTTCCTCAAGGAAGAGTTTTGGCCGGGCGGTGTGCTGTATCGGCGTTTCCGCGGCCAGCTACGCGACACCTCGCAGCGTAACACGACGCCGCGCGCCGTCACTTCGTGTGCAGTAGTTTTTTAAGTTTGTTAATGTTTTAATATAAGTATTGTATTAGTTTATTATTTTGTAATTTGTGTATTTTATCTATGGGCCTTAGTTGCCTGACAATAAAGGAATTATTATCATTATTATTTTTATGTCTTTTACACATCTCGGGACCCTGGGGTCCCGGACCTTTGGAAGGCGTACGAGGGGCCGGAGCCAACTCGCAGAGGACAATTTTAAATGACGAGGCGGCACCAGCCGACGATTATCCCTGTATGCACTATGCAATTGCACCCAAGGACAACCCCCGGTTGGTGCAGGACTATACTCAATATCTTTATTACTTTACCATAATGTGTACTTAGGTGGTATAGTATATAATTGAGATCATTATGGAGGGTCCATATCCATAATGATCTCAATTATATGTAGGGCACAGCAAAAGGGTAGGAGAGAGGAAGCCCTGTTTTAGGAGATCATGGATAATTATTATTGCTATATTATTTAATTTAATTTATTATTACTCGTATTTCTAAGTATTTTAATTTCATTATTGTTTTTGTTATCCGGGGGCACGGGATTGCCCCCGCCAAGACGAGCCAAGCGAAGCGCAAGGGCACTACCTACCTTTTCTCGAAGCACTTCGTCGTTTTTTTTAACCTTCTTAACTTGGGTTTGGATTATACCAGATAAACAAAATTTTCGGGAAATGATGTCAGTGGTTGACTTATTAAACCTATAAAGTTTCAATTGCATAGCTCTTATACTTTAGATTTTATTGATATCTAAAATACCCCGAATTCGTCACTGACTCACTGACTCACTGACTCACTGATGATCATAAAAATTCTTAGGGTACTTCCTGAAGTCCTAGAAAGCTGAAAAGGTACGTAAACTAGTATTAGTACACAAACAACAAAAAAATTGTAAAACTTGGAACTTTTACCCCCCAACCCCTTAAACTAGGGGATGGATTTTTTTTATGAGACTTCCGCAAATAATAAGTACTTATACTTACGAATAATATTAATACACTTGTATATACTTCGATAAGTGTTTATTAATCTCCTACCTATCAACCTATACATATCATAAGCAACTTACAAAAAGAAATGAAATCCCACCAAAAACATTTTCATGTAAAATGTTGCCAAGACGAGACCACATATAGCTCGCACTGACAAAAAGCTATCAGATCTCATGTAGAGCCATGTGTAACTCTAACTCTCCAAGCCCTTTTTTTTTTTTTTTTTTTGAGGGTGGGAAATCATCAAATAACTTCTCCCGCTCTGGGTGGAGCGGAAGGGCGTGTCAGACTTTTACTGACTAAAACCCACCCGTGTTCCTTCAGTTGCCTATGCCAGGGCCGCGGTATCTTCTTCAAACTACCCGCGACCCCAGCGGCGTCGGCCCTATTGGACCCCATCACTAGCTGACATCTCTTTGAGGCGCGCGTGAAAAAATCAGCTGTTCAGTACATTTTGACGAGTTTGATGTAGATAAATGTACTGAACAGCTGATTTTTTTTCGCGATTTCAGGTTTGGTCCCATAGTAAAAGTTGTTCGTAATGATGAGTACAATGACCCCTTAAGAGGTTTTGCGCATTTAGCGTTACACGTTGTATAGGTCTTAATAACTTAGTCCAAACTCCATGTCGTCACGCACGACACGATGTTTTTCCTTCACCGAGATAAACTCAGAAAGTATTATGTATATGATTTGAAAAAGTCTCAATGGATTTGAACCCACGACGTCGTGTCGTGAAGCAAGGCCTTAACCACTGGGCCATCACGATCTAAATTATTGTTATTTACTATACAGGGTGGATCACCCTTTCTTTAAACCACACCTTTCTGATACAGCCTGTACCGTAATGTAGTTGTAGCTATACAGGGTGGAATTTTGTAATGCCACCTGAAGGGAAAGTATAGAAAATAGAAAGAAAACTGCATTCAAAGATTTTCAAAAATTCGCTTGAAATTTAAGATTTAAAAAATTAAAATGGAAGATTTCATGGTTTTCCTATCATTTAATTTATCAAGTTTGTTAGAGAGATTTCATCCTTATTTGATCCTATCGATCAATGCAATAAAAGTACAGGGTGTATTTTTTACAGATTTTAGTCGGTTCGATTCCCGGGTGTGGCAAACGAATTTTCGAAAATCTTTGAATGTAGTTTTCTTTATATTAAAAAATAAAGGAATGTTTTCTTTGAGTAAAATTTTCTATCTACAGTATTAAGAGTACTTTCCCTTCAGGTGGCATTACAAAATTCCACGCTGTATAGGTTGTACGACTTGTACGTGTGTGGTATCTCAGTCACAGCTTACAGTCACCACGTACGTACGTGTCGGCTAGTAACAAGCCATTCCACCGCACCACAAAACTATCACACCTATCGACAGTGGCGGATTTGCCATAAGGCACATTAGGCCCGGGCCTAGGGCGGCCAATCTGACAGAAAACTGATGATAAGAAGAAATAACTGAACCTACCTAAATAAATATTCTAACTAAAATCTCGGGCACATGACACAACAACATAACATAACAACATATTCTTTTGGTAAATAAAACTTCCTGTTCTTCCGTGGGGTGGGGACCTGGTGATTTGTAATACAGGTTTTTATGCCTACTTCAGACACCAGCTCCTCACAATGCTAATAACAACAAATAATATGTGAAACCTGGAATAAGTTTGTCATTGTGAGGAGAAATAAAGAACTATTACTATTTACTATTTACTATTACGGCGGGCCGCACCCACCGCATCGTATAACAATAAGCTTCCTAAATCACTTTCGTACACACAGGGTTACTGGTTGTTGACCAATATCCTCTTAAAGGGTCACTGTACTCATCATTATGAACAACTTTTACTATGGGACCAAACCAGAAATCGCGAAAACAATCAGTAAGTAGGTATACTTAACTAACTAGCTGATAAAGATATTCGATTTCGATAAAAGTTGGCAATAAAGTAAATTCATTATGTAGTTAATATGATGGGTGCTGAGAAATGGGCGGCTGGTACACAGGCCAAAGGAGTTAAGTAACCAGACACGCACACTACAAAACTATAATATCCTACTGTACAGTCACCTGCAAAATTGCATGGATACCTTAGTGTCTATTTTCCTGTGAACGTTTGAGTTGAAGTTTTCAAAAATCAAACTAGATGGCGTCGGTTTCTTCACAACTATGATTAATTATTTACGAAATGTATTATCTGTTCAATTCCCAGTGTCACTTGTAGATGACAAAAGTTTTTATGGTTTTCTACCACAAGGCAATTTTACTTTTAATTTCTACAAGAAGAATAAAAATCGCATGTCCTTTAATTATAGTCTTAACTTTACACAATGACAATACCCAGTGTCATCTGTAGGTTATACCTGTAGGTTATAGGTTTTTTTATATTTTTGTACTAACTAAATGCACACAGGCGTCAGTATGTGTCCCTCAAGTTTTAAAATGTTATACTGCTACAACATCGAACCCGTTACGAATAATTTAAAGAATACTGCAAAAAGAGTTCATTTTTTTTTTCACCAAACGTCGTCATACTCATACCAGCAGTTTCACAAACTAGCCAGCGAGACCTTAAGAAATGTGATGAAATTGTTATCTACTATCGTCCGAGTAACTTTATCTTTAGGTCTCTGTCTAATCGATAGATGTTATAATTCGTGGGTATCCATTAATTTTACTTACTTACGTTTTCTTTATAAAATTAATCCATACCCTCAAGTTATAACTACAACGTTTGATGTTGCGTTATAGGATGTCACTTGTCTAGGAACCCGTTTGTGTCAGTTGGCAAAATATGTCATGTCATATTATGAGAACTGTAAATTATCAAGTCAAATTGTAAAATGTCAATGCAATTGTATTGTAAATTGTAATCTTTGTAGTGAAATAAGATCAACGTTTTGTTAAATAATACCAATAATAAATATTATTAAATGTTATTACAATATTTTATTTTTCTTGTTTAATTGTTTATAAATATTACTAAAACAAAATAGAAAAATACTTTCTTGAAAAAAAAATATAATGCATGCCAAAAAAGCACATGCCGTGCCTTGGATTTGAACCTCCAACCTGATACACGGCAAGCGGTCTTGATACCTCCGGTCTATTAAGACATTCAATAACACTTCATAAATGTTAAGTCTATTATCAAAAGAAACCGATACGAATAACGAGTGGGTATTCAACTTTTAATAATTTAGTAGGTATTTGAGTTGGTAGTTACTTAGCAACAAAAAGGCACTATTAAAAAAATGTAAAGATTTATTTCTTACAGTTTATTATTCAAATGTAACATTTACTTTATTAAATATCGTATAACATTATAATATTATGTATAACTTCTTATTGAGGCCATAGCTTAAGTATTCGTTTCCAAAATTGGAAAGAGGATTGAAGCTTATGTAACCTCAATAAAAACCAACAGGAGACCAGATTATTTTATCACAAAAGTCAAACGGATTAAATGGATTAAATAGGTAGACTAAAAACTACAATTTACAATTTTCAATTGCACAAAAACTATGTTTAGTAAATAACATAAAAAACTAAAAATTATGTTTTTTGAACTTGAAGTGTTCATAACTTTTTAAGTTATTAAAAATACGTAAATAATATGTTACACAGGTTACACACATAACCAGGTCTCCAGTTAATATAAATAATAAGCACTAAGTAAAATAATATTAATTAAGTATAATTTTATTTAAGTACTAATAGTTCGGGTCTGGCTGATAAACAAGCTTGCATTATATGGCAACGCATTGAATTAATTAAATTTTTACACAAATATGAACCACGAATACCTACTATCCCATATTTGTAAACAATGAGCCTCTAACGCATCTGAAGTACGCTCAGTTTGATTATTCCACCGTTGAACGATAATACCCCATAGATGATGAGCAATATGGTCTCCTCCAGCACTTTGCACTATTTGCTCGACTTGGTAGCCTGACTACTTCTCCCGGATCGGCTGCACTCATCCATCCCCACATGTTCAATGTTATATGACCAGATTGCATATTGGGCACTACGTGACCACTTTTAAAACGCATAATATTTCGCCGCCACAAACATAAGCGTCCGTGTTCACTGCACTTAAAAGTTTTTTCATCTGTAAAGATGACATTACTCCAATCGAAGTGTGATCCAAAGCAAACTGTAATCTTGCCCTTTTATGGTTTTCCGTAAGCAAGGGTTTCACAGCATGCCTCCGATAATGCAGCCCTCCACTGTGAAGAGCAGGCGGACAGTGTCAACACTTGTGACACATAAACCAGCATAGTGGTTAGTCGGCAGAAATCCATTTTCTTCATAGTCCCTTATCATAGTTTGACCACATGAGTTTGAGTTTTGAGCCATGGTCTACCAGTTCTTTGATGGTGTTGTAAAGAATCCTTCTCTTCAAATTGTAGTACCCATAGAACAGCTGTTTTTCTCTGCAACAATAAAACAGAAATATATAATACCAAATAGTGATTATTATGTAGCATGGTAAAAAAAATATTGTAGTTTTAAAATAGTGTAAAAATAAAACTACTTACGTTTACACCGGTCTCTTTGACTATTTCTGACAAGTTTTTGCCTTGATTATGCAAAGCAATTATTTGAGCTGATTTCGTTACAAATCAATATTACAACGCGTACTCATTATGGTAAAATAAGTAATTCACCTGATTACAAATAAAAACTGAACAAAAGGCACTCGCACGAGGTAATTGAAATGAACTTAGCGAATCAATTGAGCTTAGTCATAACTCATCGATCTAAGTATTAATTATACTACCTACCAATTATTTATAAATCCATATTCAACCTACCCTCTCAAGTTTGGAAACTAAAACTCAGAAAATCATATACTTATAAGTATATGATTTAATAGATATTCAATTTTAAATTAATAGTGTTTAGAACAGTTATAAATTATTTGAATGTTTGAAGAGACAAAAATTAACTATTAAAAATATTTTATCGTTTATTAAAGCAAAGCAACGCCATCTAGTAACAGCATAATTAAGTTTTGTTAGTCGATAACTGATTTACGCTAGGTGGCGTCATTTCTCGCTTCACACGATTTTATTTCTGTTCTATCCATGGACTTTTGCTGGCGACTGTACGTACTGCTCACAATGACAGCCTCGCACGCATCCCTTTCATAGAGTGAGTGCACTGACGTCTTTTAAATGATAGTGTAACATAATTTCGCAATGTAGGATAGTTGCTCTCGTGGCGCAACAGGTAAGCATTCAACCTACAGTGACAGAATGATCTGAGTTCGAGCCGCGAGTTTACTAAAATATTATTTTTGAGATTTTGTAATTTAAAATGAATATACTAACTGAATAAAGCGATATTCTGACCAGTTTGAGAATCTACCACAAGTTTCTCGCCTACTTAAAATTATTTCCCAGTTTAGAAGCTAACTACCCGCTTTAAAAATATATTCCTGCCTTTAATTGTGAACTAATGTAGTCAGTCTGCATTAGCAACTACACATTATACTCTTTCTTTTGCACTTGAAGTTTGTGATTGTGATATATTGATTAATTTAGACCATGCATCATTTAACAAGATTTCAAAAAGCTCAGATTATTGTTTTGCATGAGAAAAAAAATATTTCTATTAGTGAAATCGCAAGGCGCCCAATGCTATCGGTGAGTGAAATTATTATTAGAATGTATTAATTTATTATGTCACCGTGATCCCACCCAGTAGTTTTATTATGATTGTCTGTTGTATCTCATTTAACGAATTGTGTATATGAATAGTTGAATCTAATAGGAAATGACACCGGAATAGTTGAATTTAGTATAATGAGTGGCTATGCAGTTAACAAATAAATACATTTTTGTTAACTGCATAGCCACTCATTATATCGATAATTATTTAATCATTTCCATTATTGGTTTACACAGTATTATAGTAATAGTTTTTTATCTGTGTTTTGTAATAAAATATTCAAAAATAATGAATATGTTTGTAAATGATTAGATAATAATAATAAAATACAATTTTAAAAGATTTCATTTTTTTTCTAAAATATTTAAAAATGTAAATTGCATGTAAGGTAATTAAACAAAGGATTTCTATTCTAAATAAAGTATAATAATATTGTTTAATACTTTTTAGAAAAAATAAAAAAATTACATTTTATATGTGCACTAATGAATAAAGTAAATAATAAGTGTCATTATTATATTATATTATTTTTTATTTTTTATAAGTATGATATTATGTATTTCCTAGGTCACTCGTATTATAATTTTTATTATTACTGACCACTAGCCTTATATATCAATTGTATTTAAGTATATAAATATATATTCTCTGCATTGTATTTATATTGTGTAACTTTTATTTCTTAATTTATAATTTGGGAGGTGTATGTTTAGACCTAATATTTTCACTTTTTTTTTTGTAGAGAAAAACCGTTTGACTGTGGGTGCATTGTCACTGAGACAAGCGAAATAAACCGTCGCCTGCCTGGACCGACACCATTGGCTTACACAAATGTTTCGCCTCGGCATCGTGCGTGAGATTGTTGCCACCCATACATCAGATCCATTCGCTTAGACCAGCATAACAGCAGCAGCACACAACGTCATTATGCAAACTGTACGGAACCACCTGCAAGCAGACGGTTTGACATGTTGCAAACCGACGCGTAAAATTTTGTTATATACCGTGCACCGTCAAAATCGCGGAATATCGGCACTTCGATTGACAAAACAATGTCGTCATAATTACTGATGAAAAATGTCTTCGTCGAAAATCACCACCGACTTATCGTAACATACATATTATATACTACCTTTAAATTTCAGACATTTTAACGTTTTTAAATCTATTATTTTCCTAGAAATAATTAATAATGGTTGGTAATAATTATAATACCTACTGTTCCCGATACAGGTGGTAAATGTTTTTATTTTAATTTTAATTTTCAAAAATGTAGGTAATTCATATCTGTATATAACTGAACTAGCGACCCGGCCCTGATTCGCACGGTTTTTACGACTTGTTAAAACATGAAGGTTTCTATAATATATAAGTTAAATATTTATCATGATAGTGAAAACCGCATCAAAATCTGTGGCGTTAGAAGAACAACGCGGCTACACAGACAGACATGAAAAGCGACTTTATTTTATAATAGATACCTAAACGAAATACAGCATATTTAGCCATAATAAATTAAGTCGGCGGTACTGTGTAGGTTGGAGGAGTGTGTGAGTGATGTTATTGTTACTGGATCAGATTATATTTGTTATCTATGTGACATGTTTATTCACTCCGCCCATTGTTGTATACATATTATATAATGGTATAAAAAGATGTAATAGCATGTTCTAAACATATTGTTGTATTTATAATAAAACATGTTCACTTTTGATGTTCTTTTTTTTAAATAAAGATATTTATTAAAAATGGTTTTATTTATTTAAGCAATTTTAAATAAATAAAACATTTTCTTAACAAAAATTTGTTCTAATTGCTTTAGCTTAAAATAATAAATCGCAAAAAGAATCATCACTTCAGAGATTTGAACTCACACAGTAGTACTCAGAAGTATGATGCCTTATTCGTTGGGCTACGAACGCTTAAGTTTTCAACGCGAAATTATGTTATACTATAATTGAGAAGACATTAGCGCACTCACTCGCACATGAACGCGATGTGTGCGTGAGGGCATTGTGTGCTGTACGTAATGAATCGTTTTAACAGTAGCAATACAGTTTTGTAGTGTCACGCACACTACAACACTGGTTACTTATCTCTGTTGCAGAGTGTACATTGCCTGGGGCCTAGGGCGGCCAACACTGCAAATCCGCCTCTGCCTATCGATAATACGACTGTTGAAATTGGCAAAAAGTTCACAAGGAAAACGATTTCGTTCGATTCCGCAAGCAACGCGGAGTAGGAAACGTAGTGTTGTGTACAGGCGATGCAGTCGTCTATTAGCGGAGAGTGTTGCCCGCGGGGACAGGTCGCACCGGGCACCTGGCGCACTCCGCCACGCGGCGCGTCCTCGTCGCGAACTTTACAATGCACAACAACGCCGGACATGCTCTGCTAGTGCTGAGGGGCAATTCTCGTATTTTTAACAACGTTCGCAATATAATCTCAAGACTCAATCTGTCAAAAATTGTATAGCGTTTACCTAAATTTTTGACATTTGATTGACGCTGGCATGAGATTGTGAACGTTTTTAGGTACGAGAATTGCCCCTCTGATATCGTGCAGACTGCGACAGCTGCGAGCTTGCGAACGCCGCGCGCCAGCCGCGCGCGCGCTCGCCGCCAGGCGCGGGCGCGGGCGGCTCCAGCTTTTAGGACGAGCGCTGTCATAAATCATCCGTAATATTAGTAATTTGGCGTTGTTTATTATTACGACGTCACGTGTTTACGGTTCGCCAGCACGCAACTATTCTCATGTGTTCGGAGTATTTTAATACGCACCAGCATCATGGCGGACGCTTCACAGATAATACATCAAATAATCCATAAAAACCGAATTGTGTAGATTCTAGGCTAAAGGTGTTTTCGTATTCTGCATTGCTTTTGAAACGATTAGGTATCTAACTATGCCTTCACGGCTAGTTTGTAACGATTAGCTACCTATGCCTTCACAGCTAGTTTGTAACGATTAGCTACCTATGCCTTCACAGCTAGTTTGTAACGATTAGCTACCTATGCCTTCACGGCTAGTTTGTAACGATTAGCTACTTAAGCCTTCACGGCTAGTTTGTAACGATTAGCTACCTATGCCTTCACAGCTAGTTTGTAACGATTAGCTACCTATGCCTTCACGGCTAGTTTGTAACGATTAGCTACCTATGCTTTCACGGCTAGTTTGTAACGATTAGCTACCTATGCCTTCACGGCTAGTTTGTAACGATTAGCTACCTATGCCTTCACGGCTAGTTTGTAACGATTAGCTACCTATGCCTTCACGGCTAGTTTGTAACGATTAGCTACCTATGCCTTCACAGCTAGTTTGTAACGCTTAGCTACCTATGCCTTCACAGCTAGTTTGTAACGATTAGCTACCTATGCCTTCACGGCTAGTTTGTAACGATTAGCTACCTATGCCTTCACGGCTAGTTTGTAACGATTAGCTACCTATGCCTTCACGGCTAGTTTGTAACGATTAGCTACCTATGCCTTCACGGCTAGTTTGTAACGATTAGCTACCTATGCCTTCACGGCTAGTTTGTAACGATTAGCTACCTATGCCTTCACGGCTAGTTTGTAACGATTAGCTACCTATGCTTTCACGGCTAGTTTGTAACGATTAGCTACCTATGCCTTCACGGCTAGTTTGTAACGATTAGCTACCTATGCCTTCACGGCTAGTTTGTAACGATTAGCTACCTATGCCTTCACGGCTAGTTTGTAACGATTAGCTACCTATGCCTTCACGGCTAGTTTGTAACGATTAGCTACCTATGCCTTCACAGCTAGTTTGTAACGATTAGCTACTTAAGCCTTCACGGCTAGTTTGTAACGATTAGCTACCTATGCCTTCACAGCTAGTTTGTAACGATTAGCTACCTATGCCTTCACGGCTAGTTTGTAACGATTAGCTACCTATGCTTTCACGGCTAGTTTGTAACGATTAGCTACCTATGCCTTCACGGCTAGTTTGTAACGATTAGCTACCTATGCCTTCACGGCTAGTTTGTAACGATTAGCTACCTATGCCTTCACGGCTAGTTTGTAACGATTAGCTACCTATGCCTTCACGGCTAGTTTGTAACGATTAGCTACCTATGCCTTCACAGCTAGTTTGTAACGATTAGCTACCTATGCCTTCACGGCTAGTTTGTAACGATTAGCTACCTATACCTTCACAGCTAGTTTGTAACGATTAGCTACCTATGCCTTCACAGCTAGTTTGTAACGATTAGCTACCTATGCCTTCACAGCTAGTTTGTAACGATTAGCTACTTAAGCCTTCACGGCTAGTTTGTAACGATTAGCTACCTATGCCTTCACAGCTAGTTTGTAACGATTAGCTACCTATGCCTTCACGGCTAGTTTGTAACGATTAGCTACTTAAGCCTTCACGGCTAGTTTGTAACGATTAGCTACCTATGCCTTCAGAGCTAGTTTGTAACGATTAGCTACCTATGCCTTCACGGCTAGTTTGTAACGATTAGCTACCTATGCCTTCAGAGCTAGTTTGTAACGATTAGCTACCTATGCCTTCACGGCTAGTTTGTAACGATTAGCTATTAAGCCTTCACGGCTAGTTTGTAACGATTAGCTACCTATGCCTTCAGAGCTAGTTTGTAACGATTAACTACCTATGCCTTCACGGCTAGTTTGTAACGATTAGCTACCTATGCCTTCACGGCTAGTTTGTAACGATTAGCTACCTATGCCTTCACGGCTAGTTTGTAACGATTAGCTACCTATGCCTTCACGGCTAGTTTGTAACGATTAGCTACCTATGCCTTCACGGCTAGTTTGTAACGATTAGCTACCTATGCCTTCACGGCTAGTATGTAACGATTAGCTACCTATGCCTTTACGGCTAGTTTGTAACGATTAGCTACCTATGCCTTCACAGCTAGTTTGTAACGATTAGCTACCTATGCCTTCACAGCTAGTTTGTAACGATTAGCTACCTATGCCTTCAGAGCTAGTTTGTAACGATTAGCTACTTAAGCCTTCACGGCTAGTTTGTAACGATTAGCTACCTATGCCTTCAGAGCTAGTTTGTAACGATTAGCTAGCTATGCCTTCACGGCTAGTTTGTAACGATTAGCTACCTATGCCTTCAGAGCTAGTTTGTAACGATTAGCTACCTATAGTTTGTAACGATTAGCTACTTAAGCCTTCACGGCTAGTTTGTAACGATTAGCTACCTATGCCTTCAGAGCTAGTTTGTAACGATTAGCTACCTATGCCTTCACGGCTAGTTTGTAACGATTAGCTACCTATGCCTTCACGACTAGTTTGTAACGATTAGCTACCTATGCCTTCAGAGCTAGTTTGTAACGATTAGCTACCTATGCCTTCACGGCTAGTTTGTAACGATTAGCTACCTATGCCTTCAGAGCTAGTTTGTAACGATTAGCTACCTATGCCTTCAGAGCTAGTTTGTAACGATTAGCTACCTATGCCTTCACGGCTAGTTTGTAACGATTAGCTACTTAAGCCTTCACGGCTAGTTTGTAACGATTAGCTACCTATGCCTTCAGAGCTAGTTTATAACGATTAGCTACCTATGCCTTCACGGCTAGTTTGTAACGATTAGCTACCTATGCCTTCACGGCTAGTTTGTAACGATTAGCTACCTATGCCTTCACGGCTAGTTTGTAACGATTAGCTACCTATGCCTTCACGGCTAGTTTGTAACGATTAGCTACCTATGCCTTCACGGCTAGTTTGTAACGATTAGCTACCTATGCCTTCACGGCTAGTTTGTAACGATTAGCTTCTTACGCCTTCACGGCTAGTTTGTAACGATTAGCTACCTATGCCTTCAGAGCTAGTTTGTAACGATTAGCTACCTATGCCTTCACAGCTAGTTTGTAACGATTAACTACCTATGCCTTCACAGCTAGTTTGTAACGATTAGCTACCTATGCCTTCACGGCTAGTTTGTAACGATTAGCTACCTATGCCTTCACGGCTAGTTTGTAACGATTAGCTACCTATGCCTTCACGGCTAGTTTGTAACGATTAGCTACCTATGCCTTCACGGCTAGTTTGTAACGATTAGCTACCTATGCCTTCACGGCTAGTTTGTAACGATTAGCTTCTTACGCCTTCACGGCTAGTTTGTAACAATTAGCTACCTATGCCTTCAGAGCTAGTTTGTAACGATTAGCTACCTATGCCTTCACGGCTAGTTTGTAACGATTAGCTTCTTACGCCTTCACGGCTAGTTTGTAACGATTAGCTACCTATGCCTTCAGAGCTAGTTTGTAACGATTAGCTACCTATGCCTTCACAGCTAGTTTGTAACGATTAACTACCTATGCCTTCACGGCTAGTTTGTAACGATTAGCTACCTATGCCTTCACGGCTAGTTTGTAACGATTAGCTACCTATGCCTTCACGGCTAGTTTGTAACGATTAGCTACCTATGCCTTCACGGCTAGTTTGTAACGATTAGCTACCTATGCCTTCACGGCTAGTTTGTAACGATTAGCTACCTATGCCTTCACGGCTAGTTTGTAACGATTAGCTTCTTACGCCTTCACGGCTAGTTTGTAACGATTAGCTTCTTACGCCTTCACGGCTAGTTTGTAACGATTAGCTACCTATGCCTTCAGAGCTAGTTTGTAACGATTAGCTACCTATGCCTTCACAGCTAGTTTGTAACGATTAGTTTGTTGATGATTTCTGAAAAACTGTGCTATTTAGAGACATCGTTTTATTTTTCATGTAATCTATACGTATACATAAACTTCTATCACATAGAATAATTTCAGATTTTTCTCTATGCAAACTTCGGAGATAAGGTACCTTTTATTACCGATAAGGGGAAACGGTTTTTTTTTTAATTTTTCACCAAAAGTCGAAAACTATGCGGCTTAAAAAAATAAAAAAAATGTATGAGAATGTGCAAACAGCGCTCTTTCATTATGATACCCCACATGCCCCAGTAGCCCCACTGCGAATTTTTAAGACCCCCTTTCAGACCCTGTTGCAAAAAAAACATAGTTATGTATTTTAAAAGCTTTTATTTAACTTGCAATGTATGTATGTATGTATGTTCGCGTGGAATCTTGCTACTCAATTTTGAAGCAGATATCTTCAACCGATTGAGCTGATATTTTGTATACACGTTTAGTTTGGATGACAATACACGATAAGCTATGTGACGTCATTCTAAATCCAATATGGCGGACCATCCAAGATGGCGGAATAGTTAATATTTAATACATTTCTACAATATGGGTATCAAATGAAAGGGCTTGTTGAGAGTAACTCCAAAAATAATGTGACGTCATTCTAAATCCAATATGGCGGAACATCCAAGATGGTGGAATAGTTATTTTTTATGCACTTCTACAATATGGGTATCAAATGAAAGGGCTTGTTAAGAGTAACTCGAAAAATAATGCGACGTCATTCAAAATCCAATATGGCGGAACATCCAAGATGGCGGAATAGTTATTTTTTATGCACTTCTGAAATATTGGTATCAAATGAAAGGGCTTGCCGAGAATAGGTAATTAGAAAAATATTCTGACATCACTCTTAATCCCATATGGTGGATTTTTGAAGTTTTTTATGCTTTCCTATAGTATGGGTAACGCTTCGTTGCCACTAGTTCTGTTATTTGTTCCATGATGGAACTAGTGATCATTTTTTATTGCCACTAGTTCCATTTTGAATGAATCTGAAAATAATGGAACTAATTTTTTTTTTGTCCTGTCTGCTTCGCAGCAATCTGTCGTTAACAACAATAAGCTGCTTCTTTGGCCGAAATCTCTGTTTTTTTAGGTTATGGAGCTTGGTGATAACTTCGCAGTTAAGCTTATCAAACCAATCAGCTGAATCTGTTCAGAAGAGTTGGGACGCTATGTCTCCTTAATCTCTTAAATTGCAGGCCACCATCACCACTTAGTTTTAGAGCAAGTTCATTTTGATGTATTGAGAGTCTCTTCTGGTATTTGCCGCTGTATTGGGTTATCTCTTGTTTGACTGTGGGTATTTTCAAGTCTTGATATATTATTTTATTACTAACTAGCTTCTGCCCGCGACTTCGTCCGCGTTAAATTTCTTGTTAAACTGTTAAATTTCTTGTTAAACTTGTTGTCCGCGTTAAACCCACCAACCCCGACGCATCGCATCGCAATGCCTGCCCGTGCTATTACTTCGCGCTCGGCTCCTAAGGGCCCTAGCGTGATGTTAAATAGACTATATCCTTCCGCATCGCCTGCCTGCGCTATTACTTCGCGCTCGGCTCCTAAGGGCCCTAGCGTGATGTTAAATATACTATATCCTTCCCCATCGCCTGCCCGCGCTATTACTTCGCGCTCGGCTCCTAAGGGCCCTAGCGTGATGTTAAATATCCTATATCCTTCCGCATCGCCTGCCCGCGCTATTACTTCGCGCTCGGCTCCTAAGGACCCTAGCGTGATGTTAAATAGCCTATATCCTTCCGCATCGCCTGCCCGCGCTATTACTTCGCGCTCGGCTCCTAAGGACCCTAGCGTGATGTCAAATAGCCTATATCCTTCTCTATCGCCTGCCCGCGCTATTACTTCGCGCTCGGCTCCTAAGGGCCCTAGCGTGATGTTAAATATACTATATCCTTCCCCATCGCCTGCCCGCGCTATTACTTCGCGCTCAGCTCCTAAGGGCCCTAGCGTGATGTTAAATATCCTATATCCTTCCGCATCGCCTGCCCGCGCTATTACTTCGCGCTCGGCTCCTAAGGACCCTAGCGTGATGTTAAATAGCCTATATCCTTCCGCATCGCCTGCCCGCGCTATTACTTCGCGCTCGGCTCCTAAGGACCCTAGCGTGATGTCAAATAGCCTATATCCTTCTCTATCGCCTGCCCGCGCTATTACTTCGCGCTCGGCTCCTAAGGGCCCTAGCGTGATGTTAAATATACTATATCCTTCCCCATCGCCTGCCCGCGCTATTACTTCGCGCTCAGCTCCTAAGGGCCCTAGCGTGATGTTAAATATCCTATATCCTTCCGCATCGCCTGCCCGCGCTATTACTTCGCGCTCGGCTCCTAAGGGCCCTAGCGTGATGTTAAATAGCCTATATCCTTCCGCATCGCCTGCCCGCGCTATTACTTCGCGCTCGGCTCCTAAGGGCCCTAGCGTGATGTTAAATAGCCTATATCCTTCCGCATCGCCTGCCCGCGCTATTACTTCGCGCTCGGATCCTAAGGACCCTAGCGTGATGTCAAATAGCCTATATCCTTCGGCATCGCCTGCCCGCGCTATTACTTCGCGCTCGGCTCCTAAGGGGCCTAGCGTGATGTTAAATAGCCTATATCCTTCCGCATCGCCTGCCCGCGCTATTACTTCGCGCTCGGCTCCTAAGGGCCCTAGCGTGATGTTAAATAGCCTATAGCCCTCCTCAAGAACCGGGTTATAAAATGTAAAAAGATTTTTTCAAATCCGACTGGGGTAGTTCCAGAGATAGCGCGTTCAAACAAACCAACAAAAAAAAACCGGTCAAGAGCGAGTCGGACTCGCGCACCGAGGGTTCCGTTCCGATTTCTGAAAAGTGTGCTATTTAGAGACATCGTTTTATTTTTCCTGTAATCTTTACATAAACTTGCATCACATGACAATAATTTCAGATTTTTCTCTTTGCAAACTTCGGAGAAAAGGGGGGGGGGGGGAACGGTATTTTTTTTTTACATTTTTCATCAAAAGTCGAACACTGTGCGGCCTAAAAAAATAAAAATATGTTTGAGAATGCGCAAACAGCGCTCTTTCATATGATATACCATAAGTCATAAGTCATAAGTCATAAGTAATTTATTTCTTAACAATATACATTGTGTAGAAAGTGTAAAATATGACATAGTAGCCCAACTTTGAATTTTTAAGACCCCCTTTCAGCCCATGTTGCAAAAAAAATACATATTATTTATTTATTTATTTATTAAAACTTTATGCACAAGTAAAAAAATACTGTACAAAGGCGGACTTAATGCCTGAGGCATTAACAACAACATATCGTTTTATTTCTTTCTTATTTGCAAAATAGTTGGGTAAATATTATCTAAAACTGTTCCAAATTTCAAGTTGATAGCATTAGTAGTTCTTGAGATATCCAGCTGTGACAGACAGACAGACAGACAGACTGAGTCACACCATAAGGGTTCCTTTGTTACCATTTTGGTACCCCATCCCCTAAAAACAAACTCTTCCGCTGTATTCCACCGACATTTTGCACAACGCCATCTATGGCTAAATTGATAAAACGTCCGCTCTAAACATGTTTGCTCAAGAGGAACCGGTATGAATTAAAGTTATTTTGCGTTTTAGTAATTTTATATTATCTCCGAAACTGTATGACCAATTGCCATACTGTAAAGGCCAAATCTTATCTCCATGATGTCCTTGTGATCATAAAATATCTTATTTTGATAAGGATTAATGTTTTGTTGTTTAAATAATCATCCAAACGTAAGTATGTCTAAAACGTAGTTTTTTAAAACAATAAAAGATGTATAAAAGATAAAATATATAAAGATAGAAATATGGTGTCGCGGACTTTTTTGTAGAATTATTTAAGACGGACCAGACTGCCATACATTGTTCTCAATTAAAAACAACCGTTTAGGCAGCGCATGCAAAAAAGTGTGTTTAAAGAGGTATTTCTTTCCGACTTGTTAGACAAAACTTGTGATAGCTCGGCTAATATGCATGATATAAATATAATTTATAGCCTATAGCACTCAGGAATAATGTAACTTTCTACCAGTGAAAAAATTTTTAGAATTGGATCATTAGTTCCGGAGATTACCCCCTACATACAAACTTACAAACTTACATACAAATTTTACCTCTTTATAATATTATATTATAGTATAGATATATGGTGGTTTGTTAAAGATAACTCTAAGTATCTTCGACTGAAACCTTTCCAATATCTCGATGTTACTTTACGAAAATGACGAAAAATTAGGAAATAGCAGCCGCCATCTTGGATTTTCATTTTGACCTCATTATCGTTTTAAGTGTTTCTTTTTTACCTCTAGTGTTTTACACCCTTAAAATTTCACAAGTTCGATGATGGAACTAGTGATAAAAAAATCACTATTAGTTCCATTAGGTAATTTCAGATTCATTCAAAATTGAACTAGTGGCAACGAAGCAAATGAAAGGGTTCGCTGAGAATAAAAATGAGACGAATCAGACTCGGAAAACTAGCCAGCGATAACTAAAAAGTAAAAAATAAATTAAAAGAAAAAACCCTTTTTTAAAAAAAGCTTTTATTTAAATGCTATAAAAAGAAGAAAATAAAATGTTAACTATCAACTTATAACCTCATTATACACAATTTATATGATCATAAAAGCTTGTCGCGAGGTTTGCGTAAGTACCTATAGGTAATTAATTAAACTGAAATTTAAAAACAATTAACTTGGCAGATTAAGTTACTCAATTAAGTACTAGTTTATTTACACAAGTAAATCGCGCGACAAGCTTTTATGATCATATAAATTGTGTATAATAATGAGGCTATAAGTTGATAGTTAAAATTTTATTTTCTTCTTTTTATAGCATTTAAATAAAAGCTTTTTTTTAAAAAGGTTTTTTCTTTTAATTTATTTGTTTCTTTCTTATTTGCAAAATAGTTGGGCAAACGTCATCTAAAACTGTTCCAAACAAGTTGATAGTAGTTCTTGAGATATCCAGCTGTGACAGACGGACAGACAGATAGACAGACAGACAGACAGACAGACATACAGACTGAGGGACACCATAAGGGTTCCTTTTTTACCATTTTGGTACGGAACCCTACTAAGTCTATGGTAGGTACGTTTTATCTGAACAATAGCAAGAATTTAGCTTAGTATAAGTACATACATAAGTACATGACTGATACAATACATGCGACGGCGCCAAGTGGTTCTAGTGTCCGCTCGCAGCCACCGCCGCCGCCGGGATCATTGCAAGTTAGCTTAGTATAAGTACATACATAAGTACATGACTGATACAATACATGCGACGGCGCCAAGTGGTTCTAGTGTCCGCTCGCAGCCACCGCCGCCGCCGGGATCATTGCAAGTTAGCTTAGTATAAGTACATACATAAGTACATGACTGATACAATACATGCGACGGCGCCAAGTGGTTCTAGTGTCCGCTCGCAGCCACCGCCGCCGCCGGGATCATTGCAAGTTAGCTTAGTATAAGTACATACATAAGTACATGACTGATACAATACATGCGACGGCGCCAAGTGGTTCTAGTGTCCGCTCGCAGCCACCGCCGCCGCCGGGATCATTGCAAGTTAGCTTAGTATAAGTACATACATAAGTACATGACTGATACAATACATGCGACAGCGCCAAGTGGTTCTAGTGTCCGCTCGCAGCCACCGCCGCCGCCGGGATCATTGCAAGTTAGCTTAGTATAAGTACATACATAAGTACATGACTGATACAATACATGCGACGGCGCCAAGTGGTTCTAGTGTCCGCTCGCAGCCACCGCCGCCGCCGGGATCATTGCAAGTTAGCTTAGTATAAGTACATACATAAGTACATGACTGATACAATACATGCGACGGCGCCAAGTGGTTCTAGTGTCCGCTCGCAGCCACCGCCGCCGCCGGGATCATTGCAAGTTAGCTTAGTATAAGTACATACATAAGTACATGACTGATACAATACATGCGACGGCGCCAAGTGGTTCTAGTGTCCGCTCGCAGCCACCGCCGCCGCCGGGATCATTGCAAGTTAGCTTAGTATAAGTACATACATAAGTACATGACTGATACAATACATGCGACGGCGCCAAGTGGTTCTAGTGTCCGCTCGCAGCCACCGCCGCCGCCGGGATCATTGCAAGTTAGCTTAGTATAAGTACATACATAAGTACATGACTGATACAATACATGCGACGGCGCCAAGTGGTTCTAGTGTCCGCTCGCAGCCACCGCCGCCGCCGGGATCATTGCAAGTTAGCTTAGTATAAGTACATACATAAGTACATGACTGATACAATACGTGCGACGGCGCCAAGTGGTTCTAGTGTCCGCTCGCAGCCACCGCCGCCGCCGGGATCATTGCAAGTTAGCTTAGTATAAGTACATACATAAGTACATGACTGATACAATACGTGCGACGGCGCCAAGTGGTTCTAGTGTCCGCTCGCAGCCACCGCCGCCGCCGGGATCATTGCAAGTTAGCTTAGTATAAGTACATACATAAGTACATGACTGATACAATACGTGCGACGGCGCCAAGTGGTTCTAGTGTCCGCTCGCAGCCACCGCCGCCGCCGGGATCATTGCAAGTTAGCTTAGTATAAGTACATACATAAGTACATGACTGATACAATACATGCGACGGCCGGCGCCAAGTGGTTCTAGTGGCCGCTCGGAGCCACCAGCCGCCGCCGCCGCCGCCGCCGGGATCATTGCAAGTTTGTAAAGAGTGTCCAAGTGATGGCAAATTATAGGCAAGGATGGACGGCATCGAGTGGCCTTCCCGCAGGTAAGGGTAGGCCGCGCGACGCGGCGCGGCGGCGGCGAGAGGGCAGCACTGTCGGCGGCGGTGGGTCAACGACCGGCACACGCAAGCTTTTTCACGTGATACGATTAACGTCGCGAAGTAGGTCAGCAGAGCAGGGCACCGCGCGCCCCGCGCATCGTGCGCCGCCTAGCGCCCGCCACCACTCCGCCACCACGCGCCACCACGCGCCACCACAGCGCCACCACATCGCCATGCGCCACCACGATAACATCTGCTTCTATAGCTACTTATACTTACTTATCCGGACGATAACGCGACAGTTCGCTCGTTTGGAGGTGCATTTCATATAACAATTAGATATGTACGATTTAACTTTCTGCTTCTAACAAATGCATGTTCTTACACAGAGCATTCTGCTTGTATTGCTCCACAGCACAGGGCGCTGGCAAGGCGCTGGGAGCCTTGTTGAGTGAGTAGCTTAGGGGGCGCTGCGGCTGACGCCCCACCGCGGATGGGGTACGTTGAAGCACAAATACTGTACAGCTGGTTGTTAGCTGGTAATCATTGAACATTAGGTTACCAATGTTTTGAGTTTAAAAACATCGTCTCTTATTTTTCCAGTCTCTGAAGATTAACTAGAGAACAATGCCTGCCTTGCCATCAGTTACCATAATATTACAGGTACTCTAACCCAATTCTGGTGCCAGGGTCTCACTCTGTAACCTATTTATGGCAATAAAGAATTATTTATTATTTATTTATTTATTTTATGTTGTACGGACAAATTGGGCTTACATTGTACCAAATTTAGTTTGATTTACCTAAATATAGAACAGTATAGTTTTTTTTCAAAAAATCTGAAATAAGTGCCAGAATTTCGCAGTTTTAGGGTTTCGTACCAAAATGGTAAAAAAGGAACTCTTATGGTGTGAGTCCCTCGGTCTGTCTGTCTATCTGTCACAGCTGGATATCTCAAGAACTACTAATGCTATCAACTTGTTTGGAATAGTTTCAGATGACGTTTACCCAACTATTTTGCAAATAAGAAATAAATAAAAATATTTATATTTTTTTTGCAACAGAGACTGAAAAATTCAAAGTGGGGCTAATAGCGCTCTTTCATATTTTTTTCTTTTTTTTAGGCCACATAGTTTTCGACTTTTGATGAAAAATGTAAAAAAAAAGCTTATCTCCGAAGTTTAAAAAGCGAAAAATCTGAAATTATTCTATAATTATGATAGAAGTATAAGTAAAAATTATAGGAAAAATAAAACGATGTCTCTAAATAGCACACTTTTTAACCGACTTCTAAAAAAGGAGGAGGTTCTCAATTCGGATGTTTGTATTTTTTTTTGTTTTTATGTTTGTTCGCGGATAACTCCGTCGCTTGCCGAGTAATTCATCAACTCGTCCCACATGTTTACGGCCCATTTGGGACGACTTGACGAAAATCAAAATAAATAATATTTTCATTCTGCAAGTCGTCCCACGTTTCTTTTTGTGTGGAAATTTAAACTTTATCAACGTTTGGTACAGTTATTAAGAAAAGATATAACAATATTTTTTTAAGAATTTTTAGTATATACTTTACTTTTTTTTTTAAATTATTGTACCGTGTTTTTTTTTTCTGAACTGAATAAAGTTTTTTTTTCTTTTTTTCTTTTTTTTTACTTTCGTTTTGATTTAATAGGTATTAAAAAAGTCAGTACCAAGTAAAACATTTTTTTCTAGATATGTTTAATTTTACACGCAAACGCACAAGTTCAAGTGTTATATGCGAATGGTAGACATGTTAAGTTTCGGTTATTATCAGGTTAATAAACAATGGTTACGTGCATAGTAGTATAAAAAACAGTGGTTGCTTTTGAAGTAAATGATGACAGGACACCCTATGAATAGAATGAAGGTACAAAAAAATATTTTTCAATACACTTCCTCGAAAACTGGTTCATATCGCACTACGATTAAGTTCACAATGCAATGTATGTCGCACGCGTGCGATTTTTTACTTTCCCGCACGTGTGCGGGAATGCCACAGATAATTTATACCTATACTTAGTCCAAATTGGTTCAATGCCTCTATTCACAACTCTCTATTCGGAGGTGAATGTTTTTTTTTAATCTCGGCAAAGAGATATGCGTCTTTAAGGGCGAGCGCGCATTGCGGTGCGTTTTTCTCCCGCATAATCTGTGAAGTATGGAATATCTTTGAAGTGCGCGCACTGCGGTCATGCGTTTTGTTACTGTAGGCCCCGCCCAGTGCGGCAGAACTAACGGAAACGCACCGCAGTGCGCGCTCGCTCTAAGGCGTTAATATTTTTTGAATATTTAAATAATGTTTCTATATAGAATATTATCAAAAACCATGATTATTACAATAAAAAAAAAACGTTTATGAACAAGTTAACATTTATTTGTGTTCTAAACTCAAAAATATTTGAATTTTCTAAACTCAAACTCAAACTCAAACTCAAAGCATTTATTTCAATTAAACCAATTACAGGCACTTTTGAATTGTCAAAGAGTCGGTCAGTAGGTAAGTCAGAAAGTTGAAACTAGTTGCCCATTCCAAAACGTAGATCTATGGAGAAGAACGGGCAAGAAACTCCACGGACACTCTTTTAAATCAATATATTGTTACAAAAAATTGGTTACATCATTCATGTTGAAATTATACATGTGAGAACGATGAACGTTAAAAGCGTCCGTAATAAAAAAAATAAAAAAAAAACAATTCAAAATTAAAATTAAAATAAGCCGTGGCAGCTAAGGTATGACCAGCCTACACCAACAGCGCCCGTTCACGAACCTGATGTATGGATTCGTTAAACGATCCAACACACGCGCCACCATCAGCGAGGCATTAGAGTGAGCATGACACAATCTCAGCCGCCAGGGCACATCCAAGTCAAATAAAGACGTACCCAGTAAATGGTAGCTTTAGAGTAGGTACATAGTACTCACACATGTGCTAAGCAATTATACAATACAAAGGTGATTGAGTCTACACAATGCAAAGCTATTCTTACAATCTTCAGCAGTTCCAACAGTATCTTCAAATGTTAATTAATTAGTTGAGGTTGTGGAGCAGGACCAGCATGGAGCCAAGCATTTTTATCATTTATGTAATCCCCCAACTTATAATATGCCTGCCTGCATAGTGTGCGTTTTATACAAGTTTTAAATTTCGTCTCATTTAGTTGAAGTATGTGTGGAGGTATTTTATTGTAACATTTTAAACAGTACCCCATGAACGATGAGTCTACTTTAGCCAGCCTGAAACCTGGTTGAGCTAATAGGTCCTTATTTCTAGTATTATAATTATGCCTTTCACCTCTTTTATTAAAAAGATGTAAATTTTTTCTTACGTACATGATGTTTTCGTAGATATATTGACAAGGTACCGTCATGATGTTAATATCCTTAAACAGTTCCCTTAGAGAATCGCGCCTGCGAAGATTATATATGGCTCTGATGGCTCGTTTCTGCAGAATAAAAATGGACTCGATATCTGCAGCCCGTCCCCAAAGTAAAATACCGTAAGACATGATACTATGAAAGTAACTAAAATAGACTAGCCTCGCGGTATCTACATCAGTAAATTGACGGATTTTTCTGACAGCATAAGCTGCTGAACTTAGCCGTCCTGCAAGTGATATTAAATGAGGACCCCATTGTAGCCTTGAGTCGAGCGTAATCCCCAGGAAAACGGTTTTATCGACGAATTCTAGTTTCTCTTGATTCAATACTATCTCACAATCACTACTTTTGACATTTGGTAAAGAAAATCTGATGCACTTAGTTTTTTTCCCATTTAATACTAAATTATTAGCAGTGAACCAATTTTGGATCTGCAGTAGGGCGTTATTAACGTCGTCAAAATTTGTAGCACGTCTATCTACCTTGAAAATTAATGAAGTATCATCAGCAAATAGCACCATTTGTGGTTGATTTTTTAATAAATGGAGTAAATCATTAATATACACTAAAAAGAGGAAAGGACCCAATATCGAGCCTTGTGGAACACCCATTTTAACTTTTAAACACAGTGAATTGACACCATTTATTTGAACTTGCTGTTGTCTATCATTTAAATAAGATTTTACTAAACTGAGGGCAAGTTTTCCAAGTCCGTAATGCTCAAGTTTCAAGAGTAAGGTTTCATGATCGACGCAATCAAATGCCTTGGAGAGGTCACAAAAAATGCCTATGGCGTCTTGGGCCTCTTCCCACGCGTTAAAAATGTGTTTTAATAAGGTTACACCGGCGTCGGTCGTACAACGTCCTTTGGTGAAACCAAACTGTTGATCGTGAAGTATTTTATTCGTGTTAAAATGATTGAGCATTTGATTAAGCATTACCTTTTCAAACACCTTGCTGAAAACCGGCAACACGGATACTGGTCTATAATTATTTTTGTCTTTACTGTCTCCGGATTTAAAAAGTGGAATTACCTTACTGTATTTCATTAAATCCGGGAAAACTCCTTGATCTACACAAAAATTAAATATTAAGGCTAAGTAAGGCGCTATAGTCTCAATTATGGAGGTACAGACTTTAATGGACATTCCCCAAAGATCTTCGGTCAGTTTGATCTTAATTTGCTTAAAAGCTTTTATTACTGTTATGGGGTTAATATGCTTAAAGTTAAATTCAATCGGGCAGGCCGAAACGTTCGCCCTTACTAAATCAAAAGAGAGCGAGGGCGAGGAGTTTAAGACCTCAGTAGTTTTAAGTGGGATACTGGTAAAGAAATTTACAAATTCTTGAGCAACTTCTTTGCTATCGGAAATGAGACCACATGACGACTCCAGTGTGTAATCAATATTATGCTTTCTGTTCCTGTTCGTTTCATTGTTGATAATTTTCCAAACTGTCTTTATTTTATTATCTGCTGATTTAACCTTGTTGCTAATGTATAAGGCTTTAGCTGCCTTACAAGTGTTCTTAAAAATTCTAGAGTAAGTAGCAACATACTTATTAAAAGTTTCCGTGTTAATATAAGGCTTAAGGCCATACAGCTCAAAAAGTCTTTCCCTACTTTTCCTGAGTCCTTTAGTTGCCCAGTCACTAAATAGAAACTTAGGGCTGATGGTTTTTGTGATCTTCTTAAATGAATTATCGAACTCTGTTTGAACTACCGAAAAGAATTCTTTATACAAAATATTAACATTGTTCATTTTCAGTTCTTGATCATTTAACTTACAAATTAAAGTGTTATTAAATTTATTTAATTTAACAGATGTTATTGGTCTGGATTGTATCTGCACTTTTTGCATAGGTATGTTGGATTCAAAAGTTACGGTTTGACCACTGTGATCAGAAGGGAGATAATTAACAATGGATTTATCTAAATAGTCACAACAACAGAAAACATTATCAATACATGTAGCAGTAGTCGTGGTTATTCGGGTAGGTTCTACAAACACATTTGATAAATTAAATGATTTAAACAAATTTAATAATCTACTGGTATTTGAATTATTTTCTAAAATATTAATATTGAAGTCGCCACAGATAATTACTGACTTATTACCAGCTGCAAGTCTTGACATAACTTCTTCCATTACTGACTCGAATATAGAGTAGTTTTGATAATTTGGGGGTCTGTAAACGCACACTATGACATGCTTATCTAGCTCAACACAGGAAAGTTCAATACTATGTTCAAACGATAGTTCAACTATGTCTTTACGATTTTTCGATTTAATACAATTTTTAATTAGGATTAATGAACCACCACGCGCCATTGATGTTCGATTAAAACAACTGGCCACACTATAATTCTCATAATTAATTAACATTTCGTAATCTTTTAACCAATGCTCGGTTAAACAAATAATGTCAAACATTGTTTTTTCTAAAAACAATTCAATTTCCAATTGTTTGGATGAAAAACCTTGAATATTTTGATGAAATAATTTCAAGGATTTCTGCTTAGCCCCTTTTCTACAGTTAACTATTTTAGAGCTAGAAAATACCTTTTTGTTATTAAGTGTAACTATACTGTTAGTGGTACTTTCTATTGTCTTACAAACTAGTTTAAATTAATAACCACCTTAACATTAGTATTATTACTAACTGTGGTGCTAATTAAACAAGACTTCGACATACTAATTATGTCTGGGTTAATATTAAAAGCTAATAGCCTAGCTATTTGATGTCTAAAACTACTGGGCAGATACACCGTATCCCTAGTCGAGCTTAGCTTATCAACAAAAATGTTGGTGTCAAAAAATATAAACTTGTCACTATGGTGACTAACTAAGAATTGCATGTAATTATTTAACATGTGAATGTAGTTGTTTTGTCTGTTTGACAAGTACTTAAAGTATGGAAAAGCACACAAAATTATTTTCTTACAATTTAACTTCAATAGCTCGGTGACACTATCAGTAATATCATCTTTTTTAACATTAAGGCTGCTACCTATAAGTATAGTAATAATGGCATTAGGATCATATTCATTCTTAGTTATTGAAGCCATTATTTGTTTGTAGGAAGACTGAGGCATACAATAGTTTAGAGAAGAATGACTCAGGTTGTTGCTAAGTAATTTTCCTAACCCTTTTCCAAAACTATCAGAAAACATAATGGAATTATAACATACTTTACTACTACAAGGAACAGCACTAGCATCTGTCTGAACTACTTGCGATGGACCTAGTTCAATATCTGGTGTATCTTGACAAGACATAGATACCTGAGCACTTCCTGACTGGGACGGGTCCTCCGTTACCTCGGGTTGAAAAGTGCCAAGATTGGATTTTCTATGCAATGAACATTGAGGGCTGCTAAGAGTCAGCGGGTCCACTTTGTCTGCATTAGAGTTGCACATGTCCACCAACTCCCTTGTAGCAAGTATGTGCTCCTGAATTTGTTTTTCAGACCTCACATACTTATTATACAGTGAATGAATTGACTCTTCCAGTACCTGAATTTCAGACTGTAATCGTTGAGTGTCAATCTCATAAATGTTCTTACTGTCTTCTAATTTAATTTGATAGTTTTTTAATTTATTTATAAGAAAAACACGCTCTTTCCTTAGTTTAATATTATTGGAACTGTGTTTTTGTTGTTTCCTAAATTTAATGCACTTATTAATCATTCTATTTAGTTTTGCATATTTTTTTATTTTATTTTGACTTACTTTAAAACTACTATTATTATGTGTCAATATTGACTCTTCAGTAAGGTCTATTGTTACTAAGGAATGATGGTTGCAATTAATGTTTAATAACTCATCATGCAAGCTAATATTACTCTGCTTAGCCTGAGTACATTCTTTTTGTTTTAGTAATTTAGTAATCTGTACATTTGCTAGAATTAATTCTTCTTCCAGGTCCCTAACCTTACACAAAGCCTCCTCATATATGTTACTGCAGTTGTTGAAACCATCCGTGACCACCCGCAGTTTGTCCCGTTCATCAACAACATCCAGGTATTGTTGATGTAGGTCTATTAGCTCCTTTTTCAAGCATGTGTTTTTGAAGACGACCTTCTCTACTTCCTTCTCACTTTTATCTATCTCCTGTAACAGCTGTTGACATTTGCTGTTTGAAGCGTTAAGATCCTGGATGGCCGTTCTTAATTTGAGCTCCAACTCCTGAGCAGCAGTCTTACGGGTCATCACAGGCATGGTTTCAGGAACAAGAACTGAAAGTAGAATTAAAGGAAATGTGAGAAGTAATTAGTTAGACAGATAAACAAAAAAAAAAACAGAAAGCTTGAAATGAAAGGACAAAAAAAAATAAAAAAAATGGGAGAAGTTAGAGCTTTATGGAGAAATGAGGTAGGCTGGTGAGTCAAATTGAAATGTAACTAGATTAGATTAAGTACCAAGTTACAATGATTTTATTGTCTTATGATTTTACTTTTCCTCACGTGGGTAGGACATTTAAAATTAAAATAGTTTACTATAAGTACTTAAAGATAACAATCCAAAAAAAAAGAAAAAACCAACTTTCTTATTGTAGTGTATTCTAATATTGTATTATAGATTTTAAGTAAGTAGTCAGAGAGTTCACTACATAAGCATTACCTACTAGGTTTCGTTGAACTTTAAGTAGGTACGTACTGATTATTATAACAATCCAACCGTATTATTGGTTACATAGGTACATGAATAAATGATAATCAATAAGCTATAATGAGCCTAATTTTTTGTGAAGTAAATTATGTAGTGTTTATTGTCTGAGCGAATGTTTTCGTCATCAATTTTGCTTCCACTAGTTGTCAAGCAAAAAGAGACATAAACCGTGCCAATGTGTGATGGACGTAGCTCAGAGGCTGAGCAGTATTTTGTGATGTTCAGTGGTGTGTTATTATTGTGATAAAATAAAACAAAATACTCCCCGGGTTTTATGATATTTTGAAATCCGTCACCGTTGAGTTGACAGCCGAGGCCGGTTTAGTATCCTTTTTGTGCGAAGTTCTCGCGACAAAAAACACTGTATAATCGCTGGGTATACTACTTAATAACTAGATCTGACTATAGAACACTAATTTAACATAAATAAAACACTTTTTATTAATTTTCTAAACTAATTAACCATTCTATTTTTCATATTAGGCTGTTTATCGGCTTTATACCTTTGCTTCTCTTTCAACCTGGCGAAAGCAAAGCGCGGAAAAAAAAGAAAATTTAAATCATAGTTCCCTATTTCTATTTATGACAAAATTATTTTCCGTTATTTTATGTGTTTTTAGGGTTCCGTACCAAAATGGTAAAAAAGGAACCCTTATGGTCTGACTCTGTCTGTCTGTCTGTCTGTCTGTCTGTCTGTCTGTCTGTCTGTCACAGCTTCATATCTCAGGAACTACTAATGCTATCAACTTGAAATTTGGAATTGTTTTATTTAGAGGCATGAGGAACAGGGTGTAAAGTTCACTCATCCTCTATTGAAAAGGGAGGATCCTCCGACCAGACGGGTGTTGTGTCTGGTGGGATACTGCCCGACGGTTGATGTCGGGACGTTGTATATATGCTAATCGCGTGGTAAACTCTAATTGCGCGATGCAGGTTTTGCGTGACGTCATGTCATTGACGCGTAGTTCATATGTGGCGATGTAGATGCCGCCACATCACTCCCCTCCGGAGACCGGAGGTCGATAGTGGGCTGAGTCGTGTATCTTGCGAGGCTTGCCAGTGCCAGTTGTGGTTCCAGTGAGTCGGAACCGGGTGCCGCATAGTTCACGGTGAGTCGGAACTGTCTGCGGTGATACCCCAGTGAGTCGGGGTGGCGCTGCGTTATGCTCCAGTGAGTCGGAGTGTACAGCGCTGGGTTGAGGCTGAAGGTGATGACCAGGAATGCGCGTCCGCTACATGCTGGTGGTCAGGATACCTGTTGAAGCCGTGGATGCTGGCTGGCTGTGTGACTCGCCACTCGAAAGCTTGAGGAAGTGATAAAAAGAAAGACTCTTTCTATTGGTGAAACTATGTTATAGGCAGACAAAATATATTCAATTAAAATACAAAAGTTTTAATGGTTAACGGTGTTGGTGATTTAATCTTTTCTGTATGTGACAATGTTGTGATGATTAAATATTTTATAACAAATTCTTTTTTTTTATTTCCACACTAACACTTTTGCTACTGATTGTACCTTTTCTCATTTTGACAGCAACGTGGGACGACTTGCAGAATGAAAATATTATTTATTTTGATTTTCGTCAAGTCGTCCCAAATGGGCCGTAGGCACGTGGGACGAGCTGATGAATTACTCCGCTTGCCAACCGATTTGAAAAAATATTTTTTTGTTGGAAAGGGTATACCTCCCAAATGGTCCCATTTTTGTCAAAATCCAGTTCTGATGATGGGATCCTGGAGAAATCGAAGGAACTCTTCAAATAATATAGGCAGACCTATAGCGATTTGGGTATTTTTTATAGTAGCTCGTGCATTTGCTCTCGGAAAGCACCACTTGGTGAAGTGGAACTGATGATGAAGACCACAGATGGCTACCGGAACTACTCAATGATAAATATTTCACGGGTTGCGATTCGATTACTTTAATATGGTTGCTAAGCAATTTCCGCTCGTCACACAATGCGTGTGGTGAGTGGTTGTTGAGGAGTTCTCCTGATTCTTACAAGCAGAACTCCTCAACAATTAACGTCCCAGCATCGGGAAAAGCAATATTTTGTAACATGTGATGAGCAATTGACAATAAACTATTGTAACTTATACAAATTATAAACAGACCCACTAAAAAGCGAGAAATAAAAACTTTTTAACAAAAAAAAAACCGACTTCCAAAAATCACTACAAAGTGAAAAATAACTTTGATTTCGGAAGTCGGTGGCAAAAAAAAAGAAAGTAGGTAAATAAAAAACAAAAGACACCGACTTCCGAAATCAAAGTTATTTTTCACTTTGTAGTGATTTTTGGAAGTTGTTTTTTTTTTTTTTGTTAATTCAGAAATCAGAACGGACTCCTCGGTGCGTGAGTCCGACTTGCTCTTGACCGGTTTTTTCGAGCATGGGAGCAACAACGTTTTCAATGTTGCGAACTTGTATATAAAGACTACTCTCCGCTCAGGGGACCTAACAACATATAAAAAAAAAACGTACATGCGCGTTTGCGATGTTTGTATTTTTTTGTGTCGATTATGACTGGGCTACTATAGCAGTTAACTATAAGCAATAACTCAACAATATAAAACACAATAGAATTTACTGAAGAGGAAAACTTATCGATGTTCAGCAATTTCCGGCGAACGAGGGACAAGTTATCTCATTTAGCGTCGCTGCGGGAGGTGAGCGGGCTCATTAGCTGCGCGACCATGTGCGACACTCGCGCCACCACTGCGAGTGCCGCCCCCGACAGCGCCTCACACGCGCGCACACACACACACAACACACGGCGACTGTCCAAGACTCGAGCGTACGTAACGATGGAAAATTATTTGACTGTGGTAGCGGGGGGCGCGGGAGGCGCGGGAGGCGCGGACGGCGTGACGTCCACAATTTATTAAATTAACACGTCATGTTTATTCAGTCACTTCGTCAGACGTGTTTACGTGAAGCTGTCAGCGTTATCAGAACATTCGCTTCACAGCGGACAGGTGCGAAGCTGCGCACTAACTACTGAGCGGGGCCGTGTTTGTGTGACACTGAGTGTTACTAATGAACGTCTACTAGATCCTTATCTAGGTGTAGACGCTGGTACCGATTAAAGCTTGTCCCCGCGAGCACTACCTATACAAGGATTAAGTATCTCCATCGAAATCTCCATCTGACTCCTTTAGTTGACTCATTCTGAAAGCCTTCACAGCCCGTCCAGTCGGCTCGGTTTTGAGAATGCCTCGTGCCATTATGTAAGTAAAAGTTCCTTCAGAGAGCTTTATGTGCGGTGTACTACACCGGACTCGGTGTAGTAAATATACATAATGTATGTGTATTATTTTATATTTATAATAATAGTATTTAAAGTAGTTTTAGTATTTGGCGGGCTTGTGTTATATTCAGGCGCGTCGCGTCGATTAGTATGCAAAGCTGCCATTTTTCAGGTACCTAGTCGCTTCGTTCCCGACAGATAACGTTTGTCTCAGTAACGAAGCGGCGCGCGGCGGATAAGCTCCTGAAGTGGTGACCCCGGAGTCTTTTATTTTATTTTATCTATACCCATGCTATAAATCCTCTATAAATGTTTCTGAAACAGTTAGCTTATTGCCAACATTAAAACTGCCAGTGTCATAGTAACCATGGTAACCATAATAGCATCCAAACGGGTGTTTTAATGTTGTACTGAATTTCATAATGCAACTCGTTTTCAAAAAAAGAACATTGTAATGCACGCGCGTTTCATACAACAGCGCCGTAATTTGAAAAAAGAACTTAGGGCGAGCGCGCACTGCGGTGCGTTTCCGTTAGTTCTAATATTCTACAAAATTATTAATCCGTGATTTACCCAAAGTAATTAGTTGAATTTTTAAAAATTGGATTTGTTCGATTTCATGCTTTATTTTATTGATTACCGTTAAGTTGTTTTTTTTCTATAACTAAGCGCCTTGCGTATAACAAAGCTCTGAAATACAACCACTAAGAGCCGGCAGACCAACTCTTTTCACCTGTGGAGACAACATACTTCGAATAGGTACTAAAACTGACCATTTCTCTAATTGACACCGTGGTTCTCGGCGCAGGTGTAGGGTGGGGGTAGGACACCGGCCAGCGCGCACTTGAAAAATTCACCTATTGTCCTGTTTTTCGATGTATTTTTTAGGCTTTCTCCACAAATAAGCGTCTTGCATACACAACGATTGCTCTGAAATACAACCACTGAGAGTCGGCAGACCAACTCGTTTCAGCTGTCCAGACACCATACTTCGAATGGGTACTAAAACTGACCATTTCTCTTATCGTTTTTTTTTTCGCAACAATGTTGCGCGCATCATAGCTCTGAAATGCAACCACTGAGAGCCGACAGACCAACTTGTTTCATCTGCGGAGACGCCATACTTTGAATGTGTACCAAAACTGACCATTTCTCTGATCGTTTTTTTTCGCAACAATGACGCCTCTTGTAAGCGCTATACTGCCCCCCCATGTCATAATTACAGTAAGTCAAAAAATGTAAATGGTGGGAAATCGCACTTTTGTTTCGAGATGTTTAAATTCAAAACTCATAACACCAGTAACACGACTTAGGTACTGTAATTATGACATCGGGGGCAGTATAACTCGAAGTTGCAACCACTCAGAGCAGGCAGACCGACGTCATTCACATTAGGGGACTCTACAACCCATCGAAGTGAATCTAACCGTATCCATGATCGTTATGAAAAATCCTGTGACCTCTTAGTCTAGTAATGCCTACCTACAAGTTATTTTATGACTAAATTGTAATAACTTTTGGCCGAGTGGACTGATTGTAATAAAATAAAGATTAAAATGTTACCTCAAGATGCGGCACGGGATACGGTGCACGTGCCGATTTCGCCTCAGTGTGGCCAGAGCTTAAATGCCCTTTGAGGGATAGTTTTCATCAAACGTTTTAAAATAAAAGCACTTGACAAAATTCAAGATTCATGTTCATGTCATGTTCTTTTATCATTTTACGGCTTGGGCTGTGTGAGACTCTAACTTCATAGTCATGTTCTTTTATCATTTTACGGCTTGGGCTGTGTGAGACTCTAACTTCATAGTCATGTTCTTTTATCATTTTACGGCTTGGGCTGTGTGAGACTCTAACTTCATAGTCATGTTCTGTTATCATTTTACGGCTTGGGCTGTGTGAGACTCTAACTTCATAGTCATGTTCTTTTATCATTTTACGGCTTGGGCTGTGTGAGACTCTAACTTCATAGTCATGTTCTTTTATCATTTTACGGCTTGGGCTGTGTGAGACTCTAACTTCATAGTCATGTTCTTTTATCATTTTACGGCTTGGGCTGTGTGAGACTCTAACTTTATAGTCATGTTCTTTTATCATTTTACGGTTTGGGCTGTGTGAGGCTTTAACTTCATAGTCATGTTCTTTTATCATTTTACGGCTTGGGCTGTATGAGACTCTAACTTCATAGTCATGTTCTTTTATCATTTTACGGTTTGGGCTGTGTGAGACTCTAACTTCATAGTCATGTTCTTTTATCATTTTACGGTTTGGGCTGTGTGAGACTCTTACTTCATAGTCATCTTCTTTTGTCATTTTACGGCTTGGGCTGTATGAGACTCTAACTTCATAGTCATGTTCTTTTATCATTTTAAATAAACTAGAATCATGGTATTTTTTTTCTGCGGTCTACTTTACGATCTATAGGCAAATACAAGCTGTCACTTGAGGCCATCCATCTATCTGTGTCAGGACCGCGCCACCGAGGACCGGCCATTAATAAGGAGCCTATGCGTGGGCCCAACCGTCCTCGGGGAACGTCGCGTCGCCTTACTAACAAGCAACCTACTGAAACTGTCGATTTATAGGAGATAACATTATGCTATTTTTAGTTTATAGATTGGATAGGCTACACTTGTGAGTATTTAAAGAATGATCCAAAGACTTCAAAATGCCTGTGCACGCTTCTGCTTTAAAGTTCCCTTTAGGGGACATGTTACGCCTTTCTTTAATGAGCACAACATTTTAAAAATGAAAGCTAGGCGTAAACTTCACTTGGCAAGGCTCCTCTTTGGTGTTATGAAGTCTCATTCCCCTTCTTATTTATATGACAGACTATCGTGGACAAGAAGACAAAGAATCGGTGAGGGTAGAAAATGTTCTCAACAGCTTTCTATACCACGGCACAAGTCGGCAGCTTTTAGAGGCAGTTTTCGCTACGCAGCTACTAAATGCTGGAAAAATATGCCTCCTCCAATAAAATATAAAAAAAGTAGCTTGACTTTCAAATTGAAGCTAAAAGAATTTTTAATAAACCAGCAAAAAGATTTTCAAAATGTTCGAGCCGACATATCCGCCATTTAATACAATTTACTTATTTTATAACTTTTTATCAATTTTATAGATACCAATTTTATCAGTTTTATTTTTATTATAATCAATTATTATTGTCTTATACTCTGAATCTTCCGTATCAAAATACGTTTCGTAGTTTAGAAGAACACAGTCTCACGATTTTGCTATGAAGGTGCTTTATATTTAGAAATATAGATTTACTATTATTTTTATGTAGTTAATGTCGATATTGGGTATTTATTTTAGTTTTTAATTAATCACAACACAACACGCACACATGCATGTCACATTTCATTTTAATTTATTAAATCGGACACACACTTCCTTGTGTTAGTTATTTCAGATTATTAGCGTATGGCACTCGTGGGTTGCAGCTGAAAATCAGCGTCGGGTGGTAGACCTTGTGTTGTCATCTGACAATATGCTGAGCTGAGGACATTTTGGCATGACAATCATTGTTTTATGTTTTTATAGTTTTAAGATGTATTTACATTTTGCTGTAATGCCAATTAAATGCATTTTTCTTTCTTCCTTTCTTTCTATTAATTAATGAAACAAATTAGTCACTTAAGTCATGATCAGTTAGGTCTCTAGCACCGAGGAGGTTAACCACGGAGTAGAGAAAGAAGAGGTTGACACATATTGACACAGCGGTGGCACACTGCACCTCACTCGTGTGCACACCACACCACGACTGAGCTGATGTGCGCGTCCCGGCGTCGGATCACATATTGACACAGCGGTGGCACACTGCACCTCACTCGTGTGCACACCACGACTGAGCCGATGTGCGCGTCCCGGCGTCGGATCCTCGTCTCCAAGATTTCAGTTTGCAGACTATTTAGGTTAGTTTCATCCGTTTAGATTGTAATAATGAATCGAAAGCAAACAAACGTAAGTAAGTCTACGAAGCAGATAAAGCTGCGTCGAGCCGCCGCACGTCGCGCAACGCATGCGTTCAATTCCCGCCTCTTTAACCGGCGCTGTGTTAACCGTGAGATGGTTCCTAAAAGTGAGCGTCCACTGGTCCGCGGCGGCCGCAACGCTCGTACGGTACGCAACGGATTTTGGTTTGTTTGTATGAAGAAATGAAAATGCGGGCGGTACCGATAGTGGACGCAGTGCTATATGATTATACATAGCAAATCAAAATCCGTTGCGTGCCCTGCGTGCGTTGCGTTGCGCGGAGACCCGTGGATGCTCAGCTTTATATTAAACATGTCATAATTCATTAAGAACGCTGTTACTAGTTGTCGTAAACTAGGTTTCACTGTTACATGTAGTTGTGTGGCCTGCAAAGGACACTATTGAAATGTGCAATTATTTTTACTACCAAAAAGGACAACTGCTCAAACAAAACCTATCCTAACGTGCTAAAGTCATTTTTAGGGTTCCGTACCAAAATGGTAAAAAAGGAACGCTTACGGTGTGACTCAGTCTGTCTGTCCGTCTGTCTGTCCGTCTGTCTGTCTGTCTGTCTGTCTGTCTGTCTGTCTGTCTGTCTGTCTGTCTGTCTGTCTGTTTGTCTGTCTGTCTGTCACAGCTGGATATCTCAAGAACTACTAATGCTATCATCTTGAAATTTGGAACAGTTTTAGATGACGTTTATCCAACTATTTTGCAAATAAGAAAAAAATAAAAATGTTTATATTTTTTTTTGCAACAGGAAAGGGGGTCTTAAAAATTAAAAGTGGAGCAACTAGGGCATGTGGAGTATCATATAAAATAACGCTGTTTGCACAGTTTTCGACTTTTGATGAAAATGTCAAAAAAAATACCGTTCCCCCTTATCTCCGAAGTTTGCACAGAGAAAAATCTGAAATTATTCTATGTGATAGAAGTTTATCAAAAGATAACAGGAAAAATAAATATGCCTCTAAATAGCACACTTTTTCAGAAATCGGAACGGAACCCTCGGTTCGCGAGTCCGACTCGCTCTTGACTGGTTTTTTTTTTGGGAGCATCTAAAAATTTGAGAGTTTTTAAATTGTAATCCTCTGTAAATGTCATCAAAAGAAACACCAAAATCATTGATACGATTTTCCTAAATATTCGTAACAAACAATGTTAAATGCTACAAACGAATATAATGACTTACGGTCATTATTATATTCATTATATTTGGTAGCAATAATAAAATTATGATGCAGGAAAATGCGTCGACAGCTAGCCCCAAGCATTGGGCGGGCGGGCAATACTTGGCCATACTGTAATTAAAATTGAAATAAAAAAATAAAGCTATTCCCAAGCATTGGGCGGGCGGGCAATACTTGCCCATACTGTAATTAAAAGTGAAATAAAAAAATAAAGCTATTCCCAAGTATTGGGCGGGCGGACAATACTTGCCCATACTGTAATTAAAAGTGAAATAAAAAAATAAAGCTATTCCCAAGCATTGGGCGGGCGGACAATACTTGCCCATACTGTAATTAAAAGTGAAATAAAAAAATAAAGCTATTCCCAAGCATTGGGCGGGCGGGCAATACTTGCCCATACTGTAATTAAAAGTGAAATAAAAAAATAAAGCTATTCCCAAGCATTGGGCGGGCGGACAATACTTGCCCATACTGTAATTAAAAGTGAAATAAAAAAATAAAGCTATTCCCAAGCATTGGGCGGGCGGACAATACTTGCCCATACTGTAATTAAAAGTGAAATAAAAAAATAAAGCTATTCCCAAGCATTGGGCGGGCGGGCAATACTTGGCCATACTGTAATTAAAATTGAAATAAATAATAAAGCTATTCCCAAGCATTGGGCGGGCGGACAATACTTGCCCATACTGTAATTAAAAGTGAAATAAAAAAATAAAGCTATTCCCAAGCATTGGGCGGGCGGACAATACTTGCCCATACTGTAATTAAAAGTGAAATAAAAAAATAAAGCTATTCCCAAGCATTGGGCGGGCGGGCAATACTTGGCCATACTGTAATTAAAATTGAAATAAATAATAAAGCTATTCCCAAGCATTGGACGGGCGGACAATACTTGCCCATACTGTAATTAAAAGTGAAATAAAAAAATAAAGCTATTCCCAAGCATTGGGCGGGCGGACAATACTTGCCCATACTGTAATTAAAAGTGAAATAAAAAAATAAAGCTATTCCCAAGCATTGGGCGGGCGGGCAATACTTGGCCATACTGTAATTAAAATTGAAATAAATAATAAAGCTATTCCCAAGCATTGGGCGGGCGGACAATACTTGCCCATACTCAAAATCAAAATCAAAATCAAAATCAAAAGTCCTTTATTCAAATTAGGCTGAGAATCAGCACTTTTTGAACGACAAAATTACAGTAAGACAGTCCCCACAAAACGCCCGCCCTTCACCACTTCCTAGTGCTTTAGCTGGGAAGAAGAAGTAGCGGAACAAACTCCCCAGCAGCACAGCTGTCTGTTCAGTTAGAAGAACTAGATTCTATACAATAGTACCTATGCAAAATAATTTACGCAACACAATACATTAAATTATATTTTTGTCAAATAAAATAAACAATTTTAGTACTTAACTCATGTAACCTGTCATTATGTAAGCTGATCCTGGAGAAAGAACATAACATAAACATTGTCTTGAGTTAATCACAGCGACCAACTATTCTTATCGTTTAAGTAATCGTTGATAGAATAGTATGCCTTTGAACAAAGATTGGATTTAACTTTAATTTTAAACGCATTAAAAGGCAAATCTAGCAAAGAAGAAGGTAGCTTGTTATAAAAAGCTATATCAAGACCAACAAATGAGTTATGAACCTTATGAAGCCGATGAAATGGAGCACGTAATTTGTCCTTATTTCTGGTGTTAATATTGTGAATATCACTGTTTTTACTGTACAAATGTATATTTTGCCTAATGTATAAGATGTTGGCGAAGATGAACTGTGATGCCACCGTGAGAATACCAATATCCTTAAAAAATTCTCTCAGAGAAACTCTAGCTCCTAGCTGGTAAATTGCTCGAACAGCTCGTTTTTGAAGAACAAAAATATTTTGAATATCAGCCGCTTTGCCCCATAGCAGAATACCGTAGGACATAACGCTATGGAAATAACTAAAATAGACTAACCGAGCTGTATCAACGTCAGTGTATTGTCTTACTTTCCTGACGGCGTAGGCGGCTGAACTGAGCCTTCCCGCTAGGCTTGATATATGTGGGCCCCACTGAAGTTTAGCATCTACTGTTATACCCAGAAAAACTGCTGATTCTACAGTCTTAAGTACCTCTTCATCTAAGACGATGTTGGGTCCCAGATTTCTAACATTCGGTAAGGCAAACTTTATACATTTAGTTTTCTTGGCATTGAGAACTAAGTTATTTGTCGTAAACCAATCCGTAACCATTGAGAGTGCACTGTTTACATCATCAAAATCATGTCTGTTTCTGTCTACTTTAAAAATAAGAGAGGTGTCATCTGCAAACAGTACAACATCACAGATACCCTTTAAATAGAATGGTAAGTCATTAATATACACTAGGAATAAGAATGGACCCAGTATTGAGCCTTGAGGTACACCTAACTGAACTGGTAGCCCGGAAGATTTCACACCATTAACATCTACACATTGGAACCTATTATGTAAATAAGAATTTATTACTTTGAGAGCTTCGTTTTGGACACCATAATGACGTAATTTACGCAAAAGCGTGTCATGGTGCACGCAATCAAAGGCTTTGGAGAGATCACAAAAAACTCCAATAGCATTTTGCGAGTTCTCCCAAGCGTTAAATATGTGTTTCAGCAGAGCAACACCCGCATCCGTAGTCGAACGACCTTTAGTGAAGCCATATTGTTCATCGTGAAGGAGTCTGTTTAAATTAAAATGTTTTAGCAACTGCTTGAGTATTAACTTTTCAAATATTTTGCTAAATGCAGGTAAGATAGAAATAGGCCTGAAATTTCCAACGTCATTTTTATTACCGGATTTAAATAATGGTATGACTTTGCTACTTTTCATGAGGTCAGGAAAAGTTCCTAAATCAACACATTTATTAAAAGTAACAGCTAGATAGGGGGCTACGATGTATATTATATTACTTAATAGTTTAATGGAGATGCCCCAGTAATCACCAGTGTTTTTAGACTTAAGTGTGTTAAAAACATTAACTACATCACGAGGTGTTACATGTTCGAAGCTAAATAAGCGACTACATTTGGGCACACTACTATGCAAAAGGTTTTCAGCTTTAGATGGGGACGAATTTAAGGAGCGAGTCGTAGTAATAGGTATGTTGGCGAAAAACTCATTAAATGCCTCAGCTACGTCAGCTGCTTTACTAATTAACTTATTGTCAACCATAATCTCAAGTTGTTTTTCTTGTTTCACCGACTTACCCGTTTCATTGTTAATAATTTTCCAGGTTGTTTTTACTTTATTATTGGATTTCTTAATTGTATCGCTTAAAAATTTAGATTTAGCAAAAACACAAATGTTTTTAAATAATTTTGAATATTTTTTGACATACTCTAGGAAAGAAGTATCAAACCTGTATTTTTTCAAACCGTATAACTCGTATAGTCTCGCTCTACTTTTATAAATACCTGGAGTAGCCCATTGATTAAAGCCAACGGAGGTGCCATTAATGTTAATGGTTTTGGTCTTGAAAGTAGATTGGTATTCTTTTTGCACAACATCAAAAAGGGCTCCATAGATTTCATTAGGATTCTCGTGTTCTGCTAGAGATGGTGTAATTCTACGAGCTATATTATTTTTAAACTTGTTGCAACGACTAGCTGTATAAGGCCTGCATTCTCTTTTATGCACCTTTTTATGTAATGGCATAGGGAAGCTAGCTAATAAACCACAGTGGTCAGATGTTAGGTCACTTAGCACTAATTTATTTTTGACCTCACAATCACTAAATATATTATCAAGACATGTTGACGAAGTTGCCGTGATCCTAGTAGGTTCGAAAAACAAGTTAATTAAATTATAAGACCTAAACAGATTGAGAAGTCTAATACTTAATGGAGTAACATCTAAAATATTAATATTAAAATCTCCACATAAAATTATGCTTTTATTACTTGATTTTAACCTATTGAGTGTATCTTCCATAACCAATTCGAAACGAATAAAATCCCCAGAGGGGGGTCGATAAACGCAAATTATAATGTATCGCTCGAGTTCAACACAAGACAACTCAACAATGCGCTCAATAGAAAGATTAACTATATCTAAACGTTGTTTACATTTCAACTTGTTTGAAACAAGAACTAAAGACCCACCGCGAATAGCACTTTTTCTCACAAATGCACTTTACTATATATATACTGTAATTAAAAGTGAAATAAAAAAATAAAGCTATTCCCAAGCATTGGGCGGGCGGGCAATACTTGGCCATACTGTAATTAAAATTGAAATAAATAATAAAGCTATTCCCAAGCATTGGGCGGGCGGGCAATACTTGCCCATACTGTAATTAAAATTGAAATAAAAAAATAAAGCTATTCCCAAGTATTGGGCGGGCGGACAATACTTGGTCATACTGTAATTAAAATTGAAATAAATAATAAAGCTATTCCCAAGCATTGGGCGGGCGGACAATACTTGCCCATACTGTAATTAAAATTGAAATAAAAAAATAAAGCTATTCCCAAGTATTGGGCGGGCGGACAATACTTGCCCATACTGTAATTAAAATTGAAATAAAAAAATAAAGCTATTCCCAAGCATTGGGCGGGCGGGCAATACTTGGCCATACTGTAATTAAAATTGAAATAAATAATAAAGCTATTCCCAAGCATTGGGCGGGCGGGCAATACTTGCCCATACTGTAATTAAAAGTGAAATAAAAAAATAAAGCTATTCCCAAGCATTGGGCGGGCGGGCAATACTTGCCCATACTGTAATTAAAAGTGAAATAAAAAAATAAAGCTATTCCCAAGCATTGGGCGGGCGGGCAATACTTGGCCATACTGTAATTAAAATTGAAATAAATAATAAAGCTATTCCCAAGCATTGGGCGGGCGGACAATACTTGCCCATACTGTAATTAAAAGTGAAATAAAAAAATAAAGCTATTCCCAAGCATTGGGCGGGCGGACAATACTTGCCCATACTGTAATTAAAAGTGAAATAAAAAAATAAAGCTATTCCCAAGCATTGGGCGGGCGGGCAATACTTGGCCATACTGTAATTAAAATTGAAATAAATAATAAAGCTATTCCCAAGCATTGGACGGGCGGACAATACTTGCCCATACTGTAATTAAAAGTGAAATAAAAAAATAAAGCTATTCCCAAGCATTGGGCGGGCGGACAATACTTGCCCATACTGTAATTAAAAGTGAAATAAAAAAATAAAGCTATTCCCAAGCATTGGGCGGGCGGGCAATACTTGGCCATACTGTAATTAAAATTGAAATAAATAATAAAGCTATTCCCAAGCATTGGGCGGGCGGACAATACTTGCCCATACTCAAAATCAAAATCAAAATCAAAATCAAAAGTCCTTTATTCAAATTAGGCTGAGAATCAGCACTTTTTGAACGTCAAAATTACAGTAAGACAGTCCCCACAAAACGCCCGCCCTTCACCACTTCCTAGTGCTTTAGCTGGGAAGAAGAAGTAGCGGAACAAACTCCCCAGCAGCACAGCTGTCTGTTCAGTTAGAAGAACTAGATTCTATACAATAGTACCTATGCAAAATAATTTACGCAACACAATACATTAAATTATATTTTTGTCAAATAAAATAAACAATTTTAGTACTTAACTCATGTAACCTGTCATTATGTAAGCTGATCCTGGAGAAAGAACATAACATAAACATTGTCTTGAGTTAATCACAGCGACCAACTATTCTTATCGTTTAAGTAATCGTTGATAGAATAGTATGCCTTTGAACAAAGATTGGATTTAACTTTAATTTTAAACGCATTAAAAGGCAAATCTAGCAAAGAAGAAGGTAGCTTGTTATAAAAAGCTATACCAAGACCAACAAATGAGTTATGAACCTTATGAAGCCGATGAAATGGAGCACGTAATTTGTCCTTATTTCTGGTGTTAATATTGTGAATATCACTGTTTTTACTGTACAAATGTATATTTTGCCTAATGTATAAGATGTTGGCGAAGATGAACTGTGATGCCACCGTGAGAATACCAATATCCTTAAAAAATTCTCTCAGAGAAACTCTAGCTCCTAGCTGGTAAATTGCTCGAACAGCTCGTTTTTGAAGAACAAAAATATTTTGAATATCAGCCGCTTTGCCCCATAGCAGAATACCGTAGGACATAACGCTATGGAAATAACTAAAATAGACTAACCGAGCTGTATCAACGTCAGTGTATTGTCTTACTTTCCTGACGGCGTAGGCGGCTGAACTGAGCCTTCCCGCTAGGCTTGATATATGTGGGCCCCACTGAAGTTTAGCATCTACTGTTATACCCAGAAAAACTGCTGATTCTACAGTCTTAAGTACCTCTTCATCTAAGACGATGTTGGGTCCCAGATTTCTAACATTCGGTAAGGCAAACTTTATACATTTAGTTTTCTTGGCATTGAGAACTAAGTTATTTGTCGTAAACCAATCCGTAACCATTGAGAGTGCACTGTTTACATCATCAAAATCATGTCTGTTTCTGTCTACTTTAAAAATAAGAGAGGTGTCATCTGCAAACAGTACAACATCACAGATACCCTTTAAATAGAATGGTAAGTCATTAATATACACTAGGAATAAGAATGGACCCAGTATTGAGCCTTGAGGTACACCTAACTGAACTGGTAGCCCGGAAGATTTCACACCATTAACATCTACACATTGGAACCTATTATGTAAATAAGAATTTATTACTTTGAGAGCTTCGTTTTGGACACCATAATGACGTAATTTACGCAAAAGCGTGTCATGGTGCACGCAATCAAAGGCTTTGGAGAGATCACAAAAAACTCCAATAGCATTTTGCGAGTTCTCCCAAGCGTTAAATATGTGTTTCAGCAGAGCAACACCCGCATCCGTAGTCGAACGACCTTTAGTGAAGCCATATTGTTCATCGTGAAGGAGTCTGTTTAAATTAAAATGTTTTAGCAACTGCTTGAGTATTAACTTTTCAAATATTTTGCTAAATGCAGGTAAGATAGAAATAGGCCTGAAATTTCCAACGTCATTTTTATTACCGGATTTAAATAATGGTATGACTTTGCTACTTTTCATGAGGTCAGGAAAAGTTCCTAAATCAACACATTTATTAAAAGTAACAGCTAGATAGGGGGCTACGATGTATATTATATTACTTAATAGTTTAATGGAGATGCCCCAGTAATCACCAGTGTTTTTAGACTTAAGTGTGTTAAAAACATTAACTACATCACGAGGTGTTACATGTTCGAAGCTAAATAAGCGACTACATTTGGGCACACTACTATGCAAAAGGTTTTCAGCTTTAGATGGGGACGAATTTAAGGAGCGAGTCGTAGTAATAGGTATGTTGGCGAAAAACTCATTAAATGCCTCAGCTACGTCAGCTGCTTTACTAATTAACTTATTGTCAACCATAATCTCAAGTTGTTTTTCTTGTTTCACCGACTTACCCGTTTCATTGTTAATAATTTTCCAGGTTGTTTTTACTTTATTATTGGATTTCTTAATTGTATCGCTTAAAAATTTAGATTTAGCAAAAACACAAATGTTTTTAAATAATTTTGAATATTTTTTGACATACTCTAGGAAAGAAGTATCAAACCTGTATTTTTTCAAACCGTATAACTCGTATAGTCTCGCTCTACTTTTATAAATACCTGGAGTAGCCCATTGATTAAAGCCAACGGAGGTGCCATTAATGTTAATGGTTTTGGTCTTGAAAGTAGATTGGTATTCTTTTTGCACAACATCAAAAAGGGCTCCATAGATTTCATTAGGATTCTCGTGTTCTGCTAGAGATGGTGTAATTCTACGAGCTATATTATTTTTAAACTTGTTGCAACGACTAGCTGTATAAGGCCTGCATTCTCTTTTATGCACCTTTTTATGTAATGGCATAGGGAAGCTAGCTAATAAACCACAGTGGTCAGATGTTAGGTCACTTAGCACTAATTTATTTTTGACCTCACAATCACTAAATATATTATCATGTTGACGAAGTTGCCGTGATCCTAGTAGGTTCGAAAAACAAGTTAATTAAATTATAAGACCTAAACAGATTGAGAAGTCTAATACTTAATGGAGTAACATCTAAAATATTAATATTAAAATCTCCACATAAAATTATGCTTTTATTACTTGATTTTAACCTATTGAGTGTATCTTCCATAACCAATTCGAAACGAATAAAATCCCCAGAGGGGGGTCGATAAACGCAAATTATAATGTATCGCTCGAGTTCAACACAAGACAACTCAACAATGCGCTCAATAGAAAGATTAACTATATCTAAACGTTGTTTACATTTCAACTTGTTTGAAACAAGAACTAAAGACCCACCGCGAATAGCACTTTTTCTCACAAATGCACTTTACTATATATATACTGTAATTAAAAGTGAAATAAAAAAATAAAGCTATTCCCAAGCATTGGGCGGGCGGGCAATACTTGGCCATACTGTAATTAAAATTGAAATAAATAATAAAGCTATTCCCAAGCATTGGGCGGGCGGGCAATACTTGCCCATACTGTAATTAAAATTGAAATAAAAAAATAAAGCTATTCCCAAGTATTGGGCGGGCGGACAATACTTGGTCATACTGTAATTAAAATTGAAATAAATAATAAAGCTATTCCCAAGCATTGGGCGGGCGGGCAATACTTGCCCATACTGTAATTAAAATTGAAATAAAAAAATAAAGCTATTCCCAAGTATTGGGCGGGCGGACAATACTTGCCCATACTGTAATTAAAATTGAAATAAAAAAATAAAGCTATTCCCAAGCATTGGGCGGGCGGGCAATACTTGCCCATACTGTAATTAAAATTGAAATAAATAATAAAGCTATTCCCAAGCATTGGGCGGGCGGGCAATACTTGGCCATACTGTAATTAAAATTGAAATAAAAAAATAAAGCTATTCCCAAGTATTGGGCGGGCGGACAATACTTGGTCATACTGTAATTAAAAGTGAAATAAAAAAATAAAGCTATTCCCAAGCATTGGGCGGGCGGGCAATACTTGGCCATACTGTAATTAAAATTGAAATAAAAAAATAAAGCTATTCCCAAGTATTGGGCGGGCGGACAATACTTGCCCATACTGTAATTAAAATTGAAATAAAAAAATAAAGCTATTCCCAAGCATTGGGCGGGCGGGCAATACTTGCCCATACTGTAATTAAAATTGAAATAAATAATAAAGCTATTCCCAAGCATTGGGCGGGCGGGCAATACTTGGCCATACTGTAATTAAAATTGAAATAAAAAAATAAAGCTATTCCCAAGTATTGGGCGGGCGGACAATACTTGCCCATACTGTAATTAAAATTGAAATAAAAAAATAAAGCTATTCCCAAGCATTGGGCGGGCGGGCAATACTTGCCCATACTGTAATTAAAATTGAAATAAATAATAAAGCTATTCCCAAGCATTGGGCGGGCGGGCAATACTTGGCCATACTGTAATTAAAATTGAAATAAAAAAATAAAGCTATTCCCAAGTATTGGGCGGGCGGACAATACTTGGTCATACTGTAATTAAAAGTGAAATAAAAAAATAAAGCTATTCCCAAGCATTGGGCGGGCGGGCAATACTTGGTCATACTGTAATTAAAAGTGAAATAAAAAAATAAAGCTATTCCCAAGCATTGGGCGGGCGGGCAATACTTGGCCATACTGTAATTAAAATTGAAATAAATAATAAAGCTATTCCCAAGCATTGGGCGGGCGGGCAATACTTGGCCATACTGTAATTAAAATTGAAATAAAAAAATAAAGCTATTCCCAAGTATTGGGCGGGCGGACAATACTTGGTCATACTGTAATTGAAAGTGAAATTAAAAAATAAAGCTAGTCCCAAGTATTGGGCGGGCGGGCAATACTTGGCCATACTGTAATTAAAAGTGAAATAAAAATAAAGCTAGTCCCAAGTATTGGGCGGGCGGGCAATACTTGGTCATACTGTAATTCAAATACAAATTCAAATTCATTTTTATTCGCATTAAACATGGTATTAAAGGTGTTAGGTACATTAAAATTAGTGCTTACATGTTTTGCTAAAGATATAGCATGCAAAATTATCGGTTTGTGTTAAGTATCACAATACTAAGCTATTGTTAGTTTAGTCTCTAAGAATTCTTTAATAGAATAAAATTTTTGTGTATTTAGCCATTTATATAATTTGTGCCTAAATGCTCTAGACGTCAGCGTTTTTAAATTACTTGGTATATTATTATAAATACGTACACATTGCTAAACAGTTCTTATTATATTTTGTAGATCTAGGAATGTCATTTAATACGAGTCCGAATGGATCTCTACGATTTCTTGGATACACATCATTTGCAGTTCTAAATAAATCTTTGTTGTTTGATACAAACATACATGTTTCATAAATGTAAAGTGAGGGTAGAGGTAACAAACCAAGGTTTTTAAATATTGGTTGACATGATTGATCGGGTTGCATGCCACACATTGCTCTTATGCATTTTTTTTGTGCTACAAATGCTTTGTGTTGGTCTGTGCCGTTTCCCAACATTATGTTGAATTGAATTTGAAAGTTGATTAATTGAAAGTGAAATTAAAAAATAAAGCTAGTCCCAAGCATTGGGCGGGCGGGCAATACATGGCCATACTGTAAATAAAAGTGAAATAAATAAATAAATAAAATAATAAATAATAAATAAATATCTTTGGACATTTCACACAACGCCATCTAGTCCCAAGCTAAGCAACCTAATGCTTGTGTTATGGTAACGAGATGGCTGATAAATTACTTATATACATTTTTTTTTTTTTTTTTTGTAAATACATACATATTATAGATAGAAAAACACCCAGACTCGGAACAAATACTTGTAGGTCGTACAAATATTTGTTCCGTGCGGGAATCGAACCCGCGACATGCTGCGCAGCAATCAATCGCTCAACCACTGCGCCAACCGTGTCGTCAAAAAAAAAAGCTAGTCCCAAGCATTGGGCGGGCGGGCAATACTTGGCCATACTGTAATTAAAAGTGAAATAAAAATAAAGCTAGTCCTAAGTATTGGGCGGGCGGGCAATACTAGGGCGGCCGGGGAATATTTGGGCGGGTGGGCAATACTTGGGGAGCTACGTTAATGCAATGACAGCTAGTCCCAAGTATTGAGCGGGCGGCCAATACTAGGGCGGCCGGGAAATACTAGCTAGCTCCAAGTTAAGTCCCACATCAGCGCGGGACACGCTGCCTCTCATATTTGCATCACTATATGCTACTACGTATACGTATACGTACATATTATATAAAACAAAGACCCCGCACCGCGTCTGCTGTCTGTCTGACTGGACTGAACGCGATAAACTCAAGAACTACCGAACGGACTTTCATAGAGTTTTGACGGAGTGATTCATGAGGAAGGTTAACGTGTACAATTTATTAAAGGTTTTGTATAAATTGGCTGAAATATGACGATGATTGTTGAAGTTGTCGGAGAAAATCATGCCGCCTGGAAGCTTTACTGGCGTGGAAGTCACGACTCACGTTGGCAAATAATAATGATTGTTGTAAAACAACAATACTACTAACAGGATATGAATTATGCTACTAATAGGATATTCGGACGTGGCACAGAGATAGTTTATTTAACCTGGATTAACACATAGGATACTTAGTATCCTAGTAGTACATTTCCGTGGGTAAATTTCCGACATCCATGCGGGCGAAGCCGCAGGTAAAAGCTAGTACAAATTATAGGTATGTCAGAACGAAAAACTCGAGACGAACATTATTCTGACAAATAAAACACATATATACAAACTATTCACGAGCTTTGGATGTTGAGTAAAAAGGAGCTTAGCATTAGCATACTTGCGCTGCCACGTTACCGGGGGCCGCCACGGGGGCCCGGGGCCGCCACGGGTGCCCGGGGCCGCACACCCCGCCGGCCGCCGCACCATGCCACCTCACCTACCTCACGTACAATCTTACCAAGACCGTAACTAGGTATTTCACATTAGTTTTACGCCCACGACTTTGACCGATTCAATTTCGGGTTTTCCTCAAACAAACTTCGGGCACACCAAGGGGTTGTTGTAAAGTAAACATAATAATAATACTACTAGTTCTTCCTCAGGGCTAATGCTGACTCCGCCCACACCTCCTCAACATTGATTCACCGGTCGGCATGTGAGTGTGAAAACTTTATATAATTTTCATATAAAGCCAAAGCTCTGAATGAAAAACTATGCAAGTAAGTTAAGTTCATAACACTTACAAGATTTGCAAAAGTGTGATTTTGGCACTACTGATGGACTTCCACGTTCACGTCATCTCTCATTCTGCCGCCATGACGAGCCACCGTGACCATCGATGTGGTCATGGTCATGATTATAGTTGCACTCGCACGACGCACTCCCGCCACCTGCTGCACACAGCATACGCCGACTTACCGGCAAACTGATAAACCAACTGGACCTTGTTTATATTAAATCCGGGTTACAGGCAAACTGATACGTAGGTACATCAAAAACCATGAAGGTTATCTAATTAATTAATGAATACCTAAAAGTTAACACCATACACTAGGTACTAAAGTAAATGGCTAACTATACAAATAAATACAAAAACAAAAGGACAAAGTACTCGTCCGCACCGATGTCATCCGGAAACGTGCCCAGCAGACTGGCAGCATTGCCACGGTGAATGGCAATGCTAATTCTTTAGCCAAATAACGAGCCAGCCCTCTGGTCACGTGAAGTCTCGACCAGTCGGCGAGTTCCTTAAAAAGATTGTTATTTATTTGAATCGTCTGAGATGATTTATTTAATCATCATCAGGGAGCGGATATCAAAACAACAAGTTCCAAGTGTGCATTGTCAGGAAGACATACCCAGTACGTTGTGGCTCGGAGACAGCCCCACACTGTTGTACTTACAAAGTGATGCTTCGTCTCAACGCGTTGCATATCGAGCGCTGAACAATGTTAGCACAAGTAGGCTCGGCCTGGCGGACGCTCCACGGCAGCGATTGGAGGTTGACCTCAATTCCGCGGCGTGCGCTCGCTTCCTCAAAGGAAGCCGCCTCTCGCCTGCAGCCGGCACCTGGCAGCTATCACTTGCACACCTAGTCCAGCTTATTAGGTACGACCTCTGTCTTCAATCTGTCATTGACACCCAGCTGACAAAATGTTTGGCTTTTGAGCCTATGTTAAGTTAAACGTCATTATGAACAGTGCAAAATGGGCCAACATTAATATTACCTAATTATATTGTATACTAGCTGTCCCGTCACGCGTTGTCCTGTCCCAATTTCAATAATCCATACAAAGTTCCCATAGAAAATGCACTTTCAGTTTTCCCGAATTTTCCCATTTTCCCCGCAACTTTTCAAATTTTCCTCTCCATGAGAAACTTCCTCAGACTTCAATAAACATTTGAAAAAAATAAATTAGCCGAATTGGTCCCGGCGTCCTCGAGTTTTGCGCTTAGCAACACATTTAGCATTCATTTTTATCTAATAAGATTATTGACTTTTGGCTTAGAAACTTTTCAGTGCGAAACTGATCTAAGTAATTGGAATCGCAACGATCTCCAAGAACGACAGTAATATCTTGATATAGTGTTCACAATAAACATTAAACACGCCCGACCTACTCGCAGCTACACACAAGCTCCGCTGAACGAACTTAAAATGTAACGGCTAATAAAATAATAGGTATAGGGAATTAGGAAGTAAGGCGCTGATGTTATGAATCTATTCATAAGAGTGCTGTTGCTGTACAGCAACAGCCCTGCCTCTCAAAACAAAACTCAAAACTACTCTCAAAATATGTATTTCTTGCGTACTAATTATACAATAAGTTCGCAAGAAATACCTACATATTTTGAGTTCAGAACTTTGAACATGCATCAGCTAAAGTTCAACATGGTCAGAGATGATGGAACACTTCAAGAGGTTTCAATTGCGGAAAGAAATAATATAATATTAGTTTTTTGATCGCATCAGAGTCGGCAGCGGTGTCGCCGGCACATGTCATCCACGATGTGTAGAGTGAGGGCGGAGCGCGGCGGTGGCGGGCGTCGATACGGCGCGGCGCGGGGCGGCACGCGGCAGTGCGAGGCGCGCGCGGCACCCGACAGCCCGCATGCCCCGCGCGCACCGGCCGCGCCACGTGCCCGCCGCGCCGCGCCAGCACCGGCCAGCAGCGCCGGCCGCCAGCCCCCAGCGGCGCTGCCGCGTGCCGCCGAGCTCCCGCAGTAGCGGAGCGGCTGCGTCGCGGCCCGGGCGCGCTCCCACCACGCCGCGTGTTTACACTCCGGGGACAGGCCCCGCGGGCTCTCCACCTGACACTGACAGGGTTACCGGCTTCCGAGGCACTCCCACTAATAGGTACCCTGTTACATTATGTACTCATTACTGCTTCAGTTGTGGTGGCAACTGCTGGACAATACCAGCGATATAATATGTATTGTGGAATGTACTGAAACGGAACCCGTAAATTAATTTCAAGCAGAGAGCAGTGAATAACAAACCGGTGTATAAAATCATAATTTAATATGTTCCGCGTTCCAAATTAGATTTGCTTAAACAATCGTAACGATTTACCAAAATTCATGTGGTATTTTAGACAAGATGAACAAAACTAAAAGTTTAGTAAATCGGTGCTGGAGAATTCGTCTTCGTGAGAGTTTATATTATAAGTCGTTTTCAAATAAGCAGATGACTATATCCGCTTTCTAGATGAACAATTAAGATTCCACCTTTAGAGTAGGCAATATAAGCAAGAACTTATGTGTTCAGAAACACTGTACAATGGCAACCCACATAAAAATGAAAAATTGACGAGCCAGCAAAAAAATTTACAGATTTAAAAACACACCTGATTTATATCCTCACCGTCACCGATACCGGAATAACATGTTATAGCGCGTGTCTGCGCCCGAGGCTGCTCCTGCTTGACTCACTAACTGACTTCGTCATTTGCAAAGCTCTGTCTTTTAGCCTCGTGTCTATCTTTACGTTACGTACGTACTTTCATGGTATATTATACATACTTTACCCAGTGGTGTATTAGGCTCTTTCAGTATACATTATGCCAATCATTCCACCAGCTTGCTTGTTTGGCTAGGTTTAATAACATGGAAGCATACGCATACGTAATTATGTCCCCATAATCTCATGTTATGTCAAGAATACAGTGCGCGTTTATACGCGAACAAATTGATATTCGGTAAGCAGCGAACGGACAATCGCGGAACCGCATTCATGACTTTCATAAATTGAACGCCAGTGCTATGTGTACGATACTATACGTACGTACGTAACGGTGGATTCATGCCTACCCTACTAAACATTAGCTTCACCCCCTTGCACCATGGGGCGAGTGTGTCACGCGAGCTCGAGGCTGCCGTCGTGTCGGCGCACGCGCCCGCGGGAACATACCGTTATACGACCATCACTCTTCCTGGCGCCACCACAGATTTTTTTTATTGCTATAATAATTTCCCTTTACTTCGGGCACTGTCAGGATGGTTTCATGTTCCACTGAGGGCATCGTGACGGATGTAACATTTATCGGATACTGAAGGAGTCAAGCTCTAATTGACTGCGAAACCTGCCCGCTCGGCCAGCAGTCATTGTCTTAGTTAGTTTACCTTTTTGGTGTTGGTGGTTAACTGTGGTTAAATCTTTTGTTAAAGAGTCTTTGTAAAAGCAAGACTATCGTTAAACCTCGTTTTGTAATAATATTCATTGAACTTTAACAGGTTTCAGAAACGGAATTATAAAGCTCCGTATTTGAAAGTTTAATGAGTGAATTAAGTACTTGTATTGTTTTTAGAGTGAGTGAAGGGGCTTGTGGCTTAGTAATAACAGCGGCACGGCTCGACCAACCCGGTCCGGGTCCGTGGATGGGTGACCATCTTTACATACCGAGACCCCTCCTTACCTCAGAAAGCACGTTAAGCCATTGGTCCCGGCTGTCATTCGTGGTTCTTTGACAGTCGTTATGAGTCGTCAAAAGCCCGAAAGTCTGACAACCAGTCTTATCAAGGGGTTATTACCCAATAACTGATTTGTAGAGGTCAGATAGGCAGTCGCTCCATGTAAAATACTGGTATTTAGCTGCATTCGGTTAGACTGGAAGCCACTGGAACTGCTGGACTGGAAAAGGCTAGGCAGATGAAGCAGATGATTGTTTTTAGAGTGCACGAAAAGAAAAAGAAATAGACGGACTGATCTGTAGCAGGCCTTCCGGCTGCAGAACCGATAAGTACTTGATGAAGCGCCTGCCTCATGAGTTGCTCTCGCAACTGGCTCACGTCAAACCATGAAGCAGTGACATGGCAGCTGTGCAGTAACCTGAGCTGACTGCGATCCTCAATAACCGCAACAAATGTATTTACAAAAGCAATTACTTGTAGCGGCGGCGGCGCTGCGCTCGCCGGGGACCACGGGCACAGTAGTTAATTACCCGTGCTTAGCAACTGTTAACCACATATATATAATGGAAATAAAATCTTTCACGCGGGTCTTATTTTCTCAAATCAATCGATACGCGGCTGGTGGGTTGCAAAAAGCTGTATCATGATATGAACAAGTTAATTGGCTTTTATGGAAGCTATTCCTTTGTCATCCGCCTTCAACGACCCCCATGGGAGTCAGTCTGCTGGCAGCTCGCCCCCCGCCAGCTGCCGCGCACTCAATAGATACCGCTTCATTGTTAGTCGCCGAGCGAGGCAGAACAGCGGAAAATTTAACAAACTCCGCGTGTATACATATGTTGTACATAAACACGTACTCCTCTAATATACACGTACTACTCTTTGCAGTCATAAAAATAACTTTTATGGACGATGTCGCTTTGTTGTTTCAGTGTTGTGTATGCATGCTGTACAGGTTAGCGTCGGCACTAATACGTTTATCTTTTGTGAAGCTTTTACGGAACGTAGCTCGCCGCTTGTTGGGCGAGTTCAAAGAAAAATAAACAAATATTTGAATGTCCCGCCATCGCCAGGGGAATAGTCGAGACATTCTGTTCAGTTAGTTTACCTGTCAGCTCTGAGTTCAGTAACTCGTAAAAGTTATTGAACTAGTTACGCGCTCGGTTTTCCCTGGCTCTGGATAAATGAGTCAACGTTGCTTTGATTGGTTTACTTATATTTGAATAAGATCCTCAATCCTAACGGTTGTAGTCCTTCAAACAATGGAGGCCGTAACTTAGAGCTCATTAAAATTTAGTCTGTCGGTTAGTATTAGTCCGTCGGGGTCCGTATCCCGTCGTGTGGTTAATACCGAAGTGGCAAGGAACTCGTTCTATTTAAATATTGTGTTGTATAAAAAATAACAAGACGAAGAAATATGATTGTAGTCAAAATGCGTCCTGTGTAGGAAGAGTCATCAGTTGATCACTTAATTCATACAATAAATTCGTTTTTCTATTCAATTACGTTTCATAAAAATTTAACTCTTTGCAGAAAGTTACTATGCAGACTGCATAGTAACTTTCTGCAAAGAGTTGACCATATACGTGATGTAGGTGTTGCAATGGACGCGACATTGCACTTCAATGTTCATGTCGATAACATCGTTAATAAGGTGTATCGTGCGTTCTTCAAATGACTTTAAAAGACCGTCTACTTATTTACTTCTATACAAAGCTTTGGTCCGTTCTCAATTGGAATTCGCAGCACCTATTTGGAGTCCCATTTTTGATCTTTATATAAAAATAATTGAAATGGTTCAAAAAAAATGTTTATAACACATTTGCTCGTAAAGGGCCTCTTATTTCACCAATTTCAATATCGTAATGTATATCATTACGTACTTGTGCGTAATCGTAAAGTAAAACGCACGAGTTTCTTTCTAATAAGGTAACACGTACGGTTTATCATGATGCTCCGTCTACAACCAACGGTACTTTTTTAAATCTTAAAAAAAAAGCAAAGAAAGCAAAGCAAAGAGTTTTTATGTCAGAAAAGTGGTCAACATTTTATGAATAAAATTAACTTTGGGTTAAAATAAAATTAAAGAATTAAATGTAAAATATTTAATTCTTTGATTTAATTAATTTTGGCAATAAATTACAACCATTTATCTGTAACAAAAACAAAACAATATTAATTTACTTTAATAATACTGGCTGTTTTTGTGACTTTTAAAAAAAAAGCGCTGATGCGTGCGCATCGCTAATTTGTGAACAAGTAAAAATTATTCCGCGCGCTTTTTCTTTTCGCTGTATTGTTTTTATTTGAAAATGTCGTCAAGTAATGATGAATTTATTCATTCGACACCGCCAGAAGTCTCAGAGGCAGCGAAAAAGGCTACTCTGAGCCTCGAAAAATCGACCGATAGATACTTACAAGCGGATCAAAATTTTATCGTATGGAAAACAAGCAAAGATGCAAATTCATTTTCAGAAAGTGTGTTTTTAAAGATTTATTCGTTTAAGAAAATCCGAGTTTTATTTATTTCCTCGCAAATATGTTATAAAACGTCGTATGACATACGTGCGCTTTGATAATTACAGCCTCTGCTTTCTTGTAGCCCTCGCCTACGGCTCGGGCTAGCAATATCGCCTCGGCTGTAATTTTCAACTTACCGCACTTATATCATAATGTACTATTACGTGCTATGCACTACAGATGCACTAAGTTCAAATTACCGTACACTCAATTATTACTGCGTTATAAACTACAGAGCTTGGAGTCAAGACGCGGCCTCCTGATGGCCATGATGCTTCATGGTCTGTGTAATAACAGGTTCCATTGTCCAGATATTACCAGCAACTTTTATTACATTGTACCTAGAACTGTGATGCATCGGGAGGCGCGCGTGCCCCGGCTGTTCCACACCGCAAGGTGCAGAACTCACGCTGGTGCACGGGCGCCTCTCCGACGCATTGTAGATACATATAACACCCACTTCTTTGATTTGGATATCTTCGCGCTTACACACTTTAAGTTCAAAAAGATGGCTATTGAATCTTTAAAATAGCCATTTTATACCTATTATTCCAAAAATATGTACGACTACTTCTTACTTTTTCTGTAAAATCAATGCACGCGTTAAACTATGTGTATACAGTGTATATTTACTGTTATGTCGCGGACATTGTTGTGGGTTACACGTTTACCTAGTTTTTAATTCATTCTGTCACACTTAAATCGTAATGTGTAACTGTTTTATGTCCCATTAAAGTAAAATAATAATAAAATAAAATACGGTCTGGTCACGACTAGACCACGTCACTAGACCACGTCACTAGACCACGTCACTAGACCACGTCACCAGTTCCCCTGTGCCTCAGCAGGTGACTATTAAGGTATTATTTCTGCGGATTTTCAGGGGATTTCCTCTAAGCTATATTGCTGATGCGTGGTTTCCAGTCTTTCTGAAGATTAAGCTAAAATCTTTATTACTATTACTATTCTTTTTCTTATTAGATTTCCTAAAACTACCCATTTACATGTAATAAAATAATCACGATGTTAGCATGACTAATTCTGCGAACAGTAGAGCTCGTGATTTAGAATTATATAATAGTTTTGTGATGAGAAGGTGGTCCACGGTGCTCCATCAATCCCTACCTGGTAGATTATAGGGCTGTTTCCACTGGTAGCAATTAACTGCATTTTGAGGAGCTATTCTGCTCATCTCACCGAAGATGCTCACCAAATTTTTATGACCTATTTTAAGTTATTACCTTTCAAACAAAAAAAGAACCATCGAAATCGGATGTCATAAGGCAAAGATATCGTAGCCCCCTTTTTGAGGAAGTACACCTCAATCAAAAATCCCCGACGACAAAAAAAATCCTATAAAGTCGTTTAAGGCGCGCAGTATTAGCACAATATTCACAAAAATTGGTTTCTTGGATTGTCGAGTATGACGTAACGCAATGAAACTATCCGACGCAAAAAATACAGTGGACAGAGAAGGGTTTAAAGAAAAAAGTAAAAGTGAAGCTAATGAAAGCGTTTTCAAAAGTAGAATAAACAATTATACTAAGTAAATATTGAAATATATTATTCCGAATCTACTTCATGGCGGTTCTTTTGTAATAAAACCAGCGTGCGTAGCATTAGCATTTGGCCAGACAATGATAAATTGCGAAAAAATACGATGTATTCTATGTATTTAATGGTGCGTAATAAAAGATGGTGGACGTGAAACAATTGTTTCCATAAAGTCCGTCTCAAGTTAGCCCAAAAAGTAGGGTAAGTTTACAAAAAATCGCATAGAGCTGAAAATTGTTATGAATGTTCGGAACACCAGTATAAATGAAATGTGAAAGTCCCCAGCGATCCGACATCTGCAAAAAAATCTATTGATAAATGATAAATGACTAGCTTTTGCCCGCGGCTTCGCCCGCGTAGATGTCGGAAAATATCCCATGGGAACGTTCATGTGGAAAACATAGGGCCGTCCGATATAACTATGCAAACTCAAATCGCTACGATATATCGTTACCGTGTATAGTACGCATAAAGCTACCAGTCGGCATGATTTTTTCCGACATCTTCAACAGTCGTCATCATATTTCAGCCAATTTACACAACCATAATGAATTACTCTGAATCACTCCGTTCATTGGAGAAAACCGTATGAAAATCCGTTCGGTACTTGTTGACATTATCGCATTCAAACAGACAAAATTACGCGGCGGGGGGACTTTGTTAATTACTTAAAATTTATTATGCCCGCCACGCTCTAATAACAAATAACTTTTGTTCGAATGTCCACTCGTTCAAATAATTACCTCGAAAAATGTCGAATGAAATAAAGACTAAATGTTACCTCAAGATTCGAACTATGACTACATTTCCAATCCCTTAAATCTCTTAAATATAGGTAGGTACACAAACATTTGTCAACCCCTATTGTACCCCTTAGGGGACGATTTTTCAAAAACGCTGTACCATATATTTCTTTATTTCCTACCAAAAGCATAAATTTGAATTTTCATATCCCTAACTTAAGAAATACTGGGTTTCAATTACAAACTTTCATCCCCTATATCACCCCCTGTAGTACTGTTTTTGAAAGTATCCTATGTCCTTTCCCAGTATGCTATATACAGTCTTGCAAAATTTTGTCGAAATCCGTGCAGTTTTGTAAATTTTAAAATCAACCCCTATTTTACCCCCTTAGGGGATGATTTTTCAAAAACGCTGAACCGCATATTTCTTTATTTCCTATCAAAAGCATACATTTTAATTTTCACATTCCTAACTTTAGAAATGCTGAGTTCCCATACAAACTTTCATCCCCTATATCACCCCCTGCAGGATTATTTTTTAAGACAAAAGTAGCCTATGTCCTTCCCCAGGATACTATATAAAGCCTTGCCAAATTTTATCGAAATCCGTGCAGTTTTGTAAATTTTAAAATCAACCCCTATTTTACCCCCTTAGGGGATGATTTTTCAAAAACCCTGAACCGCATATTTCTTTATTTCCTATCAAAAACATACATTTTAATTTTCACATCCCTAACTTAAGAAATACTGAGTTTCCCATACAAACTTTCATCCCCTATATCACCCCCTGTAGGATTATTTTTGTAAAAAAAAGTAGCCTATGTCCGTCCCCAAGATACCGTCTATAGCCTGGCCAAATTTTATCGAAATCTGTTTAGTGGTTCTGGGTTTCCCATACAAACTTTCACCCTCTATATCACCCCCTGTAGGATTATTTTTCAAGACAAAAAGTAGCCTATGTCCTTCCCCAGGATGCTATATAAAGCCTTGCCAAATCTTTTCGAAATCCGTGCAGTTTTGTAAATTTTAAAATCAACCCCTATTTTACCCCCTTAGGGGATTATTTTTCAAAAACGGTGAACCGCATATTTCTTAATTTCCTACCAATAGCATAAAGAAGGACGGTCAAATCGTACCTGACTACGAGGCGGTGGTGTACAGATATGCCATATATATGTAAAAATCTAGTATTTTTTAAGGTCTTAAAAAACATAAGAAATAGATATTTAAGTCGCCAGAAAAAAAAGCACAAACAAATTTTTTTTTAATAGCATAATTTGCAAATTATTTAGAATAACATGTTCAGAACGCACCATTGACGATTCATTTTGCTTAAGAAATGATTTAGTACTCAAAGATTATAATTATTCATGTTATTAGATGTAATTCAATTCTATATACTTGTGTATCAAACCAACTAGTGCTGTTTTTATTATGTATTGGATTCTTGTCATAAAAATAATTATGTGGGTTCATAGTAAGTATCAGCATTTTGTTCAATTGTGTACAACGGAACGTCATAATATGTCATCGACGCGCGCCATGGATTGACAGTGTCAATACTGTCAATTACAACGGGTGTCAATTTGACACTAATATACTGTAGTGTGTAGTCTTTGCACCCGGCGATCTCGCATTGTTGTTGTATTGTTTTTGTTAGTGTGAATATTGTGATAAGTACTGTACTGTTTTGGATTTCCTTCTGTTGTTTGACCTTGGCATTGTTTTACAGACTGATAACTAGGTACCGCTTGTGACGATTATTCTGTGCTTTTGATTTCCGGACACCGATAACCTCAAAAGTATTTTTTGCATTATTGAAATATCTTGGCTATTTAGATATTATTTTCGAAAGGGATGGTGTTTACTACATAAAACAATCAAATCTCACTATAATTTGCTTCTGTACACTGAAAATAAAACTCAGGTCCAGCTTCTATAGAAATATGACCGATGTTCTTTGTTATCCCTAACTTAAGAAATACTGGGTTTCCCTTACAAACTTTCATCCCCTATATCACCCCCCTAGGATTATTTTTGATAAAAAGAGTAGCCTATGTCCGTCCCCTGGATACCATCTATAGCCTTGCCAAATTTTATCGAAATCCGTTCAGTGGTTTAGGCGTGAAAAGGTAACAGACAGACAGACAGACAGACAGAGTTACTTTCGAATTTATAATATTAGTATGGATTTATTTTCTGTACAAGCAGGTTTGTACAAACACTTTTACACGTCAATCATATTTTTAAAACTAGATGAGGTCGGCGTTTCCTATCTGACTACTATATATTTTTAAAAGTAGAGCGATAAGGGCTGTGAAATATGATAAAGTCACAGGAATAAGAAAAAAAAAAAAAAAAAAGGAACTGTAGCAGACCTCTACGCAAGACCTGGGGAGCCGTAGCCGACCTGCCGACCTCTACGCAAGTACTATGGAGCCGTAGCAGACGTCTACGAAGGACCGGAGGAGCCGTAGCCGACCTCTACGCAAGTACTATGGAGCTGTAGCAGACCTCTACGCAAGACCTGGGGAGCTATAGCCGACCTCTACGCAAGTACTATGGAGCCGTAGCAGACCTCTACGCAAGAACGGAGGAGCCGTAGCCGACCTCTACGCAAGTACTATGGAGCTGTAGCAGACCTCTACGCAAGACCTGGGGAGCTGTAGCCGACCTCTACGCAAGTACTATGGAGCCGTAGCAGACCTCTACGCAAGAACGGAGGAGCCGTAGCCGACCTCTACGCAAGTACTATGGAGCTGTAGCAGACCTCTACGCAAGACCTGGGGAGCTGTAGCCGACCTCTACGCAAGTACTATGGAGCCGTAGCAGGCCTCTACGCAAAAACGGAGGAGCCGTAGCCGACCTCTACGCAAGTACTATGGAGCTGTAGCAGACCTCTACGCAAGACCTGGGGAGCCGTAGCCGAACTCTAAGCAAGTACAGTCGTTAGAATTTTATAATTCTTATATATTTTATTTATTATCTAAGCTATTTAAATAAAATATAAAAGAATGATAAAATTCTATCGATTCGTATTCTAAAAAATCTCAACCATTTATGCAAGCGTGGGTCAGCTAATGCTATAGGTGACTGTACTATGGAGCTATAGCAGACCTCTACGCAAGGTCTACAGAGCCGTAGCAGATCTCTACGCAGGAGCTACGGAGGTGTAGCAGACCTCTACGCAAGCCCTACTGAGCTGTAGCAGACCTCTACGCAAGCCCTACTGAGCTGTAGCAGACCTCGACGCAAGACCTACTGAGCTGTAGCAGACCCCTACGCAAAGCCTACGGAGCCGTAGCAGATTTCTACGCCGGAGCTACGGAGGTGTAGCAGACCTCTACGCAAGCCCTACTGAGCTGTAGCAGACCTCTACGCAAGCCCTACTGAGCTGTAGCACAGACCTCGACGCAAGACCTACTGAGCTGTAGCAGACCTCTACGCAAGACATACGTAGGTGTAGTGGTCCTCTACCCAAGCACTACGGAGCCGTAGCAGACCCCTACGCAAAGCCTACGGAGCCGTAGCAGATTTCTACGCAGGAGCTACAGAGGTGTAGCAGACCTCTACGCAAGCCCTACTGAGCTGTAGCAGACCTCTACGCAAGCCCTACTGAGCTATAGCAGACCTCGACGCAAGACCTACTGAGCTGTAGCACACCTCTACGCAAGACATACGTGGTTGTAGTGGGCCTCTACCCAAGCACTACGGAGCCGTAGCAGACCCCTACGCAAAGCCTACGGAGCCGTAGCAGATTTCTACGCAGGAGCTACGGAGGTGTAGCAGACCTCTACGCAATCCCCACTGAGCCGTAGCAGACCTCTACGAAAGACCTACTTAGCCGTAGCAGACCTCTACACAAAACCTACGGAGGTGTACTGGGCCTCTACGCAAGCACTGCGGAGCCGTAGCCGACCTCTACGCAAGTAATATGGAACTGTAGCACACCTCTACGCAAAACCTGGGGAGCCGTAGCCGACCTCTACGCAAGTAATATGGAGCTGTAGCACACCTCTACGCAAAACCTGGGGAGCCGTAGCCGACCTCTACGCAAGTACTATGGAGCCGTAGCAGACCTCTACGCAAGACCGGAGGAGCCGTAACCGACCTCTACGCAAAGTACTATGGAGCTGTAGCAGATCTCTACGCAGGAGCAACGGAGGTGTAGCAGACCTCTACGCAAGCTCTACTGAGCTGTAGCAGACCTCTACGCAAGACCTACTGAGCTGTAGCAGTCCCCTACGCAAAGCCTACGGAGCCGTAGCAGATTTCTACGCAGGAGCTACGGAGGTGTAGCAGACCTCTACGCAAGCCCTACTGAGCCATAGCAGACCTCTACGCAAGACCTACTGACCGTAGCAGACCTCTACGCAAGCACTACGGAGCTGTAGCAGACCTCTACGCAAGCCCTACTGAGCCGTAGCAGACCTCTACGCAAGACCTACTGAGCCGTAGCAGACCTCTACGCAAGACCTACGGAGCTGTAGCCACGGCCTACGGCAGACCTACGGAAACGTAGCGGTCCTCTACGCAATGTTTACAACGGCGCGGCGCGGCGGTGTAAAGGCTCTCCACGGAGGAATTCAAACCGCACAAGTACTACGCGACTTCTAAAACAAATTGCTACGAGTCCAATACGTAGGTTTCGCTTTCGCACTAGTATTACCACCTCACCCGGCCGCACCGCTCCCCCGCAACCCTCTCGCGCCGGTGTTCTCAAGCGACCCTAGTTGAGTACGATAAGGTTTCTTTAATTATTCCACCATAATAAAATCAAAACAGAAGGCGGCGCGGTTCTTGAAACTCTCATTTATTTAAATATAATAGAAAATCCGCGTGCTTGGAATAATAATATATTTTTTGTTTAAGAAATATTAAAATACTAGATTTTGCCAGCGGCTTCGCCCGCGGGTATGTCGGAAATTATCCCACGGGAACCTTCTACCGGTATGAAAAGTATCCTATGTCTTAATCCAGGTTATAAACTATCTGTATACCAAATTTCATCCAAATCCATTCAGCCGTTTTTGCGTGATTGAGTAACAAACATCCAAACATACAAACTTTCACATTTATAATATTATAGTAGTAAGTAGGTCCATTCCTTTTGGAACACTGTTGAAGGCTGTGATTGTGATACCATTATAATTTAATGGCAAGAGTGGACCGGTGCCTTGTGAGCTATAAACTGCATATGAGTCGTGTTACCGATGGTCGTAACAAATCCATTCCGTGATCACAAACCGTCCCTTTAGTGGAACACAAGAGCGTGTGCTCAGTGCTGTACGGCGCCGCGCCAGACCGGTCCACGTTCACTTACAGATGTTACATGAAGCATGTTCTATAGCACTGTACCACTACGTACATGACATACTATGTATAGTCCCATCGTGACCAAAGAATACTGGACTGAAATAAATAAAAGATATAGAAAATACACGTATGTAACATATTCATAAATTCTTTTTCGGTATTCGACAACAGAAGAATCTATTTACTATGTTTTTATTTAGGGATCCTTAGCCATCAAGACACCCTTATAGTTTCGCCATGTCCGTCTGTCTGTCTGTCGGTCCACGGCTTAGCTCAGAGAATCTTAGTATTAGAAAAGCTGTAATTTGGCAAAAATCTTGAAAAAAAAATTTTAAGGGTACCTCCCTTGCAGTAAAGTGGGAATTATATTTTTTTCTCGTCTATTCTATAGTGTGGAGTATGGTTGCATTTTGTGTATGAATAATATCCCTTATTGAGACCCTCACAGTACGCCCATTCATTTGATAATTATGTCACAAGGAACAGTTTGCAAAACTTAAAAAAAACCATTAGATTCGGAACAAATTGGCTGTGACAGACGGACAGACGGATAGACAGACACACGAGTGATCCTTTATGGGTTCCGTAGTTTCATTCGGACGTACGGAATTAGCATTGCCATCCAGCGTGGCAATGCCGCCAGTCTTTTGGGCACTTTTCCCACTGACAGCGATGCGGACGAATTTTTTGATGCCCTATGAGCTCTTTTTTATTTTTTATACCTACTTGTACATAGTATAAATAATTTAATATTACCTTTTAATCATAATTGTTAATAAAGAATGTATTCCATCACAACTCGAGCATTCCTTGGAAGTTGAGAATTCTGTAAATATTTTAAACATTTGGGAAGTTTTGTTTCCGGTGAAAACATTACACAACACAACACATTAACATTATTTAATTATTACTAATAAATAGTTATTAAATATATCTATTTATATTTATAAAATAAAACTATTTAAAATATTTAAGTATTGCAATTACAAATTGTTAGGAATTGACTGGATCTTGTATGTAGACTCGACATTTATCTAAATGACCTAATTGATTTTAATGACTTATTAAGCTATTGTTAATCAAGTATAAATTTTAATTTAATTTAATTATTTTTAGGGTTCCGTACCATATCAAAAGGAAAAAACGGTACCTACCCTTAAGGATCACTTCGTTGTCCGTCTGTCTGTTTGTCAGTCTGTCAAGACCCTTTTTCTGCGAAATGTGATAGAATTAAGTACAAATTAAAAATTTTCGGACTTTTTCCTGTACTTGTGTTGTGAGACCTTGAAAAAATGAAAAAATTAAAAAAGAATATGATTTATTAGTTTAGTTGTTGAATAACAAGGTTTGAGGCTGGAATTTGATTTTATTAGCAGCGAGAAATAATAAAAGAGCTACTGATAAATACATTTTATGGTAGCTCTGAGTCATATTAATTTACGTTCGTAAATTGACGCTGGTTTTTTGATATTCTGTTGGAATAGTAAAGGTGATGAATTAATATAATAGAAGCTGTTCTATTTACTCGTTGTCTACATACAAAAAACCGGACAAGTGCGTGTCGGACTACGCACAATGAAGGGTTCCGTAGTTGGGATTACATTATAGCAAGAACAAACTTAACGTTATAGTTGAAAAATATGTTCCCATACATTGCAACAGTAAATTAAGTAAGTATCAACAGTAAGTTTGTACTCACAATATTGAAAGTTTTACTATGTTACTCAGTAGTTTCAGAGATTAGGGGGGGGGGGGGGGGAATGATGGTCAATTTTCGTCTACTTTCTTAAATAACTTTAAAACAATATATTTTAAAATTATAAAAAAATATATTTGAGACCCAAATAGTAAGACCCTTTCATTTGATATGTCACACGGTACAGTATGCAAACTTTTTTTTTAATTGTCTTATTTGCCACCTAAAAGTGACCCCCACGTTCAAAATTCATTTATTAACTTTGCCCGTACATGTTTGGGTCACAAAAATCCATAAGGGCACCAAATTTCAACTTAATCGGTCCATTGAAATATTCTATTCTATTCTATTCTATTCTATTAGATTCGGAGCAAATTGGCTGTGACAGACGGACAGACGGACAGACAGACAGACAGACAGACACACGAGTGATCCTATAAGGGTTCCTTTTTTCCTTTTGAGGTACGGAACCCTAAAAACCGGTCAAGAGCGAGTCGGACTCGCGCACCGAGGGTTCCGTTCCGATTTCTGAAAAAGTGTGTTATTTAGAGACATCGTTTTATTTTTCCTGTAATCTTTACATAAACTTCTATCACATAGAATAATTTCAGATTTTCTCTATGCGAACTTCGGAGATAAGGGGGGGGGGGGATGGTATTTTTTTTTATTTTTCATCAAAAGTCGAAAACTATGCGGCCTAAAATAAAATACAAAATGTTTGAAAATGTGCAAACAGCGCTCTTTCATATGATATCCCACATGCCCTAGTAGCCCCACTTTGAACTTTTAAGACCTGTTGCAATAAAAATAATATATATTTTTACTTCTTTCTTATTTGCAATATAGTAGTAAACATCATCTAAAACTGTTCCAAATTTCAAGTTGATAACATTAGTAGTTCTTGAGATATCCAGCTGTGACAGACAGACTGACAGACACTAGACTGAGTCTCACCATAAATTCTTTTTACCATTTTGGTACGGAACCCTAAAAAGACGTTAGGTTGCAGGTGCTAAAGAATACTTTTGTTATGAAACAATATCGAGAACGGGTCTTATCGCGATTGTTTTATAATGTGTAGGTACAAATCGCGAAAGTTGAAAAAGTTTAATACTTTTGTTGCTGCACTCATAATTTCAAACTAAAAACGCCGTTGATAACTGCTTGGACACCTTGCTCACCACATCCTTCCACATCAAAACACTCTTCATATTTAAACCCGCTGCCTAAAGCGCCACCTTCACCAACTTTCACGATCTAAAATGGTCCTCAGCAGACACAAGTTTCTGAAACTTTACTTGACAGTTATTTATACTCAAATAAACTCTGCCTAAACTCCAATAAATGTACCGAATAAAAACATAACTTTGTCTTTCCACAACTGGTTGTATTACCTTTAACTTTTAATTGTTTTAAATAGGTCTACTAACTGTAATTGTAATTTTAATTGATTAATTTGTCTCGTAGATGGTGTGAAAAGTAGAGTATTCTCCTTGGGGATAAAGGTGCCTTCGTCTTGGGCGACCTTGAATCCCACGCTGCACTCAGGATTCTTGTCTTAACTGGGCGCTTTGCTCAGGAGTTAACTGTAAACTGCCTCGCTCCGCTCGGGAGTTAACGCTAGGATCCTTCGGTTTTGCTCAGGATTCAATTCGGCGCCCGCTACATAAGACACTACTTTATCCCCTTAGTGCATAATTTACTATTAAATAATATAAAAATAAAAAATAAAATAAACCTGAAGGATATCCCGTCCTGCGCTTTAAACGTGAGAGTTGCGAAATTCTTCGTAAAATTCCGATAAATTGTGATAAGCAGAGCAGACCCCTGTCATGTGGAAGATAAGACCGTAATCGACGACCGGTGGGTTCGACTGTTCGACTATACATATAGGTACCTAGAATTATCTGCCTAACCAGTAACCCTTCCAGAGAAACAGTCGTGACAGTTTATTTAACGTTATCTTCTGCCTCTTCACCTAAAACTTATCATCCGTCTGCAGAACTGGTTTCTGTTGCAGATTGCAATGAGCTCTATATTTTCGAATTTTAAAGTTGGAAGTAGGGCTCACATCAAATCATTTATTTGTTTGCCAACATGGGTAGGGTATAGATGTATGATGTATGTATGTATGTGATGGGTGGTGTGTGTGGTGGGGTGTGTGTGAGGACTGAGTGTCTGAATTGTGTGGTTCAGTCACCCCGTTTAAAAATGGTATACCTGATGGCCAATTCTCGTACCTAAAAACGTTCACAATCTCATGCCAGCGACAATCAAATGTCAAAAATGTGGGTAAACGCTATACAATTTTTGACAGATTGAGACTGAGATGAGATTGCGAACGTTGTTAAAAATTACGAGAATTGCCCCCCTGGTGTAATACTTAGGTACCAAAGTATGTTAATTTCTAAAACAAATAAGATTAATCGTCCCTCGTCAGTTATTCTTAAATGGGTGTTTCTCAATTTTGGTGCATATTACGCGTCCAGGTTAAAAATCTTTATTTATTAATTAAAATTCTGTATTCCTTATTAAGGAAACCAAACATAATCAAGTTGTGCTTATGCATGGAACATTTACAGGTCAAAACAACACAATTATTAAATTATAAATAAAAAACTGTATGTATAAATATGTATTGTCATTTCCTTCAGTGTCCATTTCCTAATTTCCCGGTATTATTGAGTGAGTATTTATGATAATAACTAATTATTCAACAGTTAATTATCATTTCTAATACGTACCTTCGTGGTTTAGAATATGCATGAAGTTCGTAATGTTGATATTATTTAAGAAAAAAAATAATCAATGTCTCAAACCTCATTACCTTCTTCCTCATTGCCTTCGTTTACCGTCGTTATTTTCTATGTAATTTCTTTTTTATCCGTAGAAATGAGGTATAAATCACAAAATCATGAAAGATTATATATTACTAGCTTTTGCCCGCGGCTTCGCCCGCGTAGATGTCGGATCGCATTGCCTGCCCGCGCTATTACTTCGTTTTCGCTTAGCGTTCTTTCTGACATTTTTCTTCTTCCGACACCTAAGGATCCTAGAGTGATGTTAAATATGCTTATAGTCTTCCTTAACAATTGGGCTTATCAAACGCAAAAATAATTTAAGTCCGACTGGTAGTTCCAGAGATTAAGGCATTCAAACCAACCAAAAAAAGTGTATGTCAGCTCCGACGGGAGTTTACTTCTGTTTTTTTGCAGTTTCGAGTTTCCGACTTTATATTTTTCGGCAATTTCTGTCGGGCTGGGTTTCTTCAATGAATCTGTGCTATACAAATAGCAATTTTAAGGTGTAAAGGCACTCGTCCCCCCCCTCTCCCTCTTACTTCTCCTCCTCTCACTCTAACCACCTCTCACACCTCTCACTCCCCCTATCATCCCCCTCACTGCTCCCTCTCACCCCCTCACCCTTCCCAATCCCTCTCCCTCTCATAACCCTCACCCTATCCTTTTCCCGCTAACCTCCCCCTCCCCCTCTCACCCTGTCCCACACCTCCTTCACCGCTTTCCCCTTTTCCTCTACCTACACTAACTCCTCTCCTCCCCTCTCTTTTCTTCTCCACACCCACTACACCTCCTCCCTCACTACACCCTCCTATCGCTCTCCCCTTCCCTCCATCATCCTCCCCCTCTCCCTCCTCCCCCTCTCCCTTCTCCCCCTCTCCGTCCTCCCCAGCCCTACCCTCCCTCTCACCACACCCTCCTCTTCCCTTTTTCCTCCTCATGGTAGCCACGACATTCACCAAATTCCTCATCACCCCTACCCTTCCCCTTTCCCTCCTCATCACCCCCTACCCTTCTCCCTTTCCCCTCTACCCTTTCCTCTGGGGGAAAAGCTATTAACAACAAACTTTACTACTTGCTTAGGCAAATATTAATGCCAAGTTTCAAGTTATTTAATCAAATGAATAAGATTTTTCATATAAACTATATTGCCTGTTTTCACCCCCACAGGGATGGAATTTTAAAAATCGTTTAGGGTATTTCCGTAACTTGACTGAAAGATTATTTACATAAATTTTCGAGTTAGTCAAGCCGATTCAAGCCCCGCAGTAAAACCTGCCCTATAAAATTTACTATCCCTTTTCACCCCTTTAGGGGTAGGTAGATTTTTGAAAAACCCTGATACACGTTATACTATACTTTTAGTCTCAAGTATAAATACTGAGTTTCGAATTAATCGGAACGCGCGTTAAAATTCCTCCATACAAACTTTGACATCCCCCAATCCCTCCTGAGCGGGTAGTTTAAGAAAACTAAAAATTACAAACTTTATAATTTACTTAGATAAATATTCATGCCAAGTTTCAAGTCTATTAACTCAAGGAATAAGATTTTTCATACAAACTTTCATCCCCTATTTGTCCCCCTTAGGGATGGAATTTCCAAAAATCCTTCCTTAGTGGATGCCTACACTGTATAAGGTATCTATGTGCAAAATTGCAAGTCTCTAGGTCCAGCGGTTTGGGCTGTGCGTTGATATATCAGTCAGTCAATCAGTCAGTCAGTCAGTCAGTCAGGACTTTGAATATAGATTAATGATATAAAAAAAAAAACAACGTTATTCGTCAATTAATCTGAAACTTAGAAATATCACGGAATATGCACGAAATTTGAGAAACACCCAAATTCGCATCCTGAATGTTTAAAACATGAATTCAGAAGCACTGCGCTGCTACTCAGTTGCGCGTTTAACTAAATCACGCGATCTGTGTACAGTACGATCCATTGTTGTGTAGCGTCAGTGATTCTCAGCCACTAATACAATACAACGCGTTACTTTCCGCGGGCGCCGCAGGAGGCGACGGGAGGGCGGGGCGGGGTGAGGGTGTATCTTCCACCAGGGGGTCTACTCCCTAAGCACGAAGTCCGTAGTTTCGGCCTTCGTTACGGCGTTTCCTACTCCGTATGACCTACGGATGGATGATTGGTTCGGGGCACGAACGAAATATGAATGGCAACACGATACCGACAGTTGTCCTACTCCCGATGTGTTTTTGCACGTCCGAAAAATTTAATTTTTACACTTGTTTTGTTGGATCGTTTAGTCAGACGGACGGATAAACGGACGGACGGATGAACGGACGGATTTAGGGAGTAGGCCCCCTGTTCACGGAGATGTCACTCCGTAACGTTCAAGCGATCCCTGAAGGAGTACCTAGGATTACGTACAGTCTCAGTTCTCCTGCAAAAGTAGGTCAAAAAGACAGAGGCGGATTTGCAGTGTTGGCCGCCCTAGGCCCCAGGCAATGTACCAGCCGCCCCTTTCTCAGCACCCATCATATTAACTACATATTGAATTTACTTTATTGCCAACTTTTATCGAAATCGTTCAGATTTGATGGTCCCATAGTAAAAGTTGTTCATAATGATGAGTACAGTGACCCTTTAAGAGGATATTGGTCACTAACCAGTAACCCTGTATGCACGAAAGTGATTTAGGAAGCTTATTGTTATACGATGCGGTGGGTGCAGTGCGGCCCGCTATAATGTGCGGTAACCTTTAGAACAATATTTAGGTAGGTACTTTCAGTTTATCTTCTTATAACTAATCAGTTTTTGTCAGATTGGCCTACTGTGCCTTAGGGCATATCCGCCACTGCGAAAAGGTAAACCTTATAACACTTTATCCGACCTAAAAATATAATTGAAGACCTTACGCCTGCCAGGGCCCGCAGCACCCCGCTCACGCCCGCAGGGCCCGCAGCACCCCGCTCACGCGTTATAAGATGGACTGCCTGTTGCCAAGCTAAATAAGTTATATGTGTAGGTATGTGTGAGTTTACCAAAATAGTTAGTAACTCAGTCGTGGGGCTGGCCGCGGCAACGCTGCACCAGTTGAATTGCTTCCCGGCAGGACTGCCTGCCAACGGTCTACGGGACTGACGAGACAGCTCACGCATGACAAGACACGCGATGTTTCACTACATTATGCATTATGCAATGTAATTTAGGCATTTTTGCTGAATTGCCCCTTTTTGGCACAGCCGTGAGGCACACATTCCTGCATTGTAATTTTTTTGTTGTTGTTATCGCAAATGTTGATTTTTTTATTTTTTTATTGTTGCTTATTTAATCTGCTGTTATTATTTTGTGTGCCTCTTTAATTTAGTCTGTGCTAAATAAATGTGTTTTCTTTCTTTTCTTTCTAATAAATTATAACTAATACTTAATAATGTATTATGTATGTTAGTTGGTATGCGTCTCAGAATATGGAATCCACGTTATCATGAATAGGTATACATTGACCGCATGGAAAACATCCAAATACGGTTCATAATAGTTATTTTATGCAACTGACGTATAATAAGGGGTAAAACACGAATGTGGGTTTATCGCACGTGGCGAAGCCGAGTGTGATAATAGTATCACATGAGTGTTTTAATACCTAATTATGTACAGTTGCATACAAGACTTTATCTACATCCATGTTATCAATCCTCTATAAAAGGTTCTGAAACAGTTTTTTGCAATACTAATACTCGTATCGAACATGGCGGCCGGCGTCATAGTATACGACTACGACGCGACGTGAATTCAAATAAGTTCTTTTTTTAAATTACGGCGCTGTTGTAGTGAAACGCGCGTGTATTACAATGTTCTTTTTTTGAAAACGAGTTGCATTATGAAATTCAGTACAACGTTTGGATGCTATTATGGTAACCATGGTTACTATGACACTGGCTGTTTTAATGTTGGCAATAAGCTAACTGTTTCAGAAACTTTTATAGAGAATTTATAGCATGGGTGTAGATAAAATATATTTGCTTTCATAAAAAGATTCCATATTAGTCAAACAATTAGCTTGGACTCTATAAGAAGTACATCTGCTACCACAGTGCACTGGTAGGTCGACGTAAACTTGCAGACTGATTGTTCTTGCTGAAAATCCTCAATAACAATATCGATAGCCCCGAGTTATTGTCAAAATTTTATTTTAATGTGCCAAGCAAAGCACTTCGTTTTAATCCACCCATACGTGTATAGATACCTCACATACATCGTCGAATCATAGGCAGAGATTTCTATGATTTATGCAAGGAATATGATTTTGATCCATTCACAATTATTAGTGTGACTTCGGCCAGAATTTTTATAGGTTATTATATTATTTGTTTTTGTTTTTATTATTCTCTCTAACTCTAACTAACTAAGTATTTATATATACTTAGTTTGCAATTAAATGACTGAGAGAATAATAAGATAGTAAAAACAAAAACAAATAATTTAATAACCTATCCTACATATTATATTGCTTGCTGAATCTTACTTTAATTTTGGCGAAGTGTTTTTTGTTTTTGTGCTCACACCATAAATTATTACGTTATTACGTTACGTGTATTATTTTTATTATTTAAGTCTATAGGTACGTGAGGATTTGTAATTGACTTTTTGGTGACTATCGTTTCCTTGTTTGTTTGTTTTTAATAGCTGTAAGCCCTCCATGTCCTAAAATAAATAAATAAATAATAATAATAGGTTAGGATAATAGTTTAGATAAACAGTACACTATCGTATCGCAATAGGTTAAATACTCTGTAAATTACAGACGTAAGTTGAAAAATAAATAAATATTACCTAAAGCAACCAACAACAGTACCTATAACCAAACATTTGGGTTTTTTCATATTAGAGATTCAGAGAGCAATGAATCCGTAAGTTTTTAATACAATAGCATGTCTGACGAAGAGACCTAACTTGACCTTACTTCCTAATTTGTTTATGTGTATTAGTGTTTTACTGACTTGCGCTCGGCACTCCGCAGTCGGCTTCAGTAGGCATAGGCTCAGGGAGACGAGTATTTTTATATCACGCGTTTGATAAATGTTCTATAAGTACCTAAAACATGTTCATATTTCGAAGCAGTTTACATCGAAAAGGAAACTATGTTTGATAGGTAAGTATTCGATTCCCAGAGCTTGTAGGAATTCAGAAAATTAAAGCTAAAAGCATTCTTTTCGACATCTTTAAGTGATGGATACCTATGTCGGAGCAAAAAATTAGAAGTTCTAATTTCTTTATAAAAATAACGACATTGAAGGTCCCAAGAGAGATTGAACCGCTTTATTTCCCAGCAAAACTAATCAATTTTATTTTTCCCCGCCCTTAGCGTCAAAATTAATATTTAGTACAAGGATTTAATTTGCAAGCGCGCAGCTTCGAGATACATTGCGTAATAATGGATCCCCTTCCTCCTCTTGCAGGGAAGCGTTCACCTCGCCCGCTGTGATAGCTTTACGTGCTACAAACGAGTTTATAAGTGGTATCACGAGTGTGCTACATAACGTTAAATTGCCTGAAAATTGTAAAACAAGTTTAAATGATCACTAATTCACTAACATATTTAAGTACTTAAGTACTTATATTATTTATAACACATTTGCTCGTAAAGGGTCTCTTATTTCACCAATTTCAGTATCGTAATGTATGTCATTACGTACTTGTGCGTTATCGTAAAGTAAAACGCACGAGTTTCTTTTTAATAAGGTAACATGTACTGTTTATCATGATGCACCGTCTAAAACGAACGGTACTTTTTTAAATCTTAGCAAAGAGGTTTTATGTCAGAAAAGTGGTCAACATTTTATGAACAAAATTAACTTTGGGATAAAATAAAATTAAAGAATTAAATGATAAACATTTAATTCTTAAATTAATTAAATTAAATAATTAATTTTGACAATAAATTACAACCATTTATCTGTAACAAAAACAAAAAAATATTAATTTACTTTAATAATACTGGCTGTTTTTGTGCCTTTGCCTTAAAAAAAAGCGCTGATGCGTGCGCATCGCTAATTTGTGAACAAGTAAAAACTATTTCGCGCGTTTTTTCTTTTCGCTGTATTGTTTTTATTTGAAAATGTCGTCAAATAATGATGAATTTATTCATTCGACACCGCCAGAAGTCTCAGAGGCAGCAAAAAAGCCTAATCTAAGCTTCTTGCCCGAAAAATCGACCAATAGATACTTACAAGCGTATCAAAATTTCATCTTATGGAAAACAAGCAAAGATGCAAATTCATTTTCAGAAAGTGTGTTTTTAAAGATTTATTCGTTTAAGAACGTCCGAGTTTTATTTATTTCCTCGCAAATATGTTATAAAACGTCGTATGACATACGTGCGCTTTGATAATTACAGCCTCTGCTTTCTTGCCCTCGCCTACGGCTCGGGCTAGCAATATCGCCTCGGCTGTAATTTTCAACTTACCGCTCTTATATCATAATGTACTATTACATCATCTTACAAAAATAACTAATATATAAGTAGGCTAGCGACTGAGTAATCCTTATATTGCTGATAAGTGGAAAGCTTTTATAAGTTCAGCTACACTATATTCCAGGCGTGCCCGACGCGCCCGTGCAGCGCGCGCCTCGGCAAAGTATTCTCTCGAACTTTGCGAGTGTACGCTCAAGTATGTGATCGGTACTTCGAGCAACTTTCAGGAATGATTCGTTAACCCGTCAGCCGATATTATATACGAATTTATAAATCCCATAGGTTCATATGTCAATGTGTACCCCCAGCAGTTGTGAAGCCAACAACTACAACTACTGATGACGTTTCTTTTCCATCAGACGATGTTTTTTTTTACGTTTATATAAAATGATAAAATCAAAATCAAAAGTAATTTATTCAAATTAGGCTGAGAATCAGCACTTTTTGAACGTCGAAATTACAGTAAGACAGTTCCCACAAAACGCCCGCCCTTCACCACTTTACGCAACACAATACTTTAAATTATATTTTTGTCAAATAAAATAAACAATTTTAGTACTTAACTCATATAAACTGTCATTATGTAAGCTGATTCTGGAGAAAGAACATAACATAAACATTGTCTTGAGTTAATCACAGCGACCAACTATTCTTATATATTTTGTTTGTTTTCAACTTTTATTTTGTGTTTTAGTTTTAGTTCTGTGCGAGTCACAATAAATACTTTTTCTTTCTTTCTTTTCTTTCTTATCGTTTAAGTAATCGTTGATAGAGTAGTATGCGGTATATACGCTTATATATGCCTATTATATATAGGATTTTTATTGATTTTTCCTTACGCACACATGGGGTGCGTCCGACATGCCTCTATTCACACCGACTCGCGCCAGAGACGGTCCTCTCTATTCGGAGGTGAATGTTGTTTTAAATCTCGGCAAAGAGAGATGCGTCTTTACGGCGTTAATATTTTTTTAATAGTCAAATAATGTTTTTATATAGAATAAGTATCATCAATTACAAAAACAAAAACCGACTTCCAAAAAAAACACTACAAAGTGAAAAATAACTTTAATTTCGGAAGTCGGCGTATTTTATTTTATTATTTTATCTGTATTTTAGTTTTTTGCCACCGACTTCCGAAATTAAAGTTATTTTTCACTTTGTAGTGTTTTTTTTTTGGAAGTCGGTTTTTGTTTTTGTAAAAAAGTTTTTATTTTTCACTTTTTAGTGGTTCAGTTTGTAATTTATCTAAGTTACAATAACCCAATGTCAGCTGCTCATCACGTTTTACAAAATGTTGCTATTCTCGATGCAGGGCCGTTAATTGTTGAGGAGTTCTCCTAGTAAGAACCAGGAGAAATGGAGCTCATGGTGAAGTCACCATTACCATTATTTTGACGAGCATAAACCATATTAAAGTAATCGAATCGCAACCTGTTATACACTTAGATATAATTGAGTATTTCCGATGGCCCTCTGTGGTCTTCATCATCAGTTCCAGCTCACCGAATGGTACTTTCCGAGAGCAAATGCACGAGTTACTATAAAAAATACCGAAATCGATATAGGTGTGCCCATAAAATTTGAGGGTTTCCCTCGATTTCCATGGGATCCGATCATCAGATCCTGACTTGATGATCATGGGACCACTTGGGACGTATACCCTTTTTAACAAAAAAAGAAAAATCCAAATCGGTCTAGCCATTTTCGAGTAATCGGGGAACATACATAAAAAAAAAAAAATAAAAAAAAAAAAGTTCCGACGAATTGAGAACCTCCTCCTTTTGGAAGTCGGTTAAAAACCATGATTATTACAATAAAAAAAAATAGTTTATGAACAAATTAACAGTATTTGTGTTCTAAACTCAAAAATATTTAAGAATAAGAATAATTTATTTGTTAAACATACCTAGGTAATACATAAAAAGATCTTAAAAAATTAATTAGTGCGCTATGCTTTGCCAATATTGACATACAAATGATGATTTGAATTCTCTATGCAGTTCTCGGCTCAAAAACAACCTCGCATAGGGCTCGGGTGTCAATTCCGGCTCGAATGCAATAACAAACGTTCTCCACTTGTATCAAAATGTACTATAGTTTAAAAGGCCCTATCGTCGTGATATATAGGTAATTTGAAGCGTACAATTATAAATAGCTATAGCGTGATTTTATGAGAGGCGAACTACATATAAAACGTTCGCAGTCGAGGGTAGCCGACAGGCTTTACTGCGGGAGCACGTGCGCACGGACGTGCTGACACATGTAAAAGCGCCGTAGAGCCACCACACGGCAGCACACTCCGTTTGCCGTTTGCCTGGACGTTTGTGTGACGACCGAACAGAGCCTTAGGCTATCCACGCTGAATCAGTTAGTTAGGTTAGTTAGGTGCGGCCGGAGTGCCCGCGGTATTCTTAACTCATTTAACACGTATTACGCAATAACATAATAGTATCGATTTACGGCGCACCAGTAGTAATACAACGTGGCGTTTTGCATCCTCGTCAAATTTAAGGGTGTGGTATAGACCATCAAATCGAACAACTTTTTCTAAGGCACCAACATCGTAATCGCGAAAAAATCTGTCGTCCCATACCTACATTTACGTTGAGTAGGTATTAAAGTTTTCTATGGGTCAGTTGAAAATTTTTTCGCGATTACGATGTTGGTCCCATGGAGAAAGTTGTTCGGTTTGATGGTCTCTATCACACCCTGATGCAAAACGACACGTTGTACCTATACAGGAAAAGTTTTTAAGCAGTGCGCTTTTCACAGGGTGCTCTAGATGAAATGTACAGAACCAGCTAGAAGTCGACTAGCAATCTCACAAAACCATGGCATAGCAATATTAGTTTACTTATGACCTTCTTCGGCGCCGCAGCCCGTATAGGTAGGTATAAGCGCCGCATCCCGTATAGCGCAGGCGATAATGGTCATTGCGGTGTAAGTGGACTTCTGGCCGTTGACTGTACAACTTTCACTATGGGACCAACTCTGAAATTAGGTATGAAAAAATCAGCTGTTTAGAGTTGGTCCCATGGTTAAAGTTGTTCATATTAATGGGTTGAACACCCTGTGAAAATTTGCGCACTGCTTAAAAACTTTTCCTGTACCTATCACATCATTCGTCATTATTTTCTAATGTGAAAAGAAAATAGTACCTACTAGCCAGCCAGGTGACAAAGCGGCACAAAGGAAAGCGTATGCGCATCAAGTTTGTCATTGGAACATACCACGTGAACTACGTGGACTGCCTGTCGTGACGTGACGTTCGCAATGTCTTAGTTCCGATGAGGTTCCGATAGGCCAACAGGTACACATTGAACACATTTCGAATTAGATACATGTAGATGTAGCTTAGATGAGATGGGACCGCCATTAGGAAACGATAAAAATGTTAACCCACCGAGTTTAAGTATATTTTATATTATAGGTAACGTAATTTGGAGAAGCCGGATTTTGAGTAAAGTAATTGAGGAATTTGGGGCCCTTTGTTCTGTATCAATGAGTGCAGTCGTACTGCGCACACACTCACGTCGGTCGACGTTCAACTGAAAGAGAGCAATTGAAACCAAACGACCCGTATGATACGAATTTACAGAAACTAAGGGAATATTTGTCGGAAGAAATGGAAATGATTGTAAGACTCTATCTTGGTATGGTCGCGTGTACTTACGTGATTCTAAAAGCTGGTTGAGTTAGGTTATGTTGGTCGTTGAAAGTGTTCTCTACAGGATGTACAGTCAGCCACAGCATTAGCTGACCCACCTTGCATAAATGGTTGAGATTTTTTTAGAAAAGGAATCGATAGAATTTTATAATTCTTTTATATTTTATTTATTATAGGTATTTTAATAAAATGTAAAAGAATTATTAACCGACTTCCAAAAGGAGGAGGTTCTCAATTCGTCGGAACCTTTTTTGAAGTATGTTCCCCGATTACTCGAAAATGGCTGGACCGATTTGGATTTTTCTTTTTTTTGTTCGAAAGGGTCAAGTGGTCCCATGATCATCAAGTCAGGATCTGACGATGGGATCCCATGGAAATCGAGGGAAACCCTCAAATTTTATGGGCACACCTATATCGATTTCGGTATTTTTTATAGTAACTCATGCATTTGCTCTCGGAAAGTACCATTCGGTGAACTGGAACTGATGATGAAGACCACAGAGGGCCATCGGAAATACTTAATTATATCTAAGTATATCACAGGTTGCGATTCGATTACTTTAATATGGTTTATGCTCGTCAAAATGCATAATGGTAATGGTGACTTCACCATGAGCTCCAGTTCTCCTGGTTCTTACTAGGAGAACTCCTCAACAATTAACGTCCCTGCATCGGGAAAAGCAATATTTTGTAAAACGTGATGAGCATCTGACATTGGGTTATTGTAACTTAGATAAATTACAAACTGAACCACTAAAAAGTGAAAAATAAAAACTTTTTAAAAAAAAAAAAACCGACATTCAAAAAAAACACTACAAAGTGAAAAATAACTTTAATTTCGGAAGTCGGTGGCAAAAAACTAAAATACAGATCCAAAGACACCGACTTCCGAAATTAAAGTTATTTTTCACTTTGTAGTGTTTTTTTTGGAAGTCGGTTTTTTTTTTGTAAAAAAGTTTTTTAAAATTATATCGATCGTTTTTTTAAAAAATCTCAACCATTTATGCAAGGTGGGTCAGCTAATGCTGTGGCTAACTGTACCAGAAAGGTGTACACACCCTGTACATACTGTACGCTGATCATAAAACTATTTCTAAACATTGAAATGTCCAACTTAGGTGGGGTAGGTATAACATATACCCGATTAGTGCTGCCTACATACCACCTAAGACTTCTGCTTTAGTGTATGATAAGCACTTTGAATTGCTACAAGAAGTGTTAGGCCATCCTAGTGTTGACAGTTTCTTTGTGCTAGGAGACTATAATCTGCCTGAGGCTTATTGGCTAGTATCCTCTGCACTGCAACAGACATCTCGAACATTGCTACATCATGTTATTCTGGAGGACCTTCGGCCTGCGCAAATTTGAATATCTTGATTTCAGTACTGGGTGCTTTAACAGTGTAGTAAATGTCAATGGTAAAATTCTTGACCTAGTCATTTCCAATAACCCCTGTGATGTTTCTCATGTCTCAACTACACTGCTTCCGGTTGACACTTACCATCCTGTCCTGACGTGTGAGACCAGCCTAAACGTCAAAATCACCCCCATGACTAAAACTCCTCTTCACAAATATTGCTTTCATAAGGCAAACTTTGACAATATTAATCGCAACATACAGCAAGTGAACTGGTCTGAACTGCTATGCCCCATGAAATCAGAGGAGGCTCTGGCTAATTTCTACACTGAAATAGATAATATTATTAAACAAGACACTCCGCTGGCCCGACCTAGATCAACTAACTATCCCATATGGTTCTCTCGTACTCTCATAAATATTTCTAAAAAGAAACAGAAGGCATGGATTAAGTGGAAGAAATATAATAACATTTCTGACTATGAATCATTTTCAAACTATAGAAAACAGTTTAAGGATAGTCTTGGGTGTTTCAGTTCGTACATCAGTTCTGTAGAGGACAATATAAGTAAAAACATAAAACACTTCTGGACCTATGTTTCTAATCGAAAAGATAAACCTGGAATCCCATCTAAGCTTCAATACAAAAATGCTGAAATAACTGATCCAGGCATGGTCTGTAATATGTTTTCCGACTTTTTTTACTCGGTATATGAACCGACATCTCCTTCTTTGTCACAATGGAAGCCTCCGCAGGATAACAACCCATTACATGATGTCTCTATTTGCGATCTTTATTTTAGTGAGGAGAACATATTGAAGGAGCTTAAGTCCCTAGATCCAGCGAAAGGCCCTGGACCTGATGGACTTTCACCTTACTTCCTTAGGAACACTGCTACTTCCATTTGCAAGCCTCTATTTATTATTTATAATAAATGTATATCTGAGGGAGTTGTACCTAAACTGTGGAAGCATGCGTATGTTGTGCCCGTTCACAAAACTGGATCTAAACGCAGCGTAGAACACTATCGTCCTATTTCCATCCTGTCTGCCTTGTCGAAACTCTTTGAAAGGTTAGTCCATAACGAAATTTATCCTGTACTCCACAACATTATAATTCAACAACAACACGGTTTCGTAAAACGGCGGTCGACAAATACTAACTTATTATTATTTTCTAGCTTTTTGTTTGATTGTGTTGATAATCGTGTACAAGTGGATGCAGTGTATACGGACTTTTGTAAGTCTTTCGACAAGGTAGACCATGAAATACTACTAAATAAGATAGCGTTCAACGGAATCCGTGGTAATCTTCTGAGGTGGTTTACCTCTTATATAACCAATCGCAGTCAGAGGGTTGTAATTAATGGTCACCAATCTAACATCGCACAAGTGACCTCTGGTGTGCCTCAAGGCTCTATACTTGGTCCTCTTTTGTTTATTTTATATATAAATGACATCAGCCAATGTTTTCGCAATACCAAGTTTTTACTATATGCCGACGACCTCAAGGTATATAGAGCCATACGACAAACAAATGATTGCCTTCTGCTGCAGCAAGACGGACACGGCATACTCCAGTATGCCGTGTCCGTTTGGAGTCCATATTACAAAAAGTACGTTGAAATGATTGAGCGTGTTCAACACAAATTCCTACGTACCATGCATTACAGATGCTATGGATATTATTTGCCTTATAAAGACTTGCTTGCAAAGTATAAGCTCGCAACACTTGAAAATAGACGTAAATATTTAGAAGCCATGAATTTATATAATATTGTTACAAACAAATTTGATTGCATTGAACTGTCCAACATGTTGTGTTATGCGGTTCCTAGGACAGTCCATAGGCGAAAGGTGTGCGCTGGTAGATTATTTTCAGTGGGCACCTGCAAGTCCAACTCTGGTTTGCGTTCGCCTGTTCGCAGAATGGTTGATTCCTACAATAGGACTTTTGAACATATAGACATTTTTGCATGTGCTCCCTATAGGTTCAAAAGTCTTATACATAAGGAGCTTTCTTGAATTTTTAATTTTATATTTTTCTTTTTGTGCCATTTTTTTGAGTATCATGTATGTACCTACATTATTTTTACACACAATATACACACACACAAACAAACACACAGACACACACACCCTCACACACACACACACCCCTACACATACATTACACATTATTATTTTAAACACAATACATAAAGTAGTTTAGTTAAAAAAAAAAAAAAAAAATGTATTTGTAACCCTAGCGATGATTATTATTTTCACTGTTTGTATTCCTGTAGTTAATCTGTGAACGGCGTTGTGGGCTGCAATATTGTCTATATGTTTTGTGTATTTCCTTTTCTATGTTTTATATTGTAGCTGTTAGTTGTTCCTTATAAATAAAATAAAATAAAATAAATGCCGTTAATGCTGTTGCCTGAAAATAAAATGATTATTATTTATTTGTCATTGACATATCTCGGGACCCTGGGGTACCGGACCTTTGGAAGGCGTACGAGGGCCCGAAGCCAACTCGCAGAGGCCTCTTAGACAATTTTATATGACGAGGAGGCACCAGCCGACGATTATCCCTGTATGCACTATGTAAGTGCACCCAAGGACAACCCCGGTTGGTGCAGGACTGTTGCAGAACATGGAAACAAAGATATTGGACTATGGGTTTGGGTGGCTAAAGTGAACTGGTTACCTAGAACTATGAAAGGACTATGGCCCCTGCCTGATCAATGTTTTATTACACGGAAAAAAATGGCAGGGGGTGACTTGCACACTCAATAATGGGGCCCCCGAAACTGTCGCTAGCACTTAGTGACGTAGCGACAAGAGGGCAACATGTCCCGAGGTGCTTGAGGAGTGGAGAGGTATTCCACAGCTCTCAGAACAATCCCAGAGCCCGGAAGATGGTCAAGATACCCTACAAGCACAATTACTGGAATATTTCCTTCCTCCGATCATGTTTGCTCTTTTGAATCTCCATTCAAGCCAGCCACTACAGGCAAGAATGAGGTGGGAGCTCTGTTCCTCATCAGTGTTCACTCCAGCCGGTCAATAAAAGCAAGCCAGAGGTGAGAAACAAGACTTCTACCGTGAGATAAGGTTCGTGGGGTCACTACTGCCCAACAGCTCGCCACATGCTGCCCCCCGGGTTTCTGTATCTCTCTTGGTCTGGCTCCTCACCCTAGACCTGTTCCCGCAAAGTAAACTCTACCAGCCCAGACCTAGAGTTCGCAGATACTGCGGTGGGGTTATTATTATCTCGTTTATTCATTTCATATCTTATTTAGTTACATTTTTAAATATTTCTTAAACAAAAAGATGTAGAAAAATTATTATTATTATTATCTCCTTTATTTCATTTCTAAACATATAATTTACGTTTTTAAATATTTTTATAAAAAAAAATAATTTATTATTTTTTTTTTTTTTTTTTTTTTATACCTACTTGTACATAGTATAAATAATTTAATATTACCATTGATTGTGTAAAATAATAAATAATCTATCTCAATAAATAATATTTATTTAACTTTCATTAACACGGTTAAAAACCAATTACAATAAAATGTAAAATTATAAAACAATAAAAAATAGCAATAGGTACTTATTCATGAATCCCTCTCACAGCACTTACTTCTGACATGCCAATAATATCTTCGTCCATTCATCCGCAAACAACGTTTGTTGGGTTAGAATCCAAGAGATCATTAAGTGCGGCCAGAGTGCGGGGACTTAGCACGCGCAACGGCGCGACATGGGGGCACAGCAAACAGCCTGTGCTTTATGCCGCGGCAGTGATTGACTGGGATGAAGAAGCGAGCCAGCACAACATGCAGATCAGGTGCGTCAATAGTGCCACGGAGCGTCTTGCAGGCTACGGTGAGCTGATCTCGTGCTCGCCTTACCTCTAATGAGTTCATTCCAATAGAAATTTGGTCGGATAGAAGTAAGGATAATAACCGTGTTTCCGCTTATATAAAAACCTAAGGAACGCTTTTTGTAGTCTTTTCCAGTAAAAGCGCGTAGGTACGTTCGTGTGGATTCCACACGCAGGAGCTGGATTCTAATTTGCTACGTACAAGCGAGCACATTAAAAACAATTTTGATGGCATGTGTGGTGCGAAAATCGCGACAATTACGTAGGACAAAGCCCAACCTTTTATATGATTCTTTAGGTACCGCGGCAATATGGTCGTGGAAGTTGAGCTTTCGGTCGAATGTGGAAGCATTCCCATTTCAGCACCGATTTTCTGAGCACCGATTTTTAGAGCACCCAAGCTATTCCTATTTCAGCACCAATCAATATTTTCACGTGGTGCTCAAAGGAGACCAATAAAAAATATTCAACTTTATTCCCGTTTCAGCACCTACGGTCCAGTACAGATCTTTCATGGACGTTGTTTTCATGATGACATTGTTATTTAAATTGTATTCAAAACTCACTGGGTGCCGCATTCGACCGAATGTCATAGCGAAACAATTAGATGAATTAAATTCAATGTCTAGGCTCCACTTGTATATCGCATCTATGTCATGCTGCAGTAGCAAACAGTCACGCTCGGAGTTTATTTCAAGGTACAACTTCGGGTCATCAGCAAATAACAGACATCTTGCATGTCGGAGAACTCGGGGAAGATAATTTAGCATAATTAAGAATAATAAAGGCCCCAAAATTGAGCCCTGACTAACTCCGGAACGCGTATGGTATGTGCCTGATTCGTACATACCGAGCCTAACGAACTGCTGGCGATCACGTAGCTAGTCTGCAAAGAAACGAAGTAGAGGTGATGCGAAACATATTTTGCTAAGTTTCATCAGCAGCGTGTCGTTGTTAACTCTATCGAACGCCTTCCGAAAGTCGAAATAATAGTCAGGAGATTCGTGTCAAGTGACCTCTTACTTTTGAAACTGTGCTGCTCATTACTTAGATATTTGTTAACTTACTCATAGGTTTATTAAAAAAAAAACATTTAAAATTTTTTAAAGGTATCGGGAACAGGGTCCAAGCTACCGGCGGCGGTCAGGGCTCCAGGGAGTGGAACCTCCTAACAATGCGAGACGTGTCCAGAAGTACCGCTTTCTGAATCAAGCCCTAGATCCAGCTGCCCAACGAGAGCCTCCTAACACCTAACTTGTTGATCGAGGCTCTTGGCTATTTTGCCATAGGCACAATGATTGCTGTATTCACATCGCATATGTCGACAACCTCGCGAGCCAGATCAAGATACTTAATCTGCTTAGCTTTCACGAGGTTCTCTTCAAGCGGGACCGCTATATCAACAATCATTTTGCGACGCTCTAATCGATCTATCACCACTATGTCTGGCGTATTGGTAACAATAGTTCTGTCAGTGATGCTGATGATAGATCGATCCCAATACAACGTGATATTGCCATTTTCGAGAACTGGGTCGGGCACATACATATAGTACCTACCGTACTTCCGATTCCACAAGACTATATTTAGAGAAAGTTGCTGATGGATAATCCTGGCTATAAGTTTGTGTCTATGCAAGCAGTCTCCGCGTTAGCCAGACGAGAACAGTCAAAAACAATGTGACGGATTGCTGATTCCCCGAACGGTGGCATGCCCGACAGATTATTATTATTATATACATAAATATGAATACCTATCTATAAGTATTGTGTACATTCATAATTTATGATTATGCTGTGTTTTATTAAAAAATATGGGTAAACAAACGTCACTGAAGCCAGATACCCAGAGAGGACTGTACGATGACGGTGTTCAGTCAGTATACACGGAGTGCAAAATTTTACGACACGGCAATGTACACATCTGTATACAAAAATATTTTACGATGCAATAACAATAAATAAGGAGCTTTGAACTGATGTCCGAACAGTTTTCAGATCAGGCGAGAGTAGCGAGCGTCGTGCACAGCGCGAGCAGGAGCTGAGCGAGCTGCAGCGGAGCAGAGTGAACAGACGTGAGCGCGCGACGCGGTCTCGGCGGCACGCGGCACGCTGGAGGCGCTGCGCCGCCACTCGCGGCAGATCGCCGCACGCCGCGACCGCCGCGTGCAGGTGAGCGCCCCCTGGCGCCCGGCGCACGCGTTCGGTGCTGTGCACTCACACGGAGCTCTGTTTCAGTTCACGGAGCGGACGAAGGATGGCGCGCGCGGCGGCGACGGCGCCGGTGAGTACGCGGCGCGTGCGACCCCGCAGTCCGCAGTATGCCGCCCGCCCTCGCTAAATATAACCCCGTCCGCATTGCAACGCGGTGACTCGCCGCGCAAGCCGCTCTCGCCAGCGGGCAGCGGGCGAGGCTCGCGGCGGCGCGCGGCTGCGCGGCCGCCGCTGACTAGTGTGTGTACGTGTGCGCAGAGAGCGGCGGCTCGGAGATGTCGGGCGGCAGCGGCGGCGGCGCGGGCGACGCGCGGCGCCCCTCCACCTGCCGCGTGGAGCTGGGCGCGCTGCTGGCGCCCGAGCCGCGCCCGCTAGACAACAAGGTCAAGGTACGCTGCTCCTGCTCCTCGCAGGACCTGTCCTCGCGCCTGCTGTATCTCTTCCTCCGCGTCATAGTCGTGAGCATCACGATCTAGCGGTTAGGCACAGTTAGTGTGCTTGTCCTCCAGAAGAGGCCGGGCTCCCCGCGGCACCTCAAGGTGTGCAGGTGCACCTGGGCTACGTGTGGCATAATGTATTATTAGCTTGAGCGGTTGCAGTAGGTACTGCATATCTACGTAGTGAACGTATTGCTTCAGTATTTTTTCATTTCCAGGTCAGCGTGGAAGTTATATCAGTAATCGCTACAGTATATTGCTACATATATGAATGTGTTTCGTCTGATAGGCGGCAAATTGTATTTTCTTTATTTTTGGCCCCGACAGTAGCATGTCCGTCCATGGATATGTAAATTGTGTATCTGCTTTGTTTGTTTATCTTTCAATTTAGCTATAAAGTCAATGGAGAGAGAAGACGGATGATTGCTGGTGATGCAGTACTTAGCGAGTAGTCGGTACTTAGGCATCATTTTATTGTAATGTAATATGTTATGTAGATGTTATGATATAAAACTTAGTAATAGTAAATGCGCTTCGTGTGGGTCGTGGTGTGGTGGTGCTGGGCTGCTGCTGTCGCTTCATGTAGTAGATACTACTCGTTCATTGTCGCTTGCTTATGTAAGTAGATAGGTAGGTAGGTAGGTACTACGTAAAGGACCTCATTACTTAGATAGTAAACACTCTACTTGAATAGATAGTTGTAGTTCGTACAAAGTCAAGGGTGTTTACATGGTATTCGTCAGACTATTCTAATTTAACTCATCAAAGAAAACTTAATCTAACTTAGGTAGTACCATCGATGCAGTAGCTTTCAAGTTAAAAGTTCGGTACTTAATTGAAAAATTCGTTACACTATGGCTGGCTACAGTACACTATACAGGGTGTAAGGGACAGCCCTCCGCAAACTAACAGGGTGCATTCAGCTCCTCATTTTGAATCATATTGTACCGGAAATTTTCTCAGGAATATTTTCATTTTTTTTTTCAGTTACATTTTCATTATTTCAATGTAAAATTGCATTGTGTGTTCGCAGCATTCCATTTATGTAAAAAAAACTGCAAAAAAAAAAACAGCAAAAAAAAACCAGCAATGGATGTTGAAATACTCTAACCAACGACGCGAGTAATCAGCTGTTCAGTTTCTGCCTAGCTACAGAGTTCATCGAACTCACCGTATACCTATTACCTACCTACCCCTCCCAACCAGTAATAGACGTTCTGATTTGTGCACAAAAACACAAACAAATCAGGTTTATTGGATTCTCTTAACGTTCCTGAAAAAATTTCATGTACCAGTCATCTTGAAGACATACTGAATTCACCCCATCAGTTTGCGGAGGGCTGTCCCTTACACCCTGTAGCTCTATTATGAGTGGCTGACTACACCATGGCTCTATTATGAGTGGCTGACTACACTATGGCTCTATTATGTGCGGCTGACTACACTATGGCTCTATTATGTGTGACTGACTACACGATGGCTCTATTATGTGTGGCTGACTACACTATGGCTCCATTATGAGTGGCTGCTTACACTATGGCGCTATTATGTGTGACTGACTACACGATGGCTCTATTATGTGTGGCTGACTACACTATAGCTCCATTATGAGTGGCTGCCTACACTATTTTATTTTATTTTATTTTATTTTATTTTATTATCTCAAGAAAACTTACAGCTAGGTTATAGATAGGTTAACATTAGTGACAGAAGGCCAATTACAAGTTTTCACTGATAACACTAGGATAGAACAAGAGACAGTAGACAGGTAAGAGAAAGTAAGAAGTAAAAGAACTCGGAGCAAATAACAATATAACATGAGAAGTATCAGTGATCCTCAAAGAAGAGGTTACATAGGGTTTTTTTAAGTTTAGTGACACTGGTAGTAAATAAATCAAGATCATCAACACTCTGACACATCGAGTTGTATAATCTGCTAACTCTTATCGTATAAGAGTTTTGTCTATAGATACACCGTACCGAGGGAACATACAGAGGACGATGATTCCTAAAGGTAAAGGATGGAACACGTAGCCCAGTTTTGCCAAGCAGTTCAGAACAATCGGTTGAACCATTAGCTATATTGAACAATAATGCAATGTCAGCAATGTTTCTTCGCTCGATTAGTGGAAGAATGTGAAACTTCCTACAGCGACTGTGATAGTTGGGTAAATAGATTTTCGATCTATACTGAATGTACCTCAAAAACTTCTTTTGAATACCTTCAATGCGATTAACGTAAGTAGCATAAATAGGATTCCATACTGGTGAACAATATTCGAGATGACTGACAAAGGCACAATAAAGAATTTTGAGTGTTTTTATATTTTTAAAATCGGCTGATATCCCAGTAGCGATCCCTGAGGAATCCCTGAAGGGATAAACATAGTTCTGGATGTATATCCATTCAGAACAACAGTTTGACATCTGTTGGTTACATATGACGAGAACCACCTAAAAAGATTTCCGCTGATACCCATAGCTAATAGCTTACGCAAGAGTATAGCATGATCCAGGCGATCAAAACACTTACTATAGTCTGTGTAGATTACATCCACTTGTGTGCGATGGGACATACATTCAGTCAAGTAATCACTGCAAAGAATGAGATTGGTGGTTGTGGAACGACCTCGCAGGAAACCATGCTGGCGGTCACTAATACTCAATTTAAGAGTAGCATAAAGCTGCTTGTATAATATTTTTTCGAGGATTTTAGCGAATAGACATAGTTTGGAGATAGGTCTATAGTTTTCCACGTTGTCTCTAGGGCCTTTTTTGTGAATCGGAGTAAAACGCTGACTTCCAAATTGCAGGTACCTCACCCACAGCTAGGGATCGCCTGAACAAAAGTGAAAGAGGGGTAGTCAGACTTTTAGCACAGTTGAATATAAAAACAGGCGGAATATTATCTGGTCCTGCAGATTTTGTCAGGTCAACTCCTTTTAGTAGCTTAAAAACGTCCAATTCACTAACTTCGACCGAATGTATGTCAGAAATAGTATCACCCAAATGCATGCTAGAACCCTGCGCGCGCTCATCAGCGAGATCGTTGTCACCGTCGGTGCTACTATCAGGATCGAGAAAGTTCGAGTAAAAATAGTCGCCAAACATGTTGCAGATGTCCTCTCCGTTACTTGAAGTGCAATTTCTATATTTGAGTAAGGAAGGATATGAATTAGTTTGATTTTTAGATTTGACGTACGACCAAAACGCTTTGGGGGTCTTAAATATACCCTCTTCAATTTTTTTAATATAGCAGCTAAACATTTCACTTTCCAGTAACTTAGCACGTTGTCGGAGTAACACAAAAGACTCATGATCATGCTGGTTTCCGTACTTCTTGAATTTGGAGTGATGCTTCGCTTTTTCTCTAAGAATTTTTATCAGAGGCAGCTTGTACCAGAGAGGATATCTACTGGATGGGACGACCGTCTTAACAGGTACAAAAGAATCTCGCAAATCACTGAGCGTGTTGTAGAAAAATGATACAGCTTCCTCGAGTGTTCTCGTGCTCATTTCACTGTACCAGTCGATCTGGCTAAGCCGGTTATTAATGGCCGTATAATCGGCCGATCTGTATAAGAATTTAACCCGAGAAAGTGCAGGAAGAGCATGAAATTCCACGAAATCAGCAGACACACAGAGAGCCTTGTGATGTGAATCTTCCGGCACCAGGGGATCAACACAACCCGCTACTGAGACCTCGCTGTTCGACAAAACTAGGTCTAGTATTTTGTTGTTCACATTAACATGCGAATTGTATTGCGAGAAGTTGCACACGGTAAAATTGTCAAAAACATTAACCTGAACATGACCTTGGATATTACTAGGCCGAACAGAATGACCATCATCATCTGGAATCCAGATTATGTTTGGTAGGTTAAAATCCCCAAGAACTAAAAATTTATCAGCGGGGTGCCTCTGAACAATGTCTGTGAGGTTATCAGAAAAAATAGATAACTGACCTGCCTGGGAGTGGCCATGCTTCTGATCACAAATGTACACTACACATAGATGCATTTTGTATGATACACGCGGTCTTTTCCTATGAAGGGTGATAGTGATCCACAAGTCTTCAGCAGACGAGAACCATTCACTGCGTAGATCACTGACAAGTTCCCGTCGCACCGCAATAAGCACTCCACCTCCCAAAGTTTGCTTTGTACTAGAATAATTTCTGTCGCGCCTCCACACTATGTATCGGTCGTCAAACAATTCGCGGTGGCGCTATGGCGCTATTATGTGTGGCTGACTACACTATAGCTCTATTATGAGTGACTGACTACACGATGGCTCTATTATGTGTGACTGACTACACGATGGCTCTATTATGTGTGGCTGACTACACTATGGCTCCATTATGAGTGGCTGCCTACACTATGGCGCTATTATGTGTGGCTGACTACACTATAGCTCTATTATGAGTGGCTGACTACACTATGGCTCTATTATGAGTGGCTGACTACACTGTGGCTCTATTATGTGTGACTGACTACACGATGGCTCTATTATGTGTGTCTGACTACACTATGGCTCCATTATGAGTGGCTGCCTACACTATGGCGCTATCATGTGTGGCTGACTACACTATAGCTCTATTATGAGTGGCTGACTACACTATGGCTCTATTATGAGTGACTGACTACACTGTGGCTCTATTATGTGTGACTGACTAGACGATGGCTCTACCATGAGTGGCTGACTACACTGTGGCTCTATTATGTGCGGCTTACTTCACTATGGCTCTATTATGTGTGACTGACTACACGATGGCTCTATTATGTGTGGCTGACTACACTATGGTTCCATTATGAGTGGCTGCCTACACTATGGCGCTACTATGTGTGGCTGACTACAGTATAGCTCTATTATGAGTGGCTGACTACACTATGGCTCTATTATGTTACTTTGGCTCTACCTATGTTTCACAAATAAACTGATTGATTGATTGATTAGTATTTATGAGTGGCTGACTACACTATGGCTAGTACGCACGGCTACAGATCAAGCTATACATTTCCAGTTTAAGCTGATCTTTGCGAGATCAGCTTAAACTGGAAATGTATAGTACTATGAGTGGCTGACTACACTATGGCTAGTACGCACGGCTACAGATCAAGCTATACATTTCCAGTTTAAGCTGATCTCGCAATGTATAGTATAGTCATGTTCGTGAACGGGCGCCGTCAGTTGGAACTGGTCGTCTCTTAGCTGCCACGGCTTATTTTTAATTTAGTTGTTTTTAGTTTTTATCTTTTTCATTACGGACGCTTTTAACGTGCACGTCTTTCTACATTGTTCTCACATCTATATTTTCAATATGAACGATGTAACCAATATTATGTAAAATATTTGATTTAAAAGAGTGTCCGTGGAGTTTCTTGCCCGTTCTTCTCCAGGATCTACGCTTTGGAATGGGCAACTAGCTTCATTTTTCTGACTGACCGACCCAAGACCGACCCTTTGACAATTCAAAAGTGCCTGTAATTGGTTTATTTGAAATAAATGCTTTGAGTTTGAGTTTGAGTTTTGATAGGATTCCTTACAGTGAGAGGTCAGTGTAAACTGGAAATGTATAGCTTGATGTGTAGCCGTGTGTACCATATGCTAGTAGCTTTCAAGTTAAAAGTTCGGTACTTAATTGAAACATTCTTTACACTATGACTGGCTACAGTACACTATAGCTCTATTATGTGTGGCTGACTACACTATGGCTCTATTATGTGTGGCTGACTACACTATGGCTCTATTATGTGCGGCTGACTACACTATGGCTCCAAATGTAAAAGCCTATCCGCTTTGTGTACCCCCCATTTTAGGCTCACCTCCCCTACTTACCTACTTTTAATTTGATTTCTGAGATCATAACGAGCCATGTATGAATAACTACGAATGTTTCATCTCATGCATGATTCTGTTAGGCCCCGGTAGCTGCCAGAATACGTCACAAGCTGTGATTCCGTCCACCTGTCAGAAAATAACTAAAATATACCTAATTAACGACAAGTTGTTAAAATTATTCTTATAAGGTATGATCCATTTCTAACACTGCCACAAATTAGCCCGTTTTGCCATAAGACAAGATAATGTTCGACTAGTTCGAGTGGAACTACCTCCGCATCCTCCATGTGGCGACACAAAGTTATTTGACAAAGCGAAAGCTTTTACACAGTTGGCTTTGCCGAAAGTTTTTGTCACCAAATGGTTCGATTACATGAACACCTTCCATAAGCTCTGACGCCTGACGCTAATCGAGCTAATCTTTATTAGTTTTGCGGAATGGAGGCGTTTGTGGAGACGACAAGAGTTGCGAGGCAGTTGTGATAACTTTTGAGGAGCCGGGAGGAGTTGCGAGGTAGCTGTGATAAGTTTTGTGGAGCCGGGAGGAGTTGCGAGGCAGCTGTGATAAGTTTTGTGGAGCCGGGAGGAGTTGCGAGGTAGCTGTGATAAGTTTTGTGGAGCCGGGAGGAGTTGCGAGGCAGCTGTGATAAGTTTTGTGGAGCCGGGAGGAGTTGCGAGGTAGCTGTGATAAGTTTTGTGGAGCCGGGAGGAGTTGCGAGGCAGCTGTGATAAGTTTTGTGGAGCCGGGAGGAGTTGCGTGGCAGTTGTGATAACTTTTGAGGAGCCGGGAGGAGTTGCGAGGTAGCTGTGATAAGTTTTGTGGAGCCGGTAGGAGTTGCGAGGCAGCTGTGATAAGTTTTGTGGAGCCGGGAGGAGTTGCGCGGCAGTTGTGATAAGTTTTGTGGAGCCGGGAGGAGTTGCGAGGCAGCTGTGATAAATTTTGTGGAGCCGGGAGGAGTTGCGAGGTAGCTGTGATAAGTTTTGTGGAGCCGGGAGGAGTTGCGAGGTAGCTGTGATAAGTTTTGTGGAGCCGGGAGGAGTTGCGAGGCAGCTGTAATAAGTTTTGTGGAGCCGGGAGGAGTTGCGAGGCAGCTGTGATAAGTTTTGTGGAGCCGGGAGGAGTTGCGCGGCAGTTGTGATAACTTTTGAGGAGCCGGGAGGAGTTGCGAGGTAGCTGTGATAAGTTTTGTGGAGCCGGTAGGAGTTGCGAGGCAGCTGTGATAAGTTTTGTGGAGCCGGGAGGAGTTGCGAGGCAGCTGTGATAAGTTTTGTGGAGCCGGGAGGAGTTGCGCGGCAGTTGTGATAAGTTTTGTGGAGCCGGGAGGAGTTGCGAGGCAGCTGTGATAAGTTTTGTGGAGCCGGGAGGAGTTGCGAGGCAGCTGTGATAAGTTTTGGAGAGCCGGGAGGAGTTGCGAGGCAGCTGTGATAAGTTTTGTGGAGCCGGGAGGAGTTGCGAGGCAGCTGTGATAACTACATATTGCCGTCAGTTTAATTTATAATCCACTAGCTTTTGCCCGCGGCTTCGCCCGCGTGGATGTCGGAAAATATCCCACGGGGACATGCTACCGGGAATTCCTTCCATATTCCTTGTCTACATTATAAAGGGAACCTCTGTGCAAAATTTCAGCTTTCTAGGTCCAAGGGTTTGGGCTAGGCGTTGATGAGTCAGTCAATCAGTCAGTCAGGACTTCTCTTTTTATTTATATAGATAGATTAGTGATGATTGTTCATACAAACAAAAATCAATCTAGAGCAGGGATGCACAGACTTATTGAGACCTTGGGCCACTTGAACAAATGATGAACTAATGGCGGGGCCACCACTATTAAGGAACCCTAAACACAAGTACTTTCTAATATACCTACTTATATGGTATTACTTATATTGTGTGGTGGTTATTATTCTTGTATAAGTACCTTTATCTACACCCATGCTATAAATTCTCTATAAAAGTTTCTGAAATAGTTAGCTTATTGCCATCATTAAAACACCCAGTGTCATAGTAACCATGGTAACCATAATAGCATCCAAACGGGTGCTTTAATGTTGTACTGCATTTTGCAACTCGTTTTCAAAAAAAGAACATCGTAATGTACGCGCGTTTCACTACAAAACAGCGCCGTAATTTAAAAAAAGAACTTATTTGAATTCACGTCGTATACTATGACGCCGGCCGCCATGTTCGATACGAGTATAAGTATTGCAAAAAACTGTTTCAGAACCTTTTATAGAGGATTGATAACATGGATGTAGATAAAGTCTTGTATGCAACTGTACATAATTAGGTATTAAAACACTCATATGATACTATTATCACCCCCACAGTAATCCCACATTCGTGTTTTAATACCCCTTATTAGACGTCAGTTGCATAAATAACTAATAGCTATTTTATGATGAAAGCTTCAGTTTATACAGTTTCGTTAGTACTAAAAAATTACAAAAGAGTGAAATTGCCGAGTAAAGTATTATGAAACCCAAGTACGTATAACTTAATGTCTGCTCCATTTGAAGGTGAAGTATGAAAGTCTTTGGACATGCAAATGAGGTTATTTAGAATGTTAGCAATCTTCCGGTGACCGCTCGCCTCCCAGCCCCACCACAGGGTACCTATTAGATACTTTAGTAAAGTTGATCCTAAACAGACGCACTGAAAGTATTGAGTGGATATGGAGATATTTTGTTATTAGTTATTATTTAGTCTCTTTCTTTGTACGAATACTCAGTAAAGTGAAAAGTATCTTGGGAATTACTCAGTGTTTACGACTATTGTACCTTTTCTACTTCAGCCTTCTCATTTGTTTCCTCAAAGCGTCTTTTAACTCCCTTTTGAGAGGTTTTTCCAGATGAACTGGCGACCCTAATAATGGAAATTGTCACCCTCTAAAGTCCTCAGCCTCGGCTCCACACTCCCGACTCGGGACGCAGAGTAACCTCCATGTCGATAGGTTGCGTTGTATTGTTTCGCAACCACTTATTTTCAGTATAACAAGTGTCACACTCGCACATTCGGGTACTTGTCGTGAATTCAATCTGCGGGCCCTCCACAGTCCACAGTTTCGCAAGTTGTTTGTTCGCACCTAATTTGAAATCTTATCACGTCTGAAAGTTTACCAATATGGTCTCGATGCCATTGTAAGAGCAGAGGGCTTAGTGCGAGTTTTATACTTACTCGATCACGTTCACGTAAACGTCAGTTAGTACTGAAAACTGAAAATGAAATGAAATGAAATGAAATTGTTTATTCTGTAAATAGGACATCGAAATCACTTTTACACGTCATAATAATTTTTTTTTTAAATAAGCTAGATGAAGTCGACATTTCCTATCTGACTACCCTGAGAAGAAATGGCGAAACAAACTCAGGGGTCAAAGTCTCTCAGGGGTCAAAATGAATAAGCGCCGCCTGGTGACTATAATGGGAAACACAATTATTCCATACGAATTGACATATGGTAACGATAACGTAAACGCGATCGAGTAAGTATAAAAACTCGCACTAAGCCCATAGTCACAGAATAAATAATAGTACTAACGCCATAGTTGACTACGAGTGTACCTACACGTACACACAATGATGGAGGTACAATATGTAGGTACCTATTGATTTCTTGTTGACTTTTGAGCTGCTTAGTATACACTGCTGCGCTGCTTAGGTACAGGGTAGCAGGGACGTTGACGCGCAACCTGTCACCATGGATTCAGTAACTATATGATTCTGGGTACCCCTGCATTGAAATTATTGCACATTCATAGGAAACAGCTGAATTTTTTTTATTAGGTAACCGACGATAAATTTTAACGCGGGGGGTTCAGAATCATGTAGGTACCTATATACTGAATACGTGGTAACAGGTTGTGCGTCGATCCCTGCCACTCTGTATGTAGTTTGTAGTCGGACAGTTGATTCGCAAGCGGCGTACGAGGCGCTTCGTCTATCAATGAAACAATAAAACCGTTTTATATAAGTATCTCGTAGCGAAGCTCTTATACGCCTCGGAATTAGAGCTCAATAGCGTAAACATTTACACGAGCACTAGCCATCGGCATAGACTGGACACGTCTGCTCGGCGGCCCGTCTCTGTTGCTGGTTATAGCTTTACAATAGCGAGGGCCGGCGCGGCGGTCCGGGTACAGCGTCCGCTCGGGTAATGCGAGGTCGGGTGTACGGTTGTAAAACGTCGCCGACTTTTTACGGACGATAAAGTCGTTCGGGAGTGAAAATAGCGTAGGTTAGCAAGCGGCGGCGGCGTGCGGCGAGGCGCGCCTCCTCCCCGTGCCGCCTCCACCCCGTGACCAATTTGCATAATGAGGGGCAGCGCTCACGTGCTGCGCCCTCGCCCAGCGCGGCGCCCTGGCCCCGGCGCTCGGCGCTCCGCGTGCCCCTGCCTCACTGACAGCGCTATCGCATGCGCATCGCTACTTTGCTAGATGCCCTCGTTATACTATACAATGTTAATCTCGAAGTCGAGCGCATTCCATTAGGACTGGACACGTACCTACACACAACAACGTAAACTGCCGGCTTTACTTCACACCAGCCCGCGGCGTCGCCCGCGTAGAGGCCGGCAATGATCCCTCAGCAACTTACCACCATTGCACCAGTATCCTAACCTAACCCAATCAAAAAGGTTAGGTACAGACAGAGTTACTTTCGACAGACAGATATTTTACCTACCTACTGACTACATAGAGACTGGTTGGGTGTCTCTGAGAGCGGTACCAGTAACTGCCAATGAGCTGAAGCCGCGATCGAAGCAAGACGAGATCGCAGGCTTCATTCTAGAAGTCTACATGTTAGGCATACTACCTACCTATCTAGAAGTCTACTTGTCAGGTATACTACCTACCTATCGCATATTACTATAACTACATCCTTTACGAGCGATACCCGACTCATTTCATTAGCTTTATCTATTCGAAGAATTCCCGGTGGGAATGGTGGGATCGATGAAATTATTTATTTCGCTTTGGATATTACGATCACGAATACACACGGTGCGGTATATCTACTAGGTACCTATACATAGTACGATACAACGCGAACTATTTATTGCCCTTAGTTCGGGTATGGACATCGTCTGCAAAAGCTCGTAACTTGATTTCCTTATCAAGGTAAAAACTGTATTACTGAACGGCGTGGGCAGGTACCATAGGTATAAGAAATGTCTATGGCAGGTACCTACCTACTTATCTAGTTCTAGCACCAACACACTAGGTCTTGCGACGTGAACCATGCACCACGTGGCGTTGTATACAGAGAGTAACGGCTACTACTTATAACGTTTCGTAGATCGCCAGTACCCGCGCCAGTTTAATGTAAGCAATGAGGTTACTATATAACTTATTATAGTACTATATAACATCATTGAATGTAAGCATATTAATACGTGTGGTTGTTTATGATATTCGCTGTCATCCGTAGCGCCACAGTATACATGGTATGACGGAGGAGGAGAACGTGGTGCGGCCGCACCAGGAGATGGCCGTGCTGTCGCTGGAGGAGAAGAAGTTCCTGCTGGGCGTGGAGCGCGGCGACGTGGCGGGCACGCGGCGCGTGCTGCAGCGCGCGCGCGACACCGCGCACATCAACGTGGACTGCGTGGACCCGCTGGGCCGCAGCGCGCTGCTCATGGCCATCGACAACGAGAACCTGGAGATGGTGGAGCTGCTGCTGGAGTTCGGCGTGGAGACGCGCGACGCGCTGCTGCACGCCATCTCCGAGGAGTTCGTGGAGGCGGTGGAGGCGCTGCTGGACCACGAGGAGCAGACCAGGAAGCCCGGAGAGCCCAACGTGAGCAGCTTAGCTGTACATGTCGCGTGCGCCCCACAGCCGTCCGTGCTTATGTAGTTTGGTCGCTGTTACAGAGCTGGGAGGCGCTGCCGCCGGAGACGGCGACGTTCACGGCGGACATCTCGCCGCTGATCCTGGCGGCGCACCGCGACAGCTACGAGATCATCAAGCTGCTGCTGGACCGGGGCGCCAGCCTGCCCGTGCCGCACGACGTGCGCTGCGGCTGCGACGAGTGCGTGCGCTCGCGCCGCGAGGACTCGCTGCGCCACTCGCGCTCGCGCATCAACGCCTACCGCGCGCTCGCCTCACCCTCACTGATCGCGCTGTCGTCTAAAGACCCCATCCTGACGGCGTTCGAGTTGTCGTGGGAGCTGCGGCGGCTGTCCGCGCTCGAGCACGAGTTTAAGACTGAGTACCAGGAGCTGCGCGCGCAGTGCCAGGAGTTCGCCACGGCGCTGCTGGACCACACGCGCACCTCGCACGAGCTGCAGGTGCTGCTCAACCACGAGACGGGCTCGCCGCAGGTGCCGCTGCCGGAGCCCGGCGCGCCGGAGCGGATGCGCCTGTCCAGACTGAAGCTTGCTATAAAGCTGAGGCAGAAAAAGGTAAGATCAACTCAATATCCGCCGCCATAGTTACTCGCGAAGTACAGCACTGTAATGAACGCACTGGTGTGTGTGTTCCAGTTCGTGGCGCACCCCAACGTGCAGCAGCTGCTGGCGTCCATCTGGTACGAGAGCGTGCCGGGCTTCCGGCGCAAGAACATGCTGCTGCAGGCGGCGGAGATGGTGCGCATCGGCGCCATGTTCCCGCTGTACTCGCTGGCCTACATCGTGGCGCCGCACTCGTCCGCCGGCCGCACGCTCAGGAAGCCTTTCATCAAGTTCCTGTGCCACTCGGCCAGCTACTTCATGTTCCTATGTGAGTGATATGTGACAATACCTACCTACTTACTCCTTCAAAGGAATTTTGCGTTCCTACTCTTTGCCTCTGACCTCTGTATCTACCTAACTCCAACCAGCGCATGGTATGACGGTACGTGACATTGATGGTGATACTTGGAGTGTATATTTTTGTAATACTTACTTAATGTATTTAAAAACGTTTATAAAACTCAGCGGGCCGCGCCGCATCGCAACAACGTTTTGCGAAAATCATCCTAATCACTTTAGTACCTACAATAGCCTATCTAGCATAAAATGTAAATATACTGTGGCGGCACCTACAACGCCACACGCCACTACGCATCAAAGACCTGACGTCTCACAAATCCTGCATCGCGCAAGCAGAGTTTACACCGCGCGACTGGCGTACTATACCTACAACATCAGACGTCGAGCAGTAATAGTCCACCAGACACTACACCCGTTTGGTCGGAGGATCCTCCCCTTTTTCTATGTAGGATGTGTGAACTTTACACCCTGTTCCTCATACCCCTATAATACGAAAGCAGATACTTACGAGGAAATAAATTATCATCATGCCAAAATTTATTATCAACGCTTTTCTGTCTGTGTAATAATTGTGCATGTCTAGTTTGAGGCACACCCTTGAAGGTACCTGCTGGGTCCAATGGAAGAGCAGTGTGCTGGTGTAGTGCTATGCTTAGAGTTAATAATTACCGTACTGTTAGTAAGTACATTACATGCTATGTAGAACTGCTGCGTAGGAAATCTAAAAGGGCGAAAGGTAACCTTTAGAATTTTTCACACCACCTGCTCGAAAATGTCAAATTATATGTCAAGCAACCTTAACCTAAAGTGAGTCATTAGTGGCCGGGGGCACAGCCGGTCAATAATGTTGTACTGGATTTCATTATGACCCGCTGGTCAATAATGTGATTTGAATTTGGAATCTCACATGCTCAGCTAAATTGGCAGTATAGTACTAACAAACACCTTTTGGTGCCAGAAAGAGGAAAGCTATTCTCGAAACCCTTACTACGCGTGGATGATATTCTCGATTTCCTACAAAATCATAACGACTGCTTCTTCATATCGTTGCCATGTTTTCGAAGACATAATATTGTAAGAATAATTAGATAACTACGAACCATTTTTCATTTTTTTTAAATTTATTTTTTTTAATTTTGGAACGAAGTTCCTTATCGCGCGTTGTGAAAGGGGGCTAGACGGAAAAAAGTCTCACGAAAAGTTGTCACGACACTTTTTGCTATAGGTAGCTATTGTAAGCCGTGCGGCGTGCGCATGTTTCTCTGTCTGTCTCTCTCTCTCTCTCTTATAGAAAGCAAGCCAGATATTTTCATTTCTATTTCGCATTGAACAGTGTGGTGTCGCGATGATGATGATGATGATGATGATGGTGATGATGATGATGATGGTGATGATGATGATGGTGATGATGATGATGGTGATGATAATGATGATGATGATGATGATGATGATGATGATGATGGTGATGATGATGGTGATGATGATGGTGATGATGATGGTGATGATGATGGTGATGATGATGATGATGATGATGATGATGATGATGATGATGATGATGATGATGATGATGATGATGATAAGTATAAAAATAAAATTTTGTTACAATTCCTTCACTAATTAATCGAAAGGAACATGGTGATGATGATGATGACGATGATGATGATGATGATGATGATGATGATGATGATGATGATGATGATGATGATGATGATGATGATGATGATGATGATGATGATGATGATGATGATGATGATGATGATGATGATGATGATGATGATGATGATGATGATGATGATGATGATGATGATGATGATGATGATGATGATGATGATGATGATGATGATGATGATGATGATGATGATGATGATGATGATGATGATGATGATGATGATGATGATGATGATGATGATGATGATGATGATGATGATGATGATGATGATGATGATGATGATGATGATGATGATGATGATGATGATGATGATGATGATGATGATGATGATGATGATGATGATGATGATGATGATGATGATGATGATGATGATGATGATGATGATGATGATGATGATGATGATGATGATGATGATGATGATGATGATGGTGATGATGAGTATAAAAATGAAATTTTGTTACAATTCCTTCACTAATTAATCGAAAGGAACTTCGTTCCATCCGGGTGTCCCTTGACGCCTCTCGTTTTTTTTTTTTTTAAATTACACATCAACATCTATAAACGTACCAAATAAAAACTTAACTTTATCTTTGCACAACTGGACTAATGTCTCAAATGTTACCATTAACTTCAATTAATATGTAAGTGCATATAACTAACTAGTTCTAAATATGTTGTTCTTACTGTTTGTTTATTTAATAAATACTTTGTTTTTCGTACTATGGCTATTATTTTCTCACAGTAGGTGTAAAAAGTAGAGTATCCTCCTCTGGGCTAAAGGTGTCTTTGCCTTGGGCTAGCTTGAATCCCTCGCTGCATTCAGGATTCTTGTAATTAACTCCCTCGCTTCGCTCGTGAGTTAAACTCTTAACTACCTCGCTGCGCTCGGGAGTTAAATCCCGAATCCTTCATTGCGCTCGAGATTCAATATGACGCCCGTGACATAAGACACAACTTTAGCCCCTCGGTGCATAATCTACTATTATAAGCGAGTACGCTCAAGAGAGGGAGTCAAATGGTATTTGCATCACCAACCCAAGAAGTTATAATGCAATAGGTAAGGCAAGTGCTCTCATGGTATGATGGTATGTTAGTGTCTCTCATTGTAAATAAAATGTAGGTATTTTGTTTTGTCTGCATATTTAATGTTAGGAGATTATTATGGAGCCATTAAGACACAATTTTAAAGTCATTCTGAGCATGCTCAATATGCTCACAGACCTCAACTAACACTACTGCTAAGTATAAAAATGTCGAGTTGGTCGCGAACTAATCGGAACTGTTTGCTTGCAGTTCTGCTGATCCTGGCGTCGCAGCGCATCGAGACGGCGGCCGGGGGGCTGCTGTGGGGCGCGGCGCCGCACGGCGAGCCGCTGTCGCGCCGCGGCGCTCCGCCCTCGCTGGTCGAGTGGCTCATCCTCGCCTGGGTCAGCGGTCTGTATTGATCAACTACTTAAAAACCTTATTTTTAAACAAAAATGTTAAGTAGTACCTACTCATACATTACATTATATCTAAATAAATAAATGAGTGATGTGTATCGGAGAAAGTGGATGAAATATCTCTTGAGGTGGTTCTCTTCTTACATTGATAATAGGTCACAAGCAGTAGTACTCAATAATTATATGTCTAGTTGGGTAAACGTGCCCAGCGGAGTGCCTCAGGGTTCGTTGCTCGGTCCTTTTTTATTTGTAGTCTATGTAAACGAAATTGATCAGTGCCTCCATTCATCTAAAGTATTTATGCTTTGCCGATGACATGAAAATCTTTGCCACTATTTCAACGCTCGAAGATGGGCTAGCACTACAGGCTGACTTGTATCGGCTTGAAGAGTATTGTCGGGTTAATAAACTTGATCTCAACCCATCCAAGTGTTCAGTGATTACTTACACTAGAAGACATGCAGTCCTAGCCACTACTTATACTTTGGCGGGCCAGATCTTGCCAAGGTGCAATGCTATTCGTGACTTGGGCGTCCATCAAGACAGTAAATTAGTTTTTGACATACACATTGATGCAATTGCCAAATAAGCCTCTAAACTGCTTGGGTTTATAATACGTCTCTCTAAGTGTTTTACCGATTCTAAAACACTAAAAATATCGTATAGCATATAGTATAAGTAGTAGTAGTAGTATATCGTATAGTAGCTAGAGTATGCGTCTCAGATATGGAATCCACGTTATCATAAATACATCGACCGCATGGAAAACATCCAAAGACGGTTCATCTTTGCTTTCATCAAAAGATTCCATATCAGTCAACCAATTATCTTGGACTCTGTAAGAAGTATCACCTGCTACCACGGGTAGATCGACGTAAAATTGCAGACTGTTTATTCCTTTTGAAGATCCTCAATAATATTGATAGCCCCGAGTTATTGTCAAAATTTTATTTTAATGTGCCAAGCAAAGCACTTCGTTTTAATCCACCCATACGTATACCTCATACATCTACGAATTATAGGCAGAACAGTTATATTGTGCGCGCAAGCAAGGAATATGATTTTGATCCACAATTAGTGTGAATTCGGCCAGAAGGTGCTTAAGCCTTACATTTTTCAAGTGGCGGTAGGTTATATGCTTTTGTTTTTTGGTGTTTTTTTTTTTAGTAACTTTTCATTTCCTCAGTCATTTAATTGTAAACCAAGTATTTAAATTGGTTATCACTATTTGGGCGGTGTTTTTTGCTTTTGTGCTCACACCATACTTAAATTGTTATTGTAAATCTATAGGTGAGGACTTGTAATTGGCTTTTTGGTACTATTGTTTCCATGTTCTAAAATACATAAATAAACTCAGGCAAGTTATCTGAGAGTACCTGTACCTGTAGGTTTAATCTGGAGCGAGGTGAAGCAGCTGTGGGACATGGGGCTGCGCGAGTACGTGCACGACATGTGGAACGTGATCGACTTCGTCACCAACTCGCTGTACGTGGCCACGGTGGCGCTGCGGATCGTCTCACATTTTCAGGTAAAACTGTAGTGGAAGCTTCATAGTTACCTGTTTCGGTTTCGGTTTTTGGTTTTAATTTATCTTTCCCTTATTTTGAGTCAGGTGCGTCGAGAGATGTCAGCAGGCCTCCAGTGGAACCAGCCGCGAGAGAAGTGGGACGCGTGGGACCCGATGTTGTTGTCCGAGGGGCTGTTCTCTGCGGCCAACATCTTCAGCAGCCTGAAGCTGGTGTACATCTTCAGCGTCAACCCGCACCTGGGCCCGCTGCAAGTCTCGCTCAGCAGGATGGTGCTCGACATTCTCAAGTTCTTCGTGCTAGATATACTAGTTATCTTTGCATTTTCATGTGGTAAGTGTTCTAGTTCCTATTGGGAGGGTTGCTGGAGCTGTTCAGAATGGTAACATGGTGGTATGCCGCGACAGGTCTCAACCAGCTGCTGTGGTACTACGCCGACATGGAGAAGAAGCGCTGCACGACCGGCACGTCGCTCACCGCCACCAACGGCACCTTCCCGGACCCCGACGCCTGCATCGTGTGGCGACGGTTTGCCAAGTGAGGATCAGTTCACTTATCGATTTTCTTGTTTTCTTGGTTTAGTTATACTTTTCGAGGAGCTCGTGGCTAAATAATAACAGCCGCACGGGTCGATCCATCAGGTTAAGCTACGCTTGCCGCGGTTGGTCCGTGGATGGGTGACCATCTTTACACACCGAGACTCCTCCGTGCCTCGGAAAGCACGGTAAGCCGTTGGTCCCGGCTGTCATTCGTGGATCTTTGACAGTCGTTACGGGTCGTCAGAAGCCCGAAAGTCTGACAACCAGTCTTACCAAGGGTTATCGTATTACCCAGTTACTGGGTTGTGGAGGTCAGATAGGCAGTCGCTCCATGTAAAAAACTGGTATTCAGCTGCATCCGGTTAGACTGGAAGCCGACCCCAACATTTTATTTATTTTATTTGTATTAGGAAAACTTACAGCTAAAAGATACACTGAATAAAATTTTAAACAAATTATGGCCAATTACAAGTTTCCATATGTAGTAGGTACATCTTGTACTTACACATCTTGTACATCGTTTACTAGGCATATTGCTTACATGTCCTCAGGAATATCCCACAGATGTCCATACGAACAACGTTTGGCTTTCTTTCGCATTGAGTCGCTTCGGAACCGTCGTACGGTCCAAGACTTAGTTTTTCTTTATAAAATTGTAAATGGTCAAATAGAATGCGAGCAATTGCTTGAACGTGTCATGTTGTCAGTCCCATTTAACCTTCCTAGACAGCCAATATCTAGACTTTTTGAACCACCTATTACCTGTAGAAATAACATTGGCAGACATTCACCAACATCTAGAATGTGTAATCAATTCAACGAACTCAACTCAAAACTACCTGATTTGGATGTATTCTTTGGTTCCCTGCCGAAATTCAAAACCCTCTTGCGCAGTCATTTAAATAAACATTTAAGTGACTAACGTCGTACTTAGTAAGCTAATTTTATTTTATTTTAGTTAATATTTTATTTTATTGTAATTAGTAATGTATAATGTATATTTTATATCTTTATTTGTGTAAGTCAGTTTTTGTTCGCTGTTTTGTTTTGTTTATAATTTTGTTTTTCCTTTTCATTTTAATTAATAATTTTAATTGATATAATTAACGGTGGTTGCTTTGTATTATGTGAATGTCGTGTACACCTGTAATTGGTATATATATAAGAACCCATACCTATTAATTTTTAGTCTATAATGTACAATGTATATGCTGTTGGCGTACCTATTATAAATAAATAAATCTTGTTACACATGTTGTAAACATAGTTGGCAAAAGGCAGATTGAGTTATAGACTTTTACAGAGGTTTGGATCCCTGAGAAATGCTCTGACAATTTAAAAGGCTAGGCAGATTGAGTTATAGACTTTTCGAGCGGTTTGGATCCCTGAGAAATGCTCTGACAATTTAAATTCAACAATAAATACGTCTGTTATCTATAGAGTCCACTAAATAAGAAAATACTACATAAAGGAATTATTTCAACTGTACCTGAATAGGTATACCTACCTAATTGGTCTTTCGTACTTTTATTTTCTGAATAAACTGAACTAGTTGTTACGTTACGATGTTATCTTTATATTACTAAACAGCCTATACTATATAATATACATATATTATACAGGGTGACTGGTAATTAGTGACCGATACTTAAACACATGATTGTACTCATGATAACAAACAACTTTTACTATGGGACCAAACCTGAAATCGCGAAAAAAAAAAATCAGCTGTTCCCTATTTTTTTTTTTTTTGTGCATGGGAAATCATCAAATGACTTCTCCCGCTAAACACATGATTGTACTCATAATAACAGACAACTTTCCCAAAAAAATTTTTTTTTTTAATTTACTCATCGCATTTATGATCCTAATAATTCCAATAAGATATTGAGTACCTAACAAGAATAATACACGTGGAGCTCGTGGCTAAGTAGTAACGGACGCACGGGTCGATCCATCAGGTTAAGCTACGCTTGCCGGGGTTGGTCCGTGGATGGGTGACCATCTTCACATACTGAGACACCTCCGTGCCTCGGAAAGCACGTTAAGCCGTTGGTTCTGGCTGTAATTGGTGGATCTTTGACAGTCGTTACGGGTCGTCAGAACCCCGAAAGTCTGACAATCAGTCTTACCCAGGGGTATCGAATTACCCAGTTACTGGGTTGTGGAGGTCAGATAGGCAGTCGCTCCATGTAAAATACTGCCAAACCCCAACCCCCACACCCGACCCCAACATAGTTGGGAAATGGCTAGGCAGATTGATTTTAACAAGAATAACATCATCCATAATAATACCACCATCAGCTGTTAGTTAACCCGTCGCATGCCAATTAGCAGAGCAGTGGTGACCCAGTGGTAACGGCCGTGACTTACGAGTTGTAGGTTCGGAGTTTCGGACACTGACAGGCGCTTTACTTTGTGTAAATTATTTCATCACCACTGCTCTCAAAACGGTGAAGGAAAACATCGTGAGGAAACCGGCATGTCCTAGAACCAAAAATTCGAAGACATGTGACATCTACCAACCCGCACTGGGTCCGCGTGTTGGATTACAGCCCACTCCCTCTCACCGAGAGGAGGCCTGTGTCCCAGCAGTGGGAACATTATAGGCTGCCTATGTTACACTAATTAGCAGACACAATAGATTTATTATTGTTATCCGTACAATCGACAAAGTTAATTTGGTTTCCTACTTATTCCTTTTTACAAACAAAACTATCCACTTTTAACATGCATTATCCTTTTTTCATTAATTGAGAACAAACGTACTTACCATGCGCACGTTGTCAATTGTTAGTCGCTTGACCCCGTTATTCTATCTCTCCGATATTCTCAGTGTGGCTGCATACCTACGAAATATCTAGGCACCGGGCGCGATCCCGGTAAAAGTAGGCACGCACAACACTGTATCGCTCACACTGCACACACACACACACACACACACACACGTGCTTAATTCTAATACCGGTTAGTAGTAGCAGTTTTAACTAACACTAATAATTAACGAAATGACAAAACACTATCTACGGAATCACACTATTAAAACAACAGTGAATTCTCAGTGAATTCACTCGTATAACAGTAAGTAGGGCGGAGCACCGAACGAGCTTCGACAGCCGCGGAGGAGCCGTTTAGGTACGCAGTCTTTCCTTGTCGGCAGTACCAGTATTACTAAGCTAATTACAAACTTTCGGAGTAAACACGCGGCGTGCCTCAAAGAAGTACTCCTTTATGAGGTATGCATCTTGCTTTATTGTTTATTTAAAACTATTTTGAAAACACATCTTTACTGCGAACTAGAATTCTATTACTAGAAGGATTTTAGGAATAACCCAAACGAGCAAACCATTTACAAATTGTAGACAATGGATGTTACTGCGGGGCTCTGCGATAAGCATATTCAATAGGTACGTGACTCATAAAACGCCGCCGCCGGCGATCTCGCCTCTATTGTTTATTTGAAACTGTTTAGAAAACACATCATTACTGCGAACTATTACTAGTAAGTATTCCTAAAGGAATGCACATTTTGTCAATAATCTGCGCTTATACAATCCAGCAAACCATTTACAAATTATAGACAATAGATTTTACTGCGAAGCTCGGCGTTAAGCAAATACAATATGTACGTCTTTCATAAAACATCTGCTACTTTCTAAAGGTTATAATTTAAATGGTTGTTTTCGCAAAAATAAAAATAACACAAATATTTTCATGCTAAAGCTTACATAAACTAAGGGTACGGCTAGCGGCTGTCCTTCACAACTATCTAGTAGGTATTTTCGTACCTACTTTACGTGCGTGCGCTACCACTAAATGCATTATTGTTCAAGCTATTCCAAGTTTCCCATCCCACTTTTCTAGGCTAGACTAGCAGTCTGTCTACGATATTTGAGTTTAAATCAGAAGTATTCGGCAAAATTAATTTTATAATGTTGCTAGTCGCGTTGCTACAGGCACAGGTTGCTTTACTACTGTACAGTTAAGGCTGCTACAAAGAAGCACAACGCGCGACGCGACACAAGTACACTGCATGTCGCGCGACTAGCGGTGCCTTTGAACACCCTTTTAAATCATGCATGCCGCTATAATTGCCCTCTAAGTAAGTAACTAAGTAGCATACGCAATGACGTTATAGCCTCTATCCATACAGAACAGATTGTGTGAGGTCCGGCGGCAGCCGGTAGCCATTTAGCGCGCGCAAGTAGGTATGTGGAGTGCAATCCATACTAATTTTATAAATGCTAAATTAACTCTGTCTGTCTGTCTATTACGCTTTCACGTAAAACGGCTGAACCGATTTTGACGAAATTTTGTACAGAGATAGAACAGACCTTGAAAAAGACATAGGCTAAATTTTATCGCGAAAAAAGGCTTTGGAGGCGCGAAATAACCGAATTCCACGCGGGCGAAGCCGCGGGCAGGAAGCTAGTATCTTTATAGGTACGAGTACAAATAAAACTTGAAATGACTGGCGTGGTTAAAAAATTGGAATCAACTTGGCTATTTACAACGATTACTAAATCAACTACTTACTTAGGTACTAAAGTTTTTTTAAATTAAATGATTAAATGAACTCACATTAATTGTTGCATGTGTCCACCTTGCACTTCAACACATTTAGTGGCACGTTTAGTAATATGAGCCTGCACGCGCTGCAGAATTCTAGTGTCACTTTTCACTATTTCGAAACTGTTTTCAATCCTAGTTCTTAGTTCATCGGGAGTATGTACTGGTCCATCTCGGTAGACTAAGTCTTTTACACGCCCCCACAAAAAAAGTCTAATGGTGTTAAATCCGGTGACCGCGGAGGCCAAGCAACTGGCCCCCCGCGACCAATCCACCGCTCTCCATAAATAGCACTTAAACGATCGCGTACTGAAAAAATGACAAATGAAATGACTACTGCAATTACTGTAGTGTACGTATACAGATTTAAGTAATAGGACGCGTCATTTTAGAGTAGACAAGCTCTACAAATACAGAATCGGAATTAGTACTATTGATCGAATACACGCCGATAGTATTTGTAATACCTACTTACCTATACTCCATTTACAATAAGATTAGACATTTAAACAAACCTTTTTTACAGTCCTTTTAACCGATTTTCTACTTCTATTCGGAAGGCTTAAGGATGAGATTAAAGGCAAAAAAGTGGTTACAATACCAACTGTTTACTGCAGCTTCCATTATCATGCCTCCAACGCATTAGAAGTCAAAATCGGTTGAACGGACTTAAAAAAAGTTTCTTTGAATGTCAAATCTTATTGTAAAATAGAGTACACATGAGATAGAACGGGATTACCGGTAAAGCTATTAACAGTTGATAGCGCAAAGGCGCGCGCACCTTGTTTTGTTAGTAGTATACAGTAGTACCCAACTGATATGGCTTCTATGTTAAGGATTTGGTTTCCGCACTTAGTCCTTCATGTAGACCATTGTGCGTACTGATATGGCTTACCGAGGTACCTGCACAGAAGATGAATTTTCAAAGCGCGGGAAATGCTACTGACCAATCGGCACGCTCCACGCACCGTGCTTCTTTTTCCTGTACCGCTATTGGTCGGCAACTGCCAGCATAATGTTAGTCAGCCGCCATACTTGCGAGTGAGAGAAAACTAACAGCTGCAGTGTATTATGAAGTAATCTAAGGTTGATTGTAAGTTTTAAGCATTCTCGTTAATCTCGGGGCCATACTTTCTTTTCACACGACGATTCACGACTTCACGAGATTCACGACGCGCCTTATTAGTTGGGTACTACTGTACCTTACGTTGCATATTAAAAGTACAGTACTACTAAACACGGCGGTTTTGTACAACTTTTTGTTAACTACCTAGGTACAAACGTACACGGATGCGGGGTGCCTTCGTTAAAAGTGACAGTCACACTAGAGTTCTGCAGCGCGTGCGGGCTCATATCACTAAATATGCCACTAAATGTGCTGTGCAAAGTGGACACATGCAACAATCAATGTGACTTCATTTAAATAAATCATTTAGATTACTAAATTATTTAAATAGCCAAGTTAGCGTTAGCGTTGTAAATAGCCAAGTTGATTCCAATTTTTTAACCACACCAGTCATTTCAAACCTACTTGTACCTACACAGATATTGCACTCCACATACCTACTAACGCGCGCTAAATGCCTACCGGCTGCCGAATATTTCTGATTTAAACTCAAATATCGTAGACAGACTGCTAGTCCAAAGCCTAGAAATGTGGGATGGGAATAGCATGAACAATAATGCATTTAGTTGTAGCGCACGCACGTAAAGTAGGTACGAAAATACCTACCAGATTTGTTCAAGGTTTAGCATGAACATAATTTGTGTTATTTTTACTTTTGCGAAAACAACCATTTAAATTATAAACTTTAGAAAGTAGCAGATGTTTTATGAAAGACGTAACTATTGTATTTGCTTAACGCCGAGCTTCGCAGTAAAATCTATTGTCTATAATTTGTAAATGGTTTGCTGGATTGTATAAGCGCAGATTATTGACAAAATGTGCATTCCTTTAGGAATACTTACTAGTAATAGTTCGCAGTAATGATGTGTTTTCTAAACAGTTTCAAATAAACAATAGAGGCGAGATCGCCGGCGGCGGCGTTTTATGAGTCACGTACCTATTGAATATGCTTATCGCAGAGCGCCGCAGTAACATCCATTGTCTACAATTTGTAAATGGTTTGCTCGTTAGGGTTATTCCTAAAATCCTTCAAGTAATAGAATTCTAGTTCGCAGTAAAGATGTGTTTTCAAAATAGTTTTAAATAAACAATAAAGCAAGATGCATACCTCATAAAGGAGTACTTCTTTGAGGCACGCCGCGTGTTTACTCCGAAAGTTTGTAATTAGCTTCGTAATACTGGTACTGCCGACAAGGAAAGACTGCGTACCTAAACGGCTCCTCCGCGGCTGTCGAAGCTCGTTCGGTGCTCCGCCCTACTTACTGTTATACGAGTGAATTCACTGAGAATTCACTGTTGTTTTAATAGTGTGATTCCGTAGATAGTGTTTTGTCATTTCGTTAATTATTAGTGTTAGTTAAAACTGCTACTACTAACCGGTATTAGAATTAAGCACGTGTGTGTGTGTGTGTGTGTGTGTGCAGTGTGAGCGATACAGTGTTGTGCGTGCCTACTTTTACCGGGATCGCGCCCGGTGCCTAGATATTTCGTAGGTATGCAGCCACACTGAGAATATCGGAGAGATAGAATAACGGGGTCAAGCGACTAACAATTGACAACGTGCGCATGGTAAGTACGTTTGTTCTCAATTAATGAAAAAAGGATAATGCATGTTAAAAGTGGATAGTTTTGTTTGTAAAAAGGAATAAGTAGGAAACCAAATTAACTTTGTCGATTGTACGGATAACAATAATAAATCTATTGTGTCTGCTAATTAGTGTAACATAGGCAGCCTATAATGTTCCCACTGCTGGGACACAGGCCTCCTCTCGGTGAGAGGGAGTGGGCTGTAATCCAACACGCGGACCCAGTGCGGGTTGGTAGATGTCACATGTCTTCGAATTTTTGGTTCTAGGACATGCCGGTTTCCTCACGATGTTTTCCTTCACCGTTTTGAGAGCAGTGGTGATGAAATAATTTACACAAAGTAAAGCGCCTGTCAGTGTCCGAAACTCCGAACCTACAACTCGTAAGTCACGGCCGTTACCACTGGGTCACCACTGCTCTGCTAATTGGCATGCGACGGGTTAACTAACAGCTGATGGTGGTATTATTATGGATGATGTTATTCTTGTTAAAATCAATCTGCCTAGCCATTTCCCAACTATGTTGGGGTCGGGTGTGGGGGTTGGGGTTTGGCAGTATTTTACATGGAGCGACTGCCTATCTGACCTCCACAACCCAGTAACTGGGTAATTCGATACCCCTGGGTAAGACTGATTGTCAGACTTTCGGGGTTCTGACGACCCGTAACGACTGTCAAAGATCCACCAATTACAGCCAGGACCAACGGCTTAACGTGCTTTCCGAGGCACGGAGGTGTCTCGGTATGTGAAGATGGTCACCCATCCACGGAATTATTAGGATCATAAATGCGATGAGTAAATTTAAAAAAAAAATTTTTTTGGGAAAGTTGTCTGTTATTATGAGTACAATCATGTGTTTAGCGGGAGAAGTCATTTGATGATTTCCCATGCACAAAAAAAAAAAAAAAAATAGGGAACAGCTGATTTTTTTTTTTCGCGATTTCAGGTTTGGTCCCATAGTAAAAGTTGTTTGTTATCATGAGTACAATCATGTGTTTAAGTATCGGTCACTAATTACCAGTCACCCTATATAGGACATCGTATTCTTATCCCGTCGTTTATGGCGCTTGTGATACACGCCGCTTGGCTTCCAGCCATAAGTATAGTTATTATTCTCATGATGTCTTACATGATGGCTCCAGATTATGTCCCAGACCACTGAATTGGCTCAGAAAAAGGCAATTTGCATAAATTATTCCTTTTTCTGATCTTTCAACATACACTTATTTATAACAATAATGAAAACATTGGACTTGTTTATTTGTAATGTTCGGTGGCTGATATCAACAAAATAATGGTAATCGAGAGGAAGATATTTTATTGGCTACTTGTTGCCCGTGTCGCAGTTTGTTCGAGACGATGCAGACTCTGTTCTGGGCGGCCTTCGGGCTGGTGGACCTGGACTCGTTCGAGCTGGACGGCATCAAGATCTTCACGCGCTTCTGGGGCATGCTGATGTTCGGCACGTACGCCGTCATCAACGTCATCGTGCTGCTCAACCTGCTCATCGCTATGATGAACCACTCCTACCAGCTGATCTCCGTAAGATATGCGTACCTTTACTGCTGGTCGGTAGGCTTCAGGCCCAACTAGGGAGCTCCCTGTTGGATTTTTAATAACCATCGCGATTCTTTATGTCTCCTCAAAGTGAAAAGTTTGTAGTTACCGGAGCTTTAGGGTAAGGAAGGCTATTGCCGGTCACTTAAGCAAAAGGAACTATAACTCAGTGAAAAATCAACCTAATGTGAGATTTGACCGCATCCCATATCGCTTACCTTAGATACTAAGTATTATAAATGCAAAAGTGATCGACGTTATTTTAATACCTATGTATAATGTAAAGCGACAGTTCGATTGTAGGCACGTAAAATTGCAGGAGCGCGCGGACGTGGAGTGGAAGTTCGCTCGCAGCAAGCTGTGGATCAGCTACTTCGAGGAGGGCGGCACGGCGCCGCCGCCCTTCAACGTGCTGCCGTCGCCCAAGAGCGCGCTGTACGCGTGGCGCTGGCTGCAGCGCCGCCTGTGCGGCCACGCGCGCGCCAAGCGCGAGCACATGCGCACCATCAGGGTACGACACTTATTAGTTATTACACTGCGAAACGTACCTATTCATAAAAAGTCTGATAAAACATCATTTTCTTTTAACATTGGGAAATGTTTTTTTCTGTCGCTCTGATGGGACGCTTTTTAGGGTTCCGTAGTCAACAAGGAACCCATAAAGTTTCACTATGTATCTGTCCGTCCGCAGCTTAGCTCAGAGGCTGTTAGTACTAGAAAGCTATAATTTGGCATGGATGTATACCTACATATTCATCACGCCGACAGTGGTAAAATAAAATCATAAAAAAAAATTAGGGTACCTTCTGTACACGGTGGTAGTAGTTTAATAACGAAGTTAAAAGGAAAGCTATCACAGCTAAGTAGGTTTTTCAAGTTTACGAGTAGGTAATAGTCAAATATTCATGAAACAACAAGAAGGCCTCTTCTTAGTCCACATATCGTCGCTAATTTAACTAACTGACGTATCTGACATGTTGGGCTAAGCCGATAACCGACCTAACTATAGTAATTTGATACATTTTCCAAGTCGAATCGATCTGTCTAATCGTCGAGCGAGTCGGACTCGCGCACCGAGGGTTCCGTACCATCATTTATATGTAATTTTTGTTGATGATTTCTGAAAAACTGTGCTATTTAGAGACATCGTTTTATTTTTCCTGTAATATACATAAACTGCTACACATATAATAATTTCAGATTTCTCTCTATGCAAACTTCGGAGATGGGGGTGTATTTTTTTAAACACTTTTCATCAAAAGTGACACGGTTGGCGCAGTGGTCGAGCGATTGACTGCTGCGCAGCATGTCGCGGGTTCGATTCCCGCACGGGACAAATATTTGTACGACCTACAAGTATTTGTTCCGAGTCTGGGTGTTTTCCTATCTATAATATGTATGTATTTACAAAAAAAAAATGTATATAAGTAGTTTATCAGCCATCTCGTTACCATAACACAAGCATTAGGTTGCTTAGCTTGGGACTAGATGGCGTTGTGTGAAATGTTCAAGGATATTTATTTATTTATTAAAGTCGAAAACTGCGGCGTAAAAAAATGAAAAAAAAATGTTTGAGAATGTGCAAATAGCGCTCTTTCATATGATATTCCACATGCCCTAGTCCTAGCCCCAAAAAATCGAAGTGGGGCTCCACTTCGATTTTTTAAGATCCCCTTATTTGAAAAATAGTTGGGCAAATGTCATCTAAAAATGTTTCAAATTTCAAATTCAGCAGAGTACCATACCTATCGATTTAACCACCATGTATGTTCTACGATTTTTTGTAGTTTTCGAGTTATTTTGGATACCTCATTTCAATGGCAGTGGTTAAGGATAATAGTACGTTTAAAATTTATGTTTTTATTATCTGAGCTCTGCTTAAACGCAGAGGAATAGTAAATATCAGGATTGACAAAAATATGCAAAGATAATAATAAATGATAAAATATGAAAATCACAAGATTTCAGATACACCACTTTCAATTACCGATTTCAGTAAATAATGCCCTATTTAGTACATTCTTCTTCAAAGTTGACCCAAAAATAAGAAATATTTTTTTAAAGCCATCATCGTTGACTCAGCAAAAATATCGAAAAAAAATTATAACTCGAAAACTACAAAAAATCGTAGAACAAACATGGGGGTTAAATCGATAGGTATGATACTCTGCTATCAGCTCGCACTGGCTTGACACCTTAAAAGAAACACCCTGTTTAGGTCGTATCGTCAGAATTTACTCAGATAGATTCAGACACCACGTGGGCAGAAGATGGGTTTCCTGCATAGAGCAACACCGCCGTGTTGCTCTATGGTTTCCTGCAATGAAAACACACATCACAATCTAACACAATCACTCCAAATTAAATTAAACCGGTCAAGAGCGAGTGGGACTCGCGTACCGAGGGTTCCGTTCCGATTTCAGAAAAAGTGTGCTATTTAGAAACATCGTTTTATTTTTCCTGTAATCTTTACATAAACTTCTATCACATAGAATAATTTCAAATTTTTCGCTTTGCAAACTTCGGAGATAAGGGGCCCGAACGGTATTTTTTTTTACATTTTTCATCAAAAGTCGAAAACTATGCGGCCTAAAAAAAAGAAAAAATATGCTTGAGAATTTGCAAACAGCGCTCTTTTATATGACACCCCACATGCCCTAGTAGCCCAACTTTGAATTTTTAAGACCCCCTTTCAGTCCATGTTGCAAAAAAATATAAATATTTTTATTTCTTTCTTATTTGCAAAATTCAAGTTCATAGCATTAGTAGTTCTTGAGATATCCAGCTGCGACAGACAGACAGACAGACAGACTGAGTCACACCATAAGGGTTCCTTTTTTATCATTTTGGTACGGAACCCTTATTAACACAATCACTGAGCACAACGAATCGAATACAGTTTCGCGACGTAGTAACCCCGATGTGATCAGAGACTAGACTGTCCTCCTCGCCATGAGCTTAAAACATCACGACTCTGTAGAAGCGCGCTGTAGGTGTGGGTAGATCACGTGATGTCGCCAGTGGTGCGCTTGCGAACTATTGGCCGGATCCGACATATATTTTTATTTCTTTCTTAATTGCAAAATAGTTGAGCAAACACCATTAAAACTGTTCCGTTCAATTTGATAGCATAAGTAGTTCTTGAGATATCCAGCTGTGACAGACAGACAGATTGAGTAGCACCATAAGTGTACCTCTTTACCATTTTGGTACGGAACCCTAATGAACATATTGGCGCGTGGAAAATGATTGTTCTTTGTCATTGATTCTGGAATTTATAATTAATTTACTTATTTAGTTTTTTCCGCGCATTATTTGAGAAAAGTAGGTACTATACAAGCCTTGGCCGCAACCAGGCACTGATGGACTGAATGTGTAATCGTATGTGTTTTGCAGACCGCTGTAGTAATGTAGGTACCTACTATTTATTAATTATGGTATATTTTCATTGTTCGCAGAGGAAAGCAAAACAAGCAAATGAACGAGATTTCCGTTATCAGGTTTGCCGTTTATTCGTACCTTAATACTATTGATCTTCAAATCTTTCATCTGTGTCAAAACGTTTAACCTCAGATAGAAATAAATCCTCCCGACCTCACCTCACCTCACCAGGCACTCTGCACTACATGCCACACGGTCATGAGCCGCACACTTGTGTGGTTCAGTATTTGAATATCACTGCTTTCGTCTTTATGTTTCAACCAAAACATCTGTACTTACTTATAGTCTACCCGTTTGGACATAATTCAGTAAGTGATTCCTGGCTGTCAGGCTATAATGCGCAACCTGGTGCGGCGCTACGTGACGGTGCAGCAGCGGCGCGCGGAGTGCGGCGGCGTCACGGAGGACGACGTCAACGAGATCAAGCAGGACGTCAGCGCCTTCCGCTGCGAGCTGGTGGAGATCCTGCGCAACTCCGGCATGAACACCTCCACCGTCAACGCTGGAGCGCCCGGTACCTACTACTTATCAATATTATATCAGTCTTTTAACGTTTTACAGTATATAAGTACCTAAGTACAATGTAGCGAATCTGGAATAGAAAAAATCCATGAATGAATTAAAGAAATGCACTGACCCCTGCGTGGTTTGACCACACTCGATTACTCGAATGAACGCAAAGATACACACCTAGGTCCGTATTACAGAACGTGGTTGAAACTAGTTTTAAACTAAATTTAAACAAAGATCAGTGCTTGAGTTTCCTTCTGTAATACGGACCTTATAGCCCCTGGAGCCTCATCTCACATGGTGCAACAGAGACCATTGTACCTATATCAAGGAGTAGACCGGGGGGCGCGGTAATGGGAGGGAAGACGTGCCCTTAGCATATGGCAGGATTAGGTATTGGAGCCGCGCTGGATATATGCATCCTAGGCAAAGGCATTGTGGAGAGACGGGTGACATTAGGTATTGGAGCCGCGCTGGATATATGCATCCTAGGCAAAGGCATTGTGGAGAGACGGGTGACATTAGGTATTGGAGCCGCGCTGGATATATGCATCCTAGGCAAAGGCATTGTGGAGAGACGGGTGACATTAGGTATTGGAGCCGCGCTGGATATATGCATCCTAGGCAAAGGCATTGTGGAGAGACGGGTGACATTAGGTATTGGAGCCGCGCTGGATATATGCATCCTAGGCAAAGGCATTGTGGAGAGACGGGTGACATTAGGTATTGCAGCCGCGCTGGATATATGCATCCTAGGCAAAGGCATTGTGGAGAGACGGGTGACATTAGGTATTGGAGCCGCGCTGGATATATGCATCCTAGGCAAAGGCATTGTGGAGAGACGGGTGACATTAGGTATTGGAGCCGCGCTGGATATATGCATCCTAGGCAAAGGCATTGTGGAGAGACGGGTGACATTAGGTATTGGAGCCGCGCTGGATATATGCATCCTAGGCAAAGGCATTGTGGAGAGACGGGTGACATTAGGTATTGGAGCCGCGCTGGATATATGCATCCTAGGCAAAGGCATTGTGGAGAGACGGGTGACATTAGGTATTGGAGCCGCGCTGGATATATGCATCCTAGGCAAAGGCATTGTGGAGAGACGGGTGACATTAGGTATTGGAGCCGCGCTGGATATATGCATCCTAGGCAAAGGCATTGTGGAGAGACGGGTGACATTAGGTATTGGAGCCGCGCTGGATATATGCATCCTAGGCAAAGGCATTGTGGAGAGACGGGTGACATTAGGTATTGCAGCCGCGCTGGATATATGCATCCTAGGCAAAGGCATTGTGGAGAGACGGGTGACATTAGGTATTGGAGCCGCGCTGGATATATGCATCCTAGGCAAAGGCATTGTGGAGAGACGGGTGACATTAGGTATTGGAGCCGCGCTGGATATATGCATCCTAGGCAAAGGCATTGTGGAGAGACGGGTGACATTAGGTATTGGAGCCGCGCTGGATATATGCATCCTAGGCAAAGGCATTGTGGAGAGACGGGTGACATTAGGTATTGGAGCCGCGCTGGATATATGCATCCTAGGCAAAGGCATTGTGGAGAGACGGGTGACATTAGGTATTGGAGCCGCGCTGGATATATGCATCCTAGGCAAAGGCATTGTGGAGAGACGGGTGACATTAGGTATTGGAGCCGCGCTGGATATATGCATCCTAGGCAAAGGCATTGTGGAGAGACGGGTGACATTAGGTATTGGAGCCGCGCTGGATATATGCATCCTAGGCAAAGGCATTGTGGAGAGACGGGTGACATTAGGTATTGGAGCCGCGCTGGATATATGCATCCTAGGCAAAGGCATTGTGGAGAGACGGGTGACATTAGGTATTGGAGCCGCGCTGGATATATGCATCCTAGGCAAAGGCATTGTGGAGAGACGGGTGACATTAGGTATTGGAGCCGCGCTGGATATATGCATCCTAGGCAAAGGCATTGTGGAGAGACGGGTGACATTAGGTATTGGAGCCGCGCTGGATATATGCATCCTAGGCAAAGGCATTGTGGAGAGACGGGTGACATTAGGTATTGGAGCCGCGCTGGATATATGCATCCTAGGCAAAGGCATTGTGGAGAGACGGGTGACATTAGGTATTGGAGCCGCGCTGGATATATGCATCCTAGGCAAAGGCATTGTGGAGAGACGGGTGACATTAGGTATTGGAGCCGCGCTGGATATATGCATCCTAGGCAAAGGCATTGTGGAGAGACGGGTGACATTAGGTATTGGAGCCGCGCTGGATATATGCATCCTAGGCAAAGGCATTGTGGAGAGACGGGTGACATTAGGTATTGGAGCCGCGCTGGATATATGCATCCTAGGCAAAGGCATTGTGGAGAGACGGGTGACATTAGGTATTGGAGCCGCGCTGGATATATGCATCCTAGGCAAAGGCATTGTGGAGAGACGGGTGACATTAGGTATTGGAGCCGCGCTGGATATATGCATCCTAGGCAAAGGCATTGTGGAGAGACGGGTGACATTAGGTATTGGAGCCGCGCTGGATATATGCATCCTAGGCAAAGGCATTGTGGAGAGACGGGTGACATTTATCAATGGATGGGCCTCTATAACAGCTGCTGACGACGTCGCCGCCAGGTTGGCTCAGGTCCAGCTTCATCGGTGAATCGTGCGGCGGGGTTAGTGGTTAGTGCTGCCTCGACTCATTTCTGTCACTGCTAGCTGGGCATTTTTTTTTAAACTGCTACCTACTTTGAAAACAGCTTACTAATATTGTTTTGGATATTTTAGCAAATTCTTTATTTAGTCGAATGATAAATTTTACGAATTTTGCTAGGTAGTTTTTATTTTTATTATATGGAGCTTATTTCAAATAATATATGTAAATAAATAGTAACTTAGATACGTTTTGGTCATGACCGTTACCAAATAATAAGGACAGTACTGCAAGACGTAAGATGCCACATTTCAGGATTTCATTTTGTTACTTTTTTTTTTTTTAATTTCAGTTGGCAATTTAAGTAAAAAAGAAAACTAGTCTTTAGAAACTATTTAATAATTACTCGACACTTCTATGTTATAAAAGTGTTAATTATTTGCAACTTGTACGTATGGGACATCCCATAAGTGGGTTGGTAGACATTTTGACGAAAATGCCCAGCTGTGTTACACGTCGCTGTTTCCAAAGTCTTCGTCTGAGGTTTCACTGCTATCCGTTTCAGGTTTCTTGTAATTCTCGCTAGCTGCCTTCTTGTTCTTGATCCGTGTCCATCCAAAAATTGCTTTCCTTGTCGAAGTAAGTCATGCCCTGTTTTAGGTTGTCAATCCACGCGTAAATAGGTCGCCCGACTTTCTTGAATTTGGCCTCGTACTGCAACCATCCGCCGTTGCCTGTGCCTGCAGAAGTAGCGCTAGGGAACAAACTTGCAACATGTCTCGCACATGCTGCACCAGACGCACAGTAACAATATTAGACGGAGAGCACTGTCGACAGGGCCGTCCAGGGCGTTCACTACAACAGCCACCAACGAACGACCATATTATAGCGAATCTTTTTTTCCACGCACACACAAATGATTGGCGTGATGTCGTCTGCAGGAGGCGGGGGCGGCAAGAAGAACCGTCAGAAGGAGCGGCGTCTCTTGAAAGGGTTCAACTTCGCGCCGGGCGGGTCGCTGGCGCCGGTGGACGAGTTCTTCGCGTCGCTGCACCACGAGCACGGCGGCTCGCACGGCGCCGCGCACCACGCGTCGCTGTCCGCGCTGCTGGGCGGGCGCCTGCGCACGTCGCAGTCCAGCCTGTCGGACGGCGCGGCGGCCGGCCCGGCGCGCCGCAAGCCCGCCTCGCACAAGCGGCGCTGGGGCACCATCATCGAGGCCGCCCGCGCCGCGCGCGTCTCGCGCCTCATCGGCCGCTCCAGGTCAGAAGATTCCGTCTGCGATCATGCGCGCCAGTCGCCCAGGTAATCAGTTGCATTTGTTCCCACCAATGTTGCGTACCTACCCTTCGGGAGGAAGGAACCTTCATTTCACTTTTCAATTACTTTTTGTTTGGCTTCCATTTCATTTCGGTCGAACGTCTCGATGTCAGAAACTGCAGCTCATCCGGCTGGTTTTTATTTAGTGCCAGTGAACGCTCGGACTCCGGCAGCGACTCGCAGCGCAGTCCGGAGCGGAGCAGCCGCGGCGGCCCGCTGCACCCACTCACAGCGCTGGCGGCGCTCAAGCGGAAGCGGAAGAAGTTCTCAGACTCGCGGCGCGCCGGCGCGGCGGCGCGCGCGGCCGCCGGGCCGGAGGCGCTGCAGCGCGCCAGCTCCGTGCCCGCGCGCCCGCCGCCGCCGCCCGGCCCGCTGCCGCGCGCGCCGCCGCCCGCCTCCGTGTCGCCGTCCACCACGGCGGAGAGCGTGGCGGGGCGCGGCGGCAGCCGGGAGCCGCTGCTGGCCAGCCTGGACGACGACGCGCACAAGGTGGGCCGCGACGCGCACGATGCGCTCGACGAGCCTGCTCGGGCTCGCGCCACGGCGGGCGGTGCTGAGACGCGTGTGGACGATCCCCAGGAGGCGTGCGGGCGCTGCGGGTACGAGGCGGGCGCGGGCGAGGCGGGCGCGGGCGCGGACGAGGGCGCGCCGTGCGGGCGCTGCGCGGCGCTGGCGCGGCTGGCGGGCGTGACGCCGCTGCACGGCCACGCGCCGCACCACTCGGCCGGGTGGCTGTAGTGCTGGCGCCGCTAGTGCGGGCCTGCCGGAGCTGGTTGCCGCACCACAATTCCTTGCTAGTCGCACTGCTGCAGTTACATTTCTTAGTTCAATGAGAGACGCAAGTTAATTCATTGATTATTCGGTCTTTATGAAAAAGTGAATCAAATAAGTACACAGTAGCCGCACTCCACTAGTGCACACCAACCACAGTGTAAAGCAGCGGTGAAGCGGCGCAACAGCGCCAGCCCACCCGCACCGCGCGGCGCTCGCCGGCCGACAAGCGATGGCTCGTGCGAACAGCGAACTATGCCGAGTCGCGCCGAATCAGGGCTGTCTAGAAGATGGCGGCGGCGCTGCGGCGTGCCGCGCTCCTAGCTGGCTCTACGCGCGTTGTCACGCGCCGTGAACCGCACCTTCATCATATAACATCACTTCTACTTACAGTGAGCCAACGTTCATACCACTCTTTTAGGAGCATACATTTACTTACAAGATCTCATGCAGTCAGCGTCTTGTAAAGTCAGCAACAATGGTTAAACTATGTGTTTTCTAACATATTTTAGAAAACATTTTTTTCTTTTATTAAAAAAAAGAACACAGCTGCAGTATATTGAATAATTTTGTGACTATTTAGGACTACATTGTTTAATATACTGAAGTACTTTTGTGGCCGACCGTGCCATTGGCCTTATGAATGTACTGGAATGTTCTGACAGTCTTCTATATATTCTGACTCACACACATTCATCTGTATAACGCACAATTCAGTTTCTAAATCAAATTGTGTTACCGATAAAGCATTACAATAACAATCTATGAGTACCCACATATGATACAAATTGCAGCACAGGGTCGTCGCAACTGAATGAGATGTATGTTGTGCAGCTGCCTTAGTCCGGCTCTGGCATGACCATGTGGAGCCTCCTGCCCCGGGCCCCTGCGTTGACTGACTGTAACCAGAGTTACCAGAGGAAAGCAGCAAAACGAACCATATTTTATTGCAATATGTTGCTGCAATGTCAGTATTCAACTGTAGGCCGACTGCCATGACAGCAATTACCGCATGCCATGATGATCACATGATGAATCTAGTCCTGTACACAGCTACAGGCTACAGGCTACAGGCTACAGGCTACAGGCTACGGGCCGGGCAACATTGGCTGCTGGTACCTACCGAATGCAAGTAAAAGTGCTGCCAGATGAGCCCATTGCAGTCACACATTGGAGTAAAATATGCTCCTGTAAAAGCGCCGTTAGATATAGATAAATAGACTGTGGTAAAACTGTTCATACAGTAGGAACATAATGATATTATGTATATGTCGCAGCCATATTGTATACGGCGTAATACCAAACGTCTAGCCAAAATATAGAAAGTAGCTGTTTTCTATTACGGCTGGTGGACGTTCAGCCAAATTAAAGTAATGAAACTGCCAGACTATGATTAGAAACTAACTGAGAAAAGGATAAAAAAAAGTAAGTAGAACGCGATGCGCTATCACGCCTATCACAATGCGGCGTACGTTTATTTAGCCGTAATACATTTTGGCTGAACGTCAATCAGCCGTAATAAAAAACAGCGCCTTAATTTATTTACATTTCGGCTAGATATTTTGTATTACGCCGTATCACACAATTCGGCGGCGACATACCTAAATACCTATACTTACACAACGTTTTATCGATATTTAGATAAATCTTCCTATAATTTATAACGAAGACATATTTTATCAAACACCAACTATAGTTAAGTAGCTACAAAAATATTTTAAAGTACCTACGGATAAGTATTTATTGTATTTACATTTGTAAGAAATTATTTTATATATGATTTAAGATAAATTTACCTAAAGTACTGACAGTGGGTTGACTTGCACATACCTACCGACTGTTGTTTACGAAGTATTGTTTCTGATCTCAGCTGGTTACTACTTATAGTCTCGGCTAAACGAATTAGCACAGGATAATATGTTATTTATGTGATACACAAGTAGCGATAGAATACGACGTTCGTGTGTTTCACGGACGACGAACAGTTGGCGCCCAGCAAATAAGTCAGCCCCTGTATGTAAGTTATTTATAGTTTGACCGATACCCCGTACCGCGCCTAATAATGTAGGCAGACTCACGGCACAAACTGTGCCCTGAAATTCGAGTTTCATGGACATTTTCATTTGTTTTTTTAATTGGTGATTTTTTTGGTTGAATGTGCTATAGAAGACATATTTAAAATATAAAAAATATTGAACTATCAGAGCAAACAACTAACATAGAATTTAAAAAAAAATATTGTATTGAGTTGACCGTGAGCCGTGATAACTCAGCCATTTCCCAATTGCCAATACTTTCTTCGAAGGTGATTTTTGATTATGATTTTTCGGCATAAGTTTTTTTTTACTATATTGCCAGCATAAGTCAATTCATAAGCATAAGTCTAATTAGGCTAGCAATATAAGTACTTAGTACAAAAAAAAAACAAAAAAGTTTTTTTTTTAAACATAATTTGAAGTAAGTAAATAAACTGTTATGTACCAAATTACTCATTTCAATTTCGGTGACTTTAAATCTGAATTGAAATCACTAATAATTTATAAATACGATTCAATAAACACGTGAATTTAATACTTTGTAAGTAAATAAGCATATAAGTATTAAATATATGCTTAAGATAAAAATAAAAATGTTAGGTCCGTATTACAGAAGGAAACTCAAGCACTGATCTTTGTTTAAATTTAGTTTAGAACTAGTTTCAACCAATCAAATGGCTTGAATCTAGTTTTAAGTAATGCTTGAGTATTGAGTGACGTTCTGTAATACGGACCTTAGTCTTCTAAAGCACATTCAACAAAAAAAATCACCACTTAAAAAATCAAATGAAAATGTCTATGAAAGCCGAATTTCAGGGCACATTGCGGCGTCCCGCGGTACAGCAGTATCGGTGAAACTATTGTAAGGTATCTACTAATAGCCAATAAGTTACTAAATATAATCATGATGTGTTCCAGAAAGTTTTCCAATGCAGTTACTCGGTCGGCGCACAGTGAAATAGTGGTACAATTAGTACTAATAAGTAAGGACGAACAATATAAAACAGGGATTTTAAATGAAACAAGTTATATCTACTTACCTAAATATCCGATGCCGGTATGAAATACCCCTGATCTTTTATAAGACACGTTAGGTTAAGTAGAAAGTAGGCGAATAGCTGATAATATACAAGTCGCGCAATATTGATTAGGTAATCTCAGACGTTATGGTCCAGCATCCACAGCGAGCTCAACGAGCTCCAGAGACGTTTTTAACAGTTTGGTTTTATTAATTTGAGTAGGTAGCTGCCTACAGAAAAGAGCAATCAGGAATATGAATAGGTAGTGAATGCGATGTCGCGAGTGTATGTTTGCCAGTAGGTATAATTGCACGCAGAAAGACGAGCAGGTCATCACTTCTATTGCATACATGCAATGTACAGAACCCACCTACCTAGGCAGGTACCTAATTTACATTTAGTATCCGAAGATCAACAAAGTTTTTACCTACATTTGTGTTATAGGTTATGCGCTCCATCTTCCTTTTTTTGTTGATCTGAGGTTATGGCCAAAACATATCTATCAGCTGCAAATGCTGCAATCCGCATTATAAAATTCGTTAAATAGTAAATAGCATAACAATGCAATCACATTCATTACACTCACAAGAACCGGCCAAGTGTGAGTCGGATTACGCACAATGCAGCACGTACAGTCAGCAACAGAAGTCGGTTAACACTGCTACTTTTTGACATCATCTAAATTAACACAAAATGATAGGATAACCTGCTTTTTAGCATTTCATTTATTATGTACGAGTTAATTTTCTTTAAAATTTACATCTATTCCGATTTTGAAAACACAAGTGTTAATCGACTTTTGTTGCTGACTGTACCTACATGTTACGCAGTTGGGGAGAATTTATCCCAAGAACAAACTAACTACTTATAATTTAGTTGAAAAACATGTCCCCCATACATTCCAATAGCAAATGTAAGTTTGTGCGCACAATATTGAGTGATTTACCCATGTTATGTTACGACCTTATACTTCTTATAGTTTTACCTGTAATCCATAAGTATGAAAGAACTATTCTCTGTATTTTTTTCAACATTTTATTAGAGACTGAGCATCTGTATTGAGTGCACACTGCAGATCCTTTGGCGCTTGAATGACGTTGTAAGGGGGCGCTTTGGTGAACATTTGCAGTGCAATAGTTTTGTGAAATGTATTGAAAAAACTAGAGAGCGGCGTTAGTTCCATCATTGGCCGCGCGTGGCGCCACAAGGTGCCTGTCTAGTACGGTTTGACTATTGTTTTTATTTCGGGATTGCCCGACTAGTTTCGAACTCGTGCGGGCTTCAATAGTCCGACTCTCGCCGCGTGATGAGCACATCATAGCTCAGCACATGAACATGCTGCCAAAGCTGGCCAAGTGCCTTGACGTGGCTTCTAATTGCTGTATTATTTTGGATACGTGTTCAAGTATGCGTGTAACACGAAATGTGTGGTCTGCAGTAGTGACTTGCTCGTCGATCTCGTCACCGTGCGCCATCCCGGCGAGCTCGCACATATCGTCCTCCCGTACGCCTGCTATGTGTATCATTGTTTATCTTATAGTTCGAGTGCTGGCCAGGCCCCCGCGGCCACCGGCGACTGGCCAGCACGACCAGAGGCCTTCACACGCGTTTTGTTGTTCGCCGCGGCCCGGCCACAGGGCCGCACGGTCGCGCCGGCACATAATCGATTATATTTTGTAAAGAATTGTTATTTATTTATACATTATATTTGTATATAACGGTGCGAAGTTTAATAAAAAATAAGCACTATTTATTGAGCTGTTTCATTTCAACAATACCTACTGTGTACCTACCTGCTTCGCTGCTTGCTTGGCTCGGCGGTGTGTAGTGGTGACTGTGACTGCCCAGCGGCCCCCCGGTTCGATCCCCGGCTCGGGCAAGGTGTTATTGAGTCTTTTCAGTAATAATTTAAACTATTGGGAAAAAATACATAAAATATAAGTAAAAATCTTATTAAAATAAAATGAACTAAAAATACTATAGGTACTAACTAAAACTTACGTAAACAAAGAACTTTAATATTTTCTTAAAATCTTGAGGCTTATCTATAATGAAAGGACGTTCACGCCTCAAGCTGTTAAGAAAATATTAAAGTTCTATGCTTAGGTACGTACTTTATCTACATTCATATCGTACAGTTCTGATTATAAACTCTGTACAGGTCACTAAACTGGTATTAATAAGTAAAACTGTTCTATCACCTTCACGTGTAACGTAGGTACTTGTCAAGACAAAGCCTACGAGGCCAACCTACGAATAAGTACTTATAACTTATTCGTGGAGGCCAACACAACAGGTCTACCTTGTAAAATTGAGGTGTTCCTGTGGCCACCTACACGCCCCGTGACCCGGCACTATCATCAGACCCTGGACTACAACTTGGGCTATAGTTTTTATCAAGACTAAAGAAAACTAATGAAACCGAACACATCAGGGATATCTTATTTAGTTGAGGAGTTCTCGTCCTCGTGGCCACCTTCCGGCTCCACCATCACTCTAGACTTAACCAAGGTTATATCTACTATACTTGCCAAGACAAATCAAAACAGGTAGCCGAAAGACAACGGGACTATCTTGTTTCTGTGAATAAAAACTCCTATAGACTGCGTCCGACTCCATCACTAGGTCCTGGACTCTGGACACATTGGGCTAAAGTACCTACTTGTTATAATAATTGTGTTTACGTTAAATGAATAAAAGACATAGATATATTATCAGTACAGATGTTTTTATTACAGATACGGTAACTATTACAATTAATATTATTCTAAGGTAGTCTAACGCCTTGCTCTGCTTAGCAGCAGATTGGTGAACGCACGCAACATTCAATTTTTCTTACGTTTTTTACAATTTGCAGGTCAGTACTATGTTTATAGGCATAATCAGCCTTAATGTTCCCACTGCTGGCACACAGACGACACAGGCCTCCTCTCTGCGAGAGGGAGTGGGCCATAATCCCCCACGCGGGCCCAGTGCGGGTTGGTAGATGTCACAAGTGTGCGAATTTTTGTTTATATGACATACCTCCTCATGATGTTTTCCTTCACCATGATTTGAGACTAGTTCAACATAACCTATTACTTCATGAAATCATGACATTGATCCTTCCTTCATTCTTTATGACATTTAAGCCCAATTTTGACTTGAGACAGTTGTATTGATGACTCTAATGATTATAATTTTGTAAATACGTTTGTTACGGTCGCGAATCATAACAACATACCTACAATCTGACACTGGCCTACAAATTACAAAAAAAAGCACGAAATTTTAATTTCGCGGGAACCTTAGCGCAACCTGTAAGACATTCTGCACAATATGCGACCAGCGCCTGTGGGAGGCACACAGTGTGCGATGCTGTCGCTCGCTCAGACGGCGGCGAAGTCGAGCGGCGTGTAGTCGGTGGCGGCGGGGCGGCGCACGGCCAGCGCCACGCGGCCGCCGCGCTCGCTCAGCAGCACGCCGCAGCCGCGCCCCAGCGCGCCGCGCTCGGCCGCCAGCGCGATCTGGTTCACCACGCGCCGCTCCACCTCGTGCTTGATGGAGCGCGCGCCGTAGTGCACGTCGTACCTGAACACACGCAGACTATCAAGTATATTTATTTAAAAAAAAACTGGCCAAGATTCTGGCTCGAGATTATTCTACAAATATCCATTGATGTCTCATAGACCTCATAATGGAGATTTGTGCAAAAAAAATCAAAATCCCCATCAGAAAACATATTACATAAGAATCGCGATGTCTTTACTTCTTACTAACTTTTGCACGCGGCTTCGCCCGCGTGGAGCTCAGCAATAGGCTAGTTGACAATTTTTAGAAAACCGATTAAAAATGTTAATTTTCCTTATAACATGAATATTTCATCAAAATACTAACATTAAAAACACTAATTTTTCATTTATAGAATCAATTTAATTTTCATAGTCAAAACGGGCCACACAGTAATGGTGGCTCGAATGATGTCATCATCCTTATACTGCTGGGTCCAGAATATTAATTTATAATTTTTTTTTTTATAATTTTATTTATTTCACCAAAATAAGAACACTTATTACAAAATTGAGTAATGACAATATAAGCTGAATAATGGCTTGGTTTGTAATATACAAAGTTTTAAGACTATCTGCATCCGAACTAGGTGGTAAACCTGTATCTCGGATTACATTTGATCCCCATAATATTGCACGTGAGTTCCTACACTGCTGGGTCTAAAAGTATATTGCAAAAGAGTTCCTACACTGCTGGGTCTGGAAGCATATTGCGCAAGAGTTCCTACACTGCTGGGTCTGGAAGCATATTGCGCAAGAGTTCCTACACTGCTGGGTCTGGAAGCATATTGCGCAAGAGTTCCTACACTGCTGGGTCTGGAAGCATATTGCGCAAGAGTTCCTACACTGCTGGGTCTGGAAGCATATTGCGCAAGAGTTCCTACACTGCTGGGTCTGGAAGCATATTGCGCAAGAGTTCCTACACTGCTGGGTCTGGAAGCATATGGCACAAGAGTCCTACACTGCTGGGTCTGGAAGCATATGGCACAAGAGTCCTACACTGCTGGGTCTGGAAGCATATTGCGCAAGAGTTCCTACACTGCTGGGTCTGGAAGCATATTACGCAAGAGTCCTACACTGCTGGGTCTGGAAGCATATTGCCCAAGAGTTCCTACACTGCTGGGTCTGGAAGCATATTGCGCAAGAGTCCTACACTGCTGGGTCTGGAAGCATATTGCGCAAGAGTTCCTACACTGCTGGGTCTGGAAGCATATTGCGCAAGACTCCTACACTGCTGGGTCTGGAAGCATATTGCGCAAAAGTCCTACACTGCTGGGTCTAGAAGCATATTGCGTAAGAGTTCCTTATACAACGAAGATGAGCACTAATGATGGATTTTTGAAAATTCATTCCCTAAAACTAAAAGGATTCAAAAGGGATGAAAGCTTTTAAGGAAGTTCGTTGGCACTTAAGACTTCTGTTTATAAACAAAAGGTTATTGTATCATCGTGTTTGTGAACTCATCAACTCAGGCTGCTGAGGAGTTGCCTATGGGAAATTATTTTCATGGGAATAATTTGTCCTACAAGCCTCAGGGATTGTCCGAAGGGGTTACCGCGGCCCTGGCATAGGCAACTGAAGGAACACGGGTGGGTTTTAGTCAGTAAAAGTCTGACACGCCCTTCCGCTCCACCCAGAGCGGGAGAAGTTATTTGATGATTTCCCACCCTCAAAAAAAAAAAAAAAAAAAAAAAAAAAAGGAGCTCGTTTACGGGGAAGCTGGTAGCAGTGTCCTGTGTCTAACCACAACATGATCTTCACATTTCATCCTAATTCTTAGAAAGAGAGAGCTACTAATTAGTAATAATTTTCCTCTTTTTAACTGACTTCAAAAAACGGAGAAATCAAATCGGTGAACAAAGTGACGCGCGAAATGATATCTTGCACGCTACTTTCAACTTTTAAGTTCATTATCAAATAATTAATGATAAGTGCTTGAGCGTCGCCGCTCCGTCTGCTGAACCTTCACAATGGTTGATTAAGAGTGAAACGTGGAGCTCTTTTCTCCATACAAAAAGATACAAACGCTCTCGCCTGTTTTCTTTCTGGTTAATGACAATAAAGCAATGATTTTTTAGAGAAATATAAATATCAGTTACTTGTATGCCCCTATGTTTTCCTTTTTGATGATATATTATTTTTATAAGAACTAGAACCCTCCAAAAATGCTCAAAATTGCCTATTCAGACCGCTGTCAACAGACGCCTAGTGTACCAATTTGACAACTATTAACGAAAAAAGAAAAACATAGGGGCATAGTATATATCCTTCTTATTCAGTTTATTAAATATCTTTTAAATTGGTCCAATATTGGAGGAGGAAATAGGCGAGAGCCAAACCTCGAAATGTAACTTTTTACATAGGCTATTTAGTCGGATCTGCAGTTGTCCTTATCGCACGAATTCGAGGGCGCAGCGCTCGCAGAGCGACAGCAATACCTTCTTAAAATACCTAATTGTCAAGAGTCTGGCCACCCGCCTTTCCTCTTAAGGTTAACAAGTGTCATAGTGTACGGTATTGTATTTATTGCAGTTACCCGTGCATTGCTAATAAGATCGCTAATAAAGGCTAGTTACCCGTCGGCGAGCGCGCCCAGCACGCCGCCCTCCCAGCGGAGCTCCACAGCGTGGCGCGCGCTGGCCTTCTCCGCCCAGTGCATCAGCTCCAGGTTCACCAGCGTCAGCAGCTCCTGGCGCGAGAACGGCAGGAAGTATACGATCTCGTTGATGCGGCCCAGGAACTCGTCGCGCCCGAAGTGCCGCTTGAGGATCGGCCGCACCACGCTGTCCTTGAAGTTGCGGGACACCTCCAACGACTCCTCCTGTTCTTGAGGCCCGCCGTGGCTGTTCCCGTCGTGATCCACTAATAATAAAAACAGACGAATTTTGCCAACACGTGATAACTAACTTGTAAATATTTAGAACTAGCTTTTGCCCGTGGAGGTGGGAAATTATGCCACGGGAACATACTACCGAGATAAAAAGTATCCTGTGTCCTGATTGATCCAGGTCATGGTCTACCCATGTGCCAAATTTCTTCCACATCCATTTAGCCGATCTGCGCCCCGTGGTTTCACCCGCGTAAACCGGGATAAAAAGTAGCCTATGTGTTAATCCAGGGTGCCAGCTACTTCCATGCCAAATTTTATCAAAATTGGTCCAGCCGTTTGAGCGTGAAGAAGTAACAAACATACACACACACACTCAGTTGTCATGCTACGACCTACGACACAGTTGTACTCTTCAATTTAGCAACGTTATACACAATTATACCTAGTTTCAATTTATGAAGATTACAACAGACTGTGTTTGTGTGTAGCATGACGGCTGAACTGACAGGTATGGTGAACCAGACACGTGGTGTTTTTAGGGTTCCGTACCAAAATGGTAAAAAAGGAACCCTTATGGTGTGACTCAGTCTGTCTGTCTGTCACAGCTGGATATCTCAAGAACTACTAATGCTATCAACTTGAAATTTGGAATAGTTTTAGATGACGTTTACCCAACTATTTTGCAAATAAGAAAGAAGTAAAAATATTTATATTTTTTTTGTAACAGGGGCTGAAAGGTCTTAAAAATTCAAAGTGGAGCTACTAGGGCATGTGGGGTATTATATGAAAGAGCGCTGCTTGCACATTCTCAAACATTTTTTATATTTTTTTAGGCCGCATAGTTTTCGACTTTTGATGAAAAATGTAAAAAAAATACCGTTCCCCCCCCTTATCTCCGAAGTTTGCAAAGAGAAAAATCTGAAATTATTCTATGTGATACAAGTTTATGTAAAGATTACAGGAAAAATAAAACGATGTCTCTAAATAGCACACTTTTTCAGAAATCGGAACGGAACCCTCGATGCGCGAGTCCGACTCGCTCTTGACCGGTTTTTTTTTGTTTGCCTTTAATTACGTAATCCGATGGAGTATTAGGATATCAATATCGGCTGTGTACCTCTCTGGTCTCTGGCCGCGGCGGGCGCCGTGCGCGCGCGCTGCGCCGCCCGCGCCTCGGCCTCGCGTCGCAGCTGCAGCCCGTACTGCGCGATCTCGTCCGCCGCCAAGTTCGACGTCATCACGAAGATAGCGTTCTTGCACTCGATCAGCTTGCCTTTGCCGTCCGTCAGCCGCCCCTGCGACAGATACCGGGACACGAGTCTCACGACTGCTGTGTGTGTACGAGGACGCAACGCCCAGCCCTTGCGTCGGTGACGGCTGATGTTGTTTCAACGCCCGACATTCAAAAATGGATGTCAGTTAACGAACAGCATTTAACAGATTGAAGGACACTGAACGCGATATAATACAAGTTTTATTGTTATAACGCCTGGGCAGTGGTGGATTTGCCCTAAGGCCCAGTAGGCCCGGGCCTAGGGCTGCCAATCTGACAAAAAATTCACTGATGCTATCAAGAAATAACTAAAAGTACCTAAATATTCTAAAGGCTTGCAAACATTACGGCGGGCCGCACTGCATCACATCGTATAACAACATCTTCCTAAATCACTTCCGTACATCTAAATATACAGCGTTACTGGTTACTGACCAATATCCTCATAAGGGATCACTGTCTCACGGGACCAAACCTGAAATCGGGAAAAAAATCTGTAGGTAACTAACAGATATTAGAGTTAACTAAATTTCTGAATCGATTTCGATAAAAATTGCCAATAAAGTATATTCATTATGTAGTCTATATGATGGGTGTTGAGAAGGGGCTGCTGGTACTTACTACATGGCCTGGGGCCTAGGGCGGCCAAGAGTGCAAATCCGCCACTGCGCCTGGGCGTTTAGTGGCCCTCAAAGTGTTCAATGAAGGCGCTATTGGCGCGGATGGCCAGCTCAACACGGAGCAGAAAATTAAAACTTCTGCCCTGTGCTGGAATGTAAAGTAGGATCTGGAACCTCACAAGTAACACGCTTCCTATGGCGGGCGCTCAAAGCAGGAAGCCATTCACGCGTTTAACGAGGTTGATGCCTTTCAAGGGGAGCGCGACCTGACGCCCTGGCGGAACATAATATGTCGGAGCTCAAGCAGACGATTAAACACTCTGGATCTGCGGAAAATGTTTCGTTTGCCGATATGGTGAAGAAGGGAGCAAATGATTTCATTTTTACCGAACAATTTAGAGTCTGTAGCTATTTATCCCAACGATAAAGTCTAGTGACGAAACAAAAGACCTCGTTCAAAAATCATTCGCTATGATCAAATGAAGCTCCCGAAGACAAATATACACGTTATGATTAGTACAGACACGAAACATGACGCTGACATACTGAAGCACGCAGTCCAGCGCTCTGACTTCGCATCCGGATTTGCTGGCGACCACCTCGCTCAACAAGCGCAAACCTTAGATCGTGCTTGTAGGGTGCCGACTAAATACTTTGGCTAAAACTGAAGTAAGAATAAGAATAATTTTAAAGTGAACTGAAAGAAGGTCCTCTGGTGTGTGGAGCTATATTTGTAAGTCATGGTTGGTGTTCGTAAGCTATTTGTAAGTCATGGTTGGTGTTCGTAAGCTATTTGTAAGTCATGGTTGGTGTTCGTAAGCTATTTGTTACTTCTAGCATAATCGAATCGAAGGGAACAACCTATGGACACGATTGCTCTCCTTTGACCTCCAATTCTTTGCTTAGAGACGTGTTGTGTGATGTTTGGGAATTGTGCTATGAATTGTTGATGTAATGCTGTTCAGTACCTATGCATTTATGTAAGACTAGCTGTTGCCCGCGGCTTCGCCCGCGTGGATATCGGAAAATATCCCCTGGAACGTAGTACCGCGAAATCCTAACTTATTCCTTGTCTACATTATAAAGGGAACCTCTGTGCGCAATTTCAGCTTTCTAGATTCAAGGGTTTGGACAGGGCGTTGATGAGTCAGTCAATCAGTCAGTCAGTCAAGACTTCTCTTCTAGATCTAGATCTGTGTCGGCAAAGCGAGCTCTACCGGCACAGACCTAGGGTTTATGGGAGCGCGCAAGCCCCACCACGACGTCAACGTGGAGATACTGCGGCGGCGGTGGGGTTATTTATTATTAGCTTGACACGTGGGTCGGTCGCTACCTCGTCGAAGAGCTGCAGCAGCACGGTGAGCACGTCGGGGTGCGCCTTGTCCACCTCGTCGAACAGCACTACGGCGTCGGCGCGGCGGGCCAGCGCGCGCGTGAGCTGGCCGCCCTCCTCGTGGCCCACGTAGCCCGGCGGCGCGCCGATCAGCTTGGCCACCTCGTGCTTCTCCTGGTACTCCGACATGTCCAGGCGGATGAACGCGGCGGGGTCGTCGCGGTGCATGTAGCGCGCCAGCTGCTTCGCCAGCTCCGTCTTGCCGATGCCGGAGCTGCCGAGGAACAGGAACACCAGCGGGTGCTCGTCGTCCGCCCAGCCGTTCTCCTTGCGGCGCACGGCGGCCGCCACGGTCTCCACGGCGGCCTGTTGGCCCACGATGTACTGCTTGAGGCGCTGCTCCAGCGGGAAGCGGCGCCGCTCCTCGGCGGCGGCGGCGGCCGCGGCCTCCTCCCAGGCGCGCGTGTGCTGCACGATGAGGTCGCGCGCGGGCGACGGGTCGCGCGCGTAATGCAGCGCGCGGCGGCCCGCGTGGTCGCGCGCCGTGGGGTCGGCGCCGGCCTCCAGCAGCGCGCGTGCGGCCCCGGCCGAGTCGGCCAGCGCGGCATAGTGCAGCGCCGTCCAGCCGAGGAACGAGGCGCGCGCGTTCATGGTGCCGCAGAACTCGTCCTCGCGCCGCTGCAGCGCCTCCAGCGGGTGCGCGCCGGCGGCGGCGGCGGCCAGCGAGGCGCCGGCGTAGCGCTCCTGCAGGTCGGGGCGCGCGCCCAGGCGCAGCAGCTCGCGCACGGCGTCGGGCTGGTCGTTGGCCGCGGCCACCATGAGCGCGGTCCAGCCCAGCGCGTGGCGCCAGTCCACTGCGCCGGCGCCGCCACCCGCCGCCTCTCGCTCACTCTTGCCACTCGAAGCTGCCGCCTCCACTTGCCTGAAAGTACCTCACATATTACGCACACACATTAAGAGGATACATCGAAGCGCGGTTTAGCTCGGTGTGTAAGTGAAATGGCGTTATGGCTGTCTAGTTTGACGCGCGAGATAGAAGACTTTCACATAAACTAAAAGTGTTTCTCTTCAAACTCTAAAGGTCTACTCACCGCCGTAATTCTTGTACATTTCCAAGTTGGGCAGCTTTAAAGAATCTTTTCTCTGAAACAATAAGACAGATAATAAGCAGCCGGTTCAGAGCGCAGCAGGGGTACAGCCTTGTGTACAACACATCTATATAAATAAGAAGAAAAGTCCTGACTGACTGACTCACAGAGTACATTTTTATAAACTGACTGACAGCCCAAACCCTTGAACTTAGAAAGCTGAAGTTTTGTACAGAGGTTCCCTTTATAATGTGGTCAGGTAATAAGGAAGGATTTCCCGGTAGGAAGTTCCCATGGGATATTTTCCGATATGCACACGGACGACGCCACTGGTAATAGCTAGTTTTATACAGAGTGGCCGGAACATTGACGTCCAAAAATAAAATTTCGGTCCCTCGTATCGTGGGGTATTCGAATCACCCCATGTATGTTCCGCGACTTTTCATAGTTTTCGAGTTATGAATTTTTTTCTGAATGTTTGAAAATTTTCGACCTGACCAACCTAAAAAAATTCTAAAAAAAAAGTAGAGGGTTTTATCGAGTTTCTTTTTTTGCAACTGAATTTTCATAAGTAGTACTTTTATGCATAAAATAATCAGCTTCGTAACTGTGATGAAAGTTATGAAAATGTTGATCTAAAGTGAAAAATTTACGTTCGGTAAATTATGACTCAAATTTTCAACTTTAAATTAAAAATCTTAACAGGTGACTTCATAATTCCTAAGTAGGCTTCAAGAATGCGCCAGACTCTCAGCTTTCATAATCATAAAAAAAATGAAGTACTTAATAGGGCTACTTTGTTTAAAATCGGCCTTCAAAGACAGCGAGGTGGAAAAATTCTTAAAATTACCCATCTGAGTAATTATTTTTTTTTGGCTATTTTCTCGTTCCTAAGGTTAATTAATGATAAGAATACTGAAAACTAACCAACAAATAGTTTCAGAGTTGGGTAAGAAAAGTTTTACGTAAAAAGTGGTTTTGAATAAAACACAGATGATAATGTGAAAAAAGTACTTAATTTATTTTTAACATTTACAAAAGGTTTTCAAAGTGGCCACCACCAGCAGCAATACACATTCTACACCTACGTAAGAAATTGTCTGGCAATCGTCTAAAAGCGTCTCTGTTCTCTCTCACAACACGTTCAGCTTCTGCAATCAACTGCCTCAGCTCTTGTTCACTTGAACAGTCTCGGGCGTATGCTATTTCCTTGTAATAGCCCCAAATAAAGAAATCGATGGGGTTGAGATCAGGTGAGCGTGGAGGCCACCTAATTGGTCCGCTGCGTCCGATCCATCTGTTGGGGTATGTTTCATCTAAGTAATTTCGGACCTGGGTTGCATAGTGACACGGGGCGCCGTCATTTTGCAACACCATGGTTCGTCTGAGTTCGAGATTCACATCTGCCAGCAACAATGGAAGTTCATTTTCCAAAAAGTTTTTGTATGTTTCTCCATCAAGTCTGGACGGCAGTTCAAACGGACCAATTAGTTCGCCATTGAGGATACCAGACCACAAGTTAACGCTGAAGCGATGTTGAAATGTCGAAGCTCTCACTTCGAGTGGATTGTTATTGCAGGTAAAAGAGTTGCACCCTCGTTTACAACCCATAGTCCACGAGAACGGATCGCGCAAAATTCATTAAACTAACATTTAAAAAAATCTCCGTGTTTAAATCTTAGCTTTCCTGCAGTCATTTTTGGTTAGCAAACTAAATAACCTTAGGAGCGAGAAAATGGAAAAAAAAAAAATATTAATCAGATAGCTAATTTTAAGAATTTTCCACCTCGCAGTCTTTGAAGGCCGATTAAGGCCAAAGTTAGCCCCATTAAGTCCTACGTTTTTTAATGATTATGAAAGCTGAGAGTCTGGCGCATTCTTGAAGCCTACTTGAGAACCATGAAGTCACCTGTTTAGATTTTTAATTTGAAGTTGAAAATTTAAGTCATAATTTACCGAACGTAAATTTTTCACTTTAGATCAACATTTTCATAACTTTTATCACAGTTACGAAGCTGATTATTTTATGCATAAAAGTACTACTTATGAAAATTCAGTTGCAAAAAAAGAAACTCGATAAAACCCTCTACTTTTTTTTTTAGAATTTTTTTAGGTTGGTCAGATCGAAAATTTTCAAACATTCAGAAAAAAATTCATAACTCGAAAACTATGAAAAGTCGCGGAACATACATGGGGGTGATTCGAATACCCCACGATACGAGGGACCGAAATTTTATTTTTGGACGTCAATGTTCCGGCCACCCTGTATATTTGGAGGTTGTTGTCAACAAATAGATAGAATTCTAATGTGAAAATAGAATTGGACTAGGGTCTGTGTTTAGAGTTCTTTATTGTTGTCACCAAAGCAATCCAATTCCAATTTCTATTTTTAACCGACTTAAAAAAGGAGGTTATCAATTCAACATGTATGTATGTAATATTATTGGAACTGCAATATATTCACACAATATGATAATCAATTGTCTGCGCCAGGATGACTGGACCAAGATAGATTTTGGAAGTTTGAGCAATACCAAGTTTTAGTACCTATTTGGTACCAGACATCAAACAATTAGTACTTCACTAAAGAGGGAAAACTATCACAAGGAAAGTGGCCAGCAGCAGTGGCTTGGTCCAGCCATTCTGACTTCATTGCAGAATGGCTGGACCAAGCCGTTTTCACCTAATTGTAGGTGTTATAACTAGTTCATCTTTTCGTTAAACTCATTGGTACCTCAACATATGTTTTTCTTATAATTTTTCGATAAGCGAAAAGAATGTTACACCTAGAAGAAAGAAACCTTGGCCCAATTCTAGTGCAATATTTACAACCTAACCTAACTTATAACAAACAAATGTTTTAAAACTAAAAATAACGAACCATTAAATTACTAGCCATTGTCAGCCAGTGGCTTTCAGCTGTTTTAACTAGGGTCTCTGGAGCAGGTCTATGTCCTGTTGTCGCCATCATGATAGTGATTATTGATGTTGATGAAGTGAGCAAATTTTCATGTACCTACGAATGATCTACAGCTTTCTCTAATGGTCATGAAGTCTTGCGAACAACAATGTAAGTAGTTGTTATAGTATATGCACCATTAAAGACATGATCAGCTGCCAGTAGCGCGAGAGCCAGTGTGCCAGCACCGAGCACTCGCGTTGTCCCTCGTCGGTAGTTGCCCCCCGGGTCGCTGTTATTAAAATTTTCTGCCGAATGCACTTGCCGCACCAGCACGCCTGTAAGCCGCACCGACTGCTTTATCGCGAACACACTGCGTTTGTGCATGCATCTAGCAGTTCGTAATGTTGACATTGTTGTCTTGAATTTACTCGATCTGTCTTTTAGGTAACTATTAAATTCTTCTGTATGATTCCAAATGTATTTTGTGCAAGGAACGGAATATAATTTAAAATGCGCCGTATCCACATTATTACTGATTTTTTATTTTTTTAGCTCGGTAGTGCTGTCATTTTGGTTTTCCAAGTTTTCTTTAGACTTTTCTTTTCTTTCTGTCCATTTGACATTGTCAAATGATTTGACATTGTGTACAGATTATGTGCTATACCACAGATTACTTAATACAGATGGGACTCTCCACAGTTTATGAATCAGTATGAAGCTACAAGTGCGCGGCGCGGCGCGTAGCGGCCAATTTGCCATCCATCAATTTTTGTAATACAAATATATAAAAGTACTAGCTTTTGCCCGCGGCTTCGCCCGCGTGGATGTCGGAAAATATCCCATGGGAATGTTCATGTGGAAAACATAGGGCCGTCCGATGTAACTGTGCAAACTCAAATCGCTACGATATATCGTTTTATTATGCCAGTCACGCTCTAATAACAAATAACTTTTGTCCGAGTGTCCACTCGTTCAAATAAAAACGTCCACTGAAATAAAGACTAAATGTTACCTCAAGATTCGAACTATGGCTACATTTCCAATCCCTTAAATCTCTTAAAAAGAGGTACACAAACATTTGTCAACCCCTATTTTACCCCCTAGGGGATGATTTTTCAAAAACGCTGAACCGCATATTTCTTCATTTCCTACCAATACCATAAATTTGTTATCCCTAACTTAAGAAATATACTGAGTTTCCCTTACAAACTTTCATCCCCTATATCACCCCCTGTAGTATTATTTTTTAAGACACAAAGTAGCCCATGTCCTTCCCCAGGATGCAAAAGCCTTGCCAAATTTTGTCGAAATCCGTGTAGTTTTGTAAATTTTAAAATCAACCTCTATTTTACCCCCTTAGGGGATGATTTTTCAAAAACGCTGAACCGCATATTTCTTTATTTCCTATCAAAAGCATACATTTTAATTTTCACATCCCTAACTTAAGAAATACTGAGTTTCCCGTACAAACTTTCATGCCTTATATCACCCCCGTGGGATTATTTTTGAAAAAAAGTAGCCTATGTCCGTCCCCAGGATACCATCTATAGCCTTTCCAAATTTTATCGAAATCCGTTCAGTGGTTCTGGGTTTCCCATACAAACTTTCATCCCCTATATCACCCCCTGTAGGATTTTTAAGACAAAAAGTAGCCTATGTTCTTTCCCAGGATGCTATATAAAGCCTTGTCAAATTTTATCGAAATCCGTGCAGTTTTGTAAATTTTAAAATCAACCCATATTTACCCCCCTTAGGGGATGATTTTTCAAAAACGCTGAACCGCATATTTCTTTATTTCCTATCAAAAGCATACATTTTAATTTTCACATCCCTAACTTAAGAAATACTGAGTTTCCCATACAAACTTTCATGCCCTATATCACCCCCGTGGGATTATTTTTGAAAAAAAGTAGCCTATGTCCGTCCCCAGGATACCATCTATAGCCTTTCCAAATTTTATCGAAATCCGTTCAGTGGTTCTGGGTTTCCCATACAAACTTTCATCCCCTATATCACACCCTGTAGGATTTTTAAGACAAAAAGTAGCCTATGTTCTTCCCCAGGATGCTATATAAAGCCTTGTCAAATTTTATCGAAATCCGTGCAGTTTTGTAAATTTTAAAATCAACCCATATTTACCCCCCTTAGGGGATGATTTTTCAAAAACGCTGAACCGCATATTTCTTTATTTCTTATCAAAAGCATATATTTTAATTTTCACATCCCTAACTTAAGAAATACTGAGTTTCCCATACAAACTTTCATCCCTTATATCACACCCCGTGGGATTATTTTTGAAAAAAAAAGTAGCCTATGTCCGTCCCTAGGATACCATCTATAGCCTTGCCAAATTTTATCGAAATCCGTTCAGTGGTTTAGGCGTGAAAAGGTAACAGACAGACAGACAGACAGACAGACAGACAGACAGACAGACAGAGTTACTTTCGAATTTATAATATTAGTATGGATGGATTACTCAATCGAATTTTATAGATGTTCGCTTTCCTTTTTTGCGTTGGGGTTCTTTTTTCTTTCCTTTTTTGCGTGATTTGAAATGGAAAAGTCGGAAAAAATCGGCAGCAAAATGGCAACACCAAATATTACTTCAAAATTCCTGAATTTCATGCACGCTGGTGAATTGAGTTCGAAATGAAAATATTACTTGTTAATATTTTTCTACTATGCTGATGTTGAGTTAGACCACAAGTTAGACTTTCAGTGCCTGTTAGTAATATATGTGCTTTGGTGGACAAAGAATTTTTCTATGAATTTGGCTGCTGTTGGAATGTGTTGACACTTTATAGTGTTTGTTTGGGAAAAGCGTCGAATATATTTATATTCTTGGCGGAAAGATGGCTTTGGGAGGATCGACGTACTTGAAAAGCGCTACAATGTTGGAGCAATTGTTGGAGGAAATAAATTTTCAAAGGACCAAGGAGATGCGTCAGCTGATGAAAGATGGTGAGTGTCAGTTTTATAATTTTTGTACCTGATTAGACAATTTAATTAATATTTACGGGCACATAAAAATACTACAAGGATCATCCTTTTCGGTCCCTGCCTTTGTTTAAAATAAACAACAGGTATAATACCTATTATAAAACTTCATAGAGTAGCTATAAAGTGCATCCCTGCAAAATAATTATTGTGGCTTTTAACCATTCAACTCTATGTCACTGAGGTCTGCATTACAGAATGTTCCTCAAGTCCAGTTTGGTTGTCATCAGTTGATTACTTTTTACATACAGATTCAGTAATTAAGCATCGGTCTTATTCCAGAACTACTGTTCTGGAATAAGACCGATCAATCTATGCTCAACTGAATCGAGACTCAAATCAAGCCTCAAGTTGAGATGTTATTGTTTTTCATAGGATTACAAATATTAAAATATACCATAAGAACCCAATTAATTAGTAAATCTGCATTATTGTGTCAGTCCCTAATAGTACAATCCCACATTTATTGAAATAAATCTGGTTGAAGTCATTTTCAAGGGTTAAAAGACCTGTGCGGGGGGGCGTTGTTCGAAAAAAAATATTTTGTGATCTTTTACAGAAATGGTGGCATTAGTTCCAATTTTGACCACACTTCAAAAGAACCTTGTAGGTGACCTTGTTGTGTCTTTTAACCCCACTGTGGTGTACATTGGGTATAAAAGAAACCTAAGTCATGGGTAGCCATTGTCACCAACAAGATAGTCACTGTGTTGTTTCTCAATATACTGATTCCGCAAGGAACAGGTTTACTTAAACAATTCTGCTATCTGTACTGCCATTGTGGTACACTAATGTACAAATAAATATATATCGCCATTTCTTGTACCTGTACCTGTTTTTAAAGTATTTACAATTATAATATAGGTCCTGTGTATGTATCTCTTAAATACCAGAGACGCTAAAGTTCAACCTTCTATTAGAATTTATTGTTGAATAAATGATTAATATAGATATCCATTTGATAAGAATAAGTACTTCAATTCCACAACAATACATATAAAACCCCAACAATGCAGATAAACTTGAAAAGAACAAAAATTGACATGACAATCTATGCTCAAGTGAGACTCACACTTGGATGATTATAGATCGGGTGCATATAGAACATGTATGTTCTGTGCTGCAAATCCAATCACGGCTTGGGTTTGATTCACAATCTAAAATAAAGCCAAACTCAGCTGAACTATGATCAATGAATCTATGCTTGAGAATCATTCTAAAATTAAAACTTGACTCAAAACTAGTTTTAAACAAAGATCAATGCTTGAGTTTCTTTCTGTAATACGGACTTTACTCTGCCACAGAATTTAGACTGTAGTCCTCCACTTTCGATATCCAGTCTACCAATCAATCTTTGCCCAACTATGTTGGAGTTGGCTTCCAGTCTAACCGGATGCAGCTGAATACTAGTATTTTACATGGAGCGACTGCCTATCTGACCTCCACAACTCAGTACTTAACAGGTTAATATGATACCTCTTGGTAAGACTACGCTGTAAGTAAAGATTACGCTGTTCAAAGCGTATTGTCAAAGCTTTTATATGGGAAACCTGTGGGTCAGTCACACCAACAGATCGCTGGATGTCCTGCGCGTGCTGTATAATAACATCTTCAGGATGATGTTGGGGCTGCCTCGCTTCTGTAGTGCATCAGGGATGTTTGCGCAGTATCACACTGATGTCTTTTATGCCGTCATCCGTAAGAAAACTGTGTCCCTGATCTGCAGAATGCGCGGCAGCTGCAACGGAATTCTGAAGACTGTAGCTGACAGGATCTCTTCTCCGTTATGGAGATCCTTTGTTGAGAGGGTTATATGAAGGTGTTTTAATTTGATTTTATTTTATTTTATTGGATCTATAATTTTATGAATGAATTTAATTTTAATTTAATAATTTTGATATAATTTTATTTTTATTGATAATTTTAATTTTATTGAATGTGTAAATTTTTATTGTGTGTGTGTGTGTGTGTGTGTGTGTGAATTTAATTTAATTTTAATATTTTTAATTCAGAATTGGTTTTTGTATTTATGGATCTCAGTTATCTGAATTAAATGAATTTTATTTATTTAAGACTGGTTGTCAGACTTTCGGGCTTCTGACAGCCCGTAATGACTGTCAAAGACCCACGAATAACAGCCGGGACCAACAGCTTAACGTGCTTTCCAAGGCACGGAGGAGCCTCGGTATGTAAAGATGGTCACGCATCCACGGACCAACCCCAGCAAGCGTAGCTTAACCTGATGGATCGACCCGAGTGGCTGTTATTACTTAGCCACGAGCTAGCTCCTCCAGTCTACGTATGTCTGGGATTTTTATTTAGTCTGAAGTGGAGATTTGCTAGTTCTTTTCCGCTTGTTAGTACCTGGCACCCGCTGCAAGGGTGGTGGTACTTGCTGGTTCTGAGTTGACAGTTAGATCCACATTGTCTCTTGATTTTAGTTCTGGTTGACTTCAGGTTTCGCTTAGGGAAGCTGAGCGAGGTCTATTAAATAGTCCTGGATGAAATAATTGTAGGGTGAGGGTTTTTCGATTAGTTTTGGTTGATGCTATGACGGCTTTACGGCGACGAATAAATATGAATGAACCCATCATTCATATTTATTCGTCGCCGTAAAGCCGTCATAGCGTGTTATCTCCGCTAAAACGCTTCTATCTAGCGCGTACGGCGGCGGCGGCGCTGAATATGCTGCGAAGACGGTAAGCTACTCATTTAGGCCCTGCTGGGAATTAGAAGGTATAGGATCAGAAAATGAGTACTATATAACATCATTGCCGCCATGTATGTTCTACGACTTTTGTAGTTTTCGAGTTATTTTGGATCTCTCATTTCCTAACAATGGTAGTGGTTATGGATAGTAGTAGGTAAATAAATAAATAAAATAAATAAAAATTCTTTATTGTCGCCAGCTAATACATTCATCTTAGAGTAATCTAAAATATGTAACGTATTATTCACAAAAAGGTACTGTTGCTGATTCCCAAACTAAGCTTAAGCTTGTGTTTTGGGAAACAGTGTTCAGCCGCAGGAAGTATCACATACGAAGACATTGTTGTCGCTGCAGTAGACTTACAATCCCAAGATAACTTTAAGTAATTGTTACATTATGTCTAATCTAATTTTTATTTTATTTAGGTTTAATAGATGTGTGTGATCTGTGTGTGTGTGTTAGGGTGTGTGTGTTTGTGTGAATGGTGTGAGTGTATGTGAGAGTTTGTTTATAAGTATTATTATTGATGTATGCTACACAATATATGGGGTGACTAGCAGAATATCCACGTAGTAAAATGACGATATGGCCCAAACGTCTTGTTTTTATAACGCTATAGTTACTAAATAGTCATGAACGCTAAACGCCTTAGTAGCAAAACATCTGGATCTTAAAATGTCGAAATTCAAAATACTCTAATAGCAAATAGTCTTTAAATTAAAACACCATAGTTACCTACTAAATAGACATGAGCGTTGAATGATATAGTAGCAAAACGTCTTGATATTAAAATGCCATAGTTACGGCAGAATAGACACGAACGCTAAATGTCTATACCTATGCTTAGTTTGTTGATATGGATTTATTGTTTGTTTGTGCCCTTATTTATTTATTTTTTTTTGTGGATGCGAAATCGTCAAATGACTTCTCCCGGTCTGGGTGGAGCGGAAGAGCGTGTCAGACTTTTACTCACTAAAACCCACCCGTGTTCCTTCAGTTGCCTATGCCAGGGCCACGGTATCTTTTTTAAACAACCCGCGACCCCAGCGGCATCGGCCCTATTGGACCCCATCTTTTGCTGACATCTCTTTGAGCTGCGCGTGGAACATAACGCGCCATCAACCCGGGCCTGGTCCTTACCGGACGGCGAGCTACCCACTACTCACCGTCCGCAAGCCTACGGTGGCCGGGAATCGGTAACCGATTCCCGCCGCCCAGGGCGTCTCCTGCGGCGACTGAGGACGTGAGGTTGTCTCTCCCTCACGCGTTCCGCCTCTTCCTTCGCCAGCATTACTGCTTCGCAGGAGGTGACGGCCTCCCATGCACTCTCGCTCCGCACCATGGCCTGGACCAGGCTCGGACGCGAGAAGCGAAACGCCGCCGCCGATCGTCTCCGTGAGAGCACGGCGGTGCTCTGCCCAAGCCGGGCAGACTTCCACTGTATGCTCCACCGTTGTAATATATTTGGTTACCCACATTCATAAAATTATCATCCAGTGGTATATTATAAGCTGACACACTTGTACTCAGGCAGTTTGCATTATACGCTTGCTATCGACCCTCGCCTTTCATTTGCCCAGTACCTACAGATTTCTCAGTGGCGACGAGGATGGGATAGTGCCTTCCTACAATAAATTGTACTTATTCGGTTTCCGTGTTAAACTCAGGATTAAGATGTCGATTGGAAAAATAAGAGACTTTGATGTGGCGTCAGGAAATTGGACTTTGTACGTGGAAAGGTTGGAGATGTACTTTAAAGTTAATAACGTGGACAAGGGCATGTGGTTGGCGATCTTGATCACCGGCGTTGGTGATCAAACGTACGAGTTGCTGAGCACTTTGTGCAGCCCAAGCAAACCGGCGGAGTTAACCTACGAAAAAGCGGTTACAATTTTGAAAAATCACCTTCAACCTAAGCCAGCGGTCATGGCGGAGCGTTTTCGGTTTCGTCAAAGAGGGCAGAAGGACCACGAAAGTATAACACAATACCTAACCGAGATTAGGAAACTGTCGAAAACCTGTGAGTTTAGCGGAAATTTGGAGGAGAATCTGCGAGATCAGTTTGTGTGCGGAGTTAGGAGTGACGTCATCAGACAAAGGTTATTCGCAGAGGACAATCTGACGTACTCAGGGGCAGTGAAAATAGCTTGTGGGTTGGAAGCGGCGGAGCGAGATGCGGCTGTGGTTGAGCAAAAAGCCGGCGCGGAGGTACCAGCAACTGTACACGCGTTGAGGATGAAACGTGGGCGTGATCAGCGTGGGGGCCGCGATCGCGCTGTGCCGGACGCGGGCAAAGGCGCCGGGAGCTGCACGGCGTGCGGCTGGCGCGGCCATACCACCGACGAGTGCCGATATAAGCATTTTGTATGCAGTAAATGCAAGCAAACTGGACATTTGAGACGCGTGTGTCCGGGATCACGGTCGAGCACAGGAAGAGGGAAGAGGCGCGGGTTGAACCATGTCGGAGCTACCGGGACCGAGCAGCCGGGTGAACTGGGAGGCGATTCCAGTTCGGACGAGATAGGGGAAGAATTACACCAATTGTGTTTGAACGGATATACCCCGGTAAGCTTATCATTGCTTATTGATGACAAGGATATCAAGATGGAGATAGATACAGGCTCTGCTGTGTCATGTATAAGTAAAAAAACATATGATAGGTATTTTAGTTCTAGATCAATTGAGCCATTTAACTTAGTGTTAAAGTTTTATGATGGTAGCAATATCAAGCCATTAGGTGTAATAAGACCAAAAGTCCAGTACAAGGACAAAATAAAACATTTAGAACTGTTGGTGATCAATGGAGGTACAACTTCTTTGTTAGGCCGGCAGTGGTTATCTGAAATGGAAATAAAAATACCTCCATTTCAACAAGCCATTAATTACGGCAATATTGTTAAAACAAAATCTGATACTGCAAATGTTTTGTTAAATAGGTATAAAGAGTTATTCAGCGGCGGATTGGGACGGTACACAGGCGGCAAGGCAACGCTCCAGTTGCGGGAGGGTGCGACCCCCGTGTACTGCCGGCCGCGACCGCTGCCATACGCTCTGAAGGGTCAAGTCGATGCGGAGCTGGATGCGATGTTGCGCGCGGGCATCATCGAGACCGTCGAGTGCTCGGACTGGGCGACACCTCTGGTACCGGTACGTAAAGCTGACGGTGGACTCCGTATCTGTGCTGATTATAAAGTCACTCTAAATCCTGTCTTACTGGTCAATAGGTATCCGCTACCGAGGATAGATGATCTGTTAGCGAGTATTAACGGGGCAACGTTCTTTTCGAAAATTGATTTATCCCAAGCTTATAATCAGATAGAATTGGATGATTCTAGAGATTTAACAGTAATAAATACACACAGGGGTCTGTTTAAATATAATAGACTAGTGTTTGGTTTGTCGTCGAGCCCGGGCATCTTCCAGCGGATTATGTCGAACCTTCTTAGTGATATACCAGGCGTAGAAGTATTTCTTGATGACGTAATCATAAGTACGTCAGGGACACAACATAAGCATTTAGAAACTTTAGAAAAAGTGTTTCAAAGGTTACAAGATCATGGACTGAAGCTTAAAAGAAGTAAATGTCTATTCATGGTTGATGAAGTCAAATATTTAGGGTATGTTATATCTAAAGATGGTATTAAAGTAGATACGGAGAAGGTAAATGCAATAGTTAAAATTCCTAGGCCCAAAGATATTACAGAGTTGCGTTCTTTCTTAGGGTTAGTGAATTTTTATGCTAAGTTTGTTAAGAATTTGAGTAGTATATTGTCACCACTTTATGAACTTTTAAAAAAAAGCGTAAATTGGAATTGGAGTGACCAGTGTGAGGAAGCGATGGTTAAAGTTAAAAAAATATTAACAGGCGCGGAAGTGTTGGTTCATTATAACCCAGATAAGCCGTTAGTGTTGACGTGCGACGCCAGTGCGCGAGGTATAGGTGGAGTACTCACACAGACAGGTGCCGACGGCCGCGACCGGCCGGTGGTGTATGTGTCACGCGCATTGAATGACGCCGAGAAACATTATTCTCAGATAGATCGGGAAGCGTTAGCTATTGTATTTTGTTTAAAAAAATTGCATCAGTACGTTTACGGCCGACGCTTTACTTTGCAAACTGATCATAAGCCATTAGTAAGCATATTTGGTCCAAAGCACGGCGTACCGGCCATGGCGGCGAGTAGATTACAGCGTTGGGCGATTATTTTATCTGCATATACGTATGATATAGAATACGTCAATACAAAACATAACGGTGCAGACGGACTATCGAGATTACCGGTTCCTGGCGGTAGCGAGGAGTCATTACATACCCTCCCCGAGCAAACTTATTTACATTTCGCACAAAATGCATTGTTACTAGATTACAATATAATTAAGCAACAAACTTTGAGAGATCCGATGATAAGCAGAGTTTTAAGCTATATTAGGGACATGTGGCCTACGGATAATGAAATACGGGAATTACAACCCTATTTTAACCGTCGTAAGGAACTGTACGAGGAATTAGGCTGCGTCATGTGGGGACACAGGGTAGTGATTCCGGAAAGCTGTCGAGCTAGGGTATTACGAGAGTTACATGAACCCCATATGGGCATTGTAAAAACGAAAGCGTCAGCCAGGAGCTATGTTTGGTGGCCGGGCATTGACGAGGCGGTGGAGGCGACGTGTCGGGAGTGCGCGGTGTGCGCGGGGGAGGCGGACGCGCCGCAGCGACACGCAGTCACGCCGTGGCCCTGGCCCTCTAGACCATGGGCGAGGGTACATCTAGATTTCCTAGGTCCTATTTTTGGTAAAATATATTTAGTTATGGTTGATGCAAGGACTAAATGGTTAGAAGTATTCCCCGTACCAAGTACCGCGGCTAGTTTTACTATTGAAAAACTCACAGAAGTTTTTTCCAGATGGGGTTTACCTAGGCAAATAGTATCAGATAATGGGCCCCCATTTACCAGTAAAGAATTGTCTGAATTTTTAACAGATCATGGCGTGGAACATGTCTTTTCTGCTCCATACCACCCAGCATCAAATGGGGCTGCTGAAAATGCAGTGCGTACTGTTAAAAGAACCATTAAAAAAGCGGTTAGACAAAAAGAAAATATAAACGTATTTTTGAGTACCTTCCTATTACATTACCGTAACACGGAACACTGTTCGACCGGGGAAAGTCCAGCGACGCTAATGTTAGGTAGGAATTTACGTACAAAATTAGATGCTTTAAGGCCCAACAGGGAAGATAAAATGAAAAAGGCTCAGGAGCGGCAACAAAGGTTAGGTACGGAACGTTCGTTACAGTTAGGGGAGGAAATATGGATGAGGCAGTATAGAGGTAACGAAAAATGGCTTCCTGGGCAAATAGTAGAAAGAATGGGTACTACCGACTATAGGGTAGTGGATGAATCTGGAAAGGAAACACATAGACATATTGATCAGTTAAGACAGCGATCCCGGAGTTCTTTGATTTGTCCAACCAGTACGACAGAACGGAGTTCTCTCGAGCCGGAGCGTTCCAAGGTGCCGGAGGTGACGCCAGCCCCAGTCAGCACAGAGGTGACACAGGTTGAGTCGCGGCCCCCTCGGAGCGTAGGGAAGTGTAGTCCGGACCGTACCGCGGCGGGTGATGTGTTGCCGTCCACGTCCGCGGCCAGCTCAGTTCCTCTTTCTAATGTTCCCAGTCCTGATCCGTGTACAAGTGCTCCTAATTCCGAGAATCTTGTTCCGGAAGTAGCTCAAACCCGTCCTATACGGGAGTGTCGGTTAAAAAGACCACCTAAATATGTTAATCGTTAAATAGTTCAAGTAGGTTAGTTAATACTAAGTATCAATAAGAGTAATAGTGTTGTAAATGGTAAGGATTGTTAATGTGGTATTATTACTTATTAGATAATGCATAACAACTGTATTGTAAATTGTATTGAGGTCTAACAGTAAATTGTAGTTTGTATTGTAAGTACTATTTGTTTGTAATGATTCTTGTTTAAAGGATATGTATTATTTAGGGTGGAGAATTGTAATATATTTGGTTACCCACATTCATAAAATTATCATCCAGTGGTATATTATAAGCTGACACACTTGTACTCAGGCAGTTTGCATTATACGCTTGCTATCGACCCTCGCCTTTCATTTGCCCAGTACCTACAGATTTCTCAACCGTGTCCTCCGGGCACACAATGGTAACACCCGGGCGTTCCTCCCGCCTTATGCGAAACAGGAACCTCCAGAAACATCCGTGTCCGGTGAGGAACTGCGTCAGGCGGAAGGTGAGGACGCCGTGGCGCCGCTCTAACCACTCCTCAAAGAGGGTACTTATCGCCGCAATTGTGGCGTGCCCAGCGCTGGGTTGTGACAGTCGCACTCTCCATGTCGCTATGAGATCCCGCCGGAGCTCTGTCCGCTGTACCGTGATTTCTCGCGGCAGCGGAGTTACGCCCCGGCGTTTCGCGTCCTCGCGCCACTCCCACACGTGCGCGATGACTTTTGCCTCACTCAAACACACACATACACAAACACTAACACAAACACTGGAGAAGCCTTACAAAGGCATTCCCCTCTGTCAAAAACTACAAGAACAATCTCTAGTCCTACTAATATTAAAACTACAAGAACAATCTGTAGTCCTACTAATATTAAAACTACAAGAACAATCTCTAGTCCTACTAATATTAAAACTACAAGAACAATCTGTAGTCCTACTAATATTAAAACTACAAGAACAATCTCTAGTCCTACTAATATTAAAACTACAAGAACAATATCTAGTCCTACTATAAATGTGAAAGTTTGGATGTTTGTTACTCAATCACGCAAAAACGGCTGAACTGATTTGGATGAAATTTGGCACACAGAGAGTTTATAACCTAGAATAACACATACGGCGCGCCGTACCGCGGTACGACGTCGCGCCGTTTCGCGGTGGCGGCGCCGTGCACAATATGGCACCCCAAATCCGCCATTTTACTTTGTTTTTTTTTAAATATTTTAATGTAGCCAGTGACACACGCGCTACCAAGACAAATCTAAAGACTCAGCAGTTACGAGGGAACAAAGAAACGGACATACATACATACATACAGGTCAAACACATAGATAAGGCCGCGTTTCCACTGACGCGGAGCTGAGCGGAGCGGAGACGTGCAGGAATCGTCCAATTACAGACGAGGCAAGAGACGCGATGAGGATTTCAACCATTATGATTGGTCGATTCCTGCACGTCTCCGCTCCGCTCCGCCCAGCTCCGCGTCAGTGGAAACGCACCCTTACACTCCTTTTGGGATTCGCCACAGTCGGTAAAAAAAAATTAACAGAAAAATGAACATTACACTTTCTTTTAACTCATATAATAAGTCAACCCATGATAACCCACATTGTAAAGTTGCAAAAATAACGGTAGAATGGCTGCATGAAACTGGTAGTTTATGTACAATTCAGACTATTTTCTTTTCCGGACGTTTTCGGTACTATCTCATTCTGTATTTTTGCCATCCAACTAATTTGACTTCCAGCTAATAAGGTATTCTAATCATACTGGCTATTCGCAATTCCAGACGTTTTGCTACTAGCTCATTCTGCTTGTATGTCGTCCAGCTGAGTTGACTCTCTGCTGACTGGGTACTCTGCTTTTATGTAATTTAGCTAAATTGTCTTTCGGCTATCTAGGTACCTTGCTTTCATGTCATCCAACGCGAATTGTCTTTCAGCGAAAAGGTCATCCTGATAGTGACCCAATATATGCTAGTAGATCTTCCGTCTTTTGATAATCTAGTAGTTGAAGCCATTCAGAAGCTTTACCTTTAAGTTCGTGTCTGCTAAGCGAAATAATGTTGAGCTGTTTGTTTATAGTGTTGTACAACTTACAACTTATGACGTTGTATTGTCTCCTTGCAAAGGAGGTCTTGCATGGAACACCAGGGCACACAGGCATTTTGCTGCGTCTATTGGGGTTGGGTAGTGGTACGCTTTGATGTTTCCTGAGAATAGTTCTGAGCACAAAGAGTTGGCGAACTGTTAGGACCTTACATTCCGAGTACAGTTGAGAGGTTGGATGTCTGTAGGGCTTTCTTGTCATCACTTTCAGCATCGCTCTTTGTGCTCTTTCTAAGCTCAGTAGATGCGTCTTTGCGGCCCCTCCCCATACAGTGATGCAATATTGTACTATGGATTGACATAAGGCCAAGTATACAAGTCTGAGTTGTTCCATAGTTGCACTATCTCGAAGCGTTTTAAATACGTGAATGATTCGTCTTACTCTGGAATTTACTATACCAATGTGTTTATCCCACCTCAAGCCACTATCCATGTGTACTCCTAAATATTTCACACATTCCGCGCGAGTGATTTCTTGACAATCGCAGTTGCCCTGTGAAATGCAAGTGTGTGCTTGTAAGGAAAATCCTCGTGGTGGAGTTGTAGTTTTGTTGATGGAGAAGGGAACATATTGCGTTTTGGTTAGGTTTAGGGTTAGTAGGTTGTGAGTCAGCCAATTTTTCACATTGGATAGTGCGAATTCTGCTCTCTCCTTAACTGTGTGCCAGTTTGGACCCCAGACAAATATGGCGGTGTCATCTGCATACGTGAAAATGCGAGAATAAGGAAGGGACATTGTGCAGAGGTCGTTAATATAAAGCTGGAAGAGGGTGGGACCCAAGACACTCCCTTATGGAACACCGTAGGAGACGGTCTCCTCATCACTCATGTAATCCCCAATTAAAACACGTTGTTTTCTGTTTGTGAGGTAGTCTTTAAAGATTTCGTAGCTTATGCCACGCACCCCCAACAACTCGAGCTTGGATAGAAGTATGGGGACAGAGACCGTGTCAAACGCTTTAAATAGATCAAGGTAGATACATAAGCAATTATTTTTAGCGTCTAATGTTTTAACCACGAGATTACTCAAATCCATTACTGCGTCCTCGGTGGAGAGGCCTGATCGAAAACCATACTGATTATCGGCTAGAATATGAAATTTATTCAGAAACTTTTTAAGAGAGTAATTTAGTATTTTTTCTAATATTTTTGATAGGGTAGAAAGCACTGCTATGGGGCGATAATTATTGACACAGTCTCGGTCCCCGTTCTTGAATATCGGGTGAATGACTGCATTTTTGAAGGCTTCAGGAAAGACACCTGTAGCTATAGCTCGGTTACATATATGAGTGATGGAGGGGACCAGCTCCTTCCGACATTGCCTTACTATCTGGGATGAGATTCCATCCCAACCTGTGGCACAGTCTGGGCGGAGCTGTATGGATTCAACATCCATTTCAGTCACCTCATTAATGACCAGGGAGTTTGGCGGACTTCTAATATGCGTGTTTGTTGTTTTGTAGGGGGTATTTCCATTAACTGTAGTTGAAGCGATGATTTTATCCGCAAGAGATTTTCCTACGCCTGTAAAAAAATTGCAGACATAATTAGCAGACGACTTTGGGTTACTTGTAGTTTGTAATAGCTTAGTTGGACTGATCTTGCTTTTCCGAGTATTTGTTATTGTTTTGATCGCTTGCCAGAGGGCCTTTGGATCGTTACCTGCTTTTTGCAATTGAGCTTTTTCGTAGGCTATTTTTAGATTACGCAATAGGCGATTACAGTAATTGCGATACCTAGTGTAAGTAATTTTAAGAGTCATGTTAAGTGGCGATTTGTTGGATTTTATGTGCAGCTTATCTCGATTCCTGATACATCTAATTAGACCGGGCGTCATCCATGGTTTCAGAATTTGGTTTTTCTTGGTGATTTTGGTCGTTGTTGTGTGAGTTGCAACTGTGCGAGTGACTATAGATACAAACATATTCGTAGCCAAGTTTGCGTCATCAGTTGCTAGCACATTGGTAAAATCTATTTTTCCCAGGTCTTCTTTAACTTTAGGGATGTCTGTGAAGGTTTTAGCTACCGAGTTTTGTCCAATTCGGAAATTATTTTGGATGCCAATTGCAATAGGCTTATGGTCCGTGATGTAGGACTCTAGTACTAGTGTCACGGAGGGTGTGGTTGAGTTTGTGAGAATGTGATCTAAGCAAGAGTAGAGTCTAGTAGGAGAAGTGTGTGTAGGGAATAAGCCATGTGTAGCGTTGAAGGTCAGATATTCTTCTCGTAGTGGGACTATTAGGAGATAAGTCAATGTCTATATCTCCTACGAGAAAAATATTACCCGGCGATAGTTCACGGTAGATGTCATCGAGACTATTTATAAAGTTATTAAAGTTCTCTATACTTTTTAAAGAGGGGGAACGATAAGTAGCTACAATATTTACATTATTACCTGTTTGACAGATTAGACAGCTTGCATCCCGAAAACGTGGCTCGGTTACTTTGCAACTTAGTCTTATGTGGGTATAGATGACGATCCCATCATTTTGGTTTAATAAGTTGGTCGTGGAATGAACCGTGTAACCATCCAATATTGGTAGATTATTTACCTTACGAAGCCAGCATTCTGTAAGTATTATGATATCAAAATGTACGTTTGTCGTTGATAACAGTATGCGGAGTTGGTTAAAATTTTTATTTATACTACGAATATTGATGTGTAATAATTTAATTGATTGGTCATTTCGGTTAATATATTTTTGGCAGTCCTCTGGATTGCAGGTAAATGAGTTAGTGACGTCAAAGGAGTCCAGTTCAGAATTTATATTGTATATATTAGCCATTTATTATTATTAATAGTAGAAAACAATAGGGCGCCCGGAAAAGTACATGATTAGCATATAATGTGATACAGTTGAATGTTGATGAGTTGTGATTAGCAAGTGATTGTGTGAAAGAGAGTGTAGTTGTTGTGTATGAGTTGTTCTTGTGTTGTACTTGGTTGTGAGATATGTAGTTGCTACACACATCGTGTTATTATGTAATGGTTGCAAGTAAGCTTGAAAATTTAACTTATTATTATTTTTAAAGTAGGGATTTCTAGTTTTATAAACGCTATAGTTATGGTTATTTTTGCATGCAATTTTAGGGTTAAATACATAGTTTCTATAGTTATGGTTATTTTTGCATGCAATTTTAGGGTTAATTACATAGGTTAATACAGTAAAAGAGACCAAACATAGGAAATGCATTGTGAACTGAACTTGTGCTAGTCACATATTTTTTTTCAAATCCTGGAGACATTTTTCGTTTGAGATTAATATTTGTTTTTCACCTTGTACCTTACGGAGAAAAACGTTCCCGTTCGATGCCCAACAGTAACTGTACCCGTTCTGCTTCGCAAATTCTCGAGATAAGTGGAACAATCTCTTGGAGCTTGGTGGGAGATAATCGGCTACAAAGATGGGTTGTCGTGTACCTGGGATGTTGATATGTTCGGTATTAAGTTTTTCATTTACTGATTTTTTGTTAGTGTTAAAACTTCGGACGGAGGTGAGCGTGTTTAATTTCATTTGAACTGTTTGAAATTCAGCGACGATTGGGCGCGTTGAACCAAGCTTGCCGGTATACAATTTATGTTTTTATTATCAACTGAGCTCTGCTTAAACGTAGAGTAATAGTAAATATCAGGATTGACAAAAATATGCAAAGATAAATTATCACACTAATAAGGCGAAAGTTTGTTAGTGTGTGTGCATGCTTGTTACTTTAGATTCAAATGTTGTTTTAATTACTCCGCCTAAAATTTTATTTGTCGCTCAAATTGGTTTGTTGTTCTATTTCAATAATTAGTAAAGTATCCTCGTAAATGATACCTCAAAGGAAAGAGCCATTATCACGCATGTTTTCAAAAATATTTGAACAAAAAAAGCACCCTTCGTATTTTTTTTTAAATAAGGTTTTCAAAAATGATTTATGATTTTTTTTAATTTATATGAACTTTAAATGTCTGTAAAAAAAATGTCTAACGACACAGAGGCCTAAAACATGTTTTGCTAAATTGCTTACACATTACTTTAATTAAATTAAATAAAAATGAATTCATTTATCATTCAATTTAGCTATAAATAACCAGTTTAGTTAAAATTTTGGCAATTTTCGAAAAAAATCTTGAAAATTAGGTTAAAAAAAAATGGTAAGACTTCGTCTAAGACAACCATGGCTTAAATTGTTCTAAACTGTCTGTACTATCTTCGCCTTAAAGCTTTGCACCCATCTTCCAATCACCTTGTATATGAAAATCGCAAGATTTCAGATAGGTACACCACTTTCAACGACTGATTTCAGCAAATAATGCCCTATTTAGTGCATTCTTGTTCAAAGTTGACCCAAGTTCAGTCAGATCTGCGCTAGGTGGTTTTGAGATTCAAATTGGGCCAAGCTGTGGATATGCTCCCCAGATCCCACTCGTGGCTCGAACAGGTTAAGCTACGCTTGCCGGTGTTGGTCCGTGGATGGGTGACCATCTTTACACATAGCGAGACTCCTCCGTGCCTCGGAAAGCACATTGAGCCGTTGGTCCCGGCTGTCATTCGTGGGTCTTTGACAGTCGTTACGGGTCGTCAGGAGCCCGAAAGTCTTACCAAGACGTATCGTATTACCCCGTTACTGGGTTGTGGAGGGCAGATAGGCAGTTGCTCCATGTAAAATACTGGTATTCAGCTGCATCCGGTTAAACTGGAAGCCGAGCCCAACGTAGTGGGGAAAAGGCTAGGCTGATTGATATTTTGAAGCAGTGACCGACTTATTCTGATATTTGGCGACCAATTTCGACTAATTTTTTGTGTTATCAAAATTAAAATCTCTGATGAGACTCTCACAAAATGATTGGCATTCCTCCTCATGGAATGCCTGTACCGCCGCGCTGTGCCGTGCAGTAGGTAGTCAATCAATTGTGAAATATTTGATGTGCTAAATGTGTAACAAATAGTTAATCGGGAAATAATGAAATGTAACCAATCCATTGGTACATGTCGTGTGGCTTCATAATGTTGACTTTATTAGTAAACCAAGATCAGCCATTTAAAGTAAAATAGCATTCAAGGTTAATTATGAACATAAGAATTCGAATGATTGCCTACGTCACGGTACTTACCTATGAGATCAAGGTAACGACGAAATAGGAACGGCTTGTTCTATTTGTGTAGGAGGAAGTATACTCGGTTTAAGAAAAAACATTTAATTAACTTTACAACAGCGTTGGTATAAACAGTTGCATGTTCCGTACATTACATTTTTCACAATATATTCTAAACAGGGAACACGTTAAATCTCGGAATGTGGCATCCAACAATGTATTTGAACTCTTGAATAGCCTCAGTTATAAACTTGGAAGTGACTACAATAATATTACAAACAAGTCGAACAGAGTGTCTTGTCTCATTTTGATTGAATCATGAAGTAGGTGTGGTTCACATACATTCGATCGTGATACAATACATAATATCTTAGGTGTGTAACCAGCTTTAACCATCATGCACACAGCATTGAATTAGAGATTTTTAATGCGGCATATCATTTACAATAAATATTTACAAGATACAAAACAAGGTCATCATACGAATATATACAATATTATGTACATTATTATTGTAATAGTAACTAGTTAGGTATTTTGAACTTCTGCGAAAAATATTAACTAAAAATGCATTGTTCGGTTTTATTTAATAAGTTCGACGAATGCAATGTGTTAGAATATATATAAGGTCCAATTAAACCCATGCCCATGATTATGAACAACTTTCACTATGGGACTAACTCTGAAATCGCGAAAAAAAAATCAGCAGCAACACCAAACTCGTGAAAATGTAGGGAGCAGCTGATTTTTTTTTCGCGATTTCAGATTTGGTCCCGTAGTAAAAGTTAGAAGTAGTAGTATTCATGGGTAGAACACCCGGTGAAAATTTGTTCACCTATTTTAATGGGACCTTACATAGCTGACGATGAAGAGATTCACCATGAAACACCAGCGCACGCGTGGTGCCGGTGCCGTAGCTGGCCTCTCAGTACGCCTGCACTGTTGCATGTGAAACAGTGTAACATACGTCTCTAGGATCAATTATTTTCCGTAATATCGAAATTAATCATATTCATATGAACTTAATGTAAACTTGATCACACCTATTTATGGAACCGAATTGGTTTTAACGTCATGGATAATTTTGTGTCCCAGGAATGCTTCTGAGTAGAACTTAACTATTAACATACTTGATATTCATTACAACTCACAAATTATAATAAGTACTTACTTAATTTATTTATTTTCCACATAGTTATTTGTAGGTACACATCTTGTTCAAGTACATTATGTTTAATTGTTCTTCTAATTCTGTTATCTTATCCGTCACAAATTTTGATAAAAAGTGATGAGATGATAAAATTGTTTAATGCAGGCAGATGGTGACTCTAAACTTTAGAGTCACCATCTGCATTAAATTTTAATAATTTTACCTTTAGAGTATATAAGTAAAATTATTAAAATTTAGGCAACATCCAATGTGGTGTGGATTGACAGTATGATAACATTTTGAAGGCACTTTGCAATTTACATAAGTGGACACTAAGAGTCAGTCGCAACAGGCGCATTTCCACTCGTCTCTAATTAACACTCATAAATCTGTTTGTACTACATTCAACTTATTTGTGCAACATAATTAAGAGTTTTCAAAAATGTTTCAGATTGTGGTTTCGTAGTCCTACAAGGAACGACATATTGGACAGATCTGTTTGTGCGACACTTTCTGTTCCAAGAGGAGCAGTCGATCGACTGCGACGACCTGCTGTTCTTCGTTAGGAAGCGCCACGTAAAGGGCTCCTCGCGCTACCTGCCCAAGTACGAGGTAAGTGTTCACCCAACGCAGCGTCAGCAGCATTCGGTTGCGCGGCGCCTGGCGGGCGCACACCTGGCAGTGTGACTCACTTGCACTACGTATCACATAAGCAATCACCGTGACATGTTTAGCATTCATATATTTATCCACTATCTACTGATTGTTATGATGGCATCAGTTATCAACATTTTGATTTACGATAACTTATCAGATTGTAAACAAGTGATTTATTATCAGCTACGCGTCATTTTACACTCTCATGTGAACTTTCACAAGCCCCCAAAGATCTGATGAACACAAATTTAATATTAGAACTATGTAGTAGGTACATTATATATTATACTTAAGTATTGAAGTGATGGTTGCTGTGTGAAACAGAAGCGGTTGCAAAACCAGGAGCATGTCTCTTATTGGATATATTTAGTATGATTGTGAACATGCAACAGTACCACTCTTGCGTTTAATCTGAACTTTGCTGACAATTTGATAAACTAAAGAACTTATCAACAGCTGGTGCCCTGATGTAAACATGCCACTCGCGACCTCTGATATACAGGTTTTTGTTTTCACTACTTTTATTTGTTCTTAAATTCTTGTGTAACAACAAATGTATGTATAAGTGTGATATTTAAACGATATTCAATGATAGTAAAGATAGTGTCTTTCTAGATCTCAAAATGGAAGCATATCACTAAATAGTGATTGAGTGAGTAATGTTATTCCAAGTGAATGTGGGTGCCGCTGGGAGTGGTAGTCGCTTCATTTCATTTGATTCCTAATTTAGCACCATTTTTGATGATTGTTACAAACTCTAGATGGTAATATTTTGGAATACAAAAATTATGCATTAACAACAGTTAAGTATGTACTTTATTTTAAACAATATAAAAATATTATTTCTTATAGTAGGCTGCTGGTACAACAAGTACATGTACTTATATAGTGTCGCGACACGCTCGCCGCGCGGCGTCACGTGCGGACATTCGTTCGTCTCCAACTATACATTAATCACAGTATATTTTTTTCTAATAAATACTTAGTAAGTTTTAACTTTGATTCGAGGTCGTTCCACCACTTATAAACTATACAATTTACAAAAACAAAAATTCTATCAACAGTTGACAGTACATAATTGATCGATTATTGTTCTTTGTCAAATCAAATCAAATATTACAATTACATTCAACAATCAAAGCATACGAAGTTGTCACTTTCTACAGAACAGTTTGCGATACTTGTGAGGAAACACATAATATTATGCTCACTTGGCGAATTATCACATTTCACACGCGGCGCTCGGCCAAGTTCACTTGGTTCGCACGATCGTTCAGCACAGCCGAACAATATAGAGTAGGTGCGCGGCGCGCGGCACGCCGCGTGCTGGCGCCGCCGCTCACACTGACCGCTCTGGCCTGCTGCGCCTGTTCGCAGACCGACGTCGAGGTGTTCCGCAAGGATTCCAAGAAGTTGCCCATCGGAGACCCAGAGATCGACTGGGAGGAGACGGTCTACCTTAATCTGATCGTGCATCAGTTCGACTACACGCTAACGCTGGCCATCTGCACGCGGACCAGCCCCAAGGAGCTGCAGGTCCTCAAGCGGCACTCGCAAAAGGTGAGCGTCATACGCGTTCCGGCGGCGGCAGCGTCCCGCGCGCGCGTCACTAGCTGAGCCGGCTGAACAGCTTGGTGCGCGGCCACGGCAGCGGCCAGTCGTAGCGCCGCGGCACCGGCCCGCGCACGTTGCGCTCCAGGTACGAGAACAGCCAGTACCACCACTCGCGCTGCACCATGTAGTGGTTGTAGCCGCTGCCGCTGCGGTGCGGCGTCACCAGCAGCGAGTGGAACGTCCAGAACAGCCTGGTGGTCACGTAGTAGGCGATCACCACGTCCACCGTGTAGTGGCCGTGCGCCAGCAGCACGAACGACACGCCGAGCAGCGCCGAGCCCCACATGGCCCAGTGCATCGGCCACAGCTTCTTGGGCGAGTACTCCGCCACGATGAGGTAACTTAACACGAGCACCATGGTGTGTCCCGAGTAGATGTAGTCGCCGCAGTACGTGTGCTTGCCGTTGATCGACAACCCGAAGCCGGATATTAAGTAGAACATTCGCTTGATGACTAGCAGCGGCGTAGTGTTGTTACTCTTGGGGCTGCAGTAGTATGTGGTGCTGGACACCGGCAGCACAGTCACGAACATGGTGACCGACCGGTACAGGTACAGCAGGCCGATGATGAAGAACAGGCGCCGGGCGACGATGAACCGGTGCTTGTGGAACACCACCACCAGCATGGCCACCGTCGTCGATACCATGATGAGGTACTCGGACACGGCCAGGCCCCAGTCTCTCGCGGCGACGTTGTCTAGTATTATGTCGTTGAGCGGCGCCGTTGTGTTTCTGTCGGGCAGTCGTTCGTGTACTAATGACAGCGACATCATGTTCACACAGACGCATAGGAATAGGAAGAAGAATGACATAATAGTTTTCCATATCTCTTTGGGGAACCTCTCCTCGCGGACGGCGCCGGGCGGGATCTCCACGATGAAGTCGCCGGCGTGCGTGCGCTGCGGCGAGTGCTCCAGGTCGGGGTCGGACTCGTCCGTGGTGGGCTGCGGCGCGTCCGCCTTCACGGCGCGCGCCAGCAGCGGCTGGCGCTGCATGAGCTCGGCCTGGCTGGGCATGTCCCCGGTGTGGCGCCGGTCGCTCTGTTGTCGCGCCGCGTTGTTGTTCAGGTCATTCCGCTTGAGGCGCGCTTCGAAGTTGATGCCTTTGATCTCGTCGTGCGCGGTGTGCGCCGCTATGTCCACATCGCAGAGCGGCGGCGTGGCGGGCGGGCAGGCGGCGGGCGGCGGCGAGGGCGCACGCGGCACCAGCGCTAGCTGCTTGTGCGGCAGCTCATTGGCGAGGTACACGCGCACCGACTCGACCAGCGGCTCCGCGAAGTTGATTTGCTTTGGCGGCGAGGGCTCCTTGTCTGGGGAGCGCGATGAGATCGTCATCCAATCACCATTCGGCTGGATCGAACCTGGAATATACAGAAAAAGCGTGTTAGTTACTATTCTTTTTTGAATACTAACGTTTTCTCTTCCGGGATCACTAGGTCAAGAAAAGAGAATAATTATTGTTCAATAGAAGAATTCATTAAAACGGAATGGCAATCCCTACTCAATGTTTACTTTACAAGGTTCCGTTCATACACTTATTATAAGTCATCTAACCATAATTGGTTTAAATTAAATTATTGTTAAACATCAACGATTATCTGCATTGTTATTATCTTAATAACTCTGGGTTTGGTGTCATGTTTGCAGTGTCGATGCTAACCAACTGTTATCTAGATCTGGGATAAATGTAGTGTCCGACCGAAGGTGCAATTCTGGCCGAAGCCGAAGCCGAAGCCGATTAATCGGTATTCACCAAAACCTTCGGCCGAAGCCGAAGCCGAAGCCGAAGGTGTCATTGACCTTGAGAAATACGATAGTTACTTTGATCTCAGAATATACTAGATACATATTGTGAGAGCTTTAGAGATTTAGCCCAATAACGAGCCGAGTGACCAACATATACAAGTAGGTAATAAAATATTGTCTAAAATTAAAGTTTCAAATATACCATGTTAATTAAATATTTATTTACTTAAAGTAATTTTAACAAAAATAAACCTTCGGCTTCGGCCAAACCTTCGGCAAATTTTTGGCCGAAGCCGAAGATTTGGCCGAAGGTGCTTTTTTGGCCGAAGGTGGCCGAAGCCGAAGCCGAAGCCGAAGCTTCGGTCGGACACTAGATAAATGAGATACAAGTCGTCGCTTTGCATCGTTGTTGTGTAAATAATGGTTGTTTCTAGAAGATACGTCGTAAACAAAATAACTCCGGCGGCGGAGCACGGTTCAAAGACCGAGGGTTATGATTGCGCCACACGGAGGCCGGGGGCGCGGTGAGCGGCGCGGCGAGCCGGCACCGGCGCCCCTCCTCTGTCAGATGATAATAATTAGCCGCCGCTGTTTGTCGTGCTCGGCGCGGCCGCGGCGGAGCCCCGACCCTTCCGCCCCTTAGCTCGCGATCGTTGCGCGGCCCACCAGATTACAATTGACTATTAACGAGACAACTATACCTACGTATATATCGCCCCCGACGACGACAGATTTCTCTTTGACCACTTGTCCCGCGAGTTGTTTTCGGTAGGTACGCGTTAGAAAGCTCGTTAATAGGGACCGTCTCCCGCTTTACGCTCTATTCCGACTTACCCGATCAATGTGCGAGCCGTCATTCAGCTGGAACGCGGGGACTCATCGATTGGACGTCCCGGTCCTGATGTGCGCCAGAAGAAAGCCGGAAAGCCAGCCTCGCATCCAGTAAAATCACAGGCACGTAAACGAGGTCGAAATGGAAAACGATATGCATACACACTTCACTGCACGGCTAACGGAATTTCACTCACAATAGAGCATTTGAGCTTCTTTATACGAACTTGCATTCACATAGATGTTCACTACACTGTGCGAAGCCCTTAGACGCGATAACAAAAATAATATTTTATTACATGACGGGTTTCGCCGCTACGAACGTGCGTGCACAGTGGCGACGGCGACCGCGTACTAGAAAAGAAATAATGTAGGCACTGGTTGGCTTCGGTCCGCCGGCGCTCGGGCGTCGTCGGGCAGGTTCGCGCGCGATCGGCTCAATGGAAGCAAATACGTGCGGCGGGTGACGTCACAGCGAGACGTCCCAGTCCCCCACTCCGCGCGGGTGCGAGTGCACCGGGCCGCGAGCACGCCGAGCGAGCGAGGAGCCGAGGAGCAAACAACTAAACAAGCCGGCCCACGGGGGTTGCCAGGCCATAAAATGCAAAGGCCGGACTGCGCACTATATAAGGCCGGACATTTTGCCCTAAAAGCCGGACATGTTTTTTTTATTGCCAAATATAATGTTTTTACAGCTGGGCTGTTAAAAAAAGAATTTATACGTGATGTAAAGTGAGAATGAGATCGAAGATGGAGTGTGTGTGCCAGATATATGCATATTCGATATTTATTTAAAGATGGACATGAAAAAAAAATTTGTCTTTGGTTTTTTATTTACTTTCGTTTTTTTTGCCACCGACTTCCGAAATTAAAGTTATTTTTCACTTTGTAGTGTTTTTTTGGAAGTCGGTTGTTTTTTTTTTGTAAATTTTTTTTATTTTTCACTTTTTAGTGGACTGCCTACCCCACACAAATCTGAACACCACTCTGCAAAATAAATTAGAGATCATCCACATAGACTAAATGGGAAAAATACGTATTAAATTATTGAAGCTAACTCAAAAGCCACTCATCAGAACTTGAAGATATTTTTATGCGACCATCTCAGGAGTATACCATTTCAAATAAAAACTTTGCAAAAAGCAAATACGTCGAGCTAAGTCGTGTCAGAAGTTTGGTAGGCGTAGTTTTAGTTGACAACTCAAGTACCTAGCGCAATTTGAATCATTTATAGCCAGAGTGCACATCATGACGATTCCAATAAGCCCAAACACGGCAAGGATACATTGTTTTATTACTGAGTTCCGATGCCTACCTTCCGGCTTCTTCATCAGATCGCTTCGATGGTACCATTTTCATCAGAACCATTTATTTAAAGCTTCGTCATAGTCGCTTAACTATTAGTCGAGATGTCTTATCGCCACCCGTGAAATACTTATCATCGTTGAGGAGTTCCCGTGGCTTTCGCCACTCTGACAAAAAGCCTGACAAAAGCCGGACAGGCCGAACACGTACATATTTGGCCGGACGCGACCGCAAAAAGCCTAACATGTCCGGCTAAAGCCGGACACCTGGCAAGCCTACCCACGGCACGCGGCGCGGTGGCGGGCGGGCGCGGGCGGCACCCATGACCCACCGCGCCGAGTAGCTCAGTGCATTTATTGACCATACGTTTTTTTTTAAAAAATCATTGTAACTATTCAATGATTTTTTTAAACCTGATTTTTACAGTATATGGTAGGTTCCAACCCGGTTTACGGAGTTCGGCCGAAAAGCTTCGAAAGAAGTGAGAAAAGATCTCGCAACTCGTGTTTCTATAGAACAGTGACCTTTTTGGCACAGTTTCAATACCTACTTGGAATTACTCGGATCATATTTTAGTACTTATATGTACCTACAACAATAAACTGTACATCATCAAACCTGATGTAAATAAAGCGATTTTGTACTGTTGGTGAAATTCTAGTTCTTAGGTTCTTATGACATACATACTTATCACTGAACCCAATAATCCCCATGGCATTCTCTATCGCCGCACATACGGCAAAATTAGGTTTAGACGACGATTTAGGTTGACAAAAAATTTATTTTTTAAGTAGGGATTTAACATAATATGATACTTAATGACAATTTAAGTGAGAATTTAGCATTAGGCACTGACTTCCTCAGGGAAGGAAATAATTGTTTGATTCACAGTAATGAAATAAATCATAAAAACAAAAAAAAATGTACTATTAGATAGGTACACCTCTGCCCAACCCTTCGAGGAAACAAGGCGTGATGTTATGTTTAAGAATAGCTTTTTGCGAATACAAACTTAAATATGCAGTTGGAGAATTGTCCGTGACGTATATCAATGTACGGGAGATAGCGGGACTAACCGTGTTTTTCAATGTTAAGTTTGTCATTGGGATAAATTCTTTTCAACTACGGAACTCTTCATTGTGCGTGGTCCGACACGCACTTGGCCGGTTTTTCTTTTGTTGCATCGCGTCGGTGCAAAGTTATCTGCCGTTCGTGAAATTTTGTTCCCCTATTTTTAAATAGGTATCGGCTATCACACCGCACCGCTATATCTTCTAGTATTGTCCATAATGGGTACTACAGCAATACCTCAAAAACACGTTGTCAAAGGAAACTGAGGAGGAGGACTGTGGTTTCATTTCGACGACGCTTTTCTGCTAAGCTCATTTTAAGCCAGTAAGTGAGACTACCGCTATCAACATAATTCTATGAGAGTACCTATTCCGGTTAATCTATTCTGTCAGTCTCGTGGGATGACCTTGTCTAGTCGAATTCCTGAGGAAGAAGTATAAGAATACTAGTACTTATGTATCATAATTTTATTTGAAGTCCATTAAGTGACGAATTAAGCTGCTATAATGACGTAAGAGCTATTGACGTTAATTCGAAGAAGAATAATAACCTCGATTACCTGCCTATACGTAGCTAGCCGTGTAGTGTTTCAAAGTGCAAGTAGGTAGGTAATACAGCCCATTGTAAATCTTTGTGTACCGGTACCTACGTATTTGTATGCAGAAACGTGTAATATACGTTTGTGGTCGGATTTGGGTCAAGGTGTTCAACTGGCGGGCGATACCTGGACACCGGCCGGCGAGGCACTGATCCGGCCGGCACCGGGTGCTGTGATCCTTTGCTAACGGTTCACAAGCCATATGGTGGGATGGGACGTACACAATGTTTGAAACATAATGTCAGTGACGTGAAGCGATGCTGCAAGATCTCGCAGATTACAATTTATTCAACTCGGAGACGATAGTTTGAACTGTTTGCTACATGCCGGAGATTTTGAATGGTCCTTGCAGGTAATAGCTGCGACGCGGCGACGTTTCATCTCACTATTGTTCTTTTGATGACAATATCTATTGTATTATGAAGTCGCTGACTTAAGCCCGGTTTCCACCGCGAGCGGAGCGCATTACCTGACAAGAGTAAACTGCATAATAATGAACTATTTGTTGGTGGAAAACAAGTTGCTGCCACACTCACGTTACCCAAACGAAGAATGGGTCATAGTCTGAAACTAACATTTTTGGTTACTACAATTTCCCTAACATAAACCCAACTGCATAACCCTCGGTGTCCATAGCTCTGCGTCACCCACATCGCCCACATGTTGTCGGCTCAATATTTTGTCTTGAGCTAACGCTAGATGAGATGTGCATTCACTCTCCAGATATGCCTCGGTTTGCACGAGGAAACCTAAGTCAGATTATGTTGAAAGTTTCGTTCGTTATTGTACCGACAGCTGTGCTACAGGTACGTCATGTTCGTAAGTATGTGTGCTGGTGCTATCGATAGCAGTCTTGAGGTTTTTTTTTGGTTTTTCAGCTTTGATTACTAGGGATCCTATATTTCTAGACAACTATAACGTAGATTTCTTTCACAGTGATCATTTTGCCAGCTATAGGTATGTACCGTTACAGAAAAGGATCTACAGCATAATTAGTATAAATAACAGTAATTTAGTCACGGTAAATGTATAAATTACTGTAATTAGCTCTGACAATAGTTATTCTATAAATAACATTAGCATTTTCAGGGACTTGTACTGTTGCAGCCAATAGAGATATCAAAATGTGGTTAGTAGTTATTGCAGTTTGGTCATGATGAATACATCAACGTATAGAATAAGCTAATATAAATGTACAGTACGACATGACCGAGTACATCCGCACCTGAAGCCGCACTGCCTATTTACGCCGCAGCAAATGGCATTGTTTCCAATAACAACAAGATTTATTAGAGTTTTATCTCAATACTTTTGGACTTATGTTTACCCTTGCCTTAGATTATAACATGTGAATGACTGAACAAAGGCTATTGATTACCTTACACTAAAACGCAAATCAATTTACAGTCTTGTCAAAAACATAAATTCTCTATTTGATATGAATAGCTGTAGGAGTGGAGTTATAATGTGGTATGTGGCAGGTGTACGCGTCGCCCAGCCGCCGCAAGATGGACACGAAGGGCGAGGGCGAGGAGATGACATACCCCCACATCTGCTTCATGGTTGACAACTTTGATGAGGTCAGTAGACACTGCGTGCTCATTACAATCCCAATGTCCCATTAAGAATATGCAGGCTGTCTCAAACGCAATGGTCCAAAGGCAAATGAGGTAAAGCGGAGGTGGCCACCTATCATTAAAAAAATTAAATATTAGGTTAGGTTAGTTCACTATTTAATTATTTTCGAGACTTCTATTTTTCGACCCTGTGAACAAAATTTTCGACGTAGTGAGTTCAAATCTAGCTGGAAGATGCCGCCATAGTGTAGTACAAGATTATGTTGCTATTGACGTTCAGTGTGGATCTGCAACGCTTCAGATTTTATTTTTACCTACTTGTCTTTTCTACCTTTTTATTAAACTTCAGCGAAACTTTCTAAGCCCAGATTTCAACAAAAATGTACTAAGTATCTAATATCCCAACTTTTAAATTTTTCACCTCCGCTTTACCCCATTTGCCTTTGCACCACTACGTTTGAGACGCCCTTTAAAGCTATTCTAGCGACCAACGAGATAAATATCGGAGTAAAATGACAAGCTCGATGTTCAGATGCTCTAACAAACAACTTTCAATTAATTGTGTATATTGTTCTCAATTGGGTCACACTCATAATTTAACTCGATGAGAATCTGAAGTGTTCGAGTCGCGTCCGCCTGTCGAGGCGAGATCGAGCGGCTTACTGTGAGCGCAACGAGTCCAGTAGCACTCATGATGGCGACGTGCTTGCCCTATGTTGTACACATTGTCGTGCGGTGAGCCATAGCCCATAACACTACTGATTGATGAACGGCTTGTCTTTAGGGACAACGCTCGTGCACAGATGTTATAAATGACCACAGCTATTGAAATAACAATAACATGAGTATCGCTACTAGAAACGGTCACTGTGTAAATATTTATACTGTTCTATTTCATTTGTACGAATTACGAAAGAAAAGAAAGAAAGAAGAAGAAAAAGAAGAGAATAATTTCATTAGATTATGTATGTTTAATTTCTGTTTGTCCCAGAAATTAATAGGGATTGTCTGCCCGATCGCTACGACTTTCACGATACGAGTGCTAGATTCGTAATGTATTTAAATAATATCAACTAAGTAAGGTACCCACCTATCGTAAACAAATGAAATACGTAATGATTTGTCCTCACTATGCATGCAACATGCTTAGAAGCTTAGAAAGACATCATACCGTTGTTTTACGTATATCTAGTGCTGGAGAAAAGTCGTAAGTATAGGTACTTAGTTGGGTTTTAAAAGTTTTAATTAATAAATATCAAGTAATAAATCCTGCGATTCAAAGTACGATCATATTGGCGACTGCCAGTACACTGGTAGTAGTGTAGTGTAGTACCTAGCTACCTATATACGTATTTCTCATAATGAAACCGAAAATACACGAGCGATTCATATTCGGCGAATAAGCAATGTTGTTTATGTAAGGTGTGCATGTGCCCCAAGGCTAGTGGCGGCGCTTGTTGCTGTTCAGAATTCAGCAACAACATCCGAACATGGCGGCGGCGTTAATTAACTTCTAAACGTTACCGAGAAACAATTTGCACGTAAAAACAGAGGACAAATGGGCTGTTACTACAGCAATTATGAAAATAATTATACAGTCTCCTTGTAAACATGTACACTTCATTTGTCTGGTCCATACAGCACATATTATTTCTGAGCTAAATCGCGGTAAAATATCCAATACATTAGATAAAATTCCAAAATCTCTAAATTAAACTTATCATCCTCCTTATCCAAATGTATCGTTGCAGTACTATACGTCTTTATTTCCCATATATCTATGTTATGTTACTTCCTTCCGGGCCAATAAGTATGATGTTTCCCACAATCCATACATCCTTTCTTTGGTCTGCCGGTTTTCAAGATGCCGGCATTCATATCTTTAACTTTTCTTGTCACTTGCATGCTCCTCATTTCTTCACGTGACCTTTATCCAGACTTTGTCAATATAAGTTTACTGTACAAGTGTAATATCTTCGACGGCTGTATTTACATTTACTGCTTAGTAGTAGATAAGGGCCTGTTTTATATAAAATCCCAATAGGGCTCTGTGTGTAAACGATTATGATGATGTCTTTCTAAGCAGCCCTCCAATTCTCGAGCGCTGCTTTATTTGCTCTCAGTGACATAATATATGGTACTTTGTGTAGACTGTAGTGTGTTGTGCTTGTGTGCTCATGTAGTCGACGTTTGATTGTCGCGTCTCGTTTGTGCCTCAATTCTGTCTGTCGATATAATTAGACTTGGCGCTGCATTCGTTCAGCGACTCGGTAAATGGCCGTCCTTTGTCTCTGGCTCTCCGTCGTCTGTCTTCATCATATCGCTGTCATCAACGGTGTCTTAACAAGACGGTATTTAAGACAACACGAGTCTAATGCGTAGTACAAACCTGTTGGAATGTTGGTGTTGTTTTATTTTGTCACCTCAAAGCTATGACTGTAAACTGTGAATGTCAAAACGTTTACGTTTTCTTACTATAATACAAAAATAGAACTCTTGCTTGTTAAACTGCGATTTGTATGCACTAAACCTGTTTCAATAAGTTCTGTATTGAAATGTTGGAGCTGCCATGTCCATCAGTCAAGTTCATTGAGATTTGCGTGTTACCCACAATTAGGGATCACATCCGCCTGCCTGGTGATTATTCTTGAGTTTAGATGTCCATTGATTTCTTTCTTTTGCCTAATTGAATCGTTATCGGAGCTTGTTTCTTGTTTTATTTACAAAATGGCCTCCGAATTGGAATGTTAAGTACCTATGTGTTCTTGATCCGACGCGGCTAGCTGTTGCAATGCGATGATGTTGTCCGCCTCCAATGTCTCCAGCGCCGGTTCCATGACGTTAACAGTGACGTGAATGGGTACTATAAGACTCGAATACCTGTTTTGCACTGCGTAGTATCGATATCAACTCTTGTCTCAGCAAAGTTTCAACATATCAAGACAAGATCAGCAAGAGACTCATTTCGTCAAACATTTCTAAATGAAATCGATTAGGTAATCGATTAATTTGCTGATTTGTTTCATGATAATCAAAATGCCATTTTAGAGATGATAATAAACGGCTTGAATATCGACGGTTAATATGAATGCAATGAGCATATGTCGATATTCAAGCCAATAAAATAAACATTACTACAGCTATAATTAAGTATTATGAAACAACGATAAACTGTAGGTACCTAATTGAAATGTTTCATAAAACAATTTTAATTGTTAGTGTACATTATTAATTTCGTAACATGTGTGTTTATTTGCGTAATGCTTCGGATACGGAAAAGCTAATGCAATTAGTAAGGCTAAGGAAAATAGGTACCGGTACAAGTGCTGCAAGGAGAGCATGCGGTGACATGAACATTAAATTGTGTAAATGGAAGCCGGCTTTAATCCAGATTGTTCACGAAATAGCCGATTCCGTAGTTGACCGATATGTGCTCTATCTGACTGAGAACGGAGAAGTCGCGCGGGAGCGCGGGCACCGCGGGCCGTGCGGTGGGCGCTCGGCGCCCGGTCGCATCACGATCACGACCTTGCGCACGGGCACTCGCTCGGTTTGTTTGTTGTTGTCGCCTGTTGTTGACCGATATGCAGTGTGGCTATAGTGCCAACTCCGATATCTTATGTTTTGACACTTTACACATATTAAAAGATAAAAATAAATAGGTACCTATCATACGACTCATTGAATTAATCGCACTTAATAATTGTTATCGTACTGTTTAGCTTGTTGCTTAATTGGATTTGATACTAGATAGCTTGATACCACCAGCCATTGTGTATCAGCAATAAAAATCTATTGTATTTTACGATAGTGTCTTTCTCTTGATTTTTCTGTTTGTTTACCCAGTTTTTCTGTTTCCTCGCTATATCTCCACTAATGATACGAGTAGTAATATTTCGCGGCGAATTCACTCAGTAGCTCAGTAGGCACTACATCGTGTTAGTTCAAATAACGGAATGTTGTACCTACTTAGTTTATTTCTGGAAATAGGCAATGAGTAGGCGCTGGAAATATCTGTTCGTGGCTTCTCACCGTGACACAGTTTGCGATCCAAGTTCCTGTTTTGCCGTCTGCACTTTTATAATTTTATGCTAACGCGACTTAATCATAATAAAAAGGTACAACCTGCTGAATTGAATATTAGTTTTTTAATTATTTATTTATTATTTATTGAATTGAATTTATTTCAAGCACAATAATGTACGCACGGCTACAGATCAAGCTATAACAGTATAAGCTGATCTCGCATTGCATAGAATTTGCTTACAATAAGAGGTCAGTGTAAAATAGAAATGTATAGCTTGATGTGTAGCCGTGTGTACAGAGTAGGCATTTTCTGAAGAACGTCAATGTCTGAGGAGTAGGTACCCAGCGGACGCAGCGTGTCCGAGTAGATAATTATGTAGGTAACTAGGTACGCACATTGTTTTTTTTTTGCTTTTTGTTACAGGAAGTTCAATTATATTGGTTTTTCCGTTAATCTAATTTTCATCGTTTTTAATTAGGTAAGTCTTAAAGACCTCATTTTAAGGGTTTAACTGAAATATATAGGATATTTCAGTTAAACCCTTAAAATGAGGTCTTTATTGTGATTAATTTGAGAAGTCTACGGCCAAAACCTGCGGTATCCCGCAAATACCTGAATCCCGCGGGATCCTGTCCCTTACACACCGGGATTGAAATTATATTGCGGATCGCATTTCCTATACATACCTAACTATGTAGCTGCTGCCCGCGACTTCGTCCGCGTGAAATTTCTTGTCCCTCCGACCCACCGCGTCGCATCATATCGCCTGCCTGCGCTACTACTTCGTTTTCGCTTAGCGTTCTTTTTCTTTTTGCCCGGCTCCTAAGGGTCCCAGCGTGATGGCCTATGGCCTTCCTCAAGAATTGGGCTATAAATGCAAAAATATTTATGGAGTGAAAACTTCTTTAGGCGCGTTGAGCGATTTTTGCTATGTGGACATGTTACGGGTTCTCGTCACCGCGTCACCTCGACACCGTGACATGCTGTGTATAATTTTTGCTATGTGGACATGTTACGGGTTCTCGTCACCGCGTCACCTCGACACCGTGACATGCTGTGTATAATTTTTGCTATGTGGACATGTTACGGGTTCTCGTCACCGCGTCACCTCGACACCGTGACATGCTGTGTATAATTTTTGCTATGTGGACATGTTACGGGTTCTCGTCACCGCGTCACCTCGACACCGTGACATGCTGTGTATAATTTTTGCTATGTGGACATGTTACGGGTTCTCGTCACCGCGTCCCCTCGACACCGTGACATGCTGTGTATAATTTTTGCTATGTGGACATGTTACGGGTTCTCGTCACCGCGTCACCTCGACACCGTGACATGATGTGTATAATTTTTGCTATGTGGACATGTTACGGGTTCTCGTCACCGCGTCACCTCGACACCGTGACATGCTGTGTATAATTTTTGCTATGTGGACATGTTACGGGTTCTCGTCACCGCGTCACCTCGACACCGTGACATGCTGTGTATAATTTTTGCTATGTGGACATGTTACGGGTTCTCGTCACCGCGTCACCTCGACACCGTGACATGCTGTGTATAATTTTTGCTATGTGGACATGTTACGGGTTCTCGTCACCGCGTCACCTCGACACCGTGACATGCTGTGTATAATTTTTGCTATGTGGACATGTTACGGGTTCTCGTCACCGCGTCACCTCGACACCGTGACATGCTGTGTATAATTTTTGCTATGTGGACATGTTACGGGTTCTCGTCACCGCGTCACCTCGACACCGTGACATGCTGTGTATAATTTTTGCTATGTGGACATGTTACGGGTTCTCGTCACCGCGTCACCTCGACACCGTGACATGCTGTGTATAATTTTTGCTATGTGGACATGTTACGGGTTCTCGTCACCGCGTCACCTCGACACCGTGACATGCTGTGTATAATTTTTGCTATGTGGACATGTTACGGGTTCTCGTCACCTCGACACCGTGACATGCTGTGTATAATTTTACGTTCTGTCGGCAGTTCCCATGACCGCCATTTTTTTTTAAATTTGACTGGTAGGTTCCAGAAATCAGGGCGTACAAACAAAAAATAATAATAATAATAATTCTTCAGCTTTATTATTAGTTTAGTATACTATAGATAATGTATATGCCTGCCGACGCCATGAGTGCTGTGATAAGGAACACTATTGTTGCTTACTACCTGCGGCTCTCCTCAATGAACGACAGTAAATTACTTTAATGAATGGCCAGCTTTGAGTGGTTCCTCGTTCCATACACTTTATGTCAACCATAAAGAGGCCATTGTTGCGAAAGTCGAATACGCGACGCGGACGGTTCGGGTTTATTGAACGGATAAATTGCACTTACGAGTATGCATAAAACTTTTGATGATGAGCAATACATTCAATGAATCTCTATAGCAGCTATTGAATTGATTATTTCGTTAGGCAGCTGAACTACTGTTGATTCTTATGCAGCGCGGCCACACTATACGGGCATCGCCGTTGATTATAGTGATGATTGAAGGGCGATAACCGTAGGTGTAGCCACCACTTACGGCGATAATTTGACCGAATCTTGACCGAATTTAACTATCGCGATGTTTAAAGTGTTTATGGGCATTGACGTTGACGTATAGTGTGGCCCCGGCATTAGAATCAGTCTTCAAAGTAAATCAGTTTTGTCATTGTCCAGAGCCCTGCGGGTTTCCGTCCCCATGGTTTTGATTCAATGGCAAATAGTTCCTAAATTGGTTTCGCTTTCTTAAACCCTTGCTGAAAAAGACACATTAGAATCATTGGAAGACGTTTTGCGAAAGCCATTAAAAGCTGTAGCGCGGGTCGCGTCCCTGAACTGCGATATATTTACAGACGCGTCTATGTTGTCCATTGTAAGGCACGCCGACAATTTTATAACTTTGTTACGAGATGCATGTTGTATGGGCAATAAATGTCTCTCGCGCGGGTCTGGTGGCGCGTGGCGGCCATGTCGTGCTCTATGCGCTGGAACACGTTGGTTTATTGCTTACCGATATCATTATCAAACTTAGTTTGAAATTGTTGCCCTTGTTATTTTATGACCAATTATGTAATTTGTTGAATAACATATTTTTTATAAGCTATTTCCTTGATGGCACGATAATGTGATACATTTAGATACACCTTCGTGGTAGACGTGTTAGTAGATTTGCACAACGTATTAATTAATTTGAATACTATTTCCAGTTTTAGCATCGCAGCTAATCAAACAGTCTGTAGTTAATAGGTCAGCGTGCATGGAGCATGTAGGTCCGTGTCTAGGCTCTTATATAAACTGGCGCGCCACACCGCCACACTGCCCTACTTCGAGCCACACGAGGGCTATACAATAAAAGGCTAACCTAAAGTTCTCGTCTGTTTCCTACAAACCAAATGTGTCACTTGTTGGCTTCCAGCATGTGTGACACTGACATCACAGTGTGACACATTCTGCAGTAAAATGAGTCACAAAAGAAATGTTGTGTTGTTGTTTTGCCAAAGATAAGCATCATCTTTCAGGACCAAAAATATGGCGTAACAATTTTTATAGAAAATGAACAGGGGAACATAGTATCAGATATAGTTGGTGCATTTTAAAGGGACTTCAACATTACCGGTACATTGTCTTCTTCTATGCAAAGAATCGCGCACCGAGGGTTCCGTTCCAATTTCTGAAAAAGTGTGCTATTTAGAGACATCGTTTAATTTTTCCTGTAATCTTTACATAAACTTCTATCACATAGAATAATTTCAGATTTTTCTCTTTGCAAACTCGGAGAAAAGGGGGGGGGGGGGGTATTTTTTTTTACATTTTTCATCAAAAGTCGAAAACTATGCGGCCTAAAAAAAAATTGTTAGAGAATGTACAAACAGCGCTCTTTCCTATGATAGCTTTGACATGGCCTAGTAGCGCCACTTTGAATTTTTAAGACCCCCTTACAGTACCTGTTGCAAAAAAATAAATAAAAAATTTAATAGTTGTGTAAACGTCATCTAAAACTGTTCCAAATTTCAAGTTGATAGCATTAGTAGTTCTTGAGATATCCAGCTGTGACAGACAGACAGAGAGACAAGACAGACTGAGTCGCACCCTATGGGTTCCTTTTTAAGATTTTGGTACGGAATTACCCTAATGAACGAAAAGAGAAAATAATTTCCTATCTTAGTATAGGAGAGTGTTGCTAGCGATGTAGTATATCTGCTTCCAGCCGGCAGTGAAGGTGTGTTGGCTGGAGCCGGCTATCGCGCCGTATCAGCGCACTCGCTCCACTTGCTGGCCTGGCTCACGGGCGCACTCGCCTGCCGCTTGGAAAGCCTCCAGGTGGCCCCGATACATTGTGTCCTATCAGCTGTTGGCTACAGCGCTTACGTATCTCGTTTACTTGTCTACATATTTAATGTAGTGTATACTGAGAGCAGTTACTTTTTATCTGAGTAAAAAGTTACTCTCAATAACACACTATTTGGCATGAGCCGACACTTTTTAATGATAACAGAATTTAGATTCTGCTACATTATGTGACTGGAAAATGTTAGCATAGGTACTTTATTAAATGAAAAACGGCGAAGGAAAACGTCTTGAGAACCAAAAATTCAAAGACATGTGACATCTACCAACCCGCGCTGGATCCGTGCGGTAGATCACGGCACACTCCCTCTCGCAGAGAGGAGGCCGGTGTCCCAGCAGTGGGGACATTATTACAGGCTGATTATGTTATACAATCGTGTGACTGAACTAAATCCGACATTATGCCGATGAAGTAATCGTGATGGCAGTTTTCCCGAGTGGAGTTAGAAACAATAACACTGATTCATGTAGGTATACGTATTCACAGAAGAGCCGTCACGTTACCGATGCGTACACAGATCACAAATATTATCATCCGCAAGTCGACTGTTTACTGCGGCGGTGAATCATACAGTGAGAAGTGACGTCATCGCGAAAACTTGGACGACATCCCCACGATATTAGCGGTTCTATGCATCATACATTATACAGGCCATGTATCTACCTACATTGAAAATACCATACAGCATGAGCACGTCTCTGCTGCATCAAGAGCCGTAGCACGGAAGAAGCCTCGTGTTCTACGTTATTGACATCACAAACATTCGATGGACTATCAATATTTTACTGACGAAAACGTTGGGCACTTCTGGGGTGACATATTATTTTGGTACATATATAGTGAAAACACCGTGCAATGAATAGGCGTTTTCGGGGTGTATTGTATTGACCTGGCGTGGATCTGTGTGCAATAGCTACAAGCGCGGGGCTCCGGACTAGAGCTAGCCAGCCGACCGGTAATGAAGTCCGGTGCACCGCGGGGCCGCTATCGATGAACATTTATTTGTCTTGTTGTGGAACTGTACAAGACTCCATGAGACCGTAGTATTATATTATCTGTGATGAGACTAACGTCACCTCTAATGGGTCTTAGCACGAGACAGCTAATTTTTCAGACCTTGTGGACCTCGTCTGTTGTATTAGCGCCGCGCCTAGCATATTAATGAAGCACTTTGTAATTACTTCATTGTTGTTTGTTTCACCGAGTGCGTTTGGACTCAAGCTGCGTTATGATTGTGATTAATAGTGCAAAGATTGCGATAAAACAAAATGCAACAGCAGTCACTTCCTTTGTTGTTCGTATCTTTCCGGTTTTGCTTGTGTTAGCAAATAGAATAATCAGGCCATCGATGTAACGACACAACATGTATTGTTATCGATATAGCCGTTAATGGCGATAGAATCGTTTCATGTATAATACGGTAGTGGGTTACCTCGTAAACGTGTTATTATGTTAGAGTGAGGAGATTGCCATCGCGAAGGAGACGGTCGCATAAGACACGCAGTCACGGTCTTATTAGGAGAAGTGCACAACCTTATCAAAATTAAATCTTAACGAACAACTTCATGGGTGTAAGTACCAGAAAGGTGTGGTCTTTAAAGAAGTGGTACAGACCATCAAACTGGACAACTTTCTCCATGGGACCAACATCGTAATCGCGAAAACATAATGAGCCGTCCCATACATTTGGGTCGAGTAGGTATTGAAATTTTGTGTTGTTTGTTTTTGAGATAAATTCATCCCAACTGTGCGTGTGTGTCAACTCATTGTGCGTGGTCCGACATGCAGTTGGCCGGTTTTTTAAACTAGTCCACCACTTGTTTAACTTAGTCCACTACGAACTAGTCCACCACTTGTTTAACTTAGTCCACTACGAACTAGTCCACCACTTGTTTAACTTAGTCCACTACGAACCGGGTATCCCTTCGTACTGTATCATAAAAAAATTCCAAATGTAGCATACTTAGAGGCAGGACAAGAGTGAGCGTAGGCGCAGTCCTGGAATGGCGGGCAGATAGACCGGCGCTCGGTGACTTGCATACTTAGCTAAAAGCCTTCACTGCATGTGAGTATAACTTAGTGGCTACAGAATAGATTAGGCACAAATAACGCTTGATCAAACTGCACGTTAGTAATAATATCTAAGTACTGAGACATTGTCAAATGCCCTCTCTTTGGGTCCACTCAATCAGCGTGGTTCTTTCCTCAGAAGGCCATTTCAGACACCAATACTCTTTTTTAAAGTCCTGCCTGGACTTTAAAAAAGACTGACCTCTTGTGTTTCGGCCTTTCTTGTCGGAGTAGTCAGATAGTATAGTACCTAACCTATAGTATTTAGATTAGGATCGTGTAAGTATTTGTACAAACCTACTTACAGAAATAAAACCATATTTTATCATTGTAAGTTGTTTTGCTCAATCTATACTTATAATAAATCTGTAGAGGTCAAAACTGTACATGATGTATATTTTCAAAATAACTATCAGGGGGTAATTAGTGATCGATACTGATGCCAAAAATGCAATCAGTAAAATTTTTGTCTGTCTGTCTGTCTGTATGTTCCTTATAGAAACAAAAACTACTCGACGGATTTTAACGAAACTTGGTACAATTATTCTTCATACTCCTGGGGAGGTTATAGTATACTTTTCATCACGCTACAATCAATAGGAGCAGAGCAGTGAAGGGAAATGTTGGGAAAACGGGAGAAGTTGCTCCATTTTTTAAGCTTCCGTCGCGTGTGCAGCCTTAATGGTTAAAGCTACATAGAAATTTTTTTCCTATGTGGGTAGGCTTGACATATAAACCTAAATTTGTTGCTTCCTTATTTAATATTTATTTTAAAATAGTTAATTCTTCTTTTTCATTATATTTATGTCCTAGTTAACTAATAAACCCACCTTCGCTTGGAACTTTCCTTTCACCTTCACTTTTCATCAACCACAACACATAATATTACAACAAATCATGGACAGCAAACTTGTGCACAGTATGGAGGAACTGGAGAAGCTGTTTGGCTCCCGAATGCGTGAGTACGAAGATAAGCTACAGAGAGCTACAGCTGGAACTGACCCTGCACTCATAGATCTTGCTGCGCTGTACCTGGACTTCTCCGAGTTTAAATCTTTTGTCTGCAAAACGTTATCTCATTTCAAAACTCAGATTGAACTCCTGTCCTTGAGTCTAGACAGACATGAGACTGCAATGAGGAGAAAGATCTTGCTGTTTCACGGTATTCCTGAGAAGCCAAATGAAAAGCTGTGCGACTCAATTCTCCTTATCATTTCCAAACAACTGATGATTGACAGCATTAAAATGGAACATCTAGATGTATGCCACAGACTAGGAGCCCCCCAGGGCAAAACCAGACCTGTGCTGGTGCGTTTCAATGACATGGAGCATCGTCGGTTGGTTTGGGACAGTAAAACTACACTCAAGGGCAGCGGTATCACCATTTCGGAGTTTCTGACTAAGATACGGCACCAGGTATTCATTGCTGCTCGTAAGCACTTTAGCATCAATAGCTGCTGGTCAGCGGAGGGAAAGGTTGTTGTCTTGACGCCTGACAAGTCACGCCGGAAGATAGCGTCCTTGGGTGAGCTTGAAGCATTAATTGCACTATTCCCCGCTCCCACCGGAGCTGCCGCGCCCAATCTCGCCGCGCCTGCAGCTTCTACCTCGTCCGCATCTACATCGTCTGTAGCAGCAACCCATAAAGGGAAGCTTGTGAGGAAGACTCGTCGCTGAGTTTGCTGATTTAAATATGTGCATGTTTTATGTTGGCCGCGTTATGTTCATGTAGTGTCGGTACACTGAAAAATTGTAGTTCCTTTTTGTTAATCTACCTTTAGCTGCCATAGCATTCACTTTGCGTTTATTTTTTATTCTCACAATGATTAGTTTGCCGGTAGACGATATTACATATTTTTATTTCTCATGTAGTGAGTGACGTGACAGACGTGTGTCAATGTCAATGTCATTTTTGTGATAGTATAAATTGACGTTACGTTTCGTTGCACACTGTTTGCTATCAGAACGTTGTGGCTGACATTCTCGTTAGTTTACTTTTAATCAATTTTAGTTTTTTTTTTTTTGTTTTGTGTTTTCGTTTTCTTTTACTTCCTTCAATTCTTTTTGTACCTACTTAGTTTATAAATGTTGTGTTAAAATCTCTTCCAACAACAGCGAATAGGTGCTTTTATTAGTTGAGCGTATTTAGTTATTATTTTTATTTTATTTGATAGTAAAGTAAAGTAGTTTTGATATTTTTATTATTATTATTATTTATATAAGTATTATTAGTTTGCAAACTATGAACGATGTAGAACTTGATGATGATTTTTTCTCTTGTTCTTCCTCTTCTAGCAGTTTCCTTAGTGCGGCGAGTGGTTCTTCCTCTCCTCTTACTCTTGGTGATCAAATTTCCACTTTGCTTTCCCACCTCCCCAACAATCTTAACATAGCCCACATCAATGCCCAGAGTGTCCCTTGCCATTACTCTGATCTTCTGGCTTCCATTAACTGTGCTCATATAGATGCTTTGCTGATCTCAGAGTCCTTCCTCAAACCCTCTCTTTTATCTGTTAATTATGCCGTTCCTGGCTTTGTGCTTATTCGTAATGATAGAACTGGGAAGGGCGGTGGTGGTGTTGCCATTTACTTGCGTGCTGATATTCCCTACAAGATTATCAGCACTTCACCATCTTCCTACTCGGAGTCAGCGGAGCATCTATTTCTCGAAATTTCCTTGCACCACGTTAAAATGCTTCTTGGGGTGATGTACAGTCCTAACCTCTCTATTGATTACTTTGACTCTTTTGATTCACTTTTAAATGATTTATGTCCCTCCTATGACCACGTAGTCTTGATGGGCGATTTTAATACTTGCCTTCTTAAAAATGACATTCGTACTCACAAACTTCAATCTCTCTTGTCTTCCTATAACCTTAGTATTCTGCCTCTTTCTGCTACTCATCATTTCCCTAATTGCTCCCCTTCTCTTTTGGACCTGATGATTGTTTCTAATCCTAATAATGTATCTGTCCACGGACAGCTCACTGCTTGTTTTTCTTACCATGACTTAATCTTTATGTCCTACAGGATTCGCCCTCCTAAGCGTAAGCCGCGTTATATTTTCCTTAGGAACTATAAGGGCATAGACCTGGAGGCATTGCTGCGTGATGCTGGTAGCATCGACTGGACTGACGTTTTGGAGAGCTCTTGTATCAACGATATGGTTCACAATTTCAACAGCACAATACTCAGCCTATACGATCGTCATGCCCCTATCCGTCGAGTCAAAGTGAAATACGTTCCGGCTCCTTGGCTTACACCTGCTATTAAGGACGCGATGGCGAGTAGGGACAGATCCAAAAGGAGGTTAAAACGTTGTCCTTCCGAGCGCAACCTGATTGCGTACAAGGTGTTGCGTAATCGCTGCGGTCGTATGTGTAGAGATGCAAAGAGACGCTACTTCCATAATTCTCTCGACAACCGTAACTCTGCTGAAGTCTGGAAGTTTCTGAAAACTGTCGGTATTGGTAAATCTCCTGTTGTTGCCAGTAATGATACTGACGTGTGTGCTCTTAACAAACATTTCTCACTTCCCCCTGTTTCTTTGGATCCGCACGTCAAATCAGCTACTTTATTTAAACTTTCCTGTTTGCCAGTGCCGCAGTGTTCTTCTTTCGAATTTAGTCCTGTGAGTGAAAATGATGTCAAAAAATCTATTTCTGCTATCTCTTCGTCTGCAGTTGGTAATGATAATCTTTGCTCTAGAATGATTTCTCCTATTCTCCCCACATTACTTCCCATCTTGACCCACATTTTCAATTTCTCTTTGTTTTCTTGTACTTTTCCTGAGGCTTGGAAACAAGCTCATATTATCCCTTTGCCCAAAATTTCCAGCCCTGTCTCACCATCTGATTTCCGACCCATTTCTATTCTCCCTTATCTCTCTAAAGTTCTTGAGCACATTGTACACCAGCAACTTTCTGCCTTTTTAGCTGCGAATGGCCTTCTTAGTGCTTTTCAATCTGGTTTTCGGCCTGGTCATAGCACAGTCACAGCTCTTTTGAAGGTTACTGATGACATCCGCAGGGCTATGGACCACAAATCTCTTACCCTACTTGTACTTTTGGACTTTAGTAGTGCCTTTAACTCTGTTGATTTCGACATTCTTGTAGGAATCCTTAAATCTCTCAATTTCTCTTCTAGCACTATTAGTTGGTTCGATTCCTATCTCAAAGGCCGGTCGCAGCGGGTTCGTCTTGACGAGACTTCTTCTGACTGGTGTTTTCTTACTGAGGGGGTGCCTCAGGGTGGCGTTCTCTCTCCTCTTCTCTTTTCCATTTTCATTAACTGTGTCACCAGGGTTATCTCTTCCTACTTCCATCTCTATGCCGACGATCTGCAGCTTTACAACCATTTCTTGAGGGAAGATGCGGAAGCTGCCGTGTGTGCCATGAACAGTGACCTGGATTTGATTAGCGAGTGGTCGCGGTCCTTTGGACTGCAAATCAACCCTAGGAAATCCCAGGCTATAATTATTGGCGGCAGGTATATGCGAAATAGGCTCGACGTTGCGTCGCTGTCTCCACTCTGTCTGAATGGAGTTCAGATTGAATACGCAAATACTGTTAAAAACCTGGGGGTGACCATGGACTCCTACTTATCGTGGACGGCCCATGTTGCTCAAGTCAGTCGTAAAGTACACTACACGTTCCATTCCTTGAAATGCCTTCAGAGCTTCTTGCCCTTGAACACCAAAATCTCCCTTGCTCAAACTCTCATTCAGCCCATTATTGACTACGCTGATGCCTGTTATCTGGATGCCACTGAGGAGCTTTTGAATAAACTTGAGCGTTTGCAAAATATTTGTATTCGTTTTGTTTTTAACCTTAAAAGTATGATCACGTTTCTAACTTTCGCAGAATACTCAAGTGGCTCCCTATTCGACTTCGCAGGAACTCTCGGATATTATGTTTGCTATTTAACATCCTTCATAATCCTTTAACACCTTCCTATCTGCGGGAACGCTTTTCCTACGCCCGTCCTTTTGATGTGCCTTGCAGGTCGCATCTTAGAAACCTCCTTAAATCTCCTCCCCATTCCACCGACTTCTACTCCTACTCCTTCACTGTGCACGCGGTTCGGTTGTGGAATTCACTTCCGCCAGACATTAGGGACTGCCAAACTATTGCAGTATTTAAAAGAAGAGTGAAAGAACACTATCTTTCCACTTCGTCATAGTTATTAGTTATTTTAGTGATATTTATTTTAGAAGTATGTATGTATTTAAGTATATATTATATGTTTTATTTTGGATTTTATGTATTTAATTTTCTCTTCTACTCTTACACACTTTGTCTACATCTCTTTTTATCCTCTGTCCTACCGCAGGTATGCTGGAAGAGATTTCTTTTGAAATAAGCATCACCTTTGTACGTATTTTTCTGTTCCTTTATGTTTGTCTGTTTATTTGTGTGTACCTACATAAATTGTTAAATAAATAAATAAATAAATAAGAAATCATTTATGACGGAAATGTTCTACATAAAATTATCTAAAAAATATCCCACAACAGCATATGTCTATCTTTTATGGTTGACTCACAATAACACGTGTAACTCCCGATAGCTTAGCAGTCCAATACATTAACTTAATAACATACAAGGAGTTACACGCTGACGGAGTCGCGGGCACAGCTATTAATAATAATGTTCTGCGGTTCCTTATTGCGATATTTTTCAACAGTATTGTGGATTGACATATTATATTTCCCTACTAAAATACGAAAGTTAATCTGTCTGTTACATCAAAACCACTGAACCGTGAGGAAGGACATATGGTACTTTTTTACGAAAAACGACGGAAACGCGGACGAAGTCGCGGGCAAAAGCTAGTACATACATATACATATATTTGAATACTCCACTCCTGAATCGGAATTAGTAGCACTAGACTGTGCTGCGGAACCTATGCTATGGTTTCGCGGCGGAGCGGAGGTGTGCTATGTTATTGTTTAGGTTACGACATCCACGTTACGACGTTATCCACGTGGCACGTCAGCACGTGTGAGGAAGCTAGGAAGTATCCCTCCTAGTTCTCTTTATTCCGTGATATATGTAAGTGCACATTAGAAAGCAACCGCTCGCAACAGCGCCATGTTGCAGCATCACAGCTGGTACATAAATCTCGCATACAATGAACAGAGCGGCGAGCGAATAGCTCCACAGTTGATGCACATTCTAGCTCTGTTAATAGATTATATTGTACCGGCGTTCAACCGTTATCTCAGTTTATATTCATTTGCCTATTTAGCTGTGAATAGGCTTTGTGAGTGTAAGCATGTGACGGCAATCTGTTACGGGCAATGTGATATTTGATTTTGATGAACTGATTTTAAGCATGCCAAATCGTTGTGATTGTGTGATTCGTGTCAATGGTGGAAACACTGATTATTTTTTTTATCTTGACAATAAAAATTAACATTTTAACTTAGGTTAATTTCCCACAATTTGCAAAAAATGTAATTTTCCTTGATTTTTACAAAATATAGGGATAACTTGTTAACTTAAACAGGAATTAAAGTAAGAAGCCAGTCTCGAAGACTAGATTTGTTAAAAATTAATTGGATAATTTTTTATAGTTAAAAATGTAGGTAGGTACTTGATCCCTAGACACTTTTGATGTGTGTACGAGTACATGCAAAACAAAATTACAGTTGTACGATGCATCAAGCAACTTGAAAGCGAACAAATGAATCGAATCGAGATGTCTCGAAGTATTCGGCATTTTAGAAACTAGTTTTGATTAGTGTTTTTTTTGGCCCATTAATTTTTCGTCCTTGAGTATTTGAACTGTTTCATTATCAGCCATGTTTATTATGGCCATGCGAGTTATCTGGCGAGCGTGCAGCTCATTGATAGTCATGCGAAATAAATTGTTGATTAAAACTGCGAATTTGTCTGGATTTCTGGAATTTAGACTTTGGAACGGCGACACCTAATCTAATTATGTAATTATTTAATAAATAAATAATAAATAAATAAATATCTTTGGACATTTCACACAACGCCATCTAGTCCCAAGCTAAGCAACCTAATGCTTGTGTTATGGTAACGAGATGGCTGATAAACTACTTATATACATTTTTTTTTTGTAAATACATACATATTATAGATAGAAAAACACCCAGACTCGGAACAAATACTCGTAGGCCGTACAAATATTTGTTCCGTGCGGGAATCGAACCCGCGACATGCTGCGCAGCAGTCAATCGCTCAACCACTGCGCCAACCGTGTCGTCTATTTGAAATAGTTAAGTAACTTATTTGTGTTTAATTATCCGTACTTTCATTAACAACCGACCTATTACCTATTTATGACTAATGGGATCACATGTGACTCACTGTACCGGGAAGTTGTCATAAGTAAATAAAGTTGGTAATTACCAAAGTAGTTTTTACTAAGGATTACTGTACATAGCAAATGGAAGTACATACAATCAAAGTTAAGTTAAGTTATTAATTTTATGCTTTAGTATAAAAATAGCATCTTCTTCTTCTTTTCAGCACCGAGTTTCAATTTGAAGTTCTTAGTTTCTAGTTTAAATTCTATGGACCGGATGCGGAAGTATTTTTTATTTATTTATAGCTCGTGACTTCTTATGTTCAGTAGTGATGCATGAAGAATTGCATGTTCGTTGTATTTAATAAGGAGGTTATAGACTAATTATAACAACAAGGATTTTTATTTGATCGATTAGTCAACCTGAATAACACACGCTACAACGACTTACCTAGTAGGTATTAATGATAATAAGAACTATGTTTTATTGGGATTAAAATAATTATGTAAACGTTACCAACTCGTTACAAGTAAACTGGCTAAACAGCACATTTATGTTGCGATCTTGCGCAAGATCATAATAATTATTAAAATCGTGTCAGTATCGCGGCGCGACTATTCGTGTTCACGCGATGAGCCGAGATGAAGGCAACCTCAGACCAAATAAAGAAGACAAGCATATTATCTGTAGTCATTCTATTGTCACATTGTATTAAAATTGAGTAAAACTGAAGGCGCGCGTCAAGGTGAGGTCGGTCATTGTGTCTTCGTCAGTATGGCGCGGCTTTTTGTACATTATCTGCAATTTTGTGTTAAGTAGTAAACGCTAATTACCTGCATTAGGTATACTTACGGTACCTTGACACTGTGTCAGGTGCAAATTACTTAATAATAACACTTGGACGCGTACTTAATAACACGTCACGCGTTTCTAAAGGTGCAAATAGCATGTTATACTACTGAACAATAATCATACCATAAGGACTATAGTTCCGACCTTTGATTTCCCAGTCAGTACTTGAGTAGGTACACAACTCATGACTTCAAATAAATCACATTTATTGTCTATAACTACTTGGAACGGATCTAGTTACTCAACAAATATGGATATCTGTGGTGATGACGTCATGGCGGCTAGTTACTTATAGTTATAAATGAGTAACGGCTAAAGTATTTGCGTGATACGTTAATTAGCCTTTACCCGGTGTTTGTTTAGCATATTTAAATTAAATTAAACAGCTTAGCTGACGATACCTCATTCATTAGTCATGTCATTTATTTGCGCGTTCTGCGCTCCCTCTTACTTTGTTACTTACAATGTTATTTTGTAGTTAAACTGTTGTAGACAACGAACATCATTACTTTGAAGATAGTTTATGCAGTCTTGCTGTATGTTATTGGTGGGAAAATATGTTCAGTTTATATAGGTTTGTATAATAAATTAGAATAGGTAGATGATCGATCACGTGTTTCTGCTTATGGAGTGACACAAGTTTGACATTCAGACGGACGTTATCGCCGGATCAGTGTTAATTAGCTACCTAATGTGCCTCTTCTAAAGTTTTCTGTAGGTACCTACCTGATTATACTCGTGTAGGTATACTAATCGCGTTATTGGAGGCTTCATTTACTTACGTGGATAATCGTGATCGCTAAGTCTTCTCTGCCACACGTTCGAGAGTACAACATTTTCTGTTTCGGTTGAATAAACATATTCATAAATGATGTGTATCAAAATGTAAATAATTATAAGTAGGTAAGTACTTAGTAGTGTAGTAGTTCGATAGTCGTAGGCAAGTTAAGGAAAATCTAAGTTATGTTATTAATAAACAGTCCAATTACTTGGAACATAGAGTACCCATTATCCTCATTTGATGAGTCTGTCAGTCAGTGTTGCCAACTTAGTGGATTGTCCACTAAAACTGGTGGTTCCAACCTCCCTTTTAGTGGCGAAATATTGCTTTTAGTGGCTGGTGGATTTTCTAGTGGTCTATCAGACTTCAGTTTCAATTACTGAAAATGCTATCACTGAACCACTTAGCCACTAACACTTTTCGACTGCCTCATTCTAATGCCGATGTTTAGAAACTTTTTAAATTTAGCAGTAGGTATGTAATGAAAGCAAGAAGAGGAACAGAAAGAAGTTAAATAATTTAACTGATATATTAAGAATACCATGACTGTGGTTTGAGATTTGAAGGAAAATGCTGCAATTAACATGAAAATCCAATATACTTACCTACGTTATTAAAACAAATCGGTATCAAAGAATAGGATCAATCTAAAACCGACGATGATGGTGCAGATCAAATGATTCATCTAAAGAAGATGAACTGTAATTTAGATAGAATAGCAATTGTTATTGAATATTTTTTTATTCTTGTCTTGTTGATTTGCTAATTGTTACCTAATATTTTATTAAGTACTTACGTAAAAATAATGAAAATGAAAAAATAAATAAAAAAATTAAGGAAACAAAATGAATTACTTTTAAATACTTACTGTTTTCTTACGTAAAAATTAAAAAAAAAATCTGTTTAGTGGACATTTTAGCGGTTATTAGAGTAGGGCCGTTTTTTGTTAGTGGTTTTCTGGTGGTTTTAGAAGTTGAATCTGGTGGAGAGCTAGATTAACTGTTGGCAACACTGCTTTCAGTAGCTTCCTGCTATTGCCACATGCCATTTCTGCCTTGGAAGATTGATTTTTCATTAATTGATGGCCGATGGCCGATGGCCAACTTCATGGCCGATGTTGAAAGGCTTGCAATAAACATAAGCATCAGATCGCACACAGAAAGCTGCAACTGACAGACTAGCAGCCCACTGAAGCCGAACGTTCGCGTTGGTACGATGACTAAACTGGTCAGCATGCTCGTGGGCTGCCTCCATGTTCTCTATCCATGAGCTACAGCTAGTATAGGTACCTACCTCAATGGGCCATGGCATCTTTAGGTTTTTAATTTATCAATTAAGTAAGGCACTTTTGAATGTCAACATTAGGTACAAGAAAAGAGAATTGCTTCTATACTGCATCGGTTTAGGTAATTATATACACAAAAAAAAAACCACGTGTCTGGTTAACCGACTAAACGTACCTAATACCTGTCACTTCAATTGTACTCTTCAATTTAGCAACTTTATAATTTGTTGTTTATCGTTGCTAAGCGACACGTGTTTTTTTTTTTTTGTTTACTTTTATTTAATTACGTAAACCGATGGAGTATAGTTGCCTGTTAGTTTGTTGCCTTATACTATACTTATAAGAAAAGAATACCCCCCCTCACCCTCCCTGGAAACTCTATTGTAACTCTTATTTCATTGGTGGCTGATTAGTAGATGCTGTCCCCTTCTATCTTTGTATTTGCTCGACTGGTAACGCTTGTGTGGTGCAGGTGTTCTGCGACATCGTGGTGCGCGACGGCGAGATGGTGTGCGTGGAGCTGGTGGCGCGCGGCCGGGGCTGCGCCGCGCAGGCCGTCATCTTCCTCGGCTCCATCCGCTACGACATCCTCACCAGGGTTTACGACTCCAGGGTAAGCTTCACTTGCTACTTCTAGCTTACCATACTGTGTTGTCTCAATATTGGCTAACAGCTTCAGCATCTGTCTAGCTTTTTCCCAACTTTGTTACACTGTAAACCGACCACAAATTGGCTTGCAGTCGAACCGGATGCAGCTGAATACCAGCATTGTACATGGAGTGACTGCCTGTCTGAGCTCCGTAACTCCGCTACTGGATGCTCCTGTGCTTTTGTCACCAGAGTTCTTTAATTTTTTTTAATGTGTATTTAAGATTTCACTCTTTAATTTACCTACTATCTCCAACTCTCTACATATTTTGGCGAGTAACTGGTGAAACCTTGCAAAATTGTGTGTAGGATTATCACTCCATTAACACAATATTGTCGTGACGATGACTTTCGGTTTGCTGTTTTCTTTAAAGTGTGACATGCGGACGTGACATCTACTTTATGAAATAAGCAAGAAATTATAATATTTAGAACACTTAGAAAAACTTGAAAGAGATTGTGAATCGAGTATTTTATCGAGGAAGTTGTCAAAAAGCTCTGAATCCAAACGACCTCTTGCACAAAGTTATGAAATAATTATATAATATTTCCAAGCCATAACTATGTCTTGTCAGGTTAGCACCGGTTTCGGTACCGAAGGTTCCTACATGCTGAGATTATTTAAATTGCTCTGAATTAATCAGGTGGTGCCCACTGCCCATTTTAGGTATGTATATTTTAAAACGAGTATATCAGGTTTCCGTGTTTGTGGGTTAGTGTCGAGCTCGCCTCCTAAATACCGTGGTCGGAGGGCGCAAGTCCACCGCAACAAGTGTCATGGCGACGGCCGCTAATTGCCGGATACGGGATGTTTGGTGGGGCTGCCGGCTGTCCGGCGGGTGCTCCCGTGTCCAGCTCAAGCCATGTCGGCGCTTACAACATTTGCGTGTTAACTTGCCTCAACATCTGACACTGGATTACCAGCTGAATACAGATTCATCGAGCACATCAAATGGAATTCAACTCGATCAGGTCCATAAGCAGCTTAAGTCATGACGGTATGTTGTAGTGTCTCAAACAACCGGTAGAGAAGAAATGTCGACAAACGTTCCCGTGCCGAGTGCCGCGAGAGGCTCTTCATACGTGTGACAATGGCGGGGGGGTGCGACTGAGCCGTGAGAGCTCACACTCGGCCTCGCTGACTGAGCAACCCTATTGTACAGCTCTCCTAATACGGCTGTTTAGCGAGTGCATCGTTTTATTGACATAGACAAACATGAAATATGATCAGAATAACACTTTTCACCCGCCGCGCCAGCCGCGGTGAGTAGACTTAAGTGATGAGTGCAAACAGTTCAGCAGGTCACGTTTGACCACTATCTCACCTGATGGCAAGTGAAGATGACAGCTAATCATTACCACTATGGAGGTATAAGGAACAGGGTGTATACATATAGTTCAGTCAATCATTACCACTATGGAGGTATAAGGAACAGGGTGTATACATATAGTTCACTCATCCTCTGGAAAAGGGAGGATCCTCCGACCAGACGGGTGTTGTGTCTGGTGGACTGAACTGCTCGACGTTTGATGTCGGGATGTTGTATTTATATTATGCCAGTCGTGCCGTCGGGCGGTAAACTGCTTGCGCGATGCAGGATTTGTGCGACGTCAAGTCTTTGATGCGTAATTCGCATGTGGCGTTGTAGATGCCGCCACACCATGCCTTCATTTCATAATCCATTTATAAACTAATTGTAAATTATCTAAGTAGAGTAGGTTCCATCGTAGACCTCATCCATCGCTATCCATTAGGCGCGATCGGAGGGGAACACTTACCTAAAGGCAAGTGTTCTATTTGGAAACGATATTGCTGATATCTTTCGTTATCAAATATCGAGTTTTTTTTCTCGGGGATATCCGGATTAATAATATTGTTATCATGATCGATAAATATTAATCTGTCTTGTAAGTACACGAATACTTACTATACGTGTATAAGTACCTCGTGGGAGCGACGCAGGAGAATCTGTATCGCTCTGATAATGAAAGATAAGGAAAGGCGCATCCCAGCGCCTGTTTCTCTGTAGTAGACAAATATAAAAAAAAAACGGTCAAGAGCGAGTCGGACTCGCGCACCGAGGGCACCGTTCCGATTTCTGAAAAAGTGTGCTATTTAGAGACATCGTTTTATTTTTCCTGTAATCTTTACATAAACTTCTATCACATAGTCTATCACATAGAATAATTTAAGATTTTTATCTTTGCAAACTTCGGAGAAAAGGGGGGGGGGGAACGGTATTTTTTTTTACATTTTTCATCAAAAGTCGAAAACTATGCGGCCTAAAAAATAAAAAATAGTTTAAGAATGTACAGTCAGCGCTCTTTCATATGATACCCCACATGCCCTAGTAGACTCACTTTGAATTTTTAAGACCCCCTTTCAGTCCCTGTTACAAATAAATATAAATATTTTTACTTCTTTCTTATTTGCAAAATAGTTGGGTAAACGCCATCTAAAACTGTTCCAAATTTCAAGTTGATAGCATTAGTAGTTCTTGAGATATCCAGCTGTGACAGACAGACAGACTGAGTCACACCATAAGGGTTCCTTTTTTACCATTTTGGTACGGAACCCTAACAAAACTATATGCTTACTGATTATTCTGGCATTTGGCGCGATATTGATGTAGGTATGTTGAACAGATGTATGGCGAATGAATTACCTACGACAGTAGTTATTTATGTGTTTCATGATTGTGCAATAATAGTGGGAACGCCACGGTTACCCGCCACCCTGCGCGGGCTAATTGATGAGTGCAGCTGTGTACTTTCATTACAGAAGTTAATTCGTAGTGACTTCTTTGGTTTAAAATGATCTCTTTTTCTCATTGATCATCGTCATCACCCTCCGCACGATTGTTGCGCATTGCAGGCATCACTTTTCTTGTGGCAATCCACGCTCTTGTGCCAGCATCATCTAAGACATTTATTTTTTGTTAGGTTATAATGTTGTGTTCCTGTGCTGTGCCAAAGGTCTCTTTTTTTTCTGTGTTGTGCGATGTCTGGGCATGCTGGCCCTGCAAACATTATCAGATCGTCACACCACCTTCGCGATTTTTCTCATTACAAGACGAACATATTCTGTCTGCAAAATACTTTCTCCCTTGCACGCATCACATCCTGGGAAGTAAGATAAAGACCATCAAGCAAATAAGAAGAAACTACCAGGTAGCGTACCGGCACAAGTCGCAATGTATAAGTAGGTACTTTTTGTTGGAATACAACAAAATAGAAGCATTCCCATTAGAGCACCGATTTTTAGAGCACCCAAGGTATTCCCATTTGAGCACCAATCAATATTTTAACGTGGTGCTCAAAGGCGACCAATAAAAAATATTCAACTTCGTTCCCGTTTGAGCACCTACGGTCCAGTAGCTTCTAGTGATGAGGTGTATAATAAAACATATCGATACAAACATTCAGAAAGTCAAGATCTGCCTCCTAAGGTCACTGACCTTGACCTCAAGGACCCCAACCGTGAATATTGACCTGTTACTGCTCCTAAGAATCGCTGATCTTGACTTTCAGAATGTTAACGTTGAGATCAAGGTCAATGACCCTGCGGTTATAGTCAATGCTCCTGTGTTCAAGGTCAGTGACCTTAGGAGGCAGATCTTGACTTTCGGGATTTTGACCTTGAGGTCAAGGTCAATGACTCTGACCCTGAGGTCAAGGTCAATGACTCTGACGCTGAGGTCAGGGTCAATGACTCTGACCCTGAGGTCAAGGTCAGCGACCTTAGGAGAATTGCAGAATTTGACTTTCAGGATTTTGACCTTGAGGTCAAGGTCAACGACTCTGACCCTGAGGTCAAGGTCAGCGATCTTAGGAGAATTGCAGAATTTGACTTTCGGAATTTTGACCTTGAGGTCTAGGTCAAAATTCCGAAGGTCAAAATCTGCGATTCTCTAAGGTAACTGACCTTGACCTCAGGGTCAGGGTCACTGACCTAGAGGTCATTGACCTTGACCTTAAGGTCAAAATTCCGAAAGTCAAGATGTGTCTCCTAAGGCCACTGACCTTGAACTGAGGGTCATTGACTTCAACCGCAGGGTCATTGACCTTGGTCTCAAGATCAGCGATTCTTAGGAGCAGTAACAGGTCAATATTCATGGTGAGGACCTTCGTGGGGTTGACCTTGAGGTCAAGGTCAGTGACCTTAGGGAGCAGATCTTGACTTTAGGAATGTTTGTATCGATATGTTTTATTATACACCCCATCACTAGAAGCTACTGGACCGTAGGTGCTCAAACGGGAATAATGTAGAATATTTTTTATTGGTCGCCTTTGAGCACCACGTTAAAATATTGATTGGTGCTCAAATGGGAATACCTTGGGTGCTCTAAAAATCGGTGCTCAGAAAATAGGTGCTCTAATGGGAATGCTTCTATTTTGTTGTATTCCAACAAAAAGTACCTACTTATACATTGCGACTTGTGCCGGTACGCTACCTGGTAGTTTCTTCTTATTTGCTTGATGGTCTTTATCTTACTTCCCAGGATGTGATGCGTGCAAGGGAGAAAGTATTTTGCAGACAGAATATGTTCGTCTTGTAATGAGAAAAATCGGTGCTCAGAAAATAGGTGCTCAAATGGGAATGCTTCACAAAATATATCCGACCTACTTAAGTAGTTTGAGAGTATTTCTCTTTCATACATATTTACACTTTTAAACCCCTAGGTTCATGTCATTGTGTGCTCGAATGTCAACCAGACCCCATAGGTTCACAACTACTGTAAGCCCGCGCCGCATTGGATGCTGGAATTTTACGTATACCTACGTCTATATACATATTATATAAAGTTTTCTCCTTACGCACCCCATGTATGCGCTTGATATTTAAGGGGTAGGCAGTGCAAAGGAACGGTTCCTATTAACTATGTGTTACCTAGCGGTGAGCCGGTGTCGCGTAGGGGTTCACGAGTCTCTGCTAGCTACATAATACAGCTGCTGCCGGCTGCTACCGTGCACTCAGTCAGAACCTGGTCACCTCCGCAATAAGCTCAACATTACTGGGCTCTGAAATAAACGTTCAGCATAGTTTCCATTACAATCTTTATTTCTATCTTAGGATATATTATGATCTCAGTTTCAGCTAAAGGTCACCAAACTTACTGTTGCTTCTAATAAATTACGAAGTTAACGGTTGCCATGATAACTCGAGGCTCACATAGTTAGTAACGAGATCCGGTGACCGCTCGTGCGATAGCTGTTATCTGGCCGACTTGAAGTAATCGCCGGATTCATTCCTGGTGACGTCATCCTTATCGTGTCATAACCACAGACGCAGATCACTCACTGACCATTCTGCCGCTTTTAGATCAAACCAACCGACCAACGTATATTTGAGTCGCTATAGATACCATACTAGTCCCCATGATAAGAATATTGAAAGACATTAGTTGTTTTTAAGCTTGTCGTATATTAAGAATGTCGCATAGTAATTATCCACATTTAAAAGTTGAATGTTTATTGAAGCGGATCTGACAAGGATTGTTATTCGGCTTAAACATCGTGTAGGTTTTCTGTTTCATAATATTCTGTTGTATTATAGTTATATAGTAGTAGTAGTAGTAGTAGTTGTATTATAGTTAGAATCGACTGGACAGATTAAATATCTCCAAGCTATTTGATACACACGCATCAGCTAATTAGCTGCTAGTGTGTTTAACCAAAATAATAATAATAATAATAATAACCCCACCGCAGTATCTCTACGTTGACGGCGTGGTGGGGCTTGCGCGCTCCGAATTTTAGGTCTGTGCCGGTAGAGTTCACTTCGCCGGAACAGGTCTAGGATGAGGAGCCAGACCAAGAGAGATACAGAAACCCGCAGGGCAGCATGTGGCGAGCTGTTGGGCAGTAGCGACCCCACGGACCCTATCTCCCGGGAGAAGTCTTGTTCCTCACCTCTCGCTTGCCTTTATTGGCCGGCTGGAGTGAACACTGACGAGGAACAGAGCTCCCACCTCTTTCTTGCCTTTATTGGCCGGTTTGAGTGGAGATTCGCAAGAGCAAACGTGCTCGGAGGAAGGAAGTATTCCAGTAAGTGTTTGTAGGGATCTTGACCATCTTCCGGGCTCTGGGATTGTTCTGAGAACCGTGGGATACATCTCCACTCCTCACAAGCACCTCAGGACATGTTGCCCCCTTGCCGCTACGACACTTTGTGCTAGCGACTTTTTCGGGGGCCCATTATTGTGTGTGCAAGTCACCCCCTGCCATTTTATCCGTGTATTACAAAACATTGATCCGGCAGGGGCCATAGTCCTTTCATAGTTTTAGGCAACCAGTCCACTTTAGCCACTCAAATCCATAGTCCAATCTCTTTATTTCCATATACTGCAATAGTCCTGCACCAACCGGGGATTGTCCTTGGGTGCACTTGCATAGTGCGTACAGGGATAATCGTCGGTTGGTGCCTCATTTCATTGAAAGCGTCTAACGGGCCTCTGCGAGTTGGCTTTGGCCCCTCGTACGCCTTCTAAAGGTCCGGGACTCCAGGGTCCCGAGAATTGTCAAGACACATAATAATAATAATATATTCTGTTCACATGATGGTCGTCTTGTTTTGGTCCTTTTTGCACAAAAACAGATCATTCTAAATAATGATCACATGAAGACCGGCTCACTGATAGACCAACGAGTCGTCATAGGTAGGTAGGTGAGAGCGAAGCAATTTGACGACTGATTGTATCAAACGTCAGCGCCTTTGTAGGTACTCTATGGATGAATTTAATTGAATGACAATAAAGGGTCTAATAAACCTAGCTATTTTATGCCTCCTCAAAGATATCATAAATTGTATTTTTCATTGTTCAAATAAGCCAGACTGTTTATTTATTTATGTCTACTTGGATAAGTACTTCAAGAACATAATCTGACGAGTAATCAGTTCATATTTGGGTTTATCTCGTTTTGTACAGCTTATGGTCGTTATCGCTATGTTTACAAAGCAATTAGGATTTTTGGGAGAATTATTAGTGTTTATGAGTTCGTGGATCTTTCCTCAAGGAAACCTTTCAAGTTGTCGCGGTCGGTAGTACATGATACGGTGATACCTACCTACCACTGCTTACTGCCGCCGACCTTGCGCTCGGAACAAGTCCTTTACGTCAAGACACATAGCCGCACTTCTGCGTAATGGAAAATTATTTTTTCACCAACGGTTTTTGTGTTCTCCAAATGCAATTAGCGCGACGTAGGTACCTAGTATAATTTATCGGAATTGCCACAGAAGGCAGAACCTGATTCTGTACACAAAGAAACTCAATTAGATACTCGTAGGTACCTACCTACCTACACTACTTCCTTCATTCAAATGTCATAAAACCAAGCTATAAAACACGAGCGAATACCGTCAGAATATCAGATGTGTGTTGCGATGATGTCTGAAAAGCCAACTTGAAAGATAATGGCTCATTGTTTTATTCCAGGCAGATAACACTTGATAGTGATAAGCATCTTTTGGAATTATCCATGCTTAGGTACTTACTTAAGGTATTTGACACGACTCTTAAAGCTCCTACACACAGGCGCGACACAAGAGACACCGCTCCGCTCGTCGCGCGACACGAAGTGTGGTTCTGTCGCGTCCCGTGTCGCGCCTGTTTGTAGGAGCCTTCATGCTTGTAGCTTGTAAAGCTGTAGTGTCTATAATATAAGTTGGAGCGAAACGCTAGCCCAGTATCTACTTAGGGTCTCCACACATTTATCGACGCGGAATCGGGTTAAGCCGAGTGCGATGCGATCAGCTAATCGACAAACGGCTCGTTTCGGCGTCGCGACGCGTCGTCCGAGCCGAGCCGATGCGAATGGTATTAGCAACACCCTTATTACGTAGACATAAAGGCTTTTTAACCGGTGTTAGCCGATTCCGCGTCGATAAATGTGGGGAGACCCTTATTCGACATATTCGACATCCGGACGTAACATAAGCACTGATGTTATCAGTTTCTAAATTCATTCTATCTATGTAAGTAGGTATTCTAATTGTTATGCACACTATCTATCTATGTGTGTATGTTCGGTAAGGGTACTATTGAAGACAAAAGTGCATGGAGAGCCTGAGGTCGACTTTTGACTGTGAGGTTTTGCATTACGTTTCATTACTTTTCAAGAGACTATCAAAATAAGAACATCTCCAATTCGATTTCTTAAAGCTGTTAATATACAAGCATTATAAAATTTTAAATTTTGATAATAAATTACTAAACAATAAGAAACTAGCCCTAAGCCATCTCAACCTAATAAAATTCTGAAACCCTGTACAAACGATTTTGGTTTGGAATTCTCCATGCACTTCTGTCTTCGTTATTACCTATACATAATAATTTATGTCGGTTTACCAAAGCACGTGAGAAATAAGTCATCAATACCAGTACCAATTACAATTAGGAATGGCAGACAATTAACTCTGTTTAATGAAACAATCAATCATTCTAGAATCGAGTGTTGTTGTTGTCCCGATGTTGTTGACGCAACTTAAGGCGGTGAGAGCCGTAAAAACGTCGTTTTGTTTAGTGTTTTATTCGTAGATAACACGGATTTAAATTTTGAAAAAAATATATTACTTAGTTCAGACTTCCATCTACAAATTTCGGCCGTCCGATACACGATTACTTGCACTTTACTGCATCCAATTAAATCGCAAAGACAAGTCTAAATTATGATCTATATCTTATTTCATTTGATTTATATTAGGCTTTGAACAATAAAACTTATGCCATAATAAAGGTCGTAAAAAATGTAATTTATAACGGCTATCATAATTTGAAATATCAAAATATTTATATCACTAATTCCAATGTCAAGTGTTTTCAGCTTCGCAAACGCTCGCCCTGAGCCGTTTAGTCCCGAGCGGAACGTGACGGAGGTCGGACGTGTGCCAATTTTTCGAACCCGCCACCCCCGCTAACTTCTGTCACCGGCTGCGACCGGCACAAATTAGCATGTGTTGAAAACAGTTGAATTTGAACGCTATGACTATGTAAATAAAGACGTCACGCGCGCAAAAGCTTTATTGGTATTTATTTTTATCACGGCCTATGTTTACCAATCGCATCAAGTGTGTAAAACAGTTGAATTTGAACCCTACACTGGAGCTTATACAGCCTGACGCGCAAATTTTTGGTTCACTATTTTCAAATCTCAAATAGGTAGGTGCCACAGAATAAAGTTAGTACGGGTGGTTTTATAATGAATATCGGATAGGAAATGAGATTTCTTCATAACATCACGCCTGAATTCTTTCAAAGGGTTGGGCAGGGATGTTCAGAAAATAAGTAGGCCCTCAAATGTATTTTTCTGTATACCTACATAAATAAGTTTTTTTTTTTAAATTAAGTTTTTTTTCTAATTAGGTATCTTCTTATTTTTTTTTTGTATTTCAAGGTCAAAATGAAAATCCAAGATGGCGGCTGCAAAAATTTCCAATTTTTCGTCATGGGTGTCGTTTTCGTGATATTTTAGGTCGCTGAAAACGATAGTGGGGTCAAAATGAAAATCCAAGATGGCGGCTGCGAAAATTTCCAAATTTTTCGTCATGGGTGTTATTTTCGTGATATTTTAGGTCGCTGAAAACGATAGTGGGGTCAAAATGAAAATCCAAGATGGCGGCTGCGAAAATTTTCAAATTTTTCGACATGGGTGTCATATTCGTGATATTTGAGGTCGCTGAAAACGATAGTGGGGTCAAAATGAAAATCCAAGATGGCGGCTGCGAAAATTTCCTAACTTTTCGTCATGGGTGTCATTTTCGTGATATTTTAGGTCGCTGAAAACGATAGTGGGGTCAAACTGAAAATCCAAGATGGCGGCTGCGAAAATTTTTAAATTTTTCGTCATGGGTGTCGTTTTCGTGATATTTTAGGTCGCTGAAAACGATAGTGGGGTCAAAATGAAAATCCAAGATGGCGGCTGCGAAAATTTCCTAATTTTCGGTCATGGATGTCATTTTCGTGATATTTGAGGTCGCTGAAAACGATAGTGGGGTCAAAATGAAAATCCAAGATGGCGGCTGCGAAAATTTCCAAATTTTTCGTCATGGGTGTCATTTTCGTGATATTTTAGGTCGCTGAAAACGATAGTGGGGTCAAAATCAAAATCCAAGATGGCGGCTGCAAAAATTTCCTAATTTTTCGTCATGGGTGTCGTTTTCGTGATATTTTAGGTCGCTGAAAACGATAGTGGGGTCAAAATGAAAATCCAAGATGGCGGCTGCAAAAATTTCCTAATTTTTCGTCATGGGTGTCGTTTTCGTGATATTTTAGGTCGCTGAAAACGATAGTGGGGTCAAAATGAAAATCCAAGATGGCGGCTGCCAAAATTTCCTCATTTTCGGTCATGGATGTCATTTTCGTGATATTTTAGGTCGCTGAAAACGATAGTGGGGTCAAAATGAAAATCCAAGATGGCGGCTGCGAAAATTTCCTAACTTTTCGTCATGGGTGTCATTTTCGTGTTATTTTAGGTCGCTGAAAACGATAGTGGGATCAAACTGAAAATCCAAGATGGCGGCTGCGAAAATTTCCTAACTTTTCGTCATGGGTGTCATTTTCGTGATATTTTAGGTCGCTGAAAACGATAGTGGGGTCAAAATGAAAATCCAAGATGGCGGCTGCGAAAATTTCCTAATTTTTCGTCATGGGTGTCATTTTCGTGATATTTTAGGTCGCTGAAAACGATAGTGGGGTCAAAATGAAAATCCAAGATGGCGGCTGCAAAAATTTCCTAATTTTTCGTCATGGGTGTCGTTTTCGTGATATTTTAGGTCGCTGAAAACGATAGTGGGGTCAAAATGAAAATCCAAGATGGCGGCTGCCAAAATTTCCTAATTTTCGGTCATGGATGTCATTTTCGTGATATTTTAGGTCGCTGAAAACGATAGTGGGGTCAAAATGAAAATCCAAGATGGCGGCTGCGAAAATTTCCTAATTTTCGGTCATGGATGTCATTTTCGTGATATTTTAGGTCGCTGAAAACGATAGTGAGGTCAAAATGAAAATCCAAGATGGCGGCTGCGAATATCCTAATTTTTCGTCATGGGTGTCATTTTCGTGATATTTTAGGTCGCTGAAAACGATAGTGGGGTCAAAATGAAAATCCAAGATGGCGGCTGCGAAAATTATCAAATGTTTCGACACAGGTGTCATTTTCGTGATATTTGAGGTCGCTGAAACCGATAGTGGGGTCAAAATGAAAATCCAAGATGGCGGCTGCGAAAATTTCCTAATTTTTCGTCATGGGTGTCATTTTCGTGATATTTTAGGTCGCTGAAAATGACAGTGAGGTCAAAATGAAAATTCAAGATGGCGGCTGCGAAAATTTCCTAATTTTTCGTCATGGGTGTCATTTTCGTGATATTTTAGGTCGCTGAAAACGATAGTGGGCTCAAAATGAAAATCCAAGATGGCGGCAGCGAAAATTTCCTAACTTTTCGTCATGGGTGTCATTTTCGTGATATTTGAGGTCGCTGAAAACGATAGTCATTCATTTTGACCCCACTATCGTTTGCAGCGACCTCAAATATCACGAAAATGACACCCATGTCGAAAAATTTGAAAATTTTCGCAGCCGCCATCTTGGATTTTCATTTTGACCCCACTATCGTTTTCAGCGACCTCAAATATCACGAAAATGACACCCATGACGAAAAATTACGAAATTTTCGCAGCCGCCATCTTGGATTTTCATTTTGACCCCACTATCGCTTTCAGTGACCTAAAATATCACGAAAATGACACCCATGACGAAAAATTAGGAAATTTTCGCAGCCGCCATCTTGGATTCTCATTTTGACCCCACCATCGTTTTCAGCGACCTCAAATATCACGAAAATGATAACGATGACCGAAAATTAGGAAATTTTCGCAGCCGCCATCTTGGATTTTCATATTGGCCCCACTATCGTTTTCAGCGACCTCAAATATCACGAAAATGACACCCATGTTAAAAAATTTAAAAATTTTCGCAGCCGCCATCTTGGATTTTCATTTTGACCCCACTATCGTTTTCAGCGACCTCAAATATCACGAAAATGACACCCATGACGAAAAATTAGAAAATTTTCGCAGCCGCCATCTTGGATTTTCATTTTGACCCCATTATCGTTTTCAGCGACCTCAAATATCACGAAATTGACGCCCAAGTCGAAAAATTCGAAAATTTTTGCAGCCGCCATCTTGGATTTTCATTTTGACCGTAATCACATCCTCTCAAGAAAAAAAAAACTAGAGCGTAAGAAGTTATGCCCCTCCGTTTTTTTTTTGTGTTGATATAACGAATAAAATAAAAAAAGAACTTTCCAAATCGGCTTCTAAATGACGGAGTACTGCAGTAACAAACATAAAAAAAAAAAATACAACTGAATTGATATTCTCCTCCGTTTTTGAAGTCGTTTAAAAATAACACATCATTGTTACGTTTAAAAATTAGCTGGACATCACTCACAATGCAGTCATTGGTGTCGTGGGGAATACTAGTTTCTGTCATTCCCGACGACACCACCAGTGGTGTCGTGGGGAATGAACGGTCATTTCGTGGTATTTAAGTTCGCTGAAAACGATAAAGGTCTCAAGCTAATTTCGACCTTATTGACATTTTACAAACCCTTTGTTTTTTTGGTCCAGAATACTCGGTAAATGATCTGGAAGCTGAATTTAACAAAAAAACATGAATGTCAATAAGGTCTAAATTCGCTTGACACCTCAGAAAGTGTCTAGATTATTATGCACATCATTTTTAGGGTGTCAAGCTAATTTCGACCTTATTGATATTTTACAAACCCTTTGTTTTTTTGGCCCAAGATACTTGGTAAATGATCTGGAAGCTGAATTTAACAAAAAAACATGAATGTCAATAAGGTCTAAATTCGCTTGACACCTCAGAAAGTGTCTAGATTATTATGCACATCATTTCTAGGGTGTCAAGCTAATTTCGACCTTATAGACATTTTACAAACCATTTGTTTTTTTGGTCCAAGATACTTGGTAAATGGTCTGGAAGCTAAATTTAACAAAAAAACATGAATGTCAATAAGGTCTAAATTGTTATGTAACACATCATTGTTATGTAGCTGGACATCACTAACAGCACAATACAGTCGGTGGTGTCGCATGGCGTGGGGAATAGTAGTTTCTGTCATTCCCCACGACAGCGACACCACTGAAAACGATACCACTAGTGTGGTATCGTGGGGAATGACAGAAACTACTATTCCCCACGCCATGCGACACCTTCGTAAAGTAAAATGGTGCGCGGCGCGTAGTTTTGAATCGTACGGGTAAAGGTCTTCGTGTCAGTCAGATTTTAAATCCACCTTATTCACGAAAATAAATATGTATAAGTAGTTATTTTTATTTATTTTAACTGTTCAAGTTTACAATGCATACCTAATCTGTCTAAAACTTTAAAAAATACTTACTAGAAAAATAAAACAAAATAAACTTGTATACTAATCAGTTTAAGTTTATCTACTGCATTGCTCTATTCTGTGACGCAACATAGTACCTACTCGAGTTCATGAACTCATGAGCGGTGCGCTTGGCGCGCTTTTCCCGCGCATCGTAATTTATTACGTATCGCTACTCCTTGCGGGGGCTGCGGTAAGCATTTAATACCTACGGCGCTTGCTTTCACCCCGCCTTAAAATAACCTGTTGAGTCAAGCCTACGGCACCCGTCCTCGTGTCCCCGCGCGGAATGCTTGGGAGGTAGTTTCCGTACGATCGGGGTCGGAATGAGTAATAAATGTGCTCACTACAAGGTCACAGTTTCAGCTCTTATTATTCAGAAACTTTGTGATTGAACCTTGCTGGTGTGAAATCCGTTCGTTATACATTACGACAGTAAAAAGCGTCTTTTTATAAAAAGCTATATACTTTCCATAATAAAAAGGCGCGGCTTATCACCGGTTTGTTGCACATCGACAAGTCCTACCAATGGGCAGGTCTGCGATAATGCCTCATCAGCCGTGACCTTGTCGCTCTGCACGTATCTACGGGCGGCATCTCGTACCCGACATTCTACAACCACATAGCATTAACCGACGCTATCGACATATAAGTCTATGACCGAAGCTAAGTTTAAGCACAAAGATGTTGATGTGACATCAGTATCAGTACCACAGTCAGTACCTACCCAATAATAATACAGACAAGCTGTTTATTTTCGAATGGTGTGCTTTTAAACAACTTGGTAAAACAAAAAGCAACATTTGAACGTTCAAAATAGTCCAAATATTCATTATTTCCAGTATTGACTAGATAAGTAGATATAACCCATGTTATCTAGTAGTAAATAAGTACTTAGCTACCAGATAAAATGCTTCCGATCCGAATCTATATTTGGCAAACAGGGTAATGGATTCGGAAGCGCTAAAGATATTATTTGCTCTGCTATATTTTACTACCTGTATCTAATCTAGTACTATTCCGATTATAGCTATTGTCAATTGATCATAAATACACACTTTTTATAAATTTGTTATCTCAGTTAATCGTTTTTTGATAGTTGTACCCTCCATTATTAGATTGCAATAATAGCTATTATTAAACTACCAGTCGATAAGAAAATGGTTGTAAATTCACAATCACCGCACACTTAGCAGACGAACTAGTGACTAGGAAACAGCCATGAACATGGCCACTTTAATATAACGTCTCTTGAAATCGGATATCTATGCTTGAAATCGATGTTGAAATGTTTTACTGAACTTATGAATTCGAAAAGCATAAGTACAAAAAGCATAAGTACATAAAGATCCTGACATCAATATGTTCACCGTACTTCTGTAAAATGCGTGTATGTGTCAGTGGATCACTGTGGATCCCTTAGTGCTGACGTGCCCAGCGCTCAGTTTCCGAGGTGGGTGGTTCATGGGGCATCGCCGCCACGGGCGCGCCGCAGCGACGTCACTGGGCGCCGGCCTTGGGCCCACAGCGCACAGCCGAGCATACATCTCACATAACACCCTCCATTATCACTGCACGCTAGCCGGGACTCGCGTGATGTGAATGGGCAAATAGAACCCAGTTTGACGTTATCTTGTAGTACTTGCTTACTAAATAGGATTACATTATTTCTGCTAGTTATTCGGCTTGTCGCAATTCACGTGCAATGTAGACTGTTGCGGCCATTAAGGAGCGGAATGGTCTCCTTTCGCGTCGCTGTCGGCGTACGTGTGACTCCGGTGTGTGTGACGTGGCACCGTCAGTCACCGTGTCACCGGGGCTAGCTGTTCATTGACACGTCGCGTCACGGCGGAGGCGTGACTTCAGGTACTTCACCATACATTACATTAGCCATGCATTCAATACTTATAAGTACTTAATCAGGTCATTAGGTGACGTACAATGTTTTGTATAACATTCCACTCAATCTTTTTTGTGAACGTTATCAAAGTGTTAGTTGGCAGTACCAAAGAATTTTTAGTCGTGATGAAAAATTCCAGGAACTAAGTTACTGAGCTGTTCAAGAGCTGTTCCTCAGTGTGCCGGGGTGTGTCGGTACTCGGTATATTAACAAGGCCTGATTGATGGCAGACTAATTGATCGGTGTCTGTGGCGAGCAAACAGGCTGGCAGGCTGTGCCGTGACGTCAGCGCAGCGTCGCCCACGCTCACTCGCGGTCCCGCTCAGCCGGAGTTAAGTACGGCTGACTAGTGACTGCGACAGCTCCGGGCTAGGGCTGCCCTAACTAACCTAGTACAAGTAGTGAGCTAGATCCATTAATATTGTTAGTTAGTTCCATTAATATTGGCGACTCTCTGCAGCATCACGTGGGATCAGATTAGCTGTTCGACTGACAAGACGTTCGCTCAGGAAGGTAAAAACGGTCACATGATTGAAGTTACTGAAATCAGAAATGAAGACGTATTAAACTATAAACTGTAATCGGCTACAATAATTGCTATCGTTAGTGTAGCTATTGCATTTAATAACTCAATTTCCGAACATTATTGCTATTAAAAACGTTACACCACAATAAACCGTGTTTCATGAGAAATAATTGTTTGAATTCCTAGTTCAATTTAACAATTCGCATTTCGCATTTTCGGCCATTTATTAGTAGCCCCAGCCCTGTTCCGCGAGGGTGTCACGTACCCCTCAAGGGCGCCTGCGAGGGTTGACTCCTGGCGCTGACACCATCAGTGCACACGCCGCGCCGACACGCGTGATCTCATCGCCCAGCCTCCCCCTCACACTGTAACGCGTAGCTACGCAACGAAAGTGTTTCACGCCGCCATTGTCATAAACGTAGCGCGATGACATCACGGCTGCCTTCCCGTTACACCAGGGGAGGTGTTTCAGTACACCCAAATTTCCTCAGACTCGCATTCTATTACATAACAAACATAATATTGGTGTAGGTACAAAGACTTGCGAATTGTAACTTAAGTCATAGACTTAACGCGACTGGTACTGATGCGGCCGTAGAAGTTTCTACCGCAATAACTTGTTATTAGTACAATATTGTTTGGCGACGCGATGTCGCGGCCCCGCGGGCTTGCGAAGCCTCTCGTCTGCCCCACTTCAATCTGCGGCCGGTCGCTCCCTCGCTGTGATATTGTGCACAACAGCTAAGATTACGTGCCGCCAATCAATCGATAAAAACTCGACCGGAGAATAAACCCATCAGAGTGAGCCTACTATAGCGTAGCGAGGCCATCTTTTTCATGGTGTCGATGTCGGTCGGTAGCTGACACTTTGCTTCCGGTCTTCACGTTCCACACTTACAGTAACCGCTTGACACTTGAGTAGTTTCATACTTCTGTTGAAGTAGCCCCAATAAGTGGGTTCAAGTTCAAGTGCCTCCTTGACTAACTGTCTTGTGAGTTTGTTGCTCAACTTGCCGACTTTATAAGTAGGTAGAGGTTGTGTGAAAAATAGAACAATCGTTATCTAGCCAGGCGACCCTGAAGTTTATTGTTGACGGGCGGAAAGTAGTTTCTTAATTTATTATTCATTGCGCCTCATTTCTGCAGTGTCACGTAAACGATGTTAAAGGTTTTACATGTAGTTATACGTGTCTTGATCGATTTAAATGGCGGTAGTTACTTTCTCTGATACGTGTTTCTACGTATAAACGATGAATCACGAGTTGCAAGTCGGAGTCCCAACAATAGCGTTGGCTCGGGCGGGGTTGACAACCGGCGTCTTTGACTAGGGCTTGCTTGTCACCGTCTGTAGGGCACTATCATTCATGTCTACGTTTCTTTAGTGACTGATGAAGTGATCACGAAAGGGCAAAGTCCGCAGTTGATGTCTCGAGCTAACCTTTGTTGTTGACCCAGTTATTTTTATTATTCATCGCTAATGAGCTTTTGATTCTGTAGCTCAACTTATGAATCGCTCGGTAGACTCCCGAATCAGGGCAGCGTAGCTCACCAGCTCGCTTATCCCATACTTATCGAAGTGACTCATGCTTTTCTTTAGGAAAGTTATTAATATGTTTTGTATCACTCTTCGATGAAGTGCCAAAATTAAAGATTAGTTATTCAGAAGGTGTTTCTGGAAGTTTTATTTTTGGATAAACTAGTTGTTGTTTTAATCATAGGTATAAATACTCCTTAATGATCTTGTCGTGAGATTTCGTTTGATTGCAAATTATTACGGAGGTATCCAAACTAATGAAGTATGTATTTATCTGGATTTACATCTCAATTATGTCAACGATTAACTCCTTGCTAACTTTGCCCCAATATTATTGTTTAATTTGCTTCGCATTCTCTTTTATTTATAACTTCTAAATGGTCTAATTGAAATAAATGATTTGACTATGCCGCGTTTCTTTTAATAGCGGAGTAGCAAGTAGCCGCGGTGAGTGGCGAGCAGTAGGCAGTAGGCCTCCGCCCACCGATGTGATTCAGTGTCTGTTGGACCGGTTTATCACAGGTACGATACACCACTACGACCAACGTTGACAACTTGTTCCACGAGCTCAGGAATTTGTCCTCATCTCTTCTGAATAAATTTCCGCTTTTTGAGTGTTTACTGTCTAACTAATCTAATGTCGTCAGGAAAATTTAGAGTATGATTGTGGATGACTATAGGTACGTACGAGTAGGAGAAGACCAAAGAAACGATGGATGGACTGTGTGAAAGATGACATGGCTAGAAAGGGGGCGACTACTGAGATGACGACTAATAGAGAAGTGGAAGAACAAGACATGTTGCGCCGACCCCAAATAGATTGGTATAAAAACAAAACCGAAAACACACTGCAAAGTGAAAAATAACTTTAATTTTGGAAGTCGGTGTCTTTGGATCAGTATTTTAGGTTTTTGCCCCCGACTTCCGAAATTAAAGTTATTTTTCACTTTGCAGTGTTTTTTTTGGAAGTCGGTTTTGTTTTTTGTAAAATAGTTTTTATTTTTCACTTTTTAGTGGGTCAGTTTGTAATTTATGTAAGTTACAATAACCCAATGTCAACTGCTCATCACGTTTTACAAAATATTGCTTTTCCCGATGCAGGGACGTTAATTGTTGAGGAGTTCCCCTAGTAAGAACCAGGAGAACTGGAGCTCATGGTGAAGTCACCATCACCATTATGCATTTTGACGAGCATAAACCATATGAAAGTAATCGAATCGCAACCTGTGATATACTTAGATATATTTGAGTATTTCCGATGGCCATCTGTGGTCTTCATCATCAGTTCCAGTTCACTAAATGGTACTTTCCGAAAGCAAATGCACGAGTTAGTATAAAAAATACCGAAATCGATATGTGTGCCCATAAAATTTGAGGGTTTCCCTCGATTTCCATGGGATCCCACCATCAGATCCTGACTTGATGATCATGGGACCACTTGGAAAGTATTCTCTTTCGAACAAAAAAAGAAAAATCCAAATCGGTCCAGCCATTTTCGAGTAATCGGGGAACATACATAAAAAAAAAAAAAAAAAAAAAAGCTTCCGACGAATTGAGAACCTCCTCCTTTTTGAAGTCGGTTAAAAAGGGTGGGAGAATGATGATGATGTGTGTACTTGTTTACAAAATGTAAGTAGTGTAAGTAGATCACAAGATCGTCTAAACTGAACGAACTATCTGTACCCGCAACAATGGCTGTGCATCAACATCACGAGTCGCCGACCGCTAACTCTGCTTGACGTCTTTATAACAACTTGTGACTCAGTTAAAACAATAGCGTATTGTCCAATGTTATCAAACATTTTTTGTTAAAGTGGCCATCGACTGAGTTATGATGAGCAGCCGCAGCGCTCCGCAGCCCCGCTGGCGACGCCGGCGCGTGCCGTCTGTTTATAAAACACGCGTGTTCAGCCGGCTCTGTTTACTACGTCTGAAAATAAACAATGACGGAGTTCCCACAACACGGTGCACCGGCTGCTTAGTTCCCGCTGCGACAAAGCCCCTTTGTTACCGCACGGTAAACAGCCGGTTGCTATGCTTCGAGCGATTGTTCCCTTTTTCCGAATGAAAAGTGAATGGTTTTGTTACGTGAGAACCGAGAGTAGATGTAAGCTAGCGTTTATCTAGCAACACATTAGCTGCACTAACAACAACACTAAAGAGAACAGCGCTCTGCACCACGGCCACAGTTGCAACAACAACAACTCGCAGCGCGCACCTTCAACCGTGTAACTATTGGGAAAAGTTACTTATGCTCTTAGAATAAGCGTCAATACTTAACGGAAGCCGGTATCAAGTATCGGGAAATTATTAATCGCACACCAGAAAAATATTCTTACATCAAATACGTACTAACTTTATATTTAATAATCTACATGTACACCAAATAGGTACTAACTTTATATTTAATAATCTACATGTACACCAAATAGGTACTAACTTTATATTTAATAATCTACATGTACACTAAATAGGTACTAACTTTATATTTAATAATCTACATGTACACCAAATCAATGATTGCACTAGGTACTAATTAACTAACTGATTATCAAAACTTGTACCAATAATAATCATTAATAAAATATCAATTTTTGTCCAATGTCACACCGAAAATATTAATTATATATCAAAAATACTAACTGTTCATCAAAAATACCAAATGCGCATCTAATAAACTTATTATTGCACTACCAGTTAACTAATGGAATATCAAAACGTGTTCTTATAGCTATTGGGCACCCCGAAGTTCGGTTTGGTTAGGTGCCTTTAAAAAGTGCAGACAGATAGGAGCCCCGCGTAGCGGTGCTCCGTCGTCTGACGTCTGATGTTAAGTTTAATTTATTTAGACATGCAAATTTTGATGAGCAACGACGTACGTATCCTTATTCTGTTGGGAGAAATTGGTCATTTTTGATGAGCGTTTAAATACTACCCTCAAGTATCTGCCTATCTGATTCTGGATGTCGTGGGTGGTGGTTCTGGTGGCTTTCTTCTTTCTCTTACAATGTAGATCTGCAGATCAGTCGTAGCCTCCATGCTGCGATGTCCTCACACATTCGTACGTCCAGCAAAGTAAGTAAGGACATCGCATGCGAGCTTCACCCACCCCTCAGTAGTAGGGATTCCCATATTCTGGCGCACGAGAAGTGGGGGTGACCATGACTGGCCAATCCTAAAAAAAAAAAAAAAAAAAAAAAAAAAAAAAAAAAAAAAAAAAAAGGGTTTTGGGGTGCGCTGATTCCATTTCTGCGGTCCTTTTTCACGTAGCATGCTCCGTTGCAAAGATACACAAATCAATTAGGGTTCTAGCTCTGTTCAATTGGTTAATGAGGTACCCCTCGTTAGCGCTATTGTCACCTCATCTCCCACGGCTCATTATAAGTAATACCTCATCTTTACAATGATAATGGTAATGAGGCATGCTACTTGCTAATGAGGCAAAATGGTTTATGTCTCATCCACAATAAAACTGCATACTTCTTTCCTTGGTACTTTTATTACATTTCAGTCTTACTTCCTAAAATATCTATGAAACATCACATCTATTAACATATCATTGTAAATACTGTCGCTTGTAAATGATTTTAGAAAATTCAACATTGTATATGCATAAAACTTATGTAATAAATACATCAAACAGTACTCGCCGCAAACTGATGTAAAATCGTTTTGGATTCTCTCCGTATTCCAGTCCCACCTTTTACAATTCCTTTTTAAAAATATTTGATAATATCCTTTAGGTGCTCGTCCATAAGAATCGAAATATTGACCAACACCAGTCTCATCAACATATATGGCTACCCAATGCGACCCCGGCTTATCATCAGTATCCAAATTGCTTATCAAATCTTTTTCGAAGTACAACCGAAAAAAGCACTATCTTCAACAGTGTCTCGAGCTGTAGCAGGAGGAGTGTCTTATATAACAACCAATACAGATGACGGGAACCAGTCAACGCACCTAATCAAAGTAGAAGTTTACGACATGAAAAAACTGCCGAAAATTCCAATAACGGAGCATTGGAAACATACCAATTTACGGATAAAGTACTATGTCAAAGAAAACAACAGCAAAATATTCGACAACACCAACAAAGTAATATATAACATTACGAAAGAAATTGCCGAGAGTGATAATGTGAAAAAGTATTTTTTTAGTAATGACAAGTAGGGTAACAATTCACCTAATTGCTTAATGGATAAGTATTGTGTCTATTGGTAACTTAATGAACTATTTAGTGATCTTAATAAAACTTTTGTAAAGCCCAGGTAATCATTAACTTATTTAATGCATTGTAAGTAATCCTAACTATCTTTTTCCACCGACTCAATTGTATGGTTTAGTATTATGATGATACAATAAATGATGTAAAGTACCTGCATATGGTTTTCATTTATATATTTTACAATTTTTATGTAATATTTAATATACATATACAAGTATTTTTTTTACATAATATTTATTTCAAAACATTTTGTTAATACAATTTTCTCCTTATATCAAGATGCACTTTCTCTTAGTCTAACTACTATAGTCAACAGTAACATTTCTGTTTTTATCTATTTCAAGCAGGATTCGATGGATCATAATAAATTCTATTAATTTCTTCTAATACGGAGTCCATTTTTCCCAATCAACCTTCTTTCTTACTTTGGTAATCAACTTCTTATCACCACTACTCGGAGTTGAAAAATGCTCACCACCAACTTCTGGTATGAAGCTTAGGTCCCTTGCTTGAAGCTGATTTATATACTCACTTCTTTTTGGATTTCCAATGTAAGTTAGTGGTACTTTAATATCTTTTAATACTTTAGCAAATCTTTCCCATCCTATGGGATCACTTTTTTTTAATGGTCTCAGTGAGTCATTTACTAAGTCAACAATATTACTTCCAGGAATTTTTTCGTTATCAATTACTACTGTGCCTTCATCATCCCACTGTATTTTGTTTTTACTGGACCCAACTAAATTTAATAACAACTCACCTTTTTTAGTATAGGATTTTGGTATTAAACTTAGAATTTCAGATGTTGAATACAGTGGATTTGTTTGAATGATGTCATCTTCTTGTCTAACTTCTTTATTCAAAGCTTCAGTAGCACTAGCAACTGCATTTTTGACGTCTATGTCTTTATTTTTATAACAAATCTTATATTTGTTTTTATCATCCATGGAGGTATCAGTATAAATTGGTAATTTGTAAGGTAGACGGTCCTCCTCAGTGAAGTGAAGATATCTTTGTAAAATTTGTAAATATAGCATCCATTTTTTTCGATCTTCTTCATTGCTACTCAGAATTTTTTGCATTTCCGTGTCTAATCGAGATAAATTACTGTTTACAGTATTTTCTTGTTTCAATTTTTCTATTAATCTAGGATCAATGAGTAACATTTTCTTTGCGTGTTCCATGTTAACTTCCTATAAGAGAACTAACTAATCCACTCAGAATTGAACCTAATATTATTGGTAAGAAAGCTCCTCCTTTTTGTATGATAATATTTTTTCTCAGTTTAGTCTTACACTTACGTACCAATTTTCGAAGTATATTTTTATGTTTATTTAATTTTTTCTTATCTTGTTCTTTGACAGGTACTTTTCCTTGTAGAACGTTATGAATACATTCACAAAAACAATTTATTTCTTCTTCATTACATGATTTTAATAATGCTTTTTTGGTTTAAGTTTATGCAAGGCTTCTAACAAATTCTTATGCGTTATTAGTCTACGATGCATTGTTAGCAAATGATTTCTACTAAAGAAACTAAATTAGTTCCCAATTTAAATAATAAAAGTAAATATATCATTCACTACAGGAATCTGAAACAATGTATTGAAATGGGTATGACATTGATTAAAGTTCATAGAATATTAAAATTTCAACAGAGTTCTTGGTTAAAAAAATACATAGACCTAAATACTAATTTGAGAACGTTAGCTACATCAGACTTCGAAAAAGACTTTTTTAGGATAAGTTAATGAACAACTCTGTCCGGCAAGACAATGGAAAATATTGAGAAAAGAGTAAATGTAAAACTACTAACTCACTGGGATAATCGTGGCAAAGTTTTAGGTGCACAGAATTTAATAGCAAAACCAGAATTCCATAGTTTATCAATATTTTCGGAAAATTTAGTCGCGATTCAATTACGAAAAACAAAATTAATCTATGATAAACCAATTTATTTAGGATTTTGTATTTTAGATATGTCTAAAACCCTTATGTATGAATTTCATTATAACTATATGATTAAAAAATTTAATAATAAAATCAAGTTATTGTATACCGATACTGATACTTTGATATACCAAATTTTTACAGACAATTTTTATGAAGATATAAAACCAGATTTACTTCACTATTTTGATACATAAGATTATCCAGTAAATAATATTTTCGGTTACCCAAATATAAATTAAAAGAAAGTTAGGTTTTTTTAAAGACGAGAATAATGGTAAAATATTAAAAGAATTTGTAGGGTTACGATCAAAAATGTATGCCTTTGAAGTGGAAGACCAATTTATAGCTAAGGCAAAAGGTGTTAACAAAAGTGTCACCAAAAAAATTAATATGGAAAATTATAAATCATGCCTCTTTAATAAAAATATCCAATATTGTAGTATGCTTCGATTCAAATCATTAAAACATACAATTTTTACCCAAAAAATCAATAAAGCATGTTTGTCGTATAATGATACCAAACGATGTATTATGGATAACAATATTGATACATTGGCTTGGGGGTCATTATAAATTACGGTAATTAGTAATAGGTAATAGCTATAAGTGTATCTTTAGTCTTTTGTCTATATTGTTATCCATAATACATCGTTTGATATCATTATACGACAAACATGCTTTATTGATTTTTTGGGTAAAAATTGTATGTTTTAATGATTTGAATCGAAGCATACTACAATATTGGATATTTTTATTAAAGAGGCATGATTTATAATTTTCCATATTAATTTTTTTGGTGACACTTTTGTTAACACCTTTTGCCTTAGCTATAAATTGGTCTTCCACTTCAAAGGCATACATTTTTGATCGTAACCCTACAAATTCTTTTAATATTTTACCATTATTCTCGTCTTTAAAAAAACCTAACTTTCTTTTAATTTATATTTGGGTAACCGAAAATATTATTTACTGGATAATCTTATGTATCAAAATAGTGAAGTAAATCTGGTTTTATATCTTCATAAAAATTGTCTGTAAAAATTTGGTATATCAAAGTATCAGTATCGGTATACAATAACTTGATTTTATTATTAAATTTTTTAATCATATAGTTATAATGAAATTCATACATAAGGGTTTTAGACATATCTAAAATACAAAATCCTAAATAAATTGGTTTATCATAGATTAATTTTGTTTTTCGTAATTGAATCGCGACTAAATTTTCCGAAAATATTGATAAACTATGGAATTCTGGTTTTGCTATTAAATTCTGTGCACCTAAAACTTTGCCACGATTATCCCAGTGAGTTAGTAGTTTTACATTTACTCTTTTCTCAATATTTTCCATTGTCTTGCCGGACAGAGTTGTTCATTAACTTATCCTAAAAAAGTCTTTTTCGAAGTCTGATGTAGCTAACGTTCTCAAATTAGTATTTAGGTCTATGTATTTTTTTAACCAAGAACTCTGTTGAAATTTTAATATTCTATGAACTTTAATCAATGTCATACCCATTTCAATACATTGTTTCAGATTCCTGTAGTGAATGATATATTTACTTTTATTATTTAAATTGGGAACTAATTTAGTTTCTTTAGTAGAAATCATTTGCTAACAATGCATCGTAGACTAATAACGCATAAGAATTTGTTAGAAGCCTTGCATAAACTTAAACCAAAAAAGCATTATTAAAATCATGTAATGAAGAAGAAATAAATTGTTTTTGTGAATGTATTCATAACGTTCTACAAGGAAAAGTACCTGTCAAAGAACAAGATAAGAAAAAATTAAATAAACATAAAAATATACTTCGAAAATTGGTACGTAAGTGTAAGACTAAACTGAGAAAAAATATTATCATACAAAAAGGAGGAGCTTTCTTACCAATAATATTAGGTTCAATTCTGAGTGGATTAGTTAGTTCTCTTATAGGAAGTTAACATGGAACACGCAAAGAAAATGTTACTCATTGATCCTAGATTAATAGAAAAATTGAAACAAGAAAATACTGTAAACAGTAATTTATCTCGATTAGACACGGAAATGCAAAAAATTCTGAGTAGCAATGAAGAAGATCGAAAAAAATGGATGCTATATTTACAAATTTTACAAAGATATCTTCACTTCACTGAGGAGGACCGTCTACCTTACAAATTACCAATTTATACTGATACCTCCATGGATGATAAAAACAAATATAAGATTTGTTATAAAAATAAAGACATAGACGTCAAAAATGCAGTTGCTAGTGCTACTGAAGCTTTGAATAAAGAAGTTAGACAAGAAGATGACATCATTCAAACAAATCCACTGTATTCAACATCTGAAATTCTAAGTTTAATACCAAAATCCTATACTAAAAAAGGTGAGTTGTTATTAAATTTAGTTGGGTCCAGTAAAAACAAAATACAGTGGGATGATGAAGGCACAGTAGTAATTGATAACGAAAAAATTCCTGGAAGTAATATTGTTGACTTAGTAAATGACTCACTGAGACCATTAAAAAAAAGTGATCCCATAGGATGGGAAAGATTTGCTAAAGTATTAAAAGATATTAAAGTACCACTAACTTACATTGGAAATCCAAAAAGAAGTGAGTATATAAATCAGCTTCAAGCAAGGGACCTAAGCTTCATACCAGAAGTTGGTGGTGAGCATTTTTCAACTCCGAGTAGTGGTGATAAGAAGTTGATTACCAAAGTAAGAAAGAAGGTTGATTGGGAAAAATGGACTCCGTATTAGAAGAAATTAATAGAATTTATTATGATCCATCGAATCCTGCTTGAAATAGATAAAAACAGAAATGTTACTGTTGACTATAGTAGTTAGACTAAGAGAAAGTGCATCTTGATATAAGGAGAAAATTGTATTAACAAAATGTTTTGAAATAAATATTATGTAAAAAAAATACTTGTATATGTATATTAAATATTACATAAAAATTGTAAAATATATAAATGAAAACCATATGCAGGTACTTTACATCATTTATTGTATCATCATAATACTAAACCATACAATTGAGTCGGTGGAAAAAGATAGTTAGGATTACTTACAATGCATTAAATAAGTTAATGATTACCTGGGCTTTACAAAAGTTTTATTAAGATCACTAAATAGTTCATTAAGTTACCAATAGACACAATACTTATCCATTAAGCAATTAGGTGAATTGTTACCCTACTTGTCATTACTAAAAAAATACTTTTTCACATTATCACTCTCGGCAATTTCTTTCGTAATGTTATATATTACTTTGTTGGTGTTGTCGAATATTTTGCTGTTGTTTTCTTTGACATAGTACTTTATCCGTAAATTGGTATGTTTCCAATGCTCCGTTATTGGAATTTTCGGCAGTTTTTTCATGTCGTAAACTTCTACTTTGATTAGGTGCGTTGACTGGTTCCCGTCATCTGTATTGGTTGTTATATAAGACACTCCTCCTGCTACAGCTCGAGACACTGTTGAAGATAGTGCTTTTTTCGGTTGTACTTCGAAAAAGATTTGATAAGCAATTTGGATACTGATGATAAGCCGGGGTCGCATTGGGTAGCCATATATGTTGATGAGACTGGTGTTGGTCAATATTTCGATTCTTATGGACGAGCACCTAAAGGATATTATCAAATATTTTTAAAAAGGAATTGTAAAAGGTGGGACTGGAATACGGAGAGAATCCAAAACGATTTTACATCAGTTTGCGGCGAGTACTGTTTGATGTATTTATTACATAAGTTTTATGCATATACAATGTTGAATTTTCTAAAATCATTTACAAGCGACAGTATTTACAATGATATGTTAATAGATGTGATGTTTCATAGATATTTTAGGAAGTAAGACTGAAATGTAATAAAAGTACCAAGGAAAGAAGTATGCAGTTTTATTGTGGATGAGACATAAACCATTTTGCCTCATTAGCAAGTAGCATGCCTCATTACCATTATCATTGTAAAGATGAGGTATTACTTATAATGAGCCGTGGGAGATGAGGTGACAATAGCGCTAACGAGGGGTACCTCATTAACCAATTGAACAGAGCTAGAACCCTAATTGATTTGTGTATCTTTGCAACGGAGCATGCTACGTGAAAAAGGACCGCAGAAATGGAATCAGCGCACCCCAAAACCCTTTTTTTTTTTTTTTTTTTTTTTTTTTTTTTTTTTTTTTTTTTTTTTTTAGGATTGGCCAGTCATGGTCACCCCCACTTCTCGTGCGCCAGAATATGGGAATCCCTACTACTCCCCTCTGTTAGGGTCTTACGGTGTTCTTGAACCATGAGTTTATTGATCCGCCAAGATAAAACAATTCTCCTGTAATGTTTTCCAGCAAACATCTCTCTCGACAAAAGTGGCGCAGCGCATGTCGTTCGGTCTGCTGGGCGGCAAGGCGGCGGCCCGCTGCGAGTTCGTGCGCATGAAGGGGCCCAGCGGCAAGGGCCACGCGGAGATGGCGGTGTCGCGGCCCCACGCCGCCGGCCTGGACACCCCCAGCTCCGAGCCCGGCCTGTCGGCCACTGACATGTGGGACAGCGACTGGGACGACGACCCCGAGGAGATGTTCATGTACAGGCATCAGGTGAGGTGGCACACACGTGTTCATGACATACGTTTTAACATCTCAATTCGAAGATTGGCGCGGCACGCCTTTTTTTGCATACATCTTTTTGAGTTACCTAATTAACTTCCGTCCCATATCGTGCCATACATAATAAGCCTTAAATGATCAACAAACGTGCCTCATTAAGTCATTACCTAACTGCCATGGCCGAGTTTTGCCCTGACATTATCATTTTGGTGAGTACTCAAGAAAGCCGCTTACAGCATATCTAGCATAGGATGTGAAGGTTTGGCATTGATTTCCAAATATATGTGCACTAACGCCCTGGGTACTGTTCCAGCGGCGGCTGAGCGACCCGAGCGCCAACATCACCAACTTCGTGCGCGGCGGCTGGCGCACGCGCGACGCGCGCGACAAGAGCCGCTCGGAGAACGAGGGGCTGGACGCGCTCGGCAGCGGCGTGGCCGAGGTGGAGGCCGGCGACCTGCGCGACGGTACGTGGCGCTCACGTCTACACCAGACACGACCAATCAATCTGCCCAGTCTTTTTCCAACTATGTTGGGGTCGGCTTCAAGTCTAACCGGATGCAGCTGAACACCAGTATTTTACATGGAGCGACTGCCTATCTGACCTCCACAACCCAGTAACTGGGTAATACGATACTTGGGAAGACTAGTGGTCAGACTTTCGGACTTCTGACGACCCGTAACGACTGTCAAAGATCCACGAATTACAGCCGGGACCAACGGCTTAACGTGCTTTCCGAGGCACGGCTAGGAGTCTCGGTATGTTAAGATGGTCACCCCTCCACTGACCAACCCCGGCAAGCGTAGCTTAACCTGATGGATCGACCCGTGCGGCTGTTATTACTTAGCCACGAGCTCTTGACACGACCAACACTAGGAAAATGGCCCTTATTGCTACGAAATATGTGATTGCCTGAACACAACACACAAAGGCCCGTCACAATGTTGATGAAGCTTTTACGAAACTGGAAACATAATGGGCGCTTTGAAGTGGTTAAATGTCACCGCTTGCGCCATCTAGCGGACGAATTAAGAAACAACTAAAAACCTAAGTTCAATGGAATTCGGCGGAGAAAATATTTCCATGACTATTTTAATAAAACCTGTGTTTTTATTTGAATTGGGTTCACTGCCTTGTATTTTATATAATATTAGCTTTTTCCCGCGGCTTCACCCGCTTGGAAGTTTCAAGTCTATTACCTCAAGGAATAAGATTTTTCATACAAATTTTGGACCCCCGTTTCACCGCTTTAGGGCGTGAATTTTGAGAAATCCTTTCTTAGTACACGCCTAGACCTCGTAAGGAACCTACGTGCTAAATTTGGACTCTCTCTAGACCAAGCGGTTTGGGCTGTGCGTTGATACATCGGTCAATCACTTTTGCCTTTTATATATATAGATAGATAGGTAATCATCAATAGTATATGCAAGCCCTTATTCGTGTGTCCACTGCTCGCTCTCTGTGCGGACGGTGTTACATAACTCGCTAATTATTCACGCATGTAACCGTAGCGAACCAGTCCGTACTCTGAATACATACACGTTTCATTGGAATTCTTTCGATGTCAATGAGGACCTTTAATGGAAGTGATTGTATAAATTAATCTGACATTGAGTCGCGCTGTAAGTTCTCGGTCAGTGATTCGCGCACTTGCTCCATATGGAGCCGGGATAACAAGTAACTTGCATTCTCACTCTTTTGTTATTGCAATGTACTTTATTTTATCAGTGGATGCACGAAACACGAATGTTCATTGTGAATGTTTCCAAAACTGCTTGATTGTGTGTTTGTTGTACTGCTGTCGCTCGTTGTTGTCGCTCATAAGTCATAGCATGGCTGTAGTCGCTTGTGGCATGTGGTGGCGCGGGGTGGCGTAGTGGCGCGTAGTGTCGCTCGGGCGGGCAGTAGTCGCTCCGTGGGAGGCGTAGTGTCTGGACGCACCGCGGGTAGCACGCGTAGGGTTTGTGCACGCCACGCGGCTCACGCGACATGTTTCATGACGTTTTTAAGTACGAACACCGTCTGCTTAGTATTTCATATGGAGCGTGGACACACCCTTGTATGAAGTACGCATGATCGATGACGTGGGTAAAAACGACGCGAAACCTGAGCGTAGACCCGCGAAGGTAGTGACGCGGGTGTGTTGTGTGTAGGCAGAGGGCGCGGGGGGCGCGGGGTGGGGCGGGGCCGGCGCGCCAGCCACGACGCGGCCGGGCGCAGGCCGCGCGCCGGGCCCGGCGTGCCCGCTGCGAGCCACGCGTGCGAGGCGGGCTCGCCGTGCGGCTGCGGGCCCGGCGACAGCGCCGCCATGCGCTCAGTGTGCGGGCGCGCGGACGAGGACATGTCCAGCCCGGCGTGCCTGGAGACCGTGTCCCCGCGGCGTGCGCCGGCGCAGCGCCCGGCGGCGGCGGCGCCGGCGTGGCAGCCGCCGCGCCGCACCACGCCGGACGGCACCGCCGTGTACTACTGGTGCGACGTGCCGCGCCAGGAGCTCTCCGGTACTGCGCGCACACCTACACACCCACACTTGTGTCTCCCCCTACGACTGTGCGATTTGGGATAAAACAAAACTCTGCTATTGTATGCTAGGGAGCTCTGATCCATCCATCGTTTGATATAAGAGCGGCCCCGCGCGCCATGTCCGCTGTAGCCCCACTGCGTCGGGCGCCTCGCCCGCGACGCCGCTGCAGCCCCACACCGCCGCTCACCCGCAGATCCGTCCACACGACTAGACGAGATCCTCATCTTGAATGCTCATACTCGCCTCACATAACTTCCATGCCTTCAAAATTTTAAATATGAAAGCACTTTACATTCATAAATACTTGTAGAGCAACATCCACATCACAGTATCACCAATTGATTCTTCATGAAACTATTTAGACACATGATATCAATATGTATTATCGTTCATATAATAATGTGCGTCTGTCTGCGGGCGGCGCAGAGCTGGACGACGGCGCGTACAACCCGCTGTGGGCCACGCGCGGCTTCACGCAGACCTTCCACCTGTGGAAGGAGGGCAAGCGCCAGCAGTCCACGCCGCTCAACGCGTACCTCACCTACGTCACGCTGCCCTGGTGGACCATCGCGAAAGGTCAGCATGTGTTCCTATCTACTCTTACTAGAACGACCCACCTACTGGCTAATTATCGTGGTATTAATAGTTATTTATGATACTAGTGCGGTAAGTTGGTTTTTACAAACGAGTAGACGAATTTACCTTACCAATAGTCACGAGTTTGTAAATACCAATTTCCTTATGTGTGTCATACAATGTTTTTCAACACATTTGCGAGAAAAAACAAAAAATTTCTTCGAGTCTTCCATGCTATAAAATTATTGTAAATCATTAAATAGCGCTCTCGCGATTTTAGCGGCAAGATACCGTTTTCTGCAATTTGCGCCTCATTTAAAATATCAGGTGGAGTAGATCCATATTAATATCAGATTCCTCGCTTGAGCTCATGTTATTATTTTGTTTATAATTAACAGTCGGAAAGTCGCAACAATCTTTGACGTTTCTAATATGAAAATGGCGCGAACTTGCAAGTGGCGCCACGTGCGCGTGGTGAAAATTAGAACTACATTATTCGTCTCATTTACTCTTTAGTACCTATTAAAGTGAGACAAACGTATTGAGCAGCGCGTCCAAGGAGGTTCGATCAGTCAGCTTATTTATTCTCGAAATTTGAAACTCTTTGGTGGAATTCTTTTATTATTTTTTATGGAAATTAAAAAAAAACCGTAAAGAATAATTACGTGAACCAAAAGCGCCAGGTATTTGTTCTGATTATTATTCCATGAACCTCGCTAATGAACATGTGGTAACATTCCAGACATCCTGGACCACCGCGAGGAGCCGGTGCTGACGTTCTGAGCTGCCGCGCGTGTTCTGTACTCGTATACTGTAGCTGCACCGTGCCCCGCGCCGCGCGCCGCACGAGGCAGCGGACTGACGCACAAGCTACCCAACCCTGCCCACTGTAATGTTATTCCATTTATTTATAAGTCACATTACACCAACTGTGTCCTCGTTAATCAATTGACTACTTTTGACAACAACTCCCAATATATTATGACGACTATAGACGTATAAAAAAGGAGGATTCCGAGCCACACATATCGACAGTGAAGCACCGCACCGATCTATGTGACCGTGATCTGAGTACCTGCAAAGACGCCGTCGCTCGTGTCACGTAATGGCGGCTGGTCGGCATACTATGATGTAAATGTGTGCGTGAGGCGTGTTTTTAAATACTTACTGTCAATCAATCAATCAACTTTAGTCCTCCTTTTTTTATAAGTCTATGGTGACGACTTACTATATTATGTCGTGCAAGTAATACAACGTTGAGCTTGTGAAGCGGTTGACTGCACATTAAGTTGGTACTGTACTCGCAATTATATTATAAGTAAAAAGACGTTGTTATATTACCTACCCAATATTCAATCTTCAAAAACGGCACAAAGTTACACTAATAAATGACACGTGGAAGTAGGACGGCCTGTCGTAATGTCGGAAAAGAGAAGACGAAGAAAACTTGGCTACTTAGCCAAGTTTTGATGTGCCACTTGCGGAGCGTGTCCTATCTACCTCTTTATACTTATATTATCATAGTATACTATACTCGGGTTAAAACTCGCTACACGGATGTCAAAATAGTACCGTAGTAAGTACGGCTTTTGATAAATGGCCCTAAATTATAAAACTAAACTGGCTGACTGTTTTATGACCCAGGTGAAGCTCCTTGGCCTTCATCTCACCTGATGGTAAGTGATGATCAGGCTGAAGGTGGAAGCGAGCTTCACCCGGAATCCTCAACCACAGGGGAGCTGGCCTCTAAGTGCCGTAACACAACGATACTGTAACATTGTTGCTTTGGCGACAGAATTAGATACGATGGTGATAGCTAGCCAAGCGGACTTAGAACAAGCCATACCTCCAACCAAACCGAGCAGAAAAATTTCACCCGCTGGTAATCGAACTGGGGAGTTCTGGGTCAGACACAGGTGATCTTACCACGAGACCACAGAAGCAGGTACTTTCACTTATCAAGCTATTTGCGTGTAGAACATACTCCACGTTTTTTATAGATGCGTGAACCGAGTTTTAGGCCCAAGTATAGCCGCCAATAGTAACAATTATTTAACGCATCACAGTCCACTGGTGGATTTTGACATAGGAGAGGAGTCTTCCTTAAAGAGGGATTTAGATAGCTAGGCTTCATCAGGACGTCGGAAGCCTGACTGAATCAATTGTTTCTGACGAGGGCTTCCACAATACAACCATAAATTAACTGCACAACTACATTAACACAACCACAACGTGCGAGTGCAGTGTGTCCTGTAATGTACAGACGCCAGCAAGTCAAGCTACCCAAAACTGTCAAATCCCAATCAACCTTGAACCTAATGCTTTAGCGATAAAGCTGAAAATCTATTAAAGAAATTTGACAGATTGTAGTAGCTTGATGTGCTGGCGTCTGTACTACAGTGTGTGTCACGTGAGGGTGGGACCATTGCCTTATAATCGCATCGTGTCATTATGAATATTTCGGTGTCGTGTGTCGTGATCATCTCGTACTAACGTATAATAAGCTTGCGCTCTTCACCTGTGATCAGTTAAGTTACAGCCATATAGTTTTATCTACTAATTACAATAATTAGTTTAGATTATCGAGTTCTAATTAAATAAAATAGCTTTTGCTCGCGGCTTCGCTCGCGTTAATTTAGAATTTGGCAATCAATTTGGGTTGTACTCTGCTTGTATAATATAATTTCGAAAGACACGTGGCGCCATCTAGTAACATAAGAACGTTATTGTTGTTTTCCTCGGGAACAGTACATTTTTTCGGGATGAAAGGTACCATATGTCCGTTTCTGTACACCTGACAACGTCAAAATTTCAGGATGACCGATTCAGTGGTTTAGGCGTGAAAAGATAACAAAGAAACAAACAACCAAGCTTACTTTGACATTTATAATATTAGTTACGTTGTTGAGTACAACGTCTGTACGTCAAGATTTGGTCCTGGTAAGCTAGAGACAAACTGGTCCCACGTACGCAACGTATGCGATGCAACGTGGGAGAATGGGTGTGCACACTTGTCCCATGTATGCAACGTAAGGTGGCATCAGACGCTGTTATAAGTTCTCAGAAGGTGCACTAGTGCGTCTATAAGTCATGTTTTCTGATTCTGATAGCGAGTTTGAGGATGATTTATTGAGTTTACTATTTTTAAATGAATATTTCCGCGCCACAAAACCAAAAACAAAAGTAAGAAGAGAAGATATTGGGTTCTTGATACAGAATATTATCATACAAATATGTTGTAAGAAAAATACATAGAGTAGAGGTAGGAAGAAATATATAGCAAAAGAACATGGCCATGCTGTTTTGCTATTCTTCCCATGCTGCATTGCGTAATGGTAGCATTACCGTATTCAATGCATTTAATATTATAAATTACATCGTATTTCTTAAAATATCGATTACCCGTTCATCTCCCATTTTGACTACTTTGACAACAAAACGCGTGCTCGCACCAAAGATCTATTTCTTTATGACGTGCTACGCGTCAGTTCTAGAAACACATTGGTCACACGCGTGGGTAGCGTAGGAACAACCCCTCCACCTTCCCATGCCGATCTGGACATCGCAGGTTGACGTTGCGTGGGACGCGTGTGATTGCGTTGCATACGATAAGTGTGTTTCTATTACATAGTTTTTCATATAAAATCAAGAGTCCAGATATCATAATGCGTTGCATACGTTGGATCAGTTTGTCCCTAGCTTTATAGTTACGTGTGTATTACAGCCACGTGTATGCTTGTGTATATTTGATTAAATGACCATCAAATTAAAGTTTATGTTTTAAATATTTGCATATAAAATTAATTAGTAATGCCACGCTCTACTCGTAACCTTCCGGTCTTTTGTGTGTAGTACTGAGCTGTTATTTGAGCAGCACGCTTAGCATGACCGCCATAGAAACGGGTTTTGTCGACGGAAGAATAGACAAAATGGAAGACAGTAGAAATATTTGTACGCATTCTACGCGTCTAAGCATGGCAATGTGTAGTTTTGTCTATTCTTCCGTCGACAAAACGTCGTCATGCTAAGCGTGCTGGATATATTAATTTTAGCACCGTTTACATGCCGATCATGGTAAAAAACGTATAATATACATAAATGTGGCACTTTTGAATTCTCAAGGGGTTGGCTAGTGAGAAAGATGAAGCTAGTTGCCCATCCATGCGTCAGCGGAGGCTGGTCTTAACTTAGCTGCTACGGCTTATTTTAATTTTATTTAAATTTTGAATTGTTTTTCTTTATATTTTAACGCTACGTTAAAACGTTACGTTACGTTATTTTAGCGCTTTTAACGTTCTACATCGTTCTCAAATGTATAATTTCAACATGAATGATGTAACCTATATTTTGTAACCATATTTTGATCTAACACAGTGTCCGTGGAGTTTCTTGCCCGTTCTTCTCCATAGGAACCTACTTCGCTTTAGAACGAGCGTCTACCTTCATCTTTCTGACTGACCGACCTCTTGACAATACAAAAGTGCCTGTTAGTTTATTTGAAATAAATGCATAATTTTGTGTGCTGTCTGTCAGTGAATTAAAGAAAACAGCCTTGAACCTATGGCCAATGAACTTATCTGATCACAGGTACAAATGATCTCATTCGCAAACATCAGTTTTCGTTGTCAATTGTTTTATATTGCATAAACATCGATGTCCTGAGCGACTGTCCTGTTCACAGTCCGCTGTACATATCACACAGTTTCGCTGCTAAGAACACTGTTCCTATTATTGAAATAGCATTTACAGGAATTTTTTAATGATTTTTACAATATTGTTTGTAGTTCAAATGTCCTATACACACGATACTTTGATGACGTAGGTTACGTATCTTATTGTGATTTATGATCAGTGTGCATAGGCCTATTAAGAGATGTGTTAAAAGGTGAGTGTTTAAAACTATAATTTAGTAAGATTTGTGTTGTGTTTGCTCTAAACGAGTTTAAACGGTAGTTGCATTATATGAGTAACATTCCAGACAGGTAGGCCAACTAATTGTCTCGCTATATAATTCCTTTACATGTAATTTATCACCGCGGACATTTCCGGTGAACCACTTTTCAACCTTATTGCTAAGGTAATAAGGTTGATAAGTGTTCACTGCTAATGTCCGCTGTGGTACGGTCAGCAACGAAATGTTACTTTTGCAAGTTTTAACAAAAAAACAACAACAAGTCACAGTCGAGTGTTGTGGGCTTGTTATATTATGTTCTTAAGGTTGATGCGCCAGGGTAGCCCGCGAAATTCAAAATTTCTTAAGTTTTTTGCAATTTGTAGGTCAGTGTGAGCTTGTATGTTGATTAAAATATGATTCGCGGCCGTAGCTAATATGGCTTTACAGAATTATAATCATTAGAATCAGCAATACAACTCCATAAGTTAGCATTTACCTCAAATCTAGCGATTTCATGAAATCATAAGGTTTGAGATAAATGCTAACTTATGGAGTTGTATTGCTGATTCTAATTATTATTATTCTGTAAAGCCATATTAGCTACGGCCGCGAATCATATTTTAATCAACATACAAGCTCACACTGATCTACAAATTGCAAAAAACGTAAGAAATTTTGAATTTCGCGGGCTACCCTGGAGCTTTCGCCTTAAGTTATGATTTAAAAATGTGTTCTATTCAAATTATTGTGTATACCGACTTTCGTTATTGGCTGTACATTAATTGGCCCTAATAAAGTAACTGTACCTATATTCTTCCTACTGTGTAGGTATATCACTATGGCACATTTGACGAGACTGGTAACACTGTACTGTATCTACAAATGTATAGACCCGAAAGGAAAAAGTTTGATCTCATAGCATCATTCCAGTGTTTTAGAGGGGCCGTTGAAATGGTTAGATTTTAATTTAACAGCAAGGGGCTAACTACACTGATTCATCTCAATTCGGCTTTTATCCATCGAAAAAAACAAACAATTTGGTATGGAACGACGCGCAAAGCTGAACGCTTCAGCTGTCCGCACTGAGCGGATGCGTACGCATCTCCAAAAAAAAAACTGTTTTTTTTTTTTCATGGACAAAAGCTGAATTGATCTGAATAAGACAGTGTAGTTAGTCCCCAAGTGTGATTATTATTTGTTAATGATCAAGTAGTTGTATAAGGGCTGCAGAAAATACTCTAGTCATCATTTTATTTACTAGTCACCATTATTATATTAGCATAACTTAGGTTTTTTTTAATTTATTTATAAATAGACTTCAGTGAAATTATTTTAATCATGTTGAAGCAATTTTAACAAGTCTGTACTTATTTTTAAAGCTTTATTAATAAAAAATAATAACATTAAAAATGCACATCTTCAGACTTTTTAAATTTCTTAGCGCCGTTAGTAATGTATGAAATTACAGCAACACGTGTGTAGACAACATTAGTTTTGATTTATCTAAACACACAGAAAAAGGAAAGGAGATTACAGAAAAATCACATTATTTTTGTAATAGTTAGGATATATTACCATGTTTATCGAATTAGTTGAATATATTTTTATATCAAGCATCACATACAAATAGTTTTCTTGAATGATTTAATCTACTTTTCTAAGTAATAATACTGGATTTGAAACAAATGTCGGATGATAAACTTTTAACCTATGATCATGTTATAATACAGAGTTGTGTTAGTGTGAAGTATCATATTTTTGTATTCAAAAGTTATTTATAACTCATTATAACATTATATCTTAAGCCTTAATTAGTGATAAGTATCATCATTCCAACGACGACAGTGGCTCATGGACGGGGCTAGCTGCAATCAGAACATCGTTATTTTCTATACTTGAACCGAACTTGTTTAGACCTTAAATTATTATCTTGTTGTTAGTCCCGTACACGAACATTATTGTTGAACCATAATATTATATTTATCAGATATGTTTTGAACTAACGAGTCTAGTCGAGATATACTTAAAACGTGCATAGTTTAATATTTGTATGATATGACTGAATTAAATAATTGCAACAGCAGTGTCTTGTCTCACTCTATCCCTCCAGCCCCGCGGCACGTGCGTGCGTGTGCGTCTGCGCAGTTCTGCGATTTGGGTTAATGGCGGCGCAGCTGTAATCTTAATGTTGTCACGAGGTTTAAAATGTTTGAAGTCATTTTACAAACTATTTGGCGGATGAAATGGTGTTCCAAAATATTATTGGAAGTAGCACAGATTTGTATTGTTTTCAGATAGCTGTAGGTACTAGGTAGTACATTAGGCTAGGTACATTAGGCTACATTGCACTTTTAGCTCTTATTTTTAACCATGCTGTTCAATATTTCGTTAGTTTCCTAACTACGACACTGCTAAGCTAATGCAGACCGGCTCTGCGCTCGCGGTAGTTAACGGACGGAGTCTGATGGCAAACCATTATAATCACAGGCTTCATTTAAAAAGATAGACGTCACAATAGAGTCTGACTGCTATTTAATCTTAGCAGCCAAAATAACGGAAGTCCCGTGACCGTTATGAATAGTAGCTGTATGCCGAAATGTTCTGAATATAGGTATCTTATTGTTATTATAGTTACACTGCAAGCTGTAAACTGTAAACAACGAGGATTTGATGACCTGCCGATGCTGGCCGGATGGAATACTCCCGAGATGAAGATGATCAGATCGAAGCGGCACGCCAGTGAAGAGTAGCAATACCAACCTTATCCTCGCGAGGCTGTCTACTTCCTGCGCTGTCGATGGAAATGTGCTCAATGCTTCAAGCTATATTTACCTGCAACAAAAGAAATAAATATTTTTATTGTAAAACAATCGGAAATATTTTTTTTGAACTGTTTTTAAAAGCAAAAGGCTTGAATCCTTGATTAGTTCGGGTGATAACACGTTATAGACTAGCTAGGAGCAAATACCTACTTGGAGACTAATACAATACGCTAATCTACTATCTGAGCTGAGTACGAATAGGATGTGTCAAATTTACAGATGCCTTCTTACATAAGTAGAGTAACATTATTTGAAGACTAAACTGAGATTCGTATTAAATCTAACTGCAGCAACTATAACAGTAACTTGTACTGTAAGTCTACAGACTATCCTCTGTGGTACCTACAAGTAATTTCATCCAAGAGATCGAGTCATTCGATTATAAGTATCTGTAGGATGCACCTAAGTAAGATTTGTAAAAACGACTTCCTTGATCGAGTCTATGATCGCTAACTACTCTCTTGAATACATTACGTGGTTGAAAAACGGCTCGAGTCATGCGCGATGGTACCGCAGACTCGTGTTGCAACTTCCTCAGCCTTGGTTCGCCGACCCTCAGACGGCACCATCCTAATTTAAGGACCTCGTCGTACCGGAGGAAGCGTTCAATTAATTATGTAAGACAATAATAGGGTGTGCGTAATCTGAGTGCTGCAAGCGCGGAGTGGGCGCGAAGGTATGCGCACGCGCCGGTAATGAGCGGCGGCCGGAAGACGTCACTTGTCGCGCGAGGAGCCGCTGTCCGCGCCTCGCCGCGCAGAGGTAGCTGCACCGCAGTGCTGAGGCACGAGACACTTCCTACATCACGCGCCCACTGCACGCACATACCGGACTTCGTGCCAACAGGGTCCGACGGGTTAGTAGACCCATGACTCTTGACCGCCGCAGTAATATACCGCGTTAATGAGGGTGACGTATGAGCGTGCACCAGCCGAAGAATGTGGGTAGTTTAGCGTCGGTGTAGTACGTCATTAGTGATTGCAAGCACTCGCACTGCCTGCCGCAGACTGCCAGAGACACATGCTGCAGAATTTGTGATTAAAGTCCTTCTTACAAGAACAGCGCTAAGTGTGATGTAAGGAGTGTTGGCCTACCGCGCGGGAAGAGACTTCATTTGGAAGGCGGACTGTGTGACTTGGCGCGATATCGGGTTGAAGTTCCACCTGCTAGACTGTAAGGCAAGTGAATTTGATTTCTTGTTCCTGTCCCAATTAAGCAATACTAGCGACTCACCCCTGTTTCGCACAGTTTTTAAAGACTTGACAAAACATTGAGATTACTTTATCATGTGTTTAAGAAAGTTAAATATTAATTATTATGTTCATTTCTGCCTCTTGCCAGCGGCTTCGCCCACGTAGGTGTCGGGAATTATCCCACGGGAACCGTTCGTATTCTTCCGGGATAAAAAGAAGCTTATGTGCTATTCCAGACTATAATCTATCTCTGTGCCAAAATTCATCCAGATCCGTTCAGTCGTTCTGGCGTGATTGAGTAACAAATATCCAACCAACTTTCGCATTTATACTATTAGTAAGAAGTAGTAAGATTATGTATATATGTTTATGTATTATGATTATTTACGATATTATACATAATGTAAACCTTTCGGAATAAATTCTCAAATTGATGGTGAAAAATCGCATCAAAATCCGATTCTTAGTTTAGTATAGGTAAGTAGCTTTTGGAGACGGTTCTGCATAATTATCAGAATTACCAGATTCTAGATGTGATCTTAAGGAGTCTAAGTATATAATAGGTAGGTACGTCCCGGGTACGCCCTGCCGCAACATCGTACCTTGACTGATGTTGAGGCAGGGTGGAGGCGCGCCTGCTACGGATTGGAATTAGGACTAACAGTTAATTTGGCTGTGGAAAACCATTTTGTAGTTGGAAACTTAAAATTTATTTTCTCGATTGGCGACGACGGTGATACAAAGTTCAACTGATAGCGGAACTAGAGCGTTATAGTATTAATAGCTGACCGATTTTCCTCTGCAGGAATATCGGTCAGTTATTATCATGCACTTAACATTTTAAGGGCTTTTCCACGTACTTAGGTATTTGCAATTTGCATCATTGGTAAGTATTTATAAGACTAAGGTAAGTATGTAATACCTACCTACCCATCTATTCCTATAAACAAGCTTGATGTTTGAACTTGTGAACCACACCTACTTCTGTTCGTAAAAAACATGGCTGACGAGAGAGGGATCTATGGTATTACTTGTAGGTACCCAATATCTATGACTTGTAGGTACCCAAGTACCAAAAGGTAGGTAGGTACCCCAAATACTAGTTTATTTTAAGTTAAACCACGACCTACACACAAAATTGCTGCTACTCGCGACTTTAAGGAGGATATGATGCGGCTTCGGGCTTCCTGTGAACATGAAGACAAAGCAATTTTTTAATTTTAATTTATAGTAGTGTTTTTCGTAAGAATTTGTATCGCGTTAAATATGGCACGATCCGAGGCGAGGGGTCAGAGATGTGACCCTTTATCTGCGCGCGGGCTGGCGGCGCGCGGCGCTGCACTCTGCTGCCGACGCGCGCGCTAGCTGGTGAGCTCGCCATCCTTGCTAACGGAATATTCTAGCAACAAATACCCATCTGTGTTCCAATAGTCATATACTACAAAAATTCCCCATGTAAACATAATCTCTACTTCAATAAGCTGCGTTATTGGAAGAGTATTTCATTACAACAGCGCAACGCTTATTGGAAGAGTATTTCATTACAACAGCGCAACGCTTATTGGAAGAGTATTTCATTACAACAGCGCAACGCTTATTGGAAGAGTATTTCATTACAACAGCGCAACGCTTATTTTCATAAGTTTACTTTGTTTGAAATCATTGTTACTCATTCATTTCCGTTTCTTAAGTAAGAAAAATGTGTGTTTTCTTCAGTAGGGTAAGATGTGGCGGTTTTGTGTGGTGTTACTGGTGGCTGCGCGGGCGCATGCCTGCGAGCTGGCCCCTGGCGGGGGCGCGGGGCCCAAGGCGCCCGGGGACAACTTCTACCGGCTCATCGTCAACGGAGAAATAGAGCGGTATGCGCCCGGGGAGAGATACGTCGGTTAGTGATCCTTTAAACCTGTATGCATGTTTATTATACCTAACCGTAGTAAAGAAGTGATTAGGAAGGGTAATCCTTGAGCACAATGTCTACGCCACTACTCTGTAATTACACCTAAATTATAAAATACAATATATTTCGTAAGCGTTTATCAGTTAACTCACGACGGTCATTTCCGCGAATTACTGAAACAGCGAGGTCAAAATGAGCAATAATTAATAACTTTATCGTGGAGTTGTAGAGCACAAAATAACATGTCGAATTAATAGTTGAGTAGGTACATCTGCAATGGGCATGCTCAGTTTAATGTATGTGTTACCGCAGCCATGGACACGGCTAGGCGCATGACCGCAGCTGCATTATGTCAGCACAACATGATATTGTGTACAACAAAGATGTGATCCTGGTACTCATCACCGTTGTGCAAATCGCATGAAGTGTTAAGATATCACATGACACTCTATGGACTCGTACTTAGTTTAGGTATACATACACACACATGCACATACATGTTTAGGTAGGTACATTATGATATTGATAACTGATCCCGGACGACTGATATTTTATATTGAAATACTTGGAAAATGTTATCACTTATGTGCCTACTATACCCCTAGGTCAGTAAACTGTAGGTACCTAGGTACATAATAAGTATTATGTACATGCGATGTGTGCGGACAGCACAGTTTCTCAAACAAGCTTTTTCTTTGATCAGAGGGCTTAGTGCGAGTTTTATTTCATACTTAAGTACTCGATCGCGTTTACGCTGACCGTTACCTTACGTCAATTTGTTTGGAATAATTGTGTTTCTCATTATAGTCACCAGACGGCGCTTATTCAGTTTTAGTACAAATTGAGTAAGTACAAAAACTCGCACTAAGGCCTCAGATTTCAAGATCACTCGAGTTATATAAGAAAGAGAGAACTATTTGAATTCAAATAATAGCTTCAGCTGTCTTTGAAAAAGCAAACTTTATTTGCTTTAATTAAAAACAACTTAGTTTATACTTTTTTAAACAATGTTCGTCACGGCTTTGTGGCTTGTGGCCAGCAAGCGTTGCAAACACAATATTTGAACTAAGATTCAAATAATCTTCCTTTCAGTAACTCTGGTCGGGTCCCGCACCCACGACGTGGTGCAGCAGTTCACCAGGTTCCAGATGAAGCTGGACCCGCTGGACCCGGCCGCCCCGCGCGTGCCCAGCAAGCAGGGCCAGTTCCAGCTGTTCGCCGACACACTCACCAAGTTCGACGAGGAGTGCACCAACTCCGTCACCGAGGCCGACGACCTGCCCAAGACGGAGGTGCAGGTCATGTGGAAGGCTCCCCCCGCGGGCTCGGGCTGCGTGCTGCTCAAGTAACTTATTCGCTACTACGTACATTGTTGTTGATTGATAGAAATTATTTATTTTGGAAAGATTGCGCGAGTCTAGTTCTAGTGTTATCAGATCAGAACGGCGGAAATAAGTGAAATGGAAGTAATCTGCATCGAATGTGTTTTTTTACACGATTGTAGGTATCTGGATATAAGATAATTATCTTTGACTCATACTGTAAGTTGTGGTCCCCAGGGCGATGGTATACGAAAACGAAAGCCGCTGGTTCGCAGAGGACGGGCAGCTGACGAGGCGCGTGTGCGAGGACACCTCGCTGCAGGCCAGCGAGTGCTGCGCCTGCGACGACGCCAAGTACAAGGTGAGATATGATGCGGTATACTTATAACTGCCCATCAAGTTTGTGTTGTTCAGAGGCATGAGGAACAGGGTGTAAAGTTCACTCATCCTCCATAGAAAAGGGAGGATCCTCCGACCAGACGGGTGTCGTGTCTGGTGGGCAACTGCCCGACGGTTGATGTCGGGACGTTGTATCTATGCTAGTCGCGCGGTAAACTCTAATTGCGCGATGCAGGATTGCGTGACGTCATGTCATTGTGATGCGTAGTTCGTATGTGGCGATGTAGATGCCGCCACATGTTGTAAATGAATATTTGTAATTGTAAGGTGCAGCGCATCCATGACGCACTTTTTAGTCTGTGAAAATAGAACCTAAGAAATTATAATTATGCAGTAACGCACACGACGCGCAAAAAGTCCGGCGCACAAAAAATCTGTGTCATTCTGGCAGATCGCGCCGCGCCGCGCCGCACAAAAGTGCGCGAAAAAAATAAAACGTTTGCTTCAACACGCGCTAACCCAGACGGAAAACTTTTAGTATAGAATAGAATAATTTATTGTATAAGAAGTTTGTATCTCACAAAAACTCGTTCCTACAGTTCGGCCGACAGAATGATCGAAGATGTGCGTCGTGTGCGTTGAGTCTGCGTGCAATCCGCGACGGACTGTTTGTGTGCCAGGCAGACATGTTGTGCGCCACAGACTCGACCGCACCAAAAGTGTGTCGTCTGCGCTTCACCTAAGTGTGTTATGTTTCCGGACAAGATAAAATAAGGTTAACAAAAATATTTTGGTATATCTCTAATTTTGGTAGATTACAAGTTTTATGTTTTTTTTTTCAAGATGGTGTTCGAAGGACTCTGGTCTCCACAAACGCACCCAAAAGACTTCCCGGTGCAGGCGATGTGGCTGACGCACTTCTCTGACGTCATCGGCGCCACGCACCCCAAGAACTTCAAGTTCTGGGGCGAAGGCGAGATCGCTACTGATGGATTCAGGTGATTATCCTGAAATGGTTATTGTTCTGCTGGATTTTAAGGGTGCACCTACACTAGCCTGGCGATGGTGGTGATATTTTTATTCTGAAACACGAGCTTATGTACTATTACATAAATTCTGCGTTCACATTTAGTTTGTAATGTGTGTGATTTCGGACAATGACTTTGTTTTTGATTGCCTGCACCTAGAGTTCAGTTTCTGCTATAACTTGGATATTATAATGAAATTTTCAATTGTTACTTTAAATTGTGGCGGCATCTACATCGCCACATATGAACTACGCATCAATGACATGACGTCACGCAAACCTGCATCGCGCAATTACAGTTTACCATGCGATTAGCATATATACAACGTCCCGACATCAACCGTTGGGCAGTGGCCCACCAGACACAACACCCGTCTGGTCGGAGGATCCTCCCTTTTCTATGGAGGGTGAGTGAACTTTACACCCTGTTCCTCATGCCTCTAAACTGGTGACCCCGAGCATGAACGTCAGCGCAGCCTTCGTGCAACTCCTTCAGCGTGACGTCATCAGCATCACTTCCTCAAGCTTTCGAGCGGCGAGTCACACAGCCAGCCAGCATCCACGGCTTCAACAGGTATCCTGACCACCAGCATGCAGCGGACGCGCATTCCTGGTCATCACCTTCAGCCTCAACCCAGCGCTGTACACTCCGACTCACTGGAGCATAACAGCAGCGCCACCCCGACTCACTGTGGTATCACCGCAGACAGTTCCGACTCACCGTGAACTATGCGGCACCCGGTTCCGACTCACTGGAACCACAACTGGCACTGGCAAGCATCGCAAGATACACGACTCAGCCCACTATCGACCTCCGGTCTCCGGAGGGGAGTGATGTGGCGGCATCTACATCGCCACATATGAACTACGCATCAATGACATGACGTCACGCAAACCTGCATCGCGCAATTACAGTTTACCATGCGATTAGCATATATACAACGTCCCGACATCAACCGTTGGGCAGTGGCCCACCAGACACAACACCCGTCTGGTCGGAGGATCCTCCCTTTTCAATAGAGGATGAGTGAACTTTACACCCTGTTCCTCATGCCTCTAAAAAATCAACTTAATTTACACTATCATAAAGTTAATTATGGATTTGCATTGACAAGACGCAATTTTGTTTCGGTTTCCTCAGATCGTTAGCGGAGTGGGGCTCCGTCGGGCTGCTGGAGAGGGAGCTCCGGCAGCAGGGCTCCAAGCTGCGCTCCATCGTGAAGGCGCAGGGGCTGTGGCACCCGCGCGTCAACGCCAACACCTCGGCCACCTTCAGCACGGACAGGAAGAGGCACTTCCTCTCACTCGCCTCCATGTTCGGTAATAATATCCATTTAATTATGAATTTGATTGATTTTTTGTTTTTTTTTTTTATATTTGATTGCTTTTTTATATATTTTTTTTATTTTGTTTTATTTATTTAACTATGTTTGCATATTTTCCACGTATGTGGAAAGTTCGGCTGCAGTAACTTCTGTAGTCACTTTATTATTTTTTGTTGAAAAGTTACAAGTATTAGGACCTGTTTTGTGTAAAAAAAGATATCTGACTCATTGTACTCTGATGTAAACCACCAGTTACATTCATATGATTCGTACGAACACCATCTGGCAGTTAAATTACCCGGAAATTATCAGGCGGTGGTGGTACAACGATTAAGGAACTCGCGATGCAACTTTTATAGCCACACACACATACATACATACATACATACATACATACATGGATATTGTGGCGCCAGGTCATAATCGAAATTAACGCCGCCATCTTGTTTTTACACGACTGCCCAAAAAGGAGTGTTGTGTTTTTGTCAGTAAAATGTCTGTACCATTTTCAAATTTACTACGCGCCCCTGTGAATGTCATTCAGGCGCCAAAATATCATTGTAGCACTCTACGCACTACGCATATGAGCACGGTGGTGGCCCAGTGGTATTTTATTTTAGACGAACAGCGTGTAAAGTTCACTCATCCTCCATAGAAAAGGGAGGATCCTCAGACCAGAGGGGAGTTGTGTCTGGTGGGCAACTGCCCGACGGTTGATGTCGGGACGTTGTATCTATGCTAGTCGCGCGGTAAACTCTGATTGCGCGATGCAGGATTGCGTGACGTCATGTCATTGTGATGCGTAGTTCGTATGTGGCGATGTAGATGCCGCCACAGTATCGCCCTGACCAGACTTATGAGTTGTAGGTCGTGAGTTCGAATCCGGTCAGGCGCTTTACTTTGTGTATCACCACTGCTCTCAAAACGGTGAATGAAAACATCGTGAGGAAACCAGCTCGTCCTAGAACCAAAAATTCAAAGACATGTGACATCTACCAACCCGCACTGGGCCCGCGTGGTGGATTACGGCAGACTCCCTCTCGCAGAGAGAAGGCCTGTGTCCCAGCAGTGGGGACGCTGATTATGGTACTCTACGCATTTATCAAAATGGATGGTTGCGAGGCGCAAGAGTCTGCGTACGCCGAGCGCGTGCGCGGTTATCGGGTGCTAATTATAACTCACTCAGACTCCCATCAGCTATCCTCAGCCTGGCGGCGCGGTGTGACATGGCATGGATACTGTTGTGCCGAACTGAAACTAGTCACGTAACCTGGCCGACACCACGCACTCTACAAGTGCGGGAAGTCGACTCTAAAGGTCACAGCATAGCACAATATCAATTCAGTTTCATACAAAGAATACTGCACGGCTCGAGTTTACACCGTGATGATCCCTTTCCGAGTTGATATGTGTGCTATGCTATGATCTTTAGAGTCGACTCCCCTCACTTGTCGAGTGGGTAACCTTAATAGAGGTCGAGCTATACCTTTCCATCACTGATTTACCTACTAGCATCGATCTGGAATCCTGTTGGTAAAGCATAAACTGCCACAAAGTTATTATTAACACAAACGGGATATTTTTATTTGTTTTTTTTTTTTTTTATGCCACAAAGTTGTATTGTCCTAAGATTCTGGTATGGTCGTGGTCGCAGGTCCATCTCCGGACTGGGTGGTGGGCGTGGACGGGCTGAACCTGTGTCAGAAGGACTGCACGTGGGCCGAGCACAAGGTGGTGGACCTGTTCCCCTACGACGCCGGCACTGACAACGGCATCTCTTACATGGTGAGCATACGGCGTGTCAAGACATTGTAATAAAAGAGGTCAACATTTATAATGCACAGTCAGGGAAATTAATTGTTCAGCAAATTAACAGCCTCCGTCAATTTGCCGTGTCATGTAATTGTCAAAGAATGACAGCTGAAATTTGAATTTAGCAACAATTTGTGTTGGTAGTGTTGCTTAACAATTCATTTCCCTGACTTTACCCACAGCCTGGTCGTATCTGTATTCATTTATTTGTCGTCTACGCCTTAGCATATTTATCTCGTTAAAAGGTTAGTGGATTTTCTATACGGTATAAGTACAACCCTAAGGAGCTGGTGTAAGACCGCTGTCAACCCGGTTAACTTATTAATTAATCTATATAAATAAAAACATTGAATAAAAACTCAATTGCCAAATGTAAGTAAGCGCATCACTTCAGAACGGTTGGACATATTTAGCAAATTCTTTTTACTCTTGTGTTTGTAATTCTCAGGAGAAGTCCAAGTTTGGATGGTATTTTTGTACGAAGAGCCTAAACAACTAGAGATAGAGACATAAAATTCTCCCGGGCGGCGCCGGGCACGAACAGCTGGTTAATAAATAAATAGGGCCTTCCCACTGGAGCCTGAGTTCAAACCATCTCAGATGACTTTTCGACCGATTATACGAACATTGTTGTTTACCTATCTCTTATATATAATATTGTAAGAGTGCTATTGTTACTTCCAGTCACCAAACTCAGAAAGCAATCCCCGCGAGAAGATGTACCGCATCACGCCCATGTACCCCGAAGACCCGCGCGCTCCTTTCTACGCGCCCGGCTCCTCCGGGGTGCCGCCCATGGCGCGCCTGTACCTCACCAGGGAGAAGCTCATCTCCAGGTCCTGTGACGAGGAGGTGCTGCTGCAGCAGGTGGTCGAGGAGGAGGAGAACACGCAGACTGTTAATAGACGTGAGTGCAGAGATATTAAACAATAATAATTAGCTAGTCTGTGACGAGGTCTGACGGAAACAAGACTTGCTCAATATACAATGTACAAGTTATCTGGTATGCTTCTTGTGGCCAACTGGCCATAGGGCATACATGGGATTGCAGGCGGGAGAAGTAACTTTGCAAAAGGATTTAAACGTTTGAATTAATACTTAGTTTATTGCCAAAATGATTTTACTTGGCAACAAAGGTCGATAAAACTCGACCTTGTTGACAATAAACTATTATATAGTAATATAACGCGGATTTTACCAATTTTGTAGAAATTAGAAATCCTTTATTTGCCAATAATGTAGGTATACAGATATGATGGTTATTTTGATGAGAGTTCCTATTCCATTCCCCCCTTCAACCCGGTTGTCCGGTCTTGGCGCGAATTATGATACTGGGATTCGCTTTTCCCTACTAAGACATCCTTAGACGGGGCAATTTTTTTTATCACTACCCAAATTTTCACGTTTGGGGTTTCGGAGTGAATACATTTTGGTGGAGTAGATATTGAACTTTTGTATGAAACAGCAGATTTTTTTTCGTGATTCCTGAGTGGGCCCCATAGTGAAAGTTGTGCATATTCATGGGTAGAACATCCTGTGAAAATTTGGGTAGTGATAAAAAAATTGCGCTGTTTAAGCAGCATTTTTCCTATATACCAACTAATCAGCCACTGCCCTGTCCAGCGGAGTGCGCGGTGTCGGAGTGGAGCGCCTGGTCGCAGTGCTCCGTGAGCTGCGGCAAGGGGCTGCGCATGCGCACGCGCGAGTACCGCATGCCGCAGAAGGCGCAGATGTTCGCGTGCGACCGCCAGCTCGTGTCCAAGGAGATGTGTGTCGCCGCCGTTCCCGAGTGCGAGTGAGTACAAGTTACACGCCGCGTGCCCGGTGGGACATCACAGCGGCAAACATAACAAACTTCCATACAAAGTAGGAAATTTTGGGAGGGGATTTTCAAAAATCCTTCCTTCACTTTCACTCATACTTCTCTTACACTCTTCTCTTTTCTTTCTTTCACTTTGGTTATATTATAATTATACAAGGTGTAACATAAATAACGGGTCCTTGTACCTCTAACTTCTTAAGGGGTCATTGTACTCATCATTATGAATAAATTTTTACTAGGTATGGGACAAACCTGAAATCTTGAAAATAAAATCAGCTGTTCCCTACATTTTGACGAATTATGCGAACATAAATGTACTGAACAGCTGATTTTTTTTTCGTGATTTCAGGTTTGGTCCCGTAGTAAAAGTTGTTCATAATAATGAGTACAATGACCCCTTAAAAATGATTGCCACTGTTTACATTTACACTCTGTATATTAAGATAAGGAAGTAGTAATTGATGGCCGCTGAGTACCCGCTCATATTAACTGTTTTCAAGCTATTGTTGTAGTGTAAAAAGATTCGTAACATTTTAATTTTTTTCATAAAAACGTGTTTTAAATGTTATAACTTAAAGTTAAACACCCCGATAATAACTCCTGTACCATTGCATTCACCCTTATGCACACTTTGTTGCGCGCGTTACATTGCGCGTTGCGGCAAACATCGAAAATAAATAGTTTTCCAGCAATAGTTTTTGCTCAATGTTAGTTTGTTGTACAGAATACGTACATAACGGCTGTATGATGGGTCTAGTTACTCCCTGAATATGAACCTAATTGTTTCCTCCCTGTCCGGTGTCAGAGGCGACAGCGCGGCCCCGGACGATGCAGACAACAACGCGACGCCCATCGAGGCCAACGACGGCATATGCAAGACCTCGGAGTGGGGCCCCTGGAGCGAGTGCTCCGTCACGTGCGGGGTAGGAGTCAGCACCAGGAGGAGGCACTTCATCAACCACATGGGCGTCAAGAAGTGCCCGCTCGTGCAGACTGGTATGTGACTGTAGTTGGCTTGTTCGGCCGGATGTTGTGTTGTTATAGCCAATTACCGACTTGCATGTTCGACCAATTTGTTATCGGCGTTAACTTCGGGTTAGTAAGCCCCCACAAGCCCATAAGATTATGAATTTATATTATCCTTGTCGCGCCAGGCGTGGGAAGGCAGGCTGCGCGGTGCCTGCACACGTCGCCCCTGTAGCAACGACAGGCATGAGGCACGGGGATCACTCCACTTGCGCTAACAGTATTGAACACTCTCAATACTGAACTAACTTCACTAACTACGTAGCTTGCTATGAAACCTTTCTTATTAGTTCCCACGATCGGCGCTAGATGTCGCTACATGCACCTAACACGTCTCCAGTCCGCACAAACACTTGACTTGTTTCGCAGAGGAGAACCGCAAGTGCATGGAGCCGCAATGTACCGAGCAAGAGACGGAAGTGTCGGACCCGGCGTGCCCCACCACGGAGTGGGCGGCGTGGTCGCCGTGCTCCGCCTCCTGCGGCCGCGGCGTGCGCTTCCGCATGCGCCTGCTGCTGGTGCCGGCCGACCGCCAGCAGGACTGCTCCGCCAAGGTGGAGCTCATGCAGCAGCGGCCCTGCCAGGAGCGGGAGAGCTGCGCCATCGACATGCTCACTGCTAAGCGTGAGTTTTGTCCAAAATCATTACTCAAATAACACCCTCCTTTTGGCCTTCACCACAGTCGGGTAATAATGGTTCGAAACTATTTTTCGAAAACATTAATTTATTCACTTAGAATGAGAAGCACTAGTTGAATACAAATAGACGTTCCTTGGAACGAGTATCGGAACGGTATGTTTGAAGCATCGATCACTAATAAGTTTTTTATTAGTGATCGATGGTTTGAAGTTAGAAGTTGGTACATGCAATATATTGTTATTTCGTTTATTCATTTTTATCCTTATAAAATACATTTTTAAATATTTCTTAAAAAATACATAAAAAACATTTAAAAATATAAAAAAATAGTAGCCCACCGGTATCGGGAACATAGTGTTATCATTAACGTTTTTTACTAGCCTACATCATTATATTAGTAAAATAAACGATGCTAAAAGACATCAGAGTTTAGTATTTTTACTTGATGGAGTTAATCTGCAAACAATATCTGCAGACAGTACGAGTTCCAATTACAATACGTATCGAAACAAAGCTTCTACATAGTTGCTATTGGAAGCATTATAACTTTAACAACTTCACGCGCGGTAAACGAGACATAATAGACGTTTTATTGTTACGACGGCTATAGCCGTAAATAGTGTCTTTGAAAGTGTTAAAAAAAAACCTTTTAAGTTTGCATTATTCGTTTTATTCTATTTTTTGTGAATATGTATGTAGTTCTCCATCTATAAAGATAAAAATAGAAGTCCTGACTGACTGACTCATCAACGCCCAGCCCAAACCCTTGGACCTAGAAAGCTGAAATTTTGCACAGAGGTTCCCTTTATAATGTAGACAAGGAATAAGGAAGGATTTCCCGGTAGCTCGTTCCCGTGGAATATATTAAAGATTATGTAAATTGTAAATATTCCAATTAGGCTGACAATTTGCACTTTTGAACTACAAAAGTTATAAAATGGCAAAAAACGCCCGCGCTTTACCTACCACCACCTTCTAGTGTCCTGACAGAAGTGGGGCAACCAACTCCCCAGCAACAACTTTACAGCCTAACTTAGATCTTATTTATGCAGGTTTTTCCTAATGGTTGGCAGCAGTATTATGCTAAATTATTACCAAAAGATTAGCATTTATGAGGAACATGAACTCGTTCAACGTATTCGTAACTACGTGTCGCCTTATCTCAGCGATGCGTCGGCGCATAACAATGACCCGCCTGCAGCTACACGCGCGAACATTTGTACAGACACACAGACTACAGAGAGAGTTATGTAGCTATTGCGGTAATTACAATGACCCGTCTGCAGCTACACGCGCGAACATTTGTACAGACACACAGACTACAGAGAGAGTTATGTAGCTATTGCGGTAATTACAATGACCCGCCTGCAGCTACACGCGCGAACATTTGTACAGACACACAGACTACAGAGAGAGTTATGTAGCTATTGCGGTAATTACAATGACCCGCCTGCAGCTACACGCGCGAATATTTGTACAGACACACAGACTACAGAGAGAGTTATGTAGCTATTGCGGTAATTACAATGACCCGCCTGCAGCTACACGCGCGAACATTTGTACAGACACACAGACTACAGAGAGAGTTATGTAGCTATTGCGGTAATTACAATGACCCGCCTGCAGCTACACGCGCGAACATTTGTACAGACACACAGACTACAGAGAGAGTTATGTAGCTATTGCGGTAATTACAATGACCCGCCTGCAGCTACACGCGCGAACATTTGTACAGACACACAGACTACAGAGAGAGTTATGTAGCTATTGCGGTAATTACAATGACCCGCCTGCAGCTACACGCGCGAACATTTGTACAGACACACAGACTACAGAGAGAGTTATGTAGCTATTGCGGTAATTACAATGACCCGCCTGCAGCTACACGCGCGAACATTTTTACAGACACACAGACTACAGAGAGAGTTATGTAGCTATTGCGGTAATTACAATGACCCGCCTGCAGCTACACGCGCGAACATTTGTACAGACACACAGACTACAGAGAGAGTTATGTAGCTATTGCGGTAATTACAATGACCCGCCTGCAGCTACACGCGCGAACATTTGTACAGACACACAGACACACAGACTACAGATAGAGTTCTCAGACTGAAATCGCGAAAAAAAATCAGCTGTTCGTACATTTATGTTCGTATAATTCGTCAAAATGTAGGAAACAGCTGATTTTTTTTTCTCTACAGTACCTTTCCTGTAGTACCTATACTTACCTAATTATTTTATTTATTTATTTTATTTTATTTAAATCGGAAAACAAACAGTATTAACAACTAACAAATTTAACATCAAATTAATTAACTAGTAACCAATTACATGTTTTCGCATTTAATTTACTATGAAGAGCAAACTTGTTACAAAGAAAAAGAAAGATGAAGTGAAATAAAACAATTACAGAACCAATTCGAACCAATGTTTAGTAAGTAATCGAATAAATACATGCGGCTTAGTGGTGAACAAGTCAAATTCAGAAAAGTCTACTAATTTATTGTAGGACTTATGTGGCACATCCACGAAGTAAAGAAAAAAGGGCACATCTAACTCGGCGATACCTAGGCTATGTCTGATTGACCACGTGATACCTATTTCTGAGAAACTATTAAGTTGTTAATTTATTAAGTTGGTGATAAAAAAATTGTGTGAAAAGAAATGAATCCCCAGCGTAAGCGAGATGCAACAAGCGACGGGTTTCATAATATTATTATTGCTGTGTTTAGCGAGAACAGACACATTTCCCAGTACAGGGATGTTCATGAACACTGCGCGAATTCTGGACGGAAATAAAAATGTTATGTATATCGGATCGGCACAAGGTTATCTCTCCGTGAGTTATTGCTTATCATAAAAATAGTACATGACTGAATAAACTCGCAGGCAAGGGCTGGAGCGGGCTTTACATCTGTGTGGGATGAGGGAATTGAGATGAAGAGGATATCTATAGATTCTAGTAAACAAAGACAGAATGGTTGCGAGATCTGTGGCGAGTTTGTAAACAATCTGCTAATCAATCATCTATATAAATAAAAAAAACCGGTTAAGAGCGAGTCGGACTCGCGCACCGAGGGTTCCGTTCCGATTTCTGAAAAAGTGTGCTACTTAGTAGATCCATCGTTTTATTTTTCCTGTAATCTTTACATAAACTTCTATCACATAGAATAATTTCAGATTTTCTCTTTGCAAACTTCGGAGATAAGGGAGGGGAACGGTATTTTTTTTTACATTTTTCATCAAAAGTCAAAAAATATGCGGCCTAAAAAAAAATTAAAAATAGTTTGAGAATATGCAAACAGCGCTCTTTCATATGATACCCCACATGCCCTAGTAGCCCCACTTTAAATTTTTAAGACCCCCTTTCAGTCCCTGTTGCAAAGAAATTATAAATATTTTTAGTTACTTCTTATTTTCAAAATAGTTGGGTAAACGTCATCTAAAACTATTCCAAATTTCAAGTTGATAGCATTAGTAGTTCCTGAGATATGAAACTGTGACAGACAGACAGAGAGACAGATTGAGTCACACCATAAGGGTTCCTTTTTTACCATTTTGGTACGGAACCCTAAAAAGAGAAGTCCTGACTGACTGACACACTGACTCATCAACGCCCAGCCCAAACCCCTGCACATAGAAAGTTGAAATTTTGCACAGAGGTTCCCTTTATAATGTAGACAATAAGGAAGGAATTCCCGGTAGTACGTTCCCGTGGGATATGTTCCGACATCCACGCGGGCGAAGCTGCGCGGGAAGTGCTAGTCGTAGATAATTCTGCAACAAAGCCTAATAAACGTGCTTGAAACAACTGTTATCAGTAGAGTAGCTAACTAAGAAAGAAATTATAAGCTAAAACATGACTGAAACAATATAGTACATTACTGCCGCGGACTGTAATGACTGTGTTGCTGGCAGCGCTGATGGTGGCCGAACGCGCAGCGCAGCGCAGCTCCAGGTCAACCCAGCACGGTCAGCACTGCAGCCCTCGATGGCAAGGGTCGAGGCCTCTCCTCTCCTATTTCGCCTGTGTGTGACGTTCAAAAACTACAATCTAAACTAACGTACTATCTAAACGTCTTTATGAGACATGAATTATCCGAGTGTTCCTGCGCAGGTATCTGCATGGAGGAGGCGGAGCCGGGCCCGTGCCGCGGCCTGTACCAGCGCTGGACTTTCATGGCGCAGAAGGGCATGTGCGTGCCCTTCGCGTACGGCGGCTGCCGCGGCAACCAGAACAACTTCATCACGCAGGAGGACTGCACCAGCACCTGCAGCGTTATCCTAGGTCAGCACACAGCTTCTACTTCATATATTCAGAACAACTTCATCACGCAGGAGGACTGCACCAGCACCTGCAGCGTTATCCTAGGTCAGCACACAGCTTCTACTTCATATATTCAGAACAACTTCATCACGCAGGAGGACTGCACCAGCACCTGCAGCGTTATCCTAGGTCAGCACACAGCTTCTACTTCATATATTCAGAACAACTTCATCACGCAGGAGGACTGCACCAGCACCTGCAGCGTTATCCTAGGTCAGCACACAGCTTCTACTTCATATATTCAGAACAACTTCATCACGCAGGAGGACTGCACCAGCACCTGCAGCGTTATCCTAGGTCAGCACACAGCTTCTACTTCATATATTCAGACCAGGTTAAAGGATTTGGTGAGCCCGAGTTTATGAGTCAAGGCCGATGATGCGGAATCGATACCGGTATGCACCTATCTGAGAGCAGTGGTGGCCCAGTGGTTGCAGGTCGTAGGTTCGAACCCTGACAGGCGCTTTACTTTGTGTAAATAATTTCATCACCACTGCTCTCAAAACGGTGAAGGAAAACAATCAATCTGCCTAGCCTTTTCCCAACTATGTTGGGGTCGGCTTCCAGTCTAACCGGATGCAGCTGAATACCAGTATTTTACATGGAGCGACTGCCTGTCTGACCTCCATAACCCAGTAACTGGGTAATACGATACCCCTTGGTAAGACTGGTTGTCAGACCTACCTATGGGCTTCTGACGACCCGTAACGACTGTCAAAGATCCACGAATGACAACCGGGACCAACGGCTTAACGTGCTTTCCGAGGCACGGAGGAGTCTCGGTATGTAAAGATGGTCACCCATCCACTGACCAACCCCGGCAAGCGTAGCTTAACCTCATGGATCGACCCGTGCGGCTGTTATTACTTAGCCACGAGCTAAGGAAAACATCGTGAGGAAACCGGCATGTCCTTAAAACCAAAAATTCGAAGACAAGTGTCATCTATCAACCCGCACTGGGTCCGCGTGGTAGAACACAGCCCCTCCCTCTCACCGAGTGGAGGCCCGTGTCGCGACAGTGGGCACGTTATAGGCTGATTATGCTATGCAGCAATCTGAGTTTATTCAATAGGGAATTGCATGTTTTTTGTTTCAATTACTTAATCAGTAAAAAAGACAATAAATAATATAAACTCAAGCCGACAATTTTCTACTACAGTTCAAACGTCCGTTTCTGTCGCGGCCATGTTGTGACGTCATTCACTACGTTACTGCTTTGTTTACATCTATGTTTTAAGGTTTTAGCTCCAAATAATAAAAATTAAATTAATTTTGTACTTTATTCAATCAGAAATCGCACTTACTTACCTTAGTGAGATTTCAAGTATAGATTTTTATCACATCATCATCACAGTTTTTGACGTCACTTCCGGCATTGTCGAAGGTTTTGCGTTCCACCAAAAAAAACGCAACTTAAAATAATAAGTAATGTATTAAAAAATGTAAAAAAAATAGGAATTTGTTTCTCGACTCATAAAGGTACTCATACAATGTATAGGTACTTCAATAATAAATAAGTTTTGAATGACGTGCATATTCCTTAGTACATATTTCATATTCGGAGCATTACAAAAACGCGCTCGTCTTTGGTTTTATATCCTGCACTTTGTCATCATGGCTGATTAACACTAATTGGATTATAAAATTGTTGCCTCCGATTCATTAGCTTCATTTACACGACACGTGTTTAATTTGTTCTATAGAGAAATCAGCTGACCCGTCAGACGTCCTGTCAATTTTTTTTTTGTTTTTCTTGTGATCCAAACAAAAAAAAAATTCAAATCAGTCAAGCCGTTTTTAAGCTTGAGTGTGATATGATATTATTATTCATTATTATCACAGCGATGTGTGTGTATAAGTTTATTTAATTGAGTGCGGTTTACATCAGCGTGTCTACCAGATAACCAGCTGAAGTCTATTAATGTATAGCTAAACGTAGGTTTAAATTTGAATCTCTGCTGAATGTAGAGTATTAATAATAACGCACTCATCACAACAAACCTACGCTGTCTCCATACGGAGTTCCGGACATGCCCAAACGTGGCTAATTTGTATAATTACCGTGACCCACTCCACTACCCACTATAGTATGAAACAGAAATATGTGGTGACAATGATTAATTTCTTCGTGGATTCCGATGGCTGACACAAACCATTGGACAGTGGGCCAGTGTGCCGCGACCGGGGCACTAATACACACCATGAGCACGTAATGTAGCGCAGTGGGCCGGTGGGTGCCCGCGGATCTGACGCCATCCCCACCTGTCCCCCTGTGACGTCACTATCTGTCATAGAATACGTCATGATTTGTGATAGCTGTTTGTATTGACATTTTCGGACCGCTCGCGTCCCTACCGCTAGCTATAAAGTCCATTTCGTTGGCGGTTGAAATCGTTCAGCCTTGAGCCAGGTTTTGAAGGTTTCGTTGTCTAACTACGTCAAATTGCTTTCATGTTGCAAGCTGTATTTCTTAAACCTATCATTAGTGGGCAGAACATTGCATTAGGCATCATTTGAAAAGCTCGCAACACATTTATTGTACCGGTGTCATTGTGTCCGTTATAATGTTGCTGCAATCGATGTGTGGTGTCCGTGGACATAGGTCTTTGCTTGAAGAAAATTATGACACGCAGTCGTCAACATGTTTTATATCTCCCTAAGTATCTCATGAATGAACGGTATTTTTAACCGACTTCTGTAACAGGAGGAGGTTATCAATTCGGATGTTTATATATTTTTTTTATGTATGGGCATAACTTCGTCATATATAGACGGATTTCCAAAATTCTTTTTTTGTTTGAAAGCGTATACTCTCGAGGTGGTCCCATTGTCACCAAGTCAGAATCTGATGAGGGGATCCCATGGAAATCGAGGGAAACCCTCAAATTGTATAGGCACACCTATAGCGATTTGGGTATTTTTTATAGTAACCGTGTATTTGCTCTCGGAAAGCACCATTTGGTGAAGTGGAACTGATGATGAAGACCACAGACGGCCATCGGAACTACCGATTTGCGATTAAGTTACTATAATATGGTTGCTAAGTAATTTATGCTCGTCGAAATGCATAATGGTGATGATGACTTCTCCATGGAGCTCCAGTTCTCCTGGTTCTTACTAGGAGAACTCCTCAACAATTAACGTCCCTGCATCGGGAAAAGCAATATTTTGTAAAAGGTGATGAGCAGTTGACATTGGGCTATTATAACTTATATAAATTACAAACTGACCCTCTAAAAAGTGAAAAATAAAAACTTTTTTATTAAAAAAAAACAACCGACTTCCAAAAAAAACACTACAAAGTGAAAGATAACTTTAATTCTGGAAGTCGGTGGCAAAAAGACTAAAATACAGATCCAAAGACACCGACTTCCAAAATTAAAGTTATTTTTCACTTTGTAGTGTTTTTTTGGAAGTCGGTTGTTTTTCTTTGGTAAAAAAAAATTTATACAACAATTTAGAACGGTTAGTGTTTATACTTCGAGTATTTAAAAATCACCATCATTGTACAATATACACGTCCGTTAACGTCCACTAGCATAATACACACAACGCTAAGATGCTGATTAGTATTCGGTCCAACAAGAAGAGCTATCCCAGAGTAACCGACCATCTTCGATCAAACCTCTGCCTGAAGTCCCACATCAAACTCCTCAACAGTGCGGAACGATGACGTTTTATTAATATTATGCTAATCCAGTCAACACGTTAGCTAATATCGGATATGTAGATGACGCCACACGTGCCCGGCGTCACGGCTGCGCTGGCGCCGCGCCAGGCATGACTCAGTTGCGGTGCTTCCCACCTCTCCAGCGCATTACTCCGACACCACGAGATCTGCTGACACCCCTTGTTCACGGTCGTTAACTCGCCATTTTATTCCAACTTCGGAAGATTGCCATTCATAATAATGCACATATGTATGGCAAGCCATCTGGTAAGGCATTCATTATATATCAGGGGGATCTCCCTAAGCACGAAGCCTGTAGTTTCGGCCTTCGTTGCGGGAGTTTCCTACTCCGTATCACCTACGGATGATGATTGGTTCGGGGCCCGAACGAAGTATGAATGACAACACGATTTGACAGTTGTCCCTACTCCCGATGTGTTTTTGCCCGTCCGAAAAATTTCTTGGATCTTTATGTCAGACAGATGGACTAACGAACGGGCGGACGGACGGACGGACTTAGGGAGGAGACCCCCAGTTCTGTGTATGAAACTGTCGGATAATTGTAATTAATTGTAATTTATGATCGCAGTGGGTGGCAATTTTAGGAGCAATTTCTCAAGCTAGAATGATTTGAGACACAACAACGGACGGACGGGTCTTTAAAGTTTCAGAGCTCAAACAAAGCTAAAGTGCAAGCCTAAAGAACGGATTTAAAAATGATTCGTCGCCTAAAACGTTTTCGCTTGTAAACATGGAAACAAACCGTCAAACGCGAGTCAATAAAGTGAACACGACGTGCGAGTATGTAAACACGGATTTTACGAGTGACGGGCGCAAGGCTGCCCGCTTGATTAGGTGGCTCAAATCTGTGTGCCTAGTCCGTACGCGTGACCCCGCTAGCACCCCCAGACGGTGACGTCAGGAACACGTCACCTCACGAGTGACGTCACACACCGGGAACAACTTCGAGTCTGTAGGTACTGTTTACGATGCTCGTAAAAGAATACATCTTAAAAGATAAATTCTTTGTTTCGTGTGATTGTCCGGTCGCTTGTAGTGTGTGCGACAGACATGTTAATTTTGGACATTATGTCATTGTAAAGCAGAAAAAAATATGGCAGACTGTTCACATTTGTCACGATTTTGTTGACAATGTTTCTTTTAGAATATTGTTGTATCTTAGTAACGAACGCTATTTATACTTATACATTACATAATTTAAATTTCCCACATACTAAGTAGAGAAATGATTAATTTGTATCTGTATGAATTTCTTATTTATCATTGTATTCAGCAGCAGGCCTGCGAATCGTGGTGACGACTACTGAGGGCTTAGGCTTAGTGCGAATCGTGGTGACGACTACTGAGGGCTTAGGCTTAGTGCGAATCGTGGTGACGACTACTGTGGGCTTAGGCTTAGTGCGAATCGTGGTGACGACTACTGTGGGCTTAGGCTTAGTGCGAATCGTGGTGACGACTACTGTGGGCTTAGGCTTAGTGCGAATCGTGGTGACGACTACTGTGGGCTTAGGCTTAGTGCGAATCGTGGTGACGACTACTGTGGGCTTAGGCTTAGTGCGAATCGTGGTGACGACTACTGTGGGCTTAGGCTTAGTGCGAATCGTGGTGACGACTACTGTGGGCTTAGGCTCAGTGCGAATCGTGGTGACGACTACTGTGGGCTTAGGCTTAGCGCGAGTTTTATACTTACTCGATCACGTTTACGTTAACGTTGACGTATGTCAATTCGTATGGAATAATTGTGTTTCCCATTATAGTCACCAGGCGGCGTTTATTCATTTTCAGTACAAACTGACGTTTACGTTAACGTGATCGAGTAAGTTTAAAAACTTGCACTAAGCCCTCTGTTCCTGCAAGTTGGCGATACTCCTAAATTCTATAGTATAAAACAAAGTTTTTCCTTTTTTTTTCCGTTTTTCCTGTTGTGTGTGTGACCTCTTAGTTCTTATAAATTGCACGATGGATTTTGATGCGATTTTCATATTAAACTTAATTAATATAAATTAAATCTGGATGTTTTGTCGACTAGTGCAAAGCAGGTGGGTGGAGCTAGTAATATAACACACAAGTACCTACAGCTACTTCATGTGCATTGCTGCTAGTATTGGCGGAAACGGGAACGAATGATAATGTTGTTTTCTTTTAAACGATAGCGTGTCGAAGACAACTTCGGGAATTACCTAATTATGTTTAAAGAAGCAATGTTTTAAGTTACATGTTGAGTTTCTTGAGCAACATCGTTCCTAGAAGGTACCTATGGATCAATGTTGCTACATGTCTTAGTGGCCACAACTGTCAAAAAACAATCACCAAAAAGATATTTTCAGCCACGAGCGCGTTACCTATATTCACGCAATAAGGGTTCTGCTTTTTCATTGCAACAGCTTTAAGGGTGTAGTAATTTGGCCGGGTTGACCAAATCTACCTGAGTCGGGAATCGAACCCGGAATCCAATAATAGATTCAAGTGAAACGTAGCGGAAGGATGAGATAGCGAGAGAATGAGTATAGGCGAAAGATGAAATGAAGAATATTATTAAGCACTGATTATTAAATTATATTATTAGAATTAAAATAAATTACAAAGCTAAATAAACGAACTGATACAATTTAAAGCAATATTACAAGCGCGGCGCGACCCGAACGGTATGGTAGCTAGTCGAACGTGGACTGATGCTCGTCGCTCGGCGCACGCGCAAGTAGCTTCGTGTGCACGCCGTCGTCTGCAACTCAAGGACATCGCCGCCTCAGCCGGTACAAATCTCACGCGCTACGCGCGTGTGCGCGGCACGTGTAGCCGTGCGGTCGTTGACCTCCGCGAAGAACAAAGGATCACCTGATTTTCGGAGTTGGCGCAATCTCATAAGCGGTAGCGTTTTCTTGTGACTGTATGGTGGCGGTTTAATTGTGAAATGTTTTCGCCACATATTCCCCCTGGCCAGACCGTAACTACGGTCGATAAAAATCGGGGAATCTGACACGCCGCCCGCTTCGCGTTCTCTTCTCTGCGTCGCCGCTGGTTGTTGGTGAAGTTGTGGTATTTAAGGCTGCTGGTTTTTCAGCTGGAAGCCCCGTCTCCTCTTGCGTCATGTAGGCGGGTTTCAGCCTATCCACCGAGATATTGTTGGTCTTCCCATTCGCCTCAATCACAAAGTATTTTGAGTGTCTTTGTAAGACTTTGTAGGGTCCAGCGTAAGGCGGTTCCAGTGATCTTCTGACATGATCTCGGCGGACGAAGACGTGTGTGGAAGAGTGTAGATCTCGGGGAATGTAGAAGGGTGAAGCGTTGCTGGTGTGCCAAGAAGTTGGTTTTGGAGCTAGTTTGGCCATGTGGACTCGCAGACACGCAGCGTACTCCGTGACGTCGGTTGTGGTGAAGTCATCTTTGGGAGACAGGAACTGAGCGGGTAAGTTGAGCGCTTCACCGTAGACCAGCTCTGCAGGCGTGGCTTGGACATCTTCCTTCCAAGCATTACGCATGCCGAGAAGAACCAGTGGAAGGGCTTCTGTCCACTGTGAGGAAGTGTGGCACATAATGGCAGCCTTCAGCTGTCGATGTAGTCGTTCTACGATGCCGTTCGCTGCTGGATGATAAGCGGTGGTGCGGTAGTGTTGTGCACCCACCAAGGTAGTGAGAGCCTTGAAGAGATGACTCTCGAACTGGCGACCACGGTCTGTGGTCACCCGTGCGGGACAGCCGAACCTGGCTATCCAGCCAGACACCAGGGCAGCTGCGCAGGTCTCCGCCGTGATGTCCTTCAAGGGGTACGCCTCAGGCCATCGCGTAAATCGGTCAATGACTGTGAGGCAGTATCTGTAATCAGACGAAGGGGTTAAGGGCCCTACTATGTCAAGATGGATGTGGGAAAATCGTGAGGAAGGAGTAAGGTAGGTGGAAAGTGGTGCTTTAGTGTGACGTGCAGTTTTGCACGTCTGGCATTGTAAGAATTGCCTAGCCCACTCTCTACAATTCTTGCGGATCCCTGGCCAAACAAAATGTTGTGTAACCAGTCGCACTGTAGCTGCATTCCCAGGATGATGTAAGTTGTGCAGTGAGTCGAATGCCTCTCTTCGCTTGGTTGGCGTTATGTAGGGGCGAGGTTTCGGCGTGGAGGTATCGCAATAGACTGGCAAATCGTTGCTGTAAGAAGATGCTGCCTTTTGAAGTTTCAGCGTGGATCCATGACGAATTAGATCTTGCAGTTCTGGATCGGTGTCCTGAAGTCTTGCAAGTTCCTCAAAGTTGATGGCTGCTGATACCTCCTCCACGCGCGACAATGCATCGGCGACAACGTTCTCACTGCCTGGTAAATACCTCAGATCTGTAGTAAATTGTCCTATAAAATCTAGGTACCTGAATTGTCTTGGTGAATGACTGTCTCTGTTTGACTTGAAGGCAAACACCAGTGGTTTATGGTCGGTGAAGATGGCAAAGTTCCTTGCCTCGACCATATGGCGGAAGTATTTTACTGCTTCATAAGCCGCTAACAATTCGCGGTCATATGGGCTGTATTTCTTTTGAGCACCACTAAGTTTGTGCGAGTAAAATGCTAGTGGTTCCCAGTCGTTCCCTTTACGCTGTTGAAGCACAGCGCCGATGGCGGTATCAGACGCATCAGTGACTATGGTCAACTCACCTGATGGATCTGGATGAGCCAGTAGAGTTGCGTTGCATAGTGAGGTCTTCGTGTCTTCGAATGCCTTTAGAAGTTCAGGAGTCATGTCTACTGGATGCGTTCCTTTAATTTTGGGGCCAGCAAGGACAGCATTTAATGGGGCTTGGAGTTTCGCTGCGTTTGGGACAAATCGGCGATAAAAATTTATCATACCCAAAAATCTTCGTAGCTCCTTGACCGTCTTAGGAACTGGATACTCCTGGATAGCCTGTACCTTGGTTTCGAGTGGTTTCGTACCTGCTGCTGTCACACGATATCCCAGAAAAGTTACCTCTGAGTGTCCGATATTACACTTTGATGTGTTTACCACTATACCGTAGTTTTTCAAGCGGTCGAATAGTTGCCGTAAATGCTGTTTGTGCTGCTCTGGAGTACGTGAGAATACGAGAATGTCATCGATATAACCGTAGCAGAAGTCCAACCCAAGCAGAACTTCGTCGATAAACCTTTGGAAGGTTTGCGCAGCATTCCTCAAACCAAAGGTCATATAAGGGAATTCGTAAAGACCAAATGGTGTAGTTATGGCAGTCTTTGGAATGTCGTCTGGATTGATTGCTATTTGGTTATATGCCTTTACTAAATCTATGGTGGAGAATACTGTACACCCTGATAACTGGTAAGAAAAGTCATGAATGTGACGGATGGGGTACCTGTCTGGTATTGTTCTTGCATTAAGTGCTCTATAGTCGCCGCATGGTCTCCATCCGTCGTCCTTCTTCTTTACCAGGTGAAGTGGAGCAGACCAGGCACTCTCCGAACGTCTGGCCACGCCACTGGTAAGCATGTCTTCAAACTCTTTCTTAGCAGCTAGAGTTCGAGCTGGATCAAGGCGTCGAGGTTTGCTTGCTGTTGGTGGACCTGGAGTTGTCCTAATGTGGTGCAACGTGTTATGCTTACCCGGTAAATGTGTACCTGGTGGTCGCGTGATTTCTGGATACTCACGAAGAATTCCGTGGTAGTCTGTGTCACCAACTACAGCCTTCACAGATGCAATATCGTCCGTTGACTTGTAATGAGCTCCTGAAACTGATAGTGTCGTTATGTTGTCTATCAAGCGCTGATTTCTGCAGTCTACGAGTAAGTTGTAGAAACTAAGAAAATCGACCCCTATGATAGGTCGTGATACATCGGCTACTGTGAACCTCCAGGTGTAGTCCCTTCTGAGACCCAAATTAAGCTGTAACTGTATTGGGCCGTACGTATGTATCACAGTATTATTGGCAGCGACTAACTCAAATTTTGATTGTTTGACAGGCGTCTTTATTGCCGACCGAGGGAAAACACACAAGTCTGAGCCAGTGTCCACTAGGAACTGCATTTTCGTAGTCCGGTCGGTTATGAATAAACGGCCTGTTGAAGTAGGGCAGTCGTTAGCCGCTACTTGCGACCGCCCTTCGAGTTTTCCGAAGTAAATGTGCAGGGCTGCTTACACTTGTTCGCCTTGTCTCCGTAGGTGTAGTGGTAAAAGCAATGCGGGTGATTCGGTGGTGGCTGCTGTGGTCTAAAACTATTAGAGCGATCTCGACCATACCTTTTTTGATTGCGCCGGGATTGTGAGCGTGAGCGGGAGCGGGAGTGTCCTTTCCAGTTATTGGTCATCTGCGATGTCAGTAATGCTACTTGCTTTGTGAGCTCGCTTACTTCCTTGTGCAAGTCCGGTGAAGTACTGGTAGAGGCAGAGGCGGCAGCAACTTGTGGAGTGCATGGTACAATCTCATACACCCTGTCAGCAATCTCGGCCAGCTTTTCTACCTGTAGGTCAGCAATCTGTGAAGCAATAACAGTTTGTATGTTTTGCGGCAAGCGGTTAGTCCAGAGACTTTTGACAAAGTCCGAAGCTCCAGCAGGTCCAGCTAGGTTTTGCAGGTGCCGAAGGAACTGAGATGGCCTGCGATCGCCTAGCTCCTCGTGTATTAACAGTTGCTGTATCCGCTTTTCCTGTGAGGCAGACAGCCGTTTAATTAGTTCACTTTTTAGTATATCGTATTTGTCTGTCTCCGGCGGTTTTGTGATGATGTCCTTAACTTGAAGTGCATATTTAGTTTCGAGCTGTGTAGTCACGAAATAGAATTTTGTCGTGTCGCTAGTTATCCTTGACAGGATAAATTGGCCTTCTAATTGAGCGAACCATAAAGCCGGTTCCTCTGGACAAAAAGGTGGACAGCGTAAGGGTAGGCCGACTTTCGACACTTCTCCTGAGACAGCAGTTACTGCTTCTTTTGCGTCTGCATAATCTAAATTCTCAGTATCGGACATCGTTCAATAAATATAAAATCGCTCACCGCTTATGTTTTGGACCACTGCCTATTTTTTCCTTCACTCCGATGTAAACAAACTCTCACCAGTTCAATCACCACTTTCCTTGCACTGCTTGCACCTTGCTGCAATCGAGTCTTCAATATGCGCGGTAGTCGGGGGTCACCAATGTAGTAATTTGGCCGGGTTGACCAAATCTACCTGAGTCGGGAATCGAACCCGGAATCCAATAATAGATTCAAGTGAAACGTAGCGGAAGGATGAGATAGCGAGAGAATGAGTATAGGCGAAAGATGAAATGAAGAATATTATTAAGCACTGATTATTAAATTATATTATTAGAATTAAAATAAATTACAAAGCTAAATAAACGAACTGATACAATTTAAAGCAATATTAAAAGCGCGGCGCGACCCGAACGGTATGGTAGCTAGTCGAACGTGGACTGATGCTCGTCGCTCGGCGCACGCGCAAGTAGCTTCGTGTGCACGCCGTCGTCTGCAACTCAAGGACATCGCCGCCTCAGCCGGTACAAATCTCACGCGCTACGCGCGTGTGCGCGGCACGTGTAGCCGTGCGGTCGTTGACCTCCGCGAAGAACAAAGGATCACCTGATTTTCGGAGTTGGCGCAATCTCATAAGCGGTAGCGTTTTCTTGTGACTGTATGGTGGCGGTTTAATTGTGAAATGTTTTCGCCACAAGGGCCTTACTCCCGTTTAATACCATAACACGGTCACTTTATCAAGCCTACTTCTCATTAACGGCTTGTTTAGAAGATTTGAAAAAAATATATGTTTGATATAGATTCATTAACAACATTTTTGCAACAGGATTTTTTCGTATGGCTGATACTTTTGCCTTAAAAAAATATTTACCAAAACGCTATTTTTTGGCTCATATCCCTACTCCTCCTAAACAGCTTTGGTGTTTGGAAATATTTTTACACTAAAAAATTGGTGGTTAGAAGTGCTACAAATTTGCTAGAGCTTTTGTAAATCAATCAACATTTGCAAAGAAAATGTTCCCATTTTGAGATAGAGGTTCAGAGGAGCTCTGCGCGGGCGCGGGCGGCAGTCTTGCTTTGGCATTGAGACGGGAGGGTTGTGTCGCTCGCTACTCCGCACCGGCTATCGTTCGAAATGCTCATACGTATGTGTTGGGGCATAATATTTACGAACTTATTGTAGTAGTGTGCGTGTATAGACTAGCTCGCTGCAGAGGTCCCAATTCGATTGCGCGCGTGGGCGCTTTATTGTTGACTATTTTTTATGTGTATATAAATACTTTTTTTACATTGTAACAATTCTAGAGAGGTGCTCGTGGCTAAGTAATAACAGCCGCACGGGTCGCTCCGTCAGGTTAAGCTACTCTTGCCGGGGTTGGTCAGTGGATGGGTGACCATCTTTACATACCGAGATTCCTCCGTGCCTCGGAAAGCACGTTAAGCCGTTGATCCCGGCTGTTATTCGTGGACCTTTGACAGTCGTTACGGGTCGTCAGAAGCCCGAAAGTCTGACAACCAGTCTTACCAAGTGGTATCGTATTACACAGTAACTGGGTTGTGGAGGTCAGATAGCAGTCCGAGGCACGGAGGAGTCTCATTATGTTAAGATGGTCACCCATCCACTGACCAACCCCGGCAAGCGTAGCTTAACCTGATGGATCGACCCGTGCGGCTGTTATTACTTAGCCACGAGCTCATCAACAATTTTAAAATATAAACAAAAATAATATTTCAGTAGTAAATATGAAGCTAGCGCTTCCCGTACGGCTTCGCCCGCGTGGATGTCGGAAAATATTCCACGGAAACAAAAATCCTTTTTTTTTTATACCTACTTGTTGAGTCATAGGGGTTTATGGGTTTCATAAAGGGGGACGAAATTTCCATTATTTTTGCGATAGGACACACCGTTTTCGAGATATAAGCAAAAAAAGAAAAAAAGATACAGTACTGTTTTTAATCGCTATTAAAAAGGTTTGGATTAAAATTAGTTATTATTTATCATATTAATAACAAATAGTAATAAACAACAACAAACAACTACAACAACATGCAACAACAAACAACAACAGCAGCAACAAAACAACAACATAAATATATAAAATGAAATAAAGGAACATGGGTGTCATTTTCATGGTTTTTGAGTCCAAGATGGTGGATGCAAAAATTTTCAAATTTTTCGTCATTGGTGTCATTTTCATGGTTTTTGAGGTCGTTGAAAACGATAATGAGGTCAAAATCAAAATTCAAGATGGCGGCTGCGAAAAATTTAAAATTTTTAGTCATGGGTGTTGTTTCCGTGGTTTTCAAGGGCGCTGATAACTTCGTTCCAACCGAGTGTTCCGCGACACTCACGCATTTTTTAATTTTCTTTTGAATATATCTCGAAAATGGTGTGTTCTATCGCAAAAATAAATGAAAATTTGGCCCCCTTTATAAAACCCATAAACCCCTAGAACTCAACATGTAGGTATAAAAAAAAAAGGTTTTTGTTCCCGTGGAATATTTTCCGACATCCACGCGGGCGAAGCCGCACGGGAATTTCATATTTACTATGGAAATTTTTTTTTGTTTATATTTTAAAATTTTTACTATGTAAAAAATCAATCTGCCTAGCCTTTTTCCAACTACCTACCAGGTACCTACATACACACGGCTACACATCAACACACATGGCTACACATTTCCAGTTTACACTGACCTCTCATTGTAAGGAAATCCTATACAATGCGAGATCAGCTTATACTGGAAATGCATAGCTTGATCTGTAACCGTGTGTACCAAAAAAAGGGGAAAATTCCATATAAAACACGTTTAAGCTGCCCTTCCAGCGCGCCTCGGTCTCTAAAAAACATTCTCAGGGTAGGGCAAACAAGTACCACGCGGAATCGCGTTTGTCAAACTCGATTTTAGTTGTGTCAAAATTATTTTTTTAGAGATTTTTTTTTTTTGCAGAATAGTTTTAAGATTCTCATATACTGGAAATGTATACAACGTGTAACGTTAAATGCGCAAAACCTCTGAAGGGGTCATTGTACTCATTATTATGAACAACTTTTAGTATGGGACCAAACCTGAAATCGCGAAAAAAAAATCAGCTGTTCAGTACATTTTGACGAATTATGCGAACAGAAATGTACTGAACAGCTGATTTTTTTTTCGCGATTTCAGTTTTGGGCCCATAGTAAAAGTTGTTCATAATGATGAGTACGATGACCCCTTAAGAGGTTTTGCGCATTTAACGTTACACGTTGTAGATAGCTTGATATCTAGCCGTGTGTACAATAGGCCGTATCAATTAGGTACCCCAGTTGTATTAAAATTTTAATACCCAATTGATGCAACCCACTCTACATCCTAATGGCTAGTGCTAATTCAAGTAGCTCTATTATATTTTTACTATACTTAACCACATACTTACTACATACATGCTAAAAATAATGTCCCGTAAAAACTTAAAGTAGTTGCGTAACAAATATCAGCCCTGCATTCCCTTCTGGAATCGTAGGCAAAAATGCCGCCCTACGTGCGTATCTCTGCGACCCTGCATATTCTTTGACATTCGTTTTAGTGTAGCGCGCCACCGCGCTCGCTTTACGTATGAACGGGGGTGGTGGTTAAGCTCCGCCTAGATGCGCAAGGTCATCGAGGCATCTATACACCTTAAGTTACTGAGATAGAGCCACACAAAGTGACTACCTGACAGATAAACAGAGAACTGGACTTATTTGGCTACTAATTATAGCTCATCAAAAATGTACCTACGTGTTACCAATTTCCATAAATAGAACCAATACAATGTTCTGATGGTGTCGCAGACTACATTATTTTCCTAGACATTCGTGCTGCTCATGGCTCATAGTTTTGAAGGGTAACGACTTAGCAACCGTTTCTAACACTAATTGTAGTACTTAAATAATGTTCTCTATTGTTAGTACCTACATAAATAATAAAGTTGACATTATTGACATAACAACACAGACTCGACGATACATTTGTCATGTTGGGCTGTAGCTTGTCGCTGGTGCCGTCAGTAACACTAAGTGACTAATCATAATATTAGTAGTCACCTAGTGTACTGATAAAAATCACTATAAATTTATTGAAGCCGCCTAGCATGGGCTAGATTGTTTTTCAACGTTCGTGGATTTGATTCACGCACAAACAAATTTTTGCATGGCCAGGCATAATAGAAGTTATTCTAGTGGAAACCGTTTGGGAATGTGCGATTTTATGTCTGTGAGTGCATCCACAGCCCATAACACACGAAAAATGCTAGCTTCAGGCATTTTATTTTTCAGATTTCATAAAGTACATTTTAATAACAACCATCTTTTTTATCTCCCGAACAACATGGCAGGTTGCGGTTACCCATCCTAGCTTGCTCCAACCTTAACTAATAGTAGTGTCACCCGCAGGAGGCGCCCCGGCGGCCGGGCTACCGACACAGCTGAGCCAGCCGGCCCCAGCGCTGAACAACAACGTGCCCGTGTCCAATAGCGTTAATGGTGAGTTGGCAGTTCAGTATTACAAGTTATGGTGGGTTTCATTTATGGTTCTTCCAGTAGGACTTCCAGAGCAGTAGGATGTCCGCATTTGAGAAAATTATGTATTTTGTAGAATAGAGCGCTTTCTAATGACCTTCCAAATCCAGATATCACAAAACATTATACCTACGCGCGTGACGCGTGTGCTGTAACACTACGGAAGCTTTTATATCGAGAGTTTTAAGCTTAGGTACATTATAAAACCAAATAGGTACAATCATGAACGAATTAACCACGGGGCCCGACATATAAGCGGACGTACCTTTACCGGTCTTGTCAGTAACCAGGAAATTCTAGCCTTGGTCGCTTGTTTTTGCGTCAGTCTCAAGCACTTACTTGTCAACAAAACATCTCCCAAGAATGATTAAAATGTTCAGTTAAATGGTGTAAAAACTATTAGCGGCGGAAGCAGCACTATTTCTTTTCACTTGTAACATTATTTTATTACATTTATTGTTATTTATCACAAAATTTAATCAAATGTAATGTGGTTGAACGAGTTTTCATACATTTGTATTATATGTCGGGTCCAGTGGTTAATTCGTTCTTGAGTACCTACAATAGTTGATGTAATTTTCTGTCAACAATGAACAATGTGACATTAGCGAAACATCAAATACTATTGTATTTTGTGTTCCAACCTCATCCTAGTCCAGTCACGTAGCTGTGTCTGAACTTGAGGACTCTCGGGTTACACAAACACCTTGTTAAGATACGAAGACATTTATTTATAAGAGCTGGCCGCGGGAGACATGATTATATTGTTACTTTATCGTGGCTGTTGGCGCCGCCACCTCGCTCATTCGGCGATAATGAATGGTCCCAGAGGAGACTTCGATTTGTTTCGGAAGCTCGGGAATTAGTATCCGAGTTGTCATGACTTCTATCTGATTCTTTTGTGAGTTGTGATGTGACCTATGATACATAAAGTGTCCGAGGGGGGGAGGACATGAACGTTCGTGTTTATTTATAAGCCCACCCACACCTGAAAGGGTCAAGGTCTGTTCAGGGACTGTTTGTATCTTCACTTATCTTACGCAGACACATCTAAACCTGAAAGGACGGGCTTTTATGAGACAAGATATGTCTGTTGTAATTTTAACTTTAGCAGAGTCACGGTTTTTGGCCCATTTTAGATAACGAGTTTTGATTAGGGTTTTCACGCGTTTTTGACATGATTGCAGCTGAATTGATTGAATTAGGGCGCGGACAACAATAATGAGAGCTATTAACTAGTAGCTATTTAGAAAATAGAATATTTTAATTTAATTAATATCGGCGAGCCAAGCTTCTAATTCTACACGCCCTAAACTCTACAAGCTCTAACTTCACAAACTCTACGCCTTAGTCAAAATAGGTGGCTTGGCCGTTTCGCTACCGTGACATGGGTGTGAGGTGAAAAATTTATTCACTATTCATTATTTTTCTGTTATACAATAGTTTTTGTAGTAAGGAAACGGCCAAGCCACATATTTTGACTAAGGTGTAGAGTTTGTGAAGTTACGGTTTGTAGAGTTAGGGCGTGTAGAGTTCGAAGCTTGGCTCTACATGAGATCTGATAACTTGACTGTGCGAGCCATTATGGTCTCGTCTTGGCATAGAATATATCTAGTAGCATTTGATTTACGAGGTTAGAGCGCAATAGCTGTACCTACAATAGCTATAGCTCTCACTTTGACCGCGTCTGTAGTAGGTATATCTCCTCTGAACCTTCATGAAGTTAAGCATTATTCTTGTACCTTGTTTGTATCTTTTTAAAAACAAGTGAATAACCATGTGCAGGAGCAACTCTGGCGCAGCCTGGAGACTGCCGGGTGAGCGCGTGGGGCGAGTGGAGCAAGTGCTCCGTGAGCTGCGGCACCGGCTACCAGGAGCGCACCAGGACAGTGCTGGTGAGCAAACATATGTATACTACACGTAATTTACAGCTGCTGTGGTTGAGTTGAAAAGGTTCGCTTCGATTTACTAACCATATGCTGCAGAACATCTGTGTTTTACGTGAAAAAAAAACTAAACTTTGAATCCCGCTCCGCTATTCCTAGAAGAGCTTTGTGATATCTTCGAGTTAGAGCTGGTGACTTGTTTGTAAATGCTTGTAACTAGGTATTCGTATGGCAAGCGAGATCGACGGCTTCACGCCTGAAGCAAGGAGTGCTTTTTATTTTGAAGAACTGTCCTCGGGCGGATTTCGAGAAAACGGTACAAATAGACGTAAAATTCACGTCGTCGACATAATTGAAGGGTTGCTAGTGTTCAGTAGTACGTCTGAGAGTGCCGCGGCACGTCCCGCCGCAAGTGTGGAGACTGCCGGATCAGGGCCACACTGCACAGTAACATTCTTTTACATAAATATATAACGTGGTACTGTCCGTGTGATTTAAGCCGAGCTTTGCATTTGTGTGAGTGCACACAGATAGTGTAGGTGTGACGTCCGGCATAGAGCGCGATTCGTCCTTTGCTTGGTTTAAACAGGTTTATACTGCGTTTTGGCAATCGGCTTTTGTTCTTATAGTTCGAGAGGCCATGACCAAAACCATGTCGCATCGTTGTAAAACGTAAAATTTTATCTTACGTAAAACGATAAAAACGACGACAAAAATGTTGGTCATGGGCTCTCGTACCATTATGGTGATCACTCACACTAATGCAAAGCCCAGCTTACGCCTCACGGTCTGTAACTTAGTGAAGGTATCGCTGGTAAAACGAAGAACACAATTTAGCAGAACTTAGTTTTTTTCCGTGCGCCTTATTGACATCACACATTTGTGCTCATTTAAAGCTATACTACTATTTATACTGGTCTGAGTACTATAGTAGTATCTTTCATCATGGACGGCTATCGGCATTCGCGTTCAGTATTGATTCGTTGTGTCATTTATAAGTACGTGAAAAGCGCATATCTGTAAACTAATACCTAAGGCCCTAAGCGGCACTCCGTAAAACGTCCACTTGTTCGTCGCACAGTTAAGTAGTCGTATTGCTAAATATTACAAGCACAAAAAAAACACAGTAAGTTTAAAGTGAAGTGTAAGAAAAAAAATAATTACAAAGTAAATCGCAAAAAAGGAGACGAAAAATCTTTTTCGGCTCGGAATGCTCAATATTTTGAGTGACAACTACTTATTATTTTTTTTGTAACTAAAAAAAAGGAATTGTAATCAACTAGAGAAGTATGTAAAAATGTTTTAACTTATTGATGTCATTTTTTAAAATTAAATTAAAACTGCGAAATAAGTTTCCTACTGGCGGACACGAGATTCTACTAAAATCAGACGCATCGCCATTTTCAACCGTATTTGTATACGATTTACTACCTAACCTTGAAGATTAGCGTCTTACTGTTACCGCGCCTTAGTACCGTAGCAATCAAGCTATCTATGTTGTACGTGCAACTTGATTGCTTCCTAAGCATTCTAGACTTTAGCTGATAATATAATCAATACCCAAGTACAGTCAGGGAAATTAAGGGGAAACATCAATAAATGTGTTTTTAAAATTCCTCTATAACCGAATTTGTATTGTTAAATCTCGACCGCGACAACGTATACCACTACTACACGATACAAACAAACAGCAGAGGCGCGATTACTGATTGGACAGCTCAAAACTACGTCAATTAGCATAAAAAGTATAAGCCCCTCACAAAAACCGGGTAACGAGGAATATCGATGTGCTACTAGTGCTACACAAACGGGATTACTTCCACCTAAATTCTAAAATTTATTTTAGACCCATACACCATTCTTTTAACCTCACGTGGTTATAAGCTATAATAGCCTAGTACTGCCTACGAAACTTCCCGTGTCTTTCTGTACTGCCTGGCTATGGACACAGGACAGGTGACGAAACTTCCCGTATCTTTCTGTAGTGCCTGGCTATGGACACAGGACAGGTGACGAAACTTCCCGCGTCTTTCTGTACTGCCTGGCTATGGACACAGGACAGGTGACGAAACTTCCCGTGTCTTTCTGTACTGTCTGGCTATGGACACAGGACAGGTGACGAAACTTCCCGTGTCTTTCTGTACTGCCTGGCTATGGACACAGGACAGGTGACGAAACTTCCCGTGTCTTTCTGTAGTGCCTGGCTACAACAGCTGTAATATAGCAATCGATATTCCCGCACCGCTACCTAGGGCTGCCATGATATTCTGACAACTAATAGCTCGTATTCATTTGATTGGATTGAGTTGTTTTATTCAAACCCATCTCTTTTATTTTTCAAAAAAGTTACTGTTACAATTTAATGCTATGTGTAGGGAAGCTTTGATTGATTGCAATCGCAAGAATAATCCCAACAAACAAATTAAGCTTATAAAATTAAGTCTATAAGGTCTAAACTCGTATACTTGTTTTAAGATAGCATTTATTTTGTCAATGTTCCTTATAGTGGCACATTATTAGAAGATTTGGCTAATATTACCTTTATTCTTATAATTTGGCTGGGTAAACGTTAATAAATTCAATTAATACGGCTACAATAAGGGTTCGAAATATGTTCTTCTTATAGAGGGTAGTTATTTTGCTTCTTAGCCATATAATAATCAAAGTAATATAAAGGCTTTTAATATGGTCAATTATTCTTAGAAAAGTAATGCACAAGGTAACTTTGATGCTTTTTAACTTATAGGAGCATTTGATAAGACGTCTATCCAACAAACGAATTCTAACATTTTATATGATCTTTACAAAGATGAAAGCAATCCGTATTCCCTTATACAGTGATTATAAAGATATTATTCTCTATATGGTTACATTAAAATGTTTTACAAAACTAGATTCACCATTTTGAAAGTACAGCAAATTGTGTGAATTTAATACGGAGCAGAATTTACATTTAAAAAATGGATTCAAAAGACTGGAAGAAGTTTAAAAGGAGCGGTGGTTACAGAAGAAAAGTAAAGAAAGTCTACGAAAACATGGTTGTGAGCATTACACCCACCTCTACTCCTATGATGCTACAAAATGACCAAGCCGATGCCAACGAATCAGCTAATGGTTCCGCAGAGGATTATTTTATAGAAAATGAGTTTGACTACCCCTTAAAGACTTCATGAATTAATATTTATAAATGTGAAGATTACATCTTTAGTAAATCAAAAAATATATATGACTTTTCATGCGCTGATATTAAATGTAGAATATAATTCGGTATTGTATTTTACACCATTAATCCATACTTTGTAAAAATAAAACAGCTAAATTTGAAAATCACGTATTTTTATTACAGTCATCATTTTTTATAGGCTATCATGCCACCGTATTCCAAAATCCAGAGGAAGAGTATAGCTCTCAAATCAAGCATTGTCTAAAGGAAGGCTAATTTTGTATTTGTTGGTTTAAGGACTGACCTCAATGCTCTGTCAGTTAGCCCGCGAAACAATTAGTGGGTTCACAATAGAAATCGCTGTTTAAACATAGCTCAGGCTTTTACTATCAAAACTCGTATTTTAAGCCTTACTTAAGACAGGAATACAATAATCAGTCTTTCTAACAACAATTTAAAAATAAAAAATAATGATCTTAGCAATTAACGTAAGCGAACAAGGTCGCGGGAAACAGCTAGTTTAATAATAAAACAGTAGAGTAACTTAGCATGTTGTTACATAGTAATTAGAATATAGTTTTACTTATATACTAGTAGGAAAACGATCAACCATCATCAATAGATAGATGGATTCAGTGTTTACAAGTAAAAAAACCTCTTCTGATGTGTTTTGAACACAGTATTTAAGAAAACAGTAAAAAATCAGTCTCTTTAAATAAAACTAGTAACTAATTCCTGTTCCGCTTCAAGAAAAGTAATAAAATTAGATCTCTTCACTTTGCAATTAACTTTTCGCCAGTTATTTTCAGGAAACGAATTATCAACTCTTCTTAATTTGTTTTCGTTATATCTGAGCCAGTGCAGAACGCCATCTTTTTCCCAATTACTTGGTACTGCTGATAGTTTTGAGTTCCCCTTTTCAAACGTCTTTACAATTTTGTATGGCATTGTTAAAGAATCTGAAAATAAAATAAATATTAAATTAAAAAAATAACCTAAAACAACATACTACCTGCATATTTCAAACTAAAAATTAGTGCAGAAAAGCAAGCTTATCCCTATAAAGAGATCTCTTCCAGCCAACTCATTTATAGTGAAACATAAATTTTATACAAATGGGAACAAAACAAGGTAGGTACAGGATTTTGTTCGTGAGAAAGGAACCCTAACGATATGCAAAATGGCGACAGCATAAGCAAGAACTGTTGCCATTATAAAGTCTTCACTCTCATAGACTCCTTGTAGACGATGTGTGAATCTTTTTGCTCTCATAATAGCACTGGTTATAACATGACTAAATAATTAATAACGTTTGTAGCACAAAAACAGCTTAAATTCAAGGGCGGGTTGATACTACAACACACAGCGTACCACATTTTATCATGAATTTGAATTCCCATACACTTTTCACTATAAACGAGCACATAAATCAGGTAAATAAACTACATAAAATAATAACTTACCGTTCACTTTTCAGTAAAATGGTTGACGTTTCTCTTTATTCTCCAAACTGTTGCGAAGTAATGTAAATCACTAAGAAAAAGACTTATTGAAGAATCATAAACAGACGGCTATAAGGGGCTACGGGTTTTTAATAGCCTTTGATTTTCCGCAATGAGTTTAACTCCCTTATATCGGACCATAATAAAACACGAATAAGGGTGATCGCCCGTACTAACGCTTTCTATATGTTTCTTACAGGTGTATTGGCTTTTTAGGAGCTTTTTTCTTGCCATTATAAGTTTAACTTCCTTGTTCCTTGTCATAATATAACACGTATAAGGAAAAAAAGCGGACAATAAAGCAACTATAAGGGGGGTATAAGGTTATTGTATTTATAATTTGTGCCCAAATGCACCCTTATTACCGATAATGCGGTTCCTATAAGAATATTATTTTTGGCAATATAAGCCACTACAAGAGAAATTTTTGTTTGTTGGGATAAATCGTCTTTGGCTCTAATGGCTCTACATTATCTCTAAAAGTTTGGTAAAACTTAAAGTAACTTATAACTTGCTTTACAAAATGTTACGAAGTTTCAACCCTAGCCCCCAGGGCCCGCAGGGCCCGCAGGGGCCGCAGGGGCCCGCAGGGGCCCGCCCTTCGCACGTGACACGTCACGTTCGGTCAAATCGTGCCATTTGTAATTAGTGCATTCATTACTGACGAGGACATACCGTACACGTAGCAGGTACCACGTAGGTACACGGAGCACGTAGAACGTAGCTGCGTCACCGTGAGAAACAACAGCTTACCTGCGGAGAAAGAGAATACATTGTAAATATACTGAGACAAAGAAATGTGCGTGTGTGTATGTGTGTGTGCTATACTTATAAAGTATTAGTCATCTACTTAAAAATTAATGCTTATTAAAGTTTTATTAGCTTTTGAAATACCTAGCTAGCGAACTTCACTACATAGTATAAAACAAAGTCGCTTCTCGCTGTCTGTCTGTCCCCTACGCTTAGATCTTTAAAACTACCCAACGGATTTTGATGCGGTTTTTAGGGTTCCGTACCAAAATGGTAAAAAAGGAACCCTTATGGTGTGACTTAGTCTGTCTGTCTGTCTGTCACACCTGGATATCTCAAGAACTACTAATGCTATTTGAAATTTAGAATAGTTTTAGGTTACGTTTACCCAACTATTTTGCAAATAAGAAAGAAATTAAAATATTTATGTTTTTTTTGCAACAGGGACTGAAAGGGGGTCTTAAAAATTTAAAGTGGGGCTACTAGGGCATGTGGGGTATCATATGAAAGAGCGCTGTTTGCACATTTTCAAACTATTTTTTATTTTTTTTAGGCCGCATAGTTTTCGACTTTTGATGAAAAATGTAAAAAAAAGTAACCGTTCCCCCCCCTTATCTCCGAAGTTTGCAAAGAGAAAAATCTGAAATTATTCTATGTGATAGAAGTTTATGTAAAGATTACAGGAAAAATAAAAGCACAGTTTTTCAGAAATCGGATGGAACCCTCGGAGCGCGAGGCCGACTCGCTCTTGACCGGTTTTTTTTTAATAGATAGAGTGATTCAAGAGGAAAGTTTATATATATAACTAGCTTTTGCCCGCGACTTCGTCCGCGTTTCCGTCGTTTTTCGTAAAAAAGTAACTTTCGTATTTTAATAGGGAAATATAATATGTCAATCCACAATACTGTTGAAAAATATCGCAATAAGGAACCGCAGAATATTATTATTAATAGCTGTGCCCGCGACTCCGTCAGCGTGTAACTCCTTGTATGTTATTAAGTTAATGTATTGGACTGCTAAGCTATCGGGAGTTACACGTGTTATTGTGAGTCAACCATAAAAGATAGACATATGCTGTTGTGGGATATTTTTTAGATAATTTAATGTAGAACATTTCCGTCATAAATGATTTCTATGTAGCTTTAACCATTAAGGCTGCACACGCGCCGTAAGCTTAAAAAATCGAGCAACTTCTCCCGTTTTCCCAACATTTCCCTTCACTGCTCTGCTCCTATTGATTGTAGCGTGATGAAAAGTATACTATAACCTCCCCAGGAGTATGAAGAATAATTGTACCAAGTTTCGTTAAAATCCGTCGAGTAGTTTTTGTTTCTATAAGGAACATACAGACAGACAGACAGACAAAAATTTTACTGATTGCATTTTTGGCATCAGTATCGATCACTAATCACCCCCTGATAGTTATTTTGAAAATATATATCATGTACAGAATTGACCTCTCTACAGATTTATTATAAGTATAGATAAACACGGGCGAAGCCGCGGGCAAAAGCTACATAAAGTCACGCTCTGTTCCCATGGTGGTAGGCAGAAACTACAAACGAACGCACCCTGCTACGATCCTCACATACTGCTTTTGCCACTACTTATCTGATAAAGCGTATGTTTAAATTATGTAAATAAATGTCTGTTATAATTATGGTTACTTAGATTACTAATTATACGTTTTAATGGTGAAGTTATGATTTGAATACGTTGCGTAATAACTGGGAACAAACGTGGGAATTGTGGCAGTGATCAGTGATACTGGTGAATGGTGATGCTAACTCAAAAGCTGCGCATATACCGCATCAAGTTTTTAGTACTTATTTCTGTTTGTATTAGCAACTAGCTGACCAACAGACGTCCAGTTCAACAAATATTTAAAAAGGACGCTCAGTTTTTCCCGAATTTGTATAGTTTCCGGAAGTTTTTTCCAATTTTACTTTTCATAATAACTTATAAGTTATAACACATAACCTTAACACAACACACACACACACATAACACATAGCCTTTAACATTTTAAAACAAAAAATACCCAAAGTACAACCTTTCTCAAGCCACGCGCTTGGCTTACCTACGAACAGCATTTCATTTTTATGTAGGTACCAGTATATAGAAATAGTCAATTATATTGGCTGCTTGATGGGATAGCAAATAACTCTGCATCACGCATCGAACAAATAATAATGATTCACGATACGAACTCCATAGCATTGACCTTCCAAATTAAGATTTATTCATTGCATTAACGAGCAAAAGTTCAAGAGTCCAAGCGGTTTGATAGTAATCAAAAGAACATCTAATTCAATTAATTGGTCTGGAAGGCCTGATTGCTTCAATCAATCACGACTGAAATAACTCGCGCAGTACGTAATGTGTGACAGGAGCGCTTTTACGAGCGTTAAATGGTGTCAGATGATGTCAAGTGCGGGTCGCAGTCTGTGCACTAATTGGCGCGAGTGTGCGCGCCGCCTTATCGTGCGGCGGGTCAAGGTCGCGGGTGCGGCCACGAAGGAACAGGGCGACGAATAGCGGAGAAAATTGTTGTACGCTTGAAATTATATTGTAAATGTAACTCCATTTTTTTATGTCAATAATATATATATATGTCGGCGCCAGGGAAGGGCGCGAATCACCGTAGCCTAAACAATGCCTTCACCAATATTAGAATTAGAGTAAACATGTCTTCATAAATCTCATAATTTTATCTTGGTTAAGATTTGTCAATTACTTAAACTTGGGAAACGATCACTTGTTCCTTTCCCACAACACTATAACCTAGCCATAAATCTAACATCTTTATTACCTCTCATGTTGTTTTTGTAAACTTTAGTTTTTGGAAGTAGGTACTTACTTAGGCAAACGTGATAAGGTGGGCACACACGTTTGTGCCGAACGTGGTCACGGGGTGAGGGACGGGACGTAAGGCCCTGGGCTTACAAGATGAAGGGCTGGAAATTGAGACATTCTAACTTTGGCGAGTAAACGATATGGTCGCGAGTTGAACTATTAGCTCACACGTATGTTTCCCGATGTTCCGAACCCAGTGAACTCGTGAACATCTTATCACATTTAGACAGTACCTAACGAAAACTTAGTGTGTGAAATTGTGAATTCATGTAAAACTGTAAATTACAATATTCCATCTTACTGGTGCGTGTTACTTTCGCCTACACAAGTGTTCCCTGACAACCTGATCCCTGACAATGAAAACGCGCAGAAAACCGCTCAAGCCATCTGCCACTACGACATCAGATGTAGTCAAGTCGTCTGCTACTACGACATATATATATATATATTCATATGATTTTAAACATTCTTTGTTTGATTTATTTTACAGGCAAATGAGTTTCACAGTCTATATATTGTTATTTTGAAATAGAAAACTGACGTTAAAAAGTTCATTAGTCTAGAGTCTAGACTGTAGAGTACATTCGTCTTCTCTGGACAATCTCTTTAGCACGTTACAATACAACATGAATGTGACGACAGCCTGCAACTGAATAGAACTAGCTGTTACTGCAGCTGTTGGCGCTGTCCGTCAGTGGCGTCGCTATTTACTAGGCACTGCAACAAAACAGATATTCGATATATTAATATTAAAGTACACCCGAACGTTTAAATAAATCGCCTGCTCGCGTGTATTTATTTATGTAACGTCATGAAATCGTTGTTTCACGGAAAAAATAGTGTAGGTAGGTACTTACAATGTGTACATTACATCCATCATACATACATCTTTTGGAACTGATTTAAATAGAAATAGGAACATCTATTGTGCTGTTTACGAAAGAGTTAGGAGGCAGTGTGTCAAGATAATAATAATTTATCATCGTTTGCACTACTTTGCGAAAATGTTCATTGTTATTGCAACTTTTTAACAGTTAGGACAGTGTTGTTTAATAAAAAAAACTTGCATGTTATATCTTAGTTTAAGTTGCATACTCTCACTGCTTTTTGATTGACAGAATTAAGTACTAACGTAACGTACGAAATACAATCGGTACCTACATAATATAAGCCTAAGGTCCCATTAAAATTGGTGGACAAATTTTCACACGGTGTTCTACCCATGAATATGACCAACTTTTACCATGGGACCAAACCTGCAAACGCGAAAAAAAAATGTATTTTGACGAGTTTGTTGCGTAGGTTTGGTGTAGGTAGATAAGAAAATTTGTCCATCTATTTTATGGGACCTTATATACATATATTTGGTTTATATCAACGTGTCAGCTTCTGCTGACTTTACTGAGATGACATCGATCTTGTACTGCTCGGGACACTTATGTCATAACAACCCGGTTCTCTCCATCTTCCACCGCTGTTGATGTGTTGCTGTGTTGTTGATGTCCACAGGCGCAGGCGGCTGCGGGGGGCGCGGCGTGTCCGCGCGCGATGGCCCGGCGCAGGCGCTGCCACAGGAACTGTTAACTTCACTCTAACCGTAAGCCCTAACATAGGAGGCTGGCACACACTGACCACGACGCCCAGTTGGCTATAATTGGGGCTGTTACACGCAAAGAATAACTTGATATGATATGTCGAAATTATACTTTTGACCAGAGCATGATATTCTATTAGGTTATTCGACCGGGATGACTTTCCCTGTATCGCAATTTTACTTTAATTGTCAACGACTCTCCAGTGTGTACGGGCCTTTACACTTACTTAACGTCATGCATTTCCCAGCATTTAACATTGTCAACTATTTGTATTGTACACAGCGAACCAAAGCCTTAGTAAATAAATAAATAAATGCTTGCAAGAAGACTGGCTTTCATTATGATGTGAGTCGCGGGAAAATCGATCGATCGGAGGGAGTTTGAAGGTTATAAACCTCTGTAAGTTAGTCGATCGGTTATTAAAGTAGTTCTATTAGTTGATAGTGTTGATGGTGGCGACGTTTGTTTATTTTCATTCGGGTTTTTTTTTTCATTTTAGTGAATAGTGTGGGTGAGATATTCTGTGAACCTACGAAATAAAAGCAAATCGTTATGTAGGCAAGTTAACGGAAGTTTTAATAATTATATTTAACTTTAACCCACCTACCTACTTATAAAATTATGTTTTTTTTACTTCGCTATCAGTCAGTCTGTAGTTAAAACTTTAGGGTAAGTATACATATAAATAGTATTTACTCCGAGGCACAATAATTGCGTCTCACATTAAATCGTAACTCTTATGGAAACTCAATGTAGTTTACACAGTCTGCGCGCGTGACCGACACACAGACAGTCTCAATGTCGCCGGCACAAACACCGCCCACCAACTCACAACAACCAGCAGTGTTTGGTGTTACTCCGCCGCAGTTTGTAAGCACGGAGCTAGCCGTGGAACTACGAACCGACAGACGTCAGTACATACATGTATCTTACCTGGATGTTGTCCTTGGTCCTGGCCTTCGTTAATGTATCTTCGAATATTTTTTGAGAATATAAGGAATAATATAAGTAGGTATAAGATAAGCTAGGGTAAGGGCAAGGATTGGATCGAGGTGGCCCTGGAAAAGGATGCTTGGAAGGATTTGGGGGATTGGGACGGTGTAGGCTAATAAAAAAAATATAAGCTTAGAATAAGTGTCTTTTTGGTTGGGTAGGTAGGTAAAGTATAGGTACTTAAGTTAATTTTAACCTAGATTTTAATGTGGTTGTTTCCAAGATCATTAACTATGCCGAGCAACTTAAGTATTTTAGTGGCCATTGGGGGTTAAAGATTTAACGAAACAACGAAAGTCTGGAAAGTTATGCTATTCGATAAATATAAGAAAATGTAGGAAAACGAGTGCTGAAGCTGAAACCAACATCGCAGCGGGCGGCGGGCAGCGGCGCAGTGGGAGTAGGTACAAGGAGCTCTAACATACACGACTGAATGGAAAAATCCTGAATGATGTGTTCGTCCTAAGTACTTACGACGAAACAATTAAACCCACAATCAGAGCGATTGAATTATGGCAGTTAACATGCGAGTCCAGCTGTTAGTACTCGTACCACGGCCACTTCCTCTTTCATCATTGATTCACGACTGACATCAGCATGACGCTGACTCACGCCAGTCAGACACAGAGGTCAGTGTCGGGGGACCCACTCCTCAATTGTAGTTCTCAGACTATGGGCCTATTTCACGATGTCCGAATAGCCACTACACACCGAATACATTAAAAAATTGAACAGAATTTGTATGAAATTATCTGCCAAGTTAATAGGAACTTAATGGTAGGTGGTGAAACAGGCCCTTGGTACACATTGGCGTGTCCTGATTGTGTGGAAAATGTTAGTAATAAACATATTGATCAGCATGATAAATACCATAACCTAAGCACTTACTTTCTTGCCGGAAATATAATTTTATTTATAGACGTTTGACATTTCATATATCATAATATTATCGTGTGTAAGCCTATTAGCACACTATTTATACAGAAAATAGAAAAAATAATAGCGTGAAAAATGAAAGCTATTTAAATATAAAAATAACATCAGTGTATGTTGTAGCATGCAGCAATTCTATTCTACAAAGATGTATATTTGTACAAGAATTCGCGTGATTGGTGAATACAAACGTATACAATTTATTCAATTATAACGTGCTCGTACACGGAATGTGCACATTATAATAGCCGTTAATATCCGTCTGGGAGCCACAGAGCATAGATTACCGGCTATCGTAACACCATGTAATACGCAGCTTCCGGTCATCACACGATCATTTAACATTCCATGCGACTATAATGATAAAATAACTATGTTTTAGGTATAAAACATTATGTATTAAATTGAGTATCTACACAACATAAAACCGAAAATATTGCTGTTTCATGTAGGTACTAGGTATCTAATTATGTGTAATTAAGTATTTTGGTATTCAGAAACTCTTTGTTGAAAAATATATTATTTTTGTTTGAAAACCTAAATGACAGATAATAATTTCCTCAATTTATTCTTATTGTTTAGTTATTCAAAGCGCAGCACTAATAGTTGGCGATTTCTCAACAATAATGGCCACAAACACAATAATATTCCATCGCTTTTGTCTCTGTCAATACAACGTGATAAGTAAATAATGTGCAGTGCACAGGTACTTAAGAGTTATTTATTGTACATCAGAATGTGTCTTCTCATCGTCATACTTATGTACTAAGTACCCGGTTTTGTTTGCCACAATACAAATTACTAGGTAGGCACCAATGACGGTAGGCACTATATTATATATTTAGCAGGTAAGCCTACCTACTAGCCAAGTAGTTATTGGGTTTTTCTATCTGCAAATTTTTCAGTAGGTACTTTAACAGTTCGGAGTCTGGATTTCTGCCCGCTTGATGGCAATAGACTCGCCCGCTGTTACATGCGACTTAAACATAACTGACGAATAGGTACCTACCTACCTACCTACCTATAGGTACCTAATAGGTACCTACTCAATCAATCTGCCTAGCCTTTTCCCAACTATGTTGGGGTCGGCTTCCAGTCTAACCGGATGCAGCTGAATACCAGTATTTTACACGGAGCGACTGCCTGTCTGACCTCCACAACACAGTAGCCAACAACAACAAGAAAAAAAAAATACCTGCAAAAAGTACCTACCTACCTATAAGAAATAAACTAATCGTGGTTTGTCCATAAAATGTATAATGATTATACATTTAACAAACAACAACAAATAAACTAATCGTGGTTTGTCCATAAAATGTATAATGATTATACATTTAACAAACAACAACAAATAAACTAATCGTGGTTTGTCCATAAAATGTATAATCCTAATTATACATTTTATGGACAAACCACGATTAGTTTATTTCTTATAGGTAGGTAGGTACTTTTTGCAGGTATTTTTCTTTCTTGTTGTTGTGAGAACACTTTAGTTACCTATAACTAAAGTGTCGTCACCTGCCCGCAGACTACATTTGTAGCTTTACAACATCATATTACTATCGTACAATCATTAAATCGTTAGGCCGAAGTCGAGCATAATCTCAGGAAGCCTTGCCTTCCGCCATTGAGTAACGTTTGCGAAATTTCTGGTACCTAATGCTGGCAACACTGACGTTACTGGCAACCCGCAACAGGTAACTTAGTAACGAACTGTAGGAGGTCGCGCCGAGCTCGTCACGTGACAGACTCCAGGGTCGGCTGCCCCGCTGCCGCGCCACGTTACTGGCTCCGAGATTTATAATAAAGATTACACTTTTTAAGTAGGTAGGTAAGTATTAATCAAACACCGGTTTTTGGATTTATTTCCAGTTGAATGTGGTAATTTTCTTGTAGGTTATGCAGGTTAGTCATTGCATAATTAAACCTATGATATTCCCACTCCTCTCTGCGAGAGGGAGTGGGCCATGATCCAACACGCGGCCCCAGTGCGGGTTGGTAGAACATGTAACGTCTTTTGAATTTTTGGTTCTAGGACATGCCGGTTTCCTCACGATGTCTTTGATAAGTCATCCAAAATAAACCGAACCACATAATGGTAGTTCTGTAAAAACCTAACCTACTGTTACATATTTTAACTGTTAAAGACTGATGAAAACACGCACAATTTATCTGTGTGCACATTAAACCTTAAAGGCATAGGATATTCAAAATTGCAAGGTGCTACGCCACCTGCTACGATACGCGTAGCACGTGGCGTAGTTTTAGTCTACGGCATCTGCTACGATACGCGTAGCACGTGGCGTAGTTTTAGTCTACGCCAGCTGCTACGTGTTACGCGTAGCACATGGCCTAATTAAGCCTACGATATTCATATACCTACTGATAAGTTCGTGCTTATAAGGGCTAGGTCAGCATAACTCTAAGGTTCAATGACAAGACGATTGCAACAAGTCATCGACCGCAAGTAATAGTCTGATGATTGACTCCTGGTTGCAAGTGCAGCCAATTGTGGCGACAATTGGTCGTGGAGACAAGTTGCAGGATATGGGAGTGTGGGCGTGTGTCGATGAAGAAACATGGCATATTATTTTATTTACTTACTTGTTGTACTGTAAAAATGTGTCCATGCGCCCACGACGACGCGACGCCACGACGCCCCGCAGTATCTACCTACCCACACGAGAACTAGTTGTTGTTGACGTTATGGTTGGAACTTTTTTTATAATTATGTTTCACCTGATGTAGTGTGATGTATAGCCACATTCGTACAAATAAAAGATTTGTTTTGAAAATTTAATTAAGCGTTGAAAATAGACAGTCGCTCCCTGTAAAATACTGGTATTCGGCTGCATCCGGTTAGACTGGAAGCCGACCCCCGGCCCCCGACATAATGTACTTAGCTTACTTAGCAGATGATATTATGAGACGCATTGAATCAATCAGCTGTACAGTCTGTATTTTATCAATAATTTTCAAAGACAGTTCCCGCAAACACCAACCAATTGCTTTTACATAATTATTATCGACATTTTTATATAATTTTTTCCCTTTACCTCTTCCAATTACAGGCAAAACTCATATATGGTGCGAGCGAGTAAGGATTTTAATGTTATTTGTAAAGAGTTCTCATTTGACCCATTTGTCACCAAAACCTATACTGTACGCACTCGGATGAACGCCGACTTCTTTAAAAGTGCATAGTGCTGTTGTACCTTTTATGTATTATGTATGTATACAATATTGTTTTTTTTTTTCTATCGTGCTTGTTAGTGATCCTAAGATTTCTACTAATTTTTCTGTTTTTACCCGTGAGAACCTGTACCTAATTGGCTCCATGTTTTTTAATCAATTGTTATCTATCTGTTATAGCTGTTGGTTCTCCTTCAATTAAATAAATAAATAAATAAATAAATAATTATGTAAGTTTGTAGTATAAACCTCTTACCACCTACTAAGCTAGTTAACAGGCTTTGTCAACGTCAGGCGAAAGGCTTGCGGTAACAGACAGCCAGTCTTATGCATTAAATTGCGACCATAGACAGTCGTTGAAAATAAAGACTCCCTAATGTCTTGTCACCTGTGACCATACACTTAGGTACTCACTTATAAAATAGGATTAAATATAATGACTACCAAAAAAATTAAATGCTCACCAAAATGGATAAATGCTCACCAAATCTGCGTCGACCTGCTGACGAAAACCCTAACCCTAGACGGTCGACGTCAGGCACCCCGAGGTTTGGTTGGTTAGGGCGAGCGCGCATTGCGGTGCGTTCCGTTAGTTCTGCCGCACTGGGCGGGGCCTACAGTAACAAAACGCATGACCGCAGTGCGCGCACTTCAAAGACATTCCATACTTCACAGATTATGCGGTAGAAAAACGCACCGCAGTGCGCGATCGCCCTTAGGTTCCTTTAAACCCTGCAGACAGAAATAGGAGCCCCGCCAAGCTGCTGTCAGTTTTCTAAAGTTATAATTTCACAATAAAATGCTTTTAATTTTGGTCAGCATTTATCCATTCTGGCAGGTACCTATTTCGAATTTTTTGGTAGTAAAATTGATACTTTTCTGGTAGGCGTTTAAACACAAGCCTCTACGAATAAGTTAGGTTTTTCGTGTATAATTATTGTATACCTATATCACAAAATATAGATAGGTACAATGCGTGCCAGAAAAGATGAGACATGAAGCGCAGTACCGCGCCTCCCGCGCTCTTCCCGCCGCCCCGATGACGCCCGGTACCTTCCCGTCTCAGGGGGCCTACCCTAAGTCCGTCCGTCTTTCCGTCCGTCCGTTTATCCGTCCGTCTGACATTACGATCCATTAAAACAAGTGTAAAAGTTAAATTTTTCGGACGGGCAACAACACATCGGGAGTAGGGACAACTGGCAAATCATGTTGTCATTCATACTTCGTTCGGGCCCCGAACCAATCATCCATCTGTAGGTGATACGGAGTAAGAAGCGCCCGTAACGAAGGCCGAAACTACGGGCTTCGTGCTTAGGGAATAGGCCCCTTGATCTCATACCGCTGAAGAATAATCAGAATCAGATAATGATTCTACTGCGCTAGTCAAACTGCGTGGTGTGTCAAGTCCCATCTTTCGTGGCACGCATTGTACGTTGTACGTTAGCATTATACAGTTCCATTTGAAAAGTATTGATGGGTATGGATAAGTTCTTCGAACTCTAATAATCTTACCTTCGACTTCGAGCTAATGATTATTGATCATTAGTCGAAGGTAAGGTTATTAGAGAATTGTTTTTGAAGTCAGTACTTAGATCACACATGGTTATACATAATAATATTACTATGTTTCATTTTGAAGTCAATACTTAGGTCATACACGGTCATACATAATAATATTACTATATTTCATTTTGAAGTCAGTACTTAGGTCATACACGGTCATACATAATAATATTACTATGTTTCATTTTGAAGTCAGTACTTAGGTCATACACGGTCATACATAATAATATTACTATGTTTCATTTTGTATGCTTTGCCTCAGGTACAAAACTGATTCACATCAGTCCATTTAGTTTCGCTACGGATATTTATGGCATAGGTATAATCAATGACTATAAAACCTTTAATTCTCTTTGGGTATAATATACTTAGGTACCTAGGTAGATTATTACGATAGGAACTTAATTGTCATAATCTATATAGTATTAAAATACAAAACAAGTACTTAATGCTTTATGTCATTACGATAAATTGGAGTGCAGTTAAAGAGATAAGAATTTATGATTTATGATACCCAAATTCAATGATGTTAAAAATTATTTACCGAGCGAGTGAACACAAAAAATTCGTTCGAAGTGATCTAATTTCGTGGTCGGATGCTGTGGTTCCTCATGGGGTATCGTTCTCTGCCTGATACCATCTGAATGACGACCTTCGTACACGCGCAATGGCACGCGGATGTACCTAAGCAACATTACCTACACTAAACGGTACTTTATCTGAATAATATTATAAATAACAGACATTTTGAGGATTTCCTCCCGCACAACCGGCAATTTACACATAAATCAAGATCAATATCTTTCATTATAATTAGAATTACAAATTCAAATTAATTTTATAAAATTATAACATATCACATTTAAAAAAAACATCAGTTGTTCATTTGTTTTCCCGCCGTACGATTTCTCTTTGATATATTCAATTTGATAGGTATCGATGTTTCTGTAACCATAGAAAATTCAAAATAGCGCGCTATTTTCGAATACGAGTTCCGTCCGTCGTGGCGCCAACGCAGCACAGACAGCACGCAATATTAACGACATGTATGGACAAGGTACCGCAAGTGAACGCACGGTGCGTTTTTGGTATGATCGCTGCCGTTCTGGAAATTTTGATCTCAACAATGACCCCCGGGGGAAAAATTCAAATCCAATGAGGCGGCGAAAAAAGCCTTTAGGATTTCTAAGCAGAAGCCTCAACAAACTTTCATTAAAATGGCAAAATTGCATCGATAATGTTACTTTTTAAAAATGTTGTTTGATTTTTTCTATGTAAAACTGCAATTTCATATGTAAAGGTACCTAGTACCTAAAAAGGGACCTAGTATTTCGGCGAATTATTTGCAGATGAATGAAAGTTATCTGAAGCGGAAAAAGAGAGTTATACCTAACACTGCTCGTTACATCCATTTAATAGCAGTCTGAAACAAAATCTGTTTGCCTTTTCGGCCTTTTCCAATATATTCAGTGACGGTAATTCTTCGAATTTATCAGCACTCTCATACATGCGCAAACATTTGCATAAGGAGCGGTATAAGGTACCCGACCCGCACCACACTGCGCAGTGGCGACCAGACCAGCTGATGGTCTGGTCGCACAGACTGTTTCCAACCAGTTTCATCACACCGCTGGCTCTGCATTGTCTCAGGTTCCTGCAGATTACCGCTAGTTATAATTTGAGCGCGATTGCCTAACGCTTCATAGTTACAAGGTTGAGACGAATTTCGCGCGCCAATCATCACGCATCTGAGTACTTGCGTTCGTTTCGAGTTACCTCATTGAACCTTCTTGAATGTTAGATTATAATATGGAACCAACCTTCTGATGATTTATTTGAAGTTTCTGTAGACCATCCAATAAGCTCACTGAAATCCATGCTAGAGTTATTTACGAGACAATTCAGAGGTTACAGAAATCCTATCGAGATACCTACCTTGTTAATTGTTTTCAGACAAACAGTCAAACTTTGTCGGTACAAAGACTTTTAGGGCCGGCAAAGTAGATGTTGTCTGAATCAGTCTAAAATAGAAGAAATTAGCTTCAAGGCTTGCGAGGTTAGCTAACTCGGATTTCAGACTCCTAATAAGTTTCCTAATTATTGTTTATTTGATATCTCTTGAGGTGACACGTAAATTCCAAGATTCATCTCAATATCTTACTTATGTAATACCTACCTAAATGAAGTGGAAAGTCCGGTCTGGCTCGTGATAAAACCATTTACAGCTCAATACTGACACTTTTATAAGTGATACTAACTGATAAGATAAGTACTTATTAGTTAATATTTTTGTTGATACTTGAAATCCTTTTATTTCGTTTTTGCAGCAATGATACTACGGGAAATATTTTTATGAATGTGAGATTATAAAGTAATTGCATACACTAGACCAGAATTGCAGCTTTTGGACAAGATCTAAGAAAAAAATTAAAGGTTTTATGACAAAGAATTTATGGCGAGGCAATGTCGGCGAATGCTATTTCCTCTCCAGCATAAACATATAAAATGGTGTCGATAGTGGAGCATCAACACTGTGTAGGTACATACATAGACTACGCGCAAGACTACTGAATTCCTGAAGCGCATCTGAAACCTGCACGTTGGAATGTGTAAACGTGTGGATTTGTATTTATGTTCATAAGTAAAATTGCAATTCCTTTATCGTCAGTGTACTTAGAAAATATTGCGAGATTGCCTGGAGAAACCGCTGAAATACATAGAAAACATTGCGAGATTGTCCTGGAGTAACCGCTGAAATACATAGAAAACATTGCGAGATTGTCCTGGAGTAACCGCTGAAATACATAGAAAACATTGCGAGATTGTCCTGGAGTAACCGCTGAAATACATAGAAAACATTGCGAGATTGTCCTGGAGTAACCGCTGAAATACATAGAAAACATTGCGAGATTGTCCTGGTGTAACCGCTGAAATACATAGAAAACATTGCGAGATTGTCCTGGTGTAACCGCTGAAATACATAGAAAACATTGCGAGATTGTCCTGGTGTAACCGCTGAAATACATAGAAAACATTGCGAGATTGTCCTGGAGTAACCGCTGAAATACATAGAAAACATTGCGAGATTGTCCTGGTTTAACCGCTGAAATACATAGAAAACATTGCGAGATTGTCCTGGTGTAACCGCTGAAATACCTACATAGAAAACATTGCGAGATTGTCCTGGTGTAACCGCTGAAATACATAGAAAACATTGCGAGATTGTCCTGGTTTAACCGCTGAAATACATAGAAAACATTGCGAGATTGTCCTGGAGTAACCGCTGAAATACATAGAAAACATTGCGAGATTGTCCTGGTTTAACCGCTGAAATACATAGAAAACATTGCGAGATTGTCCTGGAGTAACCGCTGAAATACATAGAAAACATTGCGAGATTGTCCTGGTGTAACCGCTGAAATACATAGAAAACATTGCGAGATTGTCCTGGTGTAACCGCTGAAATACATAGAAAACATTGCGAGATTGTCCTGGTGTAACCGCTGAAATACATAGAAAACATTGCGAGATTGTCCTGGAGTAACCGCTGAAATACATAGAAAACATTGCGAGATTGTCCTGGAGTAACCGCTGAAATACATAGAAAACATTGCGAGATTGTCCTGGTTTAACCGCTGAAATACATAGAAAACATTGCGAGATTGTCCTGGTGTTACCGCTGAAATACCTACATAGAAAACATTGCGAGATTGTCCTGGTGTAACCGCTGAAATACATAGAAAACATTGCGAGATTGTCCTGGTGTAACCGCTGAAATACCTACATAGAAAACATTGCGAGATTGTCCTGGTGTAACCGCTGAAATACATAGAAAACATTGCGAGATTGTCCTGGCTTAACCGCTGAAATACATAGAAAACATTGCGAGATTGTCCTGGTTTAACCGCTGAAATACATAGAAAACATTGCGAGATTGTCCTGGAGTAACCGCTGAAATACATAGAAAACATTGCGAGATTGTCCTGGTGTAACCGCTGAAATACATAGAAAACATTGCGAGATTGTCCTGGTGTAACCGCTGAAATACATAGAAAACATTGCGAGATTGTCCTGGTGTAACCGCTGAAATACATAGAAAACATTGCGAGATTGTCCTGGAGTAACCGCTGAAATACATAGAAAACATTGCGAGATTGTCCTGGAGTAACCGCTGAAATACATAGAAAACATTGCGAGATTGTCCTGGTTTAACCGCTGAAATACATAGAAAACATTGCGAGATTGTCCTGGTGTTACCGCTGAAATACCTACATAGAAAACATTGCGAGATTGTCCTGGTGTAACCGCTGAAATACATAGAAAACATTGCGAGATTGTCCTGGTGTAACCGCTGAAATACCTACATAGAAAACATTGCGAGATTGTCCTGGTGTAACCGCTGAAATACATAGAAAACATTGCGAGATTGTCCTGGTTTAACCGCTGAAATACATAGAAAACATTGCGAGATTGTCCTGGTGTAACCGCTGAAATACATAGAAAACATTGCGAGATTGTCCTGGAGTAACCGCTGAAATACATAGAAAACATTGCGAGATTGTCCTGGTTTAACCGCTGAAATACATAGAAAACATTGCGAGATTGTCCTGGTGTAACCGCTGAAATACATAGAAAACTTTGCGAGATTGTCCTGGTGTAACCGCTGAAATACATAGAAAACATTGCGAGATTGTCCTGGAGTAACCGCTGAAATATAATTGCACTTGTATTGGTTGTATAAAGAAATTTTTTTGGAACTGTTTTAGAACCCAATGGCTTGTCACGCGACGATGGCAAGAGGCCAGACGGAATGACCATAATGCCTTGGAACTTGGGTAGGCCTTTGGTGTGGGATGCAACCTGTGTCGACACCCTCGCGCCATCCCATCTTCCTAGCACGGCGGGCTGTGCTGGGGCGGCAGCTGCAGGAGCAGAACACCTCGAACGGCGCAAATATAATAACCTTATCGGGAGCTATATGTTTGAGCCGTTTGGGGTTGAAACACTAGGGCCTTGGGGTCCGAGTGCTCATCGAGTTTTTCGGGACCTCGCCAAGCGGTTGGTCGACTCTAAACGGGACCAAAGGGCTGGCCTATTTTTAGCACAAAGAATTAGCATTGCCATCCAACGTGGCAATGCCGCCTGCCTTTTGGGCACATTTCCCGTTGACAGCGATGTGGACGAATTTTTTGATGCCCTATGAGCTCTTCCCCTTTCTATTATATACTTGTACATAATATGTAAATAATATATTAGTGTTAGTTTATAATAATAATGTAATTCCAGGTTATCTTTTTTGGAAATAAATATTCTAAAGAAAATAGGTAGGTACTAACTGTCGCTATGACCATAAAAGTTGTTAAAACACGAGCGGTCACACACTTATTATAAAAGCAAGTTGTGAAGCTAGAATCACAGTAAAGGCGACAACGCGACGCGAGACGCGACTCAATAAATTTCTGTTTAAACTTCACGGAAATTGTTCTACCAGCCAGAGTCGCGTGCATGGTCTCGTCGCGCCAGTCTGCCGGAGCCTTTATACTGTGCGAGAATCCGCCGTTAACTCTCACTTGAATTCCTAGAAACACGTGTTACTTGACCGGTCCCGAGAGCGAAGCGGTCCCAGTTAACAAAACGACCACGCAACGTAAACAGAGCGTCGCGCGTCACGGCCGCGAGACGCGACCGAGGACGCTTGACGCCGCGCCGCGCGACGCCGCGCCGCGCGACGCCGCGCCTCGCTGATACGCCCGCTACGCCGCACGCCACGCCAGGCGCCCATTGACCTCCCAGTTATGAGCATCTTCCGATGTCAGCGCCGTGACCCGGTTACCAATGCTGTGTTGTTTTATTGTTAATGCGTTATTCGTATTTGTTTGTGGGACGATTCCTAATGAACATCTGTTATTTTTTATTGTAGCTATAGTTCTACTCGTGTACCTTCAAAGATCGCCTGCTAGATATCGCTAATAGAGGTAAGACCGCCATTGTACCCTGAATGTTAATAATTAGGGTTCCGTACCAAAATGGTAAAAAAAGGAACCCTTATGGTGTGACTCAGTCTGTCTGTCTGTCTGTCACAGCTGGATATCTCAAGAACTACTAATGCTATCAACTTGAAGTTTGGAACAGTTTTAGATGACGTTTACCCAACTATTTTGCAAATAAGAAAGAAATAAAAATATTTATACTTTTTTTGCAACAGGGACTGAAAGGGGGTCTTAAAAGTTCAAAGTAGGGCTACTAGGGCATATGGGGTATCATATGAAAGAGTGCTGTTTGCACATTCTCAAACATTTTTTTCCTTTTTTTAAGACTGCATAGTTTTCGACAAATGTAAAAAAAAAATGTAAATAAATTGTAAATGAGTTTTGTGAAAATTAGGTGTAGGTATAAGGTAGGACCCTACATTATAGCATATTTAACAGAACTTATTTTTCAGGTTCCTATGTTCTAAGTTAAAAGTAATTCCTACCTAACTAAATAAACGGTAGCCTTGGTTTGGTTTTTTTTTTAAATTTTATGCCACTTTAAAAGGACATTATCGCGCGCCTGATAAAAATCCTTTAAATTTGTATAAAATGTCATTGTTATTATTTAGTTTGTATTCAGTGAGCGCACGTTGCCACATTATATAAAAGGTCAAAAACAATCGATTCTGACTGAGCTAAACGTGAACCGAAATAGACATGAGCGTGTTCGTTAATGTTTCATAGACCTTAGGGCGAGCGCGCACTGCGGTGCGTTTCCGTTAGTTCTGCCGCACTGGGCGGGGCCTACAGTAACAAAACGTATGACCGCAGTGCGCGCACTTCAAAGACATTCCATACTTCACAGATTATGCGGTAGAAAAACGCACCGCAGTGCGCGCTCGCCCTTAGTCCTATCCTAATGTAAACGTAATTCTTTTAACACCGCTTCGATATAAATCTCGATGATTCACTAATTATTTCAATTACAATGCTTCTATTCGTCTGAGGTTAATCATTGTTACCGGTGTGATCAATGGGAGGTTTGTAATTAGCACATTCCGCGCGAACGAAATACATTTCCACGAATCTTTGGCTTTAACATAGCGATGTTTGAACTTGTGGTTTATCGACATAACACAGGTGTGTTAAAATCTACAAAGCATTCTTGGAAAATATGGAATTCAACGCACGGGATTGGAAAATAAGGAAATATTTTAAGGACATAGAGGTAGACGAGGCCGCATGAAAAACACTAAACACTAGGCTAACTACTCGTTTTTCAGATCTAAATGAATAAATCACATTTGTTATTCCCTATAGCGTAAATCCATGAAAACGTTTCATTTACTTCATAACTGCTACAGCTACAAACAATCAGCTGTAAATTGTATACTAATAAAACAAAAACACAACAGTTGGGTGCAAATGTCCGCGTTACGATACGTGACGTCACGGCGCGGCGCGGCGTGTTTCCGAGCGGCGCGTACCCTGAGTACGCTGACCGTGACCGCGCGGCGAAAGTGTAGGCGACCGGCATCGGCGCCGGCGCACCATGCCTGCCAGGCAGCGAACAGAAGGCCCACTCGTAAATATGCAGGAATACAATCGGGAAACCGGAGTTTAGCTTGAGATACCAATCACATCATGTGACGAAGAGTCCAAACATGGCACAGTACTGGCGCAATGTGGCGCCTACCTTCAGGGAACAGGTGTCATCTTGTGTTATGTGACGAGCAGTGCGGGTTTACTCGGCAGGTGAAGACGTTCCTTCGCCTTCCAAAATAAAATACGACAGACCTGCACGCTGGTCAGTCCTGCACGCTGGTCAGTATGTGAAACTGAACACCCTACTGCAAGAGAATTTGATAGAATAGTACAGGTCGAACCTTCTGTTCCTGTACCTATAGATCAATGCGCGCGCGCAGCACACAACGTGCCACCGATGAACATCGGGACCGTTACTCATTGAAATGTAGAACAACAATGCAAATACGAATGCTGGCACGACAGAATACGTATAATTTGTAGGTAACAGATAGATGCTTGAGAAGACTTTTGATATCTTTACCTAAGATAAACCATTTAAAAGATAATGGTCTTTAGAAAATCCCAAACGGATGAAAACTTGAATAAGAGAATAGAGATATTTTTAGGGGAACCAATAGTATTAAATCGCTTTCTGTTCTGGGTATAATGTCCAAGATCTTTTCGCAAAGATTTTAATGCACCTACTATTTTATTAACGCATTCTTTTAAAAACATGCATCAATATTGTTAACTTTCACTCCAGCGCAGCTTGCTTGCCTGCTACATGGCTACACCAGACTGAGTTTCGGGAATTCAAAAATATCAGTAGGTAGGTACCTTGAAACCATAGAAATATAATAGTAGATTATGCACCGAGGGGCTAAAGTTGTGTCTTATGTCACGGGCGTCATATTGAATCTCGAGCGCAATGAAGGATTCGGGATTCAACTCCCGAGCGCAGCGAGGGAGTTAATAGTTTAACTCACGAGCGAAGCGAGGGAGTTAATACAAGAATCCTGAATGCAGCGAGGGATTCAAGCTAGCCCAAGGCAAAGACACCTTTAGCCCAGAGGAGGATACTCTACTTTTTACACCTACTGTGAGAAAATAATAGCCATAGTACGAAAATCAAAGTATTTATTAAATAAACAAACAGTAAGAATAACATATTTAGAACTAGTTAGTTGTATGCACTTACATATTAATTGAAGTTAATGGTAACATTTGAGACATTAGTCCAGTTGTGCAAAGATAAAGTTAAGTTTTTATTTGGTACGTTTATAGATGTTGATGTGAAATTAAAGAAAAAAAAAACTTGAGAGGTGTCAAGGGACACCCGGATGGAACGAAGTTCCTTTCGATTAATTAGTGAAGGAATTGTAACAAAATTTTATTTTTATACTCATCATCATCATCATCATCATCATCATCATCATCATCATCATCATCATCACCATCATCATCATCACCATCATCATCATCATCATCATCATCATCATCATCATCATCATCATCATCATCATCATCATCATCATCATCATCATCATCATCATCATCATCGCGACACCACACTGTTCAATGCGAAATAGAAATGAAAATATCTGGCTTGCTTTCTATAAGAGAGAGAGAGAGAGACAGACAGAGAAACATGCGCACGCCGCACGGCTTACAATAGCTACCTATAGCAAAAAGTGTCGTGACAACTTTTCGTGAGACTTTTTTCCGTCTAGCCCCCTTTCACAACGCGCGATAAGGAACTTCGTTCCAAAAAAAATGGTTCGTAGTTATCTAATTATTCTAACAATATTATGTCTTCGAAAACATGGCAACGATATGAAGAAGCAGTCGTTATGATTTTGTAGGAAATCGAGAATATCATCCACGCGTAGTAAGGGTTTCGAGAATAGCTTTCCTCTTTCTGGCACCAAAGGGTGTTTGATAGTACTATACTGCCAATTTAGCTGAGCATGTGAGATTCTAAATTCAAATCACATTATTGACCAGCGGGTCATAATGAAATCCAGTACAACATTATTGACCGGCTGTGCCCCCGGCCACTAATGACTCACTTTAGGTTAATGTTGCTTGACATATAATTTGACATTTTCGAGCAGGTGGTGTGAAAAAACCTCAGAACAATAACAAAGCATAGAAGTAGTGTTAAAATAGCAACTGAACTCAATATATTTGTTTCATTTTGACTTATGGAGCCGCTATGATGTTAAAGAAGGACACGTATACAGAAGACGTTTCGAAATTTTGTAGGTTGTCATTCATTTTATTCTGACTAGTGATGTACCCACTAAATTTCAACGTCGATAGAATTTACAATGACATTCTTTCTTACACTGCCAAGAATAATAACCGTAGGTACACACGGCTACACATCAAGCTATACATTTCCAGTTTACACTGACCGCTCATTGTAAGGAAATCCTATACAATGCGAGATCAGCTTATACTGGAAATGTATAGCTTGATCTGTAGCCGTGCGTACCAAAAATTTTGAAGTAACTAAGCATACTTATGATACCAATACTTAATATATTCGTTCAAAATGAAACAATACTTTAAGTATGAACTAAATAGTTCGTCATCATCATCACCAAAGTCTTCCTTGGTTCCCGACAGCTCTTCATGTATTAAATCTGACCCGGCTAAACCCGAGTGTATTTAGTTGCCATAATAACTGATGAGTTTATTGAAAAGAAGTGGGAGACATTCGGTTTTGCAAATGTTTTTAGCAACTTACTTTCTCATATTTATTTGAATTTTAGATTACATCATAGACTACTCAACAAAGTCTAGGGAAAAAGGGTATTCAAAGTACCTAATAATTTTTATTTTAATACTTTTTATGTAACATATATTATTGTAAATCAGTAGAAGCGTAATTTAATAGAGATTTGAATTATTTGATTAAATAAAATGGTTGTTAGTGAAAAAATTAAATTTATTATGAAAATTTAAAATGGTACCAAAGCGACAAAAACTTTTCGTACATAAAAAAATAAATAACGACCAGATAATATTTTAAATAAAAGATAATATTTTAAATAAAAAAATAAAATGCCTAGCCACTTTAATAATCTGTTAGTCGAATTCCAGCCCACACCATAATCATTCCGCCCTGGTACGGATGAACTTCCTGAGGATTCTGGAGTCGGCTCTGGCGACCAGGAACTTGCCAAAAGCGCAGTCTTCTTGAATCGGGATGGAATCCAATTATTTCTGAATTTGTTATTGTCATCTGTGTCAAGGATTCCTAAAACAAACAGTTCTCAATAAAATTTATGTAAGATTTTTTATCAACATTTTTATTTAGGTAAATAGTTTTATTTGTATGTCTTACCTGACTGATGTGAGATGATTTCACGAGATGTCAAGATCAGTTGCGATTCATTAATTTGTACCGATGTACTAGGTCCTGTTTCAACTTCCATTGCTACGGGATCCTACAATTACGTATTTTGTATTAAAAATAAATAAATAAATTTGCACTCGATTATATTTCCGACTGGGATAATTAGAAGAATGATATCGCATCAATGATATTTTTAATATAATATCATTGTATCGCATATATCAAGTGAACATATTTCTGAATGTTATACCTGTCTTCATGTTAAATTACTGTTGATGGTGAGCGGTTTTTTTAATTTGCAGTATTGCGCTATGTCCTTCTTCGCAGACTTCCATAAGTATTTCCTGTAATGTAATAAATCAAGTTTTAATTTGAACGGGATACTATTTATTGCCAATAAAATACCTTAATTATATCATAATATATCAAGACCATTTCATCTGTTCTATCCATAACAAATAATGTAGGAACAGCATGTACTCTAAGTGACGACTTAAAGAACATGCTACATCCATTTCATAGGTTCATTACCAAATGAATACAAAGTAAAATGTTTGGAGCATATTATGTGGCTGTGCTGTTTGGAGTCCAATTTCGTCTACCAATACAATTTATCCATTTTTTTTTCACATCGTCTAGGAAACCTGTAAAGGAAAAGTATCGACAACATTATTTACGTCACTATGGCTGATCAAGATAACCCCAAAACAATTTCCGAATATTAGCTAATAACTTCTATTGGAATAAATATTACGACTGGTTTCAGCTATATAGTGACACAGCAATATTTGTTATGTATTTATATTCGTTTATCAGATCTTAGGCAACAAGAAATTGAGCAAAAACTTACCGATGGAAGGTCAATATTTGTTGTTCATTTTATTTTCGCTATGAATGGGACTTGCAGCCCCCAACCACACAAGAAATTGCTCCACAGCGTCCACACACTCACTATTTGTAGTTAAACAAAGAATTCATGCAATCTAACAGTAGAAATATTATTAAAACATCGCAAAACCATGGAATATTACGACAGACACGTAAACAATGAACACGCGAATAAGTCAGCTAGTTCAATGAACGAACTGTCAGACATTGAAACAAAGTACTATCAAATTTGGCCGCGTCATACTATAACTTTTTTAACCAAATGACAATTGATCTTGTGACCATGCCAAGAAAGTAAAACAAAGAGTTAAACATTTATCTCTTTCCCACATCCTTTATCGTACCTAATAATAGAACGGGAATAAAGGTAGTTACAGAATTCTGTTTTTAGCCTTCCTTCTATGCTTTGTTATTGTTCTGAGGAAAAAACATTATTTCTTATCTATGCTCGAAACGGTTGATCCATGTAGTATGAACACAGTAGTTGCAGGCATAAAGGCTCTTACAGACAGAGGCGATATCGCGAGCGATATTGCGATATTATCGCGTCGCAACACTGCTACGCGACACGTCGCGACGCGATATCGCCTCTGTCTGTAAGAGCCTTAATTCTCACGCTGTTTGTACCGTTTTGTAAATTTTATACATAACTTTATATAAGTGGAAACTTGTAATTGGCCTTCTTCTTCATATTTTTCCTGACTACTTGAATGTTTTAGCTGTAAGATTTCTTAAAATTAATAAAATAAAAATAGTAACACTCTACGTCACTAACCAGCAACCAGAGCGTCTGGTTGTAGTACCTACTGCAGTCGTAAGTGAATGTGGACCGGCGCGTGCGCAGGCTCGCTCCCTTGACCCCGATAACATGTCACCAGTGCTGCACTAGCTTTATATACGGCTAGTGCAGATGCAAAGAATAGGTGCAACTGCTCTACAGTTGCTCATAAAAAGTTTTTTTCCTAAATAAGTTGAATGAAGTCGACTCTACCTAGTAGTACTATGTACCTATTGCCGCTTTCGAATAATATGAGGAAAATTAGCTAGCGAAACTCGGTAGTCGTGATGGGATCAATATCTAAATACGATAAAAATTTTTTTTTTGGGGGTCAGTGTACTGGAAGTATGATTTTCTTTAGTTTTGTGCTGCTTGGATATCGATCGATACCCATCACGTCTGAGAAGATTACCTACACATAAAAAAAATATTTCTTAGTGAATATACTAACTGCGGTCGATGACTCCAACAAGTCATCTAATTAGATAATTTTATTTTTGTTTTTTCGTGATTACCCATGGGCGGATATCTATGCCCATAACTAATACTTAAGTACCTATTTAATTATGTAGGTAAGCGTTAAAATAAAGTTTCCAGTAGAAAAATGCATGATTCAGCCAGTTCATAGATACAGATACTTAATTCAATACAAGCAGCTCATTTTCAGCGTAAACATCGAAAATAGTCTGTATTTCTAGATTTAAAAATAAAACGTTATATATATCGCTGCCGAAGTGCACATTGGTGCCAATGCTAAACAAAAAAAAAGGAAAACATTTAACAAAACATAGTAGACGAATACACTGTACATGCATACTAATAAATTACCTAAAGCTAAGCGCACATTAGTGCCGCGGCCGCATCGGGCAGCATCGCACGCGCACCACATTTCAATGCAAAAAAGCGCCGTACCGCGTATTGCCCGCCTATTTGTTTGTTACATGTAGTGTACAACAGTAATCGAGCCTAATTAATTATCAACTTTAAACTGTAATGAGGTGATATGACTACAACGATTACTTTCAAGAACGAGAGGAGTAACCACGCACAAAAATGATTTCCTATTTCGTACCATTTGAACGCCATTGACAACTGGAGTCCTTGGTTACTCTGAATGGCGGAAGAATATTTTTTTTTATATCTGCCATTATCATTCATAATTATAGGTTAATTTAAAATAAAACATTATAATTTATTTGACTTAAATAGAGCAATGTTTTCTAAGAACCTAAAAAGCATTTTTGTATTGAGGAAGTCGTTTATTTTTTAAGTTTTTTATTTATCTTGTCTTTGCTTAAAACGTCATTGCAATATAAATACTAAGATAAATACTCTTGTTCCTTTGTGTTATCCACGACAACAATGGTTTCAGTAGTACATCTCGTTATATATGCTTTTACTATCTCCATCGCCTCGCCATCTCTCAGGTATTTTATCTACATGGACTGGGTGCCATTTAAACGTCACAACATAATGGGCACTATCAATGTTTCCAAATTATTTCAAAACAATTTTAAGTAGGCAACCATAGGTATATTATTTAGCAGAGGTCCACGCTCGAGGTTTGCCATAGAACTATTGGACGGAGTATTCTGGGTATCAAACGTGTGGACCGGGTTAATAATACAACAATCCGATGGTTCCATCACTAAAATAACTGACGTCACTCGGAAAGCTGCCACGCTTAAATGGAATTGGGCTGGACACGTCTGCCGCATGTCAGACGATCAGTGGACCAAACTTACGACCCAGTGGGTCCCGCTTACTGGCAAACGACATCGCGGCAGGCCCAGACGGAGATGGCGGGATGAGCTGGACTCCTGCAATAAAGATTGGTCCTTGGCAGCTCTGGACAGAGAGAGGGGGAGAGAGTAGCGAGGCCTTTGCCCAGCGGTGGGACAATTATGGCTAATAAAAAAAAAACATAATTATGCTCTGACTAAATACAAAATCTAATTATGATGTTATTATATCAACCGGCGGCGATGGATGGTTTGTCTATCTGTCACTAATGTGTCGTCACCGTGCGATCCGCCAGGTGTCACGGCCGCTCGACCTCCACCATTATCAGCTACTCCACACTGATCCATTAAATCTTCAGCAAGATTACACCTCCCCCACCACTCACCATCTTGTTTGCGACCTGTCACTCCCTGACGAGTCAATCTTACACAAGTATTACCTAACCCAATATTTTACGTCATTTGCAAAACGCTTTATCAAATAGATTAGTCGCAATCTTGGGAGTCTTGTAACAAGATTAGCGCTTGATAATGTACTCGTATTTATCTTGTTTTGCATCGGGACTAAGATTGCAACATTTTGCATTTACCTGCATATCAATGAAATGGATATCTGTTGAGGTTGAGTCAGAACTTGTTCCACGCTAAGTGTCGAGTTAGACCAGTAATTCTCGAAGAAGAAAGCGCTAGCAGATAATAATAAACGGTGCCCTAGTCAGAGAACCGTCCGTACTCAAACAGGCCACAATCACATCGCTATTGTTGCAAATTATTTTGCACAATCATCGTAAAATGGTGCTCCGCCGTAACCGAAATAAAACAAAACTAGTCCATGGAAATGGGGCAAACCTACATCACCTACAGTGTGTGACAGTTATTTTAGCACGAAATAATTCGAATGATTACATAATTTAAGTAATGGCGGGTGCGGCCGGCTGTTTCAAGGAGAACTACATTAATTTGATCAGGCCGCGAACTGGCCGAGCACGTGGCGTCTGTCCACTGCTTGATCGTTCATTACTAAGATTAAAACGTTTCGTTGATGGTGGGTTACTACCGCAGAACATAAAGTTTTTACTTCCAAAACTTTGCCAGCCCTCCTTTGGATGGAATATCACCTATAAAGCAAAATGCCGACATTAAATACAATCAATCAAACTGGATACTGTACTAAAACTAATTTAAAAGTTTGACCCACTAGTGGGTATAGGTTCCCGGCCCTCCACGGAGGACAGAAAAAAGCAATCAATGGCAACTAGGTAAGTCTTATTATAGCGTTACTTTATAAGTCCTTCATTATAAGACTGAATTTTCAGACATTTTCACACAGAAAACAAGAAGGCTACATAAATCAATAGCCTTCTTTGTAACTTCAATCAATTTGAACACCTTCCAGCTTGATGTTGTTGTTACCAGAGGTCGCGTGCTGGAGTTCATGCGCGGCAGAACGCGGCCAGCCACGTGGGTTGCGTAATACACCAAATACATGGGTGTGTTATGTACTAGTTATATTTATAAATGTAATAGTCGTAGTATGTAAATGAGAGTGGAAGCACGCGAGGCGTCAGGCGGGAAGGGTCAGTGCGCCCAGGATTGCTATGATTAAAATAGTCATTGGTCAGTGCTGAGACACCTATTTTATTCATAGTTGACTCTAATTATTGTATTAATTATTTATAAATGTACTTATTCAAAACTTTAGCAAAATGTATGTCTGTTTTACCCGCGCCTATACCTACAACATTAGTTTTTGTTTACCCGAAAAGGAGTCATTGTACCTACTCATCATTGAAAACAATTTTTTCCATGGGACCAAGCTTGAAATCGCGAAAAAAAAAACAGCTGTTTAGTACATTTTGACGAGTTTGATGTAGATAAACTTACTGAACAGCTGATTTTTTTTTCGCGATTTCAAGTTTGGTCCCATAGACAAAATTGTTCAAAATGATGAGTACAATGACCCCTTTTCGGGTTTAGGGTAAACAAAAACTAATGTTGTATAGGCGCGGGTAAAACAAATACATTTTGCTAAAGTTATAAATACATTTCTAAATAATTAATACAATAATTAGAGTCAGCTTCGAAGTTAGCCAATTACTAATAATGTAGCATATCGAAGAGCGTCGAATTTCTAAATATTAGATTTTTGCCTAACAGGTTCAGAAGTTCAATGTTATGTAAGCCAAACAAAAGTTTTGAAACAAGAAAGTTTGTAAGTCGTGTTACGCAAGTAAAACGCGCTACTGAAAACATACAAGGTCGTTAGCAAATCCTGACCTTCACTTAACGGACGGTAACGGACATTTTGCCTCAGTTTAGTTACAAACTGGTCTGAAATCCCTCACGTAGTCACGCGCAGGGTGCACCAAGAAGCGAAGTCATTAATTTGATTACACTTTACGTTAGCACCGGTAACTGTCGCCGCTTGTTTGATTTATAAACAGACAGCTCTTTCTCTGAAACGAGTACTTACGTAATACTTTATTTGTTCAGCAGTTTAGGCTTACTTCAAACTAAGTAAGCCTAAACTGCTGAACAAATAAAGTGTGATTGTAAGAAGCGCAAATCAGAGTCCCAACATATAAAACTCAAAGTGATGATGGTCGAAGTCACCGGCAGTAACAGTGACTGCGAGCCGCAGCCAGTGCATTGGTCTGCTTATTTCACAACGAGTCTTACTACTCCGTGGTTCTACTGCTGCTTAGAATCGCGCACATGCGATAACGCACCGTTGCTTTAAAAGGCTCGTTTAGTAGATCAAGGCACAGTAAGGCCGTAGAAGGCAGGCTGTCGTCAGGACCTGCACGACCTGCATCCAGAATCAACCACAGTGCCTGCTGATGTTAGCAAAACACACGAATATAACACTGAAAACTTAGCCCGTTTTTTTTAGAACTTATTTAATTATTTAGGTACTTAGGGTCTCCAACAAAGTTACATGTTAGTAGGTACATGACACAAAAATACCTGATCTACAAGATCACGTATGAAGTAGGTATACTCCTTCACAAGCAGGAAACTACAGCACGCTCAATAAAGTTAACAACTAAGGTAACAAAGTAATAATATTATTACTAACTGCGAGGTTATTTCACGAAAACTACACAGCATGGTTATTGCTGATAGGTACCTACTAAATGTGATTGTGATCACTAATCCGTCTCGTAGGTAAGCTAGGAGCTATGGCTTTTCCTCACTACAGCAGTCATACCAGGCATATGTTCATTAGCTCACGTTTAAAGCTGTATCAGCTTATGTCGAATGACAATAAATGATCTGATTCAGGTATTTTTACGAAACCTATAATAATACGTTTCGCTAAATATAGCGAAGTCGTAATAGATAATTGACATTCGCGTGTTTGAATGCCCTTAATCTCCCTAAACGATATCTATTCACTAATTCCCAATTAACAGAAATGATCACTCTCACTAATGCCGTAGTCCGTACACTACACAATTTATGTGATGTAATTTACGAGAATTTATGGGAGAATTTGTATCGCGATGTAATTGGCATAATGGGCCATTAATTAAGTCGCAGTTACCTCACAATATTTCAATGTTGAGCCACAATGGATGGAGTTGCGTGAAAAAATGCTGTAACTCTCATGAAATATGAGTGCGCGCAGAGGGCGCGGTCTTGACGCATTCGGGCTTGGGTCGTGGCTGCACGACACTGAACTTTGTTGGACGATAACTTAATATTATGAAATAACTAAATATTAGCAGTTGCTAGGAGCTTTCTAGTACTATTTTTGGCAAATCTACCAATGTATTCAGTGTTCCTTACAGATAACATGAAATTAACGCAATTTAAATTAAATAATTCAGCAAGAAGTGCGCAAACGATTTGTAGTTGATGTGGCAGTCGCGTGCCGTCGCCATTTAACTAATTATTGTCGTGTATAATGAATGAACCACGGTTATTAACGGGACACCAGTTGACCTCCGTGTCGCGCCACCACGCCTTGCTGTGGATGTAATGGAATCCATCACAGTTATGGCCAATATACTCGTATATCGATCAATTATGACGTACGAGGCGAATTATGACTAAGTACCTATTGTATTGTTCGGATCTTGGGATTGCAGTCTCCTAACCACCTAACCTAACCCACCCCAAACCCAGTAACCTAATATATAATGTGGATTGATGTGTAACCTAGGTAATTTACTCGTCCTTAAAGTAGTATTTGATATTGTAATGACACGAAGTAAAGCTGTTATTTTTAGAGATGTAATGGAACTCTTAAATATTACACTCCTATCGCCGTACAGGCGTGTAACATCAAGTGTTACACTCGTACTTATTACCTTGCGAACAAGCTTACCTATACCTGGAGTCTACTCCCTAAGCACGAAACCCGTAGTTTCGGCCTTCGTTACGGGCTTTTCCTACTACGATTCACCTACCGATGTATGATTGGTTCGGGGTTTAACGAAGTACGAATGACAACACGACAACGTTTGACAGTTGTCCCTACTCCCGATGTGTTTATGCCCGTCCGAAAAATTTTACTTTTACATTTTGTTTGATGGATCGTTATGTCAAACGGACGGGCTGACGGACGGACAGGCGGACGGACTTAGGGAGTAGACCCCCCGTTCCTAGCTCTACCTATTCCAAGCGAATGATTAATGAAATGCATTGTAAGACAATAAGTATTGAGGATGAGGATAACGGGAATCACATCACAGCAACATGCATGTGTGTGTCAGTCAACAGCACGTGTGCGACAAGCGTGTGCCAATCATCTGCTGCTAAGATTAATGTTCTTGCTTCTTACACAACCCCAGACGTTCTGTCTGAACCACTTTGTCATCATATTTCACAAAAAATGTTAATGAATCTATACTAATATTATAAAGAGGTAAAATTTGTATGTAAGTTTGTAAGTTTGTATGTAGGGGGTAATCTCCGGAACTAATGATCCAATTCTAAAAATTTTTTCACTGGTAGAAAGCTACATTATTCCTGAGTGCTATAGGCTATAAATTATATTTATATCATGCATATTAGCCGAGCTATCACAAGTTTTGTCTAACAAGTCGGAAAGAAATACCTCTTTAAACAGACTTTTTTGCATGCGCTGCCTAAACGGTTGTTTATAATTGATAACAATGTATGGCAGTCTGGTCCGTCTTAAATAATTCTACAAAAAAGTCCGCGACACCATATTTCTATCTTTTATATTTTATCTTTTATACATCTTTTATTGTTTTAAAAAAGTATTTTTTAGACATACTTACGTTTGGACGATTATTTAAACAACAAAACATTAATCCTTATCAAAATAAGATATTTTATGATCACAAGGACATCATGGAGATAAGATTTGACCTTTACAGTATGGCAATTGGTCATACAGTTTCGGAGATAATATAAAATTACTAAAACGCAAAATAACTTTAATTCATACCGGTTCCTCTTGAGCAAACATGTTTAGAGCGGACATTTTATCAATTTACCCATAGATGGCGTTGTGCAAAATGTCGGTGGAATACAGCGGAAGAGTTTGTTTTTAGGGTTCCGTACCAAAATGGTAAAAAAGGAACCCTTATGGTGTGACTCAGTCTGTCTGTCTGTCTGTCACAGCTGGATATCTCAAGAACTACTAATGCTATCAATTTGAAATTTGGAACAGTTTTAGATAATATTTACCCAACTATTTTGCAAATAAGAAAGAAATAAAACGATATGTATTTTTTTTGCAACATGGGCTGAAAGGGGGTCTTAAAAATTCAAAGTTGGGCTACTAGGTCATGTGGGGTATCATATGAAAGAGCGCTGTTTGCGCATTCTCAAAAATATTTTTATTTTTTTTTAGGCCGCACAGTGTTCGACTTTTGATGAAAAATGTAAAAAAAAATACCGTTCCCCCCCTTATCTCCTTATCTATCTATTCTCCTTATCCCCCCTTCCTTCCATTATCTCCGAAGTTTGCAAAGAGAAAAATCTGAAATTATTCTATGTGATGCAAGTTTATGTAAAAATAACAGGAAAAAAAAACGATGTCTCTAAATAGCACACTTTTTCAGAAATCGGAACGGAACCCTCGGTGCGTGAGTCTGACTTGCTCTTGACCGGTTTTTTTTTGTTAGTTTGTTTGAACGCGAATCTCTGGAACTACCCCAGTCGGATTTGAAAAAATCTTTTTGCATTTTATAACCCAGTTCTTGAGGAGGGCTATAGGCTATTTAACATCACGCTAGGGCCCTTAGGAGCCGAGCGCGAAGTAATAGCGCGGGCAGGCGATGCGGAAGGATATAGACTATTTAACATCACGCTAGGCCCCTTAGGAGCCGAGCGCGAAGTAATAGCGCGGGCAGGCGATGCGGAAGGATATAGGCTATTTAACATCACGCTAGGGCCCTTAGGAGCCGAGCGCGAAGTAATAGCGCGGGCAGGCGATGCGGAAGGATATAGGCTATTTAACATCACGCTAAGACCCTTAGGAGCCGAGCGCGAAGTAATAGCGTGGGCAGGCGATGTGGAAGGATATAGGCTATTTAACATCACGCTAGGGCCCTTAGGAGCCGAGCGCGAAGTAATAGCGCGGGCAGGCGATGGAGAAGGATATAGGCTATTTGACATCACGCTAGGGCCCTTAGGAGCCGAGCGCGAAGTAATAGCGCGGGCAGGCGATGCGGAAGGATATAGGATATTTAACATCACGCTAGGGCCCTTAGGAGCCGAGCGCGAAGTAATAGCGCATGCAGGCGATGCGGAAGGATATAGTCTATTTAACATCACGCTAGGGCCCTTAGGAGCCGAGCGCGAAGTAATAGCGCATGCAGGCGATGCGGAAGGATATAGTCTATTAAACATCACGCTAGGGCCCTTAGGAGCCGAGCGTGAAGTTATAGCACGGGCAGGCATTGCGATGCGATACGTCGGGGTTGGTGGGTGGGGGTACAAGAAATTTAACGCGGACGAAGTCGCGGGCAGAAGCTAGTGTAAAAATAAACGTGTTCTTCCATCCAGTGAGGATTGTTTGAAATCCAACAATGTCAAGGTGGTTGATGTATTTGTGGTAAATAAACAAACGAGTTGTGTTTGTGTTGTTGTGACATCGAGGCTAGGATTTTAGGAGATGCAAGCGTTCACCACAAAGCGAAAACACGACCACCACACCACCACAGAGCGAACACACGACCACCACACCACCACAGAGCGAACACACGACCACCACACCAACACAGAGCGAACACACGACCACCACACCACCACAGAGCGAACACACGACCACCACACCAACACAGAGCGAACACACGACCACCACACCACCACAGAGCGAACACACGACCACCACACCACCACAGAGCGAACACACGACCACCACACCAACACAGAGCGAACACACGACCACCACACCACCACAGAGCGAACACACGACCACCACACCAACACAGAGTGAAGACACGACCACCACACCACCACAGAGCGAACACACGACCATCACACCACCACAGAGCGAACACACGACCATCACACCACCACAGAGCGAACACACGACCACCACACCACCACAGAGCGAACACACGACCACCACACCACCACAGAGCGAACACACGACCACCACACCACCACAGAGCGAATTTATTATTATAGAAGAAGGATATGAAACTAAGTGGAAGTATATTTTACTGCAACGTATTTATATGTGCTGACAGACGATCGCGCACGCGAAGTCCTGGACGACTGCCTGTCGTTCCTGAAGCACCGGCCCTCCAGGGCCGTCTATTTACCCTCGATGTGAGACGGTCATCAGCCTCCTCAACCTCTACTTCAGCCACTCGCTCCCTTTGATACAGTTCGGACATATTTATAACTGAACAAAGAGGTTCACTAAGTTTGGTGTAAGTGTAGTGTGCAGCGTGAACTTGCTTTTTTATTTGAACTTGTTCCGAGTCCTCCTGACTGTCCTTAGGCCATTTGTCCACTGCCACGTTAACGGGACGTCAACGGGAACGAGATGACGGCGCTGAAAGAGCGATACATACTTTTAAGTAGGTATTATGGCCGCGTGCCAGCTATGTCTGTTGAAGTACCAATGGCTTTTTGAGTAGTCTTTTAAGTAGAGGTCGCGAATCGGCAAACATACCAGCTAGATGGACCGACAACCTTAAAATGATGGCTGGAACAACATAAATACGAAATGAAATGCTAAGACACAAGAGTTGTGGGAAGAGGCATTATGTCCCATGTGAGGCTGATAGGCTACATTAGATGATTGATTACTGTTCAATTTATCCAGGATCATGTCTAGTGCCATTTCTAGAAACAAGGAAACTAAAATAAGGGTTCCATCCTCGACTTATTGGCGTCAACGTGCATGACGCACACATCAAACTGTTCTCTGTGGCAGATCGCAAAATCGCAATACATCGGTGACGCAACAAGTACTTCATGTGCGAATGGTGTTGTCGGGCCCGACATGTATATCGCTCAGTGGGGACTGTCGGAAGCGACCGGTGATTGGACAGGCATCGCGGCGCGGCGTGCCGGTTATCCGGCCGTCCGGCACTCCCTATCGGTCAAGGACGCGCGGACACTGAGCTACTTTCGAAGATAATGAGAATATAGTAGCCGAGGTAGGTTAGTGGGAATATAGTAGCCGAGGTAGGTTAGTAGGAATATGTGGGAAATTGAGTTTATTGCCGTACGTTTACTTAACTGTACTTTATGATCATAATAAATGTCTACTTCTAAGAGTTATCGTTTTTCATTATGCCATTTGCGTGCTTGTTACGACACCACAAAATACGTTTGATGGCCAGGAGAGTAAGACTAAAGTATAAATGAAAGGATTGTATGACGGTAAGATAATTAATGAAAAGATTATAACGTGACGGTGGACAGAAGAGATTGGAGGAGATTCTGCGCCAACCCCAGATAACATGGACAACTGAACAAGGACAGGAAGAAGAAGGCTAAACGGTACCCGGATCATATCTGAGTTCAGACTTCCCAAAAAAATGTATGAGCTATGTAAGGAGATGCAGTTATGTGAGCATGACTATATATTATGTAGGTATGATAAACGGTGTAGGTATGTACTCATTACTAAGAGTTATACAGAATAGTGAACAACAAGTTGACGAGGCTAGCGTTAAAGATGTGCGGCTGATGTGTATCGCAAATACAAACAACACACAGACCACACAGTCAATAGACTGGACTATTAATAGACATGGAGATTACCTACTCATTCATGACTGTGGTACGCAAGATTTATCATTAGGATGTAGTAAGTTTTGGTTATTTAGGTGGACATAATATTATTATGTCAAAATAAACGATTTATAAAAAAAAATTGGCTTCAAAAAAGCTAGTAAGTACTTGAACCTACTACCTCATACTCGTGGGTATATATATAAAGATATTGAAAGATTGTTGCAATTCTCGACTTCTGGTGTTATAACTTTGTGTTGTACTTATTCCTTTACTAAGATTTCATTACTATGCATCATAAAATAAGTTAATTTCGACGTGCGTTGTGATAAGTCAGAAACAAACTGTGTTCCTCCCAGTATTACATATTATTATGTTTAATTTAACCTTCTCCTGTGACGTGTATATTATACAATAGGTACTTACCTAAGTAGTCCTTCAAAAATATTGTCGCGTACCTAACATATTGTTGTCGAATAGTCGAGCAAGCATTGTCTGCTGGTGCCATATTATGTGTGACAGTGAGTGACGAGGTCGGTGAAAACAAGCTCAACCTGTCGGCTTTTCATGACGACGTTTACTAGTTCAAACAACTAACTATTGATTTTTAAAGCCTTGTTGAATTTATTTGAAACGAATACGTAAATATATTAAATTACTTATTTTAATACGTCAGTGATTTTTCAACAGTTTTATTTTTAGCGTGTGAAAAAAAAACAACTAAATTTCTTTTTGTTTCATGAAAAATGAACAAAAAATCGTATCCTTTGTACATTACTAATAAGTTAAATCTAGCTAGCTAGATATGTAAGTTAAGTTGAATATTTCCAATCGTTTCAAATGAAACACAAAGTGACACTAAACTTTACATTCTGTGCATCGATGACATACATAATTACCTAATTATTAGTCTGGTATAATTGTGGTCATATTAACCTGACAGATATTACATAGAGATGGTTTCGAATGGTTACGCACAAACAATAGCAGTTACCGACTGATTGCACACAATCTAGATATACCTACTTAGGCGTGGCTGGCAGAGGACATCTTGTGTACTCTACTCCACAAACTTGTAGTAATCTGACAGTTTTCAAAATTAAAAGGTACGTTCTGCCTTTCTGAGAAAAGTTAAGTAAAGTTATGATGTTAGGAACAAGAGCGAGTTGCTTGGAGTGTGCTGCAGTACGGCCGTGTCTGCTCGACTTTTATCATTCCAGGAACAGAATGTGTAATAGAAAACAGAATAGGTCCTTATACAAAATTTCTGGACCTAAATGTAAGTCGATATGAAAGAATAATACTTACATCAAATCAATTGGTCAATTTGTTCCTAGCTTAATTACCTATCTTATAGCTAGAGTAACATTTATTAAACTACTTAGATTCTTAAGTTTTATAATTTAAGTTTTTATTTTTATCAAGATCTTCTCTGACTCAACTATAGAAATAGTATACTTATCTATGGACACAATTCTAACCGCTGACAATGCCTGACCCATAAAGAACATGTCCAAGTTGTATGGGTCATTGTACTCATTATTATGAACAATTTTTACTATAGGACCAAACATGAAATCGCGAAAAAATATCAGCTGTTCAGTTCATCAAACTCATCAAAATTTACGGAGCAGATGATTTTTTTTGCGATTTCAGTTTTGGTCCCTTAATAAAAGTTGTTCATATAGCGAGCGCATGCTACGTAGCTAGAATAATTAATAATCCATTGGTCACGAGTAGGGAGAGGAGGCAGAGAGGATATTATTAAGTCATTATCATTATCTCAATACAATAAGTCATTAGGTAGGTACTCCACATTCCTTGTCATTTCGTAACGGTCCACTGCTATAGATAGATAGATAGATAGAATACTCTTTATTATGCACACTATAGGTAATGTTGTAGCTTCGTCGTCTTCATTTTGTCACAAAACTCTCAAAGTCTCCTCACCGCGGTTCGTCCTGCAGCTCTAACATCATCGTGACAGTATGTGCTGGTACCTTTTGTAAAGGTTTCCGTTATATTAGGATGCTTTCCTGACCCGCAAGATACAAGCGACGACGCCTAGTCTGGGAGTCACCCCAACGATTGCTGCGAGGTACGAGTCAAGCCGAAAATATAGCTTTTAGAATTTTTGTCCGTTTATTTGTTTGTATGGATGTATGTTCCGGATTGGCGTAAAAACGGCTGAACTGATTTGGATAAACACACACACGCAGATAGTTTAACCCTTTGTGTGCCGGAACGTGGATCCACACGAGACACAATGGAACGTGGATCCACACGAGACACAATGGAACGTGGATCCACACGAGACACAATGGCTTTTTAATTGTGTCTGTAATTACGGCATTTGACTAGTTAAACCTGGATTAACACAAGGGTGCTTTTAATATTTTCCGACAACCATGCGGGCGAAGCCGCGGGAAAAACCTAGTTAATCATTAAACTCTTATGAAAGATTGTCTTGAAAATAAATATATTATCATGAAGATCTATAAATATCTGCGTATAAATGTCAAGGCTGATATTTAAGACTTGTGATATCATCAGCACGTGTGGTAAGGTTGAGGAATAGTCGAGCTGCAAGAGTGACGTCACTGCTGCAACGAACACGCTTAGCTTTGTTTCAGTGACCTTCAACAAACATTTTATTTTTTATTTTTTTTAGGCCCCATAGTTTTCGGCTTTTGATGAAAAATGTAAAAGAAAAATACCGGTTCCCCCCCACCCTTATCTCCGAAGTTTGTAAATAGAAAAATCTGAAATTATTCTATGTGATATAGAATTTTATGTTCTATAGAATGTATTCTATACACCACTATTTTTTAATTAGTACAAAAAAAAATGGGGCTCTATCCGTACCCGTTACTGATCATATTTGTGTAGTCAAAAGTAAAAAAAACGAAATACCAAAATTGTCCACGAAAATTTGTCATAATTAGTACATTTATGATTATGATACGATAACAGCTGTTGGAGGCGGAGCAAGTTCGAGCGAGAGCACGCGAATGTGAGAGCGAGAGAATGAATACAATTATGAATAGCCTGTACAATATTTCCATACATTGAGTGACATTTTGAGATATAAACAAACGCCAATAACTTTGCTGTTTATGAATATTATTAATTGAGACTTTACACATATAATAACAAGACCTTCTCTAATAAGCCCTTAAAGTATTTGTACTAATTAAAAAATAGTGGTGTAGAAGTTTATGTAAAGATTACAGGAAAAATAAAACGATGTCTCTAAATAGTACACTTTTTCAGAAATCGGAATGGAACACTCGGTGCGCGAGTCCGACTTGCTCTTGACCGGTTTTTTTCCATACTTCTCTATATTCAGGAATTCAAATGTCCCTTACCAAAATTCGACCGTCGATATTGTCCCTATAATTATGCTCAGTATCTGGGCGACCGAGTTCTGCTCGGGTGAAAATAGAGAAAATTACATTTCCCAGATAATGAGACCTAGCTAGATCGATTTTTCGCACCCGTAAACCCCTATATTGCAACTTTCATCGAAATCGTTAGAGCCGTTTTCGAGAACGTGATTGTAAATAACACACGTGATTGTATTTGTGTTACAAATATTGCTTGGATAGGATAATATACCCTTCTCCTTAATTTTTAGGATTTCGTACCAAAATGGTAAAAAAGGAACCCTTATGGTGTGACTCAGTCTGTCTGTCTGTCTGTCTGTCACAGCTGCATATCTCAAGAACTACTAATGCTATCAACTTGAAATTTGGAACAGTTTTAGATGGCGTTTACCCGACTATTTTGCAAATAAGAAAGAAATAAAAACAATTAGGTATATTTTTTTTGCAACAGGGACTGAAAGGGGGTCTTAAAAAATCAAAGTGGAGCTACTAGGGCATGTGGGGTATCATATGAAAGAACGCTGTTTGCACATTCTCAAACATTTTTTATTTTTTTTAGACCACAGTTTTCGACTTTTGGTGAAAAATGTAAAAAAAATACCGTTACGCCCCCCCCCCCCCCCCCTTATCTCCGAAGTTTGCAAAGAGAAAAATCTGAAATTATTCTATGTGATAGAAGTTTATGTAAAGATTACAGGAAAAATAATACGATGCACACTTTTTCAGAAATCGGAACGGAACCCTCGGGGCGCGAGTCGACTCGCTCTTGACCGGTTTTTTTAGTGTCGTAACATTATACCTAGTTTTGTTCAAAACATTTGCAAACATGGACAAAAGTCATTTCAGTCAAACCATCTGTGGTCTATAACAGTACCTACAAAAAACTCCTCTAAAATGGTAAGGAAGTAACCTCCAGTCTAGTGCTGCACTCCTCCGCTTCCTTCCAGTTAGTTAAGGCTTGTCCGCCGTAAAAAGCGTTAACACAATGCTTGCAAAATATGAAGTAATTACCGATTTACAAAAATCTAGGCATTGGACTAAAAAAGTAATCACATGAAATCATTCCTTATTATTTTGTACTTTATGAACACTTTTAATGAAAACTGTAGGAGTAATATGGTAAAAACTCGGAAAAATAGACAGAAATAGACCTGGGTTTAGCCTTTTTTTTTCTTTAGTTCTACAAACTAAAATAGATTTCAGGACACATGAAATCACTTCTTATGTATTCTAGATTATTGTGTACTTTTCTATCAAAAAGGTGCTATAGTTACTGTAAAAAATGGAAACAAAGTTATTTATTTTCGTCGTATTTTAGGGAGGACAAGCCTTAACTGGACCGTAAATAGTTGTAAGTACCTAACTATTAACTGGTCAAGATCTAGACAAAACAGTGAGACAACCACTAGTCTAGACGGCCGGGTTAGTCAGCGCACTCAAAGGTATCGCGATCTGCCTCGTTCTGTGCCAATGTCAGGCTAGTCAGACTGTAGACAAACGAGTTTGAGTAGTTTAAAACTTCAACCGAATGAGAAAGTAACGTGTGGAAACGTTGAATGGATTTCAATTAAACTTTTACGATTGTGCATGGATTAATGATTGGAAGACGTCAACGTCAATTTGTCACTTGAATTAATTACAATTAAGTAAGTAGCTTGAGTCTTGACAAGTTTCGTTTCGTTAATTTAAGAGAAATCTTATTTTTGTTGATATACGTAGAGAAAACAATTTGATTTTGTCACTCACTTTCTTAAGATAACACCAGCCGGTCGATTCTGTAAAAATCTCACCGTGAAAACTTAGGTGAAGTGAGTTTGTTTTTGCTAAGAATTGACACTATTGACAGCTCACTCCACGCTCACTTCACCTAAGTTTTCACGGTGAGATGGTTACAGAATCGCACTGCAGCCCTGTAACCATATCACCGTGAAAACTTAGGTGAAGTGAGCGTGGAGTGAGCTGTCAATAGTGTCAATTCTAGCAAAAACAAACTCACTTCACCCAAGTTTTCACGGTGAGATTTTTATGGAATCTACCGGCTGTTAATCTGCCTATCGCCTCTTTAAGCTAACCATTGTTTTTTGTTTAATTAATGGGGTCGTCGTCATGAGTAGTCCAGTAGACAAAAGAATATGCCCTTCGATAATTCCAAAGTTTTTTATTTTCGCGGAGTGGATTACTTTCGTGAATTCATTGCTATGTACAAAAATGCTAACAGTTTAGAGTTATGCTATAGGTATTAAGTAGGTATTTCCTATTATTTCGTGTTATAACAATAATATAAAATTTAAATTAAAATACTACACTGTTTCTTAATTAGTACTATCTAAAGTATATATTACTGAAAATGCTAACAGATAGGTACTGTGGAACAATGGAAATCTGAAAATGTCCTTTAACTCATTCAATAAAAAATTTAAGTTTTTCAAATCATTTCCTATACACTTAAAGGGATTAGTTATACCTTACAACAAAAGTTCTAACAGCTAAGTAATATGCTTCACAAGTAATTGTATTTTTACTTTGCAACTAGCGAAATATTGAATTTAAGTTTATAAATTTGCGCCCACATATTCGTGATAATAAGCTCTGCTACCATACAAAAGTTTCAACTTGTACGTGCTATGCCTTTTTGTTTAATAAATAAAATACAATTTCGATATTGTGGCGCGCGGTGTAGGTACGACAATTCGTGCAGCGCGACGCGGTGACAATCAGACCACTCACTGCAAACGTGCACGCGGTGACGCGGCTACACATCAAGCTATGCATGTCCAGTTTACACTGACCTCTCATTGTAAGGTAATCTTATACAATGCGAGATCAGCTTATACTGGATATGTATAGCTTGATCTGTAGCCGTGCGTACCTACCTCTATTGAATGAGGCGCAAAATCATTTCATTACAGTCACATCTCACAAATGACTAATACGAGTACAGTCAGCGTCAAAAATATCGGAACGAACAGACTGTTCAAAATGATCTCAAAAACTAAGAAAATTAAACTACTCAATTGGGTAAAGCTCTTGTCAGAATTACAGTGTAATATTATCGTATACTGTCTTCATTCTGAAAACAGTCTGTTCGTCCCGATATTATTGACGCTGATCCAATACAGTCAGTTATTTTTTCTGTTCCATTCCGTGACCGTGACTTCGCCCGCGCGTAATTATCAACAATTGTCAAAAATAGTCAAAATCCCGGATTCCGGGATTCACAGATTTAGAGTTCTGATTATAGGATCGAATGTATATTTATGTATTGATCGTCAAAATGTCGTGATTCCGGAATTGATAAATTAAGTATTTTTTTTACCATTACTGGGTAACTTGTTTATCACTAAATTTTCACAGGGGATCATCTACTATGAACAACTTTCACTATGGCATCAACACGTAAATCACGAAAAATAAATCAGCTGGTCGAGTAGGTATTGAGCTTTTGTATCAAACATCGTAATTTTTTTCGTGATTTCAGAGTTGGTCCCATAATGAAAGCTGCTGAAACTGTAAATCCAAGATGGCGGCTGCGAATATTTTCAAATGTTTCGTCATGGGTGTCGTTTTCATTGGTTTCGAGGGTGTTAAGGCCGATAGTGACACTAAAATGTAAATCCAAGATGGCGGCTGCGAATATTTTCTAATTTTTCGTCATGGGTGTCTTTTTTTTGGTTTTCGATAGTGTTAAAGCCGATAGTGATACTAAAATGTAAATCCAAGATGGTGGATGCGAATATTTTCTAATTTTTCGTTATGGGTGTCGTTTTCATTGTTTTCGGTGGTGTTAAAGCTGATAGTAACATTACAATGTAAATCCAAGATGGCGGCTGCGAACATTTTCAAATTTTTCGTCATAGGTGTCGTTTTCATGCTTTTCGAGAGTGTTAAAGCCGATAGTGACACTAAAATGTAAAGCCAAGATGGTGGATGCGAATATATTCTAATTTTTCGTCAAAGGTGTCGTTTTCATGGTTTTGGGGGCTGTTAAAGCCGATAGTGATGTTAAAATGTAAATACATGATGGCGGCTGCGAACATTTTTAAAATTTTCGTCACGGGTGTCGTTTTCATGATTTTCGAGGGTGTTAAAGCCGATAGTGACACTAAAATGTAAATGCAAGATAGCGCCTGCTTTAAAAATGTTGATGGTTTTTTAATTACTATCACACGTGTTTTCGGGTTGTAACGCGATACGCTGCACTGCCGCAGGGTTAGTTAAGTAGGCATCAGCCAAGCGTCACGCATTTTGACTCCTCTATCGGCTTTAGCACACTCTAAAACCATGACGGAAAATTTTCGCAGCCGCCATCTTGGATTTACATTTTAACGTCATTATCGGCTTTAACACCCTCGAAAACCATTAAAATGACACCCATGATAAAAAGCTTGAAAATTTTTGCAGCCGCCATCTTGGATTTACATTTTAACGTCACTATCGGCTATAACACCCTCAAAAACCATGAAAACGACACCCATGACGAAAAGTTTGAAAATTTTGCAACCACCGTCTTGGATTTACATTTTAACGTGGCGTTAAAATGTAAATCGCCTTTGAAACCCTCGAAAAGCATGAAAACGACACCCATGACGAAAAATTTAATAATGTTCGCAGCCGCCATCTTGGATTTACATTTTAATGTTACTATCAGCTTTAACACCACCGAAAACCATGAAAACGACACTCATTGAGAAAAATTAGAAAATATTCGCATCCACCATCTTGGATTTACATTTTAACGTCACTATCGGCTTTAACAGTCTCGAAAACCAAGAAAACGACACCCATGACGAAAAATTAGAAAAGATAGAAAATATTCGCAGCCGCCATCTTGGATTTACATTTGATTGTCACTATCGGCCTTAACACCCTCGAAAGCCATAAAAACGACACCCATGATAAAACATTTGAAAATATTCGCAGCCGCCATCTTGGATTTACAGTTTCAGCAGCTTTCACTATGGGACCAACTCTGAAATCACGAAAAAAATTACGATGTTTGATACAAAAGTTCAATACCTACTCGACCAGCTGATTTATTTTTCGTGATTTACGTGTTGATGCCATAGTGAAAGTTGTTCATGAGTAGAAGATTCCCTGTGAAAATTTACTGATAAAAAGTTATCCTCTAATACTCGTAGTAAAAAAATACTTAATTTATCAATTCCGGCATCCCGACATTTTGACGATCAATACAAAAGTAGGTACATTCCATATTAGCCAAAGCCTAAACGTAAGTAAATATACATTCGATTCTATAATCAGAACTTAAAAATTGTCGCTCCGGAATCCCGGGATTTTTCGATACATAAGTGCCATCCATATTAACTAACATCTGCACTTAAGTAAATTATACATTCGATTCTATGATCAGAAGTCAAAATTTTGTGAATCCCGGAATTTTTTTGATACAGAAGTGCAATCCATATTAGCCAACACCTGAACGCAAGTACCTAACTAAACATTCGATTCCAAAATAAGAACTTAAAAAGTGTCGTTCCGAAATCCCGGCATTTTCTCGATGTATAAGTGCAATCCATACTAACTAACATCTGAACTTAAGTACTTAAAACATTCGATTCTATAATTAAAAGTCAAAATTTGCCGATACCAGAATTCTGGGATCTTTCAATCCAAAAGCCCACTCCATACTTAGCCAACACCTCAACTTTAGGTTAATACGCATCCGATGATCCGATCTCTAGTAATAATGTAATGTCCCAAAACCCGGGAGATTAATTATAAAAAAATAAAAATAAAAAAGCCTTTTATTTCCAGTAAATTTACATTCCTTAAAATCTATGTATGTGTTAGTTTTGTTTAGTTCATTCTATGTTATTTATTTGTCTCTTACTTAGTATAATTTTATGTGTATCCTATGTATTATATCATAGTATTTATAGTTAGGTACTTCATTTTTTTATTTAATCTACAGGAACCCCAGAATGGGTGAAGGCCTCCTCCAGTGATGCCCATTTGACTTTGTCTTCAGCTACTTTTCTCCAGTTTGGACCAGCTATTGCTTTTATATCATCTTCCCATCTTGTAATAGGTCCACCTCTTGTTCTTTTGCCTAGTAGGCCATTCCAGAATGTTACTCTTTTGGGAGATTAATTATCCCGGAAAAAATGTTGTCCTAAAGAAGTCTCCACTGTTTGTCTCCGTTCCTCGAAGTTCTATTCCGTTCTTTATTTATTACCAGAGATCGTATGTTCGGACGCATATTTACCTAAAGTTGAGGTGTTGGCTCTATAGAGGAAAAATAGAATGGATTAGATGGGGTATAGGATATTGATAGTAGGAATTATAAATACAACTAGAACTTACTTGTTGGCTCCAATCGTCGTTATGTATTCCGGCAGCCCATAATATGGTCTCTTGTGTCTCTGATCGTCTAACTACAGAAACCTTTATTCGTTTGTCAGAGGAATATTTTTGTTGCGACTGGAACGTATGTCCTACTGGTGCGGTCATTTGTTTCTACGAGTATCTCAGATTGACTTACGCGGCTTGTTATGGAAAATAGTTATTCGCAATTTAAACAAAAGCCATAGCACGTATATGTTGAAACTTTTGTATGGTAGCAGAGCTTATTGTCTCGAATGTTCAGGCGAAAATTTACAAACTTAAATTCAATATTTCGCTAATCGCAAAGTAAAAATACAATTACTTGTGAAGCCTGAACATTCTTGTGAAGCCTTGTGTTGTACTTAGCTGTTAGAACTTTTGTTGTAAGGTATAACTAATCCCTTTAAGTATATAGGAAATGATTTGAAAAACTTAAGTTTTTTATTGAATGAGTTAAGGGACATTTTCAGATTTCCATTGTTCCACAGTACCTATCTGTTAGCATTTTCAGTAATATATACTTTCGATAGTATTAATTAAGAAACAGTGTAGTATTTTAATTTAAATTTTATATTATTGTTATAACACGAAATAACAGGAAATACCTACTTAATACCTATAGCATAACTCTAAACTGTTAGCATTTTTGTACATACTAGAGTAAAATTAGAAAATATTCGCAGCCGCCATCTTGGATTTACAGTTTCAGCAGCTTTCATTATGGGACCAACTCTGAAATCACGAAAAAAATTACGATGTTTGATACAAAAGCTCAATACCTACTCGACCAGCTGATTTATTTTTCGTGATTTACGTGTTGATGCCATAGTGAAAGTTGTTCATAGTAGACGATCCCCTGTGAAAATTTAGTGATAAACAAGTTACCCAGTAATGGTAAAAAAAATACTTAATTTATCAATTCCGGAATCACGACATTTTGACGATCAATACATAAATATACATTCGATCCTATAATCAGAACTCTAAATTTGTGAATCCCGGAATCCGGGATTTTGACTATTTTTGACAATTGTTGATAATTACGCGCGGGCGAAGTCACGGTCACGGAATGGAACAGAAAAAATAACTGACTGGATTGGATCAGCGTCAATAATATCGGGACTAACAGACTGTTTTCAGAATGAAGACAGTATACGATAATATTACACTGTAATTCTGACAAGAGCTTTACCCAATTGAGTAGTTTAATTTTCTTAGTTTTTGAAATCATTTTGAACAGTCTGTTCGTTCCGATATTTTTGACGCTGACTGTACTCGTATTAGTCATTTGTGAGATGTGACTGTAATGAAATGATTTTGCGCCTCATTCAATAGAGGTAGGTACGCACGACTACAGATCAAGCTATACATATCCAGTATAAGCTGATCTCGCATTGTATAAGATTACCTTACAATGAGAGGTCAGTGTAAACTGGACATGCATAGCTTGATGTGTAGCCGCGTCACCGCGTGCACGTTTGCAGTGAGTGGTCTGATTGTCACCGCGTCGCGCTGCACGAATTGTCGTACCTACACCGCGCGCCACAATATCGAAATTGTATTTTATTTATTAAACAAAAAGGCATAGCACGTACAAGTTGAAACTTTTGTATGGTAGCAGAGCTTATTATCACGAATATGTGGGCGCAAATTTATAAACTTAAATTCAATATTTCGCTAATTGCAAAGTAAAAATACAATTACTTGTGAAGCATATTACTTAGCTGTTAGAACTTTTGTTGTAAGGTATAACTAATCCCTTTAAGTGTATAGGAAATGATTTGAAAAACTTAAATTTTTTATTGAATGAGTTAAAGGACATTTTCAGATTTCCATTGTTCCACAGTACCTATCTGTTAGCATTTTCAGTAATATATACTTTAGACAGTACTAATTAAGAAACAGTGTAGTATTTAAATTTAAATTTTATATCATTGTTATAACACGAAATAATAGGAAATACCTACTTAATACCTATAGCATAACTCTAAACTGTTAGCATTTTTGTACATAGCAATGAATTCACTATAGTTATCCACTCAGCGAAAATAAAAAACTTTAGAATTATCGAAGGGTAAATGGAAAAAATATTATATCTCTACTGGACTAGAGTAGATAGTTACATCTATGAAATACCACAGTTAAAGACACCCCAGTCTTAGTTCAAATCAGGATTGTTAATCCAATAAAACGCAAATTACACGTGATACAGAGAGCAGCGGTGGCCCATTGGTAACGGCCGGCCCCGACTTACGGTAGGTCGTGGGTTCGAACCCAGACGGGCGCTTTACTTTGTGTAAATTATTTCATCACCATTGCTCTCAAAATGATGAAGGAAAACATCGTGAGGAAACCGTCATGTCCTAAAACCAAAAATTCGAACCAAAGACACTAGCCCGCGTGGTGCATTACAGGCACTCCCTCTCGAAGAGAGCAGCCTATGTTCCCACTTCTGGGACTTATGGCCCAGCAGTGGGAACATTAGGCATAGGCATATCACTATCGTACATATAGTTATATGTATATGTTTACCTCAATAAATCTGGCAGCAGTGGCGAGAGGGATCAACGTTAGCAGTTCCACGGTAAGCCGACGTAGCTCTGACGTCAGAACTTCACACACCGCGACTGTTTATTGCGTGACGGTAGTTTAATCCACGTTTAGCGGAAACTCGGAAACTCTGATGTTTAGACTTTCAGTCAGTTCGAGTGATGTACTGCAAATTGTTACCAAACGAGGTTTCTTATCTCTCGTATATCGGCACAAACTTATAAGAATGGTTCACTTTGTGGACTGTTGATGATGAGTGTCAATTTAAAACAAATCGACCGTGTGGTTTGCTACTGCTAGCGCTAGCTCTACTCTACGCTTCTCAAGTTAATAGGTGCTGCAATCCTACGCTTCTCAAGTTAATAGGTGCTGCAATCCTACGCTTCTCAAGTTAATAGGTGCTGCAATCCTACGCTTCTCAAGTAAATCCAGGGACACTCTACTCTACATTCTACAAGCTATCCGTTCTGTTTTGGTCTATCTATTGCAAGGGTCCGAGTCCGAGACATTTCGTCATTCCTGGTTGGAAACCACATGACTTTACGGGCTTATTACCACTTAGATAATTATGTTTTACGATGTGTAATGAAATCCTGGTCCATATTGACTAGGTAAGTACATAATACACTTAATACAAAGTCAAAGAAAATGCTTTACTACATGTACTTACAATTGTTTTATTGCTTATAAAACGTCGGTTTGCAAACCTTAAATTCCTCCAGCTTGCAGACTATATTGTACACTTCCACGACAAGGTATTATGAACTTTATACTGTTTGATTTAATGATGGTATTGCTTTGTGGTGTGGAGAGCGGTGATCGTGCCGTCTGGGCCACGCATGATTAAATCTGGATGCATGGCGGCCTTCGCCTGAATTGGCAGGTCGCTGAAGTATTAGTGAGTTTGCAGTGAGTCGCCGTGAGGCGCCACCTCAGGGCCCGTGCACTGAAGACACGCGGTGCGCCATCTCAGGACCCATGCACTGAAGATACGCGGTGCGCCATCTCAGGACCCGTGCACTGAAGACACGCGGTGCGCCATCTCAGGACCCGTGCACTGAAGACACGCGGTGCGCCATCTCAGGACCCGTGCACTGAAGACACGCGGTGCGCCATCTCAGGACCCGTGCACTGAAGACACGCGGTGCGCCATCTCAGGACCCGTGCACTGAAGACACGCGGTGCGCCATCTCAGGACCCGTGCACTGAAGACACGCGGTGCGCCATCTCAGGACCCGTGCACTGAAGACACGCGGTGCGCCATCTCAGGACCCGTGCACTGAAGACACGCGGTGCGCCATCTCAGGACCCGTGCACTGAAGACACGCGGTGCGCCACCGAAGGGTTAACGACCAGACGATCGATCTACGTTTTCATTCAAACAAAACTTCGAGGAATATCTAGAATAGAAATTAAAATTATTATGCTTTTTCCCCTTGAACTCACGAAACTAATAGAACCAGTACCAGTATACGTCTAAATAAACTAACAATTTTTATGACCAGTTTAATGTCCACATGTGATAGGTTAATAAAGCTTAATGTCACACTCACTAGCGCCAGGTGCGCCTCGTCCTCTGTCCCGCAGAGCGGCGCGCGCGCAGCCCTGACCCACATGCTCCATGCACGTGCACATGTGGCATGAGGGTACACCGCCCAGCCTCACTGGAACACCTGACGTGGGAATTTCGGGCTCTTGATTGTCGAGTGCCGTCTAATGTACCTATTCTTGAGGTTCTGATATTTTCCACAACACTTGGAAACGATAATGGAATCGGCATGAAAGAAATATGAATTTGAGTGAGAGCCGCTGCCATGCAGCAGTAACTTTCCTACGGGAAACATTGATTCTGTGAGTAGGATTGAAGAAAGTAACGTAAACGCACCTAATAACGACCCGTTAAAATCCGCGCTCATTACCGCCCTATTCAGAAAACTATCATTTTTATGTCATGTATTAAAGCTACACAATTGGTTGCTTTAAAAAAAATGTAGATGTATTTGTATTGCAAATGTTCATCTCTTGTTTGTGTGCGTAACTCGACGATTTAAATAATAATTGCTCAGTTCGTCCGTGGACGCCGACCTTAGTGCATTTTCCATAGTGTGGCATTCCCGATGGCGTAAGTACTCTTGTTTCTTTTTTAGCAGAAGATTATATCGTCAAGCATTTTAATGTAACTTCTAGTTCTTTTGATGCATTTTTGATACTTTCAGGAACACAAGTAATGATTCATTTTAATGAGATATTATTTTATTTTGCTTAAAATTCAATATTAAAAATAGGCGGTAATAGGAACAAAAATCACAATTTTATTCCTATTGTCGACCCATGTCGCTGATATGTCGCTGATAAGTACTTGTCGTATTTTTTGTGTGCCATGATTTTTGTTAAAATGCATAAATTAATAGACAGGAGGCTATACTAACTCAGTTCCTTAGTATGTTAACTTATATTTGAGCTATTAACGCCATATATTCAAGAGCTTTAGTAGCCGTTTACACTAACTTTGTTCTTATGTAAATATTTTGATGAATAAAGGAGGTATAATTTTTAAATAGTGTATTTTTATAGTTGAAATATCATAATTATTAAATATTTTTAGAAACCGCACCACTTAAAATCATATACATGTAAAAAAATCACATGTATTTACACAATTCATACACATTCCCTTGGGTCGGTAATAGGTTATACGATTTCCTTTAAGAAAACCTATTACCGATCTACTTGTACATTTACGACGGACCCCATACTACATGTTTTTTTATTTGGTATTTATTTTCAAGTAAACATAAAGTTATTTAATAGAAATTATAGTATTCCATAATAAACATACAGATTTAAAATAACATAAGCTTTATTATATTATAGTAATACTTAGCTAACATTTATATGTGGAAGTCATATGGTAATAAAAAAGAAAATAAACATAAAGTATTATTTATTATTAGTAAAGAGTATTATGCAATAATAATTAATAATAATAATATATTACATAATAATAATATTTATTATAATATTATGCATAGTTTATTATATACTGGGTGTAATTTTATTCACCGTTATCCTCTTAAGGGGTCATTGTACTCATCATTATAAACAACTTTTACTATGAGACCAAACCTGAAATCGCGAAAAAAAAATCAGCTGTTCAGTACATTTTGACAAGAGGTTCTCTTAGAGAACCTCTTCTTCCTCCTCTTCTCTTCTAAATCTTTTACAGAGGATTTAGAAGAGGTCCCGCAATTACGACATTAATAAGTACGGCAATTTTTTTTTTTCAAATATTCCTTGCAGTCCTAGGAAGGTTCTTATGAAAAGAAAAAACCAGCCAAGTGCGATTCGGACTCAGGCACGAAGGGTTCCTACCAGTATCTATAAAAACGGCAAAAAAATCACGTTTGTTGTATGGGAGCCCTTTTTGGGAGCTTGGACGCTGCTCCCGACACCGGCGGACCACTATTTTTTATATTTTTAAATGTTTTTATTTATTTTTTAAGAAATATTTAAAAATGTATTTTATAAGGAAAAAATATAAATAAACGAAATAATAATTATAATTATATGATAATAATTATTTAATTATGCATTATGCATTAATTATGCATTATTTTGCCCCCATTGGTTATATATTATAGTAGTTATAATCAATGCTGGCATTTGGTAATTTGTTATACATAATTCGTATAAATATGATATTTTTTATTGATTTAACGCTGTTAAGAATATACTATTATAAGAATACATATAATTGTTAAGTGTTGATAGCATTCTGTACTGTGTTGGAGCATTTATATAAACAGTGCAATATACACGAGCATTTTTATTTAACTTTAACGGTTCCATTTATTTAGTGGTCGGTATTAGGTGTCACATAAACGGTATTAGGCACACACCCGATATTTTGAGTCGGTGATAGGGACATGACCCTTTTTCCTTTTATTTAATTTTTAATTTTTTAAGTAATTCTTTGATTATCTGTTCTTACACATAATTAAAAAAATCGATAATTTCAGTACTTGAAAAAATATTTTTATTGAAGCCACATATTAAGAATGTGCTTATTTTTTGGATATCAATCTGAACTCCGCTTAAACTGGCGGTAATGGGTGCGTTTACGTTATATTGGATACTATACGATAGCGATAATGAAGGGAACGGTTTCAATGAGACGTCCTCTTTATGGTAAGTAAGGTTACTCTATGCATGTAGGTAATGTTAATGATGTATTTATTGGCAACAATTCTACTAACGCGATTGCAACAGAACAATGTTGAGTTATAGGTCAAATAAACTGTTTATTTATTTATTTATTTATTTATATCCTCACTTACAACTATTAAATAAACAACAACAATAACAACTATTAAATTTTCTTCAGTATCAAGTTCAAGACAACAAGTTTTTTAACTTAAAGCAATCAATCAATTTCTTTAATAAGGATCTCGCAATCTTTGAAGACATTATTATATTTTATAATTATAACCTACATAATATAAACTAAAGTCACTTTTCGTGTCTGTCTGTGTGGCCGCGTTGTTCTCCTAAACTACGCAACGGATTTTGATGCGGTTTTCACCATCATTTAGAGATTATTCCGGAAGGTGAACTTATAAATAAATTTCGATGTTTTGTAAAGTCGTAAAAACCGTGCGAAACAGGGTCTGGTCGCCAGTCTTATTATAAATGACATCATAATAGGTACAAGACGAGGTGCATGTCTTACTGACGCCTACACCCCCGCGCCCTGGGACCAACGCCTGCCTCGTACGACAGCTAAATAATAAATACTCATAAATCTGAAACCGGCTTCGCTTCAATGCGATACATTACACTGATTCGATCGGAAGCAATAAAATAAGATAAAGCCAGCCTAACAGCTATTTTGTTGCGTTTCTTTTTATCGGCAGCTGGCTGAATATGTTTAAGAGGTCGTATACGAAATTTTTACAATACCCAATAAAAAAATTTAATACACAACATATTTCATGATCTACTTTTTTATTTTGATTAATCGACGTAAAACCGGCGACTGTTTTGTGATTTTTTGCTGTAAGGGGTTTAGCATACCTACTTATCACATCATTTACTAATGTTATGACGTTTCAAGGAGATGAAAAAATTACAATGTATTTTTTGTGAAAGTCAGATACGATCAATTAGGTAGGTACTTCTTACCACTTTCATATTACATATAAAGTTTTTGAGTAAAATAAATTGTAACTTATTTTACTCAAAAACTATATTAAAAAAAAATCCTCTTTTAGAAAATAAGGGGCAAAGAATTGCTTTTGATTTCGGCTACTTTTAGAACTCTCGTTCATAAAATGAAAACAATAGTATTTCTATTTATCTTAACTTGGGTTCAAAATTTACCCATTTCCTGAAAAAAAAAAACTGAAAGAAATTAAAAGAAATTGGCAGTAAAAAATCTTTTAAAACAACCTAATTCTCGCATTATAAACTCGACGCAAAATAAAAAAAGTAGCTCATTCATTAGATCATACTACCGTTACTCTATCTCGCAAAGATTATGCGTTACTCTATCACGCAAAGACTATGCGTTACTCTATCACGCAAAGACTATGCGTTACACTATCACGCAAAGACTATGCGTTACTCTATCACGCAAAGACTATGCGTTACTCTATCACGCAAAAACTATGCGTTACTCTATAACGGAAATATTACGCATAGCTTTACCTACGGGTATGTAACTTTGTATGACACGGGTAAAAACGCCCTGCAATACCACACATCTATCCATTTCTAGAGATACCCAAAAGATACGCTGAGAAAGTCGCAAACTAAAGTGATTTAATAAAAATGTTTTTGTATTTATTTGTATATTAGTTAGTTAGTGATTTAATTTAGTAAACAATTGTAGATAAGCATTTCCTGTAAATAATAGTTATTTATGCAACTGACGTATAATAGAATAGAATAGGATCTTTTTATTTCGGACACACAATAGTGTTAATAATAATAATAAGGGGTATCAAAACATGAATGCGGGTTTATCACACTCGGCTTCGCCTCGTGTGATAATAGTATCACATGAGTGTTTTAATACTTACCTAATTATGTACAGTTGCATACAAGACTTTATTTACATCCATGTTATGAATCCTCTATAAAAGGCGGCCAGCGTCATAGTATACGACGTGAATTCGAATAAGTTCTTTTTTTTTAATTACGGTGCTGTTGTAGTCAAAGTCAAACGCGCGTGCATTACAATGTTCTTTTTTGAAAACGAGTTGCATTATGAAATTCAGTAAGTACAACATTATAACACCCGTTTGGATGATAATATTATGGTTACTATGACACTGGCTGTTTTAATGTTGGCAATAAGCTAACTGTTTCAGAAACTTGTATAGAGGATTTATAGCATGGGTGTAGATAAAAATAAAAATACTTCAACAGTGAAAAATAAATTTTAATGTAAGTATGTAAATGAATGTCAAGCAAGCCTAGCCACGTGCTAAACTAAATATTAGGAAAATTAGATGCGCTACACTAACAGCCAACAGCATTTAAACACATTTGATTTTAATGCACTCATGGTGCATTATAATCAAATGTGTTTGAAGTTCTTTACACTGAAATTGTTTAAACTTTCAGTTATTTGTTTATAGCAGAAAGCGATGTTCCGTTTGAAGTAGCCGCAGCCCCGCAGACGCGTCCACCAGGCACGAGCTACCACGTGTTATCTGCTTGTAGTTAGAAAGCCGGCTGTTTCTATAAACTAACAGATTATTATGGATTAGAGTTGCTTTCAGTTTGTGAATAAGTAGTGAATATGTTGCGTTGTGAAGTTTCCACGAACTGTCGACATGAAGTTAGGGTTGCCAGATGGTGTCAAAAAGGAGGATAAGTCCTCCTTTTCCATGTTTTGTCCTCCCGTCCTACCTTACCTACTGTAAATCCTCCTTTTTGCTAAACATCGTTGAAAATTTCGTGTCGTGCGCAGTGCGTGGGTGAATGCATTTTTAGAGAGGAACAGACTAATACCCAGTTTCTGAATTGAGAATTTAAAGTTGAGAACGCCTAATCTGTACTTAAGTATAACTTAAACCTATTTTCGTTTCTGACTTAAGTTTTTTTTTAATTCTAATCAATATTTGAGTAATTAATCATCATTTACTCAAATTTGAAAGAAAGCATGCCAGTGAAATCTTTAATTCTTACTCAATACAATTCAAAAACATGACGTATGAAGATTTTCATAATTATTTGTTGAAAAACCAAGAATTTCTTGCAAAAATTGCCAGATCAGCTAAAAATGATTAAAATAAATAAAATAATGTGAAAAATTCGTTTAATAATTGTCAATGTCCTCCTTTTTACTGACATAAAATGCTCATTTTTATACCTATCTGCCCTCCTTTATCAAATTATCATCTGGCAACCCTACATGAAGTGTACCTAGTAGTAGATAAGTATATCAAAGGATCTCTTCCTGTGGTTCTAAGAGAACTGCTCTACATCCATTGCCGGAACAGAGGAGGTCCAGGTGGACCCAGGCTTGCCCAGAAGTCCGTCAACAAATCAGCCCTAAGTGCGTGCTACATTTACCTACAGGTTACAACAAATACTTCGATTTCAAGGAATATCAAAAATAATAAATAACATTCTCTTTGTAAAAATCAGCAGTTCCCGTTAGAGCGGGAAGCTTGTACCTGTATGTATTAACAACAAAAATACCGGCGTCCGCGCAGGCGATAATACCTAACAGCTGAGAGTTGCGCGTGACTCACCGCACCTAAATATTCTTGTAACGATGAAAGGTTTACAGCACGCTGCGTTTACATACTCGTATTGTTTCATGTAACAGAACTTTTACACCATACTTTAAGTTTTCAATATTTTTGACGTTTGCTACATCTATCTATATCTTTATATATAAAAATGAATCTGCATTTCCCTTGGTCATCGCATCACGCGTGAACGGATGGAACAATTTCGCTAATTCTTTTTTTGTTGTGTTTATTATTGTCAGGAGAAGGTTGTTAAGAAATAAAAAAATTAAGAAAATTGACAAATTTCAGAAAACTTAACGACTATTTTAACTTCGCGCGTTTACATTAGAATATTCATAGCTAAGACAGGACAACGTCTGTCGGGTCAGCTAGATAGATAGATAGATCTCGAGGAAGGAACCTCCTCACAATGCAAACCTGTCTATCCAAGACTGCCTCCTGTGTCAGGCTCTTGTCCTAGCTGGTCAGCCATAGCTTCCCAAGATGTTGCTCATTGGAGTCGTGCCGGTCATCGTCACATATTATTACAAAAATTACAAATTACAAAATGTTTTATTTCTTTACCATAGTTGTGAACATTCTGTTGGTGAATGGCGTCTCCTTTTAAGCAGATAGGTAATGCCTGTTAGAAGACGCCGCATTATAAGTTGTCGACTCTTCTAAGTACAGATAGCGCGCGAGTTGAATGCAGAGCTTAGGAATGCGGTAGTGCTGTGACCTAATTATAATTACAATACACTGCAGGCGCGTGAGGTAGGGCGTGCGGATAGCGGTGGAGATGCTCCCGCTCTTTAACTCAGACCCCGACTGCATTCAACTCGCGCGCTATCTGTAGGTAAGTATTTTTTTTATGCTAGAGACGGGTGGACATGGTGAATATGGCTGGTTGTCTGTTATACTGGAACCTGAACCACTGTTGTCACGCCTCGACATGATCCTGAAAACTGAATTGAAGTTGGTAACTGGCTTGAGAGTGCTGACTTGCTCAGTTTTCATCAAGATCAGCACCCTGAATGCGTAACACCTATCAATAGGAATTTGAATCGTTTAGAAGTAAATTGCTTAAAAAAATTCAGCTCGACAACGTAAATAACGCAATGAATGTTGTTGAACTGTCAAAATGAAACCTCCGATTGATAATGTCTTGTGTTACGCAATTGCCCGCCCGCACCGCGCGCCGGTTTAGTTTCTTTATTTTGAAGAAGAAAAAAATGTTGTTTTTTTTTTAAATTTATTGTTATTATTTATCAATCATTTTCGTCATGGGTGTAACTTTCATGGTTTTTGAGGTCGCTGAAAACGATAATCAGGTAAAAATTAAAATTCAATATGGCGGCTGCGAAAATTTTTATATTTTTCGTCATGGGTGTCGTTTCCCTGGTTTTCGAGGGCGCTGAAAATGATAATGAGGTCAAAATAAAAATCCAAGATGGCGGCTGCGAAAATTTTCAAATTTTTCGTCATGGGTGTCATTTTCATAGTTTTTGAGGTCACAGAAAACGATAATGAGGTCAAAATGAAAATCCAAGATGGCGGCTTCGACAATTTTCAAATTTCCCGTCATGGGCTGGAACTTCGTTCCAAACGACAGTCACACATTTTTTTTTAAATATTTCTATGCGTTCAGCTGTAGTAGATTTACTATTTTTTGCTTGATGAAATGCAGATAGCAGTTTTACTTATCAGCTTTTATTGATGGATTTCATTACGGTCTAACGAATAAGTGGAATAAGTCGATAATATTGATGAAAGTGGTACTTACGAGTACCTACCTTCTAATCCTAACTAATATCACAGAATAAATAATAGTACAACATAATATTATATAAGCGAATGTGAGTTTGTTTGTTGCGCTTTCTCGCTAAAATGGCTGAACGGGTTTGGATGAAATTTGGTACCTGGGGTAGACCATGACCAGGATTAGGACATAGGATATTTTTACCCCGGTAGTACCTACGTTAATTATAATTTCAGGCGGACGAAGCCGCGGGCAAAAGCCAGTGAGAAAATACCTATCGTTATGCTTAATTATGATGTAAGATTTCAATATTTATTTTTAAAAAAAACGATACCAACATTGACTATCTCCAGAGATGTCGAAACGTTGCCCTCTCCTAAAGATTGCTCAATAACTGAACTTACGTGTGATATTGCCTCGAGCGCGATACCTCGTTGATACGTGAGCTATCTCCGAGCGTGTCCGGAGAAAGCGGCTGACAAACGAACAGACGGACTACGAGGTAGGCTTGTTTTTGTGTGATAAGGTAACATTAGAGAGTTAAGATTATGACGAACCAACTGAGATGCACGTTTTGAGTTGCCTTTGTTTTTCCGTGTTGTGTTGACCAAGGACAGGAGATTTTTGAACAGACACAGGTAACTTCAAATGTGTAAATCTGATTTCTTTGACCATTCAACCTAAATGCGATAAAATACATCAAGTACATATAGACGAAAACCTGTGTGAATTCAAAATTATTGCTAGGTAATTCTTAGGTAGCCATGTTACAAATTTCATTTCCAATGAAGAAAAATGTGTAAAACAACAATTACAACCCACGGGACCGGGATATTTTATTTCTTTCTTATTTGCAAAATAGTTGGGCAAACGTCATCTAAAACTGTTCCAAATTTCAAGTTGATAGCATTAGTCTAGAGATAGTGTGAGTAGATATCCAGCTGTGACAGACAGCCAGACAGACTGAGTCACAACATAAGGGTTCCTTTTTTACCATTTTGGTACGGAACCCTAAAAACAAATGAGTAAACAATAAAAACTTTCAAACTGTTGTTGTGTGTTGTAAGTAAACATTGTTTAAAATACGTGTTTTAAAACAACTTGTTTATTTTATGCCAACCCTGCTGATTCATCAACGCAGAGCGACGTAACCCGCTGAAGCTGAAAACATTAAACATTAGAGGCACTCAGCCTTTACTAATGAAACTGAAAACATTAAAATAAAAAAAACAAGTCATTTTTGTTCAAACTAAGCTTAGAATCAGCACATTTGTACAAGTTTCGATATTCAATTTAGACACTAGTGCAATAATAAGTTTATTAGATGCGCAATTGTTATTTTTTATGAACAGTTAATAATTTTGATGTTTGTTGTGACTTTGGACAAAAATCGATGTATATAATGATTATTATTTGTACAAGTTTGCAATCATTGATTCGGTGTACACACGGCTACACATCAAGCTATACATTTCCAGTTTACACTGACCCCTCATTGTAAGAAAATCCTATACAGTGCGAGATCAGCTTCTACTGGACTAATGTTTAGCTTGATCTGTAGCCGTGCGTACATGTAGATTATTAGATTTAAAGTACCTATTTGATGTAAGAATATTTTTCTGGTGTGCCATTAATAATTTCCCATCAATAATTATGACTACGACAAAATGACCACATAAATGTAGGTACTTAATAAACATGTGCTTGTCCCTCATCACACCAGTCACCACATCACGTACAAACACAGCTGGTACGTACTACAGCTACGCTCATTGTTTAACATTATCGCTGACCGCAACGAAACTACTGCTTGTAACTGGTGGATCACCGCTTCATCAGTCATCAGGTAACCCTGCAGGATGCCGCCATGCTGTCAATCACGTCATGTTATTGTTGTATTTTCACGTAGCTTGTAGGTACCTAGTGTAGCTACGTGTTAAGTTTTTCGTAATATTGTGAATAGTACCTGAAGCTTCCGTTGACGTATCCAGATGTTGGGTCACTTTGAGTTCAAGAGTTCAATACGCAATTGTTGTTAATTAAATGAATAAACTCACCCGTAGATATTAGCTGTTCTGTATCAGAGTGTATCAGAAAGGTGTGGATGTGGTACCTACTCACCATCATACTGAACAACTTTCTCCAGGGGACCAACATCATAATCGAGAAAAAAATATCAGCTGTCCCATACATTTGGGTCCAGTAGGTATTGAAGCTTTGTACGGGACAGCTGGTAATTTTGTCTCGATTACGCTGTTGGTCCCTTGGAGAAAGTTGTTCAGGTTAATGGTCTGTACCATCACACCCTTAAATTTGAACACACCTTTCTGATTATGATTCTGTATAATAAATCTGACGTTATTATAGTTAGGTACCTCTGGATTTGTTTGCCTTCAAATTTTCAGGATGATAAAGATATGAAATTACGAAATGTTGTCTGTTACCATAATATCCAATTAGTCAGTACTTGCTCCTTGTTCACTTAAATCATATAGTAACAAAATATTTCTTGAGAGATTGGTCCTCGTTACATGCATGATGGATGATGTATGTCAATGCAGCTGCATAGATGACACCGAGTTTTGTCTTCCGTTAGAAAGCCGGTGCGGCCGAGCTGTGCGCCCGCGCCGCCGGCCGACAGCACACGCCGGACCCGGCATCCAGCACCACGAGCACAGAGAAAGCCTTCACTTTATGTAACACCTCACGTTTTTATCGTAACTAGCTGAAACATATCATGTACAACAGATGGAATGTTCATTGAAATTGCATATTGATTGTTTAATGTTTACATTTTATTGATTGTATTATCTACGCAATCGTATGAAAACATGCTTAGTTTTATTTTCGGGAGCTGTATATTATAGAAAAAATAGAAAACCTCTCGGGCCTCTTCAAAAATGTTTTTAAAAAAGACTTCAACCATAATATACACGACTAATGTAAGTATCTTATGTAATTTACCTAGAAAAAAATAAACAATATAATCTATATTGTATAATTAGCTAAATAGATAGAATACTCTTTAGTATGCACACTATAAAAATGACAGATAGTTATGAATGTAGAGATTTTACACAGGGTGACACAATGGGCGGCCTTATCGCTAAAAGCGATCTTTTACAGACAACCTTTGGATGGATTAAGGGGAGAAAGAGACAATACTGTAGATATAGTCATTACCTATACATAAAATATACAGATATACCCCGTTATCGTTAGTACATTCAAACAGTATTGTGGTTGCATTTGAGTAGGTACTGTTGTGAGTAGTGGTGCTTGCACAGTGTGGGGCACCAGACGATACCCCTGTTGGCTTTATATTACAAGTTGTGGGAACATCGGCAGCCGGTGTGTTATATATTCTTTCACTTTCACATAACTGCGTAAGTGCGTACCTAGTTAAGTTATCTAAGCACACTAGCACAGTATTACAGTAATACATAACATGACCGTCAGAACTCATAAGTCTCACAAATAACACATTCAAGTAACAGTTAGCATAACTTATCTGTTAGGGCATAACTTGGATTAGGCATACTGAGAACCGTTAGGTGCAGCAGCCGAATTGGTAGCTTTCAGGCCTACGCGCTACGAGTCGTAGCATCGATTTCCGCGTGAAACAAAATGTTTTGAATAGTCTACACTTCAACAGATAAATTGGTACAAAGTTGTGTCTGCATGAGCCGACACCGGAGTCTGACCGATCACCGAGGGTTTAAAAATGGTTCAATAAAAATGATGTAGATCTACCTACGTAATATTACTTACACGTTGGCAGTCCATTGGGAAATTCGTGTGACGGTTTACAACTAGTAATAGTACATTTTGATACAAGTGGAGAACGTTTGTTATTGCATTCGAGGCGGAATTAACACCCGAGCCGTAGGCGAGGTGGTTTTTGAGCCGAGAACTAGAACTACTAACATAGCAATTGTAAGCGATATTGTACATAACTTAGCTTTAAAGATATTAGACTGTAAGCTTTCCGAAGAATAAATAAATAAATAACAAATGTCCACGAGTCTCAAACGATGTTTTTGAATACACTTTTGAAGAAATAAAATAAAATAACGGAAAATATTTTTGTCATGAATTATTAGGAAACTATGATTTAAATTTTCTTTTTTTCCGCGCTTTGCTTTCGCCAGGTTGAAGGAGAAGCAAAGGTACAAAGCCGATAAACAGCCTAATATGAAAAATAGAAAATTCAAATATTTTCGAGTTTAGAACACAAATAAATGTTAATTTGTTCATAAACGTTTTTTTATTGTAATAATCATAGTTTTTGATGATATTCTATTTATAAACATTATTTAAATATTCAAAAAATATCGCCGTAAAGACGCATACCTCTTTGCCGAGATTAAAAAAAAAACATTCACTTCCGAATAGAGAGTTGTGAATAGAGGCATGATAGAGGCATTGAACCAATTTGGACTAAGTATAGGTATAAGTTATCTGTGGCAATTTTTATTCCCGCACACGTGCGTGGAAAATGAAAAATCGCACGCGTGCGACATACATTGCATTGTGAACCTAATCGTAGTGCGCTAAGAACCTGTTTTCGAGGAAGTGTATTGAAAAAATATTTATAAACGTAAAAGCCGACATAACGTTGGTAATAAATGTGAAAATATACTATTACGAGTGAGATAAGGTGAGTTGTGACAATATACTCAAACTGTAACTCTGAAGGCGATAAGGCTGCAGCGCACGACGCACGACCACGACTCATCGAAAACCGTGGAAATATTTACCAGTGTATTATTATATACAAATGTTTATATTATTATGGTAAAATAATATTCTTCGAAGCAGCGTGCTACTTTCTATTCCCCATGAAATATTTTATAGCTATTGTTCCGCGACCTATCGCAATGCCGACAACTCTAGGTACAAATAAATGACTGTCAAAATAAAATAGTCCTAAGTCATGAATAATATTGGTAATTTTACCCTAAAATGCGAGAAATCCCTAAAAGTGGAAGTACTGGTTGATATTGCCGATGCAAACTCCGAAAGCAGTGAATCGGCATTTTGTAAATCCCGACGGACGCTCCGTACGATGCGGACGCTCCGATTCCGACCCAGTGGACGCGCAACTTATCACGATGTTTAACACTTATTAGGGGTTGACAGATACAGCACCTACTGTTTATTTACTTCACTTGTTTACAAACACCTGCTTCGCTGTAATGTATTAAGTACTACTTTGTTTATTTGGACATTCAGAAAACCATGGGAAAAGAAATCAATAAAAATCAAAGGCGACTCCTGAAACAGTTCAGCACATTTTTATTTTATTTTTAAGTTGACTTTATTATAAGTTTAATTGAAATTACATTACACCATATAATTTAAACCGAGAAGTGGTATTATAACATATTCGCAGACAGGTGCTATGCAGACGACATTAGGTACTCCTACACACAGTAAATATACCTACTCCATATTTTAATTGAACCTATACTTAAATTAATTTGAAGTGTGATGTAAGCGATGAAGTGGCTCGCAAGGTCTGCAGACAGCTTTAGTGTTTTCGTCGCGGAGTTACCTAATTTGTGGCCACCGTGGCACTAACAGGCCATAACATAAGGCTCGAGGGAAGGCCAAGCCCGTCCACAGTCCCCTGTTGTCTGTAGTATTGTACCTCGGTGCAGATACTTTAGGTGTATTGTATTATTTCGCACAAATAGTTGGGTTGTTTCTTCGGAAAATCTTGTTTATTTAATGTAGGTACTTATCTAAAGTTTTTAGCATAATATGCACTGGTTATTTTCAGGTGATGAGAGATTTTCAGAAGATACACTACATTGCTGAGGAACGGAATGGAGGCGATTTTTTTGTACAAAACATACTTACCTACTTATTTAAATTTATTTCAATACGGTAACGAACAAATCTTCCGGGGAGTTCTTGCGCATTCTCCGGAATTCCGGCAACTATCAGGTCAAATCTAATTTACGTACGTACGTTATACAATTGACATACCTTTTTTTTTTTTTTTTTTTTTTTTTTTTTTTTTTTTTTTTTTTTTTTTTTTTTTTTTTGAGGGTGGGAAATCATCAAATAACTTCTCCCGCTCTGGGTGGAGCGGGAGGGCGTGTCAGACTTTTACTGACTAAAACCCACCCGTGTTCCTTCAGTTGCCTATGCCAGGGCCGCGGTAACCCTTTCAGACAACCCGCGACCCCAGCGGCGTCGGCCCTATTGGGCCCCGTCACTTGCTGACATCTCTTTGAGGCGCGCGTGGAACACAACGCGCCGTCGACTCGGGCCTGGTCCTTACCGGACGGCGAGCTACCCGCTGCTCACCGTCCGCAGGCCCGCGCCTACGGTGGCCGGAAATCGCCCCGCGATTCCCGCCGCCCAGGGCGTCTCCTGCGGCGACTGAGGGCGTGAGGCTGCCTCTCCCTCACGCGTTCCGCCTCCTCCTTCGCTAGCATCACTGCTTCGCAGAAGGAGGTGACGGCCTCCCATGCACTCTCGCTCCGTACCATGGCCTGGACCAGGCTCGGACGCGAGAGATCGCCGCCGCCGATCGCCTCCGTGAGAACACGGCGGTGCTCTGCCCAAGCCGGGCAGACCTCCACTGTATGCTCCACCGTGTCCTCCGGGCGATCCACACAGTGGAAACACCCGGGCGTTTCCTCCCGCCTTATGCGAAACAGGAACCTCCCGAAACAACCGTGTCCGGTGAGGACCTGCGTCAGGCGGAAGGTGAGGACGCCGTGGCGCCTCTCTAGCCACTCCTCAAAGAGGGGACTTATCGCCGCTATTGTGGCGTGCCCAGCGCTGGGTTGCGACAGTCGCGCTCTCCATGCCGCCATGAGATCCCGCCGGAGCTCTGTCCGCTGTACCGTGATTTCTCGCGGCAGCGGAGTTACGCCCCGGCGTTTCGCCTCCTCGCGCCACTCCCACACGTGCGCGAGGACCTTTGCCTCCAGATCCCACGGCGGCAATCCGGCAAGGAGGCTCGCCGCCTCCCGGGAGACCGTGCGGTATCCCCGGACTAGCCGGATGGCCATGACCCTCTGGGACGCGTTCAACCTGCCGGCTGGTCCCAGCCTTAGGGAACGCGCCCACACCGGTGCTCCGTAAAGGGCCATGGACCGCACGACCCCCGCGTAGAGCCTCCGGCAGGAGGCGTTTGGACCCCCCAGATTGGGCAGGAGCCGCCTCAAGGCAGCCCCAGCCCGTGCCAGTCTGGGAGCCAAACGTCGAAAGTGCTCCACGAAGTTCCACCGGCTGTCGAGGACGAGTCCCAGGTACTTCATCGTCGACCCGACTCCGATGTGAACCCCTCCCACCGTTATTTCGGAACCCGACGGTGGCGCATTCCGAGGACCATGAAAACACATGGCCTCGGACTTGTGCAAGGCCACCTCGAGTCCCAACTGCCGGATCCTCTCCACGACTATCGCAACCCCGCGTGTCGCTAAGTCCGCCGCCGCCTGGTGCGACCTCCCTTGCGCCAGGACCAGCGTGTCGTCAGCGTAACATACTACGCTGACGCCGCCAGGGACAATTGACATACCTAATAGTTATTTATGCAACTGACGTATAATAAGGGGTATTAAAACACGAATGTGGGTTTAATATTGGTGATAATAGTATCACATGAGTGTTTTAATACCTAATTATGTACAGTTGCATACAAGACTTTATCTACACCCATGCTATAAATCCCCTATAAAAGTTTCTGAAACAGTTAGCTTATTGCCAACATTAAAACAGCCAGTGTCATAGTAACCATGGTAACCATAATAGCATCCAAACGGGTGTTTTAATGTTGTACTGAATTTCATAATGCAACTCGTATTTATAGCATGGGTGTAGATAAAGTTCATTAAGCTTTACACTATTTCGTTCCAGAAATTCACTTCCATTCCGTTCCGCGGCAATGTAAATTGAGCTAATAGTTTTGGTTCTGGTTCTGCCTAGTCTATAAAGTAGGTGTGTCTTTATTATACCTACGGGTTTTTATTTCATTAACCTACATAGTTAAAATATAATATTATACATATAGTAGGTACCACTAGTTCGGAAGCCTACTCTGCCCCCGATGTCATAATTACAGTAAGTCGTGTTACTGGTGTTATGAGTTTTGAATTTAAACATCTCGAAACAAAAGTGCGATTTCCCACCATTTACATTTTTTGACTTACTGTAATTATGACATGGGGGGCAGTACTACCACTCACATAATATTTCAGCAATGAACACGGGTTAGTAACCAGTGTTCACTGTTTGTTCAGATGTTACAATTTTACTTCATCACGAGGTTATATTAATGCATCTTACTTTGTGCTATACTTACTTATATGACTCCAGTAATACACCTCGAACCATCTAACTATATTATCCTACATCGCGATGGGTGATGGGTCGCTTCTCAGACCTTTGAAAAACGCGTGGCCGTGGGTATATATAAGGCACTTATTATTATAAGAGCAAATATAATAAGTATTGATGCTACTTTATCATATTATAAGAGCAAATATAATAAGTATTGATGCTACTTTATCATATTATAAGAGCAAATATAATAAGTATTGATGCTACTTTATCAAAAGAACCTGTCTTCACGGTCAGCGGCCACTCTGTGGTGGAATATGGCATCCTACACTGAAACTTTACTTACTGTCAGAATATTTGGCCGGTTCGCTACTATAGGTGTAATACACGTTATTATCGAAGCACACAAACTGGGTTTCAGGTCGGTTTGAAACAGTTTCAACAACGTGGCGTGATTACGTTTAATGGAGCGCGGCCCATCGCCTTGACACCTTTACCTTTGCTAATGTCAAATATTACAGCATTCCCGGTGTGAAGCTTTATTATATCGGACATAGCGACGTAGCCAGGGTCACCTTTGAGGGAACTGTGGAACAGTTTCGTGGACCTAGGCATCATCATCATCATTTCAACTGAAACACGTCCACTGGTGGACATAAGCCGCCCAAGCACCGCCATCCATCGGACTACTGCGGCCTTCACAAGGTCATCGGACCACTTTGTGGGAGGCCTTCCAACGTTGCGTCTTCCGGTACGCCGGAACTATGCATGATCAGCCTGTAATGATCCCACTGCTGGGACACAGGCCTCCTCTCTTCGAGACTGACCGAGTTTCGTGGACCTAGGCTTTAGCTTAAATTTCTGTTAAGTAACTAAGTTCGTTTTAAGTTCTCTTCAACCCAAATTGTCTTGCTTTCTAGTATCAATAATGTTTGTAGCCATTATGCGATTAAAAGCGGTAAAAGTTCAGAGTAAATTAAATTAATATCCTACTGCGCGGGCGCTCTAGGTACCTACTTCTTAGAAACCAATTAAATCTAATGTGGCTGGTGTCAGAGTACCCTTCTAACTTCTAACAGTTATTTCTAAGAAAGACAGAAATACCGGCCAATACATTGAGGTGAAACAGTTTCATAAGAAGAAAACAATAATTACCTAATCAATGACCTAGGTATTGTTACTAGAAAGGTTTAGTAGCTAAATAAAGGTAAACAATCTTGACGTGTCTTTTATCTTTTTTATTTTAAAACCTCAGTTTAAAAACAAAATGCAACTAAAACCAATGTAAATACAACAATAATGATTACTAAATCAATTGAACCATTAGTAGTTTATTTGTTTAATATGTGTTTGTGTAAAAAGTCACATCAAGACCTACCTTTATTTAACTACCTAAACTTTTCTAGTCAATCTGCCTAGCCTTTTCCCAACTATGTTGGGGTCGGCTTCCAGTCTAACCGGATGCAGCTGAATACCAGTATTTTACATGGAGCGACTGCCTGTCTGACCTCCACAACCCAGTAACTGGGTAATACGATACCCCTTGGTAAGACTGGTTCTGGTTGTCAGACTTTCGGGCTCCTGAGTCCTGACGACCCGTAACGACTGTCAAAGATCCACGAATGACAGCCGGGACCGGCACGGCAAACTTTTCTAGATAGGTACCAAATTTTGTCTTCTTTTTTGGGGTGGACGGAACCAGAACACCATCGGAGTAGAGTGCATGTCAATCGCAGCATCAGTGACATCCTTAATGTGCGGGTAGGTATCCTTCAATTTGCCATTAGAACTATTTTATTAAATTATTACAACTTTCGTGAGGTTTCGTGAGAACTATTTTTGAGCTTGAACGGAGCTCCAACATGGATGATGCCTGGGTAAAAAAAAAGAAATTCTGTATAGTCCGTCAGTCAGATAACAAAAAATATTACATTAATACGTATTTTTTTCTTTATCGTCAATCAATCTGCCTAGCCTTTTCCGTTGGGAAATCCCAACTATATCGTCATTAATAAAAAAAAAACTTAGATAAATCGCATTAAAGGGGGGGCTCGTCGCAAATACTTATATCAAACTACGTATAAAATCTAGCAAGGATGATGAGGATGTGGCGTCATGCCACATTTTAACATTTAACTCAATGTAATGTATCGCCGTAATCTTTTGATTGGTACTTATGTAAAAAAAGATAAAATACGTGTCCAATATTTTAAATTAATCTACATGACGGACAAATAAAAAATGTTTAGTAATCATCGCTATTAAGGCGACGCTATCTGACTTTTGATGATTTTAAGCTGAAGATCACGTCTAAACGAGTAGTGTTAATGATTTGGAAAAAATATATGTTAAATTAGAGCATTTTCTTAATAACTTAATATGTGAATATTTTAGATTATGTTTATATTAAATAGTGTAATTAATTTGTAAATTTATGTCTAACGCAGATAAAAAACTGAGAATCAAGCGTATTTTTATGAAACCTTCACCATTTTAAAGGTAATTTAATTATTTATCTTTTAGTATACGTGTTTTATTAAAATGCCTTTTGTTTTATGTATAATAAATTAATAATGCGTCTAATTTGGGACAGCGCTCCTTGATGCGCGAGTCCTATTACTGGCTGGACGTACGACGCGTTCCGTGAGCTCAGCACAGAACGCGCAAGCTAACCACTCAAGGTCATTGGCGTATATTTGCGCCTTAAGTAATAGTTAACTTGGTTGGTTTTCCTGGCAGTCTGGCACACACGTAGATATTTTTTCTGGAACTACCAGTCAGATTTGAAAAAATCTTTTTGCATTTGATAGCCAAATTCTTGAGGAAGGTATACCTAGGTATACCTAGGTGTATATAGGCCATATATTTATGTAGGTGGGTATATGTAGGTGTTATAGGCTATAGGTAGCGCTAAGAACCTAAATGAGCCGAACAATAAGAAAAAAGTCGTAAAGAAAAATTAAACGGAGCGGCGGGTGAAACAGGGGGGCACAGCTAGTGATACCTATACATATAAAGTACTATATCTACCAAACATAATTTAAAATAAGCTTGGTTACCCTCAGCGCGACTGGTGTTAGCTCTCTACTTTGATTGTAGAACAGAATGATTGACAATATGATTGTCCAAAATGAAGATCCTATTGGTAGAGGTGGTAGACTTCACAGTTTCAAATACAGATAGATGCGTTTAGTTAAAATTCGCTTGGAAACAACCTGCAGAGGCTGTAAAAATCCGCAAAATCCCGTGAACTGCCGCGGGCGAGGCCGGTTGATGCACATCTTGTGAACAGCCTACTACACGTTTTACAACCTGTCACAATAACCAGCCGAGGTATAAATAGGTACCTACGTACTACAGGTACCAGTAGGTACAGCTATAGGTGTACTATACCTACAGGTGTAGGGATCGTGTTCAGTTCAATCAGTCGCTGTCATCGTCGCTCAAATGCACCATTCAATGGATGAATTTTCTATCAATGGGCAGCACGCAAGCCGGCCAATCAGGCGCCGATACTGCTGCGTTAACAATTCAGTGTGATTTGTCAGTTAAATCACAAGGTTTACACGTGTCAATGGACTCGAAACAATTGTTACGTGTGTGTGTGCGGCATACTGTGTGAAGCGATTCAATTTTAAGACATGTGACACTGTCACATATGCCTACTTCGCCACAATCGTTTTTATACGCATTTAAGTACCGTAAAACATGGCAACTTTGCCCATAAATTTAAAAAATAAATGCTTAATTAATGATATTTTGGAAAATTTTAATAAATTGATTATTGTTTCGGTGCCACATAATACTATATGCTCATGTCTCGATACACAAAACTAAAAATAGTAAAAAAAAAGCATATTTATTAGTGAAAATAACAATTATAGGTGTTGGGCAAAAAATCATATACATTTGGTAACTTTGCCCACATTACAGATCTCCGTTACTATGGACTCTAACACTATACGAAAAGGACTGAATGAAAATACTGAGCAATGCAATAATGTATTAAATTATACGCCAAATATTCACATTCCTTGACCCTTAAAAATGAGTGGGCAAAGTCAAAAAGCCTTCTAGAACATTTTTCGTACAAAATGGCGATTTTTCAAGGGTTGTCACCATTGACATAATTTTTAGTGTGGAATATTATAATATATTATAATGATAAATTAAAAATAATATAACATCATTTTTTACATAATATGCTTTATTTCTAAAGTGTTCAAAAACTAAAAAATAATTTAAAAAAAAACTAAAAAGTATGTACCTATCTCGGTCTTTGTTTTTATATGAAAATAACAAATAACACTAAAATTTGTAATGAGTTTTACAGAAAAATTATATTACTACGCAATATAATTTTTAGTAATTTTAAGTACCTATAAATATTAGGTACTTACCTATCTTTTATGTTATTGTTATATAATATAATCAACATTTAGCGTAAATTAATTTGGATACATATCTACACTGACGGACAAATAAACTGCAACAAAGTTCAGGATTAGGTACTAGTATGCAAAGTTTTTAGATTAAACTAAATGAAAATGTCGAGACTACCCATTATTAAAAAAAATGTAAATTTATAAACAGAACTGCAGTAAAAGATAAAATTATAGCCGGGAAAATAAAATTTGAATAACTTTCATAGTAGGTACTTATATTAACAATTATATTAGAAATTATTTTATGAATTTTATCGCGGTAGCGGTAAAACAAGAGTACCTAGGTAGTTTGATTTCGATGTAAATACATATAGTTTTTAAGAACCTAAAACCAATCAACAAAAAACTTTAAAAACACAGTCAGAATTTGGAAGATACGAGCCCTCGTATCTTCTAAATCCCGACTGTGTTTTTAAACTTTATATGTTTACCAACATTATTAACTGTTCATCAAATCCGAACCCTCCTTTTTTTACTAGGTTAAAAAATGTACCTCGGGTGACAACCCTAGTGAAAAAGAAACGTTGGGCAATGTTGTCAACGATATTCAAAAAATATGCTGGTGACTTTGCCCACCGTTATATTTTATGATTATACGACGCATTTAGCGAAGAAAACTAGTCTATATTATTCATTTCCAATGTAATAACGGATGTATAAAAATTACTTACCTGCGATAACTCCAAGTAGCACTTCTCGAAAAAGTTTTTTTAAAAGATTTTGCCCGCAAAAAAACACTCTAACTTCAACGACGTCTGACAGACAACTGAAGTAACATCTGTGACTGCGCGTCACACAGTGTTGCCAGAAAAATGATGAATTTTTTACCATAGACAAAATGTTCTTACTAACTACAGACAAATTTGGTATGTATTAAGTTTTTAAAAAAATACACAACTGGGCAAAGTCAACTGTCGAGGGCAAAGTTGCCATGTTTTACGGTATACATATACGACATAAATGAGTTTATTTATTTTCTCAGGACATTACATATGTTACAAACTTACAACGTTTATAAACGACAAACACACTTCTATGATCAATTTATTTATAGGATCAGCAGCATTTGAGCTCATGCCTAGCAATCGTATACCTATAGGATTTTTTATTAGGTACCTAGGTATATTTTGCTGCTAAACGTTGGAACATCGTTCACTATGTTTTATACAATGAGGTATTATAATACATAACATCATTGATTTTATCGGTGAATAGTAGTTATTTTATCGGTGAATAGTAGTTATTTTATCGGTGAATAGTAGTTATTTTATCGGTGAATAGTAGTTATTTTATCGGTGAATAGTAGTTATTTTATCGATGAATAGTAGTTATTTTATCGGTGAATAGTAGTTATTTTATCGGTGAATAGTAGTTATTTTATCGGTGAATAGTAGTTATTTTATCGGTGAATAGTAGTTATTTTATCGGTGAATAGTAGTTATTTTATCGGTGAATAGTAGGTAGTTATTTTTTATTTGCGAACAGTTTTGTGTTTAGTTTAGGACGGAAAATGAAAAATAATAATCGTGAAATTGCGACGAAATCAAAGTTAGGTACCTAGGTACCTCTATGTAACTAAGTTATAAGACATTTCATTTACTTATCGCAGATAGTTAATGTTTACCAGCGGAAAACAGGTTGTTTTATTATGATAATAAACTATTATCACTATCACGCTCTATCAAACAAAGAGATACGTAAGACAAACAGTGTCAGATGATGAGATCGTACCTTTCCCATTGAGTTGGGTCTTCAGCCGGGTCAGCTCCCGCGAGCGGCTGCGGCGGTGCGCGCCGATCCTCCGCGGGGAGCGCGCCATCGCGCTGTCCACAGCCAGCGTGAGGCGCTCGGCGGCCGCCGGCACTCGCCACTAGCATACAGCCTCCTGCACGCGCATGGCACGCACTCACTGCACTGCACTACAAACAGCTGACACAGTTAACAGCGCGCACACACTGTTTGTAAACAACTTTTCGCGCGAAATCACAACTCACGACGAGACCGAGTACTTTCAAGAAACACAAAGTACAAGCTAGTTGTGGGACGATTAAAAGGAAAAGTTGCGAGAGTAGAGGAGGGAACGAGTCGATACGTGAGGCATAAGGCACGAGCGTCGTGTGGAAGGCACTGCGAGGCACTGAGTGAGCGTGTTGTGGTGCGGCGGCCGGCAGCCGGCGCGGCCACGGCGGCGGCGGCTGCGTGGCGCTCCGCCCGCCGCCTCGCGGGCCGCACCTGCCTGCATCACTGATAGCACGCACGCGAGCGACATCGCGAATCACTGCTCTTAACAACAGTCCGTCCTGAAAACATCTAGAGCAGACAGTTCCAGTCTGGGAGTCCGAGCTACATAAGTAGATACTTACATAACAATTTTGCACATCACGGGCCACGGACGGCACATGGTCACTTAGGTACCACATATCATATAAACAAATATGATCTATGCTTAGGTACCTAATGGCATGTAATTTAAACAAATTTGGGTCCTCTACGCAGGGTCTACTCACTCGTACGAGGAGGGCCTCTGTCCCTGTTTTGACACGGGGTTGGTCGATTAGATGAGGTATTTGTAAGATGATGCCAGCTGATTTTTAATCGCTGTGGCAGTTTTGACATTGTCATTCAATTTTTCCCCAAAAAGGGGAATTCATCACGTTCCCTACTACGTTCTCTCCTGGGTTTATTTTCTTTCTTGTAAGTATGTATCTGAAAATTGATAGAGCAAAATATGAAATCACGACCTCTCGCTAACCATTCCGGGCTTTAACCTTTGCGCTCTGGCCGCCAAAATTCAAGGTATGTAGGTATGTAATTTCTGGTAACTCTCAATGTTAATCATAATAATCAGTAAAGAATGTTTGTTTCCGTGGAGGTATGAAGTCATGTGTGCGGTGCGAAGTAAATTAGCAGCAGTGAACGAATGCCTTCACGAACGCAATTAGCTTAATCTTCGCTTGTGGAATATTTGACGGGAGCCTAAATACTCGGCTTCGTTTTAACAGTTGCCAAGGTTGTCAGAGGTTGCTCTACAACCAGCATGAAGTCATGGCCGTCGGAATATGGGCGATGCCAGGATTGTGATCAGAGCTGAGAAAAGTTAAGTTCTAGAAAAGCCGATGCTAGGGCAATCAACGAGTTTTGTTGAGTTGTAAGTAAGTACATTTTTTATCGTATAAAATGAGTCGGAAAGGAGATATTGTCAAAAAACTGCCATTAGGCGCCATGTTTCCAATATGGCGGCGCAAGCGGCAAAGATACGAAGTGGCAAAGTGAAAATTCGAAGAGAGGACGCAGAACTCAATAAAATTAGCTATTTTCAAAACTTTCCGTCTAAAACTACTAAATGACTGGACTATGTAGGCTATACTAGATTTAGAAAAGCATGCACCTTAAATTAGTGCTGCAAAAGCGGATGCGATGCGAAGGTAGAGCCAACCCAACAAACATTTTAGTCGTATAAATAAAAATTACGCGACTCTAAATGCTATAAAAATCGTATTAAAGTAATTTCAGCGTGTCATACGACTTAGTGCATCTTATCTTTACACAACTTGTAGTCATATATAGACGTCGTATAAACTTCTATACGACTGTCTTGCACGACTTTTACACAATTTTCAGTAGTATAACCAGTGATGTCGTCTTAGTAATGTCTAAACAACTTTTACATCGGCATTAATCGTATTAAAGTCGCGAGAACTACTTTTACGTGATAATCATGTTAGAGTGATAAATGGCACGCTTATACAATTTTCAGTCAATTTGAACACTTTTAAACTACTATTTAATGACTGGATGACCTATAAGTATATAAGAATTTAGCAATATTACAACCACAGCCATTTTTTTCTCTCTGTAAAAATAGATTTTACGGTATTAAAATGAATAGAAAAAGCTGGGCACATGTGAAAAAAGTGGTGCTTTTAAAAGAAAAGTAAAAAAAACTACATTGCGCTTCTTACGTCCAATTTATATTATTTCGAATACTTCTACACGACAAGTCAACTGTAATCAAACTGGAGTTGGTTCCGCACAAAATTTAATTTTCAAGTCACCATAATTTTCAGGTTTTAACAGTTGCTCAAACGATGTTGATACATTTTGTTGAGCATTACGGAGACTATTACCATAATAGAGAATATATCACAAGTAACGTCCATAACTTGATTCATCTGGTTAATGAAGTTAAGAGATTTGGTAAATTAAGTTCTATTAAACGTACAATAAGAAAAGGAAACAAACCTCTGGAGCAAATTGCCAACCGACTAATTCAAAGAAATACCATAGAAATAGAAGAATTAAGTAATAATAGTAACTATGATAACATTCCTGTCATTAAAACATATGTTTATAAAAAAACTTTATAAAAGTGATTCATCTGGAATCATTTATTCTCTCCACAGACAACCAAAATAAATGGTTTATGCCTAATAATCTTAATATATTCGAGCTTATATCTATAAAAAATGACGACGTTTGTATAAGTTTAATTGGGAATATTATTGAAAATGTCACCGATGTTTTTGACAAGCCAGTTAGGTCTTCATTATTGAATATTTTTATGATAAACTGTAACAATATAAGAAGATCTAAAGCGATAGTTCATTCTACTGTCATAAAGTGTAAGTTAGTACCCGTAGAATATAGTTCAAATACTTATTTTGTACCGCTCATTCATACCCTGAAGTGAAAAGGTGTAAATAAAAAAGTAACATTGCAGTGGTTGGTTTTATTTATTAATTGTAAATGAACCAAAATACAATCACAAGTGAATCATTCATAATAATTTAAAATATAACAACAAAAATATTAAGAAGGTTCTCGATTAGGTAGATTATCTTTGGCGCATGGCTTACAACTGACGAAAATATAACAATCATAATGATCGCTATTTCTCGATTTTAAATAAATTTATTAACAGGAGTTAATAAATTTATTTAACCCTTAATCGGGCACAGGGATTTTACCGAAATCAAAGTTTTTTTTAAATTAATTAATTACTTGACCCATTATTTTTCTACAGAATTAGATTAATTTAACATGTATTTAACATTTTCCTCAGTCACTATAAAATGGGTTTGGTTTCATTGCCAGTTATCGGAAATCCGCAACCAAAACAACGATTCGCGCGTAAAAAGTGTGTGTTTTGGTTAAAAACTTATCGATGTCCATAAAAAATTATATGTAATCATTTTTCATTATAACCGAGACCACCAATAAATAAACCACTTGTTTATGTATGTATTTAAAATGGTTTTTTCACACGCGATTGAATCCAAATGAACCCTTATTTTGTTAATATGGCTGATAATATACAGATAAAAATAAGTGCACGGAATGAAAAGTCGTTTAGATGTTATGTTACGGTTATGTCGTTAATCCTAAGTCGTATTAAGGTAACTGTTAACACTTTCGTCAAAATATAGGGTAAAAATATTGCTTTATTTAAAGAATTTATAAAGCGCGTCCATTATATTAAGAAAACTATCAAATATTACTCGATAAAATTAATTTCCCAACAGATTAATGCACTCAAACATGAGTTTCGAAGATAAAATAATTAATTAATAAAATGGCTGTACTCCCCTTTCAATGATAAAAAAATATTACTATATTCTAACACAGTACAAAAGTTGTTCGGTTATAAAGTTTCAATTCACTACATTAATGTAATCACTTTACATCAAAATCCCTTATAAAAGTCGTGATGAATACTAGTTACTCGATAAAATGTCGCAAAGCAGTGCTAATAGACATCATAACTCGACGAAAAGAGGATCTTACGACGTCTGTACGACCACTACTCAACCAGATAGTGATTAATACGACTGCTACGTAACTCTATTACGACACTGATTCGTATAAAATGGGCCTATTCTCGGTCATATCAACGTGATAGCGATGTATTTACGACCAGCGTATAGAACCAAAAGTTAAAATCAGCACGTCGTGGCGACCTATCAAATGTTTGTTGGGAACGTTTGAGAACATTGACGTCGACCAATATTATTATAAATCTGAAACCTAGCTTTATAGCATACAATGACGTGTGTTACATTATGATCTGAGGTGTTGATTGCATTGCGTCGCCTATCTATAGGAGTCATTAGTATTGGCCTAGTTCTCGCGAATTACATGTCGGGAAGAAAAGTAATCACAGTTAGTGTACTTAATTAATATTAGGCAGGTATAATATGTACCTACCTATGAGAATCATGTGCGGCATGTGCCTAAGCACGCACACACACAACTTATTATTTAGTCGACATGTTTTCATACCTTAGCGATTACTTGCTTTCATTAATAGACAATTAGACATAACATAAGGTAGGTACATACGACTAGGAAAGCAAACGTACATATCTATCTGTTCCTCATGCCTCTAAACTGGTGACCCCGAGCATGAACGTCAGCGCAGCCTTCGTGCAACTACATCAGCGTGACGTCATCAGCATCACTTCCTCAAGCTTTCGAGCGGTGAGTCCTACAGCCAGCCAGCATCCACGGCTTCAACAGGTATCCTGACCACCAGCATGCAGCGGACGCGCATTCCTGGTCATCACCTTCAGCCTCAACCCAGCGCTGTACACTCCGACTCACTGGAGCATAACGCAGCGCCACCCCGACTCACTGGGGTATCACCGCAGACAGTTCCGACTCACCGTGAACTATGCGGCACCCGGTTCCGACTCACTGGAACCACAACTGGCACTGGCAAGCATCGCAAGATACACGATTCAGCCCACTATCGACCTCCGGTCTCCGGAGGGGAGTTATGTGGCGGCATCTACATCGCCACATAAGAACTACGCATCAATGACATGACGTCACGCAAAAACCTGCATCGCGCAATTAGAGTTTACCACGCGATTAGCACATATACAACGACCCGACATCAACCGTCGGGCAGTAGCCCACCAGACACAACACCCGTCTGGTCGGAGGATCCTCCCTTTTCAATAGAGGATGAGTGAACTTTACACCCTGTTCCTCATGCCTTAAAATTTTCGAGCTGGCTACGCTCGCTCTTGCGTCCTGCATTCTTCTAATTCTCAAACTTTTCTGTACAACTTAATAAAATAGTCTCCTATTTTTGTAAGAATGTTGAAAAGACAACCTAATTTTAACCATCCGAGGCGGCGTAATAAAATTTTCGAGCGAAGCGAGCTCGCTCCTGCATCCTCCTTTCCAAACTTTTTTCTGCATTAGAAATAGCGGTTGGTGTTAGATAAGACATAATCTTGAAAAAATTGTGTTAGGCTAAAAGCCGGAAAGTTCGTCTATTTTAATTTGTGTTTGTTTATAAATTTTTGTCATCATTTGATTAGCAATAAAACTCATATACAAATGTATCAGTAGGTCTGATACATTTGTATCAGCTCAGATTGTAAGATTGTGTGTTTTTCTATTCAGCTCATTCAAATTAACGTTTTTCTTTCGACTGGGAAGTTAAAGAGGCCTCGCAAAGCTGATGTCGCCCACGTCCACGTTTGCCGCCACTGCTTGCACACTCAATAATGGGCCAACCACTACTGCCCAACGGATCGCCATATGCTGCCCTTTCTCCCGCTCTGGGTGGAGCGGAAGGGCGTGTCAGACTTTTACTGACTAAAACCCACCCGTGTTCCTTCAGTTGCCTATGCCAGGACCACGGTATCCGGCAAAGTAAACTCTACCGGCACAGACCTACAGTTTGGAGCGCGCAAGCCCCACCACGACATCGACGTAGAGATACGGCGTTGGGGTTACTTATTATTATTATTTTAAGACAGGGGGTCTTCAGTCTCTGTTGCAAAAAAAACATTATGTTTAATTTTTTTCTTATTTGTAAAATAGTTGGGCAAACGTCATCTAAAACTGTTCCTTTCAAGTTGACAGCATTAGTAGTTCTTTTAGATATCCAGCTGTGACAGACAGACAGAGTCGCACCATAAGGGTTCCTTTTTTTTCATTTTGGTACGGAACCCTAAAAATACTATTATTGTTGGTTCAACTTCTTTATATGGGGGGCCCCATCCCTCGAATTTGCCACGGGCCTCGAAGGGTATAGTTACGCCACTGGTACCTACCTTTACATTATTAGCGTAATAAGTAGGTAAGCTATATAATACGTAAGAATGATCTATCTTCGTTTCGCACCCATCAACCCGTGTTACGCAATTAGGGTGCTGTTGATTAAGGAATGTGTTCACATCTGAATATCTATGCAATCGGTCTTCTCTAATTTTCGTGACGAGATTCATAGCTCCTCTTTCTGCCAGTGAATTTTTTTTTAGAATTGGAGCATTAGTTCCGGAGATTACCCCCTACATATAAACTTACAAACATGTCTCTTTATAATACTAGTAGGTAGCCTAAGTAGAGAGATAGAGATTCATGAGATAAGTAGGTAGATTCATAGATAGGTATGGTTTTTCTAGCATCTTGTCTGCCAGACGGGTTCCTACTGAGGTACCTAAAGTGTGAGTTACAGGAGTTGAGTGCTTCATCATCATCAGCCTACTGCAGTCCACTGCTGGACATAGGCACGCCATTCAGCTCGATTCTCGGCAACGCTCATCCAGCTGCTCCAGCCACCCTGCGAAGATCGTCGCTCCGCCTAGCCTGAGGCTGTCCTACCTTACGTTTGCCGATTCGCTGTCTCCACTCAAGAACTCGTCTACCCCAACGGTCATGGGTTCTGCGGCTAATATGGTCGGCCCATTGCCACGTCAGCTTGCTTATTCTGTGAGCTATGTCGACAACTTTGGTTCTCCGTCGGATCACCTCGTTGCGGATTCGATCCCTCGGAGACTCCAAGCATAGCCCGTTCCATAATTTATGGACCAGCCGTAAGTGTCCACGTTTCGGCTCCGTGTCATAACAGGCAGGACGCACTGATTGAAGACCTTTGTAGTCTTTAGGCTCTGTGGAATACGTGACGAGAAGACTCGACGAAGCTGCCCAGCCCAGCTGAATTCTTTTGTTAGCCTACTTCTCAAAGTTACATCAGCCTATAATGTTCCCACTGCTGGGTCACAGGACTCCTCTCGGTGAGAGGGAGTGGGCCGTAATCCACCACGCGGCCCCAGTGCGGGTTGGTAGATGTCACATGTCTTCGAATTTTTGGTTCTAGGACATGCCGGTTTCCTGACGATGTTTTCCTTCACCGTTTTGAGAGCAGTGGTGATGAAATAATTTAAGTAGTACACAAAGTAAAGCGCTTGCCGGGGTTCAAACCTACGACTTACAACTCGTAAGTCGTGGACGTTTCACAGTTCCACTGCTCTCAAAGTTGTTCTTACTAAACTAGAATTTGCCCTAAGTAAATAAACGTATTCTCGAACAACGTTGAGCGCCGCCATTGGCAGCAATTTGTTCCCGGGGTAACGTGTTCGTAGAACATAACCCGGGTTTTGTCCAAGTTCACTCGGAGCCCAATGCGCACAGAAGAATCAACTAGGCCGTCCAGCATCTTGTTGTGTTTCTTTTTCTCTACTGGGGCTCAGTAATTGGGAGCTTTGATTGTTTCTAGGACCTATGTGACCAATAGATCACATAGGTCCTAGAAACAATTAAAGCTTTAATTGCTTTCCAGAGATGTTTTGAATTATCTTTGTTAGTCGACAATTCGTGGGTATGGTTAATGTAGACCTGAGATTTTTGAAAGAAGTTTGAAAAAAAAAACTGCTTCAGTAGCTTCAGAGTTACTGGTTGCAATACGAGTATAAGTGGTTGTTGTAGGAATATTTAGGATGATTGAATTTCTAGTTCTTAGAGCTGGCACCAGACCAACCTAGTATGACATGGGCCCGCGTGATGGGTCACAGTTCTACTTCCAATCGCCGTCCAGCTTGAAGTAGGAAATATCTCAAAAATTCCGTGCGAGAATCGAACCCGCGTTGATACGTTACAGTTGCCAATCGCTCAGCCATTGCGTTACAGTAGTAATTTTTTTGAAGTATCCCTTTATTTTTAAGGAAATAATATCGGGAACATAACGATTTTGTAGCATAACGACGACGTCCACACAAAGTGCTGATGTGTAGCATGTCAACATGTGTAACTAAGTATACTGAGGGCGGTGCGCATGCGCAGCATATTGGGTGACTGGTAATTAGTGACTGATACCTAAACACATGATTGTGCTCATGATAACAAACAACTTTTACTATGGGACCAAACCTGAAATCGCGAAAAAAAAATCTGCTGCCCCATAAATTCATGTTTGCATAGCTCGTGAAAATGTAGGGAGCAGCTGTTTTTTTTTCGCGTTTTCAGGTTTGGTCCCATAGTAAAAGTTGTTTGTTATCATGAGCACAATCATGTGTTTAGGTATTGGTCACTAATTACCAGTCACACTATATAGTTAGTGCAATCCACCAAGACGCGCCCCACTCTTCTTCCTAACCGCTTAGTCGACGTTCGCACGGACGTAAAAATATCGCGGCGGGATTTTATAGCGCACTGGATTTTCAACAGTCGGTGTTGAGCCGAGCTTCGAGAATCCAACCTAACAAAAACAGAGTACATCCCAGTGCGTCGAAAAAACACATAGTTGGATTGTCAACTCTCGGGCGCTAGCAGAGCGTTGAAAATCCAATGCGCGAAAATAAAACGCAGCGATATTTGTTTACGTCCGTGCGAACGTCGGCTTACAGTGCAAGTGTGCACGATTCCGCTAGTGTTTTAGTTTTGTCGATACAGACTAATTGCAAGCAATTAACTATATGTAGGTATAGGTAATTAGTGCGTACACTTGTACAATGTTCCACACTTGTACCTACTGCAAGCGATTAGGAAGAAGAGTGGGGCGCGTCTTCGTGGATTGCACTAACTATACCAGTATACAGTATTGGTAAGTGATATAAAAATAGAATGGAGGAAGGATAGTGAAGTCAAATAAAACTGCCATATAAAGAACAAGAACAAATTATATAATTTATATCTGTTACATCCACAAGTTAAGAACGGAGGGCGTCGGAGATGTGAAGAGAAGGGCCAACAGTGGCCCATGGCCTGGCCACACTGTTGTGCAACAGTGGCCCATGGCCTGGCCACACTATTGTGCAAGAGATCACAATGCTGTTACACCCACGTTGGTCCAAAGTTTGGTGTTCTCGAGTCATTCTTAAGGCGTGAGGACCAACAGGGTACAAATTGATTTTAGAAAATGCATATTGATTTATAAAATATATACCTAAATAGGTACTTATCTAACCTATAACAATTATTTCTTTCCAGAATTTTGATTACTTATGTGTGAGTATGGAATGAAGAGCACCCAATTTAAAATAGGTAGGTACTCAGTTCATTTTATGAAAGAACTTAGAAAACGAATAGGCAAATAAATGAACAAGCATGAATGTTGTTGGTATAGGTACGCATTCATTTATTAAAATGCTTATAAAATATTCCTTTAAATTGCTTTCATTTCTTGGTAGAGATAAGAAACTACAAAAATAAATAAGAATATTAAAACGCTAACTATAAACCTATGTCAGAATTCCATAAATTGATTTCAGTAACAAGTGATCTCAAAACAATGTTGATAAGGATCAAAATACAGTGCCTAAGTAAGGCATTTTAATGAATAACTAGTGAAATATTTTTAATATAATTTAAATGAATACATGGTACAGTCAGCGTCAAAAATATCGGGACGAACAGACTGTTAAAAATGATCTCAACAACTAAGAAAATTAAACTTTATCTCAATTGCATAAAGTTCTTGTCAGAATGACAGTTGTCATTGTAGTTAATATTTAACTTTCATAGTTGTTTAGATCATTTTGAACAGTCTGTTCGTCCCGATATTATTGACGCTGACTGTACGTGTATGTACTAATGGATCACCACATCTCAAACGCCGTCGAAAGTAACCACAAGTTAAACAGTTAACAATAATAAACTTAGGAACGCACGCGACAATCAGTTTGTTTTAATAAAATATTTCTTAGCGACCATGTAAAGAGTCTGAAAATGTTAACCTCATTCAGTACATATCACAATTATTTACTTTAATTAGGTTTAAATCACTGTCACTACTTGTGTGGTTGTGTTTAACGTTCTAGGGAAGTTCCATGTCTTACTAAAATACAAGATGTAGGTTCAAGTTATAGATGACGCTATGTTTTAAGTACATAAAAAATCCTGCGTGGAAACTCATTAGAACACATTAGCGTTAGTCAGTAGAGTATCACTCATTTTATTAGGTACAAACGCCAGCAGGTCAAGCCACCCGAAACTGTCAAATTTTCCCAATCAACCTTGAACCTAATGCTTTAGCGTTATAGATGAAAATCTATTAAAGAAATTTGACAGATTGTAGTAGCTTGATGTGCTGGCGGCTGTACATACTGGAACATTACACATTCGCAGTAACGGAGCCTATTATGAACCTTCAGTTTTCTCCTGATAGACCATTTTTTTCACATTTTTCTCCCTTCACGTTAAACACTAGCGTCTATTGAACTATGAATACATGGACTTTAACAAGCTGCTATGATTATAATTTGTTCGAAAAACTATCAAAATTGACTGACTAGATAAAAGTTAGGAATGCCAAAACAATGAATTTAGTGCCAATGGAGGTGATTAAATTATCAAGTGCACATTGCGCACAGAGATTCATATAAATAGGTGCTTCAAAGTTACAATATTCGATTTATGTACTTATAAATTTCCATTTAAAAAGATTTATTTGATTTGTATATCGATTTATGCATCGAGAAATAATAATTGGTATTTTAATTTAATTAATAAATACCTACTTATTAAGCGACATCACATTTTAGACGCATGTACATGTGTATATTAATAATTGTTTATATTATGTACACTCATGTAAGCATATTATGTAAAACTGAAGACAGAACACTAACTACCGAGTTAATAAAGCGTTATAATGACATATATTGGACAATACTTTAATTTAACTCGGCCCGGCACGACATTTAATTCTATAAGAATAAAAACATTTATAATTATAATGAGTAACTTCAATCAAAATCAACTTGAATCTTTTTGAAGTTTTAAGTCTTTTATTATGTGATCAAAAGTAAAATGTAGAAAGACCCCACGAACATAAAAAATAAATCATAATTTACATAGTTTATGTTATTTTCTTAACTATTGTAAGCTGAAACAACATTGCATATGGAATTATGTAATAAAATTATTATTTCTTACCTACCAACAAAACAGTAACAAAGTTAGACAATATCGAGGTTCTGGTAGCCAGAAGTCGGAACAGTACTACACGGAAGTTGTATGATCAAGTCTTTTGGTAATCAAAGGCATAGACTTTGTTCCGTGAGATTTCAATAACAAATAATTGAGAACGATTCCATCGCTCGCCGACATCGCGCATCGCCACCAACCGATACATTGCGACTTACACGTTTCAGTAACAACTAAAATACAGATTTTTAAAAAGATTTTAATCTAATTTTTGGTCTAGGATTTTAAAATCATGATTCCCTGTGACCGAAAGTCGTAAAACATTCAAAATAGATAGAAAAACCGGAGATGATGTATACCATCTGCAGTCGTTATGCTATGCTTTGTATACATACGTTTATTTATATATCATATAGTAATATAGAGGACGTGCATGCACAGCGCACACAGTCCTGCGTAAGTACAGTAACACTAAACATTCATTATAATATTTGTCATGATGTGGATCATCAATAAATAATAATCTGTAACAATACTGTTTGTAACGCTAACTAAACCAACCACAGTGATATTGTGTCAGAGTGTGTGTAAGAAGAGTTTGTACGTGTGTGGGGAGTGGGGGGTGCGGCCGCGCGCGCGCAGCAGGCGGGCGAGCGGCCCGGGCGGCCCCGCGCTCACGAGTGGAGCGGCCTCGGCTGGCGCGTGTCGTACGCGCGGATCATGTCCGCCTGCGACACACTGCCTCCTTCTTCTTGCGAAAACGCGAACCCGTCTGTTTGCACACACACTCACAATCATTCATTTATTTATAAAACATACATAAAAATTATGTAAATCATCAACTAATGGTATAAAAACGGCAAAAATGAACACTTAATGATTCTATCCGAATCAGCGTGGTGACACTATACAAACGTGTTGTAAACACAAACTGTGTGAACTGAGAATTTAAAAGAAAATTAATTAATACCTTGACAATTCCTTGAATAGGTCTGCAGTAAATAAAGGGTGTCTCTATGTGTGTTAAACGCGTCAGCGGTGCGTGGTGTGGGCCACGGAGTGGGGAACTAATGGAGTGCTAATATGCGGCAAACTTGCGAGGCCCGCAAAAACAAATGCCGGTCGCAATTGTTTACTATAGTTTTTCAAGCATATTAGCATTCCAACAGTTGATTCCATGGTGTACTCACGCGACAGTTCAAGCTCCATGGCGGCGCGCGTGGCGGAGCGGCGGCTGAACACGCTGCGAACGTTCTGCAGCAGGCGCGCCGTCTCCGTGAGGCTGCCACACAGAGCTCGCGGTGACTACTGAACTTTGCGCCCTACGCCCTACTCACCCGCCCAGAGGGCCGGACTCCGGACGTATGCATCGTCGAATAGGGAACAACTACTATACCATCGCTTCTCATGCGTCATGCTGAGTCTTTGAAATATTCGTTCCCACATCGACGACAGTTTCGTGTAACCATGGGGCAATTTTTTTATAAACGCACATAAAATAATGAACCATCACCAATCGATAGAAGTAACAATAGAGTTAAGAAGCGTGAGTGTCGCTGCCACTGCTGATGGTCGCGTGATCAGCGGTGGCGTGTGCAAGCGTCTGCCAAGCCATGCAAGCGACGTACCGTGACGGTGGTACTTACACGTGGCGAGCCGGACGAGCGCGTGTCTCGTGTCCGCCGCGCTGCTCGGGAACAACCACCATCAGTTAGTTACACACACCCAATACTGTCCGCCAATATACAGTTTACAGACTATACAGATACTCTGCTTGCTATACCTGGTACCAACATGTGCGCGTGCGCTCTCGCTCGTTGATAGAGCTGAGCTTCTGTAAGTATGTATTCTGTGACACTAGTTTACACGAATATTGTATTTATGTACGTTCTTCAAGTTGTGGAATAAAGCAAGTCTAGTATATGTATAGCTTGTTATCTGTCTGTAGGACACGCCGCACACGAGAAACATGCTCCAGTATTACTAGTTAATAGTAAGGTTTGTTAATTAATTGTTAGTAACTGTGAGAGGTTAGGACAAATATTAGTAAGTACCTACACATCAATGGAGTAGCTAAAGAGACAAGTTTTTAATGGATATGGCGTGTGCGGCTTGTCAGTTACAATAATTTTGAGAGGTTCCTTCAACAATAGTATGCATCGCCTTCGAGGTCGCTTTGTTTACGATTATAATATAATACGACTAGGATTTTAAAATTGTATTCAACTTGCTAAAGAGATAAGACATAATTATTGGAAGACCGCGATAGAATCGCATTCGCATCTTTGCGAGAGAAACGTGCTATCTCGAAAAATTAAATTTTACAGGAAGCGCTAGGTAAAAAAATATGACAAATTAATGTGCGTTTACGTTAAATAAGTTATATAATAAACTTTTAAAAAATACAGAAAAATATTGTACAATCAAATTAATTAAATTATCGAATAATAACAAAAAAAAAACACCTTTTCCGGAATGTCACGTTTTTCTCGTAAAGAGGCGCATTGATGAATAAAATGATTGATTTCTATGTCTTATCTCAAGTGTCTTTCCACACGGTTCAGCTGACCGGTTAGTAGGAGCCAGGTACTCGGGTACAGCGAGTATGGGTAAGTATGAAATATTTCACACGTACCCGAATTACCCACACTTTTCGCCGGTTACCTGCCCCCGAACGCCAGGCAGTCAGACTGTGTGAAGAAGCACTGACAGCACTGCACCGGTTAGTAACAGCACAGTAAATGAACTAACATAGACAACCCGCATACCGAGCACCAACAGCCCATACAAACATAGTCAACCCGCATACCGAGCACCAACAGCCCATACAAACATATCAAGCATTATTTTGGCATTACTTAGGACAAGATACAACACGGGGTAGTTTCAACAGTTTTATTAAACAATCATGTAAAACAACAGGGCGCGTCCCTTCTTCGATTACTTACAATATTTTGTACACGTTGCTACTGTGATGGTGACGTCATAAGACAAATGAACACTCATAATATTAGCGCTTATGTTAGTGGTAACTATACTGGCTTGCGCAGAAACTATAGTATTGGAAAATTCTGATAAAAAAAACAACACCTTTTTTTTTTTTTTTTTTTTTTTTTTTTTTTTTTTTTTTTTTTTTTTGAGGGTGGGAAATCATCAAATAACTTCTCCCGCTCTGGGTGGAGCGGGAGGGCGTGTCAGACTTTTACTGACTAAAACCCACCCGTGTTCCTTCAGTTGCCTATGCCAGGGCCGCGGTAACCCTTTCAGACAACCCGCGACCCCAAAACAACACCTGGCGATTTTCAATTCATTTTCATTTAAGTAGTCACAGTAGTCTGCCAAAAAAGTATATACTTACAGTAATAATAAATGAATGGGAAAACGCCACGCTAGTACCTATGCGCGTACGCCGATGGAGTAGTCAAAGGTTTAGAAAACCCACACATGCTTAGAAAAATACACGTGAAATAGATAACCGAAAAATATAGCCAACACGTTCTGCACAAGCCAGTCTAGCTGTCAAGACAGTATACATGGACGTACACCTATGTAACAAGCCGAGGTTTCGCTGCGATACACCTTCACATATTCCTCAAAGGGGAGGCGCGAGGTGTGCACCTTGCACTGTCACGATCACGGAGCTAATACAAAGAGGAAACGACCTAAGCAACTGTGCACTGTGATTCACAACTAGGCCCTGACGTCATCATGTAGGCGTAGCCTTAGTCAGTGTATTGTGGGCGTTCGTCCTGTGCACAACTTTGTAAACGTTCCTATTCTCCAAACATAATTCTACCCGATATTAGATGGCGACACTTGGTGCCATGGGAACTAAAAATATTTAGGCACGTAGAACTCAGTACTAACATATTTTTATAATCATAGGTGCTCAAATTTGTTCAACATTCATTCATAAAAACCCTTTAATGGCCAAAATATTATTTTTGTAGTTTTTATATCATTTTGTAAACATTTTCTGAATACGTCCCTGTGGCATCCTGCACTTAGTGACATCTAGTGTGAGATAGTTACGTAATTACAAAGTAAAATGACTGAACGAGCAAATAGTTTGGGTATTGACCGGTAGATGGAAAATAAGGAAGTGGGCGGGATCTAACACCCCCTCACCCCGCAAATTGTCACGCGTTGTTTCATAAGGAAATCTAATTACAACATGTCTTTGTATTTTCTCCGTGGTCACGATGTATAGAATTTTATAGAATGATGACGGTGGTGTATGGCAGCGTAACTTCAGTATTAAACGTGACAAATTAAAGAGATAAAGACGAACGTAAACATGAGTGTTTGGATGAAATAATAAAGACAAATGGATATTCCGACTGGTTGGCGCCACTCACTTCATTACAGCTCCTATTAATATTTTACTAGGTTCGAATTATTATTCAATTTTACGATCTATCTGATATGAGTAGATCGTTATTGAATTTAAATCCACTAATTAGTACTGTATCGAATAATACTTTACTAAAGAATTTTCGGTGCTTTGTTTAGCATTCGGCGAGTACGAATATTCGGTGATTCTATTGTAGTGATATGTTCTTATTTAGTTTAGCTGTAGTTCTTTGTAATTATGAGATGTTAATGACTTTCCAAAAATAATATCCAATTTGGAAGAAAAGTATGTGCAATACTGACACAAGTACATAAATAAGACAGGTCCACAGAAAGTGCTTAATAACAGCATGGCACATTGAGGTAACAAACACGTATGCGATACGTCGCGCCAACCAGCGGTACACATGAACTTATAACATTTACAAGAATTAATAACAAAACTACTAAAAATAAGCAAATAAAAGTAGCGCAGGGTCTGTACAAATATTTACAAGGACTACAGAATATTCTGCGGATCAGTTTATTTCATACAAATGTACATTAAGTCATTGTGTCACAAATTAGTCCTAAGGAGAATAAATTTATATTGAAAATTTAATTTGGATTAAACTTACGGTATTTTATTACAAACGTTACTGCTATTGAATAAATTACAATACCTTAATAAAATTGTATCAATCGTTAGGCCAAATAACTTAATTTCATTATGTCGTATAAATTGTGTCAATTCATGTATGTATATCGAAATTTCTAACAAGCGGAAGTAAAAATAAATCTTTTGTACAATTTCACTATACTATTCTAGTTTCAGAAGGAATTAATCTCTGTCTTATAAATTATGTGATAACTGTACGTGATATGTTCAATGTTACTACGTACATAACAAGTGTAGAATGTCATACATCGCGCTGCGCACGCGGCGCGCGGGTACGGCGACCACTTTATATACCATAGCAAAAACCATGTTATATCAATCTCTCACATCATGCGAGTGATTCATTCAAAATATTTACTTTCACAAAGAGATCATTCTAAAATTTAATACTATACATACAACATTTTCAAAGGAAGATTGTTAAACAACGCATATTTTGAAGTGAGAATCAAAATGGACAAGTACCGTGTACAGAACAGGTACATATACCTTACAGCTATTGTGTCGCTCAAGAAGCCAGTCCCACTAATTATAGAAAACGTTCAAACATGTCAAATATAAAAATATTCACATTTATTTATACTACTGTCTAAATAGTTATATTGTGATGCTTCCGCCAAACTAGCTCTGTGCTCGCGGGGCTAACTGGGGCTTAGGCGTTACTTGCTACAGACATTACAGTTTCATTGTAAATAAGTAAAAGTTTTAGGAACAATAACACGAACCGACCGACTTGGGGTCGCTATGCTACGATGGACGGCCACACAATCTAGACCAGAACTATCTAATAAATCATTATATTATTAATAAAAATAGATAGATTTCATCTAGACATACCGCTTATAAAATATGTATACAAAATTATTTCATTTATTATAAGTGCAGTAATACGATTTAAGTTATGCGCTTCGGCAATCTTGATACGAACGCAAGATTATGATTTTTAGATAGCTCTATAGAGCTGTGTTACACAATTAAATGTAGTTTTTAGTTCAACCAAAGTAGTAAACAGTCAACTATTAATTTCACGAAAGGTTATCAGTCGGAATCCGATTTGCTCGACATTCAGGAGTCGTTACTTTTACCAAAATGAATCTTCACATATAAATAGACAATTAAATTAACAACTCTATGCGATTCGAAAAAACTTTTCAAAACTTTTGAGCAGATGAAAAAGCGCGATAGCCGGACATTGGTCGTCCTCGTAGTCATTTGCAAACACGAAGATTGTCGAGGTGCATAACTTTAATCGTAGTATTGCTATGGCTTACGATAATAGTTACAAAATTTACTGAGCTTGTTTTAAAAGAAAATGTTATCAAAATTTACTGAGCGCTGAGCGACTTATTTAGATAGTAAAATATTGAAGCATCATCATTTAATTTGGACTACATTCCCTGCAGTACGTTCATGTAATGCACAGAGCCCGCTCGGCGGTCGCGTCGCAGGCCGATATGTGGCCCGTACTGGTGCTCTGCCTCACACACACTAACACGAACACTACGGCACTCCACATCTAACAGTTTCACTAACTAGCCTTCTCAAGGAGTATCTTATTCTAATATAAATTCCTCTTTTCCAAGTGCACTTTACGTACACATATAAAACTCGTAAACAGTGGCACACTAATATCTCTCCACGTCACAACTAAAAAAACTGGAATGTAATTATAGGAATAACTTAATTACTTCAGTAAATAAATAACTTATTTAAGTATTAGTTCATAATATAGTAATACCTAGTAATTGAGTGAATACGTCGTTAACGACCGTATGAGCAACACTGTATTTCTGCCCAGCGGCATTAATAAATCATTTACTTTAAGTATTATTGAATTTTTAGAAAATGTAATACGAATTCATAATAGTATTTCGAAGATTCAACGTGTAAGAAGATCTAGACAAGCATACAAGTAGCGCACTCTGCGGCCGCAGTGAGCACTCGCGAGCGGCACACCACTTCTACTATATATTAACATTCATATAATATTTACCATCTAATAGCACTCCCTTTTCGTATTCTTATCATATACTTGACGTACGCCCACCTCGGAATGGAAAGTTTACATTAATATCTACAACAACAGTATCACATCGGCGACATCGTCGATATAAATGCGTACAAAAATAGCGGAGGAAGATCTGAGGGAGGAGTCTCGGAGCCGCGGGCCGGCTCGCCGGCAGCAGCGCGGCGCGGCGTCTACCGGCTCAGCGGCCAGGCCGCGCGGGTCACACCACGTGCTGGCGCCGGCGCGGGCCGTGCTCGGCGGGCGCCACGCCGGCGCGGCGCCAGCGCAGCCCCACGGGCGAGCCGCGCGTCTTGCTGCGCCCGCCACAACACAAGTTATTGGCGCCGTATACGCTCGCCCGCGACCTCCGGAGCCCGCGGCGACATCCCGCGAGCCCGCTTCGCATGAGCAAAGAGCCTGACATACGAGTTTAGCCCGCGGCGGGACCGCCTCCGGGCGTGATACTTTTCCTTACTTAGTCCCACGATTTTTTGGGTTTACGTATATCTGAAATATCCCGCGCGGAGGTGCATTCTTGTTCAGTGGACCCGGTGGTACCGATTCTCCGCGACGTAGACTAGCGGGAGGTCGTGGCGAGCGTACGAGTGGGTGCGGGGAGGGGCGATGCAAAGCAAACTAAACACGTAACATATCGCACGACGGACAGTGGCGTGCGTACTAACGCCAGTGTCGCGCGGCTGCCGGCTGATCGCCGACGAAACGATCGGCAGCTACAGATAGCATAGTTGCTACCTATTCAAGCGTACTACATAACATACGATACAAAAATAACAATACAAGTGTAGAAACAACAAGAACTTTATAGTTTATATACTAAATTTTGCTATACATATTATAAAACTACAGGAGAGTACAACAGCTAATCTAAATAGAGCTGCGCTTTACGTGGAATACATAGAAGCGTCGGTATATAGGAAATCAGCCGGCAACGGAACACAAGGACGTACAGATTGCACAGAATAATGAAAATACGAGTGATATGATAGACATGTGCAGCCGCCAGAACACTTAGCAGAGATCGTACTACTGCTACAGCATTCTGGTGCGTTTGAACAACAACAGGACAATATACACGTGTGGAGATAAAACGGGAAACAATAGCATTTATGTAGTATCTATAGGTACTAGCGTTTTTATAACTCTTCAATATAAGAATACCATCTGCTTTGTGACTCAAACAGCGTTCAAGAGAGAGGTAGATACTTCATACATACCAATATTGATGAAAAATATATACACACATACAAACTGTTAAATCAATCTCAATATTAGTAGGTCAATCGTCCAGTATATGCAATCCAAAATAATGCAGACGTAGCAGCGTACGAGGCTAAACACACGCATTCTGCTTAGGTAACTATCGGTTCATATTGTTTCGATGGTTGTGCCACTTGGACACTTCACAAACTTGGTTGAATGCTCAGAATAAGTTATTGCGGAATAATAAAATAAACAGAACTTTGGAATGACTCTCGAGTGTGATTATGTTCGTAATACTCTCATTCTATCACCCGGTTTATAAAAGGATTTCAAAAAATAAGTTAACAGATTGTCCAACTCATGTCAAGTGATTTAATTAGTTATTGTTATTACAGTCAGCCAATCACAGCAGTCAGCATGAGTTTTTGTCTAAACAGGAAAAAAAAAATAACCTTGGTGGTTCAGTATCAGTAATAGAACACATTTCCATGAATTATTTCCTGTATTAGGCTCTCAGAAGCCAAATTTTAGACTGTTGGGAAAATGAAGTAAGTAATTCCTCTTTTCCAAACAAAAAGTTACAAACATAATAACACCTTAATTTTTACCTGCAATTAACACAAGGTGTATGAACCCCCATGCTTTAAAAAGGTCTAAATGTTCTATAAGAATGTCAGTCCGTGAAACATATTCTGAACACTATTATCTGAGATCACACACAGCTTTGAATTCAAACAAATTTTTAATAAAAATGTACCAAAAATCATGTTTCATGCTCGCCTGTCCAAAATGCTGTCACCGTGCTTGTGAACCCGCCACAAAGTGACCCTAATCACCAAATACCGTGCATATTCATATGTAATTTGGGTGGTTGTATAATAATATTGTGTGTGCTCCCAGGATATAATATAAATATGGTATAATATAATGTAGTAGGAACGCACTCGGTATGTCTTCCATAACGAAACTCGAAAATGCTCTGTCGTATTATATTTGTGAATTGGTAGTAAAACATTTTTGGAGTATAGTTGCACAACATACAGTGGTCTGCATCAATTGGGTACTCCAGGCGTATTAAAATTGTAATACAACTGGGGTACCCAATTGATGCAGCCTACTGTACAACAAAACGGATACAAGACTATATAAATCTCAAAACCACATCACAATTATAAAAATATAATAAAATACCAAAATATAAAATTGTGCTATTAAACGTTTTTAAAATTATCAAATACTGTTAAAAACACTAAAAGATAATTGAGGGTTTTTGAGCATATGCAGGGCGGAAAGTTGATAGCCGAGTTGGCGGAAAGTTGTCCAAATCTAGTTTTTAAAGTCGTCAGATTTAGGGAAAGCACACAATTTCTTAAACAGATCTGCCGATTTAAGTCATTATGGGTTAGGCCGCACACGACCATATGAAAATCAACGGCTCTGAAGATCATTTAATTTTTGGTCCATTTTCGAAATATGAAAGTGACCACGGGGCTCCCATCTGAAGCTTTTCAAATATTATATTCGGTGTCCTCTACAAATGCCACACCTAGCTATCAACTTTGCGCCCTGCACATGCTTGCTCAAAAACCGTCTGGGCTCCCCTACCACTTACCAGTAAGTACGTTAATGTATCCAGTTTGTACCTTACCATACAGTAGATCGATAATATGGCACAGCGAGTTATTACACTGAGTGACAGAGACGATACTGGTTACTGAGACGATTTTCCAAACCTGGCAGGAGCACTTTGTCGTTTCATTATGTTGTTTGTCCTACCCTCCACAACACACGACAGAGCATTCCCGTACCGTATAATATGACGTTTATCTCAATAGCAACTCGCGTCGCTAACAAGATGGAGTACTTACGAGTGTCTCGGATGCGTGAGGAGCGCGGTGGGATCTCGTTGCTTTATCTCGCTCTCGCGCACTGCCTCCGTCATCGACTTGAAGGCTGAGTTGTGCACGCTGGAATGAGACAGATATAATTTAGCACAGGAAAAAATACACAAGGGAGTAATAGGAGAAAAGTAGGGTATTTCTTGATCACATTGAATAATAATATTATCAGTACTTGCGAAACAGCAGTGGACGCCCGAGGAGCCGTTTGATGTATGTACAAGTTTGCACTTTATGACACTAGTAATAAAGTGTATTATTTCATTGTTCCAGAAAATACACTTCTTTGCCCTTTTCACGGTGAAATCAGGGGAGAATTCACGGTCAAAAGAATAAGAAATATGGGTTGGAAGTGTCGACAGTTCCCAAATCTGGACTATACTGAGAGATCTTCCGACGGAAAGATTCTACACCATATTGTGAACTAACAAAAATGCCTTACAGAAGTCACAAGTATTTAAGTATAGTAATTTTGTCAAACATTTTTGGGATTACAACTGTTTCTAAATAAATAAATAAGTAAGTAAAAAAAAAAAAAACAAAGACGGCTGACCTGCCCTTGGTACTTGAGTATACTTGGTAGAGATAAGAAATGTTCACATGTTCATATCTTGAGTAGGTCTAGCGCCGTGTCCTGACTATAACGAACAATCTGTGTGTTAGTTATGCTCCATTCTACTACGTTAAATTAAAAGCTATATTTTTTACCAATTCAATAGTTTTTTACGATCTACGAACCAACTGAAATAAAAATAAACTTGTGAATTTAAAGTTGACTATTGTACCTTTTCCTACTTCAAAATTTAAGATAAACTATAGAGACTACCACTTAGTTTAAATTCAACCTAATCGATATACAACGCAACGTTATTACAAAAAAAAAAACTCCCAAACAGATAATCTAATGGAAAACGTATTTCGAATCAATCTGCAACTACACCTGAAACACAGTAGACTACCAAACGAAACTGCAGGCTTACACGCCAGGAGCACTACCGACACTACTGCTAACTACTTAGATACGGAGATAACGTCAGGCGGTCAGTACGGAAGTGAACTCGCAGCGGAATACGTTGGAGAGATGCGGGGGCGCACACTTGCTGTACGGGCGTGCGCACTGGACAGTTGAGCGTGCGCGCTGGGTGGGCCCGCGCGCGCACTTGGCGCGCGAGCGTGCGCGGGCGACACGGACGACAAGAACGTGCGCGGCTTGAACACGCTCCACAGCGAGCGCCGCGGCCACCGGACCCACAGGTAGGGCGCCCGCTGCAGCTGGCGCTGGTGCGCGAGCGCGCGGCGCAGCAGGCCGAGCGCGGCGCGGCCGAGCCCGTCCACCGACGTGTACGTCTCGTGCCGCACGCTACACGCCACCACATCACATCTACACTAAGTATGTCCTCGCGCTTTACTGCCTCTACGGAACTGGAGCGAAGTCGTCCCGAAAAACCCGCATATTTCGAGTCTTACGCGAGCACCGAGGGTTCCGTACCTTGGAAGAAAAAATATTATTCCATTTTCTGTTCAATTTCCAGTTTCTGGGCCCGCGTAAATAAAAGACAATGGGCGAATGTGCTCCGAATGCCCACACCACTAACGATACCTATGTTACTGAATAGTCTATTAAATGAGGTGTCATTTTTATTAGGAGACCCATGAAAAAAACTACTAGAAATTAAATTTAAAAAATCCCCGGCACAAACAAAAGCCTCTAATAAAATACAATATTAAAAAACACGTAACTCAATCAATCTGCCTAGCCTTTTCCCAACTATGTCGGGGTCGGCTTCTTGTCTAACCGGATGCAGCTGAATACCAGTATTTTACATGAAGCGACTGCCTATCTGACCTCCATAAACCAGTTACTGGGTAATACGATTCCCCTTGGTAAGACCTTTTAGTCCGTGGCCTGAAGGATATTCTCGTCGACTAAACTAATTCAAAACCATAAATACCGTTTGGAAACTAGAAAAAAAAAGTAGAAAATGACGTTTCGAAAATGTGACGGAATGCGCGACTCACCGCGTGTTTTTGATTGAAAATTAAGTGTTTTCGTGTCTAATCGATGGTAAGTGGTATGAATATTCATTTATTAATAGTTATTACATCGTTTTAGATAATATATGCACGAAATAACACCATAAATACACTCGCTATTGCCAGCGGCTTCGCCCGCGTCGATGTCGGAAAATATCCCACGGGAACGTACAACCTGAAATTCCTTCCTTATTCATTAAAATGACTCCTTATTGAATATATTCAGTGACATAGGTCTCACAGTAATGAAAATTTGGAGCAAGCCCATTAAATATTATTGTTCGATGTCCTTTCTTTGTAATGGGTTCCTTTTTACAATGCTGGTACGGAACCCTGAAAAGACAACCTACCCTAGTTTAAAACTATCTAAAACTCTGGACCAATATCCCTCCTGCGCCATTTCTAAAGTTGTATTAAAATCGTCTGGCATGAAGACTTCATGAAATTCAGCCACCCGACTAGCACCCTAATTGAGTACCCGACTAGCACCCTAATTGCGTACTCGACTAGCACCCTAATTGCGTAGCCGACTAGCACCTTAATTGCGTAACACACTTTTAATTACAAGCCGAATGGTTTGAAGGAAATTGCTAATCCACTGCTTCATTTGTTTGAACCATTCATTCATTCATTCATTCATTCATTCATTTATTCATTTAAATAATGCATATTTACAATATTAAGGCTTAAACTAAAATGGTAGGTATAATAATGGGATTAACCTGAACTAGGATAAACCTGTATCTCAGGTACTCATTCGTTTGCTCAGCAACTTAAATAATGCAATTAATGTTGTTCAAATGTCAAAATGAAGCGCATTACCATTGTGAGTGTGTTACGAAATTACCCCGCAAATTTCGAAGGGTATTACAGAATTACCCCGTAAATTTCAAAGAGAATTATGAAATTACTCCGCACATTTCGAATAAGATTCCGAAATTACCCCGCAGATGTATATGAGCATTTGGCATCAATCGCCCTCACAGTACCTACCCACAGATTATGCTGAGTTGTATACAGTAGCTGATGCATGGTACTCACACAGTGAAGAGCACGTCTGGGATGAGCGTGGCGATGGGAATGAAGACCAGCCCCAGCCAGAACACCAGCGAGCTGAACAGCATGCGGTCCATTCCCCTCATCACTGAGCCTATCAGGATGATTGGGTACACGTTGCTGAGGACAAATGCATTTCAGGTCACGCAAACGTACAGCAACACGAATTTATTTATTTAAATGCCTAAAAACTATTATTACAGGTCTTATCCTAATGCGATAGCCAAGTCATCCACCCAAAAAAATTAAAATGAAAGCACAAAATACATTTAAAGATCATTGTTGTAACATAATCTAAACAATAGTACTTTTCCGAATTCACCCCAGTGACATGTAAATATATTAATATATCAATTTCGACCTGAATATAATTAATTGATGGTGCGAATTGCTGGATTCAGAGGGTTTTGGCCAGCAAGTTGGTCCTGGCTGATGGTACGACCAGTAGTGGCATAATTATATAATGGTTAGAACTACTCAAATATCGCGTTGATAATATTATTATTACGAAACTAAGAGGTAAGTCAACTTTTAAATTAGACTATATTTCGATGTCTAATTGAGACAGGTAATAATTTATTTTATAGCTGCACAAGAGTAGTCTGTAGCTATAGTTGTACGAGGATCTTTTGGCGCCAAAATCGGATCTAACGCCGCCATTTTATTTTTTCGAAGCATTTCACAAAAGTTTACCGACAGCGCCTCCCTGTCAACGTCATTCGAGCGCCAAAAGATCTTTGTAGCCCTTTAGTTCAAAAGTAAACCTTAAGTAGAATAACATAGAGTGCATAGTGTACTGACCTGTAGACGAGTATGAAAATGAACCACATGAGCACCGATCCCCAGATGGCCACGTGCGTGACCCATGTCCACGAGTGCGTCGACAGGCCCGCCTTCAGGCACACCGTCAGCACCACGTACTGCAAACAGCACATGTTATGCGGGACAGACGTTGCACACAAAATACTGAAGGTATTCAAATTAATGTAGAACACCAGGGGGCTTACTATGAGCTCTTAGAGCAGGGCAAAAGTTGTTCGTTTCCAGTGACAGAGAGAGACGGAGCTATATACGACATATAGCACCGTCTCTGTCTCTTAATGGAAATGTTCAACTTCTGCCCTGCTCTAAGAGCTCATAGTAAGCCCCCTGGTGTTCTACATTGTATTTTAATACATTCTGTATTTTCCTAGCTTTAACTATTGACGAAGTGATCTTGTACAGTCTGCGATAAGTTTTTACAATCGAGTTTATAAACCAAAATATAATAAACATACCTGATGCAAATGCATGTTTAAAAAATAAAAACAAGTTTATTGTTAAAAATTGCACCATGTCCTCGTACATTAATACACTGGTCCTCACACGAGGATTCCCTGTGTCGTGAGTTCCAGGATCTTCCATATAATTAAGTAAGTATGCAAAACAATGAAACAATAACATAAGTATGATAAAATGAGAAAGAAAATCAAAAACAGATTTAATAAAAACCGATTCGGACTCGCTCACCGAGGGTTCACCCTTCGCCCTTTTTGATGCTAAATATTATTATTATTACAAAAAAAAAAGTGATAATGCCGGTGTACTCACGGTATAAACAATGTTGCCCATGAGCAGGTAGCCGCCGTCCTTGCCGTTGGGCCACAAGACGCTGTGGCTGCTGAGCAGCATGGGCAGCCAGAACAGCAGCACCGAGTGCAGCAGCGCATTTACGGCCCACACCCAGAACACGCGCACGTTGAACAGCATGCCCTGCTGCGACGGGATGTACAGCACCGGGTGCTACGGAACACAACAAGTACCAGGATCAGTAACGTCACTATTTCATTTCGTTGAAATCTCCTAACGTCTTTACGCTGCAACGTGCGCACCGCCATCTTCTCATTTACTCTTTCTCTCACACACTCGTTCTCGCTCACTCAGTATTATAATTCCCACATAGTAATTTTATCTCACGAAGTGACACGCGCTTTACTTGTGTTTACCAGGTGCACAAACACGTTTTGGATGTGTGTGTGGTGACGAGGAGCTCCTACGCTTACACACACGCGGTGGCTAAGTAAGTTTATTTATTTAAAAACAACCAACTTAAACTTACAGTTTTCACCACACATATAAGTTATCGGTCAATCAATAGGTACTAGTAGTAATACAATCATAAAATTAGATTAAATAAAAACATTAAAGACAACAAGTTATTTAATTGCAAGTTAGTTTAATTTTAAGTTAATTGCTTAGCCACGGCGCAGTTTACATTTCGTAATTAGTCGTTATTTATATTTATAGTAGACTGTACATTTGTTGACTATTTTCTATTTTGTAAAGTACCTGGTAGTTTTTGAAAGGCTTACATTGTCCTCCCATACCTAGTAACTGTTATTTGAAAATATTGTAAAAGCTAATTATTTTTAAAACAGTAACCATGAAGTTTCTTGCCAGCTCTTCTCCATAGGAAACGACCAATTTGGAACCGTGCACCTAGCTTCTGACGTTTCATAAGTGCCCATATGTGTGAAAAAATAAAATATTTTGATTTTGATTTATTTCGTAATTTTATTTTTGGTGCACTTGTTATAGAATGTCAATTACTTACCCATACCACATACATATTACCCATATGGCTCAACCCTATCTCATGAGATACAGGCTAGACCTAGTTTAAGGGATAGAGTCTATATATTGCGCTAATAGTGAGACAAATGTAAAATTTATAATCTACAATGTATACAGTGCAATGTGTTTCTTGTTTTATGAAATAAATATTTTTATTATTTATTATTATTTTATTTAATAGCCAATGACCTATTGCGTCAGAGTCGCTATGCTTTAATACGGTTACCGTGCGATATGATTCCATCGCGATAGTTAAACAGAACTTACCCTTTTTTTTTTTTTTTTTTGAGGGTGGGAAATCATCAAATAACTTCTCCCGCTCTGGGTGGAGCGGAAGGGCGTGTCAGACTTTTACTGACTAAAACCCACCCGTGTTCCTTCAGTTGCCTATGCCAGGGCCGCGGTAACCCCTTCGGACAATCCGCGACCCCAGCGGCAAACAGAACTTACCCTAAGCATGATCTCAGGCGAGCAGAGTTTGTCGAAGAGTCCGATGGCGAAGGGCGGCAGTGCGGTGAAGATCACGTTGTAGAAGCCTATCGTCCAGCGCTCGAACAGGATCTGACCCGACCTGCATACCACATTAGCCATCAAAACGATCCTTTCAATTTGCTATACATATTTATTTATTTATGAACATAGTGGGGGAATATATATACTTAAAGATACTGAGAAGGGCACAGAGGTACTGCTTGTTACAGTCCGCGAGGTCTAAGCTGAGCTTTGCATTTGTCTGGTTGCACATAGATAGTGTAGGTGTGACGCCCAGCATAGAGCGCGACGCGTCCTTTGCTTGGTTTGAAACCGTTTTATACTGCTTTTTGGCAATCGGCTTTTGTTCTTTTAGTACGAGAGGCCATGACCAAAACAATGGCGCATCGTTGTAAAACGTAAAACGATAAGACGATTGAAGATTTTATATTTTGATGATCACTCACACAAATGCAAAGCTCAGCTTAGGCCTCGCGGACTGTACCTATCTATGTGAGGCTCAAGAAACCTTGCCTCATAAGGCCTTGGTGTTTTAAATAGCACCACTTTGTAACCCATACGGTAATTTTTGAAGTGGGACTTTAGAGCCAGATCGATTCTCACGATACATCAATCTAAGTGCTCTAAGGCTGCTAAAGCTTTGGAATTAATTTCTTAGTTTTCAGGAATCGAACCAGAAGGCCAATTCTGCGACGGTTAATATCAAAAACTTATAAATTAGAGGTGTTTTTGAGAGATGCTGAGATTAGAATGTGAACTTTCCTAAAACACGGGAACTGCCCTCTGATCATCTGATCTGATGCAACACGCAAGAAAAAACAAGTATAAAGGTTGCAAAATCGCGATTTGAAATAAGGTATATCAGTTAATAGAAAGCACTTCGCTCGTTTTATGAACCGACTTCTGAATAAAGGAGGAGGTTATCAATTCGGATGTTTATATATTATATTATATTTTTTTTTTTGTATAATTAAACTGTAATGCTTTATACTGACCAGGCGGAGTAGATGGCGAACCAGAGCTCGATGACGTAGAGGCAGATATTCTTGTAGAAGGAGTACAGGATCAGCTTGCTGATGCGGGAGTAGTTCCACGCGCCGTGCACCAGCAGCAGGCGCAGCAGGAAACGGAACTACAAACAAACGTTTTATTATATCAGAAACAGCTGTCAAATATTTAGCTGTTTTTAATAATATCACTGTATGAAAACATCACTTTGCAGTGCAATAAATGGAAGAATTGGATAGCCCATGATTGGAGAATTTGATAGCGAATGTCTGTATACGCTCGCTAAGTCGACACGCGATTGGCTGTGCCGTACCCACGAGCTGCTGGACATCATGGCGACCAAGAAACTTGGGGTGCGCGCGGACCGAGCAGGCTGCCGTCGTCATTAATCGACTCGTGTGGTGTTACTCGTGCTAGTCTCCGTGGTCAACGCGAACGGTCCACTTAGATCTATTGGGGGCCGTTAGACCGTTTAGATCAATTGGGGGCCAGCCGGCAGGAGAAAAGGTGATTCAGCCTTCTCTCTGTTGAATTTGTTTCTGGATTGGGTGAACGGCGAACTCCGTTCGTACAGAACTACCTATTCTACAATCTACAACATGCGTAATGTTACACTCCACTCCTCAATAATAACATTTAACGTTAACATTTTAACGTAAACATTTAACGTTAGTATTCTAATAATGTAAGGAGACTGTAATTTTATTAAATGCTTTTTGATTACTGTTACAATGTCACTTAAAAATTTTGCACGACTAGCAAAGTCGAATATAGTGAAACCAGAACTATGTCACTGTACCATAAACAATGTACCTATATTCTTGCAAATAAAAACATTCATTCATTCATTCATTCATTCATTGAATTAGTTTTTTTTACATTTAAAACTAAACAGTCATTCAGTGTTACGATATTAATTATTTCATTTCATAATCAATATTTAGCTCTCGTAACTCTGCGACTCTTTGACGCTACAAGCACGTGATGCGCCAAATAATCCTTTCATGCATATTTTCTATACAAAATAGTTTCAAATTTCGATATTTCACATCTGCCAGGCATCCCGCGATATTGAAACAATGATTGTTGGAAAAAGTAGTAATCTGACAAAGTTGAACCTTCCAAAAACAAATGAACGTGTTACTAATTCTATTTAGTGATTGTGTAAGAATTGAACCTAAATAAAATAAATATCCTTGGACATTTCACACAACGCCATCCAAAAACGTAGTCCCAAGCTAAGCAACCTAATGCTTGTGTTATGGTAACGAGATGGCTGATAAACTACTTATATGCATTTTTTTTTGTAAATATTTACATATTATAGATAGAAAAACACCCAGACTCGGAACAAATACTTGTAGGTCATACAAATATTTGTTCCGTGCGGGAATCGAACCCGCGACATGCTGCGCAGCAGCCAATCGCTCAACCACTGCGCCAACCGTGTCGTCAACCTGAACAGGGTTTGTTTATACTTTCATCAGATAGGTTACCTGCGCGATGCTGTAGTCGGAGGCGCACACCGCCTGCAGCCCCTCCACGCCGGAGATGCCGACGCCGACGGAGGCGCGCTGTATCATGGCCACATCGTTGGCGCCGTCGCCTATCGCCAGCGTTACTGCTCCCGTCGCTGACGACACCATCTCTACAACCTGCGATAACACTAATCGGTTTAAACAGGGTTCGTCATCGTTGATCAAACTTTTTGGTCACCGATAATCAAGGAGCCATTTGCCTGCGTTTTTATTACATGAATTTCTTATGAACAGACGGGGAAATTTATTAATTAGAAGATTGACACACCGCGGTAGGTCATGTTATAGCCATTTTATATAATGTCAAAGATGTATACTTATATAATTTATTTTATACATATTACGGACAATTTAAGTTGATAGTCAATTTGTTATGCAATCATTTTTCCTGGCTTTACTGATTTCATTTACACAATCATAACCAACCTATCAATCAATCTGCCTAGCTTTTTCCCAACTATGTTGGGGTCAGCTTCCAGTCTAACCGGATGCAGCTGAATATCAGTATTTTACATGGAGCAACTGCCTATCTGACCTCCACAACCCAGTAACTGGTTAATACGATACCCCTTGGTAAGACTGGTTGTCAGACTTTCGGGCTTCTGACGACCCGTAACGACTGTCAAAGATCCAGGAATGACAGCCGGGACCAACGGCTTAACGTGCTTTCCGAGGCACGGAGGAGTCTCGGTATGTAAAGATGGTCACCCATCCACAGACCAACCCTGGCAAGCGTAGCTTAACCTGATGTATCGACCCGTGCGACTGTTATTACTTAGCCATGAGCTCCTCTGTCAATCAACCAACATAACCAACCAATTTAGTTAAAAAAAAAAAAAAAAAAACATACTCGAACCATTTACAACTTTGGAATTGTCAAAGAGTCGGTCAGTTAGTCAGAAAGTTGAAGCTAGTTGCCCAATTCCAAAGCGTAGTACATTCTTATGAAGAAGAACGAGGACGAAACTCTACAGACACTCTTTTAAATCAAAATATTGTTACAACAAGACATTGGTTACATCATTCATGTTGAAATATTATATAAAGGTCTATATTGTGAGAACGATGTAGAAAGACGCGCACATAAAAGCGTCCAGCGCTAAAAGTAAACAATTCAGAAATAAAAGAAGTAATTAAAATAAACTATGGCAGCCAAGAGATGACCAGTCCCAAATGACGGCACAATTAAAATAATAAACTAAATTAAATAGCCTTGGTACTAGCCTCAGCCTTCTGTATGGGCGACACCCTGCAGCACACGACCACCTTGCAGGATATGCAGAGGTCCAGGAAGTCCTTCTTGAGGTCGCAGCCCATGGCGTACTTGAGCGTCTTGCCGTCGATGATCAGCGCGATGTCGTTCTGCTTGCCCAGGTTTTCGCCGAACTCCACCATCTGCCGGGAGATGCACTCGCGGGTACCCTGGCAGAAAAACGTCAGTGTTACAAATGCTGGACGTGGAGAAATTTTAATATACAGGTGGTCAATGTACTCATCATAATGAACAACTTTTACTATGGGACTAAACCTGAAATCGCGAAAAAAAAATCAGCTGTTCAGTTTAATTCGTCAAAATGTAGGGAACAGCTGATTTTTTTTCGCGATTTCAGGTTTAGTCCCTTAGTAAAAGTTGGTCATAATGATGAGTACAATGACCCCTTAAAAGATTGCCACTGTTTACACTTACACCCTGTAGAGTCGACGAAATATACAGGGTGTAAGGGACAGCCCTCCGCAAACTACCAGGGTGCATTCAGCTCCTCATTTTGAATCATATTCCACCGGAAATTTTCTCAGGAAAATTTTCATTTTTTCAATTTTTTTTTCAGTTACATTTTCATTATTTCAATGTAAAGTTGCATTGTGTGTTCGCAGCACTCCATTTATGTAAAAAAAAACTGCAAAAAAAAAAGCAGCAATGGATGTTGAAATACTCTAACCAACGACGCGTGAAATCAGCTGTTCACTTTCTGTCTAGCTACATTCATCGAACTCACCGCATACCTATTACCTACCCCTCCCAACCAGTAATAGACGCTCCAATTTGTGCACAAAAACACAAACAAATCAGGATTATTGGATTCCCTTAACGTTCCTGAAAAAATTTCATGTACCGGTCATCTTAGTGTGACATACTGAATTCACCCTATCAGTTTGCGGAGGGCTGTCCCTTACACCCTGTAGAGGGAGCCATTAACATTCCTAAAATGAACTCAAATAAGGCTTGCACAAAAATTGTTTATGGTGGTGTTCAAAATGGGTTAATAGTGACTTTAGTTCCAAGCGAATTTATCCATTTTACAACACAGTTTTACTTTATATACAACACAACCGCAATGTTTATGGTATGCAATTAATGCAACGTGATGTCTGCGACTCGTTTTGAGCTTTGGTTCACGTATTATCAGTACCGTGAACTATCATAATATTTTATTGAGCAGTCAGAGCTCTCACATAGTGTAAACTCTAGACGTACAGTCCGCGAGGTTTAAGCCGAGCTTTGCATTTGTGTGAGTGCACATAGATAGTGTAGGTGTGACGTCCGGCATTGAGCGCGATTCGTCCTTTGCTTGGTTTAAAACCAGCTTATACTGCTTTTTGGCAATCGGCTTTTGTTCTTTTAGTACGAGAGGCCATGGCCAAAAAATTTTGGTCATGGGCTATCGTACCATTTTGGTGATCACTCACACAAATGCTAAGCTCAGCTTAAGCCTCGCGGACGTTTGCAGTGAACGAATATTAGCTTAGCAATGAGTTCGTAAAGTGATTCACCGCAAATACTAAAAGCACGTCTGCTAAGAACATAAATGATTCCCACCACAAGCCTGATCGGATCAACGTTTCCCACGGCCTGTCGACCTGTCCTGGCGCGATCTGGCCTGTGAGAAAGCAGGGCGTGGGACCGCAGCATTAGAGGGGTATGTTCCGTAGAATGGTAGGTGTACTCACATCCAAGCTGTCCTCGTTGAGTATGATGAGCGGCATGTTGCTGTGCAGCAGCCTGGCGGAGTGGCCGATGTTGATGGCCGTCTCCTGCTTGTCGCCCGTCAGTACCCATATGTTGATGTTGGCCTTCAGTAGGGCTGCTATCGTCTCGGGAACTCCGTCCTGTTTACAGTCATGTGTCAGGTTAACAGAATACCTCACCCTAGCATATTGACAGCTTGTGCAAGTAGCTAGATGAGTACACTATCTGTCGAATCTCAGGGAATCTACAACGTGACGCTGCAATGACGACATTAATTTAACATGCGTATATGGTTCCGCATTTCGTTTTATAAAGATATTTTAATTTAATTAAACGTTACTATTTATTGATTTATGTACAATTTTCTAAAATAGCATCTTGGAACAACCTGTAGCGTATGAAATTAAAACGAACGAGAAAAAAAGGTGTGTTTGATTGTGTGTATGGGGTGTGTGTGTGTGTATCTGACCTGCAGCTTGTCCTCGATGGCAGTGGCGCCGAGCAGACGCAGGTTGTTCTCTATCAGCATGGCGGCCTCCTCGATCTTCAGCTCGCGGTCCTGTATCGCTATGCTGGCCTTGTGGTAAGTGTTCGCCCAGTCCTGCACAACGGACGTACATTATTACGATTTGAGAGGGAGGAGGGAGTGTTCATGTTAGATAACAATCAATTTTAAAAAAGTTCTTAAATCAAACTGACAGTTACATAAAAAATATGCAAGTAAAATAAAGCGGTTCCTAATTAAATCGCGACGCACGGCGTTGGTAAGTGACTGCACTAATTGGTAGGAGAGTTAAAAAAAAAGCACAGATTTTGTTTTAATTTTCCTACTATCTGCACAAATAAAACACACATTACAAAGAAAATTAAACACAGTAGCTAAAGTCAAAACCCGAAAGAAAAATTAATAACAGGATTTTTTAAATAATTGCCTATGTTTACTGCTACGACCGTAGACATTAGACATCTTGGTCTATGACATCACTTATGACGCGCTTATGACACATTTGAGAATATAAAAGTGGTATTAGTGACCTGATAGAACTGCTCGGAGATGTCGGCCACGGCGAACACGAGCGTGCGCAGCCCGTCGCACGCGAACAGCTCCAGGTGCGCCAGCGTGGCGTCCGCGAACCGCGAGTGCGCGCCGCCCGCCAGGCGCGGGTAGATCACCGAGTCCGCGCCCTTGCAGAACAGCTTGATCTGACCTGCACACGCACCATGCATCGTCAGCGTTATGTTTAGCCCGCATTACAGCTGTCTAGCTAGATACTTAAAGCAATTTATTTGTCAGAAACACGGTACCACAGATTAATACAGATGGGACACTCCGCAGTTTAGGTATGAAGCTACAAGTACGCGGCGGGCTCATCTCACTGGGTCAATTCAGTGTGGGCTGCCGCGCACCGGCCGGCTCAAGGTTACGCGATAGAAAGAGAGGCAACTTGTAGGTGAATATAACTGTGGGTAAAAAGCGTTGTGCGACCTGAATTGCACTTTATTGTGTCGTAGCAAGGGTCGCTTTTTATTTAAATGATTTTGCGGAGTGTCCCACCTGTATTAATCTATGACGGTACATAGGATGTTCGTACATAATTTTTACTGTCATTTCTCTATGAAATGGGAACATTTTTTAACGAAATGACGGTTAAGAAGTGTCATTTTACTGCAGCTAGTTAAAAGTCCGAGCACTAGTAGTGCCTATACTAAAACAATATACAGTAAACCATGATAATATGTCAGTTTTATACACTACTATTATAGCGGTATTAAAAAATGGCTGGGCTGTTAGATAAAAAAAAAAATCTATATAAGTAGTTTATCAGCCATCTCGTTACCATAATACAAGCATTAGGTTGCTTAGCTTGGGACTAGATGGCGTTGTGTGAAATGTCCAAGGATATTTATTTTTTATAAAATATAATGATGGTCGGTACCTGTGGGCGTGCGCACGATGACTGACATGCGCTTGCGCGCGGACGTGAAGTCCAGCACGTTGAGCACGGCGTACTCCTCGGTCGCGTGCGGCGCGCGCATGCGCACGGCGCGCGGTGTGCGCTGGTCGAACACGTAGCCCCACGCCTGCGCGCCCAGCACTAGCGCGCGCTCGTCTGGGGAAGGGGGAGGGGGGTCTTTAATGGATATACGCTAAGGTAGCCCGCGAAATTCAAATTTTCTTACGTTTTTTGCAATTTGCATTTCAATGTCACCTTGACCAAAATATGATTCGTTTCACATTATGTTAAATGTCAATAAAATTGATTCCAAATGCAAGATAGCCGCCTGTCAGGCTAACGTGTGCAACGAGCGGAAATTATTAATTAAATCGCGTGCGTAGCCTGGATGGGGAGTTGGAAGTTGTTGAATATTTTATGGACATCTAAGTTAAGACTCATGTCCAAATAGTGTCAAAACTAAAATCCAAAATGGCGACCATATAAATTGTCTATTAATCTACATCTATCTACTTACAACATTAGTTTTTGTTTACCCTAAACCCAAAAAAGGAGTCATTGTACTCATTATTTTGAACAACTTTTTCTATGGGACCAACCTTGAAATATAGTATATTTCCCGTAGTATGTTCACGTGGGACATTTTCCGACATCCACGCGAGTGAAGCCGCGGGCAAAAAATAGTTCGACATAAAAATGGCCGTTAGCTTTGTCTCACATAAAAAAGCTTCTATACTATCTGGTCGTGTACCGACCTGGCGAGGCGGCGTGGTAGTTGAGCGAGTCGCCCACGCGCTCGGGGATGACGGTGTGGCACACCGCCAGCATGGTGAGGAACTCCTTAATGACGGGCGCGGTCGGGTGGTTGCGCTGCATGTTCTGGTACAGCAGCGTGTCTTCCAGCTTCTCGTTGGGACCAGGGATGTTGTAGATTATCTTTAAAACACAGATAATAAATTAGTATCTTTCTATTTAAAAAAAGCCGGCCATGTGCGAGTCGGACTCGCACACAATGGGTTCCGTACCACCGTATAATATTTAACACCTCCTACCTTTAAAAAAAAAAAAGGTACTTCAGTTTAAAAAAAAACACGTTTCTTGTATGGGGACTTGGGGACCCCCTTAAAAATTTTAATTTAATTTTCACTATTTTTTGTTATAGCTGCAACAGAAATACATCATCTGTGAAAATTTCAACTGTCTAACTACAACGGTTCATGAGATACAGCCTGGTGACAGACGGACGGACAGCGGAGTCTCTGGGTACGGAACCTTATAAAGTATGTGCACATTCACCCGCTCTTATTACGTCGAAAGTTACAAAGTCAACATGTCAATCGTGTCTGTCTGTATGCCCGCTTAGTTCTTGTAAACGACACAATGTATTTTTGGTGCGGTTTTCCCAATCATTTTGCGAATTTATTCTGAAAGGTTTCTGTGTATTAATTGACCGAGCGAGTGAAGCATCTCTGCTTCAAGGCTAACAAAATTTGCCAGTTTGTTGCTAGGCTACTCCTCTACTTCACCCGGGGTCGGGCGGAGGGAGGGTCGCGTGAGTGGATACACACTAACCTCCCCGATGCTGCACTTGCGGAACTCCATGATGTTGCAGGTGAGCGTGCCGGTCTTGTCGCTGAAGATGTACTTGACCATGCCGAGCTCCTCGTTGAGGTTGGAGGTGCGCGCCATGGCCGGCGTGTCCGTCTGCTCGTGGTACATCTCGCCGTCCATCGCGATGAACTTCGCCTGAGGGACGTGACATCACTATTAACTTTTCGCAACATTGTCGCCAGACGCCGCCGAGGGGCGGGACCGGCTCTGGCTACCCTAATTTGTTATTTTTGCTCATGCTAGCGACAATCAAATGCCAAAAATGTAGGTAAACGCTATACAATTTTTGACATATTGAGACTGAAATGAGATTGCGAACGTTGTTAATAATACGAGAATTGCCCCTTTGAACATTGAAGCACATTGTCCTTTGACATTTGGTGATGAGCTTCATTTCATAATCACTTTTTTCTCCACTCATAATTATCATAGAGTTCATGTTTTGAAATCAGAAATGTTACCATAACATACCATACCATTAAAAAAATATATTTCACGAGAATAGTCTCTCAGACTATTCTCGTGAAATATATTTTTTTAATTAAAACACACTTTCCATAACACAACATGTTGTGTGGAATATTGAATTGTGGCCCATGTTTTACTATATTATTTATTGTGTTTTTGATGAAATTGCATGAGCTTAGATAATGTAGTGTATGAAAATGCACATAACTGGTATTAAAACACTCGCCTCGCCTGCAACTCGGTTTGTAAACTCACACTCGTGTTTTAATAACCCTTTTTATGTAACAGTTTCATAAACTACTATTAACAATGGTCTGTATAAATAAAATTAGAACGTATAATACTTACTTGAAAAAATCTAACAATTTCTGCAGTAACTTGTAACGATATAGGTATAAGATTGTTGTACAATATTAAAAATGTCAAAAAGTTAAATCCGAAATGTGCATTCTGCGCTTCTGTAACAAAAAGAGAAAACATTGTTACTGAATTATTAGAGGTGAAGTGAAAACTAAATTAATGATATTTGTGGAATTCATGAAAGCAGATTCATAGAGGACATCCAAATAGTGTCGAATCGTGTGCTCTTGGAAACACAAACATTCTAAAAACAATATCAGTACATGAGATCTTGGTATTCAAATCAAGTTGAGCTGTAAGTTTTTTGATTAACTTCGAATGTGAAAAAAATGTGACCACAAGCTCATCCGTCCTAGTTAGTAAAACAGGACAGACCAACCTGAAATCTAGTGTATTTATTTATTTATTTATTTAAAGACTTTGGAAGACTTACAGCTAAATACAATGGTGATAAATAACAGTATGATAGTCAGACAGCCAATTACAAGTCTCCACGTCTAGAGCTTGTCTGGTATAAATGTACTGTGGAACAAAATATACACACTGCCAAATAATGCCAAAAAATAAAAAGTTAAATAACATTCAGGTAGATCATCACCAAAAATATTTAAAAATTAACAACAAGTTATTTCCTATGAGAACCAAGATGCTAAAATACAATTTAAAATAATAATAATAAAAAAATAAAAACACAAGTCTAAAGAATTTAAGCTCTAAAGAAATCCATTGTTAAACACTTTTTTGCCGAGGTCACACTTGTTTCAAAAAGATCAAAGTCGAACTGTTTGCACACCTTATTAAAATACCTACTTACACGCACTACGTACGAATTTTGTCTGTAGTTGGTATTTGCAAATGGCACCCGTAATGGTGGATTGAACCTTTTGGACTTGCTGGGAACATTGAAGTAGAAAGTTGACAAAATATCAGAACAATCTATGTTACTTCGAATCGTCTTCAACAAAAACATACAGTCAGAGATCTCACGACGATTAATCAATGGTATTTTAACTTTAACTGGCAGGTGTCCTAGATTTTTTTTTTGCTAATATTGATGTAGTCAAGTCCCAATAGACTAGTTGACAGTTAGAAAAATATAATACAATACAATATCCAAAACCAACTAAATTTTGTAAACGATTTTATAATATTCCGACAGAAGTAATACATTCAGTTTTTGTGCAGACAACACTGAAGAAAAGCGGATTTCATGAAAAAAAAATATGACGTCACTCTAACCGCCATGACATATGCCCAGTTTTGACAAACAAAATTAAATGACGTTTTAAAATTGAAAAATCAGTTCTGTTAGCCGACGTTAGCACGGACGTAAAAATATCGCGGCCGGATTTTATCGCGCACTGGATTTTCAACTATAATTGTTGAGCCGAGCTTCGAGAATCCAACCTAACAACAACAGGGTGCATTCTAGCGCGTCGAAATAACACACTGTTGGATTTTGAACTCTCGGCGCTAAGCAGAACGTTGAAAATCCAGTGCGCGAAAAAAAATCGCCGCGATATTTTTACGTCCGTGCGAACGTTGGCTTAATGTTATTATTTCGCTGAAATATTCGTATTTTGAGGAATATAGACACATAAAGAACATTTAGTAATCGGTTTCTCTAAAACTGTCACTAGCCTATTGACCAGCGTTGGGCTATAGAATGACGATGATGATGAAGAGTCCACTCACCCCCGAGTCCTAAGTACCAATCGCTGTGCGCCCTCATCCACACCTCGTTGAAGCCGGCGCTCAGCAGCGACAGCGTCAGCAGGATCAGGAACAGCATCAGGATGTGCGTGTTCGTCTGCCGGTCGATCGACGAGCGCTTCAGTGGGGCTGTGGGACATTCGCCATGTTATTTATTGAACAGATTTTGTACTTACTCACATATGAATATACAGAAACAGTAAATAAAGGAACGTACAGTCCCTGGCGATAAATATTGCACATCGATCTTTGGAAAGAGACAATCGGCTAATTTCGGCTTCGTAGAGCGTTATCTCTCTCGCACGAAATACAAACAGTCCGGTATCTATTAGGAGCTGTTAAAAAAATTATGATTTGCTTCTTTTGATAATTCTTTTTATTCTTTGTATTAAATACACCAATTTTTCTGTAAGTGATGGCTTTAGGTTGGGGTAAAATAAAATAAAAAAAACATGTTCACATTATGTTTACGTATTTAATTATTTTGGAAAATTACAGCTGTTTTTAAATCTGTCAGCTTCGGTTACAAAATATTTATAAACATTGTAGATAATTTCGCGTGACTGACCTCGTAAAGGTTTCCCTCTTTTTCCTAAAGATGCCATAGTACAACTTTAAATTATTTAAATTTGTGGGTGTTCACAACTCTAAATATATATTTTGAACTAACACTATCGCACTTGAGCAACGACTGACAAAACGTCACATGTGTAGTGTGCGACAGAGATAACGCTCTACGAAGCCGAAATTAGCCGATTGTCTCTTTCCAAAGGTCGATGTGCAATATTTATCGCCGGGTACTGTACGTTAGTTTATTTATTTATTTATTTATTTATTTATTTATTGGATCGCCAACAGAGGCTACACAGATACATGCCTGTTAACATACATACGGACAATACAAGTGTGCGCTTCCAATTATAGGCGACCACATCATTCAATTAATAACTAGGTAAATCCAAGAAGTTTGATAAACAAGAAATCATTAAAATATAAATTATTAAAGTTAAAATTTTCGAAATTGAAATCATTAAAACTAATCAAAATGCAATGTCAAAAATCAATGTCAAATGTCAATGTCGAAAGTCATACAAAATTATACAGGTACAAAATAATACAAACAAATATTAACAAATTGAGATTCAAAAATAAAATTCAAATATAAATATAAAATAAATCAAATTAAATTCAAATAAAATTAAATAATAATAATAATCAAGGAATAATAGTAGAACCCAACAAAAAATACAAAATATTATGACTTGGTTATTAAGACTTTTACATCTTTTTTAAACTTTAGTAATTTGCATGTAATATCCAAATCATTATGCTTCGATATTACGTTAAACTGCCTACATAGCCTTGGCAAAACGGCGAAGTGTCCGAGGTTTGTTTTGGATCCCGGCACATAGAAAAGGTTGTAGTTACATTTTCGCGGCAAGCGAGATGGTGCGCTTATTTGCAGCCTTCCAAGAAGCTCGCTACAGTCGACAGTGCCGTTAAACAGTTTGTGAAGAAATGTGAGATCTAGAACTTTTCTTCTATCTAACAACGAGGACATTTTATAATGTTGCAATCTTAGGTCGTAGCTCCTAATTTTTTTCACCAGACGATCTTTATAGCAAAGATGGTATAGAAAACGTCTTTGTACACTTTCCAAGCGTTTAATATAAATATCATAGTGCGGATTCCATACGGTGCTATTATATTCAAGCAGTGGGCGAACCAATGTGTTATATAATTTAATTCTAGTCGAGGTTTTAGAAAATTCTTTGCTATTACGCAAGACAAATCCAAGGACCTTGAACCCTTTAGAGGTTATATTTAATATATGCCTATCGAATTTCAGTTTCTTGTCAAATAAAATTCCCAGGTCACGAACTTCTTTTACTTCTTGTAGTGTTTGCTGATGCAATGTGTATTTGTTGGATTGCGCTGTTTTATTACGGGAGAATTGCATATAGTGACATTTAGAGACATTGAGCGACATTTTGTTTACTCTACACCAATCCGCCATTCTATCGAGATCAGCTTGTAAAAGTGCACAATCGGAGTTGGTCAGTATTGGTTTCATAATTTTAACGTCATCTGCGAACAGGTAGAAACTTGAGTGCTTAAAACATGACGTAATGTCGTTAATGAAGATGTTAAAGAGGATAGGGCCTAAGTGCGATCCTTGCGGGACTCCCGATGTAGCTGGGAAGGTGTCAGAGTGGTGACCATTAATTACCACTTTTGAATTCCTGCCAACGAGGTAAGAATGGAACCACTTAAATAAAGACCCTCCTATTCCCAATTGGTTTAGTTTATTCAGTAGTATGTTATGGTCAACCTTATCAAATGCCTTACTGAAGTCTGTGTATATCGTGTCTACCGGTATTCTTTTATCAAGAGACTCTGATATGGCTGTGACATAACACATAAGGTTTGTAGAGGTTGACCTTGAATTGATAAAACCATGTTGATGGGAAGTGATACAATGTTTAACATGTGCATTTAGACGTTTAATTACTAACTTTTCAAGTATTTTGCCGAATATGTTTAAAATAGAGATGGGCCGATAGTTAGATACTTGTTGCTTTTCTCCTGATTTGAAAATAGGAACCACTAAAGCTTCCTTCCAACTCTCGGGAAACACGCCGTCCGCCATTGACTTGTTGAAAATAAGTTTAAGAGGTCTAGTTAGTGCCTTTGCACATCTTTTTATAAAAACAGGTGGAATACCGTCACTTCCAGCACCTTTCCGCTCATCCAAGGCTTTTAGAGATTGGAATATTTCCTCAGCGCCAAATTCTAGTTTACAGAATCCGGACGGGGCAAGACAGCTGTCAACGTGGTTAGACGTATTAACAGTCGATGAGGTATTGTAGACATGTGCAAAGTTCTCGGCAAACAAGTTACAGATTTCACGTCCACTTGATGCTGACCTGTTCATGTGACACATTTCTGCTGGGTAAGTACTCTTATTTTTCTTTTTATTTTTAATAAATGTCCAGAAAATTTTTGGATCCACTGCAAGTGCATCCTCCATTCTAACTATATAGTTTTTGTAACAGACTTCCATAAGCCTACCACATCTAGCACGCAATGTCTCAAATGATACGATGTCAAGAGGATTTTTGTACTTTTTAACTTTTATGCGGAATTTATTTTTTTCTTTTAGGAGACGTATAAGTTCTCGAGAATACCACTGAGGATATTTATTGTCCAATTTTTTTTTTCATCGGGACATTTTGTTTGATGATGTCGTGCAGTATCTTGTAAAATATATCGATCATTTTGTCAGTTGTTTGGTGACCTTCCAGTTCTTTTTCCCAGTCTACAGAATTTAGTGCTGTCGTGATATTATCGTAATCCGCTTTAAAGAAGTCTGGTTTAATTGTTGGTTTAGCTTGAAGATTGTTTGATTTAGTGTTTAAAGATATAGAGAACTCTAATGATGGGTGCAAGGGATCTTCTGAAATCAATTGACAGGTACAACGGCTAAGGTTATGTAACGTAGTATTACAGAGGGCCAGATCCAATGTTTTAGATTTAGCATTTGGTATGTAATTAAACTGTTCTAAAGCATTTAAAGAAACAAAATCTAGGAAACATTTAATCACCTCGCTATTATTACTAGGATATGGTTGTGCATGCCCTGTGTTTTGCTCATCAATTTTCCAGATTATATTACTGAGGTTAAAGTCCCCTAAGATAAGAGTGTGATCACCGTGGTCAAGAGCACCCTGAGCAGAATCAAAAAATACTTGCATGATATCAGAGGTCACAGGCGGTGGTAAGTAAACGCCGCATATACGGAATTTATGTGTTCTTGTGCCACGCGGGGCGGTTTCAATATTGATCCACAGATCCTCACATGAACTCTCCAGGTGTGGTAGTCGACACGACTTTAACTTCCTGGAAACAGCTATTAAAACGCCACCACCATCCCTGCGCGCACTATATCGACTAGATTCGCGATCTCGTCTGTAAATATCATACCTTTCGTCAAATAATTCGGCGTCGTAAACACCACCGTTCAGCCAAGTCTCCGTAAGCACAATTATGTCATAATCTTGTAAGGACATATTATGGTAAAAAATATTAAGTTTCGTTTTAAGGCCGCGTACATTCTGATAATAAATCCGAAGTGAACTATTGAATGTGGCTAATTAAACTACAAAAACGTTTAACAGTTTGCTTAATATCTAACCTAATTTATTTACGTTATAGACTTAAGTTGCTCCTGGTTTGTGATAACAATGCGTTCAGACTGTTCATTTTTCTTCATGAATATTCTTCCGTTTCGCACCCAAATAAACTTATACCCAAGTGATTTGCCACGAATTCGGCTCGCTGCGTGTAATGCCTTGTTATCTGCCGACAAATGTTCCGCCACGTAAATCGGAACTGGGTTCTCAGTGGCGATACCAAGGTGACTCGTATTCAGCTTATTGTTAGAGTTGTTCTTGTTGTAGTTGATAGTAGCAGCGAAGAATGTATCTCGTAGGCGTGGATTGTTAAATTTAACAAGAATAGATCTAGGTCGAGCAGTTTGGGTATCCTTTTTTGCGATCCTGGTACAGTGAGCTATGTCGGCTTCCATGACTCCACTACTAGTGATCTTGCCGAGTTGTAACACCGTGCGTGGTGAGTAGATTTTCTGAGCGGTTTTCGGGTACATTCTGAATTTCGAGGTTGGTCGCTCTAAAATTCTGTTCCATAAGGTTTAGGCGTCGACTTATATCGTGGATCGATGTGTGTAACTGTAAGTTATCTTTTTCAAGTGCCTGAATTCTGGAAGACTTTTCTTCTAATGATAATTTTGTTTCTTCATACTTTTCGTTAAAAAAATCAAGGGAAACCCGAAAACCTGATATTAGGTCGCTTATTTGCTTAAACTGGTCAGCTACAACATCCTTAAGGGCGCTGGCGATCTCTTGCTTAATGATTTCTCTGAGGGAACCTTTTGAGATTTCTAAAATGGTGTCGTCATTAATTGGACTCTCAGGGGGGCTGCTTTGTTTTATCTGTTTATTGCGAACAGTTACGTTGGATTCGGTAGGTGAGCTGTGAAGTTGCTGAGCTGTATAATTGTTGGAGCAATCGCCTCGTGCAGCTAGTCGGACTGGTGTATCGGTGTTATTTGTCTTCGGTAGTTTGCTCTGACAGTCAGGAGATTTCCAAGTCGCTTTTTTGGCTATACCCATTGTTTTGAATTGCTTAACGGGTATGTTAGAACACAGCAAGTCGTACCGTAATTTACAATTACAACATTGCAGGTAATCTTTGCTTTGGATTGTATTCATACAACCCGCACATTCGTTGGCCATTATCGTAAATAATTTGTTTCTTAAAAATCGACAAATTACAAAAATTATATCAGAGCGCTGGGCTCGAACTCGCGACACAAGTCGATTATGACTAGTCTCAACGAATACGTACGCCGCTACGCCACCTGAGGGGCAATTCTCGTATTTTTAACAACGTTCGCAATATCATCTCAAGACTCAATCTGACAGAAATTGTATAGCGTTTACCTTCATTTTTGACATTTTGATTGACGCTGGCATGAGATTGTGAACGTTTTTAGGTACGAGAATTGCCCCTCTGAACGTTGAAATATAAGTTGAAATTGGCATCCGTATTCCTCGAACGTTAGATTTCAAATATTAAAGAACGTTACAAGAATGATTCATCTGTCACACATTCCACAAATTTTTTCACTGTTTAGTATTATTTTGACTTGCTTTTTTGACACTTTTTTTACGGTTTACTTGCAGCTAATCGTTAAATTATTATGATTTAGAAAATTATTTGGTGTTTTAGCACTTTTAAGCGATGAATTCCTAGTTTAACCGCACTTAGTCCTTATTTATTGAGAATAGTTAAATCCGGATCCGAATATCCACTGCCCTATTCACTTTTGGACTGGAAATTCTACGAATTCTATCGAATATTATCCTCAATCTAATCTACACACATAAATTCATGTCTTCTTCCCACGGGGGTAGGCAGAAACTACAGAACGCCACCTGCTGCGATCCTTACATACTGCTTTTGCCTCGTTTACGTTCATACATCTGGCCATACACACACGAATATTAGGGTTCCGTACCAAAATGTTAAAAAAGGAACCCTTAGGTCACTCAGTCTGTCTGTCTGTCTGTCTGTCTGTCACAGCTGGATATCTCAAGAACTACTAATGCTATCAACTTGAAATTGAGAATAGTTTTAGATGACGTTTACCCAACTATTTTGCAAATAAGAAAGAAATGAAAATATTTATATTTTTTTTTGCAACAGGGACTGAAAGGGGGTCTTAAAAAATCAAAGTGGGGCTACTAAGGCATGTGGGGTATCATATGAAAGAGCACTGTTTGCACATTCCCAAACTTTTTTTTTTTTTTTAGGCAGCATAGTTTTCGACTTCTGATGAAAAATGTAAAAAAAAAAAACCGTTCCCCCCCCTTATCTCCGAAGTTTGCAAAGCGAAAAATCTGAAATTATTCTATGTGATAGAAGTTTATGTAAAGATTACAGGAAAAATAAAACGATGTCTCTACATAGCACAGTTTTTCAGAAATCATCAACAAAAATTACACATAAATGATGGTACGGAACCCTCGGTGCGCGAGTCCGACTCGCTCTTGACCGGTTTTTTTTTAATTAACTTCTGTTCGGGCGTTTACTTGATCAATGGGCTTAGTGCGAGTTTTTCGATCGCGGTTACGTACGTCAATTTGTATAGAAATATTGTGATTCCCAATACAGTCACCAGACGGCGCTTATTCATTTTCAGTACAAACTGACGTTTACGTTAACGTGATCGAGTAAGTTTAAAAACTTGCACTAAGGCCTCAGTGGGCTTAGTGCGAGTTTTTATACTTACTCGATCACGTTAACATAAACGTCAATTTGTACTGAAACTGAATAAGCGCCGTCTGGCGACTATAAAGGGAAACACAATTATTCCATATAAATTGACGTACGTCAACGTTAACGTAAACGTGATCGAGTAAGTACAAAAACTCGCACTAAGCCCACAGTTCTCCATTTCAGTCGAAAGAAAGACGTCCATTGCTGGTGTCCTGCGTGAGCGATGAATACGATGAGATGCGAAGCGACGCGACACGACACGATGCAATGCGACGCGATGCTACACGCGACAAATGTCCTACGTGATTTTGGTCATTACTTCTCGAATCATGGAGACGTACAATACAATTTTGCTTGAAAGTTAATATTTAAAGTACAGACTTTTAAAAAATTGCGTAAAACCACTCAAAGAAAACAAATATAATATTTTTACAAAGAAATACAATCAACCAATTCGTAGTTTCGTAGCGTCTGGTCGCAGGCTGCCACATAGGCCGCCAGCAGGGTATGCCGTCGAGTCCATGGCATTCGTCGTGTTCGCAGCGTTGCGTCGCGTCGTATCGTTGCTCACGTAGGACACCCCGTTAGGCCCCGTATAGGCCTCCCCCAAACACCGCCGCTTTGACCGGTTCTGTACTCGCATCCAGCGGATTCCTGCGGCCTTTACAAGGTCAACGGTCCACCTTACAACGCCACCTTTCCGCCCCATCGGCCATTAATAGTATAATAGTGTACGGTGCCGTTACCTTTAGTGGAGTTCTTCATGAGTTTGGTCTCGTGGCCGGTGTACACGACCACGCCGTAGATGTAGTTGGTGTTCCGCAGCATGGAGCCGCGCAGCAGCATCTGGTCCAGACCCAGCGGGATTGATCTACGTAAACAAAGAGGACATTTGTTTTGAAGTTTCAGAGGGCTGTCGCATTTTGTCGCTCACACGGGACCAAATTTTTAAGAAAATGAAAAGATGCTTTTTTGATAAATGTAATCTATTATTTTTGTGAGTAAATAATATTAATTTAATAGGTTTACATTTCTATTGCGCTAACGAGGGCTACCGATTGGTTTCAGTCAATATGATTATTATTTTTCAACGACCCACTGATAACCCAAGACGAGGATGCGCTTCGGGAATCATCGTCTATCTTCGGAAATACGAACGCGAGATAATGAGATCTAATATAGAGCTGTTACAAACATGGAAGTGCTCATTTTGTTATAATATCATGATTGAAAAATATAGATTCACAACTCTAAAAAAATAACTTTTACAAACATATTGTTTGACACAATCAAACATTTTGTGTGAATAATATTAGATCTCCCTAGTGTTCCTTAGCAGTGGCTCTCCTTTATGTGTACTATTGTGTATATTTCATGCAATTGTCTATTCTGTCCGATTTTTACTTTTACTTTATCAACATTATCATTTTCATTTGTGTATCCGTGGAGAACGTTGTTGGTTGCACATTTACTTATCCCCTTATGTTCTATTTATTTGTAATATAATATAATGTGTGATTGTTAGTTCTTTCAAATAAATAAAATAAAAAGACTATGCAATGGTTCAAAACCAAATGACCAAACCAAATGGTTCAAAATGGTTGGAAACTTCAAAAGTCAAATTAGTTCCGCGTAGATGGCGCTATGTGTTTGCTATTTTCATTCATCTGTCAAAGGCGTTCCTTGCAGAAAACTTTGCCACGAGATGGTGCTAAGCGTTTTTTCTTGTCGCCGATTGGTCTCTTTGTCTTCCAGATGATTTCGACAAGTGACAAACACACAGCGCTCTCTAGCGGCGAAGCTTCCAAGAAACAACTCCATTTCAAAAATACTTTTCAAAATTCTTGACTGACGTATGGCAAAGTAATACCAGAGTAGGTAGCACAACAGAGAAGCTTCATACGAATGCGCAATGATAGGTGTACTACGACAAAGCGCGCCAGTACAAAACGTTGAAGCTTTGCCTCTGTGAGAGGTTACTCTGTGGTGCGACGTTCGTACTACTTCGGAAACACGAAGATACCCGAAGCGCATTACGGGTGTAAGTGTAAACAGTGACAATCTTTTAAGGGGTCATTGTACTCATAATTATGAACAACTTTTACTATGGGATCAAACCTGAAATCGCGAAAAAAAGTCAGCTGTTCTCTACATTTTGACGAGTTATGCGAACATAAATGTTGAAAACAGCAGATTTTTTTTTGTGATTTCATTGTTGGTCCCTTAGTAAAAGTTGTGATGTGTACAATGATCCCTTAAACGGATAACGGTGTTTACACTTACACCCTGTATTCAGCGGTGTTGCAGTAGGCACACTTACTTGTTGCTACTCTCCTTCAGCAGCCCATTGAACTCGTAGAGGTGCCTGTTGGGCTGCTCGCACTGCACGGTGGCGGTGAAGTCAGTGAGCGCCAGCGTGTTGTCGAGCCGCGCCGTCTCCGGGTTGGCTTGCCGGATCTTGAGGTTCGTCTCGCCGTCCAGGTTCGAGGTCTCGATGAAGGAGATGCCTTGCGGTTCACTGTGTCAAAATATGGCAGGGTTTTAGGTAAGTTGATTATAGGAAAAAGCGAATTAATTCTTGCGTCGTCATGAGAGTAAGAGAGAAAGAGGAATCATCTTTCAACCCCATTCACACAAGTACACACACGCAGATGCGCTCGCGCACTAATGCCTGTATTTAAATATTTAAAAATGTAACTTGTAAAAATAAAATAAAATTATAGTAAAGGGGATCGGCACTGTTACTCCTTAATACAGGCTATTTCATAGTCTAGCAAGGAGAGCAGCACGTCACCCACATGATTGTTAGAGATTCAACACTACCCACTTTGTTAAAAAGGTTACATGTTCTACAATCTGTTTTATATATAAATAAAGATTAAAGATTGAAGTGGGATGTATTATGTAAGTGGCGAAAAATCCTATGTTAGTTTAGATGGGTGAACTAAACAGACTGAATGCTACTTGCTTTGTTTTCTGTTGTTTTTATTTTTCTATGTTTGTGCTTTAATATTTAGTCTGTGTTATTCCTGAGCGACTCCCAATAAATACTTTTTCTTTCTCTTCTTTCTTTACTTATAAAATGTCAAAAATACTTTGGCAACCCGAGGATCGAGCACTAGACTCATGTACAGTGGGCTGCATCAATTGGGTACCCCAGTTGTGCAGCCCACTGTACATCATGTATGTCATCCTGGCGACTCTAGCAGTCGCACTGAAATGTATGAGCGAGATATTTTTTTTTGTAATCAAGCGGTATAAAAGTTATTTAATTGATTTCATTTTGGTGTACTGATATAGGTAGGTATTATGTAAACCTCTACCTAATCTTTCTGAGGAAACAAGCACGCGCAATAAAAAAAACATTATTAATAACAACATGTCCATAAAATGATCTTCAAGTAAATTTTGAATAGGTATGATTGTGGATGGCTATACCAGTAGGAGAAGACCAAAGAAACGATGGACGGACTGTGTGAAAGATGATATGGCTAAACAGGGGGTGACTACCGAGATGACGACTAGAGGTGAACGTCCACTGGTCCACACCGCAACGCACACACATCACGCAACGGATTTCGGTTTGCTTAGTATGAATTCATATAGCACTGCGTCCATACAGCAGTGACGAGAATGGATAAAGTAAGAAATGAGTATATAAGAGGAAGTTTGAAAGTGGCGCCAGTGACAGAAAAGTTGAAAGGAAATCGTTTGGGTTGGTATGGGCATGTGATGAGGAGAGACGAAACGCATGTGACTAAAAGAGTGATGAATATACATGTTGATGGATGGAGAGGCAGAGGAAGGCCAAAGAAAAGATGGATGGATTGTGTGAGGAATGATATGAAAGAGAAGGGAGTGAATGATAGCGTGTCGGTAGACAGGGGAGAATGGAAGAAGAAAACGTGTTGCGCCGGCCTCACGGAGCATGGGATAAGGGCAGGAAGATGATGATATAGCACTGCGTCCACTACCGGTACCGCCCGTATTTTCATTTCTTCATACAAACAAACCAAAATCCGTTGCGTGCGAGCGTTGCGGCCGGTGCGGACCAGTGGACTCTCACCTTAATAGAGAACCAACCCCAAATAAATTGGGATAAGTGCAAGATTATGATGAACTCCATAAAATGATACAGAGCATTCGATTATTGATGAACTAATCTTTAGTTAGAATCATTACGAAGTTATTACAATGCAGCGCTGACGCTGGATGTCCAGCCAATGAGCGGTCATGCAGCAGTGCGCGGACAATTACTTCTAATTGGTGCATAATGTTAAATGATTTGACAACTTTGTGTGGGGACGTTAACAAGTGTATTGAGTGTTTCGTTATTCATCGGCACGTGAATATTATTTTTTGTAAGTTTTTCCTTGGTGACTTGTGAGTTATGAGTAGGTGGATAAAACAGTGAAATATATGATACTCTTCAGGATGTATGCTAGTTATATAGTGTTGAAAACATAATACTACTAATTTGATACGATAGAAAAAAACCGGCCAAGTGCGTGTCGGACCACGCACTATGAAGGGTTCCGTAGTTGGGATGAATATCCCAAGAACAAACTTAACATTGTAGTTGAAGTACATGTTCTCCCATACATTCTAACTGTAAATGTAAGTTTGTACTCACAATATTGAGAGATTTACCATGTTATTTTGAGCCCACAAACTTCTTATAGGTTTTCCTGTAATTTACAGGTGGTGAACTATTTTCTGTATTTTTTTCAAAATTTTAGGCCAAGTAGTTTCGGAGATAAGGGGGGGGGGGGGGGAATGGTCAATTTTCGTCTATTTTCTTAAATAACTTTAAAACAATTTATTTTAAAATTATAAAAAAAATATATTTGAGATCCTCATAGTAAGCCCTTTTATTTTATATATCACATGGTACAATTTGCAAAACTTTTTTTTTTATTTTCTTATTTGCCCCCTAAAAGTGACCCCCATATTCAAAATTCATTTATTTACTTTACCCGTACGTGTTTGGGTCACACAAATCCATATGTGTACCAAATTTCAATTTAATCGGTCCATTAGATTCGGAGCAAATTGGCTGTGACAGACGGACAGACAGACAGACACACGAGTGATCCTATAAGGGTTCCGTTTTTTCCTTTTGAGGTACGGAACCCTAAAAACACGAAGATACCTCTAAAAGGAGGTGAAGGTTTCCTCTTCTGTGCTATGCAATAACATGAACCCTTATCTTCATCACAATGTCTTACCTGGAGGACAGCAAGACGATGTCAGCCGGGAAGAACGTGTTGTTGACGACCTTGCAGATGTCCCCGACCAGCAGCTGCTCCCACCGCACGGTGAGCCAGCGGCCCTCGCGCAGCACGTCCACTTTCCGCCGGTTCGTCTCATCGTCCGCTCGGTGCCGCTTCTGAATATGACAATATGGGGATATGTCAGTAAACGTCTACCAGATAAGTTGACCAGAATTTATCAACTGAAGATGGAGAACAGGCCAATGGAAGCGCGAATCTTAATCGTCTGAATATGAGGGGTGAAGAAATGAGAATCCTTTATTGATATGAAGCTTCGATCATCATCTGCCTAACCTTTTCCCAACTATGTTGGGGTCGGCTTCCAGTCTAACCGGATGCAGCTGAATACCAGTGTTTTAAATGAAGCGACTGCCTATCTGACCTCCACAACTAGTCCCCCTTGGTGAGACTGTTTGTCAGACTTTCGGGCTCCTAATTACACGTAACGACTGTCAAAGATCTACGAATGACAGCCGGTTGGTCCCGGCTGTGGCTTAACGTGGTCTCCGAGGCAAGTCTTGGTATGTGAAGATGGTCACCCATCCACGGACCAACGATGCGGCTATTATTACTTAGCCACAAGCTCCGGTATGAAGGTATGAAGACCAATGTGTTAAATAGGAGTGATTTTTCAAGAAAGCAACTACCTTTTCTCCTAGCTGCTGATAAGGCTATGTAAGTACGTTTTTTTTTATTCTTTGTTATCAAAAGGGGAAGTACGTTTTCATATACATCACGTACCACAACGTACCAGCTCGTGGCTAAGTAATAATAGCCACACGGGTCGATCCATCAGGTTAAGCTACGCTTGCCGGGGTTGGTCTGAGGATGGGTGACCATCTTTACATACCGAGACTCCTCCGTGGCTCGGAAAGCACGTGGTCCCGGCTGTCCTTCGTGGATCTTTGACAGTCGTTACGGGTCGTCAGAAGCCCGAAAGTAACAACCAGTCTTACCAAGGGGTCTCGTATTACCCAGTTACTGGGTTGTGGAGGTCAGATAGGCAATCGCTCCATGTAAAATATCGACTGGAAGCCGACCCCAACATAGTTTGGAAAAGGCTAGGCGGATGGATCACGTAACTTAACATCTATGTAGTGCAACATGTTACCACTATTATCTGTCTCACCATCATCATCCCCCACAGCCCCACCTCCCCCACAGCTGGGCAAGGCCTCTCTGTTCTCGTGCCGATCCCCACGCTCCTGTGCCCGCCTCATCCAGGTTTTGCCCGCCATGGCAACATTATTATCTCTCCACTAAACACTAACAAATAAACACCGAATAAAGTTATTCCAAATTTAAACCTATGAAAATGTATGGTTACTCCTTTGTTATCCCTGATATAACTTTATTCCGTGTTTTATTTGTAAGAAGTTAACCCCCTTATTCATAAAAAACTAAAGCGCTCTACAAACCTATTTTAGTTAAAATTGTGTTTTGTCAATTATTTCGAATAATGATTTGAGTTTAAAAGAAGAAGACAAAACACTATTTTATCTAAAATAGCTTAGTAGAGCGTTTAAGTTTTTTATGAATAAGGGGGTAAATGCACGGAAAAAAAGGATGTCTTACATTAAGACAATATCCTATTGGTCAAGACAAATATTGATTCATATATGGGGAAAACAATATATTTTTGAATGAAGTAAAATATTGTCTTAGTTTTATTGTCTTCCTCGAAGACATTAGACTTAAATGAAGAATTTTTTATGTTTAATTTTAAGAATATTATTTGTCTTAGTAAAAGAGTATTCTCTCTTAGAATCATTAAAAATTTGATTTGTCTATTTTCGAAGCAAGACTCATCATGTTTCACACTAAGACAACATATTCTTGAACGAAGCTTCTACTATTCTTAACTGAAGAGATATTTGTTTTAAGACAAGACTAATTTGCTTCACACTGAGACTATGTAATCTTAGGTGAAGCCTCTACTATTGTTAGCTGAAGAGATATTTGTTTTAAGACAAGACTTGTTTGTTTCATACTGAAACTATGTAATCTTAGGTGAAGCCTCTACTATTGTTAGCAGAAGAGATATTTGTTTTAAGACAAGACTTGTTTGTTTCATACTGAAACTATGTAATCTTAGGTGAAGCCTCTACTGTTGTTAGCTGAAGAGATATTTGTTTTAAGACAAGACTTGTTTGTTTCATACTGAAACTATGTAATCTTGGGTGAAGCCTCTACTGTTGTTAGCTGAAGAGATATTTGTTTTAAGACAAGACTTGTTTGTTTCATACTGAAACTATGTAATCTTAGGTGAAGCCTCTACTATTGTTAGCTGAAGAGATATTTGTTTTAAGACAAGACTTGTTTGTTTCATACTGAAACTATGTAATCTTAGGTGAAGCCTCTACTGTTGTTAGCTGAAGAGATATTTGTTTTAAGACAAGACTTGTTTGTTTCATACTGAAACTATGTAATCTTGGGTGAAGCCTCTACTGTTGTTAGCTGAAGAGATATTTGTTTTAAGACAAGACTCGTTTGTTTCATACTGAAACTATGTAATCTTAGGTGAAGCCTCTACTGTTGTTAGCTGAAGAGATATTTGTTTTAAGACAAGACTCGTTTGTTTCATACTGAAACTATGTAATCTTGGGTGAAGCCTCTACTGTTGTTAGCTGAAGAGATATTTGTTTTAAGACAAGACTTGTTTGTTTCATACTGAAACTATGTAATCTTGGGTGAAGCCTCTACTGTTGTTAGCTGAAGAGATATTTGTTTTAAGACAAGACTTGTTTGTTTCATACTGAAACTATGTAATCTTAGGTGAAGCCTCTACTGTTGTTAGCTGAAGAGATATTTGTTTTAAGACAAGACTAATTTGCTTCACACTGAGACTATGTAATCTTAGGTGAAGCCTCTACTATTGTTAGCTGAAGAGATATTTGTTTTAAGACAAGACTCGTTTGTTTCATACTGAAACTATGTAATCTTAGGTGAAGCCTCTACTGTTGTTAGCTGAAGAGATATTTGTTTTAAGACAAGACTTGTTTGTTTCATACTGAAACTATGTAATCTTAGGTGAAGCCTCTATTGTTGTTAGCTGAAGACATATTTGTTTTAAGACAAGACTTGTTTGTTTCATACTGAAACTATGTAATCTCAGGTGAAGCCTCTACTATTGTTATCTGAAAATATTTGTTTTCATGAGAGAGTTTTAATGTTCGATTTAATAATATACAATTTATTTTTAGATATTTATTAATAATACTGAAATAAACATAAATAGGCAATTTTTAACAAAATATACCTAAATATACAGGATATTAAGTTAAATGAGGGACATACTTTAACGGAGTGCATAGTACTCATGAAAATTAACAACTTTTAGTATGGGACCAAACCTGAAATCGCGAAAAAAAAATCAGCTGTTCCCTACATTTTAAAGACTTATGCGAACATAAATGTACTGAACAGCTGATTTTTTTTCGCGATTTCGGGATTGGTCCCATAGTAAAAGATGTTCATAATGATGGGTACTGCACTCCGTTAAAGTAGATCAGCCACTCGTTTAACCTAAGACCCTCTATATAATACTACAATAATAATCTTACGGCTAAACCCAATCTATGGTTGTAACGTCCCAATAATCTAAGACATAAAACAAAAGAACACGAACGGACGGAGTGACGTAAGGAGAGATAGAATTATATTGTCTGTCACCAGTAGCGATCTGTTTTTACTGGCAGTAGGTTATTGGGTTTGGCCGTTAGACTAAACTATGAAGCCTGCCATACATAAATGATATTATTTCAATATCAAATCAATCACTTACAAGTTACGTTTTAAACCATGTTAAAATATGAAAGTTATAAGTTCTATTATCACGCTATTATTTCAACAGGGTACTAATAGCAGTGTATGATCAACATTATGAAACAATTTAATATTACTTATTTCTATGTGTTTCTGTCCAGCTGGACCCCGCGAGCTAGGCTCATAAAACTAGTAGCAATGCTTTGTTTGTTCAATGTACCTCATGAATTTATCAACAAGATCCAATGTACCTCGATCATTTTGATAGAAATCAAATCTCATCTATCCAGCGGGACCCTCAGCTATAGTAGGTACTGCGCTCGTAATGCAAAAATAAAAATATTGATCGCATCTACTCTTAATTTACCTCTCGATTCATGTATTAAATTTTATGAAATTTTGATAGAACAGGAGAAATTCAGCATGAAAGTTTTGTCTTTTTCAAACAAAATATTCATGCTGAATTTCTCCTGTTCTATCAAAATTTCCTAGAATTTAATATATGAATCGAGAGGTACATTATGAGTAGATGCAATCAATATTTTTTTGTATTACGAGTGCAGTATAGCTGAGGATAGATGATAGATGAGGTGATTTATCGTGATTTCTATCAAAATGATCGAGGTACATTGGATCTTGTTGTTAAATTCATGAGGTACATTGAACAAACAAAGCATTGCTACTAGTTTTATGAGCCTAGCTCGCGGGGCCCAGCTGGACAGAAACACATCTTATTTCTAGTGTGACCTTACAATTATTATTTAGTTTCATTCTGCTGTCCGGTCTTGGCATCATTGTGGCCTGTTACCAACAACACACTTCTCAACGATACAATAGTGCGGATACCTTAAAGGTCCGTCTTTAGGTTCAAAAACAATACTTTTACAGAAATATATTGAATCGTTAAGGGTAGTCATCATGACAAACTACTCTGCTATAAAAAAAAATTACCACCCCTTTAGGGTCCACAGTATTTGCCATGATGACGCCAAATAAAATCACATGCACACAACTGACACAAACACAATACACTTTTTAGTCACTCTTACACGTAGGTACACAATAACTAAATTTGAATGGACGATAGTATAGCTGCATGCAATGCATCCAGGAAGAGCGAATAAATTATATACATATACTTTAGAATTAATTTATCGAAAAGGTTAAGTATAGAAATAAATAAAATTAACTTATTTATTTTTAAAAGCAAGCTTTTAAACTAAAAAGTAACAAAATAATATTTAGTGTATGAACTTAAATAGTAAAGATACAGAACAGCCCCAATCCTTAGGCGCATCATCAGGGAGTAAAATTATCAAGTGAATGGAAATGTATAACACAAGAAATTGTTATTAGTGTTTATATCATACGAGATATATTTTCGTTTAGCATTTAGCAATAGAAATCAAATCCATGATGTAGGGTGGGATCACATCATAATTAGTCTTTATGTCATAGATACATATTTGTATAAGTAAATACAGGTGGTATCCAGGTTTCGGATAAGACACATGGAGTGCGTGATAACACTTGAATAGTGTGTCAAAGGCCTTAAAGGCCGTTTGGAAAACATACCTGACCTTATCTATAATAAGTTAATATGTTCCACCAACATCTATTATATACGGCTGTACCGTTTTTTTTTTCCCATATGCATCCGTAGAAACTTCGTCAATTTTTGATTGTATATCGCCAGGTGACTAAAAAAAGAAAAATAACGTTAAGTTTCAATTTTTTTTTTATAAATCAGTCATATATAATGAAACTAAAAAAAAACAATTCTGTCTAAAAAAAGGTTTGCACTCCTGACTCGATGGTCTCACTTTGAATTTTTGCAATTTTTTGGGTTCGCAAGTTACAGGTGACGTGGGATAAACATTTTAAGACACAGTTTCAGCAACCTTAGTTGATGAGAACTAATCTCAGTCAGTCAATTAAAGTATGGATTTAATGTAAAGTACCCTGTTGGTGTAATTACCTTGACATTTACAATGAAGCTTTCTACACACTCGGTAGTTGAAAATTTTTGCCTCCTGTTTAGGCGTCCTTTTGGTGGCACCAAATTGCAAAGCAATTTTATTTGTGATGGAAGTTTTTTATCTAGAATAAAATAAACTTTACCTATTAACATTAACATAAATAATATAAGTAAGTACATAATTCTCACATTTATTCTGTCAGAAAATATCAAGGAGCAAGCATATCAAGGCCCTCAATAAAAACTTGTATTTATTTAGCCTCATTTCTAAAATAAAAATGGCATCATATAACTAAATTACTATTTTGTACCAACCATTGTCATCTAATGCATTAATATACTCGATCAAGGCCACCACTTCTTCGTTAGTATTTGTTTTTTTTATTTCTATTATCTTTTTGATAAATTCATTCCAATTTATGTAGAATTTATTCGCTCTTCCTGGATGTATTGCATCAAAGTCTAATTGAATCTGAAAATAAGTTAATGTGAGTGAAAGAAAAAACATAACTTATTTGTCTCTCCATGATGAAATTAATGTTTCTTACCAAGACATCGCTTCTGACGTCATTTAATATAGGCCAATTTTCAATCAGCCCACCTACGGTTTCATGAGCAGAAATTTGGCGGAGTTCATGGGTCGTTTTCTATTTGTTTATGACACATTCCCATGGTTCTGAATTGTTTTTCAGCCAAATAACATCTTCTTTGTGCACATCTAAAATAAGGCGAAAATGGTGAATAATGTAAATTAAATCACAAAAAAATAGCTCTATGGCTACTCTACCTACGAAAGCATTACATCTCTAGGTAATGAGTGGGACAGAAATAGAAGAAACCAATCGCAAAATAAACCAGGTAGGAAATACAATCATAAACTATTTACTGCAAGTAAAATGACAGATCCTAAATAAAACTAACTACTGTAAAATATGTACTGTAACAAAATTAAAAATAAACCTTGTAGTTCGTTTAAGTTTTTAGATCTTTTAGAGGGTATAGAATCTTTATTTTCTGTTTCACTCAATTTTCTTTTACGTTCACCAGATTTATATAGGGTATTGCGAATTTTATCAACTAATTTTCCCTTTGCAAAACCTGGTTTTCCAGAGATTGAATCTCTTTTTTTAACAGAGGGAACAAAATATGTTCCCGCATTCTCAGTGGGAAAAAGAGCGATGATTTTTGAAGTCAGTATGTTATACTCTTCATGATTGATACGACTGGAAAAAAAGTAAAGTTTAGGCAAAGAAAGAAAATTCATCTGTCAAATCATGTACAGTCAGCAACAAAGCCAATAAGCATGTAGGTAACTAGTGTTTCTAATTACTAGTCTTTTAAGAAAGATTAATTCTGTTTCAGATAATAATTAGTGTTAGAGCGGCTTTAACATGAACTCATATTGAAATCCATTTAGTGAGGGGCTGTTTTAGACTGCGCTTTTCGATGAGTGGACTCCACTCGAAAACCTTTGTGCCCCAACCGACGTCAGTTCCTCGAGCTAATAATGTACGTGGTAATACAAAGTAAAAACTAAATTAATAGGTACTTACTGATTTACAACACGTGTAAAAATACGTCTGCAGATAATGTCTGTGAGTGTATTTCTATGTTTGACTGTCAGTTGTTTATTTGTTTCATAATATTTGAGTATGCTACTTCCAGAAGGTGATGTGGTAAGTAATGTTCTCAAGTCAAATTCGGGAAATGCTGGCCGACATCCTATCATTTCAAGAATATTATTTTCTTCGAAATCTGATTCCAGTTCACTGATGTAATTGATTTCTGTTTCTGTGTTTTGAGAACAACTGGGCACAGAAGTGACCGTTGATGTTTTATTCTGAAATGAGAAATAATTCAATACCTACTTTAGCATAATATGGCTTTAATGGATTAAAACTGTACCATGAAAAAGCCATCAGAAATCCAGACTAATATTATAAAAGCGAAAGTATCTCTGTCTCTCTGTAGCTTTTTACGGCTGAACGGCTCAATGGGTTTTAATGAAATTTGAATGAAGATAGCTTGAATCCTGAGGAAGGACATAGGGTACTTTCCGTCATCATCATCACCAATTTTCATCATTATTCACATGGATGGAACCGCAGGGCGCAGCGAGTTATTGTATAAAATTTAAGCGTGTCAGCACTGCTTTATTTTTGTTATTTTACTTAAGTAACATCCTGCAAAATATTATTTACTAGTAAATCTACATAGGTATAATAAAGTTATGCAAACCTCTGCTGTTAAATATTCGTCAATTTTGTTTTTCAGAAATATGCGCGTGGAAATTTTTGGGCTCAGCTCTTTTAATAACTCATTTGTTAAGTCTTTAAAATGACTTAAATCAATGCCATTGTCTGAAAATAATAAATAAGTACCAAGAATTTTAGTCTTGAATCAAGAGAACAGAATTAAAATTGTTTCGGGTAATAATTGTCCTACTACATAATATACCTACCTATCAATAATTATTATCAAATTAACAAATTGGTTAGACACCGCGACGTGTCGTGTCGTAGTAGGTAGGCAGGTATAAATACATAGTAGGTATAAATTCGTGAGCGAGCTAGAAATACGGACATAATTAGGTAGGTACTTATAGTAACATAATTTTCTAAGCTTCCCTAGTCACGTAGGCGCAGGTATGTAGGGTAGGCACGAGCTATTCTACCATGATTCTAATTGGTTAAATGCGATTAAATAGTTGAATTCAGTAATTAACATTATCGGAGAGGTGCTTACTTAGAATTAAGACTAGGTCTTTATGCCTACATCCATCGAGATATGTACCTATTAGCTGAATATCTACATACAAATACATCAAATAAATAAAAAGCTTAGCAGTGTCTAGTGTACAGACTAGAGGTACTTACCTGTAAAATTTTGAATTATTGGTTCTTCGATGCCCCAGCTTTTTAATAATTGACACGTTTCTAATTCTAATTCTGACATTTTTTTTACAATAATGCAAATCAGTAAAGGTTTAAGGCCAGCCCAGTCAGTAGTCTTAATAGTCCAGTCCTTTATATTTAATTTAAGCTGAGCTAAGGGAGTCGACCATGAGTAGACGCACAACGGCACAAACGATATGAAACGAAATGGGATTGTCGTCGGGCGCAGCAGATGAAGTACTTGTGCCACGCTTGCTCATTATTGGCTGTTTATTTTTATCTTCCTATGAATTGTGGCCTCTGATTGGTTGCGTGGCGCGCGGAATATTTTAACAGTGTTGCCATCCCACAGTATTGTTTTTGCCTCGAAAAACGGACATCCCCTTTTTATTAGCTTATTCGATAAAACAAGTTATTAAGAAAATAAGAGTAAAATACCCGTGAGCCAATTTTACACCAAACACGTCTATTTAGTCCGTCAGTCAAATAGTAAAAAAATATTAGACACGAATTTTTTGCTTTATCATATTACCCGTCGCGCGGCAATTAGCAGACAACAGAAATTTTATTGTTATCTGCACACATGGTTGCAATCGATATTTTAAGAGTTAATAAAAACCGGCCCAGTGCGTGTCGGACCACGCACAAGGTCCCGTAGTTGAAAATAATTTATGTCAAAAACAAACTTAACTAGACTCCGTTTACATTACGATTAGATATTCAAAGAAAACTTTTTACAGTCCGTTACTGCAGCTGCCATTTGTCATATCCCCAACGCAATAGAAATCAAAATCGGTTGAACGGACTATAAAAAAGGTTTCTTTAAATGTCTTCTTGTGAATGGGGTATAGTTAATTTTAATTTGTTTCTTTTATTTAACTTCGCGGATGTCGGAAAATAGGTATCCCACGGGAACGTGCTACCGGGAAATGCTTCCTTATTCCTTGTCTACATTATCTATGGAACCTCTGTGCAAAATTTCAAGTTTCTAGGTTCAAGGGTTTGGGCTGGGCGTTGATGAGAGTCAGTCAGGACTTCTCTTTTTATTTTACAGTAGCTTTTGCTCGCGGCTTCGCCTGTTAACGCCATGGAGCCTGTTCAATATTATTTTAATAATAGTGTAACAGCGAGTCTTAACTGATAAATAAAATATAAAAATACAAAAATGTAAAAGGAACTAAGGCAGATTATTTAAAATTTACTCCAATCAACAAAAAAATGTGGATATTATACGAGTAGGTACACTCGAAAACTACGGAACAGATTTTCATTGGGTTTTCAACTTTTGGAAGCTTACCTAGTTTCCCAAATTCGAGGTATTTTTCATTGCTATGTGTAAACAGTTTTTAGAGAAGTAAAATAAACTACGCTAAACTTTTTTATTTCCCTGCCTATTGTTTTTCTTGTAAGGAAAAAAATATAAACTTGGTTTTGACAAAAAAAGCAATTCGTTTTTTTTTTTTGTGAAAATATTTTTTTTTTTTGCTGCTTGCAGCACTGCGTCTGAGCAAAATGAAAAGAATTTCTAAAAATGTGTCTTCTTGTATTAAGACAAAAAGTCTTGGTTTTAAAATCATAGGTAACGTCTGAGCAAAATGAAAAGGATTTCCAAAAAAGTGTCTTCTTGTGTTAAGACAAAAAGTCTTGGTTTTAAGATCATAGGTAACGTCTGAGCAAAATGAAAAGGATTTCCAAAAAAGTGTCTTCTTGTGTTAAGACAAAAAGTCTTGGTTTTAAGATCATAGGTACCTACTTACCTATCCAAAGTTGTTTTATAGGTACCTTCAGGTTACAGTTCAGTCCTACCTAGGTCTTTTAGTTTTAGAGAAAATACCTACCTAAGTAAAAAGTACCAAAGGCAAAGTGTGCCTACCCTGCCGCGGCTGTCTGTTCACGTTTTTCTCCGTAACTAAGTAGGTCCTACCTACTCCATGATTACCTATTCAAGAGGAAGGTTTATAATGTTGATTAGCTTACCTACTTATATTCATTATGCGTAAATAGGTATAGGTACCTAAAGTAACCGTCATGAGAAGCTATAAATTTTGTAAACAAGTGTGCAGGAGTTCACAAAATTTGTACCAACAAAACGCATTCGAAACTCGAATGACGCGTTTATTTCAAAATGGCGTCCCGATAGTTTACAATCCCTGCGACGGACGCGTTCCGGTACCAAGAAACACAAACGATAGCGCTTTGCGTCGTTAAAATATGATCCGACTAAATTAAATAGGTTGTTACTTTCATATAACCCGTCTATATTTCATGTCGATTGAATATGGTCAATTTATTATTATCTCGCAGTATAAAATGTTTACTTAGTAAAAGATGTTTGCTTACATAATTTATAGCTTCTCGTGACGGGTACTTTACCTACCTAGCCATACTAAAAGACTTATCACGATGAACTCCGGGGAGGTCGAAAAAAACAATTGTCGATCTTCGTACCTACCAAAAAAACGGGCGAAGCCGGGTAGAGGCGCTAGTAAATACTATAGGTTTCTATCTAGATAAGGTTAATTAACGGTTAAATCGCTAGCTTAGTAGGTAGTTATTGTGAACATGATGTGGGTAAGTAGGTACCTGGTTAGTTAACAACGAGTGGTTAAATGAGTGGGTGTAACTTATAAAGTATAAAAGAATTTATGGATAAAAAATGTTGATGCCATAGAAGGGTCACATTTTCAAAAACCCAAAGATTTTGCATGCTATGCTATGCTATTTTTTTGTCCTAGCTGTACCTGTTTATGCCTTTTTATTAATATTTAACACCATTGTATACCTACTATGTTTTATGCAAATAAATGATTTATTATTCTTTGACATATCACGAGACCCTTGGGTCCCGGACCTTTGGAAGGCGTACGAGGGGCCGAAGCCAACTTGCAGAGGCCCCTTAGACCATTTTACATTATGAGAAGGCACTAACCGACGATTATTCCTGTATGCCCTATGCAAGTGCACCCAAGGATAACCCCTGGATGATGCAGGACTATTGCAGAACATGGAAACAAAACATATTGGGCTATGGGTTTGGGTGGTTATAGTGGATGGAGTACCTTGTATAGTTAATAATACAAGGTACTCAATCCACTATAACCACCCTTGAGTACCTTGTATTATTAACTACTAGCTTTTGCCCGTGGCTTCGATCGCGTTGGCAAAAAGATTTTTCTTTCCTTGCACATAGTTTGCGCATTCTGTGATGTGATGAGTGAGCGCATCCATACTAATATTATAAATTCGAAAGTAACTGTCTGTCTGTCTGTCTGTTACCTTTTCACGCCTAAACCATTGAACGGATTTCGATAAAATTTGGCAAGACTATAGATGATATCCTGGGGAAGGACATAGGCTACTTTTTTTATTTTATATAGGGAATGAAAGTTTGTGTGGGAAACCCACCATTTCTTAAGTTAGGGACATGAAAATTCAAATTTATTCTTTTGGTAGGAAATAAAGAAATATGCGGTTCAGGATTTTTGAAAATTCATCCCCTAAGGGGTAGAATAGGGGTTGATTTTAAAATTCACAAAACTGCACAGAATTCGATAAAATTAACGGATGAAAGGATGTGAGAAATATATGTGCGAGTGAGAAAGTATTTATTATTTATTTATTGGAGTATTTATCAAGCAGTATTTACAAGGATTCTGGTCGCTTATTTTGCCATACAATCCCACATACATCTTATTAGTACCTATAACCAAAAAAGGCTTGGTTTCAACTAAGTCAATATTTTCCAGTTAAAAGTATTCTTGAAATGAGATTAATGTATTCTTCAATTAATAATATATTAACTACATTTTTTAAATTCTTAATGGAAGGAATCTGAACTTCTTCAACCGAAAATACATTATTCTTGACATGCAAATCAATATTGTTTTAAATTGAAGAATTTTGAGTTCTTGTAAGAAAACAAATAACATTTTAGAAGAAGATGTAGAAACTCTTGAACTAAGAATAAAGTGCTTCTTGAGTCAAAAATAAGCGAAATCTTTGAATCAAGAAAATACACCTTATTGGTACAAGAAAAAAAGTGTTGGTTTCAAATAAGTCAATATTTTCCAGTTAAAATAAAAGTATTCTTGAAATGAGATTAATTTATTCTTCGATTAATAATATATTCTTAAGGTAAGTATATACAACTACATTTTTTAAATTCTTAATGGAAGGAATCTGAACTTCTTCAACCGAAAATACATTATTCTTGACATGCAAATCAATATTGTTTTGTATTGAAGAATTTTGAGTTCTTGTAAGAAAACAAATAACATTTTAGAAGAAGATGTAGAAACTCTTGAACTAAGAATAAAGTGCTTCTTGAGTCAAAAATAAGCGAAATCTTTGAATCAAGAAAATACACCTTATTGGTACAAGAAAAAAAGTGTTGGTTTCAAATAAGTCAATATTTTCCAGTTAAAATAAAAGTATTCTTGAAATGAGATTAATTTATTCTTCGATTAATAATATATTCTTAAGGTAAGTATATACAACTACATTTTTTAAATTCTTAATGGAAGGAATCTGAACTTCTTCAACCGAAAATACATTATTCTTGACATGCAAATCAATATTGTTTTGTATTGAAGAATTTTGAGTTCTTGTAAGAAAACAAATAACATTTTAGAAGAAGATGTAGAAACTCTTGAACTAAGAATAAAGTGCTTCTTGAGTCAAAAATAAGCGAAATCTTTGAATCAAGAAAATACACCTTATTGGTACAAGAAAAAAAGTGTTGGTTTCAAATAAGTCAATATTTTCCAGTTAAAATAAAAGTATTCTTGAAATGAGATTAATTTATTCTTCGATTAATAATATATTCTTAAGGTAAGTATATACAACTACATTTTTTAAATTCTTAATGGAAGGAATCTGAACTTCTTCAACCGAAAATACATTATTCTTGACATGCAAATCAATATTGTTTTGTATTGAAGAATTTTGAGTTCTTGTAAGAAAACAAATAACATTTTAGAAGAAGATGTAGAAACTCTTGAACTAAGAATAAAGTGCTTCTTGAGTCAAAAATAAGCGAAATCTTTGAATCAAGAAATACACCTTATTGGTACAAGAAAAAAAGTGTTGGTTTCAAGTAAGTCAATATTTTCCAGTTAAAATAAAAGTATTCTTGAAATGAGACTAATTTATTCTTCGATTAATAATATATTCTTAAATTAAGTATATTACAACTAGATTTTTTAAACTCATACTGGAAGTAATTTGAACTTCTTCAACCAAAACTAACAATAAAAAAACATTGGTTTAGATTACCCACCTTTCTATTCTTGAATCAAGAAACAATAATTTAAATGAAATATTCATAATAAGAGTATCATATTCTTATATTGAGTAAAAATTTTTTAGATTAAGAAAATGTATATCTTAGGTCAAAAATAATGTAACTGTTTTAAAGTAAATATAATATATTCTTGAATGAAAACACCATTATCTTGTTTTGAAAAGTTTTTAAAGTCTTCAGTAAAAACTAGATATTTTCTTCAATTAAGATTGTAATAGTCTTGAATCAAAAATATTTGCTCAAGTCAAGAATTAAAACCAAGTATTTATTATTCTTAATTTGAGTAAACGGGTTTTCTTCGACTGAGTACATTTACTTAAGTTAAGAAAATATTTACTTGGACTGAAACAATTTTTCTGAGAATATTGATATTCTTCGCAGAAGAAATCCTTTTTTTCCGTGTGCTTGGTTGCGAGTTTGCTACTAAGCACATCTTTTCCGTTCACAAGAATTGCGTGGGAATCTGCGCCGCTTGTACCTTTATACTATTTATAGGAATATACAATACTGTAATGTTTGCAACTGTACTAATATTATCGCACTTTTAACATTGTATAACTTTTTCCATCCGGTACGAGGAAAAAGCAAAATGAAATAAATTGTTTATAGGAATTATAACGAAGTGATTAGTAATCGCAGTTGTTAAAAAACCGGTCAAGAGCGTGTCGGATTCGCGCACCGAGGGTTCCGTTCCGATTTTTGAAAAAGTGTGCTATTTATAGGGATCGTTTTATTGGAACGAAGTTCCTTATCGCGCGTTGTGAAAGGGGGCTAGACGGAAAAAAGTCTCACGAAAAGTTGTCACGACACTTTTTGCTATAGGTAGCTATTGTAAGCCGTGCGGCGTGCGCATGTTTCTCTGTCTGTCTCTCTCTCTCTCTCTTATAGAAAGCAAGCCAGATATTTTCATTTCTATTTCGCATTGAACAGTGTGGTGTCGCGGTGATGATGATGATGATTATGATGATGATGTAAGTATAAAAATGAAATTTTATTACAATTCCTTCACTAATTAATCGAAAGGAACTTCGTTCCATCCGGGTGTCCTTGACACCTCTCAAGTTTTTTTTTCTTGTAATCTTTAATAAGCTTCCATCACATAGAATAATTTCAGATTTTTCTTTATGCAAACTTCGGAGATAAGGGGGGAACGGTATTTTTTTTAAATTTTTTCATCAAAAGTCGAAAACTAGGCGGCCTAAAACAAAGAAAAAAAAAAGTTTGTGAATGTGCAATTAGCGCCCTTTCATTGTGATGCCTAACATGCCCTAGTCGCCCCAGTTCGAATTTTTAAGACCCCCTTTCAGTCCGTGTTGCAAAAAAACAAAAATATTTTTATTTCTTTCTTATTTGCAAAACAGTTGACCAAACGTCATCTAAAACTGTTCCAAATTTCAATTTGGTAGCATTATTAGTTCTTGAGATATCCAGCTGTGACAGACGGACAGACAAACTGAGTCGCACCATAAGGGTTCCTTTTTAGCATTTTGGTACGGAACCCTAATAGCGTAAAGAAGTATGCTGCAGCCTGTCGTAACATACCTACAAATATCGTTATCACCATTAGATAAGTACCCATCACCCAATCATTTCTGAAGTTTCGCCAGCGCCTTGTATTTAGGGAACAATTACCAAACTCACGGACAAACAAATTATAGCTTTTAACCATTAAATAATCAGCCTATAATGTTCCCACTGCTGGGACACAGACTTCCTCTCTGCGAGAGGGAGTGGCCCGTAATCCACTACGCGGGCCCAGTGCGGGTTGGCAGATGTCACATGTCTTCGAATTTTTGGTTCTAGGACATGCCGGTTTCCTAAAGATGTTTTCCTTCACCGTTTTGAGAGCAGTGGTGTTGAAATAAATTACACCAAGTAATGTGCCTGTCTGGGTTCGAACCCACGACCACGTAAGTCGGGGCCGTTACCACTGGGCCACCGCTACTCATCAGAACAATAATCTACAGAATACAAGCCTAGCAAGGTCTAGCACACCTAGCAAGGTCTAGCACACCTAGCAAGGTCTAGCACACCTAGCAAGGTCTAGCACACCTAGCAAGGTCTAGCACACCCACAAAAACCTCAACTACTTATCATTAAATATCCGTCGACATAAAGAATGTACTTACAGTATTCCCAAATTAATAATGCGCATACAGACTTCGCTAATTGTCGTATTCCCGGAAACACCCGAATCATTGAATCGTAAGAGGCCTAAATTATGCATGATGAAAATGCACTCAACCACTCTATATACATATCGTCTTCCGACGCTCGGGGAATACGACCGTTGCCGAACATTGACGAAGATTTCTATGTGCATTATCACTTTGGGAGACCTGTAGGTACCTATGTGTCTATATATTCCTGCTCAAATACTGACGCATTCCGACGAACATGCTTGACACTAGGTACATTTAAAGAGCATATTGCTCATTTTTAGGAATTCAGGACAACATTGACAGGCTAGGTAAATATACCATCGCGGACATTTACGATGAACCACTTTTGAACCTTACTACCATAGTAATAAAGTAGAAAAGTATGTCCGCGATGGTACACAGACGCCTAATAAGGCGGAAAAATTCACGCAAACTTCTTGTTATTATTAGCTGTTGGGTTTTACCCCTGTTCGTGCGTGTGCAGAATCTGTAGACTTGTTTTAGTATTTACTACAAACGAAAGAACAGAAACCAATCCATACTAATATTATAAATCCGAAAGTAACTCTGTCTGTCTGTCTGTCTGTCTGTCTGTTACCTTTTCACGCCTAAACCACTGAACGGATTTCGATAAAATTTGGCAAGGCTACAGATGGTATCCTGGGGACGGACATAGGCTACTTTTTTTTTCAAAAATGATTCTACAGGGGGTGATATAGGGGATGAAAGTTTGTATGGGAAACTCAGTATTTCTTAAGTTAGGGATGTGAAAATTAAAATGTATACTTTTGATAGGAAATAAAGAAATATGCGGTTCAGCGTTTTTGAAAAATCATCCCCTAAGGGGGTAAAATAGGGGTTGATTTTAAAATTTACAAAACTGCACGGATTTCGATAAAAATTGGCAAGGCTTTATGTAGCATCCTGGGCAAGGACATAGGCTACTTTTTATCTTAAAAAATAATCCTACAGGGGGTGATATAGGGGATGAAAGTTTGTATGGGAAACTCAGTATTTCTTAAGTTAGGGATGTGAAAATTAAAATGTATGCTTTTGATAGGAAATAAAGAAATATGCGGTTCAGCGTTTTTGAAAAATCATCCCCTAAGGGTGTAAAATAGGGGTCGATTTTAAAATTTACAAAACTGCACGGATTTCGACAAAATTTGGCAAGGCTTATATAGCATCCTGGGAAAGGACATAGGATACTTTCAAAAACAACACTACAGGGGGTGATATAGGGGGTGAAAGTTTGTAGGGGAAACCCAGTATTTCTTAAGTTAGGGATAACAAATTTATGCTATTGGTAGGAAATTAAGAAATATGCGATTCAGCGTTTTTGAAAACTCATCCCCTAAGGGGGTAAAATAGGGGTTGATTTTAAAATTTACAAGACTGCACGGATTTCTACAAAATTTGGCAAGGCTTTATATGGCATCCTGGGGAAGGACATAGGATACTATTTTTTCAAAAATAATACTACAGGGGGTGATATAGGGGATGAAAGTTTGTAACGGAAACCCAGTATTTCTTAAGTTAGGGATAACAAATTTATACTTTTGATAGGAAATAAAGAAATATGCGGTTCAGCGTTTTTGAAAAATCATCCCCTAAGGGGGTAAAATAGGGGTTGATTTTAAAATTTACAAAACTGCACGGATTTCGATAAAAATTGGCAAGGCTTTATGTAACATCCTGGGCAAGGACATAGGCTACTTTTTATCTTAAAAAATAATCCTACAGGGGGTGATATAGGGGATGAAAGTTTGTATGGGAAACTCAGTATTTCTTAAGTTAGGGATGTGAAAATTAAAATGTATGCTTTTGATAGGAAATAAAGAAATATGCGGTTCAGCGTTTTTGAAAAATCATCCCCTAGGGGTGTAAAATAGGGGTCGATTTTAAAATTTACAAAACTGCACGGATTTCGACAAAATTTGGCAAGGCTTATATAGCATCCTGGGAAAGGACATAGGATACTTTCAAAAACAACACTACAGGGGGTGATATAGGGGGTGAAAGTTTGTAGGGGAAACCCAGTATTTCTTAAGTTAGGGATAACAAATTTATGCTATTGGTAGGAAATTAAGAAATATGCGATTCAGCGTTTTTGAAAACTCATCCCCTAAGGGGGTAAAATAGGGGTTGATTTTAAAATTTACAAGACTGCACGGATTTCTACAAAATTTGGCAAGGCTTTATATGGCATCCTGGGGAAGGACATAGGATACTATTTTTTCAAAAATAATACTACAGGGGGTGATATAGGGGATGAAAGTTTGTAACGGAAACCCAGTATTTCTTAAGTTAGGGATAACAAATTTATGCTATTGGTAGGAAATTAAGAAATATGCGGTTCAGCGTTTTTTAAAAATCATCCCCTAAGTGGGTAAAATAGGGGTTTATTTTAAAATTTACAAAACTGCACGGATTTTGATAAAATTTGGCAAGGCTATAGATAGCATCCTGGGAAAGAACATGGGCTACTTTTTGTCTTAAAACATAATGCTACAAGGGGTGATATAAGGGATGAAAGTTTGTATGGGAAACCCAGCATTTCTTAAGTTAGGGATAACAAATTTTGGGCACGCCACAATTGCGGCGATAAGTCCCCTCTTTGAGGAGTGGTTAGAGAGGCGCCACGGCGTCCTCACCTTCCACCTGACGCAGGTCCTCACCGGACACGGTTGTTTCGGGAGGTTCATGTTTCGCATAAGGCGGGAGGAAACGCCCGGGTGTTACCATTGTGTGGACCGCCCGGAGGACACGGTGGAGCATACAGTGGAGGTCTGCCCGGCTTGGGCAGAGCACCGCCGTGTTCTCACGGAGGCGATCGGCGGCGGCGATCTCTCGCGTCCGAGCCTGGTCCAGGCCATGGTGCGGAGCGAGAGTGCATGGGAGGCCGTCACCTCCTTCTGCGAAGCAGTGATGCTCGCGAAGGAGGAGGCGGAACGCGTGAGGGAGAGGCAGCCTCACGCCCTCAGTCGCCGCAGGAGACGCCCTGGGCGGCGGGAATCGCGTGGCCATTTCCGGCCACCGTAGGCGCGGGCCTGCGGACGGTGAGCAGCGGGTAGCTCGCCGTCCGGTAAGGACCAGGCCCGAGTCGACGGCGCGTTGTGTTCCACGCGCGCCTCAAAGAGATGTCAGCAAGTGACGGGGTCCAATAGGGCCGACGCCGCTGGGGTCGCGGATTGTTTGAAGAAGTTACCGCGGCCCTGGCATAGGCAACTGAAGGAACACGGGTGGGTTTTAGTCAGTAAAAGCCTGACACGCCCTTCCGCTCCACCCAGAGCGGGAGAAGTTATTTGATGATTTCCCACCCTCAAAAAAAAAAAAAAAAAAAGGATAACAAATTTATGCTATTGGTAGGAAATTAAGAAATAATATATGGTACAGCGTTTTTTAAAAATCGTCCCCTAATGGATACACAATAGGTGTTGACAAATGTTTGTGTACCGAGATTTAAGGGATTGGAAATGTAGTCATAGTTCGAATCTTGAGGTAACATATAGTCTTTATTTCATTCGACGTTTTTACGAGGAAATTATTTGAACGAGTGGACACTCGGACAAAAGTTATTTGTTATTAGAGCGTGACTGGCATCATAAATTTTAAGTAATTAACAAAGTCCCCCCGCCGCGTAAGTCTGTCTGTTTGAATGCGATAATGTCAAAAAGTACCGAACGGATTTTCATACGGTTTTCTCCAATGAACGGAGTGATTCAGTGTAATTCATTATGGTTTTGTGTAAATTGGCTGAAATATGACGACGACTATTGAAGATGTCGGAAAAAATCATGCCGACTGGTAGCTCTAAGCCTACTTACTATACACGGTAAACGATATATCGTAGCGATTTGAGTTTGCACAGTTATATCGGACGGCCCTATGTTTTCCACATGAACGTTCCCATGGGATATTTTCCGACATCCACGCGAGCGAAGCCGCGGGCAAAAGCTAGTCTAATAAATAAACATGAAATTATGGTTTCCAGAACCCAGTTTCGCAATGGACCGGAACCATAATTCGCAAACCCGGCAAATGATTAAGTCGTACGTAGGTACTCTCCCGTTTTCTTTATTATTGTCAGCGCTAGCGCGCCATGACCATTTCCATGGGTATTTACAAATGCCATAAGACAGGCAATCGCTCAATGTAAAATACAGGTATTCAGCTGCATCCTGAGGCGACTGGAAGCCGACCCAACATAGTTGGGAGAAGGCTCGGTGGTTTGTCGGTCGTACGAAGAAGAAGTAGAATATACTCACAAAGTCCTCGACGATCTCTTTGATGGCGCTGACGGAGAGGATGAGTATGAGCGGCGTGAGCGTGGTCCAGCGGCCCGTGGGCGACACGTCGGGGATCTGCTGCAGCAGCGCGATCAGCAGGAAGAAGCAGTTGGAGTAGCGCCGGAACTGCTCGAACAGGAACAGCGGGATGAATGACGTTACGCTGTGGAAGGGCGTGGCGTTAAACATAGGTAGCTCACTGTTTATAGGTGTTTGTATGTATGCTCTGTTCTAAAAGTGTCTGATGACAGTGTAAAATAAACCCCGTGCCGTTCATCTTTATTTACAATGCTTCAACTTTATGTCTCACCATTTTTTCCAACAATTACTGTTTGAATAACATTACTTATTAAATTGTAGTTGAAAAATCATGGACGAAAATTTAGGTTATCATCAATTGTCAAATGAAAAACATCTATAAAGTGATTTAAAATTAGAATTTTAAGTTTAACCCTTATTCATAAAAAACTTAAACGCTTCACAAAGCAATTTTAGTTAAAATAGTGTTTTGTCTTCTTCTTTCGAATTCAAATCATAATTCGAAGGAAACTGACAAAACACTATTTTAACTAAACTAGGTTTGTAGAGCGTTTAAGTTTTTTATGAATAAGGGGTTAAGTGTTCAAATAATCAAATCAAAGCGCTCCATTGTCTCAGTGACACCACAATTTGGCATCCACAGGTTCTGATCCATTTGTTTACATTTTTATCAGATACTTTAGTAACATACTATAGGTGTATTTTGTTACATGAGTTACTCGTTGCTAGTAATCTGGTGTCGATAATTCTAGAAGTCGAAAAGCTGTTTGGTATAAAAAGGCCAACTGCAGTGTTTCAGAAAGTTAATGAAAACTAGCTAGCTGTGTTGAATGTGTGTATTTAAGTAATTTGTAACATTACGACTGACTTTCATTATGTTCAAAATTAATAACATCAATTTTAATTAGGAAATGCCACTAGAATTGATTAGCGAAACCAACTGTTCCATAATTTAGTTTGCGCAGTTCAGTATGTCCCGCGGGACGCTCTCAACTTGATAACTACATGAACCACAGGTATTAGGACGCTCTCAACTTGATAACTACATGAACCACAGGTATTAGGACGCTCTCAACTTGATAACTACATGAACCACAGGTATTAGGACGCTCTCAACTTGATAACTACATGAACCACAGGTATTAGGAAAATAATGTTATCGTATACTGATGCGGTTGGGTTGTATGGTATTTAGAGCTCAGCCGCAAATGCGATAACAGTGATACGTAACACTTTTAAATTGGTATTTCACATTAAGAGGAAAAGACTTTCTATATTCTTTTATGCAAGTATTTTTTTAACCGACTTCAAAAAGGAGGAAGTTCTCAATTGGCTGAATCGATTTGGATTTTTCTTTTTTTGTTCGAAAGGGTATACTTTCCAAGTGGTCCCATGATCATCAAGTCAGGATCTGATGATGGGATCCCATGGAAATCGAGGGAAACCCTCAAATTTTATGGGCACACTTGTATCGATTTCGGTATTTTTTATAGTAACTCGTGCATTTGCTCTCGGAAAGTACCATTTGGTGAACTGGAACTGATGATGAAGACCGCAGATGGCCATCGGTAATACTCAATTATATCGAAGTATATCACAGGTTGCGATTCGATTACTTTAATATGGTTTATGCTCGTCAAAATGCATAACATAATGGTGATGGTGACTTCACCATGAGCTCCAGTTCTCCTGGTTCTCTTACTAGGAGAACTCCTCTACAATTAACGTCCCTGCATTGGGAAAAGCAATATTTTGTAAAACGTGATGAGCAGTTGACATTGGGTTATTGTAAGTTAGATAAATTATAAACTGACCCACTAAAAAGTGAAAAATAAAAACTTTTTTACAAAAAACAAAACCGACTTCCAAAAAAACACTACAAAGTGAAAAATAACTTTAATTTCGGAAGTCGGGGGCAAAAACCTAAAATACAGATCCAAAGACACCGACTTCCGAAATTAAAGTTATTTTTCACTTTGTAGTGTTTTTCTGGAAGTCGGTTTTGTTTTTTGTAAAAAAGTTTTTTATCCAAAAGTTTTTTTAGATAGAAGACTCTCTCACGCGCACCAAATATCAAGTTGATAGCATTAGTAGTTCTTGAGATATCCAGCTGTTACAGACAGACAGACAGACAGAGAGACGGCCAGACAGACAGACTGAGTCACACCATAAGGGTTCCTTTTTTACCATTTTGGTACGGAACCCTAAAAAGAGTATAATTTGGCAGGATACTAACTCTGTAAGCTGTACCTACTTCGTTCAAATAAATAGGCACACATGTATTTTAATCAATAAGTATTTTAGAAAAACTGCTATTTTTTACTTTCCATATATTCGAAAAGAAAAGTAGAGTGTTTAACACGGGTGAAAGTCACCAATTCCTACTCGGACTATAGTCTAAATACCTCGTATAGGAATTGATTCCCTTCCACCCTTGTATAACAATCTTCTATTCCGCGTTCGCATTCTGGGCTGTAATAGCAAATAGGTATTCACAAATACGCATTATCTCTGGTAATCTTGAAACACTTATTGATAGTCCAATGACGCGTAACTAACACTGTCAAATACTGCGTAACTACACTTTCACTGATTTTACAGGAGAGACAAAAAACTAATTTTCTAAAAGACTAATCGACCGATCTTTGACTGAACTTGAGTAGAGGATCATTTTATTTTTTTTCATATAATGTACTAATTTTGAAGTCAATATTATCAATATTTTAATTACAAAGTCACTTACGCTGTATAGAATACGCAGTATTGAAACGATTTTGGATTATAGACAGTACTTACGTGAAATTGTAAATCTAAAAAATAATACCACAACCTCAATCAATTATTTATTTAACAAAATCAACTATTTAAATTATAAAGTTCAAACACAAATGGTATATATTAAAAAAAAAAAACAAATATCAATCAACGAGTATGAAAACATAATTGGAAGAAATGAATAGGGAACATTATTCCTCTTATAAACTTACTAAGATTATAAATGCTGCTAAAATGCAATTATTAACATTATTATCAAATAAAAACCAAACATAATTATTAAACAAAATAAATTCTTTAATTAGGAACTAAATAATCAAACAGTCTCAAAATTATAACGTTAACTAAAAAAAAAACTAGAAACAATCTTTTCATCTCTCTCCTATAATAATGATCTATATTTTTAACAAATTAACTTAGAGATTAATTATCTATTAAAAAGTTAAACTTACAATCATGCCCAACAAAAATAAAGATTGATTAAATCACAAAATATAGCTTAAATCACAAGCTATTTCTTTTTAAATGGCAAATTATCGTAAAACGCATGGCAATCACGGGGTATGACATTTTTCAGTTGTTGCAAGTGTTCATATTTTGTTTCCTGAATAGGTAGTTGCGATGAATAAAGAGGAGGAATGGTGGATAGAGGTGAAGGAATGTTTTTAGGCCTCCGAGGTAGAGGGGTGAAATCTGCTTCAAAATGATTTTTGTATTCGATTGTTCCATTAGGATTATACTTCAACACGCGAAGATCAACAACACAGCCATCACCAACCCCTCGTCCAGGTCGTATCGAGTCGTATATTTGGAACTTCTTAGCGCTGTAATCTTTGAAGAACGTGTGGTCTGGTTGGATAACAGTGTAAGGAAATGGTCTTCTTCTAGCTTCTTTTGTTATGGATGCATACTGTGACGGCAAAAAAATCTCGACATTTTTTAATTTCCTTTCAATAACGGAATGTACTGAGTCCACCTCCATCTGTGTGTGGCCTTTTTCTAAATACTTTTGGGTTATAGTCACGTTCTTTTCCATTGCTAAAAGGAGAAGTGTGTTTGATAGTACACTATTTCTATTTTGCGCTGTGCATCCATCACTCCAAATGATAATGTCTTTCGGATCTTTCTCTAACAATTTTTCAATATAATCAGCGTAAAAAGATGCATACGTGGCTGCTTTTAGATCACACGCTGTCTCGTCAAACCAATAACAATCGACATGGTTTGTCCCAAGGTCATAAACTGTAAAGTTGTGTACTGCTAACTTTGTTTTAAAATATAACGCACTAGCGTTTAAAGAAGGGCATAACTTCACCGCCTGCAAGTCAGCAGTAATAACGTGGATTAATTTCAGTTTTGCCTTCTCTTTATCTCTATTCTTTTCTTCTCGAGCTAAATTTTTCGCTTCGACATGCTGTTGATATGCTCCTTCTTCTACATTACCAGCTTTGTAGGAGGAGCACAAATCACAAGCGTCTTTTTTTGGTTTGTATAGCCCTATATTCTCTTCTTCAAAGACATCATTAAAGAGCTTTCGGCAGGCAGCTGGAACGGAGTTTGTTGCTGTACAATACTGTACGTACATTCTGTAGAGCTCAGATTTCGATTGAATGATAGGTTCAAGATATTGTTTTGTGCTAGATTTACGACAGTAATGTGATGGTAATTTAGGTAAATTACTCAGGTAACTTTTTATGGACAGTCTTTTAGTCTCAAGGCTAAGCGAAACATTTGTAACTTCGTTATTAAGCTGTCTTTGATTTCTATCTCCTAGCCAATAACGGACAGTCCATTCCTTGATGCCTAGGGTAGAGAGAAATGTTTTGAGACATACTTTTTTTTTTACACCTTGTATCTGCAGATGATACTCCTTGCTATGGAGACGCCGAGATGCACCTGCCGTCATTTTTCTCTGAGTTGTCTTTACGTCTATCATAGAACATACAACTAGTTTTTTCTCTTTCCATGATCTAGACCAAAAAGTTTGAAATATTTCCTGTCTCTCTTCCTCACTGATTTGTGCGCAAAACAGAGTTTTACTACGCAGACAGAATGGTGAATTACATTTTGGACCTAAAGTCCTTTTAGGTTTTGGAGCATCTTGGACGTACTTCATATTATTATTTTTTTTATATCCTACATACTCTTTTCCTAACATCCTATTTTTTTGGTTTTTAATTTTCATCCAATTCTGACGGTCAGCTTTACGTTTTCGGGTTCTGGATGCACTTGAAACTTCCGGCTCAATAGCCCTTTCAGGAAACCAACCGATATCAAGGTTATCTAAGGGTTGCACGTTGGTGATATCGGAAAGGGGAACATAAGTTGGGTCTGCCACAGAATCGTCAGACCCAAAATTAAAACTTTCATCTGGGAGGTTAATGTCGAGATTTACATTCACCGTAGGTGTAGCGCTGGTAGTAGTGTTTTCCATTACAGTTTCATCATATTGGCTATCGATTCCTACTGTAGTGAAATCAGCTGTACTTACAGTATCACCAAAAGGAGCGGAACATACAGCCGGCTGGACTGGGGTGAGTTCAATGATATCAGGTCTTTGATTTTCTAATATTTGTTTTTTCATCAAAAGTAGTTTCTGCCGTCGCTGTTTAAGTTTTTGTAATGTCGTGACGTTATCATCAATATCAGCACCCTCCAAATAATCCGCAGAACCATCTTGTTTTGAGTTTTCGTCTTCATTCATTGTGAATCTTAGTTGTTACTGCAAAGGAAAATATACCAGTTTTTCACTAAGTTTAAAAAAAAACAGCAAAAACATCTTAGTACGTTATTAAACAAACGTCTGCACTAGGAATCTTGTAAAGTACGAACAATCAGTCACACAAAAATAAAATAAATTAAGTATAATGAAACCGCGGAAGTACTAAACAAAATTAAAAGGGATTTTGTCAAAACCGCGTAACAAACACGTAACTATTAGATGAACTTTAACACTTCAAATAACACAATTTTAGAATAAAAAATATCCCAATTTTAATTAGCATAACGTATAGAATACGTGTGATATACTTACCTTCAAATTAATCCAGTTATTCTGTGTAAAAACAATTTTTAACTGGAGCGTCACACAAAAACTGCACGTTCCTAAACAAACTGGTGCGAATACGCGGTTTTCGTGTCAAAACTTGTTCGTCCAAAGATCCGCGGTATTGTTATTTTTGATTTACTCCTCTTCCTATTGGTCAATTCAAAAATTTGTCGCACAGGTCGACGCCAATCACAATCAGTTACCTACTGCCGCGAAATCTCGTTTTTGCTTTTTTTGCAGATACGCGGATTTGAACAATGTTAGTTACGCGTTATTGGACTATCAACGACGTTATGGCCTTGAAAATGGTTGCCCACAATGTAATAGTAGTAATAACATCAATAAATTAAATCTCGGGATTTTTCAATGGAAATCATGCTTTTTCTCCGGACTTTAAAATTTTCTTTCTGGTAACCCTATGTGTAGGTAAGCACGGAGCAAATATAAAGACGACATGTTTTAATTAGATTTCCCTATGAAACAACGCTTGACAATTTGCGGGGTGAGGGGGGTGTTAGATCCCGCGAGGATCCCGCCTACTTCTTTATTTTCCATCTACTCGTATGTATGTATGTATTTACATAATCATAACCATGAGAATCATCAATACATCTCTTTAAGATTTAAACGCGCTTCGTTTAAATGTAGATTTATGTTAAAATGCTATACTTAAATCAATTTTAGCTTAGTAAGTTCTTAACATATTTAAATGACTTCGATTTAAAGCAAATTTTACTGCACAATAAGGAACTGTTTACGTATAATCTTATTAAACAGAAAATAGACGGTGCTACTTTGGAATTTTTTTCCAAGTAATCATGTTTCGGTTTTAGTACAACAGTAGACAATAATAGTCAAATAACACATGGAACATCGAAAAAATTTAACCAAACACATTTGGTTTTACATAACAAAATATTTACATAATTTTATCTAGAACTAGCTGACCCGCCAGACGTTGTCCTGTCCCAATAAAATTCCCCTAGAAATCCACTTTCAGTTTTCCCGAATTTTCCAATTTTCCCGGCAACTTTTCCAATTTTTCTCACCTTTTAAACCTTCCCTGAACTACGACAAACACTTCAAAACCAAAATCGGCTAAATCGGCCCAGCCGTTCTCGAGTTTTAGCAAGACAAACACACAGCAATTGATTTTTATACTGGGTGATTTTTTAATGACCAGCCAAATTTTCACAGGGTGTTCTACCCATGAATATGAACAACTTTTACTATGGGACCAAACCTGAAATCGCGAAAAAAAAATCAGCTGGGTAGAACACCCTGTGAAAATTTGGCTGGTCATTAAAAAATCACCCTGTATACATACTAGCTGCGCCCCACGGTTTTAACCGCGTAGACCGGGATAAAAGTAGCCTATGTGTTAATTCAGGGTATAAGCTATCTACATACCAAATTTCATCTAAATCGGTTCAGCCATTTGAGCGTGAAGAAGTAACAAACATACACACACACACACTCACAAACTTTCGCCTTTATAATATTAGTGTGATATTAGAAGAATTAGAATGTGTCTTAAATAATAATCAATAATAATGTGTAATAATCTTTAATATAGGAATTTTAAAAACATATATCGATGTTACCCAGTTATAAGCCTTAAGGCCCAGATTTCCTGAAAACGATCAAAAAGGTGGTTTTTTAAAGCAGTGTATCTCATAAACCGTAAATAATTTTGACATGTAAAAAAAACATGATATTTTCAAGTCTTTTTCGCATACAGTGATGGAAGCCAAAACATAGTTATACATATTTTAATGCACCAAAAAAATCTTTAAACATACCTCCTAATAATCTTTAAAAGCAGTTTATCCCTTCATTAACAATTATAATTATAATTAAAAATATACCATGAAATGTCAAATTCCAAACTGCATCCAGTGATGGATTACTTTTTATTAAATAGTTAATTTCTAATTTTATACGATTTTATTTGCATTTTTACGAAATAATTCCGGTGCGCGTGAGAATCTTCTATCTCGTGCGTCAAACTAGACAGCCATAACGCCATTTCACTTACACACCGAGCTAAACCAATCTTGGAACCTGGGCCTTAAGCAGTACATACGAGCTACATAAAAAGTAGGCGATTACATAATTGATGGTGTCTATGCCTACAGTTGTACATAAGTAGTGAACTTGGGGATTTCCACTTGACAATAATGCCTAAGTAATGATAGGTTCGCAGCTTTGATCGTATCGAAAGTAATTTGTAGTGAAAACATCATAAATTATAGGTACGACATGAATGGGAGATGCTTCATTTATCAACTGTCAAGAAATAATGTTTGTTATGAATGAATGGTAAATCAAAAGGTTTGTTGGAACGAAGTTCTTTAACGCGGCTTGCTGGTAGAAATCGTCACGCAACGAAAAGGCGTTATGCCCGAAAAAACTAGTTTCATGTGTCAAGTTTCTTTTTTTTTAATACAAAGCCGAACTACAAAGTTTTTAGATTCTAAAAATTAAAAGAAACATCCAACGGGGTGTCTCACGAATCACGACACCCACCGACTTTTATACATTATTTACATTATAGGTACTTGTAGAGATTTGTATTTTTTTAACGTTTTTACTGAGCTGAAAATGATTGTGGAATTATGTTAAATGCCAATATTTACAACGTAACATTGCGTCGTAGAGTGGCGTGACATTATCTCATTACATGTAAACCCCGCCGTATCAGTTTCAGGGATTCATTATTATACTTATCGGAAAATATAAACGTTTTCGCGACTCAATTAATAATGTTTGTTAATTAATGCAGCTATATGAGTAGGTAGGTGATACATTGAATGCACATTAATTGTTCCCCATAAGGTGCCACCTGAAGTGTGGCTCGCAGCAGATCCTAGTTTTAATAATTACTGTGATTGTACGTTTTTAAACTGTCATGGTCACTAACATTATTATTAACACAAACGGGATAAACGGTATTACGGGATTTGTCATGGGAAATATCCCGTTTGTGTTAATAATACTGTGATTCTTATGTTTATTTAGATCTCCTCGCCTGCGTTGGCACTATTCTATTCTTCTGTTTTATTACTTATCTAATTACCATGCTCCTATTGCTTATCTATCCGCCCACTTTTGATCCTTTTAATGATACCCTACCCTTATTAAATAATGTTCACTAATTTCTGGAACTCTATCTAACAAACAAAAAAGTCTCAATTTTGTTAAACTTTTTTTCATGGTGCCAAACGTACGTCTTCGCACGCTTTTCTACGTAGTTCAGTATATTTATTTAACACGTATAAGTGCGCGGAATTTATTGGATGATTTGCAGACGGAGCAAGTGCAATGTTAGCCGGCTGTTCGTTCAATATCGTCACGCCACACCTCGGCGCAGGTGCTCAACTTGTACGACACGTCACAGTCCCGGACAAGGACATACCAACACGTACTAACCTTTATCAAAACAATGTAAGTATTCAATAAGCGCTTTATGTTCAAGAAACTTCACAGAACTGATATGAGACTCCGCACAAGGAAAACTTCCAAGATTACCTTCAAGAAAATCTCGGCATAATGCAGAGCGGAAAGTTGGCGAGGACGCGGCAGTCTTCTCGCAGCCCCGATAAGGGAACATTGTCATTAGCAGCCACTCATTGCCACGCGCTGCTGGCGTACTGACTCACTTCCTTTTATGAAGTTTCAAAGTCACAGCACAATGTAACATACCTACCGAAGGTAGATCCGAACAAGTTAGTCAGAGACGTATCTCTACAGATCGTAGGTAAGAGCCCACACCATCGGCATCGTAGGGACCTGTCTGGAGTACCAGGGGCAGGGCAGGTGCGTTGCACTCCCAGAGGTAACGCTAAATCACTGAACAATAATAAACAATCAATTTGCCTAGCCTTTTCCCAACTATGTTGGGGTCGGCTTCCAGTCTAACCCAATGCAGCTGAATACCAGTATTTTACATGGAGCGACTGCCTATCAGACCTCCACAAACCAATAACTGGGTAATACGATACCCATTGGTAAGACTGGTTGTCAGACTTTCGGGCTTCTGACGACCCGTAACGACTGTCAAAGATCTACGAATGACAGCCGGGACCAACAGCTTAACGTGCTTTCCGAGGCACGGAGGAGTCGCGCTATGTAAATATGGTCACCCATCCACGGACCAACCCCAAAAAGCGCAGCTTAACCTGATGGATCGACCCGTGCGGCTGTTATTACTTAGCCACGAGCTCCTCAACAAGAATAATAAACATGTCAGCGTAATTGTGACACAGCGCTCCATGCCTTGAATTTTGTATTACTTAAGTAAAAGTAGTCAGTACACTTTCAGACAGCATATTCGGCGCGACTCAATCTCATCTTATTCACATCATTAGTTTTAATTGTTATCCTATTTGTACTGAAATATAGCTATCTTTATAATCTTTAAACTTAGTTTATCTTAAACTCACCCCAACTCCGATCACTAAAATTTTGACTCTATTATAATAAGAACCATGATCTCCTTCTAGGAACTGATCTAAAAACTTGTTGAACTGAAATTGAAAGTCAAATAGTTGCCAAAATAGTAATGTAGAGTAAAACAATATCGAGAACGGGTCTTATCGGCTCTAAAAGGAATATTGCGATAAGACCCGTTTTATAATGTGTACAAATCGCGAAAGTTTAAAAAGTTTGATATAGAGTAGTTCCCATGGAGACAGCAGCGATATATTAACGCGTATGACATCAGTGTACTGTGGATGGGCAGTCGGCCAAGCGTCGCGACGCGTAAACAATGCGCCGTGTATACATTGTGCCGCTGTTTAGGCACGCCCATTGTCGGCTGACAAACTTTACGGCTGCTGGAATGGCCTGCCAATGGAGAATCAAGGCCCCAATATACGGACATACACTACAGAGATGTTAAGTCAGAATTTTTTAATTTTCTTCCACGAACACGAAGCGGATGTGTTTCAAAAATGAAAGAATTTAAAGCGAGTTCGTTCGCTACCAGTTTCATAAAGTGAAAGTCTGCGTTTGTTTATTTGTTCATCAATCGTGGCTAAATTTGATTGGAGATAAAACGGAATTGCACAGGAAATGTACACTTCCAAGTAAACTACTAATGCTATTTGTTTTTTTATAGTTGCTGAATAAATATTTGTGTTAACGTAATGACTCAGTTGCTAAGGAGCTCGTGGCTAAGTAATAACAGCCGCACGGGTCAATCCATCAGGTTAAGCTACGCTTGCCGGGGTTGGTCAGTGGATGGGTGACCATCTTTACACACCAAGACTACTCCGTGCCTCGGAAAGCACGTTAAGCCGTTGGTCCCGGCTGTTATTCGTGGATCTTTGACAGTCGTTACGGATCGTCAGAAGCCCGAAAGTCTGATAACCAGTCTTACCAAGGGGTATCGTATTACCCAGTTACTGGGTTGTGGAGGTCAGATAGGCAGTCACTCCATGTAAAATACTGGTATTCAGCTGCATCCGGTTAGACTGGAAGGCGACCCCAACATACGTATTGACTCAGTTGCATAAACTGACAACTCGCATCGCATGTGATGTTATAAATTCAGTTGAGTTAGGCATTCAAGACGCCTTGCATCCAGTTTAGATCCTGGATCTGATCTAACGCTATAAAAAGTAATCCTTACACCACACACTGCATTTTCCCGTTCAATGGATCTTATTACACCAGCAAATGCGTAGAATGCAGATATTGTGACCGCGTTCCATATAATGGAACATGGCGGAAGGGAATGCCTTCCGAGTTCGATATCATGTTCTGCACTCCATGCGGTGCCACACAACATGTACAGTCAACCAACGAGATATAGGCATACATGCAGGCAGCTAGCTTTATAGTGAAATCTTTCGTTGACTGTACACTATTCTTGATAATTATTTCATAATTTGGTTATGTTAGAGTTAACGGTCGGCTACTGGTCCATGAAGGAACTATTCAAGGGTGAGTTGCCTATGGCACTGAAACGCAGGTTCATATGGACATGATGTAGTCTTCCCGTCTTAACCTATGGTGCACAGACTTGGTCTTTGACTAACATCCAGGAGTCCAAACTCAAGGTCTGCCAACGAACAATAGAGCGCAGTATACTAGGCATTAAATTAAGGGAACTGTGGGCCCAGATAGCACAGAACTGGTGATCTGAGACAGTGAGGCGACAGACCACGTAGGAGATAGCAGGATGAACTGGATAGGTTCCGCCGAAACTGGGAAGAGTGGAGGGAGGCCTTGCCCAGGAGTGGCACAGCGTAGGCTAGTAAAAAAAAAAAGAGTTAGCGACGGGCTCGTGGCTAAGTAATAACCGCCACATGGGCCGATCGAGCAGGTTAAGCACCGCTCCTCGATGTCAGTCCGTGGATGGATCCATCTTTACACACCGAGACCCTTCGTGCCTCGGAATGCACATTACGCCGTTGGTCCTGGTTGTCATTTGTGGATATTTGATACTTGTTACGGGTCGTCAGAAGCCCGAATGTCTAACTTCAAGTCTTAGCAAGGGGTATCGTGTTACTGGGTTGGGGAGGTCAGATAGGCAAATGTCTAACTTTAAGTCTTAGCAAGGGGTATCGTGTTACTGGGTTGGGGAGGTCAGATAGGCAATCGCTTCATGTAAAATACTGGTACTCCAGTGCTGCTATCCGGAAGCAGACCCCGACATACTTAGTTGGGAAAGGGCTAGGCAGCTGATGATGGTAACGTTAGAGTTTGTTACAAATGTTTACCTGTATTTAGCCGTAGATATTCGATTGTTCATAAACTTGATAGGCTGCGGTCTGTTGACGAAGATGAGTCTGTTCTGTTCGAGCGGCGCTCCATCCGTCAGGCCCGATGTCGTCGCCTCATCTTCATCTGCACATAAACAAAAAAGAACATACTTCAATCAAAACTCAAGATTTATGAGAAATCTTGGCACAGAAAATAGGGTAAATAAATAAGAAATACTGCTTAGGCTTGACTAATTGAATGTGATTGTCGTGACGAATGTTTAAAACCCTTTATTCCAGCATATTATACATTGCCACTGAAAGTTCTGGAAACATTAGTACACACTCTTATTTGAACAGCATCCCTTTCGAAGCAACACGTCATTTAAAAGTAGACAAAGTTCCCTAATTAACATGAATTAGGTACTTTAAGAACTTATACGAAAGTTATAATAACACAAAACAAAGTTATTTCGGGACCACAACATCGTTCGTGGCCGTGGGACATTCGTGTGATTTCTACGAAAATATAAACTGCAACCAGAAAGATTTTGGAAAGTTGATCGTTTGTTAATTTTGGGCAAGGTTTTTGCTTGTCCCATTACCTATATGGTATCAGACCTAATTTGGCCACTTCTGAAAATTGATCCCCTTTTCACAATCTCTTGCTAAAAATAAAAACAGCAACAGCAGCTTTAAATAAGTCTGAAAACACATTCCAGCAGAGTATGCATGAGTCATCATTATAATCAGCCTATATTTCCCCACTTTAGCCACTTCTGGGACACAGGCCTCCTCTTTTCGAGAGGGGGTGGGTTGTAAACAACTATGCGGGCCCAGCCCGGGTTGGCAGATGTCACATGTCTTTGAATTTTTGGTTCTAGGACATGCCGGTTTCCTCACGATGTTTTTCTTCACCATTTTGAGAGCAGTGGTGATGTGTGAGTGCTCAGATCAAATTATGGACAACGGAATACAGTATAAGCAATTAAAGTAAAGTCTGAAATTATCTCAGGACGTGGCTGACCGTACAACGAGGTAAAGGTCGCAGCGTGGTCGCTGCTCGCTCATTTTAAAATGTGATGCATTCTGTTGTCATGGTGTTGTCATTGGGCAGAATTAGTCGTGCACGTAAACATCACTTCGAAACATTAAAGTAATCGCTGATGTCAATCCCTTACGATATTGTTATTTTCATATGACGTGTCATGTGCTTTCGAGTGATCTCATGTTCCAAAACATTATTCATGGACGTTTAAAATCGTCAATATCACAAAAATGCCGTTAGGTACCATTGAATCTTAATCAGGTCAGTGTAAAGAGAAAACATGAAGCGTTTAGCTCTGCATTGAAAAACTTTCTAATGAAAAACTGTAGTTTTACAGAGCTGTAGAAGTATCGCAGACACGACTTCAAGGTGAAGTGGACAGCAGCGTCTACAGGCGGAACGGCGAGGTGCAGCCAGTTTTTTCACGCCAGAATGATAATTTGTGCATTTGCCACACAATTTGTTTGACCTTTGGACATCCTTCATTCGTAACGTTACGTCGCGCGTTTGATGGAGTGTTTCCAAAATACTGAGCTAAGAAAGGGTAACAGGCCTTTAGGTCTTCGTATAAGTATGACAACCAGAAACGATGGTTCAGCGGTTTAAACGACGTACTGTGAAATGTAGAGCCACCGATAAAAATAAACAAAAAAAAGCCGTGAATATGAAAACCGCTGAGATGGCGGGCTCGGCGTGATGGTTTAAAATTGGAAATTAATGCCTTGTAATTTTGTGATTGTGATTAAAATTAAAATAAATAAATAGCTTTTGTTTGATTAATTTGCAGAAGCTTGTTTGGCTTATAAAGCCAACATTACAACAACAAAATGAATGAATTGTTTCAGTTAATAACGAACATTATTGTCTCATCGGCACGCGCCGTTACCGAGTGCGGAGAACGGCACTCAAATTAAAATGTTAATTAACGTTGGTTTGTTGAGATAAACGTGACCATACTGATACGCGCTGTTATCAGAACGCAAAACAAATACAGGCGGAATTCGTTACGGAGCGGAAAAAATATCTACAGTAGGTAAAACTAGCTGGTTACGAATACTGATTTCGTTTATTTGAACTCGAAATCAGTCAGGTCAGTGGGATTGAAATTTAAGACGAAATCCACATCTGAGTCACCTTTCTGCACATTATTATAATAGCATTCCAGACGAGCGATGGAAAGCAGCGCTGGAATGCCACTAGAATAATGTGAAACGGCAGGTCGCTTCCAGTTCCAGCCCAGTGACTGGATTGATGCCCGGTTCACATTATCGCAGTCCAGTAATCTAGCGAGTCAATCCAGTCCTGTGCTAGACTGGATCACCAGTCATTCAGCCAGTCAGAAAAAAAAACAATGCGTGTTCACTGTTCAACGTTTAATCCAGCACTGGAATGGCCGTCTACACTATTCTAGTGGCGCTGGAATGGACGAACTGGAATGATGTCGATCCAGTCACTGGACTGGATTGGGTACATTCCAGTGCCAGCTCACATTATTCCAGTGACATTCCAGCACTAATTTCGATCGCTGGATTGGATTGCTAATGGATAATGTGAACTTCACGCACATTGGTCCACATTAAGGACTAAGTGCGGAAACCAAATCCTCTAACATAGAACATAATGTGAACCTGGCTCAACAGTCTACATTTTCATTCCAGCTCACCCATTCCAGTGCCACTGGAACAGCGTAGACGGCCAATCCAGTGCTGGTTAAACGTTGAACAGTGAACACGCCTTATCTAAGGAACTCGCACTGTTGTTTTTTGTCTGAGTGACTGATGAATTGACTGGAATAATGTAGACGATATGATGCCCGGTTCACATTATGCCAGTCCAGTAATCCAGCGAGGCAATCCAGTCCAGTGCTAGACTGGATCATATCGTCTCTAATCTCATCTAATCGTAACATTCCATAATAGAGTCAAACGTCCATGGTTGATAGCGATGGAGTACGGATGTCGCTTGTTCCGAGCGAGAGGGCATGCAGTAGGCACCTGTCACAGTTCACCAGAATATGTGTGACGCATCACACATGGGGAAACACGCATCGTTTAGCGTTTAATTTAAACAACTATACAAATAAATAAAATTGAAGTGCCTGTTTGTAATATCAAAATAACAGTTTTTTAAAATTTTTGTCTGTCTGTCTGTTTGTTCCGGCTAATCTCCGAAACGGCTGGACCAATTTTGACGAGACTTTCACTGGCAGGTAGCTGATGTGTACCTTAGGCTACTTTTATTTTGGAAAAAGAATTAGGGTTCCACGCAAAAAAATAAAACCCATGAAATTGTGAACAAAAAGACGGATATGAAAAATTCTTTAAAATTCATGTGGCTGTTATTTTAGTATATTGTGTATTTTACGATTTCCACGCGAACGAAGTCGCGGGGCACAGCTACTATATTAAAATACTATTAGCCCCTAGCCCATTAACAGCTATCGGTCACCGTTTTTCTCGTAGAAACGATAAAATACATAACCATGTCGCTCGTTTATCGGTCGGTAGGTACCTACGCGCACCAAGAATTAATTAAGAGACTAGGTATCTCGGCACTAAAAACTTACTGCTGTACTTCCCAAGGCTTAACGATTAGTATAATGTACCTATCTAAGGCCGGGTTCACATTAGGTCGGACCGCGCCAGTTTGAACTGTCGCGCGTCGGTCCGACCTAATGTGAACAGGGCCTAAGGGCTACTCTGTTACGTGAGAACGAAATAGCTTCTTAAATTATAGATTAGGAGGTCTTTGAGTAACTTTATACGGCGGGCGCCACCGTGGCTTCTTACCTTAGTACTGACCATAGACTTATAAAAAAAGATGGACTCCGCGCCACGAATATCGAAAGTGAAGCACCGTACCGATCTATGTGTGCATGACTTGAGTACCTGCAAAGACGGCGTCGCTCGTGTCACGTAATGGCGGCCGGTCGGCATACTATGATGTAAATGTGTGCGCGAGGCGTGTTTGTACAAACGGTCCGGCATACTTACTGTGCTTCACTGTCGATATGCGTTGCGCGGAGTCCATCTTTTTTTATAAGTCTATGGTACTGACCCTAATTGTTTGTTATTGTTTAGTTTCGTTTCTTACTCGCTTTACTAATATTATTCATGAGGTGATTGTTATCACACCTCGGTATAGCGCGTTTACGCGGTAAGGTCAAGGGCAAAGGCTTCAAAGACAGAGTGTTTCAAGGTCGAAGTGGCCACAACTCGTTATTAAAGTACTAGAATACTACAGCCGAATTATAACGCCTTTTATTCAACATACTGCAGTGGATGCATTGCAGTCTAACACTATCAAGGCTGATTACATTTTTAATTGGATTGTGTCTTGATTAAGTACTGATAATGCTATTCTACTTTCTTACCTTTCATAAATAAAAACTTTTTAACAAAAAAAATAACCAACTTCCAAAAATCACTACATAGTGAAAAATAACTTTAATTTCGGAAGTCGGTGTCTTTGGATCTGTATTTTAGTTTTTGCCACCGACTTCCGAAATTAAAGTTATTTTTCACTTTGTAGTGATTTTTGGAAGTCGGTTATTTTTTTGTTAAAAAGTTTTTATTTCTCGCTTTTTAGTGGGTCTGTTTATAATTTGTATAAGTTACAATAGTCTAATGTCAATTGCTCATCACATGTTACAAAATATTGTTTTTCCCGATGCTGGGACGGTAATTGTTGAGGAGTTCTGCTGGTAAGAACCAGGAGAACTCCTCAACAACCACTCACCACACGCATTGTGTGACGAGCGGAAATTGCTTAGCAGCCATATTAAAGTAATCGAATCGCAACCCGTGAAATATTTATCATTGAGTAATTCCGGTAGCCATCTGTGGTCTTCATCATCAGTTCCACTTCACCAAGTGGTGCTTTCCGAGAGCAAATGCACGAGCTACTATAAAAAATACCCAAATCGCTATAGGTGTGCCTATATCTCCAGGATGCCATCGTCAGAACTGGATTTTGACAAAAATGGGACCATTTGGGAAGTCTTACCTTTTCCAACAAAAAAAAAATTTTTCAAATCGGTTGTCATGCGACGGAGTTATGCGCGAACAAACATAAAAAAAAAATACAAACATCCGAATTGAGAACCTCCTCCTTTTTTAGAAGTCGGTTAAAAATAATGGAATACTAGATATTTCGAAGACTATGTGGTACAGTAGTACCCAACTAATAAGGCGCGTCGTGAATCTTCGTTCGCGCAGAAAAGAAAATATGGCCCGAAGATTAACGAGAATGCATGCAGTTCATAATACACTGCAGCTGGTAGTTCCATCTCACTCGCAAGTATGGCCGGCTGACTAACATGGCGGCAGCGGCCGACCAATAGCGGTACAGGAAAAAAAAGCATGGTGCGTCGAGCGTTCCGAATTGGTCAATAGCATTTCCCGCGCTTTGAAAATTCATCTTCTGCCTCGGTAAGCCATATCAGTTGGGTACTACTGTACCTACGTGAAGTTAATTACTGCTTCACCGATAGTAACGAGTACCCACCATGCATTATCCTCATAATTGTTTGACTGATAGCGACTGATCCTATCCGGCAATCTTGTGTCCCACAGAAGGGATTAACAAGTGATTTGTGATAAGAATAATACTTCTGAAGCAAGTTTTGACAAGAAGCAATATTTAATCTGTAATGATAAATTACTCAATCAAAACATAATAAACATCAGTTATTATTTAAATGATAGTACTTATCTATATATAATAAAAATGAAATGCTATTTATTGGTAAAGCACATCATTTGAGAACGGCTGGACCAATTTGCCTATTTTTGTTCTAAAATGTTCATAATAGTCCGAAAAAGGTTCTTACGGAAAGAAAAGTTGGAAGAGTTTCCTGAAACTGAAATACTTCTTTCTTTCTATGGGATTTTTATATGAATTATTGAAATTTGGACGACAACATCTGTTGGGTCAGCTAGTGATAAATTTTCCATACGCAAAATACGCGCAGTGTCGTGGAGTTGCGGACCAGCCCGTATTACCTATTACCTACATATTTAGTTAAAAAAATAAATATGGTATTTCATATGGTACTGGTATTCAGCTGCATCCGGTTAGACTGGAAGCCGACCCCAACATAGTTGGGAAAAGGCTAGGCAGATTGATATGGTACTTGAAGAGCAACCAACCATCTCGCGTTTTTGTTTTCAAGCATTACATGTTTTGACAATAATGAGTCCAAAAAAACTTTAAATAAAACTAGATGGTGCAGTTTTAGTATGGAGACAAATTGCTTGAACTTTGATACTAGAAGTTAACATTTAGATACTTAATGACAATTTGATGACTTGGCCGTAGTACCAATAGATAGTAGTAATGTAATTTAATCACAAATGTGCGCTTCAAACGCGTAGCTAAGCCAGTCATTAATAGTATTTTCCATAGTTTAAGAGCAAATGAAACAAGAAATGACAACTAAGGATATTATGGTTGTTACAAAATAATAGGTCCGAGGAGCTTGTGGCTAAGTAATAACAGCCGCACGGGTCGATCCGTCAGGTTAAGCTACGCTTGCCGGGGTTGGTCAGTGGATGGGTGACCATCTTTACATATCGAGATTCCTCCGTGCCTCGGAAAGCACGTTAAACCGTTGGTCCCGGCTGTTATTCGTGGATCTTTGACAGTTGTTATGGGTCGTCAGAAGCCCGAAAGTCTGACTACCAGTCTTACCAAGGGGCATCGCATTACCCAGTTACTGGGTTGTGGAGGTCAGATAGGCAGTCGCTCCATGTAAAATACTGGTATTCAGCTGCATCCGGTTAGACTGGAAGCCGACCCCAAAATAGTTGGGAAAAGGTTAGGCAGATTGATTGACAAAATAATAGGTCCACTTTGACAGCCCATATTGTTTCATATGCCAAAGAGAGACAAACATAGCGGGTCAAAGAGGGAGACCCTCATGTCAAATATGACTTCTTAGGTTGTGATAACTTTACTATACTCCATTTACAATAAGATTAGACATTTTTACAGTCCGTTCAACTGATTTTGACTTCTATTGCGTTGGTGGCATGACAAAATGGCAGCTGCAGTAAACAGTTGGTATTGTAACCACCTTTTTGCCTTTAATGCCATCCTTAACCCTAAGGAATAGAAGTCAAAATCGGTTGAACAGACTGTAAAAAAGATTTGTTTAAATGTCTTATCTTATTGTAAATGGAGTACTTAAAGACAAACAGATAGATAAACTATTAAATAACGATAGGTGATGGGCATAAATCAATGTTCTGGAAATCTAGCAGCTCTTAGAAAGATACTAACAGAGTAATCTGTACAATATTAAGCTTCTTAGATAAATAAGTACCATCCACATAAACAAAGGTTTTACATTTTCCGTTTAAAGATATGCAGGTGTTTGTTTACACTACATACACTCATAAAATTTAGCAGCACACCATTCAAAGTAGGTAAGCAAAAAACATTGTTATTAGCAGTGTTAGAAGTTAGAAAGATGACATCATTTTCTTGACACAGATCTTAAAAGAAAAATCTGTTTTTATACCAGTTATTGTAACCTGCTGAACATAGCCTCCCAGGAGGCCTTCTGGCCTGTTAACTGACCTTAAAACGACACGAAACTGATAGAAATAATAATTGACGTGTGAAGGTGTGAATTTGATTGCAAGTTACATGGTGACAAAACTGTCCTAGATGTTAATAAATAAAATTAAGAAGTTTTTCAGATAGTCAAGGGTGGGGCAGTCAAGAGTTATTCTAATGGACTTACGTTGGTTCATCTTGAGCACCATGGCTCGGTAGAACCTGGAGAACGGCGCCATCACGTTCCGCGTGTGGAAAAAACGCGCAATTCTATCCCTGGGATCCATAATTGAGAATCTCCAAACAACTTGCTATGTAAAACACCTGATCAACACTATTTAAACACTAATAAAACGCTAAATTTGACACTCATTATCACCGCGTAATCGCGAAGAAAATAAAACAAAACGGGAATAAAAACAACTTCATTCAACGATGTTTAATTAATCGACATTTTCGTTTGATGCACAAGTTTTAACCGTATTTCGTGGAGTAAACTTTAAGTGTAAATAATAACATCACTTCATTCACAGGCTCTTTTAAAATATTAAAAGTGTTTGAAATACATGTTGACATCATAAAAACAGCCGCTACGTGAGTCGTCGTTTACGACGATCGATTGTGTTCACCGCCCCTGAATAGTGATGGGCATATTGGGCATAACAAACAAGTTGCAATGTCGATGTTTTGAAAAGGATTAGGGAACTGGGGTATATTAATTGCCTCCACGAGTGGCGTTATTTTTAATTTATGCTAGGGGCACCCTGTGGAGTCAATACTTACTCCACAGGGTGCTCCTAGCATAAATTAAAAATAACGCCACGTAACACAATCATAATGCCATTCATTTTGACATTTCAACATCGGGCAGTTGGCCTTGCCACCATCTTGCTGACTACTAATTAAGTACCCATAACTATGTGGCCAATGAAATGAAAGGCTAATTTTTACCACGGCATAAGCTCATCATCGTTATCTTGGCCTTATCCCAATCTATTTGGGATCGGCGCAACATGTTTCTTTTTCCATATTTCTCTATTAGTTGTCATCTCGATAGTCACCCCCTTTCTAGTTAAGTCATCCTTCACCATCTTTCACTCAGACCATACATCGTTTCTTTGGTCTTCCCCTACTCTATTAGCCTATATAAGCTAATCTTAAATAATTCATACCGTTATGAGAGAAGAATTGTTATTTTCTTTTTTCCACGCAAAAATAATTTGGGTGTGTTAAAATAACAAGTAACTTATGAATACTTACGTATTTTTTAATTAAATTATATTTTTTTCTGGTTAGGGAAAAAAAATAGTAGGTACACACGGCTACACATCAAGCTATACATATCCAGTTTACACTGAATTCTCATTGTAAGGAAATCCTATACAATGCGAGATCAGCTTATACTGGAAATGTATAGCTTGATCTGTAGCCGTGCGTACATAGCAAAATGCATAATTTTCATTTTATCATCTACCGAACATTTTATCGATACTCAAGTTTACCGATACGGTAGCCTCGCTAACGGAGTGACAGCAAAACTGTGCTGCCATCTGCGGAGTCTATTGTGACAGCTGACATTAGAATCTGATTGCCAGATGCAAAAAATATTACTGGGTTGCTATTTTTACCGACTTCACAAAAAGGAGGAGGTACTATGTTCGGCTGATTGTGTTTTTTTTTTGTATGTTTGTTCATCGAATACTCCGCCAATTATCGAGGGATTTTCAAAATTCATTTTTTATTTCAAAGGGTATACTCTCGAGATGGTCCCATTGTCACCAAATCAGAATCTGATCAGGGGATCCCATGGAAATCGAGGGGAACCCTCAAATTTTATAGGCACAACTATAGCGATTTGAGTATTTTTTATAGTAACTCGTGCATTTGCTCTCGGAAAACACCATTTGGTGAAGTGGAACTGATGATGAAGACCACATACGGCCATCGGAACTACTCAATTTATAAGTATTTCACGGGTTGCGATTCGATTACTTTAATATGGTTGCTAAGTAATTTATGCTCGTCAAAATGCATAATAGTGATGATGACTTCACTTCACTTCAATAACTTTAATTTTGGAAGTCGGTGGCAAAAAACTAAAATACAGATCCAAAGACACCGACTTCCAAAATTAAAGTAATTTTTCACTTTGTAGTGTTTCTTTTGGAAGTCGGTTGTTTTTTTTTTGTAAAAAAGTTTTTTTAAATACGTAAAGATTCCGTGGTTTCTCGCACAAACAGTCACCCGCTTCTTCGAGGAAATAAAAACCTCAAATTATGTTGAAATGAAAGATCTATACGAAGTGAACTAGCAGTTAGTTAGCACTGCCCAAACTAGTTACTTATTCATTCTTGATTGACTTCAGTTCATTGTAATCCAATTCAGTTTGGATTGATTCCGAAGTGAACCAGCCATGAATAAATAAATTCGGATGACCAACAATACAACATGCGGAAAACTACACATGTTTTCCGGAATACCTTAAGTTAAAATGTAGTTTTCTTCGCGTAGGTACTACGTAATAGTACCTAAGTACCTACTTTATGCTAATAGTTACCTATTATCACTAATAACCGATAGCAATTGCAGTGGGACGTAGCATTGAATAAATTATTGATCTGTTTCTCTGCTACGGCATTGGTAAGTAATACCGGATAGGATAGCTGTAAATCTAGGCTGGAAGTACCTACAAGTAGGTACCTACCTACCATAGGTACGGTCAGTAACTGCTACTTTTTGACATCATCTAACTAAATTAACACAAAATAATACGATAACCTGCTTTTTAGGGTTCCGTACCAAAATGGTAAAAAAGGAACCCTTATGGTGTCACTCAGTCTGTCTGTCTGTCTGTTCGTCTGTCTGTCTGTCTGTCTGTCTGTCACAGCTGGATATCTCAAGAACTACTAATGCTATCAACTTGAAATTTAGAATAGTTTTAGATGACGTTTACCCAACTATTTTGCAAATAGGAATGAAATAAAAATATTTATATTTTTTTGCAACAGGGACTGAAAGGGGGTCTTAAAAAATCAAAGTGAGGCTACTAGAGCATGCGGGGTATCATATGAAAGAACGCTGTTTGCATATTCTCAAACATTTTTTTTTCTTTTTTTTAGGCCGCATAGTTTTCGACTTCTGATGAAAAATGTAAAAAAAAATACCGTTCCCCCCGTTATCTCCGAAGTTTGCAAAGAGAAAAATCTGAAATTATTCTATGTGATAGAAGTTTATGTAAAGATTACAGGAAACATAAAACGATGTCTCTAAATAGCACACTTTTTCAGAAATCGGAACGAAACCCTCGGTGCGGGAGTCCGACTCGCTCTTGACCGGTTTTTTTTTTTTCTTTAAAATTTACATCTGTTCCGATTTTAATGAAGTATTTTTCTTCAATAATTAAGATTTAGAAAACTCAAGTGTTAAGTAATCGACTTTTGTTGCTGACTGTACCATATATTATTATTATTTAAATGTCTTTGACATATCTCGGGACCCTGGGGTCCCGGACCTTTGGAAGGCGTACGAGGGCCGAAACCAACTCGCAGAGGCGAGACCCCTTAGACAATTTTAAATTATGAGGAGGCACCAACTGACAATAATCCCTGTATACCTACGCAGTATGCAAGTGCACCCAAGGACAACCCCCGGTTGGTGCAGAACTATTGCAGAACATGGAAACAAAACATATTAGGCTATGTTTAGGTTTGGGTTGCTGTGGACTGGTTACCTAGAACTATGGAAAAACTATGGCCCCTGCCTGTGTTGTTCCGATAAATTCGGTCCAAAGGGGAGGTGTTACATTCTCGGAACTCACCTTATCTGTCACTGTGGTAGAGCCCAAGCTCGTACGCTGCACTTTTGCCCTTATCAGCCAGACATGGCGTGATGGGAAGGCGCCAGTGACCACCAGCTTGGTTATAAATAAAAAAATAAAATAAATAAAAAGTTTGAAGTAAGTACCTACCTATTTAATTAGGTTAGATAGAATAAGCAGTCTTACATCAAACTTTATAACACAGGTTATACTGTAACCTATCTAGGAGAACAGTACGGCACCCACTAACTAGATTAAGAACGTACCTATGCTTGAGCTTTATACATAACCTACCTTGCCATGTAATCTAGTCCTTGTTGAACAATAAAATATATTCTATATTCTATATTCTATAAACTTTATAATCTGGGGTCGTTTTCTAATAAACTCTTAGTGAAACGAGTCCTAAGGTTTAATTTTAGGGTTCCGTACCAAAATTGTAAAAAGGAACCCACTCAGTCTGTCACAGCTGGATATCTCAAGAACTACTAAGGCTAGAACTACTTGAAATTTGGAACAGTTTTAGATGACTTTTAGCCAACTATTTTGCAAATAAGAAAGAAATAAAAACTTTATTTTTTTATTTTATTTATTTGCAACAGGGACTGAAAGGAGGTCATAAAAATTCAAAGTGGGGCTACTAGGGCATGTGGGGTATCATATGAAAGAGCGCTGTTTGCACATTCTCAAACATTTTTTTATTTTTTTTTTAGGCCGCGTAGTTTTTGACTTTTGATGAAAAATGTAAAAAAAAACCGTTAACTCTGAAGTTTGCAAAGAGAAAAATCTGAAATTATTCTATATGATAGAAGTTTATGTAAAGATTACAGAAAAAATAAAACGATGTCTCTAAATAGCAAGCTTTTTCAGAAATCGGAACGGAACCCTCGGTGCGCGAGTGCGGCTCGCTCTTGACCGGTTTTATTGGCCATCGCTCCGCTCTCGAAATCTAACTAGGTATTAATTTCCCGAGTTTACAGAAGTTTCCCCGAGTTGCTCCGAGGTACCTACCGCAATCTATCGCGTTCGCGGCCTGACGTTTTCATTCTAACTTTTACAGTTCTACATCCTTTCAATGTTAGGTACTTGGCGCGGAATGCATTCTCCGGTTCTCTGCTGAAGTTAATCTAGCTTAGTTTTTTTTAATCTGTCGCTTGGGAATTTTAGAATACAATCTGCTGGGATTTAGTGTGTTTAAAACTTATCCTTGTTTTATATTTGAGTTTCTTTACCAATATTGTGGCGGCAAAAAATGTCTATCAAGTGCGAGTTTCGCACACAACGCCTTTCCACCTTCTGCACTACCTAAAAGATAGGCAAGCAAGGCTATGCTTTAGGTAACCTAATAAACTATTTCTGCAAATTTTCGATACTTTATCAAATGACTGTCATTCTATAGATTACAATTAGGTAAATAATGCATTCTATTGCATCTCTTTAATGTAGGTGGGTATTGAAAGCGTTTAGGTATATTTCAAAGTGTTTACCTAAATTAATGAGCAATGATGAAGGATGTGCGTTTTCAGTCAAACAGTCATTCACCAAGGTGTTATAGTAGTTCCTTATCTGACTAAATGATTGAATGTTAAATTGTCTTTAGTGATAAATCAAATAGCCAAATCAATTAAACAGAGCTCAGATACCATTATGTGCGTGACGCATTATTAATTCAGCTATTTGTATTACGTAGTATCTATAATTTGTTACGTATTTATGCCTACGCAGTATAATGGGAGGTAAGCATTTACTAGAAAGTTCCTAATCTATTACCCGGGGTCTAGGAGAGCGAAGCATAATAAGCGAAACGAATGCTAGAGTGTAGCAGTGTAGGTCCTGTAGGAGATTATCCATTACCCTATGATGTCCAGCGCTACGAGGGCACGCCACAATTGCGGCGATAAGTCCCCTCTTTGAGGAGTGGTTAGAGCGGCGCCACGGCGTCCTCACCTTCCGCCTGACGCAGGTCCTCACCGGACACGGCTGTTTCGGGAGGTTCCTGTTTCGCATAAGGCGGGAGGAAACGCCCGGGTGTCACCATTGTGTGGATCGCCCGGAGGACACGGTGGAGCATACAATGGAGGTCTGCCCGGCTTGGGCAGAGCACCGCCATGTTCTCACGGAGGCGATCGGCGGCGGCGATTTCTCGCGTCCGAGCCTGATTCAGGCCATGGTGCGGAGCGAGAGGAGGCCGTCACCTCCTTCTGCGAAGCAGTGATGCTCGCGAAGGAGGAGGCGGAACGCGTGAGGGAGAGGCAGCCTCACGCCCTCAGTCGCCGTAGGAGACGCCCTGGGCGGCGGGAATCGCGGGGCGATTTCCGGCCACCGTAGGCGCGGGCCTGCGGACGGTGAGTAGCGGGCAGCTCGCCGTCCGGTAAGGACCAGGCCCGAGTCGAAGGCGCGTTGAGTTCCACGCGCGCCTCAAAGAGATGTCAGCAAATGATGGGGTCCAATAGGGCCGACGCCGCTGGGGTCGCGGGTAGTTTTAAGAAGATACCGCGGCCCTGGCATAGGCAACTGAAGGAACACGGGTGGGTTTTAGTCAGTAAAAGTCTGACACGCCCTTCCGCTCCACCCAGAGCGGGAGAAGTTATTTGATGATTTCCCACCCTCAAAAAAAAAAAAAAGCGTGAATGACGAGAAATTACTCAGTGGACACCTAAATTGGTTTTGAATGCGTCCTTGGTCCAGTGCTAGACTGTTGGCCGTGACTGCGCCTATAGGACATCAGATAGCACACCAGAATGTGTATTTGTGCTCGTTTGATGGCTATAGATAGGCTCGTCCTTGGTCCAGTGCTAGACTGTTGGCCGTGACTGCGCCTATAGGACATCAGATGGCACACCAGAATGTGTATTTGTGCTCGTTTGATGGCTATAGATAGGCTCGTCCTTGGTCCAGTGCTAGACTGTAGAGCGTGACTGCGCCTATAGGACATCAGATAGCACACCAGAATGTGTATTTGTGCTCGTTTGATGGCTATAGATAGGCTCGTCCTTGGTCCAGTGCTAGACTGTAGAGCGTGACTGCGCCTATAGGACATCAGATAGCACACCAGAATGTGTATTTGTGCTCGTTTGATGGCTATAGATAGGCTCGTCCTTGGTCCAGTGCTAGACTGTTGGCCGTGACTGCGCCTATAGGACATCAGATGGCACACCAGAATGTGTATTTGTGCTCGTTTGATGGCTATAGATAGGCTCGTCCTTGGTCCAGTGCTAGACTGTAGAGCGTGACTGCGCCTATAGGACATCAGATAGCACACCAGAATGTGTATTTGTGCTCGTTTGATGGCTATAGATAGGCTCGTCCTTGGTCCAGTGCTAGACTGTTGGCCGTGACTGCGCCTATAGGACATCAGATAGCACACCAGAATGTGTATTTGTGCTCGTTTGATGGCTATAGATAGGCTCGTCCTTGGTCCAGTGCTAGACTGTTGGCCGTGACTGCGCCTATAGGACATCAGATAGCACACCAGAATGTGTGTTTGTGCTCGTTTGATGGCTATAGATAGGCTCGTCCTTGGTCCAGTGCTAGACTGTTGGCCGTGACTGCGCCTATAGGACATCAGATGGCACACCAGAATGTGTATTTGTGCTCGTTTGATGGCTATAGATAGGCTCGTCCTTGGTCCAGTGCTAGACTGTAGAGCGTGACTGCGCCTATAGGACATCAGATAGCACACCAGAATGTGTATTTGTGCTCGTTTGATGGCTATAGATAGGCTCGTCCTTGGTCCAGTGCTAGACTGTTGGCCGTGACTGCGCCTATAGGACATCAGATAGCACACCAGAATGTGTATTTGTGCTCGTTTGATGGCTATAGATAGGCTCGTCCTTGGTCCAGTGCTAGACTGTTGGCCGTGACTGCGCCTATAGGACATCAGATAGCACACCAGAATGTGTATTTGTGCTCGTTTGATGGCTATAGATAGGCTCGTCCTTGGTCCAGTGCTAGACTGTTGGCCGTGACTGCGCCTATAGGACATCAGATGGCACACCAGAATGTGTATTTGTGCTCGTTTGACGGCTATAGATAGGCTCGTCCTTGGTCCAGTGCTAGACTGTTGGCCGTGACTGCGCCTATAGGACATCAGATGGCACACCAGAATGTGTATTTGTGCTCGTTTGATGGCTATAGATAGGCTCGTCCTTGGTCCAGTGCTAGACTGTAGAGCGTGACTGCGCCTATAGGACATCAGATAGCACACCAGAATGTGTATTTGTGCTCGTTTGATGGCTATAGATAGGCTCGTCCTTGGTCCAGTGCTAGACTGTTGGCCGTGACTGCGCCTATAGGACATCAGATAGCACACCAGAATGTGTATTTGTGCTCGTTTGATGGCTATAGATAGGCTCGTCCTTGGTCCAGTGCTAGACTGTTGGCCGTGACTGCGCCTATAGGACATCAGATAGCACACCAGAATGTGTATTTGTGCTCGTTTGATGGCTATAGATAGGCTCGTCCTTGGTCCAGTGCTAGACTGTTGGCCGTGACTGCGCCTATAGGACATCAGATAGCACACCAGAATGTGTATTTGTGCTCGTTTGATGGCTATAGATAGGCTCGTTCTTGGTCCAGTGCTAGACTGTTGGCCGTGACTGCGCCTATAGGACATCAGATAGCACACCAGAATGTGTATTTGTGCTCGTTTGATGGCTATAGATAGGCTCGTCCTTGGTCCAGTGCTAGACTGTTGGCCGTGACTGCGCCTATAGGACATCAGATAGCACACCAGAATGTGTATTTGTGCTCGTTTGATGGCTATAGATAGGCTCGTCCTTGGTCCAGTGCTAGACTGTTGGCCGTGACTGCGCCTATAGGACATCAGATGGCACACCAGAATGTGTATTTGTGCTCGTTTGATGGCTATAGATAGGCTCGTCCTTGGTCCAGTGCTAGACTGTAGAGCGTGACTGCGCCTATAGGACATCAGATAGCACACCAGGATGTGTATTTGTGCTCGTTTGATGGCTATAGATAGGCTCGTCCTTGGTCCAGTGCTAGACTGTTGGCCGTGACTGCGCCTATAGGACATCAGATAGCACACCAGAATGTGTATTTGTGCTCGTTTGATGGCTATAGATAGGCTCGTCCTTGGTCCAGTGCTAGACTGTTGGCCGTGACTGCGCCTATAGGACATCAGATAGCACACCAGAATGTGTATTTGTGCTCGTTTGATGGCTATAGATAGGCTCGTCCTTGGTCCAGTGCTAGACTGTTGGCCGTGACTGCGCCTATAGGACATCAGATAGCACACCAGAATGTGTATTTGTGCTCGTTTGATGGCTATAGATAGGCTCGTCCTTGGTCCAGTGCTAGACTGCTGGCCGTGACTGCGCCTATAGGACATCAGATAGCACACCAGAATGTGTATTTGTGCTCGTTTGATGGCTATAGATAGGCTCGTCCTTGGTCCAGTGCTAGACTGTAGAGCGTGACTGCGCCTATAGGACATCAGATAGCACACCAGAATGTGTATTTGTGCTCGTTTGATGGCTATAGATAGGCTCGTCCTTGGTCCAGTGCTAGACTGTTGGCCGTGACTGCGCCTATAGGACATCAGATAGCACACCAGAATGTGTATTTGTGCTCGTTTGATGGCTATAGATAGGCTCGTCCTTGGTCCAGTGCTAGACTGTTGGGCGTGACTGCGCCTATAGGACATCAGATAGCACACCAGAATGTGTATTTGTGCTCGTTTGATGGCTATAGATAGGCTCGTCCTTGGTCCAGTGCTAGACTGTTGGCCGTGACTGCGCCTATAGGACATCAGATAGCACACCAGAATGTGTATTTGTGCTCGTTTGATGGCTATAGATAGGCTCGTCCTTGGTCCAGTGCTAGACTGTTGGCCGTGACTGCGCCTATAGGACATCAGATGGCACACCAGAATGTGTATTTGTGCTCGTTTGATGGCTATAGATAGGCTCGTCCTTGGTCCAGTGCTAGACTGTAGGGCGTGACTGCGCCTATAGGACATCAGATAGCACACCAGAATGTGTATTTGTGCTCGTTTGATGGCTATAGATAGGCTCGTCCTTGGTCCAGTGCTAGACTGTTGGCCGTGACTGCGCCTATAGGACATCAGATAGCACACCAGAATGTGTATTTGTGCTCGTTTGATGTCTATAGATAGGCTCGTCCTTGGTCCAGTGCTAGACTGTTGGCCGTGACTGCGCCTATAGGACATCAGATAGCACACCAGAATGTGTATTTGTGCTCGTTTGATGGCTATAGATAGGCTCGTCCTTGGTCCAGTGCTAGACTGTTGGCCGTGACTGCGCCTATAGGACATCAGATAGCACACCAGAATGTGTATTTGTGCTCGTTTGATGGCTATAGATAGGCTCGTCCTTGGTCCAGTGCTAGACTGTTGGCCGTGACTGCGCCTATAGGACATCAGATAGCACACCAGAATGTGTATTTGTGCTCGTTTGATGGCTATAGATAGGCTCGTCCTTGGTCCAGTGCTAGACTGTTGGCCGTGACTGCGCCTATAGGACATCAGATAGCACACCAGAATGTGTATTTGTGCTCGTTTGATGGCTATAGATAGGCTCGTCCTTGGTCCAGTGCTAGACTGTTGGCCGTGACTGCGCCTATAGGACATCAGATAGCACACCAGAATGTGTATTTGTGCTCGTTTGATGGCTATAGATAGGCTCGTCCTTGGTCCAGTGCTAGACTGTTGGCCGTGACTGCGCCTATAGGACATCAGATAGCACACCAGAATGTGTATTTGTGCTCGTTTGATGGCTATAGATAGGCTCGTCCTTGGTCCAGTGCTAGACTGTTGGCCGTGACTGCGCCTATAGGACATCAGATGGCACACCAGAATGTGTATTTGTGCTCGTTTGATGGCTATAGATAGGCTCGTCCTTGGTCCAGTGCTAGACTGTAGAGCGTGACTGCGCCTATAGGACATCAGATAGCACACCAGAATGTGTATTTGTGCTCGTTTGATGGCTATAGATAGGCTCGTCCTTGGTCCAGTGCTAGACTGTTGGCCGTGACTGCGCCTATAGGACATCAGATAGCACACCAGAATGTGTATTTGTGCTCGTTTGATGGCTATAGATAGGCTCGTCCTTGGTCCAGTGCTAGACTGTTGGCCGTGACTGCGCCTATAGGACATCAGATAGCACACCAGAATGTGTGTTTGTGCTCGTTTGATGGCTATAGATAGGGTCGTCCTTGGTCCAGTGCTAGACTGTTGGCCGTGACTGCGCCTATAGGACATCAGATAGCACACCAGAATGTGTGTTTGTGCTCGTTTGATGGCTATAGATAGGCTCGTCCTTGGTCCAGTGCTAGACTGTTGGCCGTGACTGCGCCTATAGGACATCAGATAGCACACCAGAATGTGTGTTTGTGCTCGTTTGATGGCTATAGATAGGCTCGTCCTTGGTCCAGTGCTAGACTGTTGGCCGTGACTGCGCCTATAGGACATCAGATAGCACACCAGAATGTGTGTTTGTGCTCGTTTGATGGCTATAGATAGGCTCGTCCCCAAGATACTCAAACAATACTTAAGTATCTGGCGGAAGTTATGTAATCAATTTGGTATTTATGTGGCGGTGTTTGAGGGAGTCCTATGCCCAGCTGTGGGCGTCTTTCGGCTGAACTGATGATGATGATGCATCTCTAGCTCTGTACTTCTCTGCTCCAATGATGATGATGCATCTCTAGCTCTGTACTTCTCTGCTCCAATGATGATGATGCATCTCTAGCTCTGTACTTCTCCGCTCCAATGATGATGATGCATCTCTAGCTCTGTACTTCTCCGCTCCAATGATGATGATGCATCTCTAGCTCTGTACTTCTCCGCTCCAATGATGATGATGCATCTCTAGCTCTGTACTTCTCCGCTCCAATGATGATGATGCATCTCTAGCTCTGTACTTCTCCGCTCCAATGATGATGATGCATCTCTAGCTCTGTACTTCTCCGCTGCAATGATGATGATGCATCTTACAAGCGTATCAATTTCATCATATGGAAAACAAGCAAAGATCCAAATTCATTTTCAGAAAGTGTGTTTTTAAAGATTTATTCGTTTAAGAAAGTCTGAGTTTTAGTTATTTCCTCGCAAATATGTTATAAAAAGTCGTATGACATACGTGCGCTTTGATAATTACAGCCTCTGCTTTCTTGTAGCCCTCGCCTACGGCTCGGGCTAGCAATATCGCCTCGGTTGTAATTTTCAACTTACCGCACTTATATCATAATGTACTATGACCTTGGACTCATTTGTGGTACAAGCGCTTTACTTTTTGTATCAACAGTATAAAACATCAAGCTTCATTTAAGATTATAGGTACTCTAGCTCACAGATATGTAATTAAATCTCATCGAAAGATAGAATTTCTTCAATAAAAAAAATAAATAAAATCTATATAAATAAAAAGACCCTGACTATCTGACTGACGGACTCATCAACGCCCAGCCCAAACCCTTGGACCTACAAATCTGAAATTTTGCACATAGGTTCCCTTTATAATGTAGACAAGGACCAAGGAAGGAATTCAAGGTAGTACGTTCCCGTGGAATATTTTCCGACATCCAAGCGGGCGAAGCCGCGCTGGAAGTGCTAGTAATAAATAAATAAATAAGTCTGACTAGAATGAATTAATTATTAGTTTTAAAGGAAACTGTTACAGGCAAACACAAAGTACTAAGTTTACTGTAACAGACACCCAATTAGGAAGACCAACAGTTGATGCCAACTGGTATTTACAAACTCATCCATTCCTTTGTTGAAACAAAGAAAACAGTGTACCAACTACTATCCGCGGCCGCGTCTAATCGAGGGTGAAATTACCAGCCGTAGCCCGTAGCCCGTAGCTCGTAGCTAGTACTGCGTAGCCCGTAGCGCGTAGCAAAGGTCTTGCGGTAGAATGGTAGACATATTCCTATCCAAGTCGTGCGCTCGACCAATGGACATGATTTACTTTCAAATAAGTACGAGAAACGATTTCAAGTTTCGTTCGTAAAGAAAACAAATAAAATAAAAGTCGTATAATTATATTGTTTGGCAAAGAAAATTGTTTGACTATAAGCGACAGTCCCGCAAAAGGTTCTTGTGAATCAGTTCCATATTAAGGTAAGCAGTGAAGGTATTATTGGCAACTTGAGTTCAACTGTGCAAGGTTGTTATATTTATTTAGCAAATAAAGTTGTTTGTTGATTGTTTTATTCAATTATACTTCACAATAATCACCGGAAAATTAATTTCTCTGATTGTATCAAACGGCCAAAAGTAGTTTATAATCAACTAAAAATACCTTTATCTAATTGCCGATCTAATTACGTTGTCGACATGAAAATAAAATTAGATCGCCCCATTTATTTTTACCTTTCAGCCTACGCGTTGGATCCTTGCTGAGTTAACACACAGACTGAGTTGAATAACCTACAAGGCTACAAGTAACGCAGTCCGGGACAATGAACGAGTCACAATAAAAACTTATATATATAAGTTTTGTTGTGTCCCGAAAAGTGTTATTTTTAAACTAAAGATCTCGACGAGACGTCTAAACAAGTAGTGTTAATCATTTGGAAAAAATTACAACATTTCTTAATAACAATTATTATGCTCTTACTAAGTTATATGTAACGCGGATAAAAAATTGAGAATCACACAAAAACTATCAAGTGTATTTTTATGAAACCTTCACCACCATTTTAAAGATAATTTAATTGATTATCTTTTAGTATATGTGTTTTAACGTGTTTTATCGGGAACTCAAAAACAAGAACAGTAAACATGGTGAATATCCCGTTTGTGTTAGTAATAATGTTAGTGACCATGACAGTTTCAAAACTTATATTTTACGTGTTTTAGTATAATGCCTTTTCTTTTATGTGCAAAAAATAATAATGCGTCTAATTTGGAACAACGCTCCTCGATAGGTGAGTCCTATTCCTGGGTGTACATACTCGTTTACGAAACGGCGTCAATAATTTGAAAGCGTTCATTCTTGAACACGTCTAGTAGTGATGAATGGTCTCTAGTGTATAGTTAGGTAGATTATTATTACTAACCTACTACAATGAACTAGAATTAGAGGAGGATTACCTACTCTGCTCTAACTCATGTAGGTAGACAGGAGTTTTAAAATAAACAAAAATGTAATTACTCAAGTGTATTGTTTTTAAATTAAACTTTTTTACCTCGTTAGGCGATTCTTATAATATTGTAGTATAAATTAATAGGTAGTTCCTGATTGTAACACGTTTCTAGATATCGATACTTAACTTTTAATTTGTCACACAGGTAGACCATGATCTGGGTTAGGACATAGGATACTTTTTATCTCGGTAGTACGTTCCTTTGCTATAATTTCCGACCCCTAAGCGGGCGAAGCCGCGGTCAATATGGAGTATGTGATATTTTATTTTTTTATTTTTATTTATTAAGGGATAATAAACAAGTACAACATATATACACATACGATTAACAAAACTTTGAGTAGTAATGTTGCAGTCCACTGCATTATCCACAGATAAAACTTATTTGATGATAAATTGTTGCCACTAGGCGAGCAATACCAAAATAAAATAAACAAATATTTGAGAATTAAATAGATAAGTTAAGTACTATAAAGCTAGCTATAGCTACAAAACCAAATCAGATCAGATACAATTACAAACAATTTATCAATTCACTACTTTAAACAATACCTCCCATCAGTAATTTTCACTGCTTTACTAAACATATTCGACTCGACAAAAACTGCAAGGCTTCCTTACATAAGCTGTTAATTTTAGCCTCCATACTATTAAGGCGAGTGTACCTGCTAACCCGCAGAGCGACCATTGAAAAATTAATAAGTCTGTAGATATGGAACATTTAGAAATTTCCTATGCACACATTTTTAGTCAGATGAGGTGGAATTTTTTGCATTAAAAAAATCAACACTAAACGTCCTAGGTTACAGCAGTTAACGCCAAAAACGGCCTTCGAAATCTCCTGACTTACTTATAATTTTTTTTCTCAATGGTGGCGCTTTTAGTAATATACTCGCCAGGAGGATGCGCTGGGTAGCCTGCGAAATTCAAATTTTGCACCTTTGACCTGCAAATTGCAAAAAACCCAAAAAAAAAAAAATGAATGTCGCGGGCGACCTCAGCGCATCCCCCTTAATCTGGCGAAACAGCCCGCAGCGGAGCCCGTGCAGCCGTGGCCTCTCGGAGTCAAGTGCGCGATCGATCGCGGGGCTTCGCAAGGTTAAGACGCGCAAGCCAGGCTGGCCATCATTATCTCATTAGAGAGCAGAACGATTGATCCAGTGACAGTCGGAACGATTGACAGCTAATCGTAATGGAATTAACTGACCTACAGCCAGTTGCCTTAAAGTATTGGAAATCAGTAAAATACCATGCGGCCCATGCAGTTAGTGGCTCAGAGGTCCTAGGTAACTACCACAAACACGTAACGTAAACTTGAACAGTTTTTAAAATACGAACGACCTAGGGAACATTCTGGCGTCATCAGGAACGTGCTACCGGGAAATCCTTCTTTATTCAATAATATCTACATTATAAAGGGAACCTCTGTACAAAATTTCAGCTTTCTAGGTTCAAGGGTTTTAGCTGGGCGTTGATGAGTCAGTCAGTCAGTCAGGATTTCTCTTTTTATTTTTACATTTATTTATTTATTATTTAGCATTCATTATAATCTAAACTATGTCAGCTGTATATGTAACGAATGGGGATCAAATTCACGACGTTTAGCTTGGCTTTCCGCACCACATACCGCGGCACTTAGGTACCGCTTATACGGCACTATAGCAAACCACAAAACTACTCATCACAAGTCACAAGGCAAGATTGAAAACAATACTGTTTTAATTGAACCAATAAATGATTTTGATTAAGATTTGTGTTGCTGTCTAATTGTCGAATAGCCGTAGATAGCTGGTGTTTTGATTCTAATCCATTATAATTGATAACCCGTGCGGCGACTACTCCCGTGAGAATTGTGTTATCAAATACTTAGATAGAATATTATTAATCTAATCTTGGTTTATCACTACATACTTACTTGAAAGTGTTATCTATCGATCAGTGTTGACTATCTACAATAAGTCGATAACATTAAACTTGGGTTCACCTACTTTATCTACTTAGGGTTTTATCTACTAAGTCATATTTTAAAACATCCTCAAATGTTTGTGCTACAGAGACACAGAGTACAACGAAGTACCCAAAATATGGGCAGTGAATACTTTTAATGGTCACATAAACAATTTATTTTTGATAAGAAATACAAGATCCAGCTGCACGAGGATCGCCGATGCGAGGGGTTGTGCCCCGCAGAGCTGCGCATCTTCACGGATGGATCCAAAACAGGTAGTGGCACAGGTGCTGGAATCTTCTCGGAGGACTTCAACATACACATAGCTACACCATTGGGGGCCCATAACACAGTGTTCCAGGCCGAGTGCATGGGCATTTCTCTGGCCGCTTCAGCCATCATGGCCAGGGAAGTTAAGGACCACTCGATCCGCATACTCTCGGATAGCATGGCTGTTCTGCAAGCGCTAAGTAGTCACACAGTGGACTCTGGTCTAATATACGAGTGCCACCAGCGTCTTAACCAGGTGGGTAGACTCAATAATATAACCATTCAATGGATCAAGGGACACAGCGGCTCGCTAGGCAACGACGCAGCCGACGAACTTGCCAGAAGGGGGTCGAGCATGGCACCAGTGGGACCTGAACCCATAGTGCCGCTCCCTTTCGGGTACTTGCGCACTCTGGTAAGGAAACGTACCAGGGACCAGCATCACAAACTATGGTCGGACCAAGGTGAGTGTAGGCAGGCTAAGGAGGCGCTCCCTGCAATTGATGGCCGCCTCACGAAACAGGTTCTCCGACTAACTAAACAACAGCTGCGTACAGTTACAGCTGCTATAACTGGCCATGGGTCATTTAATAAACACCTCTTTGTCATAGGAGTCACAGACAGGCTGCTGTGCAGGGCCTGCGTAGAGGACGACGAGACAGCAGCTCATGTGCTTCTAACTGCCCGGTAGTCGCCGCATACAGGGCAAAGTAGTTCGGTAACCCAGGTACCCTCCGTGAGGTTGTCAGTAAGATCAAGGCGCTGCTGGCCTTCTTTGAGGAGCTGGGGTGGATCGAATGATCGATTTTCCCACCCAAACGCAAAATACGCGCATTGACGTGGAATTGCGGATACCAGCCGGTATTACCTATTACCTATTACCTATTAGTCACATAAAATAGGAGAGAAAGGGTAAAGTTAGTACCTGAACAATTAGCTGTTTAATAAACAGCCCGCAACAGGTAAGAAAACAGCTGTTAATGTTCCTGTGCTATACATAAAGGCGGCTAGTAAATCTGCGTAAATGTCTGGCTCTCGAGACCCGTGGTATGAGAACTGGCGAGGCATTAAATATTATTATAGTGGGGGTCGCTGCCACGTGCCACAGACCACGGCTGGAGCTGACAGGTGTTAGGCAGAAAGTATTCCTACTACTGGTTTAGTTTGTGGCTATGATAAGGTATTTGTGTGGAGAATATAGGGTAAAAGTGGGATAGTTATGCCCTTGGAGGATCGACGCCCCATCATTCAAATTGTGACAGTTATTAAGAGGAAACGTGGGTGGTCTTTTCTCCATACAAAAAGATACAAACGCTCTCGCCTGTTTTCTTTATGGTTAATGACCATAAAGCAATGATTTTTTACAGAAATATAAATAACAGTTACTTTTATGCCCCTATGTTTTCCTTTTTGATGATATATTATTTTTATAAGAACTAGAACCCTCCAAAAATGCTCAAAATTGCCTATTCAGACCGCTGTCAACAGACGCCTAGTGTACCAATTTGGCAACTATTAACGAAAAAAGAAAAACATAGGGGCATAGTTATATATCCTTCTTATTCAGTTTATGAAATATCTTTTAAATTGGTCCAATATTGGAGGAGGAAATAGGCGAGAGCCAAACCTCGAAATGTGACTTTTTACATAGGCCGACTAAATAGTCGGATCTGCAGTTGTCCTTATCGCACGAATACGAGGGCGGAGCGCTCGCAGAGCGACAGCAATACCTTCTTAAAATACCTAATTTTCAAAAGTCTGGCCACCCGCCTTTCCTCTTAAGAGTGAGGCGTATTCTTTGCTTGCAAGTGTTAGTACATATTAACTGCGATGATGGTACGTTTACAAGTCACAATGTTAATTACTGGGGAGTCTATCCTCCTTGGGCAACTATCCCACTTTTCCCATATATTGTTTACTACGTGATCTCATTTAGCCCCATGTGGTCGTTTTGACGGCTTCAGCAGCAAACGTTGTTGTTAACTATCAGAACTTGAGTACAGTACAGTCAGCAACAGAAGTCAGTTAACACTGCTACTTTTTGACACCATCTAAATTAACACAAAATGATAGGACAAACTGGTTTTTAGCATTTCATTTATTAGATAAGAGTTAATTTTATCTAAAATTTAGATATGTTCCGATTTTAATTAAGTATTTTTCTGAACTTTTGTTGCTGACTGTACCTAGTTTAATAAAAGGTTAATTATTTTAACAGTACTATACAACGTGTCGCTTTGCATGTAATGTTTATTTTTTCTGGGGGCACGGGAGTGCCCCCGCCAAGACGGGCCAAGCGAAACGCAAGGGCACTACCTACCTTTTCTCGAAGCACTTCGTCGTATTTTTGAACCTTCTGAACTTGGGTTTGGATTATACCAGATAAACAAAATTTTCGGGATATGATGTCAGTGGTTGGCATAAACCTATAAAGTTTCAATTGCATGCTTATACTTTAGATTTCATTGATATCTAAAATACCCCGATTTCGTCACTGACTCACTGATGATCATAAAAATTCTTAGGGTACTTCCTGAAGTCCTAGAAAGCTGAAATTTGGTATGTAAGCTAGTATTACACAAACAACAACAAAAATTAAAACTTGGAACTTTTACCCCCAACCCCTTAAACTAGAGGATGGAAATTCGTAAGAGACTTCCGCAAATAATAAGTAAGTACTTATTACGAATAATATTAATACACTTGTATATACTTCGATAAGTGTTTATTAATCTCTTATCTATCAACCTAACCCCAAAAAAAGAAAGAAAAAATGAACAACAGAAAAATACTCGTATAAATATCATAAGCAACTTACAAAAAGAAATGAAATCACACCAAAAACATTTTCATGTAAAATGTTGCCAAGACGAGACCACATATAGCTCGCACTGACAAAAAGCTATCAGATCTAATGTAGAGCCAAGCTTCTAACTCTACACGCCCTAACTCTCCAAGCCCTAACTTCACAAACTCTACACCTTAGTCAAAATATGTGGCTTGGCCGTTTCGCTACCATCACATGGGCGCAAGGTGAAAAATGTATTCACTGTTCATTACTTTTCTGTTATACAATAGTTCTTGTAGTAACGAAACGGCCAAGCCTCATATTTTGACTAAGGTGTAGAGTTTGTGAAGTTAGGGCTTGGAGAGTTAGGGCGTGTAGAGTTAGAAGCTTGGCTCTACATGAGATCTGATAGCTTTTTGTCAGTGTGAGCTATATGTGGTCTCGTCGTGACAACATTTTACATGAAAATGTTTTTGGTGGGATTTTAAATTACTTTTTATTTAACACTAGCTGACCCGACAGACGTTGTCCTGTCTTAGCTATGAATATTCTAATGTAAACGTGCGAAGTTCCCGAAGGCGCAAGCTGATAACATTTTGAATTGTGTAGGAAAACTTGATTTATATTTTAAGAATTGATCTACGATTTTTTGCTGAAAAGTAAAATACCGGAATAAATTTAAAGTAAAATAAAAAAGTCAAAACTATGAAACAGAATAATTGAAGCCAATTAATTTTAAAAAAAATTGTTTTGAGTAAGTATGTATTTCGATGGCTGTAAGAGTAGGGGAAGACCAAAGAAACGATGGATGGATTGTGTGAAAGATGACATAGCTAGAAAGGGAGTGGTTACCGAGATGACGACTATTAGTTAGATAAGTATGGAAGAAAGGATCATGTTGCGCTGACCCCAGATAAATTGGGATAGTGGGTTGTTACTTGTATCAAATCTCCACATTATATTTAGTACAGTAGTGTTAGTAAATTGACTCTGTAATAATAAACTGTGTAGAAGTTTCTTTCATACAAACCTTGTCCTGACAATTACAAATACAACAAAAAAAATATATAGCCAAATATTAGCGTACTCATACATTCGGCAATTGATTTTTATTTATGTAGAATACTACATAGCCGACCTGCCAGACGTTGCGTTGTCGTGTCAAAATTTCAATAAATCGAACGGCGGGAAAACAAATGAACAACTGATTATAAAATTAATTTGAATTTGGAATTCTAAATAGAATGAAAGATGCTAAATGCACCAACCATGCGAAGCCAAAACAAAAAACAAAAAGACGTTGCCCTGCCCTCATGTATGAGAAAATTAATTTTCTTCATTTTTTTTTGGTTTTTAATAGTAATTCTGCTATTCGGGACGGAGACCAATACATCAAATTAAAAACCATGAAAATCGGTCCAGCCGTTCTCGAGTTATAAGTGTTCGAACAAACCCGACTTTGTTTTATATATTAAGATTGGAACTCAACATTATGCAATTATTCAGAAGGAAAACCAATATGGTAAAATACTCCAGAATTTTGTATGCAAAACCCTCTGAAAGCCAGAATAGTGTCACCTTTGGGGCTCATGAACACAGCGACCCGACACGCCCGACACCCGGCGACAGACTTCTGAATATTGTAAAGAGTTGGGAAAATATCTTGACTACGCCGCACAAATACAGGACGAATGCATCCTGCCCAGAGTTATTGAGTACAGACGGAATACAGTGACTCTTCAATGTGTTCAAGACCAGGACTCATAGAAAAAGAAAGAAGTAGATGTGCCCAGTATGCTAAAATATATCGGAACCCTGTGTCTCCATTTTTTCCCTTTGTCACTTTCATGATTTTAAAAACAAATACGGTAAAATACTTGTACTTACATAAGGAAAGTGATTCCATGATTTACATGGCTTCGGTTTTTATAAGAGACCACTGAACAACACGGCATTCTTATAAATTGTCACGGTCACAGTCGAAAGCGCACTAGTTCGCGGAGACGGAATTTGTACTATGAACGGCTCATACTGAGCATGTCGCGCGGACGCAGATTCGCCCGCTTACCACTTCTCCTGTTTTTTATATTTCTATGCCAAGATTAGTTTGGGTCGTTGTTCGCTGCCTCATGCTACCTGGGGACCGTTCGTGTTGTAATGAGCTAGTATTTGTACCAAAAAAAAAGCAAAACGGTGGCAAATTAACGCCATATTTATTCGAACTCAAACTCAAAGCTTTTATTTAAATTAAACCATTTAAAGGAACTTTTGTATTGTCAAGAAGATCGATCCACTCAGAAATATGAAGCTAGTCGCCCATTCCAAAGGTTCCTATGGAGAAGAACGGGCAGGAAATTCCATGGACACTCTTACTTATATTTTTACAAAAATATTAGGTAGAGTTACATCATCATTATGTTGAATTTAAAATGAAATGTGAGAACGGTGTAAAAAAAGACGTACCTACACGTTAAAATCGAGCAAACAGAAAAAAGAGAAACAATTAAAAATAAAATTATTAAAATAAGCCGTGGCAGCTAAGAGATGACCAGTCCCAACTGACGGCGCCCGTTCACGAACATGACGCATGGATCAGCACCATTTAGTTCAAACATTTTGAGGGGAGCCGAACGATCCAATACACGTGTCATCGTCAGCGTGCGAGTTCGCACGGTTTTTACGAACAAAACATCGAGATTTCTTTATTATATTTTTTTAAGTTTACAAATATAGTTTACACACACAATGCAATATTTGGGAATAAATTCTCGTTTTTAACCGACCTCCAAAAAGGAACAATTAACGTCCCTGCATCGGGAATAGCAATATTTTGTAAAAGGTGATGAGCAGTTGACATTGGCTATTGTAAATTACATAAATTACAAAATGACACACTAAAAAGTGAAAAATAAAGACTTTTACAAAAAAAAAAAAACAACTGACTTCCAAAAAAAAACACTACAAAGTGAACAATAACTTTAATTTCGGAAAGAACTAAAATACAGATCCAAAGACACCGACTTCCGAAGTTATAGTTATTTTTCACTTTGTAGTGTTTTTTTTTGGAAGTCTGTTGTTATTTTTTTTGTAAAAAAGTTTTTTGTAGTTTAGAAGAACAATGCGGTCACACAGACGGACGCTAAAAGCGACTTTAATTTTATACTACTATTACTTTAGAAGCTTATGTACCTATACTGATGATTTCAGTAAACGAAAGTTTAAAAATATATCTTATACATGGTGTAAGGGACAGCTCTCCGCAAAGTCACAGGGTGCATTCAGCTCCTCATTTTGAATCATATTCCACCGGAAATTTTCTCAAGAAAATTTTCATTTTTTCAATTTTTTTTTCAGTTACATTTTCATTATTTCAATGTAAAATTGCATTGTGTGTTCGCAGCACTCCATTTATGTAAAAAAAACTGCAAAAAAAAGCAGCAATGGATGTTGAAATATTCTAACCAACGACGCGTGAAATCAGCTGTTCACTTTCTGTCTCGCTACAGAGTTCATCGAACTCACCGCATACCTATTACCTACCCCTCCCAACCCGTAATAGACGCTCCAATTTGTGCACAAAAACACAAACAAATCAGGTTTATTGGATTCCCTTAACGTTCCTGAAAAAATTTCATGTACCGGTCATCTTAGTATGACATACTGAATTCACCCTATCAGTTTGCGGAGGGCTGTCCCTTTAAACTTTAACGAACTTACTTTAACGGTTAAACGAGGGACTTACTTTAACGGAGTGTAGTACTCATCATTATGAACAACTTTTACTATGGGACCAATCCCGAAATCGCGAAAAAAAAATCAGCTGTTCAGTACATATTTATGTTCGCATAATTCGTCAAAATGTAGGGAACAGCAGATTTTTTTTTCGCGATTTCAGATTTGGTCCCATAGTAAAAGTTGTTCATTTTCATGAGTACTACACTCCGTTAAAGTATGTCCCTCGTTTAACCTAACACCCTGTATAATATTATATATCTCTTATTTGTATACCTAAGCATAATTTAATGTTAGTCAGTACCTATGCAAATGGACATAATTTCTGCAGCTGATCCCTTCCGCCAACTACTTACCCACTCGAATATGAAACGGCGCCAACACGATGGCCTATTCGTTACTAAATTAATTCAATATCCTCCCGTCCGTTGCATGTCGGTTTTCGGCCCACTCTGTAAAATAACAGCCACGATCGATCAAGCGACCAAATGAATTGATCATGCATTGTTTATATGTTGTGCCCTTATTCAAGATAAATGAACCATTACATTACCTACAAGGTTAGTAAATAGCTCGTTCTAAGAATCGGTTGTGTACTTACCAAGGTATAATCTATCTGCCTAGCCTTTTCTCAACTATGTTGGGGTCGGCTTCCAGTCTAAACGGATGCAGCTGAATACCAGTATTTTACATGGAGCGACTGCCTATCTGACCTCCACAACCCAGTAACTGGGTAATACGGTACCCCTTGGTAAGACTGGTTGTTAGACTTTCGGGCTTCTGACGACCCGTAACCACTGTCAAAGATCCACGAATGACAGCCGGGACCAACGGCTTAACGAAGCACGGATGAGTCTCGGTATGTAAAGATGGTCACCCATCCACGGACCAACCCCGGCAAGCGTAGCTTAACCTGATGGATCGATCCGTGCGACTCTTATTACTTAGCCACAAGCTCCTCTTAGTACTTACCAATTTACACTAAACAAAACCTATATGAGCTTTAGGCATTGATATAATCATAATCATAATCATAATCATAATCATTTTATTTGTTAGAACATGGTTGGTATGTATAAAAACTAGTAATATATAAGTCAATGGCCTAAGCCATTTAACGATGTCCGAACGAATAAATTAAAAAAACCGGTCAAGAGCGAGTCGGACTCGCGCACCGAGGGTTCCGTTCCGATTTCTGAAAAAGTGTGCTATTTAGAGACATCGTTTTATTTTTCCTGTAATCTTTACATAAACTTCTATCACATAGAATATTTTCAGATTTTTCTCTTTGCAAAGTTCGGAGATTAGGGGGGGGGGACGGTATTTTTTTTACATTTTTCATCAGAAGTCGAAAAGTATGCGGCCTAAAAAAAAGAAAAGAAATTTAAGAATGTGCAAACAGCGTTCTTTCATATGATACCCCACATGCCCTAGTAGCCCCACTTTGATTTTTTAAGACCCCCTTTCAGTCCCTGTTGCAAAAAAAATATAAATATTTTAATTGACAGACAGACAGACAGACAGACTGAGTGACACCATAAGGGTTCCTTTTTTACCATTTTGGTACGGAACCCTAAAAATGGAACAGAATTTGTATGAAATTATCTGCCAAGTAAGTTAATAGGAACTTAATAAAAAAAAAAAGTTACTAAGAACTTAACCGTAGGTGATGAAACAGGCTCTTACGTACTCATTAGGTAGGTATCATCCTTTTGTTGTAGTTTTGTATCCTATGTTTGTTTGCCCGGTTGATGTCAATAGGCTGGCCTTTCACATGGGAATTTTAAAACATATCTGGCGAAATGTCTACTATGTAGTGTGTGTGTGTGTAGTGTGTGAGTTCTATAGTTTCATCTCTGTCTAACCCTTTGGGGATAACTTACAGGCGTTATATTTATTAACCGTAAGTGTACCTTTCTTACTTTATCTGTATTCTTTTTTATCTTTCTATAATTGAAACGCGCTTACCAATCTCTGAGATAATGAGAAAGTTATACTTAAAGATAATAGGTATCTCTGAATGTTATCTGGAAAGATAAAACACAGACCAGTAAAGCACGGGTAGAGAGCTGCGCACACAACATTAATCCGCTTTTCCTATCTGAGTCTCATTAGGGTTCCGTACCAAAATGGTAAAAAGGAACCCTTATGGTGCGTCTCAGTCTGTCTGTCTGTCTGTCGCAGCTGGATATCTCAAGAACTACTAATTTAATTATAACTTTATTTCAGACTAGCTTTTGCCCGCGACTTCGTCCGCGTTTCCGTCGTTTTTCGTAAAAAAGTACCATATGTCCTTCCTCACGGTTCAGTGGTTTTGATGTAACAGACAGATTAACTTTCGTATTTTAGTAGAGAAATATAATATGTCAATCCACAATACTGTTGAAAAATATCGCAATAAGGAACCGCAGAATATTATTATTAATAGCTGTGCCCGCGACTCCGTCAGCGTGTAACTCCTTGTATGTTATTAAGTTAATGTATTGGACTGCTAAGCTATCGGGAGTTACACGTGTTATTGTGAGTCAACCATAAAAGATAGACATATGCTGTTGTGGGATATTTTTTAGATAATTTTATGTAGAACATTTCCGTCATAAATTATTTCTATGTAGCTTTAACCATTAAGGCTGCACACGCGACGGAAGCTTAAAAAATGGAACAACTTCTCCCGTTTTCCCAACATTTCCCTTCACTGCTCTGCTCCTATTGATTGTAGCGTGATGAAAAGTATACTATAACCTCCCCAGGAGTATGAAGAATAATTGTACCAAGTTTCGTTAAAATCCGTTGAGTAGTTTTTGTTTCTATAAGGAACATACAGACAGACAGACAGACAAAAATTTTACTGATTGCATTTTTGGCATCAGTATCGATCACTAATTACCCCCTGATAGTTATTTTGAAAATATATATCATGTACAGAATTGACCTCTCTACAGATTTATTATAAGTAGGTATAGATAAATAAAATACATCCATAATTGTGTTAGTGAGGACTTAGGATCTATGTTAGTATATGACAAAAAAAAATAGTAACAATAATAAAAACACATTAAGACACATGGAGTGCGATCCAGTATAATGCTATCAACTTGAAAGGAACAGTTTTAGGTAACATTTATCCAACTATTTTGCAAATAAGAAAGAAATAAAAATATTTATATTTTTTTTTGCAACAGGGACTGAAAGGGTGTATTAAAAATTCAAAGTGGGGCTACTAGGGCATGTGTCATATGAAAGAACGCTGTTTTCACATACTCAAACATTTTTTATTTTTTTTTAGGCCACATAGTTTTCGACTTTTGATGAAAAATGTAAAAAATACCGGGTCTCCCCCCCCCCCCCCCCTTATCTCCGAAGAAGTTTGCGACGAGAAAAATCTGACATTATTCTATGTTATAGAAGTTTATGTAAAGATTACGTATTATTTAGAGATTAAGGAAAAATAAAGTGATGTCTCTAAATAGCACACTTTTTCAGAAATCGGAACGGAACCCTCGGCCTCGGCGAGGGTTCAAAACAGCAGGTTATGTCTGTGTGTTGTTTTTACTAGCTCAGTTTTAAACTGAACTTATGTATTTTGTTCATTGTTCTTGACAGGTCAAGGATATTTCGAATTGTGAACGTTATCAAATATTGACACAGGTGAAGAGTCAATCAAACCAGGTAAATAGTAAAGTTTGTCACTTTGCCGCTTGGACGGTAGTAATGAGGGTTTTCTAAAATGACGTTGACTAGGTGGCAGCACCGAGACGTCAGGTCCAGACACCTGTCAAAAGTGCCAAAGCGCCTTCATTTCCTTTAGTCGTGACCTGTCGTGACTGAATGATGAACGCCATCATATCGATATATTTTATATTCATTGACGAATTGGAAGACCTCTTGAAAACCCTCAGACCTAAGACAAGATAAGATCAGGATTAAATGATATTGTTAGGGTTCCGTACCAAAATGGTAAAAAAGGAACCCTTATGGTGTGACTCAGTCTGTCTGTCTGTCTGTCTGTCTGTCTGTCTGTCACAGCTGGATATCTCGAGAACTACTAATGCTATCAACTTAAAATTTAGAATAGTTTTAGATGACGTTTACCCAACTATTTTGCAAATAAGAAAGAAATAAAAATATTTATATTTTTTTTTGCAACAGGGACTGAAAGGGTGTATTAAAAATTCAAAGTGGGGCTACTAGGGCATGTGTCATATGAAAGAACGCTGTTTTCACATACTCAAACATTTTTTATTTTTTTTTAGGCCACATAGTTTTCGACTTTTGATGAAAAATGTAAAAAATACCGTGTCCCCCCCCCCCCCCTTATCTCCGAAGAAGTTTGCGACGAGAAAAATCTGACATTATTCTATGTTATAGAAGTTTATGTAAAGATTACGTATTATTTAGAGATTAAGGAAAAATAAAGTGATGTCTCTAAATAGCACACTTTTTCAGAAATCGGAACGGAACCCTCGGCCTCGGCGAGGGTTCAAAACAGCAGGTTATGTCTGTGTGTTGTTTTTACTAGCTCAGTTTTAAACTGAACTTATGTATTTTGTTCATTGTTCTTGACAGGTCAAGGATATTTCGAATTGTGAACGTTATCAAATATTGACACAGGTGAAGAGTCAATCAAACCAGGTAAATAGTAAAGTTTGTCACTTTGCCGCTTGGACGGTAGTAATGAGGGTTTTCTAAAATGACGTTGACTAGGTGGCAGCACCGAGACGTCAGGTCCAGACACCTGTCAAAAGTGCCAAAGCGCCTTCATTTCCTTTAGTCGTGACCTGTCGTGACTGAATGATGAACGCCATCATATCGATATATTTTATATTCATTGACGAATTGGAAGACCTCTTGAAAACCCTCAGACCTAAGACAAGATAAGATCAGGATTAAATGATATTGTTAGGGTTCCGTACCAAAATGGTAAAAAAGGAACCCTTATGGTGTGACTCAGTCTGTCTGTCTGTCTGTCTGTCTGTCTGTCTGTCACAGCTGGATATCTCGAGAACTACTAATGCTATCAACTTAAAATTTAGAATAGTTTTAGATGACGTTTACCCAACTATTTTGCAAATAAGAAAGAAATTAAAAATATTTATATTTTTTTTGCAACAGGGACTGAAAGGGGGTCTTAAAAATTCAAAGTGGGGCTACTAGGGCATGTGGGGTATCATATGAAAAAGTGCTGTTTGCACATTCTCAAACCTTTTTTTTTTCTTTTTTTTAGCTCGCGTAGTTTTCGACTTTTGATGAAAAATGTAAAAAAAAATACCGTTCCCCCCCCTATCTCCGAAGTTTGCAAAGCGAAAAATCTGAAATTATTCTATGTGATAGAAATTTATGTAAAGATTACAAGAAAAATAAAATGATATCTTTAAATAGCACAGTTTTTCAGAAATCATCAACAAAAATTGCATATAAATGATGGTACGGAAGCCTCGGTGCGCGAGTCCGACTCGCTCTTGACCGGTTTTTTTTTATTATAAAGTGTAATGTATATATTTTAAATAACAAGCTAGGCTGAAGTCTCGCGAGTGTTTCCTCGGGTTCGGGCCTTTGACAATCAGAGAGATTTTGAAATTCTTAGACAAGTCAGAATAAATGCTTTGAGATCGTGTTACAGTTGAATGAGTTTGTTTTTGCGTTATTGTCCTTTGAATGTTAACATTGTTGCGAGCCGAGTTATTTGATTATAACGAAAAAATATGGCGAAAATGTAAAGTCATTTAAAGTAAATAGGTGAAGAGAAATGACAATAAGTATTGTACAAGCATCGCGTGTGAGTTGACAGGAGCTGAACATGGCATATACACTCCCGTACACTCCCCTAACTCCATTATTATGATTTGCTTCGTCAGATGCGAAGTGGAACATAATGGAATTAAACTCTGCGATGATGTACCTCTGAGCGGACACGGAGTTGGAACAGTACAGTACCCAATGTTACAAGAAGTTTCCATGTTAAAAATGTGCTTTGAAATATACGCGCGCTTAGAATACATTATACTTACAAGGAAAAAATCACATAAATAAACAGGGTTATTGCTAAAACACCAGCAACCTCTTAAGCGGTCATTGTACTCATCATTATGAACACCTTTTAGTATGGGACCAAACCTGAAATCGCGAAAAAAAATCAAGTACAAGTAACTACTCCCTACATTTTGACGAGTTTGTTAAAGATAAATGTACTGAACAATTGTTTTTTTTTTTGTGATTTCAGCTGTGGTCCCATAGTAAAACTTGTTCATAATGATGATTATAATGACCCCTTAAGAGGTTGCTGGTGTCTTACCAATAACCCTGTCAATCAATCAATCTGCCTAGCCTTTTCCCAACTATGTTGGGGTCGGCTTCCAGTCTAACCGGATGCAGCTGAATACCAGTATTTTACATGGAGCGACTGCCTGTCTGACCTCCACAACCCAGTAACTGGGTAATACGATACCCCTTGGTAAGACTGGTTGTCAGACTTTCGGGCTTCTGACGACCCGTAACGACCGTCAAAGATCCACGAATAACAGCCGGGACCAACGGCTTAACGTGCTTTCCGAGGCACGGAGGAATCTCGATATGTAAAGATGGTCACCCATCCACTGACCAACCCCGGCAAGCGTAGCTTAACCTGACGGATCGACCCGTGCGGCTGTTATTACTTAGCCACTTACCAATAACCCTGTATGATGTGATAATTCTTTCACGAAGGTAGTACCTAAGTAGGTGCATACCTACATATGCCTGCACAAAGAACATTGTTAAAGTTTCACGCAAAGACAAGTGCTCGCGTTACGACAATCCGCTTCGTGGCAACTTGTGAGTACTCACCGAGCCTTCTGAAGCGGAGGAACCCTCTCACCACCCTCCACATGGTCTAGCTGAAGTTCACAGGCGGCATCACATCACAGGGCTTCACAGAACCGAGAAGTAATAGTCGATGACGTGCGCCACGTAAAACAGCACGCAGGTGGCGATGTACATGAACACCAGGATCTGTATGAGCATGGTGCTTCGCCCGCGGCCGCGCTCCGACTGGCCCGACGGCCGGCTGACCAGCGAAGCCCTACTGCAAGGTGAATGCTGAACAAATGCCAATTACACACTGATCCGTTAAGTAAAGTGATACGCCGACGGTGCGCACAGACGGGACACTGGTCGGTCGGTGGAAATCTGTTGTAGTGCGCGTAATGGCGTGTGATTAAACTCTGTGTAAATGTAGTTGATCGGGTAGCGAGTACTTTTAGTTTTACGAGCTACTGTTGTGTGGCAGTATCAACAAGCGGGTTCTTTTATGGCAATGTGTTGTCAAACAATAAAATCAATAGTGATTAACACAAAATGAAACTCGGTCAGCGAGCACGCGCTACTTCAGAAGTGAATGGTGTAGTACAACCATAGAAATATAAAAAAACAGGAGAAGTGGCAAGCGGGCGAATCTGTCCGCGCGACATGCTCAGTATGAGCCGTTCATAGTACAATTTCTGTCTCCGCGAACTAGTGCGCTTTCGACTGTGACTCTGACAATTTACAAGAATGCCGTGTTGTTCAGTGGTTTCTTGTAAAAACCGAAGCCATGTAAATCATGGAATCACTTTCCGTATTTGTCTTTAAAAAGGGACAAAGTGGAGACACGGTTCCGATACATTTTAACATACTGGGCACATCTCCTTCTTTCTTATATCTAGGAGTACAACCATGTCGTTCTGCTGGTGAACATTCCGGGCGAGTTCGGGATGGACTCACCCCTTGGACCCTTGGACACGCCTGCAGGCACAAAGCGTGGAATTTATTCATTTGTGGAACTGACGCGTCTGTTTTTATTTGCGAATGTTTTTCGCATCTTTCATGTTGGTAGCGAATACTGGGAACTACAAATTGGGTTCGATATTTTGAATACGTGGAATTCACAAATAGGCATACCTACGTCAGTATTGAAAGGGTATTCGTTTGTGACGTCATGATTAACGAGTATGCAAGACTATATGTCTCCATTGTTGGTGGCTAACGTCTTCCATCACGCATGTAGGTACACGTTGTGGTCCTGGCTGACAAATGAGCTGGTCAGGCAGGTTGTGTCGCTAATCCGTCTTGAGACATAATGTCTGGAGACATATAAATATGATAGGTATGGCTATTATTTTATACAGGGTGAAATTGAATTCATGGGCAATATTTTAAGGGGTCATTGTACTCATCATTATGAACAACTTTTATTATAGGACCAAACCCGAAATCGCGAAAAAAAATCAGATGTTCCTTACGTTTTGACAAGTTATGCGAACATTATTTTTATGTATGAAAGAGCAGATTTTTTTTTGCGATTTCAGGTTTGCTCCCACAGTAAAAGGTGTTTATAATGATGAGTACAACGACCCCTTAAATGATTGCCCATGAATTCAATTTCACCCTGTACATAGTGTTCAATGTCAACATAATTTTGTAAGGTAGCTTAAGGAATTTTAAGATTTCCATTGAGATGAAATTCATATAAAAACGTGTGCGGTCCGGTGTACTCCGTCAAGAACGAAGTTTCTTATGCGATACTCCCACGCACACACACACACTCATATATAAGAGAGAGAGAGAGAGAAAGTCGTAAGGAGAGGGCATAACGCTTTTTCTAGCAGTCAACTCCTACCGCCAGCTTCGTTCCAAAAATACATAATAATTAAGTAAGTAGGTAACATACAAAGCGATAGTTGTTTGATTCAACAATCCAATAAACCCAAATTGTGATTACGTATTGTTACTATCTTTTAATTACGTCGTTGGTATGCCTTGCTCAATAAATAAATAAGTAAATATTTTATTACCGTATAGCCATTGTTTCGCACATTATTGTTTGTTATGACGACTGCACTCGACATTGTTACTGTATCTCTCCTAGCTACAAATACAAACTGCTTGCTACGTAAACATTACACATCAAAGCTACACTGCTACGCCGTAGCATTAAGCTACGGGCCTACGCGCCTACGAGCCGTAACCGATGATCCGGTACTCACTCTCGACCAGACCGAAGTCTGAGTGAACGATGTACGGGAGTGAGTCCGGAATGTAATGCAATCGGTCGGTAGAGGGAACACCGGTAACATTAGCACGGTACCGTACCACTCCGCCACAGATTTGTACCGCACTTCGCAGTATGCACGGTTTTAACACGTCAATACATGAACATTAGTATGGCTAGTAGAGTTTACTAGAGTGCGGCAACTTTTATAGTATGCGCTTTTATTTTATTGCACGACGTGTATTCGGAGTAAGGATTACTTAAGACTTTATTGTACCTCTATGTCCGTTATTATATTCCCAATATATATAAAACCTTTGGAAGTTAAACTTTTTTACAAAAAAAAAAACAACCGACTTCAAAAAAAAAACACTACAAAATGAAGTCGACTCACTTTTTGTACAAGTTCAATGAAATACCATCTTATCAAAAATCCCACTTAAAAAATATAAAACAGGTACTAGCTTTTGCCCGTGGCTTCGCCCGCGTGGGTGTCGGTAAACAGTGGCGTAACTATACAGTTCGAGGCCCGTGGCAAATTCATCGGTTTTTTACTAAATGGGTAATAATAAATGTTGGGAGTTGGGATTCTCCTCTGACTGGGGGCCCGTGGCGTTTTGCCGACTTGCCACCCTGTAGTTACGCCACTGTCGGTAAAGATCCCACGGGAATGTACTACCGGGAAATCCTTCCCTAATCCTTGTCTACATTATAAAGGGAACCTCTGGGCAAAATTTCACCTTTTTAGGTTCAAGGGTTTGAGCTGGGTGTTAATGAGTGAGTCGGTCAGTCAGGACTCAGGACTTCTCATTTTATGTATATGTCGCAGGTTTATGACAAATTCAGGTTTTTGATCAAAAGCCAAGGTTTTAGATCAAAAACCTGATTTTGTCATAGACCTGGAACATATTTATCCATATACGAGTATATGGTCGATTAATTAGCACTGCAGTCAGTAGGCCATTAATTAGCTACGAGTAGGAACAGCGATAACTCACAGTTGTAATTGGCGGCCATCATATAATTGGCAATGCGGTCACCATAACTACCAAATAGTTTACGACTTTCGACCAACTGCTGAATGATTCAGCGTTTAATTAAGATCTACTAATTACTACCTACCAATTATAATATCGGTCTGAAATTGAAGCAGAGAAGGAATACGAGAAGCTTGATGTCAACTCTTGCTTATTTCTTGTTGGCGATTTTAAGGTTTCTCATCATACCTTCCCGGTGGTACAGCGGTGTTATTAAGGTAAGTAGGTATGTACTTAATTAGAATGTTAAAATAAATCACACAAATAAATCAAGTAGCTCATTCATTAGATCGCAATTGAAATGATCTTTCATGTTGTGCAATAAAAATTATAGCAATATAGTATTTTAACTATAAAATCACGTCTTTAAAATCACGTAAATCAGCGAAATCGGCAAAAATTCGTATACTCTTTTTCTTGACTTTACTGGAAAAATAAATGTTCTATGGGTTTAAGAGTACAATGCAGCTTAGTGCAGCTCATCCCAGCTGGAAATCCATTGTGAAGAAGCTTTTCAACTACCACGATGACAGCTTATTTTAATAACGCCATTGAAAGACAATGTTTCGTTTCTGCTGTACCGTACTATAACTATAGCAACTCTGATTGAATCATCATGAAAGTATAATTAGGGCAGGTAACAAGCAATTTAAAATTCCGTCCGTTCAACGGAAAGTATGGAAGACTTTGAAAATTAAGGCAAATTAATCTTAATTGGAAAAGCCGGGAGCAATAGGAATGGAGGTCGTAGACTCATTTATCACAAGAAGATGTTATTTTCCCGTTTCCAACGGTAGGTAAGCTGACATTTTGATTGAATTCGAGTCAAACTTCTATTGAAATGCCAATGAAATCGTTTTAAATAGAATTGACTGGCACATTGGGCTCTAGAGGGTAGAAAATGGTCTGTATTTAGCTTATTTGAAACTCTGACAAATAGACAGCAATAAGATAATAGAATAGAGAGAGTACCACAGCATACGTACCAATGTACATAAACTAGGTAATTAGCTAATTAATTATAAACTTTATAATTAATTTAAAGTTTTCATTGAGAGAGCAGTTGACGAATAAAAACGGCGGAAAGTAATGCATTCAAATAACAATCAAGATTAACATAATAAGTGAGATTTTAATTCCAGCGTGATACCAAAAAGATTGTCTTTCCTTATCTTAAAATACTCACTCTGTTGTCCATTAACGACAGTCGCGTTGGGCACAGCGAGCCTGTCCCCCTCATTGTTGTTGACCAGATGCAGCGGCAGTTCCACACCATCCGAGCCTCCGGGCCACGCCATGGCACACACATCACTGGCTCACGCCCACATCACTATCACTCGCGCGAACACAACACGCAATGTATCACTTGAACACAATAAAGTAGCTTGCACCAATGTCCAGCCTTCACGTTACTATGGTTTGTCCCGATTTGGTATTAGATAAGGTTAAAATGTTGCCTTTGATGTGTATACAAGTTGTACTGTTGATTGGATAGGATGTGTAAAATAAATAAGTAGGTACAGTGCCCGTGCCACATGACATTGAACTATAGAAAGATACCTGTCACAGAGGTATAGTGACAGAGAAAGCCTAACTTTTACAGTCCGGCCGTCGAGAGAAAGCGTACCTATAATAACACCTGTCCGTTTGACAATTTCTAGTAGTAATAAGGATCAAATTCGTAAAACACATAAGGTCACTCGGGGCTGTTGTAACCAGGGGCTAAATGTAACGGATTGAGATAACTCGTTATTGTTGCGTTTCCATGCTGTCTAGGATTAATCAACCAGTTACATTTGCCCCCTAGGGGTCTAAAACGGCCACTTTGGCAGAATCATAATAGGATAGTATTATGAATAATATTTGAAATCGTAAAACGGTCACACACTGACAATATATTATGAATTGACAGTTTGTGACCGATTTACGATTTCAAATATTATTCATAATTTATCCTATTATGATTCTGCCAAAGTGGCCGTTTTAGCCCCCAGGTTACAATAGCCCCGGGTTGTCAAAAGCGCATTCTCTCGCCGGCCGGTAAAGCTCGATGTGCCATTGATGACGCGCGTGCGCGATGGGCGGGTTCCGTACCTACTTAATAGTTGTAGTTACTGTTGATTGGATAGAACCCATAAAATAACCAAGTATTCATGAAGGTAAGGATTTTGCTATGAAATTACTCCACCATGAAAATGTAGTCTGACATTTTTAAGGTATCTTTTTTATAGCATTTAAAAGGAGATTGAAGCAATAAGGATTTCTCAATTACATTTCATAAATAAGTACAGACCTCGAAACAAAAAAGATGAAGAGAAATAAAAAAAGAGAAAAAGAGAGAGAGAGAGAGATAGAGAGAGTGCAGAGATAGGTACTTAGTCTGTAGAATTCTTGAGTGTTTAGGCACAGGTTTAGGTATGTACCTACTAGCTAAGTACCTACCTTTACGGGTGAATTCGGCCAAACTTTTATTCCGATACTCATAAGTAAAAAAAAATTCTTCCCTTCGAATAAATTTTGAATTTTTGACAGTTTCTCCATACAAAAACTGTCAGTCATCAATTTTATTCCACGGATAAAATATATATCCGACTTCGGTCAAATTAGTCCTAAGAAATTAAGAATCGATTCCTCAAACGAGTTTATTTTTCCTTTTTATCGAGGAGACAGATGGCTCATATCTGTGGATGTTGAAGCCGGGGTAATTCAGAGGTAGAAACTTGAAACTAAGAAGCTGAAAAAAAATTCGAAGTTATACCTCTGAGCGGGTTATTAAAACGGGCTAATATTTAACCGAAGTCGTGAACAGTTAGCACTAAGTACATAAATCTGGTCAGTATACAAGGACTAAGACACGTGTAGCTTGCCGAAAGTATTGGCTATGACGTCATTTTATGATTCAGAAGAAAGTTCCCGAGTTCCCTCTGCGCAACTTACGGCTTATCTCTGAAGCCTGTAGGTTTGTCAGACTTTTATCACCACTTAGGAATTACAGAGTGAATATATTTCGAGAAAAGTTCTAGATCACATGGATATTATCCATTAGTTACTCAAGAAATCTCGTAAATGTTCGTTTTATATAGGGTGACTGGTAATTAGTGACCGATACCTAAACACATGATTGTGCTCATGATAACAAACAACTTTTACTATGGGACCAAACCTGAAATCGCGAAAAAAAAATCACCCCATACATTCATGTTCGCATAACTCGTCAAAATGTAGGGAGCAGCTGATTTTTTTTTCGCGATTTCAGGTTTGGTCCCATAGTAAAAGTTGTTAGTTATCATGAGTACAATCATGTGTTTAGGTATCGGTCACTAATTACCAGTCACCCTATAGAAGAAGGGCCCAAATAGTTTAGAAGTTTTAGGATTGGGAATCACGGCTCAAGACAGCAGCGGTCGACACTTTCGATTATATTATTACTTAGGATTAGTGTATGTAGATCTAGCGCTTTTAAGAGCAGTGGTGGCCCAGCGGTAATGGCCCCGGCGCTTTACTTTATGTAAATTATTTCATCACCACTGCTCTCAAAACGGTGAAGGAAAACATCGTAAGGAAACCGGCATGTCCTAGAACCAAAAAGACATTTGTCATCTACCAACCCGCACTGGGTCCGCGTGGTAGATTACAGCCCACTCCCTCTCAAAGAGAGGAGGCCTGTGTCCCAGCAGTGGGAACATTATAGGCTGATTATCTAGCGGTTCTAAAGTATTAAGAAGAATGAAAACACTCAACGATTAAATAATTTTTAGGCCAAACCGCTCTTACACTAACTATGGCGTAGCAACTCGCTACGCTTTCGTAGCCAATGGCGAGTATCTACAAAACCTGAGTCGAAAGAGCACTTTTCGGAACAGCTTTAAAATAATAGTAGATTATTCACCAAGGGGATAAAGCAGTGTATTCTGTCGCGGGTGACGATTTAAATCGCGAGCGTAACGAAGGACGCGAGGTTTACTCCCGAGCGTAGCGAGGGTGTTAAAAACTTAAATCACGAGCGAAGCGAGGGATTTAAGACGAGTCCTGAGTCTAGCAAGGGATTTAAGTTCACCCAAGACTAAGACAGCTTTATCACCGAGGAAAATACTCTACTTGTCGTACCATTTGCGAAAAAATTAACACAATAATAATATGAGATAAGCATTTATTAAAAATAATGCTTTATATACAAACTCAATGGTGTAAACACAGATGTAGTTCAGTATAAATTTCGGTAAGTATTCCAAATTTAAATCACATTCTCCCCCTAGAGGATGAATGAAATTCAGTACAATTTTCTTTCCCTGTTTTTAACAGATTAAAAATGACTATTGTTATGTTCGCTTTTTGTGGCATAGAATGTCACTTTTTTGAGTAAGTGGTACGAAAAACGTATTTTCATGGGTAGGTAGACGTATAGGTAAGTTTCATCTCCTAGAAGTAACGGTACACTGAGTCATGGTCCCGAATGCTTTATAGAAGACCTATTTTCTAAGAGCTATTTTGATTTTTTCTAAGAGCGAGAGAGCTATTTTCTAAGAGTTATTTATTAAGAGCTATTTTGATTACATAGTTCGAGAAATTATAGAAGCCATTTAATCATTACCATACGTCTGCGTAGCACGAGAATAATACGAAACGATTATTTTAGTACTAAACTGTAGGAAACTCTACGAACAGCATTTTCGTAGCACTAACACAACAGACCTTCACTAGACTGGTTTAGGCATCTAATTATGCGGTAAATATACATACTAGTTATACAGCACTGTTGGTACATGTTTTATTAAGAGGCAACATTACATTTCGATCGTGTTTTATTGCATAAAGGCCTGTGGTGTTCTTATTCTGAGAAACTGAAAGACTTCGACAACTTTGCCTTATTGAGTGGTGGAGAATAGTTATTACTAATTAGTCCATATCGGCCTCGCTTTTCGCATTTTTTAGGGTTACCTCAAAAGGAAAAAGCGGAACCCTTATTCGTTTGTCTGTCTGTCTGTCTGTCTGTCAGTCTGTCAAGACCGTTTTTCTCAGGAACGCGTAGATGCATCAAGTTGAAATTTATATCAAATACGTAAGTCTATGGTCCCTTGGAGTTCTAAAAACATCAAACTTCTAAGTCAACGCAAAAAAAAAAACGGCCATTTATGCGACATTTTTTGGTACTCGCAAGTAAATCAAAACCTATAGGGTACTTCCCGTCATCCTAGAATCATGAAATTTGGCAAGAAACAAGGTCTCACAACACAAATATAGGCAAAAGATCAAAAATTATTAATTTGTAATTCTATCACATAAAAAAATGTTTTCACAGTTGTCACAGTTGTATTTTTAAGGTTCCGTACCTCAAAAGGAAAAAACGGACCCCTTATAGGATCACTTCGTTGTCCGTCTGTCTGTCTGTCTGTCAGTGTGTCAAGACCCTTTTTCTGAGGAACGCATAAAGGTATCAAGTTGAAATTAATATCAAATACGTAGGTCTATGGTCTCTTGAAGTCCTAAAAAACTCAAGCTTCTAAGTCAACACAATAAAAAAATACGGCCATTTTGTGACACATTTTGATACACGCAATTGTCGCAAGTAAATCAAAACCTATTTGGCAAGAAGCAAGGTTTCCCAGCACAAGTACAGGAAAAAGTCCGAAAATTGTGAATTTGTAATTTTATGACATCATTTTTGTTTTTTTTGATATCCAATGTTAAGTTTGTTTTTGGGATACATTCTTTTCAACTACGGAACCCTTTATTGTGAGTGGTCCGACACGCACTTGGCCGGTTTTTTAATAACGACATTTCGAAGCAAGTTTTTCATAAAATGCGCGACTGCATTTTTTCGAACTCTTGGATTGACCTGTACATAAGCAAATGAAATGATAAATATACAATAATATCTCTTAAATATAGTGTTTTAGTCCGAAGCGACCTCAGAATTTTGAAATATTTATGGAATAGCTTTAAAAATACCCCAATAAAAACCTTAAAACTACAAAAAACGATTAGAATTAACTGTCAATTTCTCGAACCGGGCATGTCACAAGTTTAAACAAGTTTGGTTCTTGACGAAAAGAATTAGTTGTAGGTCAAACTTCGCTAGCAAGCTACCATTTTAACTTAATTTTAAGTTTCTTGGTAGAAACTTGTTGGAACAAGTAAAACTGTAACTGTATGCTAAGTGATTCAAGTAGTCAAGTCTGCAATTCACTGGGTTTGCGTCAATTTATACCTATTAAAACTGTGCATTGTATTGAATGCAAAATGTCTTTGTCTGCGTTATTTCAAGAACGAAAGTTTCCGTTTATGAGCTAGATGTGACTAGCGAGGCTTGTTAGTGTCTCTACTGATGGTGCTGAAGATCACAATGTGTAATGAAATTATGACGACGCGACGTGCGGTTGTTCCCAGAACATTGCCAATGTAGCTCACTTATGTAGAGGGGACAGACTACATAGATTTGTTTGCAACACACTCCTAATTACGTTTATGCAATAAACATTATATAGGGTGTAATTTTAATCACCGTTATCCTCTTAAGGGGTCATTGTACTATCATTATGAACAACTTTTACTATGGGACCAAACCTGAAATCGCGAAAAAAAAAATCAGCTGTTCAGTACATTTATGTTCGCATAATTCGTCAAAATGTACTGAACAGCTGATTTTTTTCGCGATTTCAGGTTTGGTCCCATAGTAAAAGTTGTTTATAATGATGAGTACAATGACCCCTTAAGAGGATAACGGTGATTAAAATTACACCCAGTATAACTCGCACTTAGATCATAAACATACCATAAGTAAACTTGGTATTTTTAAATTATATTTCTGCCGTACGTATTTAATACAACCAACGACGTATAAATAAAACGGACCGCGTTAGGGCGACCGTTTTTGTCAACGGACAACGGCCCGTTTTTGATATTGACGGATGTACTGAACAGCTGATTTTAATTTCGCGATTTCAGGTTTGGTCCCATATCCCTATGGTCCCCCTTAAAAGATTGCCACTGTTTACACATATAATATTAGTAGGTAGCTATGTGTACATGGTTTTAAAACGTTAATGTTAAGTTAACGAACAACGATAATTAAAACCAACTGCCTGAAGCTCTGAAACCTAAGTCTGAAATAATTAGCTTTGTTCTAGGAAATTGATTCTGATTGAAATTCATCGGTAATTAATATTGTGTAAATTAGCATGAAGTTCATTTTATTTTACTTTGATTGTTTCTAAACTAACAAAGAACTACCTATATTTTACTGGGAGTTTAGCACTTTGAATATTAACACTTTTTAACACTCCATTAATTGACTGAACAATTAGAACAAACGGTAATTAAACGTGACCTTTTTGACCAGAGTCATCAACATGAAGTCGGCGCAAGAGTCGGGGTAAAAAGATTGCTCAATCTGGACCTGCTGAAACGTGAAAAGTTATTGCCAATCACCACGCTTGATAGCACTTTCGTGGTGTTTATGTGGCCCATAACGGGTGTAACAAGACTCTTCATGAAGCTGTCATATAAGCTACAAACTACAAACACAAACTACATCAAACTGTAAGTAACTTTGTTAAAAAATAATTGCTGGCAAACAACTTTTATTTTTGGTGTGAAAACTCGCTGTTTACGGACGAAGAACGTAACGTATAGCATGTAAAACGTTGTGCTTATGCAATGGTACGGTCGAATCGTGGAAGTGTTTAAAGTTACCTAAGTTAGGTATAATATTCAAACATTGATCATTTAATTTTTCGTAAAAAAAAACATTAAAATAAGTAGGAAATTTGACCTTAACACGTTCAGACCGGCACCTCATGAGTAGGCACTTGGGGATACCAAGTGCCTACTCATGAGGCTGCCTACGGCGCAAATCTAATAAATACAATTTTTCAATACTGATTTTTGCTTACTTTTCGAAATTATATCCACCTCCTGAGCTGCACTATGAAAATTTGTCTATTTTACTAGGCGGGGACGGTAAATACAACACTTTCTCTCAAAGCGGCGCGAATTTCTTAGTACATTGAAAGTATAGTGTGACGTGGCCACCGGTGGTACAACCCCGCCGTGGCAGCAAATACTCCGTGCTCCACCGGTGGTACACGCCGGTCTGAACGTGTTAAATATCTCCGGAATGTTCCCAGGTATGGTCCAGCACAAAAAATATCATAAAAACGGGAAGAACAAGTGACACTCGGCTTCGTTAAGGGTTTTACACCCGTTATTTTTGACCACTGAGATCTACAAATTGGTGCGAGTATAAATTGTGGAGAACGGAACATTTCAATATCCTACGTGCACTAGAATACAGATGTTGCCTACCTCTAATGAACTACGCAGAAAAACGGTGAAAATATAAATTGAAGACGAAAAAGTATCTATAAACCAAAACAACTTTCAAATTTCAGTGTTGGCAAGACTGCTCTCGCAACCCGAATGCAGTACGATAACATCCCGCCGAAGTGCTATCACAACGGAGTCGCAGACACTGTGCTGAGCAGATAACTTCTGTGGCAGGGGCCCGGGACGCGGTAATGCTTGTATATTAGTCGGATATTCCATGAGGATGTCTAAGCGAAGATCAGTGTAGCAGAATTTATCATAGCATATTATTTATTTAATAAACTTTACGCAGCATAAAGGGTGCAAAGGATTGCCATTAGTATTATTGTGAATTTAGTAAGGTTGCTATATTCTATGACTGAACTAGCCTCTTGCAACCGTATACGTTTACATAATATGAACTTAAAAAGGGGGTCAAAACATAATCATCACCATCATCATCATCATCATCGTCGTCTTAAACTTAAAGGGGGTCTTAAAAATTCAAAGTTCTACTAGGGCATGTGGGGTATCATATGAAAGAACGCTGTTTGCACATTCTCAAACATTTTTAAATTTTTTTAGGCCGCATAGTTTTCGACTTTTGATGAAAAATGTAAAAAAAATACCGTCCCCCCGCCCCCCCCCCCCTTATCGCCGAAGTTTGCATAGAGAAAAATCTGAAATTATTCTATGTGATAGAAGTTTATGTAAAGATTACCGGAAAAATAAAACGATGTCTCTAAATAGCACACTTTTTCAGAAATCAGAACGGAATCCTCGGTGCGCGAGTCCGACTCACTCTTGACCGGTTTTTTTATGTTTCTATGCATGTGACTGTGTCCCAGCAGTGGGAACGTTATTTGCTGCAGACGAATGAAGTGAAAGATTTGAGTAAGTATCCAAGTACGTACGTACCGTGGGTTGCATGTGCGAAAGTTGAGTTGCATGTTAGCAGAGATATCTACAACTAGGTAAGTACCTACAATCTGTGCAAATAAATGCTTACTAAGTAAGTAAGCATATAATCTATGCAAATAAATGCTTACTTACTTAGTAAGCATTTATTTGCACAGATTGTAGGTACAGTAACTAAATAAAATATTAAATAAATAGGTATGTATACATCATAGACTTATAAAAAAAGATGGACTCCACGCCACGAATATCGAAAGTGAAGCACCGTACCGATCTATGTGTGCATGATTTGAGTACCTGCAAAGACGGCGTCGCCCGTGTCACCTAATGGCGGCCGGTCGGCATACTATGATGTAAATGTGTGCGCGAGGCGTGTTTGTACAAAACGGTCCGGCATACTTACTGTGCTTCACTTTCGATATGCGTGGCGCGGAGTCCATCTTTTTTATAAGTCTATGGTATACATATGTCTTTTGCTGTGCATACGCGCCAAGTACTTTTTTTTTTGTTCGCGGTGACTTTGTAATTTCATTTGCAAGCTCGTGTGAAGTATACGCTAAGCAGCCTTGCCCGCAGCTTGCTCACGTAAGCTGTAACTAAGGAGCACGCTAAGCACATCCCGCTCCGGTCTGCTCTTATCTACCTTAAAGTTATTATCCACCATTTTTAAGACTTTTTTAAGAACTTTCATACTAGCTACCTAACTACTGTAGCTGTGGTTTTAAAATGTCACTGTTTATAAGTAAGTTTTGTAGAGGCAAGCTACGCTGTGAGGCCGACGTCAAAAGGAGTAGGTAAAAAACCGTGAAGTAAGCTGAGTGACTATTAAAAGTCAACGAATTTCTTACACCTAAGTAGTATTATAGTTAGGGAGGCGAGTAAGGGAATTTCGGTAATACTCGAGCGTGGCAGTTTATGTTATGAGAGATACCTTAGACCTAATAGAACAACCTTGTAAAGTATTTAGCTCTATATGTAGTGACGCGCGCCTAGGATAGACGATCAGATTAGTAAAAAAAAATCGATAGTCTGAAATACTCGAGCGCGTCAGATTAAGATATTGGGGGTTGATTTTAGTGTTTTAAGACTAAATTTAACTAATCTGACGATAAGTCCTTGACGCCGCCGAGTTATAGGGTCGAGAACTTGTAAAAAAAAACGTTAATCCGGCATTCTCAAGCGCGATTTTTTTTATTTTTATTTTGAAGAATATAATCTAAAACTTACTAAAAATACAAAATCTGCCGGTTTCCGCATGACCCGAAGTGTGGAGGAGCCATTTCGTCTTCCGAAAAACGCGTTGCGGCATATAAGTCGCGAACGATACATTTTACAAAAAAAAAGTTTAAATAAACAAAAAAGGTACCTAATTTTATTTTACATAAAAAAGGTCTCTTTACATTTTTGTCCAAAGTTAAAACTTTTTGACTTGAAGCATCATAAAAACTCAAACTCCCGGTTTCTTGAGTATATCTCGAAAACTGAGGGTGTTAAAAAAATTGATATGAAATAACGATGATTAAATTATGTGACTTTTATTATATTGAATTGTATTGAGCAAAAATGTAAAGGCCATACATAACAATACAATTATAATACAATTTTTATATCATTTCATTTTTTTTATACAATAAATAATACAATTCGTACTACATTTCATCTACATTTACGTATTTACGTTGGTTGTATCTATCGCTTTATTGTCATTCTTAAATTCCCCGTTTTATTTAGGAGAAAGAAAGGAAAAAAGAAACCAAAAAACCTTTTTCGGTCAGATTAAGAGAACCCACCAACATTTTTGTCAGATTAAGAAAATGTGCTTTCAGGATACCAGGATAAACCTCCGCTATGAAAATCTGACGCGCTCGAGTATTTCAAAAAAACTTTTTTTTTTGCATTTTCAAAAATTCATCGTAACTTATCGTCACGCCGAAATCGTCAGTTTTTTTAAAGGGAGCTTCCTTGGGGCCTACTTATCACCCCTTCCGAAAATCTGACGCGCTCGAGTAAATTTTTTTTTTTTGCATTTTTGACTACTTTATATGCCTACCCCCACCACGCAAACCGGCAGATTAGTATACCGTTGTTATCAGAGGCACTTGGGGCATACGTAGTATGAATATCTGACGCGCTCGAGAATGCCCACGTAACTGTTTTTTTTAACATTTTTGAAAAACCGTACACGCCAAACCCACCGCTAAAATGGTTTTTACCATACGAGCTTTTCTTTTCGGAATTATTTTATCTTTCGATTTTGATAAGTCTCGACGGCGCCGTTGAATTACGCCATTTAGCTACCTCGCCTCCCTAACTATTACTGACGTTTTTCATTCCAAAACGAAAACCGGTGAAGAGCGAGTCGGACTCGCGCGCCGTGGGTTCCGTTCCGATTTCTGAAAGGGTGTGCTATTTAGAGACATCGTTTTATTTTTCCTGTAATCTTTACATAAACTTCTGTCACATAGAATAATTTCAGATTTTTCTCTTGGCAAACTTCGGAGATAAGGGTGGGGGAACAGTATTTTTGTTATACATTTTTCAAGAAAAGTCGAAAACTATGAGGCCTAAAAAAAATATAAAAATGTTTGAGAATGTGCAAACTGCGCTCTTTTATATGATACCCCACATGCCCTAGTAGCTCCACTTTGAATTTTTAAGACCCCGTTTCAGTCTCTGTTGCAAAAAAAATATACATATTTTTATTTTTTTCTTATTTGCAAAATAGTTGGGTAAACGTCTCCTAAAACTGTTCCACATTTCAAGTCGATAGCATTAGTAGTTCTTGAGATATCCAGCTGTGACAGACAGACAGACAGACTGAGTCACACCATAAGGGTTCCTTTTTTACCATTTTGGTACGGAACCCTAATAAGACAATGTTATGTATCAAACTCATGCAAACTAAAACTCAAAGCATGTATTTCAATTAATCCATTTACAGACACCTTTGAATTGTCAAAGAGTCGGTCAGTCAGTCAGAAAGTTGAAGCTAGTCGCCCATTCCAAAGTGAGTAGGTATCCTAAGAACGGACAAGAATTTCTATGAACACTATTTAAACTAAAATATTGGTTTCATCATTCAAGTTGAAATTATACTTGTGAGCGATATAGAATGAGCGTCCATAGACAATATTATAAGCCATGGCAGCTAAGAGATGAATGACTACTGGCTATAGTCTCAACTGATGACGGCGCCACAAACATGACACATGGATCAGCAATATTTAGCTCCACCATTTTGAAGAGAACCGATTGATCTATTGTCACTCCCACTAATTGCTAAAGCTATATTAATTAATTCCCACGCATTCGAGGGTGAGACTATTTTAAACGAGATTGGAAAATTCCGAGCTCAAACTGACGCCATAAACATTTAGTTACTAAGCTAGTAGTGCTAGGTAGGTGCCTAGGTACTGGAAAATTTAGTCATCTACTAAGCTAGTAGTGCTAGGTAGGTGCCTAGGTACTGGAAAATTGCCTGATAGGAATCCAATTAGGTACTTCTGCCCGATTGGAAAATTAAAACTGCACTTTGATGACGCATAATTTACAAGAACTATTACGAATATGATACGAACATGGAATGGAGTTAGGGCCCCAAAGGTCTGAAGTACGAACTTCATTCGACTGGTTTCGATGTGTAAAGGCTGTTTGACACCAGTAATAACTATAAGAGTCTCCACGAGTGGCGATTACTCACTCCAAGTAAGGTGCAGCCAGCCAAGGGCAGTCCCGTTATCAACCCAGTTGATAAAACAAGAGAAAATTTACAACAATATTAAAAAAGAAATTAATATTATTTATTATATTATATTAATTATAAATTAATACCCATGGCATTAAGTCCGCCTCTGTACATTTCTGTGCACTTTTCCAACAAATAATCTTAAAAGGTTTGCGAGGAAATGTACATATTTCGTCCCAGCAAATAACAGTTATTTGGGTAGCCTAAGTGTACGGACTGAGTGCCCGCTTAAATCGAGCGTCCAGCGGGGCGGAGCGCGCGGCGTTCGTGTCAAACGTGTCCTGAGTCACAGTCACAGAGTACATTGAATATATGGGAATTGCACGCAACGCTGAACGCTCCGCTAGACGCTTTTTCACTCAGTCCATACACTAAGTTTACCGTTATTGTCTATTGTGTCCAGAACTACCCACATTATCCTCTCGGATACACTCGATAAGACATGTCTGTGTCAAAACAACTAAGTACCGTTTTCAAAATGTACGTATCTGTACCTATGAGGTCTGTTTATGTAGTGACAGTAGTGACAGATCACTAATAATTTATCTACACTAAGTATACGGGGTGTAAGGGACAGCCCTCCGCAAACTAACAGGGTGCATTCAGCTCCTCATTTTGTATCATATTCCACCGGAAATTTTCTCAGGAAAATTTTCATTTTGTTAATATTTTTTTCAGTTTCATTTTCTTTATTTCAATGTAAAATTACATTGTCTGATCGCAGCACTCCATTTATGTAAAAAAAACAGCAAAAAAAAAAACCAGCAATGGATGTAAAAATACTCTAACGAACGACGCGTGAAATCAGCTGTTCACTGTCTGTCTAGCTACTGAGTTCATCGAACTCACCGCATACCTATTACCTACGCCTCCGAACCAGTAATAGACGCTCCGATTTGTGCACAAAAACACAAACAAATCAGGTTTATTGGATTCCCATAACGTTCCTGAAATAATTTCATGTACCGGTCATCTTAGTATGACATACTGAATTCACCCTATCAGTTTGCGGAGAGCTGTCCCTTACACCCTGTATTCTTTCTTGGCGAAATGAAGGTGTGCTACCTCTGCCCATCCCTACGGGGAATACCGGGTGATGTTACGTTATATTATTCATTTCATACGATTTAAACCTGGAAAAATATTTGCCAGCAGAAATGCTAACTCATACAGAATGTATTGGTCGAAGCTGCTTCAAAATATCTAGCTGAAGTAACACGGGCCACACTTGTATGTCATTATGTAGTAATACAAATAAATAGAACACCAAACACAAACATTTACAGTGGATAGTTCGGAATTTATATGAGTGATTCACATCGCTACCACAACTCAACATAGTAAGTAGTCCAAATGTCTTTATACGGGTACATTATAACAACTATATAAGGACAGGACAACCAAACTCCCACCAACACACTTCACGTCTGAAAAGTACAAATCACCATTGAACACTAACACTCAACCACTTCCAAAAAAGTAGGAAATTCTCAATTCGTCACGTAATATTTTATTTATATAGATCTCCAATATTGTTACACATTACACACGGAAAAACGGCAATTAATACCAGAGCCGGCAGACAACTGACTGAAGTATCTATGTATCAAAAGAAACACCATACACATATCATTGATAAGATACCGAGAAAGACTGATAACTGACCAATGACATCGCGAGATGGCATCGGTAACCGATAGTGTGGCCTACAACGGGGCCAAGTGGCAATCAAACAGATGCTTTCTTAATTACCTGCGCGTGATTGGAATTTAATAGATAATTAAATAAAATATGAGTTAAAAACCTATCATCAATATGTTCGTGTCATTTTTGAGTAATGATTTTGCACTTTATAGTCTATTCTAAAAGTCTCTGATGAAAATATAAACAAACCCTGTTCAAGTTGTAATCTTTACGCAATCACTACCTAACTAAAGGGGTTACCTACCACTTTATGTCTCACCACTTTTTCCAACAAGGTATTGTTTGAATATCATCATCATCTGCCTAGCCTTTTCCTAACTATGTTCCTAAAATTTCAGAAAACTTAACGACTATTTTAACTTTGCGCGTTTAAATTAGAATATTCATAGCTAAGACAGGACAACGTCTGTCGGGTCAGCTAGTTATTAAATAAAATTGCTATTGTAAAATCATCGATGGTAAAATTAAGGTTATAAAATAAACCTCCGTTATCAAGTGAAATACTTAGGTACGTACATCTTTATGGTGATTTAAAATGATAATTTCGGGTTTATAAAAATTAATTCAATTAATGAACTTATTTTGTAAGGTAACTACAATTGTAGGCGACTACAATTTGACATCCATAGTTAGTTACGTTTTCTGATACATTTTGTAAACATTTTCATCAGATATATTTTTAGAACAGACCACTATGAGCTGTTCCAAAAGTACATATTACTGAAAATCTGAAACGTTATCCAACAACTGTTTCATTTAATAAGAATCTTCTTTGAGCAAACTCAGCTTAACTTTCACAGAACTCTTTCAGCGAACTTTGCAAACGCTTCTCGTGGTAACAGTTTACGCGACAAAAGACTTTCGCAAGTAATAAATGTTCTTGTTCATGCTTTTTAATTATTTATTAAAGTGTACTGACCTACTTATCCTGAGGTATTTGCAAACGACATTATAGTGAGAGTTAGTTTCTAGAATAGAATACCCTTTAGGGCGAGCGCGCACTGCGTTGCGTTTTTCTAACGCATAATCTGTGAAGTATGGAATGTCTTTGAAGTGCGCGCACTGCGGTCATGCGTTTTGTTACTGTAGGCCCCGCCCAGTGCGGCAGAACTAAGGGCCCTCGCTTACGGCGACTTTTTGTAGCGATGCAGTAGCGATGCTGTCGCGCGTCCGCATCGATACAGTCGCGAAGCGGTCGCTAGCAGTGTGCCCTCGCCCACGTGCCCAGATTCAGTCGCGATGCAAACGCGACACTGGTGCGCTTCTGTCGCGATGCAAACGCGATTCAGTAACGGCACAAAAATACCTGCGATCGCTACAGTTGCAAAATGGACTCCGTTGAGGCAACATTCGTCACGTTGTCTTTGGTGCTGCTTTTACGTAAGCAGCCGAAGCGTAGGCAACGAAAGCTCGGTTCTCCACTCACGCGCCACCCTCCCTCTGTTCTCTCCCCGATGTCGTCCGACACGGTCGCGCGTTTGCATCGATACAGTCGCGATACTGTAGCGCGTTAGTAGCGCGTTGGCATCGCTTCTGTAGCGCGTTGCAAATGCGACTAACGCGCGTTAGTAGCGATGCAGTCGCGCATTTCGTAAACGCGCGACAACATCGCTACAAAAAGTCGCCGTGGGCGAGGGCCCTAACGGAACGCACCGCAGTGCGTGCTCGCCCTTAGGGTGAGTTTTTGGCGTGAACTGCTATAACTTCGAACCTAGGAGATTATGTCTTGATTTTTTTAATAATACAAAAAATTCTACCTCATCTGATTAAAAATGTGTGCATAGAAAATTTCAAAATGTTCCGTATCTCCTGACTTACCTACTTATAAATTTTTAGGGTTCCGTACCAAAATGGTAAAGGAACCCTTATGGTGTGACTCAGTCTGTCTGTCTGTCTGGATATCTCAATAACTACCTACTAATGCTATCAACTTGAAATTTGGAACATTTTTAGATAACGTTTGCCTAACTATTTTGCAAATATGAAAGAAATAGAAATACATAATTATGTTTTTTTTTTTGCAACAGTGACTCAAAGGGGTCTTAAAAAATCGAAGTGGGGGCTACTAGAGCATGTGGGGTATCATATGAAAGAACGCTGTTTGCACATTCTTAAACATTTTTTTTCTTTTTTTTAGGCCGCATAGTTTTCGACTTTTGATGAAAAATATAAAAATAAATACCGTTCCCCCTCTTATGTTCGGAAAAATCTGAAATTATTCGATGTGATAGAAGTTTATGTATAAAGTACCTACAGGAAAATTAAAACGATGTCTCTAAATAGCACAGTTTTTCAGAAATTATCAACAAAAATTACATATAAATGATGGTACGGAACCCTCGGTGCGCGAGTCCGATTCGCTCTTGACCGGTTTTTTTTTCTGATTAGTGGCGCTGTTAGCAGTATAGATACTGACCACAAGATGCACATTCCGACACTAGCTGCCGAGTGTCGGAATGTCGTAAGCTGTGGAGGGCGCTCGAAGCTAATCTCCGCCACGCCATTCGCAGCTTTGAATATGCACAAAGCACGCTAATTACCATGATAATCCTTTAATTTCGTTAATTATATAAGTACTTGAGTGCATCTGCTGGTTCGCAAGCTAATCAAGGAAAATAAGTGATTAACTTCGATTACTGGAGCTCTTAAAATTCAAGATTGGGAATTCAAAAAAATCGAATTCGAAATATTATATTTTATTTCACATACCTAAACTTACATGGGCACTTATGAAATTTCAGAAGCTATTAATAATAGGTGTGCGGTTCGCATTGGTCATTTCCTATCGAGAACAGCCGCCAAGAAACTCCACGGTTACCTATACTCTATTGATATAATAAATAAATAAAAAGAGAAGTCTTGACTGACTGACTCATCAACGCCCAGCCCAAACCCTTTGAACTTAGAAAGTTGTTCGAAATGTTCAGAGGTTTCCTTTATAATGTAGACAAGGAATAAGGAAGTATTTCTCGGTACTTAGTATACGTTCCCGTGCGATATCTTCCGACATCCACGCGGGCGAAGCCCCGGGCAAAAGCTAGTTAAAAATAATTTACTTTTTACAATATTTTCTAATAATTACAGGGTTAACAGGTAGGACGACAGTGTTGGCTGTCAACAAGTACCAAGTACCATACTTAATATAATATATAGTGATCAACAGTTGAAAGCAACTATGAATCTCGAGTCTGGAATGCCCTAGGAAGTAAGTCCTTCTTGAATCAATGTTCAAGCGATCACAAACGCAATCCAGCGTAATTTACGTGCGATGGAACTGCACAACCGTACGAAATCGACCGCAGTCAACTCTTAAAAATTGGCGTCATGCCTAGTCCTAGGACTTCAAAGAAATTGCAAACAAAAAGGTTGGAGCTCTAAGTATTTATAGTTATAGTTCATATACCTGTTCTGACCTGTTCTATGTTATAAAAGTTTGGTTTTCGCACTGATGCCCGGTTTCTGAAGAATTCTTAAACGGAGTTTAAACTCTCGATAGCTATTCAATCAACTCAGCCTATCGCAGTCCACTGCTGGACACAGGCCTATGCCAGGCTACGCCACAACACCCTGTCCTCCGCGTATCGGTAAGCGTAGTGTGGGACGCCCCCCAACTAGATGGACCGACGATCTGAAGAAAGTGGCTGGGACAGACTGGATGCAATAGCTCAACAAAATTATATATTTAAGCGAAATCCTTCCTTGTGCTCGGTTTTTGAGGTCCTCAGACAAACCCTCTATAGTAATACACTCGACGTTTAAGCTAAATTCTTCCTTAACGAAGTGTTCAGAAACACGAAATCGAACCAATATCACTATCGAATCCTCCGTTTAAAAACCTCAGAAACCGGCATTAGTCCTTCAGGTGGACCGTTGTGCGTGGGCCACCATGGCGGCCGTCTCTGGTTACTCCAACCAGCCCACCTCCCTCCAGAAGTTGATGAGTCTTTAGACTTACGCGACCTTTAAAACGTGTTAAAACAAAGTAAATTTGTGAAGTTTAAAGAACTCTAAAGTAAATGATCTAAAATAAACTTATGTAAAGAAAAGCTATCAAAGCTTCATATACATAGCTCCTACTGACGCTCGTAAATGAATATTTAACTACGACTACATTAACCCTAATGTAAGCATATACTGCGAGATTCCAGAGATAAACGGTAACCAATTCCATTATCAACATAATAAAACTGAAAGGCTGGTTGCAATCAGTGTCAGTTCCATCGAAGGCTGCTCATCATGAGCAGAGGCGCGGGCGTGGGTGCGTCCGGGCTATCTGGGCCTTTTGCATGACGTCATGTGAGCCTATAAAGAGAATTAAATCCGGGCTTTATAGCGAGCATGCGACCACGCGACCACGCGAGCCGCGGACAGTGGGCTCGGTATCCGGACTTATATTAGTACTAATGATAGTCTTTTTTATGGCCTTTTAGGTAAGAACAATAGTGTGCTAAGTGCTAACCTTTCCTCGTTTAATATAGGTTAGGAAACTAGGACAAATTGTGGACTTGAAGTATGTAAGAACTAAAAGTATTAACGCTGTTAGCAGTGTTACCACACTAACGCTTACCGCTGCGGTTTCGCTGCGAAACGAGGTACTTTTCATCAGTGTGCTTAGTGTGAGTTTTTCTAACTTCACCATCGCGTTAGAGTATACTCAGATTTGTATGGCGCTGGGTCAGCGCCACCTGGTGCCATACGCGAGAACTAAAAATTGTGAGTGTAAGTTTTTTATTTTACTTTGTCGATGGTGACCATCGATTTCTACTCGAAAGTGAGCTCGTAAATTAGCGTGACTCGGTGTTAACGGGAGTGTGAGTTACAATTTTGACAGTTTTGACAGCTCGTTTGACAAACGCGTTCACTTTCGAATACGTTTACGTGCTCACTGAAGGATTTGTAGTGAGAGCCTTGTGAGTGTGGTGAATTGTCAAAGTATTTTATATTAAAATTCCTTGTGTGGATCAAAGTTCTATGGCATCACGTTTATATTTTGCTTGCGAGCGTCCCTGGCGCGCCAAGGGTGAAGCCTATGCCTCAGAAGTCGCCGAACAAGGCTGATAATGGTGAGGGTTTCGTGACGGTACACAGGAGGAAGCGCCGATCGCGAAATAATAAGAACCGCTGCGGCAAAGCTCCTGCGGAGGCCGAAATGAGCTTGCGTGCCGCAAAGCCGAACACACCGGTATACATCTCCCGCCTGCACTACACCACTAAGGCGGAGGACATCGTGGAGTACGTGCGCCAGAAGACGAGGTACACGCCTAGCTAGGTTGCAGTTACTGGAGTCGCGCCGCGCGCCGCAAGGCGAACGCCTTGAAGTTGACGTGGTGAAGTGGTGCATGTACCGAACTGTTACCTGCCCCTCGTCATGGAAGAAGACTTTTACCCGCAGGACGTGGTGTTCCGTCGCTTCCGCGGACAAGTTCTACAGGACAGCACTAAGTCAAGCTAGTGCAAAGAGGAGTGCTACTAACATAGTCTTAAGTCTATTTTATTAACACAAGTTTTGTTTGTATTCAAATATGTATGTTTATGTTAAGGTGTTTATCTATTGGCCTATGTCGCCTGAAATAAATGGTTCATTTATTTATTTAAGGCAGCATGTTGCACTTTATTATATTCTAAAATAATTTTAATACACATTTACTTAGGACTGGTTTCTCTTTTCTTCTTTGGTCATTGCCATGGCTTAAGTATTATAATTATTTTAGCTTTAAATCATTTTTAATATGATTACTCTATATTAGAAAATCATAAAATTAAATTAGATTTAAAGATTTTATCAATAGGACGATACCATCATCATCACTACTTTTTACTGTATATTTAGTTATGCATTTATAACTAAATATATAGATATATTTAGCTTGGCACTGGGCGAGGCTTCATGTACTTACACAGTACATGAAGCCTCGCCCTCGCTCGTTGGCTGTGAAAGGGTACTTAAACATCCTATCAATATTGAAACTCAAGGTCAAGGTCAAAGCATTTATTTCAAATAAACCAATTACGCACTTTTGTATTATCAAGGGGTTGGTCAGTCAGAAAGATGAAGCTAGTCGCCCATTCCAAAGCGTAGTAGGTTCCTATGGACAAGAACGGGCACAAGAAACTCCACGGACACTCTTTTATATCAAAATATTGGTTACATCATTCATGTTGAAAATATACATGTAAGAACAATGTAGAAAGACGTGCACGTTAAAAGCGTCCGTAATAAAAAGATAAAAACACTAGTCGTGGCAGATAAGAGACAACCAGTCCCAACTGACGGCGCCCGTTCAGGAACATGTCGCATGGATCATCACCATTCAGCTCTACCATTCTGGATGGAACCAACACACACGCCACCACCAGCGAGTGAGCGTGACATTATGACATACTCTCAGCCTTGCTGCAGGCTTGCCGAGGTCTCCAAGCCTGAAAACCAAACAAATTTAGTTTTATTTCTGCAAAGTTCACAGATCATAATTAAGTTCGTTAAACACCAAATACTTGATTTAAAAATTACACTTACGGCTCCATAAATGTCACCATCATAACGAATTGGGACCAACTTGTCCTCATTTTTATTAAGTAATTAATAGAATCCATTATTAATTCAAATCACAATAACATTTTAACATTCAAACAATACTGACAAACACGAAACATCAAAGTCTTTATAGCCCATAGACTATACACTAATGTTATAACCTACACAATTTTGATAGACAGCCGCTTTCAATAAGAACACTGAATATAAATGTCATTCTATTTGGCCGGTTTATCGGACGACGCGTACGTGACACCAACTTAAGAAAAGTAATGAACGTAATTCACGGTGAGCAAACGCGTACTTTATGGTTAGCTTTGATGGTAACTCGCACTCGCTTGCATACGGTTGTCGATAGGTTTGATGTCAACTCGATTTACTCGATGGTGAAGTCATTCGAACAATGTTGTCAAACTCACACTAAGCACACAGTTATCGGCAGGTTTTCGCTTACCTCAGCGTCAGTGTGTAAACAGCGTAAATCTCGGAACGCTCTCAAAAGGTTTACCTAACCGTGTTGCCTAAAGTATTGACCAGTGAGAACGCGAGAATTATACGTTGTACAAGGACTCAGTAATAAAACCGGTGTTATTTTTGTTATCTTCAAACAATAAAAAGAAATTCAAAAACCTCTTTGTGTTTATTATTAAAATGTTTCTCTTTCATTGTATGTTGTGTTAAAACTTTAAAAGTACTGTTTATTATGGAACTGCTACACAGTACAGTACTGAATCGCTTAGTTCAAAGGTTAAAACAACAATGCACTAGAATCAAGAGAGAACGCGGGAACTCGTCCCAGACGTTCATACTCGTATAATTGAATTTTCGCTCACTTACCGCTACTTCAGTGAAACATGCTTCATTTAAAGCAGCCACTTTATTTTTGTTTTTATTGCTGAAACATTTAGTAATTATGTAACTGTTTACTTTTAAGAATATTAAAACAACTCTGAAAGGTATTAAAAGGTTCTTGCAATCTTGACAAATCGACGGCCCCCACGTATACTATCGAAATTGCAAAAAAGCCATTTTCGTTTTATTGCACTAATAGCAAGTAGAGATAAAGATGTACAATCCATACTAATAATTATTATAAATTCGAAAGTAACTCTGTCTGTCTGTCTGTCTGTCTGTCTGTCTGTTACATTTTCACGCCTAAACCATTGAACGGATTTCGATAAAATTTGGCAAGGCTATAGATGGTATCCAGGGGACGGACATAGACTACTTTTTTTTTCAAAAATAATCCTAGGGGGTGTGATATAGGGGATGAAAGTTTGTATGGGAAACTCAGTATTTCTTAAGTTAGGGATGTGAAAATTAAAATGTATGTTTTTGATAGGAAATAAAGAAATATGCGGTTCAGGGTTTTTGAAAAATCATCCCCTAAGGGGGTAAAATACCTAGGAGTTTATTTTAAAATTTACAAAACTGCACGGATTTCGATAAAATTTGGCAAGGCTTTATATAGCATCCTGGGGAAGGAAATAGGCTACTTTTTGTCTTAAAAAGTAATCCTACAGGGGGTGATTAGGGGATGAAAGTTTGTATGGGAACTCAGTATTTCTAAAGTTAGGAATGTGAAAATTAAAATGTATGCTTTTGATAGGAAATAAAGAAATATGCGGTTCAGCGTTTTTGAAAAATCATCCCCTAAGCGGGTAAAATAGGGGTTGATTTTAAAATTTACAAAACTGCACGGATTTCGACAAAATTTTGCAAGGCTGTATATAGCATACTGGGAAAGGACATAGTATACTTTCAAAAACAATACTACAGGGGGTGATATAGGGGATGAAAGTTTGTAAGGGAAACCCAGTATTTCTTAAGTTAGGGATATGAAAATTCAAATTTATGCTTTTGGTAGGAAATAAAGAAATATATGGTACAGCGTTTTTGAAAAATCGTCCCCTAAGGGGTACAATAGGGGTTGACAAATGTTTGTGTACCTACCTATTTTTAAGAGATTTAAGGGATTGGAAATGTAGTCATAGTTCGAATCTTGAGGTAACATTTAGTCTTTATTTCATTCGACATTTTTTCGAGGAAATTATTTGAACGAGTGGACATTCGAACAAAAGTTATTTGTTATTAGAGCGTGGCGGGCATAACAAATTTTAAGTAATTAACAAAGTCCCCCCACCGCGTAATTCTGTCTGTTTGAATGCGATAATGTCAACAAGTACCGAACGGATTTTCATACGGTTTTCTCCAATGAACGGAGTGATTCAGAGTAATTCATTATGGTTTTGTGTAAATTGGCTGAAATATGACGACGACTGTTGAAGATGTCGGAAAAAATCATGCCGACTGGTAGCTTTATGCCTACTATACACGGTAACGATATATCGTAGCGATTTGAGTTTGCATAGTTATATCGGACGGCCCTATGTTTTCCACATGAACGTTCCCATGGGATATTTTCCGACATCCACGCGGGCGAAGCCGCGGGCAAAAGCTAGTTCTATATAAAAATTATGTACTCAACTATTTTTCAATCGAACAAAAACGAAAATACATACAATGAACATACTAAAACATCGACCTTAAAATCGCTCTCCTGTAAAGTAGAGGTTTTGCAGTTTCAATACTTTACGTGGGGGGCGTCGCAATACTTTATAGAACAACCTTTACTTACTCATATTTAAATGCTATCTACTGATTACGATTATTAGAAGTAGTACCAACCTACTGTACCCAGGGTATATTAGTTAGTTTCACACATAATGATTGAAGTAGGTGCCGTTTTAAACGCTCAATCAACTCGATTTTAATGAGTTCAGGACAAAACCAACTCTTTCAATATTTAGATACGTAGGTAATGTCTCTAATTGGATCGGATCTACACTATATTTCACACTTTCTTTCACAAATGCATTATATAAGGAATTTTCTTAAACTACCTTTTTTTCAGTATCCTAATTTTCCTTCAACACATGGTCACATTACAAAGAGGGTGAACTTTAGCACTGACATAAGCTGCTCACCCTCTTTTACGAGACATCGTTTCTTCAGTGATTAAATTAACTGAGCCGGCACAGGTACATGGTCCCCGTAATGAGTTCCAGCAGGCGATAGTAACAGTTCTTTACTTGCACCACAGATAAAATAAAAGTACCTACTTCACAGCCGTGGGGCACAAAGAATTATGGTTTATTTTTTGTCTAATGCTGGAATGCTGAAGATTCACTACTTTGTAAAATACGTCTGTAAAAATATGTTCGGATTATCCCCAGTTTTCAGTAGAGAAAGAAAATGTAATTAGTTGGAATGTGGTCGTAATAATTCATCTTTAGTGTTGGTTTTGCTCGACTAGGCTGTTTGTTCTGTGTATGTTTGCTCGGCCCGTCGAGCGGTAGTTTTTCTGAAACTTTTACCTATTTCATCCGTGGTAAAAGCTTAGTTAGTTTGTGTTCAAACTAACAACACAGTTTGGTTAGTTAACTGTTAGTCCCAAATGCAGCAACTGTAGCTTTCAGGACAGGAAACTAATTGCTTTGTTCTATTAAAGAGCAACCACAGCGGTCAGGTTTATAGATATTGATACCTACTCCAAAAGACACAAAGTCACATGAGAATAATGTTTCTAAGCTAAATTATAAATAGGAAGTTGAATTTGAATTTTTAATGAATTGAATGAGTGTAAGTACTTATGTCATTCCATTATTAATTATGCAACGTATTTAGTTATCACCTGAGATGCTAATAGATGACTGAGGATAAGAAATGCCGAAGAAAAACTTTTCCACAAGTTGCTTCGCTAATTACAAGAGTAACAAAAAATGTGATCAACAAAAGTGAAAGCAAAACAATATTTACTGGAAGCATTATGTAATAATACAGTAGGACAATGTCCAAGATGTGCGACGTACGTCAGTGTCGCAGCTAGCCGGCGGGGGCTGGAGGGTCGCCAAGCAGTCTGCCAGGTGCATGGAGCACTGCTGGCTGGTAGGGAAGTGCCTACACACGACTCTACAAAATCAATGTACCTAGCCTTTTCCCAACTATGTTGTGGTCGGCTTCTAGTCTACCAGTATTTACATGGAGCGACTATATGACCTCCACAACCCAGTAACTGAGTAACTGGGTATACGATACCCTCTGGTAAGACTGGCTGTCAGACTTTCGGGTTTCTGACGTCCCGTAACGACTGTCAAAGATCTATGAATGACGGTTTCAACGTACTTTTCGAGGCACGAAGGAGTCTCGGTGTGTAAAGATAGTCACCCATCCACGGACCAACCCCGGCAAGCGTAGCTTATCGTGATGAATCGACCCGTGCGGCTGTTATTACTTAGCCACGAGTTCCTCTCTACACTCTCACACGACTGTACTTTACCTACTATTGTCATTAAGTGGATCTATCCATTAAATTCAAATTCATTCAAATTCAAATTCTAATTGTTTTATTTGGAACAACATGGGAACCAATTTTGTTAGTACACAACTTATACACTAGGGTTAGTAACTAAAACTAAAACAAGTTAATGGGTCATGTACCTACGAGGCACTTCATGCGGACAATGATTCCGCATGAGATGCCTCAGCACAGGAAACACACATTAAAGGAAACAGTCATTAGTTTACTATCAGTTCATAGAAATATTTTGTGTACAAGCCGTGTATAAGTGGCTAGGCACCCCGTCGCGCCCCGACAAAAATGTTCGGGGACAATCCAGGACATCCTGGCGAGGTCGCGCGGGGAGCGGGACGCGTCAGTGGATAACTCTGCCCAAGCCCGACAAGGAATACAGGCGTGATGTTACATGTGTTGCGTTGATATGTTTAGCTTAAGCTCATAATAACTTGCTCCAACTATCTTCCTTACTTCCTTATTTTTATCTTTCTGACAAATTACTGGCATGAATTCAAAAGTGCTTGTAAATAGCCTAATTGAAACAGGTAAATACTTTGACTGTAGGTACATTAGGTACAGCAGACACCTGTACACCACAAGACTAACAGGACATAAACTTTATTGGCTGTTTCTTTTTTATGTTCTGGGCTGGTTAACGGTCTGGCTCACGTGATAGAAACTGTTTACCGCCATCTATAAACACCTGTTACACCCTAGAACTTGCCGATGCATTGCCAACCTTAAATGCAAAGTTTATTTTATATCTCCATGTGCTAATAATTCCACTGGTTACTTTTCAAACTGGAACGCAGCCATGGAACTTCGCGGAAAAAGAAGTCGTGTTGATTGGATGTGTCTACCTGCGGCTCCACAAAGCGAATCAAATTATATCAGACGCGGGGACGAGTTCTGAACGGATTGGGAATTATGCTCCTGGGGCCGGATAAAACCTCTACTACTTTCTACTAGTCTCCGTTATTATTACCTACAGGAATGACGTAAACTACAAACTCAATATTTAAATCACATAATATAATATTATAAAGGCGAAAGTTTGTGAGCGAGTGTGTGTATAGAGGCATGAGGAACAGGCTGGAAAGTTCACTCATCCTCCATAGAAAAGGGAGGATCCTCCGACCAGACGAGTATCGTGTCAACGGGTGGGCAACTGTGCGACGGATGATGTCGGGACGTCGTATATATATGCTAGTCGCGTAGTAAACTCTAATTGTGCGATGCCGGATTGCGTGACGTCATGTCTTTATGATGCGTAGTTCATATGTGGCGATGTAGATGCCGCCACATCACTCCCCTCCGGAGACCAGAGGTCGATAGTGGGCTGAGTCGTGTATCTTGCGATGCTTGCCAGTGCCAGTTGTGGTTCCAGTGAGTCGGAACCGGGTGCCGCATAGTTCACGGTGAGTCGGAACTGTCTGCGGTGATACCCCAGTGAGTCAGGGTGGCGCTGCGTTATGCTCTAGTGAGTCGGAGTGTACAGCGCTGGGTTGAGACTTGAGATTGAGGCTGAAGGTGATCTCATGTCTTTATGATGCGTAGTTCATATGTGGCGATGTAGATGCCGCCACATGTATGTGTGTGTTTGTATGTTTGTTACTTCTTCACGCTCAAACGGTTGGACCGACTTGGATGAAATTTGGTATGTAGAATTGTAGATAGCTTATACCCTGGATTAATACATAGGCTACTTTTATCCCGGTCTACGCGGGTGAAACCGCGGAGCACAGCTAGTATTATTATAAACTCAATTTGTGCTCATTTTCACAATAGCAACAAAATGTTTAATTTGTTTTTGGCACACCGGATGGATGGGAATGTTTACGATTGTCTTCTTAAGAAAGAAAGAATAACGCTTATTCGGACACAGTTTGTGAAACACAAAATACAAAAGGAACTAAATAAAAAAGTGAAATGTGCTGCGATGAAAGTTTGAGATTGAAATAAAACAGCGAATTTTTTGAGCTTGCTGTGGTATGCGTCAGATCTCAGTAGTGGCTAAAAATAAAAACATCACATCTTTGATTACCAGCTCACCGAGAATACATCGGAAAACAAAATAGGTTACGGGGACGGGGCTAATTGCACTTTGACCAAAAAATGTCATTTCACCAAAAAATCGTGAATGAAAAACTGTAAAAATTGAGTATAAGCCGAGCTAGACAAATGTCAGGATGAACATAAGACCTTGTTTCTTCACTATCGTGCTTTTACATTCTGAGTCCTACATGTTTACATTAACACATAGGTAAGTGTGAATAATTAACTACATATTTAGATAATAATAGAAAGCTCGGTTTGTGTCGCAGTTGATGGCAATAGGCTCGCCCCTTAATACCTACATGTGATTTAAACATATAGCGTAATGTGGGTGTACCTACCCCTGCCCAACCCTTCGGCGAAAGTGGCGTGATGTATGAATGTGTTATGTAATTATAAAGGTACGAATTTTCCTGTTGTTCAGCAGAAGTAATTATGTTCATTATATAAACTCCTTTTACATTTTAATCGGTATCCCAACCGTCGGCAATATAATTATTTCTGAATAAGAGAATATTCACGTTTAAAATATAATACCAAAATGTTTGAATAAAACAAGTTTCACATCTCTGGACGTGTCATCCGACCACACGTACATATATACATATACATGCGACTGCTGCTTTTGAATCGTGCCACCGTTTTATTATTTTCATAGTTTAAAAGTTTAAAAGCTTCGTGTCATAAAGTGTGTTACATACGGAGGACGTTTTACCGGAATTTCCGATCATTTTTCTTGAACTGGGAGAACGGAGAAAATACATAAGTAATGAATATACAGGAAATTGTTTTCTTGTCCCAGGAGAGGCCTTTTCCCAGCCGTGGAATGATGCAGGCTAACAATAACCATTAACCAGAGCGGCAATTCCCGTATTTTTAACAACGTTCGCAATCTCATCTCAGTCTCAAACCGTCAAAAATTGTATAGCGTTTACCTACATTTTTGACATTTGATTGTCGCTGGCATGAGATTAAACTGGAATTTGAACGTTTTTAGGTACGAGAATTGGCCTTCTTTTTATAGTGATTCTAGGTAAACAGTGGGCTTCGTACGAGTTTTTATACTTACTCGATCCGATCGCGTTTACGTTATCGTTACCATATGTCAATTCGTATGGAATAATTGTGTTTCCCATTATAGTCACCAGGCGGCGTTTATTCATTTTCAGTACTAACTGACGTTTACGTTAACGTGATCGAGTAAGTATAAAAACTCGCACTAAGCCCTCTGTAAATCATAAGTTAGTCAGCAAAAAAATTCGCTTCCGTAGGAAATCCGCTTTAAAGGCATCGTGTTCAGCAGTAAGTTGACGGTAAGGGCAGATTAGTCTAATAGAATAGAATCTATTAAATGTTTATACAAAGTTGTCCCACACATTTACATTACATTCATTTATACTCTTGCTGAAGCAGAATTGATTAAGAACTAAGTTAATTACATTTCAATTGAAACTTTCTATCTGCCTGCCTAGCCTTTTCCCAACTATGTTAGGGTCGGCTTCCAGTCTAACCGGATGCAGCTGAATACCAGTATTTTACATGGAGCGACTGCCTGTCTGACCTCCACAACCCTGTTACTGGGTAACACGATACCCCTTGGTAAGACTGGTTGTCAGACTTTCCGGCTTCTGACGACCCGTAACGACTGTCAAAGATCCACGAATAACAGCTGGGACCAACGGCTTAGCGTGCTTTCCGAGGCACGGAGGAATCTCGGTATGTAAAGATGGTCACCCATCCACTGACCAACCCCGGCAAGCGCAGCTTAACCTGACGGATCGACCCGTGCGGCTGTTATTACTTAGCCACGAGCTCCTCCTTGAAACTTTCTATAGAGTACCTAAGTATCTGCAGCTCTACTTGTTCTCTAACAGTTACGCTACGTGAAATGACAAGAAATATTATTTTCTATGGCAATTATGTGAACGATACTAAAGTACTTGAGATCAAATATTATAAAAATAAATAAATAAAATATAAAAAGCCTTAATCTACTACTTTTAAATTGTTTTTACATAATATAATATTACTAATATTTTACATAGTGTGGCTCACGCCTCTAAGCAGTAGTCGCCTCTTTGGCGCGGGCTTCCACTGACTCCTGTCCATGTATGGCAATTATTCATTCATTCATTTTCCACTACACAGACGTCAAGTCGGCGCTTGCGTCCGTCCCTTTGCTTGTCACAGTAATGCCCACAGACTGTAGTGGTATTCTAATGCCAGCTCTAATAATTATTATTTATGTATTTCTGTATCTGCCAATTCTGTAATACCAGCGCTGCGACACTTATTTTAAATGTGCTGAGATAAGATAGGAGCCTTTGGGCCTCTTACAGGACTTTCTGTATTTTATTGTTTTTTTTTAAACTTTTACCATTGTATTTTTGGTTTAGTTAGTGATCTTCCTGTGCCAGTCACAATAAATACTTTTTCTTTCTTTCTTTTCTTTCCTTCAATTAAGTGAACGATATTATTAAGTACTGAAGACCAAACATTACGTAGTAGGTACCTATTTATTAAAAGGAAATAAAAATCTCAATTAAAAGAAGACGAGTTTCCGACTGTGTTTATCTGTGTAAAGTTCGGAAAAATATCGATAAAATCAGAAGAGAATTTACCATTGAAAATACCATTCGGTATTTGATTTCATGGAAATTTTGGTACTGCGTTCTATGGGTGTGGGGGGTGAGATGTGTTCGGTAAGTGTGTCAAGGTCAGGGCTGGGATGCTGCGCGGTGGCGCTCCAGATGCGGTACAGACGCACAGCCACTCCACGGAGAAGCGAACCAACTTTGAAGTGCCGCGGTCAAGGTTAGTAAGTCGTTCCGAAACTGTGAGAGGACTTCTTCCGTAGTAAAACAAGCTAGAGCTTTCTCGTATTCAAAAATATGATACAGCTGTGATCTTTCCAAATCACCGCTGTGGGAAATATAAAAGTTAGTCACCGAAGTAGCGACTAACACTGAACGAAACGCTCTGAGGCCTTAGTGCGAGTTTTTATACTTACTCGATCACGTTAACGTAAACTTCAATTTGTACTGAAACTGAATAAGCGCCGCCTGGTGACTGTAATGGGAAACACAATTATTCCATACGAATTGACGTACGTCAACGTTAACGTAAACGCGATCGAGTAAGTATAAAAACTAGCACTAAGGCCACTGTTCAGTTAAAATTAACATATTTATAGCAAGTCATCATCTGCCTAGCCTTTTCTCAACTTTGTTGAAGTCTGCTTCCAGTCTAACTGGTTGCAGCTGAATACCAGTATGTATGTTACATGGAGCGACTGTCTATCTGACCTCCACAACCCGTCAGTTACCTAGGTAATTACGATACCCCTTGGAAAGACTGGTTTTCAGTCTTTCGGACTTCTGACTTTCTGACGACCCGTAACGACTGTCAAAGATCCACAAATAACAGCTGGGACGAACGGCTTAACGTGCTTTCCGAGGCACGAAGGGGTTTTGGTATGTAAAAATGGTCACCCATCCACGGACCAACCGCGGCAAGCGTAGCGTAACCTAATCGATCAACCCGTGCGGCTGTTATTACTTAGAAACAAGGCCATATTTATATCAAGTGTGCTGCCAATATATTCCACTCCGATCGCACACATAATGAGCATGTGATGGAATCTCTTTGAATGCATCTCATCTCAGTCAAATGCCGAAGGTTCAACTCCACGACGACGCCTCGCAGCATCCCATGACTGGTTTCGATATTACTTGCAGGAAATTACTCGACACCTCATCTATGAATATAAGACGAGACTTGTTCAAGGTTTAATGACATCGTGTTTGCACTAATAAATCTAGTTTACCCTCTTTCTTCCTTTGTAATAAAAGTTGTAGTATTTATGGTCCATGTGTTCCTGTAATGTATAATCTGAGAACATCGTTAAAATCTTATCAAGTTACATTTTAATTAATGTGTTTTGTTTTCTGCAAAATTAAAAACAAAATGAAAAAGGTTTTCAAATTCACACTAGAGAGAGGCTATAGATTATTATTTTTCTTATATAATTATATTTTTTTCTATTGTTTGTTCCTAACTTATAACTTAGTAATCAATCGTTTATAACTTAGTTTTCTTTTTGTAATCAATCGATAGCTACTTACCCAATGTAACTCCGTACTAGTTTTTGTATAAATTGAGGAATGTATTAACAGAGAGAACCCTGGCAGTGGCACCCATAACACAAGTTTAATCTTAGCTTAGGTGCCAGTGGAGTAATCATTGATTTATTTATGCAATTTTAAAGAATATTGTCCTAAAATCAAGTTATTGTCATAGGTAAAATTGTAAATTGGGAATATAAAGTTTTTTTTTTTTTTCTGTGGCCTACTTTATACCGTTGTTAATAACATATTATGTTTTGATCTTGTACATAAATGACACTGGATATCAGCTGAAAAGTATTTGCAAATTAATGAAAGCGTCAAATGAAATTTATTTTGAACCATACTTAACTAACGACAAACGTCAGACCTATCAAATTTTGAAGCACCACACTGTGTTTTATAACTGGCAGAAGGACTTTTGTTCATAGAATACCGTTTCTTGTTCATACACACTATTGTGAGATTGCGTAGTGTAGCAATCCGTTTTGTGAACAGTAGTATTTAGTATCTAAGATAAGTGTTGAATCGAATCGATTTAAAAGTTCCAAACTACCGCCTTTGGTGGTCGTGATAGTAACTTTACCAGTTTTAGAACTATTCCACTTATATACCAATGCAAGTACCTATGTTTAGCAATAACATGATAGCGTAGATAACTGCGTTGTAGGCAGCTGTAACATTATTCACACTAAAAAAAAAACGTTCAATGTTTAGCTCGTTATAACACTCAACGTAAAACTGTTTGCACGGCTACCACATTTTGGTCATTGTATTTACGTAGTGTATTTTTATTTATTCTACCCTTAGTGCAGAGTCGGAGTGAATAGCGATGGTATTTATTATTTGTTACAGGGGGCCTACTCCCTAAGTCCGTCCGTCTTTCCGACCGTCCGTTTATCCGTCCGTCTGACATTACGATCCATTAAAACAAGTGTAAAAGTTAAATTTTTCGGACGGGCAACAACACATCGGGAGTAGGGACAACTGGCAAATCATGTTGTCATTCATACTTCGTTCGGGCCCCGAACCAATCATCCATCCGTAGGTGATACGGAGTAAGAAACGCCCGTAACGAAGGCCGAAACTACGGGCTTCATGCTTAGGGAGTAGGCCCCCAGATCAGGGACTAGAGCAGTGCTACATGTGTAGCTCAGATTTTTATGGTGCCGAAGTAATGTCAGATATTTTTTATCACAACGAGGTATCTCTAATCTTCTGAATTTAATTGAGTAGGCAGATATTTATATCGCAAGACATGTCCGATATTATTGCATTCTAAGAGGTAACACGTCTTTTTGGTAGATGCAGCATCCTATATTTTGGCTTTGCTTGTCTCAGAGAGTTTTGGTGTTCCTTCGATATCACATATTTGTGCTGTCCACAAACGATCACATTTAATTTCAGTCATCTTGTTGACAGATATTAATGGATGAATAATGAAATCAGATATTAATGCCGAGCTGTCCATAGTAATATATATTTATATTCGTTACGTACACTAGAAATATACATAGACACATTCTCTTCAATGCTCTTTACAGCTTATGTACAAACAAAGGATACTGGGTTGCTTTTAAAAACACGTCAATAAAGTCGTGTAGTATTTTTACAGTAATGCGGCTGCAACAGTTGACCATGGGTTAAATCTTCGGATTAAAATAACCATACATATTTGATAATAACAAATTGTATTTATTTCTCAGTGTTATGTACTCGCAATTTCTTCTCTAATTATTGATTCTAGCGATTCTTAAAAAAGCGTTTATGTAGACTTTCCTATTTTTTTTTAAATCTGATATTATTTTCTGACATACATCATCAGATGACTAAAGATTAGGCGTACTGCTATTTATTCTATTATTTCTTCTCATAATATAAATGTAATTTGAATAAGTTAATCGAAAATAAATATTTATAAAACATGTTTTGAGACCGTTTTGAATTCTCATCTGTTTGTTTGTTTATGCACGATTTAATGCAAAAGTTTGTCGTTTCCTCTCAGGGAATTGTTCCGGCCCTACCTTGTTATAAGAAAAATAAATATTTACTTATGTAAATCGTCTGGAAAAACAGAATGTCCTTTAAAAAAATCAGATCACAACGATCTTACTAACATCCCGAACGAAATGTTTCGAGGGATGGGCAAAAAAACATAAATATCGATGAAAAACAAACTTAACATTTTAGTTTAAAAACTAAAAAAACACAAAAAAAAAAAAATGCGATAAAATTACTTTACTCTTTCCTTTACTTGTACTGTGAAACCTTGTCTCTTGCTATATTTCATGATTCTAGGTCAACGGGAACTACCCGGCTTTGATTTACTTGCGAGTACCTACTTATCAAAATTATGTCGCATAAATGGCCGTATTTTTTTACTGCGTTGACTTAGAAGCTTGATTCTTTAGAGCTTCAAAGGACTATAGACCTACATAATTATTTGATGTTAATTTCAACTTGATGCACCTACGTGTTCCTGAGAAAAAGGGTCTTAGACTGACATACAGACAGACAGACAGAAGGACAATCCGAAATGCAGATCAGCAGTGCGATTCTATAACCATCTCACCGTGAAAACTTAGATGAAGTGAGCGTGGAGTGAGCTGTCAATAGTGTCAATTCCTAGCAAAAACAAACTCACTTCATCTAAGTTTTCACGGGGAGATTTTTACAGAATCGACCGGCTGTAGTGCTATTCTGTAAATATCTCACCGTGAAAACTTAGATGAAGTGATCTTAAAGTGAGCTGTCAATAGTGTCAATCCCTAGCATCGGGTGGAATCACAACTCACTTCACGCTCACTTCACATATGTTATCACGGCGAGATGTTTTCAGAATAGCATTGCTGCTTCGAACGACCTGATATCAACAGAAAAAGAAAAGTTCATACGACATTCACTATTAATAGTGGCATTATTAAAATCACGAGGCGCACTATTAAACTTTGTGAGCTGAAGTTATTTCGAGCGCAGTGTCTATTATTGTAATAGAATGTTTGTGTACTACGGGCTACGGGATTCTAGTTTATTTTAACCAGATTCTTCATTCTACAGCAGACAATTCAATTCTGCTGTTTGTTTTAGCGGAGAAGAGAATTTTATTTACAACTCTGATTGAATTTGGACTTCCGTTTGTGTAAGCAAACTGAACACCACATTTTTTAATTCGTTTTTGTTAATTTATGAACTTGACAGATGGCAAATATTGTGCCAATAGGTACCTGCCTTTTTAGGGTTCCGTATCTCAAAGGGAAAAAACGGAACCCTTATAGGATCAGTTCGTTGTCCGTCTGTCTGTCTCTCTGCCTAACAGTATGTTAAGACCCTTTTTCTCAGGAACGCGTGGAGGTATCAACTTGAAATTAATATCAAATACGTAGGTTTACGGTCCCTTGGAGTTTTAAGAAAATCAAGCTTCTAAGTCAATACAATTAAAAAATACAGCCATTTATGCAACATATTTTGACACTCACAAGTCAAAGTCGTTGACCTAGAATAATTAAATTTGGCAAGAAGTAAGGTCTCACAACACAGGTAAAGAAAAAAGTACGAAAATTGTTAATTTGTAATTTTATCGTAAAAAATTTTTTTTTGGGTTACAATGTTATGTTTGTTTTTGGGATAAATTCTTTTCAACTACGGAACCCTTCATTGTGCGTGCGACACGCACTTGTCCGGTTTTTTTTTACCTCCAAAAGGCGCCCGGGCTTTGGGGAAAAGACCGGAGAGTGTGTGATTTTTAGATAGATAGAAAGAATACTCTTTAATATCCACACCATAAAAATTAAAGATTTAAATGTTGAAATTTTACATAGGGTGAGACAATGGGCGGTCTCATCGCTAAAAGATTTGTACCTCACTCAATGTGTGTGTGTGATTTGTGGTGTGATTTTTACCTCACTAAAACCACCCCGATGGTCACCATCTGCACATAGAAGGGGCATCGTTACCTTTAGTACCAAAGTACCTACTCAATATAAAATAAAATGAAGGCTGAATGGAGTGATTCATAATAAAATATAATCCTATTATAGAATAATAAATCAATGACAAAACTCGACGATCGCTTCAAAACATCCAATTCATTGCACCTGAAGCTTTCAGAACTTTCGAAGGCTACGCGGCGATGCGATGGCGGGAAACTTTACTACTACAAACTACTGAATGATTTCACTAACAGATATTTATACCCGTTGTAAAAGATGTGCAATGTGTAAGCTACGACATTAGAATCCAGATTTAAAAATAATTAACGCGTCAAAAACGTAAACTTACCGAATTGATAATTTTACCTAAATCACTAAAAAACGTAACAATTAATGTTGTATATTGAAAATAGATTGGTTTCTCCCCCCTAGAACGTGGTTTCGTTGTAAACAAAGTTTGTTTTGGGCTGTTTGGGATATGTGCGTGATATGGGCGGGCGGGCGGCTGGGCGGACGAGCGGCCGGCGCGCGACCCTCGCGGACACTGCCGCGCTACACGCAGCCGCCCACCACCAGTCATGAACTTCTTAACTGTTCGCTCCGATAACTCTCTCTCTGAGATAACCGCAATTTACTTTGCGGAGATTTACCTGATGAAAAAAATTTGATTCTGAATCTGCCGAAGTCTACACAGGTATCTACCTATTTCTAATCTTAATTTTATTATTTTCAAAAGCTCTTTGAACTTTACTTACTATAATTATCTTCCCCTAACGCCAACAAGTGTTGTGGAGCTTTTGTCTTTCTCCTCAAAGCTGCACAAGACAGAATACCTATTCAATTAAAACAAAAGGCACGTAGCCTTCGCAATCCTGACCATAGACACAAGTTGTGTCTATGGTCAGGATGCCGAATGCTACGTATGCCTTTTGTTTTAGTTAACACAACGTCGTATTGGACTACGAATGCAACGACAGACAAAAATAATAATAATAAAAGTTCTTAGTTGTGGTGTGTAATTTAGTTGATGACACCGTGCGACCGTGATTCAGGTAAGCTTTTAAAACTTACATTATTACATTTTGTGGGTAAGCGACGCTGAATATTAGATGTTCAAAATAAGATTCTCTATTATTATCGTGTTAGGCAAAGGAACGGAAGGTTTTACGTAAAAGGGATGTTTGTGTTGTTATCGCGGCTCGGTTTTCGCGGGAAATTCGTCCTAGCCTGATGATACGAGCACAGTTATCGCTTTGAGGAAGATTTCGGTTGGTGCGAAAGTCTGAACACAAAAGCACTGGTGCTTTTAGAGTATGATTACCATATTGAGACTCGATCTTACGCCTAAGAGCGATGCACACTGCTCCGTTGCGTTGCGGCGTCGTGGCATTTTTTAATGTCTTTTAGAACGGATCAGTGTGGGATCGCTCTTAGTGTACATAAACTTGATGTCTTTGTTATAAATATTTATCAATTTTAAAACTTATGTATAGTGATTACCAATAAGAATCACGTTCGATCATTCAAGCAGCACGCTCACATTTAGTAAAGCCACAGTAGGTACAATAAAGTTTTATACTGCAATGTGTTAAAGCTTTTGTGACCGAAATTGCTAATTATTTACTCAATACTAAGCCCGGATTAATGCTTTATACGAACCGGAATTACCGGACCGGGATTCTGCGAATTGACCGTGGATACAGCCGGCTTGTCACGGTGTTATGTACGGACGGGATGTCACCGGAAAAATTTATGGCACGGAATCTAATTTACAGATATAAAGCTGTTTGCAAGCTGGCGCTTACCGCTACGACATACTTTTTTCATTCGTTTTGATTAGTTTTCGCAATGATTACGCAGACGACGGTTGCGTTGCTGTCGTGATAAGTGATAAGTGATTGCGGTAGATCATGCAAGCTTAACATTTTTATTTTGTTATCCTTAACATATAAAAATCAATGCCACTTTTCGTTGTAATTTTATAACTCAAGAACGGCTGCCGATTTAGCCGATTTTGGTTTTGATATGTTTGACGTAGTCCAGGGAAGGTTTAAACGATGAGAAAAATTGGAAAAGTTGCCGGGAAAATTGGAAAATTCTGGAAAACTGAAAGTGGATTTTATATGGGAATATTGAAATTGAGACAGGACTACGTCTGTCGGGTCAGCTAGTTTTCTTTATTTATGCAACCATCAGCGACACATATGTATACCTACTATGTGTGTGTAAGGGATGTATAGCTAATAATAGGTTTCCCTGTATAACTAAAAAATAATAATTGTATTGTTGTTAAATAATGAATTTGCTTAATTTTACCAAAACTGTATCTTTTTTTTAAGCTAAGTAGTAAGTAACATGTGGAAATGTAGTGGATTGTACATTTACTTATAGTGTACTGTGGTAGACTGTGTGTGTGTGGGTGGTGTGAGTGTGTGTAGATATAATATACAATGTACGATTGTCTGTTTTCCCAAATAAAATAAAATAAAATAAAACTAGCATAATCAGCCTATAATGTTCCCACTGCTGGGACACAGGCCTCCTCTGAGTGGGAGTGGGCCGTGATCTACCACACGGCCCCAGTGCGGGTTGGTAGATGTCACATGGCTTCGAACTTTTGGTTCTAGGACATGCCGGTTTCCTCACGATGTTTTCCTTCACCGTTTTGTGAGCAGTAGTGATGAAATTAAATACACAAATTAAAGGCCGGCTTCCAGTCTAACCGGATGCAACTGAATACTAGTATTTTACATGGAGCGACTGCCTATCTGACCTCCACAACCCAGTAACTGGGTAATACGATACCCCTTGGTAAGACTGGTTGTCAGACTTTCGGTCTTCTGACGACCCGTAACGACTGTCAAAGATCTATGAATGACAGCCGGGACCAACGTCTTAACGTGCTTTCCGAGGCACGGAGGAGTCTCGGTATGTAAAGATGGTCACCCATCCACGGACCAACCCCGGAAAGCGTAGCTTAACCTGATGGATCGACCCGTGCGGCTATTATTACTTAGCCACGAGCTCCTCGAAAAATGTGTAATGAAATAAACTTTACATAATTATGTACTTCTACTTAACATTTTGACTAGGTATTAAATTTACTATAGTACCTAGTCAAAATTTTATGTAGAGTATACCTATGTAAAGTTTATTTCATTATACATTTTCTGTACCTACACAACAACAAGGTCTAATAGTGTTTCAGTCACAACTCGCCCGAGGTGTTCTCCGTAATTAGTTATTTTCATTTAATTTCACAAACAAACAATCCTCAGCTTCACGACTTTCTTTCCTCGACAATTTTTCCTTCTTGCTAATTTATTATTTAAATGTTTGTGAGAAAGCTCTTGAAAAACCTTAAACCAAGTACGTAACTCCCGGAAGTACTCTTTTTCAAGGTTGTCAACTTCAGCTTTAGAATAATTGCCTAAGTGATAATTGTTTATGTTACCTACTAAGTTGGTTTTTACCATTAATTTATGTGGCATGTACCTATTGTGTACTTACACCTATTTCTTTGTAGGAGTTCCTGAATCACACTAATATTCGAAAGTTCGAGTCGAAAGTTTGTGAGTGTTTGTGTGTGTTTGCTACTTATTCACGCTAAAACGGAAAATGGCTTGACCAATTTTGATAAAATTCGGTATGGGTATCAGCTACCTGCTGACACCCTGGATAAAAGTAGTATATGTGTTAACATAGACTAGGTACTTTTTATCCCGGTCTACGCGGGTGAAACCGCGGGGCGCAGGTAGTAAATAAATAAATACGACAATACTGAAGAAATAACTGAAAGAGGTACCTACCTATAACTTGGAAAAGTACCTAGTTACCCATTCCTTTGTTTGGGACGACAGCCTCAGTTCGCTTCTTAGCAACAGGTAAACCTCAGTAAGAACTCAGTCTCTCTCTATTATTATTACAGACTGATGTTTCTTCCGAAACTAACAGGGTATGACATGGTTTCTTAAGTGGCTTTATATGAAGCGAAGTACAAAACAGCAATTACCTAATATTCGTCAGATATGCCTTATCAAAATAAGCGTAAGGAAAGAAAGAAAATGGTGGATTTTGTTCAGAGGAAATAGGTCTTCTCAATTCTCGCTGCCGCGCCTTTCCACGTATATATTTACATTTTACGCTGATTTCAAATAAAATATTCAACCCTTGAGAAGCCTTTTTACGTCACAGTCTTGGAATAGATAACATGTAAGTAGTCTACTCTCCTGTAGATTTTAATGTTTGTATTACTTAGACCTAAATCTTTAAGTTACCAGTAGGTACCCCGGATCCTGAGGCAGGAACAAAGCTGCTGACCTATAGTTATACGTTCCTTACACTGTAAGACTTAACCACATAATGCAAGTAGGTATTTAAATAGGCTAGCATGCACAGCACTCGGATCATCACATACCCCGCGCTAGCACATTTTGTTGTAGGAACACACAAAACAACAGTAGACACTAATTCGTTTTCACGTCGTGTTTTCGAGCACCAGAAACAGTTAATATTTAAAATCGGAAGCACTGACACGGAATCGGAGATTACATTTTTGAACCAACCGTTAGCACAGGTTTAAAACTGAATTAAAACGAAACGAACAAATCAAAGAAGTTGAGCCGCGTGCACACGTACGGACGGAACATTGCAGTTTGTTCACGAGTCTTTTGTCTTCATTTTCTTCCGGCTTACTAGGTGCATGTGAGAAAGACTACAGGTCTAGACTTCTTTATTGTAGGAGCAGCTTTTGCCAGCGGCTTCGACCGCGTAGATGTCGGAAAATATCCCACGGGAACATACTACCGGGAATTCCTTCCTTATTCCTTGTCTACATTATAAAGGCAACCTCTGTGCAGAATTTCAGCTTTCTAGGTTCAAGGGTTTGGGCTGGGCGTTGATGAGTCAGTCAATCAGTCAGTCAGTCAGTCAGTACTTCTCTTTATAAATTATATAGATATAAATTATACTTCTAGCTTGTAATAAAAAACCTTTTCATTGGTATATTTATATTTTATCTTCTTGCACACATACAAACTTGGTACAGGGTAACAATATTGAACAAACTATTTAACTAGGCAGTCAATAAGTATCAGTATAGACTAGATTTCTAGACAACCTTTAGGTTTCGAAGATCCAAGAGAATTAACTTAGAAATTAGGTGACGCTCCAAACATCACGTTTTTTTACCAACTTTCAGCCATACTTTTTGGCGGTAAATGTCAAATGAGATACTTTTTAACTACTCGAAAACACAGATACAAAATCATCTGAGTCAAATCACATACTTTCAACTCTAAATTCAGTATTTTAAATCAACAAAATTTATTATTATTTGGAAATCATGACATTCGGCCATCCGACACTGTGTTGCCTCCTGGCACACACAAAACAATCATAATTTTTAAATTTTTAAACAAATCATGACATTCTTGTGCTAGTTAGACAATTATTAACTTTAATAGCATTAAGAGTTAGATTAAACCTTTTAACTAGAAGGTGCGTGTTCGTCAACCACGATTCGATACAATGTCCAAGAATTAGTGATAAATACAAATCTGTATAAATGTTACCAGCGAACACATTTATATTGAAACAGTATAAAGTATTCAATTTAGCTATTACGTATCAACATAATTTATGAAAATAAACCAGATTTATAATATTGGTTGGTATTATTTGACACAAGCGTCAACGATGCAACCAGCATCGCGCACCACGCGTAACCAGCATCGCGCACCACGCGCAACCAACATCGCGCACCACGCGCAACCAGCATCGCGCACCATGCGCAACCAACATCGCGCACCACGCGCAACCAGTATCGCGCACCACGCGCAACCAACATCGCGCACCATGCGCAACCAACATCGCGCACCACGCGCAACCAGCATCGCGCACCACGCGCAACCAGCATCGCGCACCATGCGCAACCAACATCGCGCACCACGCGCAACCAGTATCGCGCACCACGCGCAACCAACATCGCGCACCATGCGCAACCAACATCGCGCACCACGCGCAACCAGCATCGCGCACCACGCGCAACCAGCATCGCGCACCACGCGCAACCAACATCGCGCACCACGCGCAACCAGCATCGCGCACCACGCGCAACCAACATCGCGCACCACGCGCAACCAGTATCGCGCACCACGCGCAACCAGCATCGCGCACCACGCGCAACCAACATCGCGCACCACGCGCAACCAGCATCGCGCACCACGCGCAACCAACATCGCGCACCACGCGCAACCAGTATCGCGCACCACGCGCAACCAGCATCGCGCACCATGCGCAACCAGCATCGCGCACCACGCGCAACCAGTATCGCGCACAACGCGCAACCAGTATCGCGCACCATGCGCAACCAGTATCGCGCACAAGGCGCAACCAGCCTCGCGCACCACGCGCAACCAGCCTCGCGCACCTAGCGCAACCAGCCTCGCGCACCACGCGCAACCAGAATCGCGCAGCATGCGCAACCAGCCTCGCGCACGACGCGCAACCAGCATCGCGCAGCACGCGCAACCAGCATCGTGCACCACGCGCAACCACAATCACGCACCATGCGCAACCCGTATCGCGTATATACTCGTACATTACAACATGAAAACAGAAAAACAAAAACAAACATGTTTAACACAAAAATTTACAATAAACCTTATGTATCCTAAGCGCAGATTGCGCTAGCATTTATCAGTTTACATTATCTTTGAATACAATAGACTACCATTCATTTGCCTGCATTTCATTTAACTATTCATTTTCTGACGATTCATCAGTCTGATCCGTTCCAAAACTCGGATAAATTCCATTCACTGCGTATATATACCTCTTTGTTAAATACCTTTCTAACTTGATACGGACCAGATATGTATCTCTTTTATTAAAGAGATACAGTCCTTTACTTTATACAAAAAAAACCATAAAGCACCACATCATAAAAGATTTTTCTAGATTTTAAATATAACCCACCACACCAATTTAATTTACATATAAATCAGTTGCCATTTTTATTTACTAATTTGCTAAGTATAAAGATAACTAGGATACCTACTCTGTATTTCCGAAACATTACGGTACATATAAATCGTTCAATGTGTAATTGCTATTGACTTGCCTTCAAGAATCGACATGTAATAGTACACTCACTTTTTCCTTTTACCCAGAACACTGTAAAAATTGCTCGTCTACTATCTAACTTATTTATTTACGAGTACCTACCTACCTTCTTCATAAGTAATTCTCATATTTAGTTTTAAGGTTATCTTGTATTTCTCATATTAAGTGAATTGTATTCTTTTTGAGAAATAAATGTCTTAAATCGTATATGTAACTCCGGCAACAATTTCTTAATTTTATCTACACTACGAGTTTCTCTTGATAACAAGCTGACCATTTTGAATTTTTGCGCTTCCTTCCCTCTAAAACTATCCTGTTCAATATTTTTATTTTATTTATTTATTTATTTATTATAAGGTAACTTCACAGCTAACAGTAAGCAAACACAGATTATTATACCAAACATTACGCCAATTACGAAGTACTCAGATAATTATAGTAAAAAAATACAGAGAGTGACATAATTATTAATATGGATGTATGTATGTATGTGCGTGTATCTGTGCGGTATGTGTGCTGTAAATATGTGTAATGATGTGTATGTGTATGTACGTATGACTAAACCGGCACTACTTGGTTAGCTGAGTAACTGGCGTTTGATGGAGGATTTGGATTATCTCCTTTTTAAGTTTTATTTGTAACGTCCTCCACGTCCAACTCCATCTCGAGTATGACATGGTCCTTATTTATAGGTACTAGTGAGTTTAAGACCAAACAATATTTTGTCTGGTCGCAACAAAACAAATCGGTTAATCAAACCACTTTAGGGGTCTTCAAAAATAATCCTACTAATATTATAAATGTGAAAGTTTGTATGTTTGGATGTTTGTTACTCAATCACGCAATAACGGCTGAACGGATTTGGATGAAATTTACACACAGATACACAGATAGTTTATAACCTGGATTAAGACATAGGATACCTTTCATGCCGGTAGAAGGTTCCAGTGGGATAATAACCGACATACACGCGGGCGCAGCCGCGGGCAACGGCTAGTTTAGAAATGAAATCATTGGCTGATGCACAATTCAGAATCAGTATTAGGAAGATCTTACCCAAGTATAACCGTCGCATACTGGACCACTCTAATTTAACAAAAATAATTAAAAATCTCAAATGTATACAAAAGAAAGTACAATTCATTTAGCAATATCGCTATCGGCTACTGCAGAAACTCATTTGTTCAGATAATCACCCCACAGTTATGAATACGACAAACAATCGACAACTAGCCTCATTTAAAATATTCGGGTTTTGGGAATCGTGTCCGCCCCACAATGTGCGTCGTCTAAAGCTACAAATAACATTGAGTGTAAGTAAACTGCTCCAGGAGTAGATCAGCATTAGGTGAAAATACATTAAATTAAATATCACATAATCTTTGTTTCAAATTACTCAAATATTGTAAATGTGATCAAAAGTTTGTTTGTTGGCTATCCCTTCACGCCCAAACCACCAAACCAATCATGCCGAAATCTAAAAGTACTGTTCCCGAGGAAAACAATAACGTTATAAAACAATATCGAGAACGGGACTTATCGCGATATTCCTTTTTTTACGAGGTATACAGGTTGCTACTTGTTTCCCGACAACAAACTGACAACAACGTACAATAACAAAACTAACAGTAACGTTCTTATCATAATAGATTGCGCCACGTGTCTTTCGAATCATGATTGAATTATATTATTACAAGGAATAAGGAAAGATTTCCCGGTAGTACGTTCCCGTGCGATATTTACCAACATTCACGCGGGCGTAGCCGTGGGCAAAAGCTAGTTAAATATAAAAAATAATTAGAAAGAGAACAAGTACTACATTAATGAACGTTAAGATATTATCTTGAAGGTATGCAACAATTATACATGTTAACTTAAAGAATAATCTAGCCTGAACTAAAGCAAGTATTAATACTTGCTGCATCCCACCACATTATGTACCTACTCAGTTTTATCGTGAATAGCCTGTAACTGTACATTCTGCAAACAAATAAAATCCATCTGTGACGAGACAGGCGTTATTGTCTAAAACCAAAATCAATACTAGTGTTAAACAAGAAAAATACCCGGAAGCACTAAACACTGTTGTAGTGCACCCAATAGGTATATATAAAAAAATCAGTTCTACCGACTGTGGAAACTATAGACCGTTTAGGTACTATTCTACCCGTTATCGATAAAGTAATAGAAAAATATGTTTGTAACCAGATACAAGTCCTTTACGTTCGATACGCTTAGACATGATACGCTGCTAACAAAATTTTATAACTCTGGAGTTCGTGGACCAATACCAGAAACGATGTGAGGAGATGAACGCCATTGAAGTCACTGAAGGAACAACCCACACTACTTGGACGTTTATACTATCTGACATATTATATAAAAAAAAACCTTCATTCTTTTAATCCTCAACAATAAAATGATCAGATCACATATGGATATTATTTAAAAAAAAATAACCTCTTTGTTATCTAGTGCAAAATTCCAGTTTAAAATCCTGCTAAAATAAAAAATATAGCATACGAAATTATCGTTTTCATCTTAAAAACTGCGAGTTATGTCCGGTTTCAGAGACAATTAACTTTAGTTTATCTATCCAATAGCGCTAGTAGTTCGATAACTTGTAACTAGCTAACATAACTGACCAATGTTGGCAGTTTAATCGTTCTATAATTAATTGACGTCGTAGTCATGGAAACAACGTTACTTCTTTTTAAAACGTCATACACAAAAACTAAGACAGTGTTAAGCCACTTATTTACCCTCGAAAGAAATATTATTATAAATAAAACTATCAATTTTTAGACGCTATCTCTTTCGGTGTCATAGTTGTTTTTTATTTAAAACACACAACTATCATCACAGGCTTACCTAATACGATAGTGTAGTTTTAATATCTTAAGTATAAAGATTACAAAGAAAGACTTAAATTATTTATTACTAGCAACCTACTATATATAAATAATGTTCTTACAACTTGACAAAACATAAGGTTTCTATATTAATATAAATTAAATATTAATGTGTTATACATATTTAAAAACCTCCCGGAATAAATTCTCTAAATGATCTAAATGATAGTGAAATGTTGAATGGCTTGTTACGTATTTAGAAACGTGTACGTGTGTTATGTAGTTAACCGACGTTTATCGTTACGCATAACCTTCTTGAGTCAATAGCAATTGAGAGTTTATCTGAGGATGTCAGCAACAGGACATTAGTCTTTTAAAACTCATCGTACCTAACCTATCTAGAAAGATAAAACCAATGTATGGGTAACGTCATCGAACTTTTAAAAATTAAACATCCAGTACAGACTATTAAATATGGCCCTCTTCAATCACAAGAAATATCATTAACAAACTAACAGTAATTCAGGTTAGAATTCATTATGGCAAGCGAAAAGTAATTTTTATTTTTATTTTTTTAATTCCTGCAATAATTATTGCAATGTCAAAACTTATAAGCAAAATGAAACTCAAACCTAATTTAGCTTAGTAAATTTATAATTTTATTGCCAGGCTTGACATCAGATGTCATTGTTACACCTCAATGAAATATGGAAATATTACACACTATCAGATCCGACAGACGTTGCATCAAAATCTCAATATGGTCTCTAGTTCATAGAAAATAGAGGTTCACTTATTCCAAAATTTTATCTTTTTTTTTTCCAGGAAACTTTCGATTTCTATTTCCATAAAACCCTATTAGGGCTAACGAACATTTAGTAAAAACAAAATATAACCAAATCGGTCCAGCAGTTATCAAGTTTTAAGTTTATTTAAGTTTTATTTATGCAGATTACTTGGGGCGTAATAAATTCATAATCTTTACACATGAATCAGAATTCAAGGCTAGATATACTCAATGTCCCAATGATTCAGCACAATAAGCACTAAGCATCATAATCATAAAAAAAAACATGGTATAATAAAATTCATCATAGTATCATAAAATCAGTGAGCATCATAATAGCTAATTGACATGTAAAAATGGTTCTACAAACTTAACCATAGAAACAAAACCATTTATCGTTAGCACAATCAGTATCATTTATCATTTGCCTACCCACAACTTCAATTCATTCGATACTTAACCGCTCACGCGAGCGAGATATAAGCTGTTCCCGAGTTGTTCGTGTGAGCGGCTAAAATTCATGTAAATAAATCTAAGCAAAAATAAAGTGTTGGCTAAGTTCGTTAATTCAATCAATTGAAACAGGTAATAGATTATGCCCAGCTACTATACACATTTAGAACAATTTAACCGACGACTAGTGATTCACTGGTAAATCACAAAGTACGTCCATTATCACAATCCGACGACTAGTGACTCACTCATCCATCAAAATCCATAAAATCCAGTGAAATCACAAAGTACCTACTCACCTTCCAGTATTTATTTATTTATTTAGGGAAAACAAACAATTGTACAAAATATGTTACAGTAAGTAGGTACCATATCCATCCATAAATATCTATAATCCATAAAAATCCAGTAAAAATCATATCCACTCAAAATCCAGTGAAGTCACAAAGTACGCCCAACAATCCCACGGAACAACTACAGTTCACTTATGCCGGGGCAACATTATACGTCAACGTCAATGCCTATAAACGCTTTAAACATCGCGATAGACTATTGTGATAGATAAATTCAGTAAAGATTCGGTCAAATAATCGCCGCAAGTGGTGGCTACACCTACGCGGTAATCAACGGCGATGTCCGTATAGTGTGGCCGCGGCATTATCATTTATTATTTGTCATTTATCATATTGTTCTTCATGGCAATTACTAAGGTAGGAATAGTCATAACCAACAATCTATTTATGCTAACCTCGTGTTGCTTGTAAATTATCATAAAATAAAATAAATACTATGATGAAATAAAATAAATACTCATCATCATGGCAATAGTTAGTAAGGTAGGAATAGTCATAACTCATACATAACCTTTAATTTATTCTTGCTTAACGTGTTGCTTGTAAACTATTACATAATAGAATAATATGTTCAACTGTTGTTCATTTATATTCCATAAAGAGGCTTACGGGAACGTAGCTATAATTAAGTTAAATGGTAGCAAAAAAATAAAAATATGGAATCATTATCAAATTGGATATATTGCTTCATTTAAATTACCCAGAAATCATGAACCTAAGGCACCATCCTGGCTGAGACATATCCCGCACTATCAGAGGGTGGCCCCGATCAAAGCGCGTGACATGTCCAGTCAGCAGTGTACTTCGCCGCACATCATCAGAGTGTTGCTCTGACATAATGTGCGGCACCCACACCAGTACCCCGAAATCATGCTCATGGGTTCCATTTAGGCAACCATCCTGGCTGAGACATATCCCGCGCTATCAGAGGGTAGCCCTAATCAAAGCGCGTGATAAGTCCAGTCAGCAGTGTACTTTGCCGCACATCATCAGAGTGTTGCCCTGACATAATGTGCGGCATCCACACCAGTACGCCGAAATCACGCTCATGGATTTCATTCAGGCAACCAACAAAATGATAGCATTATTTAAAAATAAAATACAATAATCGATAAAGGAACAGGTAACTTTATCAATTGTTTTAAATACCATTAATTACAAGCAATTCATTATTATCATTCTAAAGATTATTTACGTACCTTTTTGGGTTTACCCCGCTTCTGAAGTGTAATAAAAAACCTTTTCATTGGTATATTTATATTTTATCTTCTTGCACACATACAAACTTGGTACAGGGTAACAATATTGAACAAACTATTTAACTAGGCAGTCAATAAGTATCAGTATAGACTAGATTTCTAGACAACCTTTAGGTTTCGAAGATCCAAGAGAATTAACTTAGAAACTAGGTGACGCTCCAAACATCACGTTTTTTTACCAACTTTCAGCCATACTTTTTGGCGGTAAATGTCAAATGAGATACTTTTTAACTACTCGAAAACACAGATACAAAATCATCTGAGTCAAATCACATACTTTCAACTCTAAATTCAGTATTTTAAATCAACAAAATTTATTATTATTTGGAAATCATGACAAGCTGTGCACATGACTCCACTCAAGTGGAATAGTTTGATGCTAAAACCTAGACAGAAATCACGTGAATCGTAGGCGGGTTTATGCATGCTCTGGGGGTTTATAGTTTTAAGCGCAGACAGACGTTTTGTTTTGTAATATTATTGGGATCAAACTACTGTGGTGGTAACAATCGTCATTAGTGTACGATAACGTCAATCTGTACACAATAAGTAAACGTTTTTGAGCTTTATTAATGGTAAAGAAAAATTTCCTCAAACGCAAAAATACCAACGAACCGTGGATGAAAGTAGAAAATAGGAACTAACAAGTGATATTATCATTCCTAGAAAAGTTCAAAGTAAAAATTTCTAAGGGAAGCTATGATTTCCTAACATCGATTAGTAACTATACCTACGCTAGGTAAATCAGACTGACAACGTCATTTATGTAGAATCGGAAATAAATTAATAGAAGTAGCTTTTAATATACATACTTACCTTACTTTCTATGTTGTTTAAGAAAGTTTAATTAAAGACTAAAGAGTCTACGGAAGTATACCATTTGTAATTGACTGGCCAAAAACTCAGTTCAGGAAGAACAAAAGTTAATCACATATGTTTAGTGTATGTGTCAAAGGGGTTTCTGAGGTTTTTAAACGGAGTTAGCCGTGATATATAAGGTGCTATAAAAATCTGCCACGGCTGCAATGGGAGACAGTATTGTGTTTATAGATTACAATAAAATCAATCAATCTGCCTAGCCTTTTCCCAACTAAGTTGGGGTCGGCTTCCAGTCTAACCGGATGCAGCTGAATACCAGTATTTTACATGGAGCGACTGCCTGTCTGACCTCCACAACCCAGTAACTGGGTAATACGATACCCCTTGGTAAGACTGGTTGTCAGACTTTCGGGCTTCTGACGACCCGTAACGACTGTCAAAGATCCACGAATGACAGCCGGGACCAACGGCTTAACGTGCTTTCCGAGGCACGGAGGAGTCTCGATATGTAAAGATGGTCACCCATCCACTGACCAACCCTGGCAAGCGTAGCTTAACCTCATGGATCGACCCGTGCGGCTGTTATTACTTAGCCACGAGCTCCTCGGAGTTTATAGATTACAATAGTGACGATAAATTATTGATCTTATGTCATACATTTTTTCCTACAAAAAAATGTGTGTATTAAGAATTGATTTATTTGTATGAAATCGTCCCGTAGTAATTTAGTGTTCATTCACAGAACAGTTAGAAAGAGGTAGCAATTGTTTTCATTGACGAAGCGACACATCGTGCGTTGTGAACCAAGCAGAATAAAATAAATATTTATTTAATTACCATAGACTTATAAAAAAAGATGGACTCCGCGCCACGCATATCGAAAGTGAAGCACCGTACCGATCTATGTGTGCATGATTTGAGTACCTGCAAAGACGCCGTCGCTCACAGACTTATATTGGCTAGATTACGCAAGTCTCATCGTCTGAATAGAAACCAAGCGTGCCATTATTTTTCCACCTACTGTGACGTCACATGAGCGATTTAGTGATGGGAACTCCCCGTCCGCGAGTAAACGATTCAAAACGATTTAAAGGCCCCGCCGCGTTTCGCCTCGTCTTTGGAGCGAGAAGTCGCGTGCGAGCATTCCGTCCGCTTGCATCTTATACCTACTTGTTTCACACTGCTTCCGGTTGTGCCTAGGTATCCCGAAAGGGAAGAGGGAGTGTTACGTAAAGATTATTTGAGTAAAAAATAATAATTTTATAATATCGATTTAGCAATCGATTATTCGAGTTCATCGACAGAGGAATGATAGATCTAAAATTATTTGTTTTTTTTTTACTGAAATGTTAGTCATTTTCGATTATGTCATTATATAACTGGTTCTTATTGGTTGCTTGAACCTAATTAGTCTTATTATGTACTTTGTTGTAGGAAAGTTACAACGTTAATAAAAAACCTTATAAGACATTTTATCTACAAAAAGAAAAGCCCGTAGAAGTCGCTATGAAATAAAATCCGATCCAGAACTAAGTAAATAAATTAGTAAAAATAAATTTAAAATATTTTTGATAATGCCTGAAAAAAAAGCAAGTGTAAAATAAAATGTAAAGCTTGCGGCGGGTTCTATTCACTGGCACCATTCTTTAATCCTAAATTTCTAACAAAAAACCGGGAACAGATTCGATTAGATGAACACTTTTAAATCGGATCAATCGCCTTAAACAATACGCATAAGAGTTCCGACATCGACAACATCTAAGTACCTACTGATTTCTATAAAACATAGAGAATTTTAGGTTTTAGAGAACGATGCCAGTGAATTCGAGCCTAAAGTCAATCCACTAACTCCAGCATTAGTTAACGCCTTCAATACATCAATTGTAGTCAGGCGTCGAAACTTTTTGTTTCCGTAAAGCTGCCTTCATTAAAATGAACAGAGCAAATTCGACTATATTGTGTTGGGAACCAATTTTCATGCCCCGTCGCTTCAATCCATATTTATTTAACTTTGGTATCACTTGGAAATCTGTAAATATAATTAATAATATTCTAAACGAAATCACTAAATTGGCACATTGGAGTAAAAAAAAAAAATTTCATGTCACAAAAAACCCAACGCAAACATTCCTCATTCCTCTGTTTCCAAAATCGATTAGAATCGAGATTGACTGTACAAACTGTGTGTACAACACGATTTGCTTTATTTGACAGAAAAATGAGAATAGCGACTGTACCACGAAGCTGAGCGACAAGTGACAATATCGATCATTTTAATTTTCATTGCGTGTTTTAACAGACAAGTCATACTGCCTTGTAACTAAAAACGGCAATGTATCATGAATTATTTGATACACACTCAGTTACATAGTGTTCATTGTAAGAACACAATGAACACAAAATAATTGATTTTGCAATAAAAAACACATAATTTAATAACGATATGACTTATCGATGAAAGGAAACGTTTCCATTATCTCGTCCCACTTTTTTTGTGTAGTTTCTACAGCTCAATACCGCATAATTTGGCATTTTTTAGTTTTTGGTTGACGTCCGGCATCAAGAACGTTCGAGCGCGGACTGAATGGAAGCGGCGCTGAAGGAAGTCAATTTTACTCCCTTTTTACACGCGAAGTACATACACTTGCGTCGTCTAGCCAATATAAGTCTGTGCCGTCGCTCGTGTCTCGTCGCTCGTAATGGCGGCCGGTCGGCATACTATGATGTAAATGTGTGCGCGAGGCGTGTTTGTACAAACGGTCCGGCATACTTACTGTGCTTCACTTTCGATATGCGTGGCGCGGAGTCCATCTTTTTTTATAAGTTTATGTTAATTACTTTATTTTTAAAAATTGATTTAACTATTCCGGGGTACGAAATTTCTTCACTATTGTAATCTCTATATACTTATACATTATCTTTATCTACCTTATAGTTATATCATTATGGACACAGCTAAATATACCGTAATATAGTTAAATGAAAGCGGTTCATAACTGTCGGATCCGAGTGCCCTAATTTTGTTACTCCACGTAGCGCACAGTTCTAACCTAACCTATTTGGTCGAAGTGCCTTTAATAGTCATATTACTAGATCGTGCTGGTATCATAGTCAGTATTCGTACCTATCTTAGTAAGATAGTTATGAACCGCTTTCATATACGGTACCTACGCTATATCCCCAGGGATAAAGTATGTCACGGCTTTAACCATCTAACTGCGGCATATGTTTAACTCACTAAAACTTTGATGTTTCCTCGATATTCAATTCGTACCCGACTTGCTCACCACTTAGTAATAAGAGGAAAGCTTAGCTTCCGAACATTTAATGGAAATCTTGAGATATAGGTAAGTAGGAGAACAGTGGTGGCTTAGTGGTAACGGCGGCCGCGACTTAAGAGTTGTATGTCGTAGGTTCAAACCCAAAAAGGCGCTTTACTTTTTGTAAATTATTTCATCACCACTGCTCTCAAAACGGTGAAGGAATACGTGAGGAAACCGGCATGTCCTAGAACCAAAAAATTCGAAGACATGTGACATCAACCAAGCCGCACTGGGCCCGCGTGGTGGATTACGGTCCGCTCACACACAGAGAGGAGGCCTGTGTCCCAGCAGTGGGAACATAATTATGTCTGATTTTGTAATGTAGGGTAATTTATTTGTTAATAAAAATATATGTTTGTTTACTATTCATTCGTCTTTTGAAATCAAATAACGACATAATATATTTGCCAACATAAAATTATCGTATTCTGAGTATTGTCGTATACATATAACTTGTATAATGTATGAGGTTTATTGATCCTGGCGCAATCAGACATGTCAGAGCTCGGAGGATTTATTCCTCAAGCTTTTGTAGGAGTTTATTCGAAGGGAAAATCTTGAAAGCTTTTACAAATGTAAGCATAAATTGTCACAATAAGACCCCGGATATAAGTATCCAGACCATACATCCAGACCATACTATAAATGCGAAAGTAACTCTGTCTGTCTGTCTGCTACCTTTTCACGCATAAACGACTAAACCGATCGTTGTGAAATTAGCAGTAGGTACGTTTCTTCCCGGATATTTGTAAGTACTTATTAGAAAATGATGAAATCCTCACTAATAGCCACTAATAGGTATTACCTACCTGTAGATGCCTAAGTAAGTTTGTTAGTTTGTTTGTTACTTTTTCACGGCTAAATCACTGAACCGATCATACTAAATTTTGCATAATAGATACGTTGTCAGGTGTACAGAAAGGGACCGGACGGTACCTTTCATCCAGAAAAAAGTACATACCTACTATTCCCGAGGAAAACAACAATAACGTCCTTATGATAATAGATGGCGCCACGTGTCTTTAGAATTATGATTGTATTATATTATTACAAGCAGAGTACAACCCGAATTGATTGTCAAATTTTAAATTAACGCGAGCGACGCCGCGGGCAATAGTTAGAATAAAATACACGCAGAAAAAGACGCGAGCAAAAGCTAGTAATGAATAAGCTTTTAGTCATTCATTAAACCCCGAAACGATCAATTGCCATCAATTTATATTGTATTAATATTGTAAATCGCTTCAATTGCATTTGTTAGACGATCAATTTGCGCATCAAAGTGTATCAATCACGTAAAAATTGACAATAAAATTGCAATTGATCGTTTTGCGGGACACAATAAGCGAGAGTCAGCAGAAATAGGGAGCCGATATAAACACATCGATTTTCCTGCGGCAGGCGGTGTGTCCTCGAGTTTAAACAATCGATAATATCAGCGGAACGTATTAATGAAATGATACTGAAATAAATGACCTTGAAACTCGGTGCTGATAACGATTGAACGAACTGCGAACTATTTACTGAGCGGTTAGGTTTTGGTGTGGTTGGAGGTTGGGTTAAGTGATAGTTTGACAGTGTTGATGGACATTCTATAGCATAATAATTACTTCCTTAAAATAGCTTGCTTGTTTAGGTAGGTATGATGTAGGTGCTTTCAAGCTGGATTTGTGAAGTGTTTCTGTTTGCGGAGTTAGGACATTAATTATTCAGATAATAGATGGAAGAAATAGAATATAGATGGAGACACATTTGAAGGCAGAATTCGAGTTTCACACTGTGAATATATTTTGAACTTTTGACAGTTTTTCTAGTTTTTCCTCAAAGAAACTACCAGACGTCAAAAAATTATTTGCTCCTACACGTTTCACACGTTGGCTACCAAACGAGTATACTAGTAATAACAGTATACCTACTAGTATTACCTTCTTTTATATGCCCATTGCCACCATACAAAAAACCGGTCAAGAGCGAGTCGGACTCGCGCACCGAGGGTTCCGTTCCGATTTCTGAAAAAGTGTGCTATTTAGAGACATCGTTTTATTTTTCCTGTAATCTTTACATAAACTTCTATCGCATAGAATAATTTCAGGTTGTTATCTTTGCAAACTTCGGAGATAAGGGGGGGGGGGGGGGGAACGGTATTTTTTTTTTACATTTTTCATCAGAAGTCGAAAACTATGCGGCTTAAAAAAAGAAAAAAAAATGTTTGAGAATGTGCAAACAGCGCTCTTTCATATGATACCCCACATGCCCTAGTAGCCCCACTTTGAATTTTGAAGACCCCTTTTCAGTCCTTGTTACAATAAAAACATAAATATTTTTACTTCTTCCTTATTTGCAAAATAGTTGGATAAAAGTCATCTAAAACAGATCCAAATTTCAAGTTGATAGCATTAGTAGTTCTTGAGATATCCAGCTGTGACAGACAGACAGACAGACAGACAGACAGACAGACGGACAGACAGACAGACAGACTGTATGTTTAGCAACTATTCATGCAAAACACTTGGCTTTTCATTACGACAAAATCGGTTGCCATATCAATTGTGTGTGACGGTCAAAGAAAAGAAATTAAGATTCGAGATGTCGGAGTTCCACATATCTCCGAAAATTGCGTTATTAAAACACCTAATAACATACTTGCTGCGAAAAGAACAACCACTATGACAGTGCTAGCTTCTTATTCCAAATCAACAAACTTCTCCCTTAATACTCAGATTTCACCAACAAACATTAAAAATATATCCGAAGAAGAATTAGTGTTAGACAGGTCAAAAGGACTTTTCGATCATTTAGTCACATCTGAATCAAACTTACAAACTCAGCTAGATAACACAATTTGGAAACAATTAGAATCGCATACATACATAACTAGCATCAGTACTTCACTTGTTATTATTACTTTAGCATGTATTTTAATTTATTTTGGTCCACAGGTGTTGAATAAACTTCGAGCCATCACTGCAGCAAGAAGACAAAACACTGCGCCATCTGTGCAGCAACCAACGATAACCAGCAACATACCACACACGCAACGGACACAGCAGCAGTATGGCATACCACGCCGCGTGCCCCCTCAGTTGCAACGGTCTGAACAATGCCAGGCCAGACCATACGAGACCATCGAGCTGTACCAAATAGGGTCCTGTTCCTGAGAGTCGCCAGAATGTTCAATGCTACCTTTGGACATTGACTCAGCACGCGGCCCAGATAAAAATAAGTGATTTCGTTGCATCTAACACGCACGAAACACAAAGATTTTGTGCAATAGTGTGTGTTAGGTAAAAATAGTATATAAGCGGAATCTTTATGCAAATAAATCAGATTAGAATTTTATATTCTTGTCTCATTTCCCCTCACTGTGGCCAAGACACCTTTAGCCATCTCTGATCAGTCTCGTGAGTCTGCGGGACTGGCAGTGAGTGTACCCTTCCCGCACCCTGGATTCCTGTCTACTGTCCGTCTGTTACCTTAGGTCGCACGGTGCAGACATCCTGAATTTATTTATATATTTATTTATCACATATTAGGTATATGGTAGGTTAGGGCTGTAGGGCTTATAGGGCTTAGGGTCGTAGGTACCGTTAGGCTTGTAGGTCTTAGTAGGTTCCCGTAACTTATCACATAGCTACATGTACCACCGCACCTTTAACAGTATTGCGGCCTTACGTGACATCTGTTAAGGGTGGGTGTACACAGACAGACATACGGACGGACAGACAGACAGACAGACAGACTGAGTCACACCATAAGGGTTCCTTTTTTACCATTTTGATACGGAACCCTAAAAATGGGCCTGTAATAATAATTTAAGCCAAAGCATTTAACCCGGCCATCCTTCCACTGCCGCTCTTTTAGAATTCGTTGAAATAGCATGCAATCAACTACGAGAATACTCGTAGATGGCAGTGGGTCTTGTATTACGAGTATACCCGTAGGTTGGCAGTTAACGTGTTAAAAGTTTGTCCGAATTCGCTCTAAAAAGGTAACCTATTGTAGGTATAATTAGTTTGAGCTCGTTACGAATAAATACAGCTTTCCCGCAGGCACGGCGGGTCGTAGAACCGCTGCAACCTAAACAGATCAATGCTTCGCTGATCGCCTGCTCCGTGCAGCTGTTATCCAAGTATTCAGCGCCTCATAAAAAAAACTATAATATATCAACGCCACTGAAGCTGTAAAAATTAATTAAAAAAGGCTTTACTAAATGAAACCCTTTGTATTAACATAGTAGGGCAACTAATGATGACGCAGCAGTGGGCTGGGCCGCCGGAAGTGGGCGCGGGCACGGTGGCCGGCGCTTCCGGCCGCCGACACCACGCCAACCATGGCTGTTACATGGTAAACGAACCACGGCTAATGGGGAACTATTTACACTATGTTTTACATCCACTAACCTGGTAGGTAGAAAGGTTACGTACAATCGGCCATTAAAAGCCTTGATCATACCTATGCTCGCACTTTTAATTGCCTGCAGTAAAATGACACTTCATAACTGTCATTTCATTAAAAAATGTTCCCATTTGATAGAGGAATAGTAATGACAGTAAAAATGACATTAGAAGTGTCATGCAGTTTACTGCAGCAGCTAATTAAAAGTCCGACCATAGAAACTTGTCTCTACAATGCAAATGGAGCCGATAACAGATAACATGACATGTCAATTTGACAAGCACGGATAAACGGCAAAGTCGAATCGAAAAGTGATCATAATTGTCATCAGGTGCCAACGGAATGACTTGTATGTACGTACCTGATCCATACGTCATGTTCGTGAACGGGCGCCGTCAGTTGGGACTGGTCGTCTCTTAGCTGCCACGGCCTATTTTTAATTTAGTTGTTTATTTATTTATTTTTATTTTTATTCATTAACACATACATTTGTTTTAACAGGTAATACCCAAGTTAACAAAAGTAGTCATAAAATTATTGCTAACTGTCCCAAGTAACGGGGCTGGGTAGAAGCACAAGTTACGCAGTGGACAACATACTAAGTGTCACCCTCTGGAATTCCGCCAAAGAGCAAGAAAATATGTCCAAACGCCGAGAGACACTATTGAGTATTCTTACTGCACGAATCACCGGTGCAAACTTTAATAAGTTTGTACGGGTAGCTGGAACTTTAGTGTGTGTTTTTTTGGTTTTTAGTTTTTATCTTTTTCATTACGGACGCTTTTAACGTGCACGTCTTTCTACATTGTTCTCACATCTATATTTTCAATATGAACGATGTAACCAATATTATGTAAAATATTTGATTTAAAAGAGTGTCCGTGGAGTTTCTTGCCCGTTCTTCTCCAGGATCTACGCTTTGGAATGGGCAACTAGCTTCATCTTTCTGACTGACCGACCCAAGACCGACCCTTTGACAATTCAAAAGTGCCTGTAATTGGTTTATTTGAAATAAATGCTTTGAGTTTGAGTTTGAGTTTACGATCCTGGCTGCTGCATCAGGCTATATCTTTACAAAAAATGTATTGTCATCGGAAAGAAGCTATCACGCTCACGCATTTCAACTTGATATAATATCAAGCGCAGGATCAGGATCAAAGCTAGGGTCATGAGCGCCTCGGGCAAGATTTGAATGTTGCGCTCCCCAATACTTATTTTCTAGGAAGAGTAACGACACAATACCTTTGAAAGTGTAATTTAAGTTATGTAGGTTCATGTAATCATTGATATCATATTAGTTCTTATAATTATCATGCAGGAATGGGAAACGATACAACATGAATTCATTTATTTGTCCCATAGGTACCTACTACCTATTAAATGAGCAATATTTGTATTATACCTATATATTATATTTTGTAATCACGTTCTCGAAAACAACTAACGATTTCGATGAAGCTTGCAATAAAGGGGCTTCCGGGGGCAAAATATCGATCTAGCTAGGTCTCATACCTGGCAGAATGAAAGAAAAACTCTATTCCCCCCCCCCAGCAGAGCTCGGTCGACCCGGTAGGTACTGCATTATACAGTTTAATTGTCTATCTACATATACTTTTTGCAATGTCAAACTCGAACGATATTAGGTATAGCGAGATTGCTTACGGCGAATTTGACCAAACTTGATAAGGCTGAACGAATTTGGATGAAATTTGGCACATGTATAGACCGTGACCTGGGAAAGGACATAAGTTACTTTTCATCCTGGATCATAGACGAAGTCGTAGGCAGCAGCTAGTATTATAATAAAACAGCGAGCGGAGCGAGCTCGAAAATTATTGCATCCTCTCGAATGGCTTAGATTTGTCTTTTGATCATTCAAACGAAATACTTAGTAGTTATTTTGTCGAGTTACGAAGAAAAACTTAAAATTGTGAAGACGAATAATGCAAGAGCGAGCGAAGCGATCTCGAAAATTATATAATTGCACCATCTCGGATGGGTTTGGTTTTCTTTTCATATGGCCATTCATACTGAAATGGGGCAAGCTGTGGGTCTGCAAAGTGCGCCCCCCTAAAGGGTGCACTCCTGGCAGCTATCCGCCTGGCCAGCCTCTACAGCTACGAGATCCTGCGTACCTAATTGTCCAGTTACAATCCTTCTCACTCCATACTAACAAGTGTAATTAAACAGGTAAGTACCTACCCTACATACAACTCCGGTCTTCCGATCATGTAGTTTTCCACATATTAAACACCTAATAATTTAACTTTACAAGAAGAAGGAAAGTCTGTGATCTGTTCAACTTCAATAATGTTTACAAGTTCGTGTTCTACCTAATATAATAAGAAAGTGTTTCCGTCTCTTTTTTACCAGAGAGATTGTTTGGACACTGAGGGCACTTACTATGGGTGATGTAAGGCACTGAAGTTTGTGAGTGCGTTGTGAAGTGTAGTACATTAATAACAAAGATAACATGGAAAAATCGATTTAAAAACTCCTTTCAGTTTCATCATCATTACAAGTTTTTATTTTATACCTATTCCGTTTCGCAGAATTTATACGGCTGTATAAAGCATTTGAGTTCAAAATGACTATTTAAATTAATATAACCTTGGAACGAGCTCTATTTACGTTTATCGTATCAGTAACGTAGGTATCAGTGTCATGAACTTTATTTGATTGGTAGGTAAGCCAACCAATGACATTTGTAAAACATGTTATTTTATAACTCATAATGAGACTCCTGTAAAAACCTTAAAATGAGCCTTCACGTGACGATCTAACAAAGTTTCAGTATAGTTTGCACGGTGCAAGGTTCTGGAACGTTCAAGAGCAATAATCGCATGCCATATAGCACGTTCAATTTCAATAATTGAATGCAAGTTTTGTCATTCAATAAAATCGCATGCGACTTCATTGTACATGTTGTTTAGACCAGTGCCCGTTAATTGCCCTTCTATTTGATGATACCTATGCCACAGGCAATAAACTAGTACCAGCTTTAGGTAGGTATTATAGTGCTCCTATTATAGTTCCTTCCTAGCTTGATTAGAGATTTGCCTTGATTTGAATTTAGATTTGCTACTAATAATAACTAGGTATGTAGTAGATAGGTACAGTAAGTTCCAACCTACTTCAAAAATACTATCCAGGCTAATTGCACGCAAACTTTAGCAGGTTTATCAATCATTGTTGAAGGCTGGTTTTGTCTATTGTGTTCCCGAATTAGTGCTGATCGTGGTGACGTGCTGCCGAGCCGTCTGCGGCAGTAACACACGCGACCAGCGCCCGGCGGCCGGCGGCGCTCCCTCGTGCCAGATTTGACCTTTCACTATCTACTACAGACTATAGGGAACGTTTGTTTGTCCAATAAACTTGATTCTTCACCGTAAAAGATAAAAGTTAAGTCAGGACAAAGGTCAGCTCTTCATTTCTAATCTTTGATTAGAATTAGGAGAAAGATAAGTCTGTTAAATATGATGTGATATGAGAGCAAGATTAACTATAAGGGCCTTTTTCACCACGTACGACTAAGTTCCTATTAACTTACTTGGCAAATAATTTCATACAAATTCTGTTCCATTTTAGAATTTATTCGGTGAGTAGTGGCTATTCGGACATCGTGAATAAGTCCATAAGTATTGATGAAAGTGAGAGACAAATGAACTTCAGTCAATTTTCAAGTAGGTACATTAGGTTTAATATAGATTCCAAGTCAGGCATAGGATAAACTGAGAGGAGCTCGTGGCTAAGTAATAACAGCCGCACGGGTCGATCCATCAGGTTAAGCTACACTTGCCGGGGTTGGTCCGTGGATGGGTGACCATCTTTACAAACCGAGACTCCTCCGTGCCTCGAAAAGCACGTCAAGCCGTTGGTCCCGGCTGTCATTCGTGGATCTTTGACAGTCGTTACGGGTCGTCAGAAGCCTGAAAGTCTGACAACCAGTCTTACCAAAGGGTATCGTATTACCCAGTTACTGGATTGTGGAGGTCAGATAGGCAGTCGCTCCATATAAAATACTCGTAGGTATTGCCGACCCCAACATAGTTGGGAAAAGGCTAGGCAGATTGATTTTGCATAGGATAAACTCTATCTAACTTGGTCCAAAGCATTCCAATCAAGTTATTTTGGTGCGTGACTTGTCAAATTGTTTTTGCAACATAACTGACAGCTTAGCAAAAATATTTGGGCCGTTTTTCAAGGAATGCCATAGAACACAACATGTATGGTGGTCGCATGGTCGGCAGCGGAGTGCGGAGTGCGGACACTTCATAGTATTCCGAATGTTTCTCATCGCGTGACGAGCTAAGTAGGTACCTATGCGTCACTTGAGGCTCGACCTCCATGATATGTTATTTTTGGCTAATTTAAACTGGTAGTACGGTGTACGGTATGTACACGAATTCAGGTGAAATGTAACATAAACGCATGTAGGTATTCCCCATAGAAATAGAAATATAAAAAACAGGAGAAGGGCAAGCGGGCGAATCTGTGTCCGCGCGACATGCTCAGTATAAGCCGTTCATAGTACATTTCCGTCTCCGCGTGTAGAATGCCGTGTTGTTCAGTGGTTTCTTGTAAAAACTGAAGCCATGTTAATCATGAAATCAGTTTCCATATGTTAGTACAAGTATTTTAACGTATTTGTCTTTAAAATCATGAAAGTGACAAAGGGACAAAGTGGAGACACAGGGTTCCGATACAATTTAACCTTCTTGGGCACCAGGGCACATCTCCTTCTTTCTTAATCTATGGTATGCCCCGAAGAGGTCCCTCTTCGTTATTTATGTTTAAGATAAAGTGATGTGCCAGCGGCCTTGAGTAGCTAGCTTACATGTTCTGTGCTGATAGCTCATCACGCAACGCCTCGTACGTCCACCCAGTAATGGATTCGCCCATCAAGGAGCGCTGTTCCAAATTATCTTTAAAATGGTGAAGGTGTCATAAAAATACGCTTGATAGTTTTTGCGTGATTCTCAGTTTTTAGGGTTCCGTACCAAAATGGTAAAAAAGGAACCCTTATGGTGTCACTCAGTCTGTCTTTCTGTGTGTCTGTCTGTCTGTCTGTCTGTCACAGCTGGATATCTCAAGAACTACTAATGCTATCAACTTGAAATTTACAATAGATTTAGATGACGTTTACCTAACTATTTTGCAAATAAGAAAGAAATTAAAATATTTATATTTTTTTTGCAACAGGGACTGAAAGGGGGTCTTAAAAAATAAAAGTGGGGCTACTAAGGGCATGTGGGGTATCATATGAAAGAACGCTGTTTGCACATTCTCAAACATTTTTTTCCTTTTTTTTAGTCCGCATAGTTTTCGACTGAAAAATGTAAAAAAAATACCGTCCCCCCCCCCCTTATCTCCGAAGTTTGCAAAGAGAAAAATCTGAAATTGTTATATGTGATAGAAGTTTATGTAAATATTACAGGAAAAATAAAACGATGTCTCTAAATAGCACAATTTTTCAGAAATCGTAACGGAACCCTCGGTGCGTGAGTCCGACTCGCTCTTGACCGGTTTTTTTTTTATCCGCGTTAGACATACTTACTTAACTTTACAAATAATTACACTAAGTATGTAATATTTAAACAAAATCTAAAATATTCACATATTAAGTTATTAAGAAAATGCTCTAATTTAACATACATTTTTTCCTAATCAATAACACTAGTATCTAGTACTCGTTTAGAAGTGTTTAAAATCATTAAAAGTCACTTATGTCCCATGTTTAGAAGGCGAAGTCGATTGCCATTAATCGGCCGGAAATTCAGATTTGCCAGTTGATTTCCTTAAACACATCCAGAACCAGGGATCGAACCCGAGCCCAATGTTCACGCCTGCGGCTATACCTTGACAACCGAGGCAATAGAATCAGTATGACTATAGGTAATGAATATCCTATAGCTGAGATATCCTCAGCTATACGGTGTGTAATGTAAACAGTGGCAATCTTTTAAGGGGTCATTGTACTCATCATTATGAACAACTTTTACTATGGGACCAAACCTGAAATCGCCAAAAAGAAATCTGCTGTTCCCTACATTTTGACGAATTACGCGAATCTAATTTTTTTTCGCGATTTCAGGTTTGGTTGTTCATAAATCATAATGATGAGCAAAATGACCCCTTAAAAGATTGCCACTGTTTTCACTTACACCCTGTATAAGTAAAAATGTATTGAAACTGTGAGTGCAACCTGTACCTACACCTACCTAACTTATTTAAAACTGTGAGTGCAACCTGTACCTACACCTACCTAACTTATTTAAAACTGTGAGTGCAACCTGTACCTACACCTACCTAACTTATTTAAAACTGTGAGTGCAACCTGTACCTACACCTACCCAACTTATTTAAAACTGTGAGTGCAACCTGTACCTACACCTACCCAACTTATTTAAAACTGTGAGTGCAACCTGTACCTACACCTACCTAACTTATTTAAAACTGTGAGTGCAACCTGTACCTACACCTACCCAACTTATTTAAAACTGTGAGTGCAACCTGTACCTACACCTACCCAACTTATTTAAAACTGTGAGTGCAACCTGTACCTACACCTACCCAACTTATTTAAAACTGTGAGTGCAACCTGTACCTACACCTACCCAACTTATTTAAAACTGTGAGTGCAACCTGTACCTACACCTACCCAACTTATTTAAAACTGTGAGTGCAACCTGTACCTACACCTACCCAAATTATTTAAAACTGTGAGTGCAACCTGTACCTACACCTACCCAACTTATTTAAAACTGTGAGTGTAACCTGTACCTACCCAACTTATTTAAAACTGTGAGTGCAACCTGTACCTACACCTACCCAACTTATTTAAAACTGTGAGTGCAACCTGTACCTACACCTACCCAACTTATTTAAAACTGTGAGTGCAACCTGTACCTACACCTACCCAACTTATTTAAAACTGTGAGTGCAACCTGTACCTACACCTACCCAACTTATTTAAAACCCTATTAAGGTACGTATGGCGTACTTCTATGGGGTAACTCGTCACACATCCAAAGAGCTTTCATAGCGCAAAAAAAATGCTTGAGAGCAATAACTGGGGCGCCTCCATATGAGAGCTGTAGACCAATTTTTAAAAAGCTAAAGGTTTTAACGCTAGCTTCTATTTACATTTTAGAAATAGCCATATTTGTTAGGAAAAATTCACACTTCTTCTCCACAGTAGCCGAACACAATAGATTTACAAAAAGAGACCCCACGAAGTTAAAAAACCAATTTTGTAACAGCACTCTCCACTACAGAAACAGCTACCTTATGTCCATAAAAATTTACAACCACATTCCAAAATTAATTAGAGAACTGCCATTTCATTCTTACAAAAAAGAACTAAAAGCATGGCTTATTCAAAATAACTTTTATACATTAAAACATTTTTTTTTTTATTTTAAGGGTTAAATTAGATTTATTTAGATTTCTATTGTTGTTAAATTGTTTGTCTAAGTTACTGTTGTGTTTTTATTGTTTATTTTATAATGTAGATTAAACCAAAATATAATAATTAATGTGTCTGTCTATAATTTTAAGTGTTTTTATATTGTTTTTTAGAGTATAGGTTTAATAGGTTTTATTGTTTATTTTATAATGTAGATTATACCAAAGTATAATAATTAATGTGTATAATCTATAATTTTAAGTGTTTTGTATTGTTTTTAGAGTAGGTATAGGTATGTATTATATAAGTTAGGTTTTATGCCTATGTGCACCTATTGTAAATATTCGTATGCCGCTTTTAGCGGCGGATGTGTCCTGAACTAAAATGATAAATACCAACTTTGTTGTACCATATCCGACGAATAAATGTCTTTGTCTTTGTCTTTGTCTTACGGCACACTGTTAATGAGTAGGTGTATCCGAGGGCGTATTCTCGAGGACGTATGGTAAACTTACCGAGGCGTAGAGAATTGTGTCAATAGAGAAGTTATTGTGTTTAGTAAAATGGTAACTTCGTATTTTTCAAAATGTCAGTGAATATCAAGGGCGCTTCACGTGGGGGGAGCCGACATTTTTATTATGCTACGAAAGGCCACTCGCCAAACACTTTGTCAATAAAACTGATGGTGTTTCTTTATTTAGACAGCTTATTAGTTAAAATGAAACATAGTGTTTCATATTATGAATGATATGAGTGCTTCATTGGTATAGTACCTACGACTGTGAGTATACGGGCTGGTTCGATCTCTAGACTTGGACTTGGACTCGGTTGATGGCAACAGGCTCACCGCCTAAGATTGTCTTAAAAATTGGAAAACTGGGACAATCTAGTTAGCTGCGAAATTTAATTTAGTTATTTATTTATTCATCTTTAAGGGCGAGCGCGCATTGCGGTGCGTTTTTCTACCGCATAATCTGTGAAGTATGGAATGTCTTTGAAGTGCGCGCACTGCGGTCATGCGTTTTGTTACTGTAGGCCCCGCCCAGTGCGGCAGAACTACCGGAAACGCACCGCAGTGCGCGCTCGCTCTTACTCAGGCACATTACCCATAATTTGTAATTTTTACTTAAACTATGTTAGTAGATAAGTAGGTACCTATAATTCATTAGAACACAAACTTAATCAAAATAGAAACAATAGTAATAATACAACACAGACTAAGGTATATAATATTATGTGATAGGCCATGTTCTGGAGACACTGGCAACAATAATTCACCGCGCACAGGTGCCCCATCAGGAGGCCTCACGGTGGTCTTACTAGCAACAGGGCCAGGAGACTGAAGAACATATTTTTAAACAGGACGAATATTCTCAACGATGACGTTACATTCATCTTCAGGACAATGTGGTCACAAAAGCTTAAAGCTTAAGTCTTAGCTAAAAGCTTTGAGAAAGCTCTCAGTTATAAAAAGGAAAATCTCCAAGTGAATGAGATCTTGAAGCGCAGGCGGCGTACGCGCCGCAATCAAAGCTGACTTTGCCATCAACATCAAGTGTCTAAAAAGTTACATATTGGCGTAACCAGAAGACCAGAAATAACTAAAACTACAATTTTCAGTAGTATTAATTACACTGGTCTACATCAAAATTGCCTTTTACATGAAAATATACTATACCTATTGATTGTATTCCACTCGCTGAACATAAATATACAAGTTAAAATTCATAGTTAGCTCTTATTGTGCATTTATGCCATATAAATATAATAGCGGGTAGCGCGACAGATATATCACATTAATGATGATAACTCAAAATATTTAGTGATTACCCGCGGAAAAATTTTATTATTTCACATTTGTTTGTTGCGTTTAACGCTGACTGTGTTTTGTTCAACAGTTAAAACGTGAAATTGTTACCGTTTTTTTACATTTTTAGTGAAAAATCTACAGTTTTCGTTATGTCGCGTAAATGTGTTAATAGTGCAGACTATTTTTGCTACATTTGTGGTAAGGTGACCCTTACTAACCAAAGATGCTCAATAACACAACGTTTAGAAACTGCTTACTTCCATTATTTTGGAATTAAAATTAAAAACCAAGACAAATCGTGGGTACCACTGGTAAAATAAGAGCTAATTAAAAAAACATATTCCTGTTTTTCTATTCAGTAACCTTAAAGCAATATAAAAATAAAGTATTCAATTGAAAGGCACACAAAAAGTTACATTTTGTAGACCAGTGTTATTATAATTATACAACCAACTGTTACATGCACTAAGAACCATTTAAGGGGGGGTTTGGGGGGGGCACGGGGGCACGTGCCCCCCAGACAGAAGACCTTTGAATGGATTGGCTTTAATGCATAGGTATCCATCAAGACGTTGCGGCAAAAATGAAGTGCTGGATATCTTTAGCAGGAAACATAAAAGAAAACTGTCTTCATTTAATTTTTCTATTGTTTTGACACTATCATAAACCTTCTAATACTTGAACTTCTTGAAATAAACTTGAAGTATAATATTTCAAGTTTATTTATATCAGTTAATTGTTGATTTTTTTGCCCGTCCGCCCCTTGTGCCCCTCCCAGAAAAAAGGCTTAGATCCGCACTTGGTAAGAACTATAAATTAAATACTTTAAAAAATCTGTTGTCGATTATGAAATTTATGAACGTTGGTTATTCGATTAGTTTCTGTTTGAATTATTGTGGATGTCGCTATAGCTACGCTTTGTTAAAAATAGCGTAGTTTGTTTTTGTAACATGAGACCATAGACTTATAAAAAAGATGGACTCCGCGCCACGCATATCGAAAGTGAAGCATAGTAAGTATGCCGGACCGTTTGTACAAACACGCCTCGCGCACACATTTACATCATAGTATGCCGACCGGCCGCCATTACGTGACACGAGCGACGCCGTCTTTGCAGGTACTCAAATCATGCACACATAGATCGGTACGGTGCTTCACTTTCGATATGCGTGGCGCGGAGTCCATCTTTTTTTATAAGTCTATGCATGAGACATAGCAATCATCATCAAATAAACGGCGTATAATTCTCTCATTCCATAGACAAAGGACAGATAGAGGTAGTAATAGGTATGTATATATAAGTAGTAATTCTGTTCATTATTTCCATATTTAGGCCAGGTTCCGCCAGGGAGTGCCGGCTGACCACGCCATGCCATAATTACAGAGAGATTTTATAACTCATTCACTACACGAATGAGGACATGATAGCTGAACAAATCCAAACTGATTAATATTTAAAATAGTTACTTATAAAAGACTAGCTTTTGCCTGCGGCTTCGCCCGCGTAGAGGTCGTGAATCTATCCACGGGAAGGTGCTAACGGGTTAAAAAGTATCCTATGTCCTAACCAAGGCCATGGTGTACCAAATATCGAAATCCGAACAGAACAGACAGGACGGAACCTTTCATTTTGCGTAGTCCGACACGCACTTGACTGTTTTTTAAACCGAAGTAAGTATATTTTAAAAATATATCATCAGTGGGATTCATTACCGGAACATTTCCGAAATCACGTGTTTTGAGATAAGTATGCAGAATGTTAGGGAATTGTATACTTATTTTTTCCAAATCACTAAAACGGTACAACTTAAAAATTGGTTCTAATTAACAGAAAACTACCTACTCCGGTAAAGTAGTAAACTAGCATTTGAACATTTTCAAAAACTTTAACCGTCAATTACTCAGAACAGTGTGTTTTGAAATGTTCCACTACTGTTTCCGACCGACGACGCGACGATATGTAGTGTTAAATATTGTACGGTGGTACGAAACCCTTCGTGGGCGAGTCTGACTCGCACTTGACAATTTTTTTTGAAGTCGGATAGCAAAGAATTATATTATTATACCACAAAGCAGCTGATCATAAGTTCTAATCTAAGGCTAATTCAATAGGTTATAGTCCGCGAGTTCTAAGCTGAGCTTTGCATTTGTGTGAGTGCACATAGATGGTGTAGATGTGACGTCCGGCATAGAGCGTGACACGACCTTTGCTTGGTTTAAAACCGGTTTATACTGCTTTTTGGCAATCGGCTTTTGTTCTTTCAGTACGAGAGGCCATGAGCAAAACCATGTCACATCGTTGTAAAAAGATAAGACGATTGAACATTTTGTCTTACGTAAAACGATAAGACAAACATTTTGGTCATGGGCTCTCGTACCATTTTGGTGATCACTCACACAAATGCAAAGCTCAGCTTAGACATAGTATAAATATACTATGGCTTAGACCTCGCGGACGGTAACAGTTTACCGTTGCAAGGGCGGCGTGAATACTCAGCAGTGCTTGGTATTAATTAATGCAATATGCTGAAACGGGGCCTTGCGACTTTGTGTAGGTACCTGAAGTACGTACGTTGATGTGGCGTGTATGGGCTCCCTGGGCCTACCCGAGGGTAGAATCTGTTTAGATTGCAAGGCAAGGTATGTTAGCGCATGTATATAGTAGGTAACTATTCGCAACGCGTTTGCTGACTGGTATACATATCTACTTTTTAAGGCTGATCGTTTTTTTCACGTAGTTGATGTTGCCCATAATCGAGTTTATTATTATTTAATTTTATACTTACTCTTCAGAAATATGCTTAGTGCTCCAGAAACTATTGTAGCATCGTACACAGTAATACCTAGTACATAATAAACTATTATACCCCTTAAAAAGTAATACCTACTGTTTTAATAACAACGTGTGTGGCTAGGGTTACCATATCTCAGGATTTTTAGGCTCTTCTCAGGATTCCGGCCGGACTTTGGAAATGTCATGAAATCTCAGGATTTTTAGAATTTTCAATAACAGAGTAGATTATTCAGATCTTTTTTATTACAAAAACAAATTACTTGTAACCTTCTATAAAATAGTAATTTAAAAATCAACATTGGTCATGTGAATTACACAAATAAAATCAACACGTAAAATTACACAAATAAACAACACGTAAAATTACACAAATAAAATCAAAACGTAAAATTACACAAATAAAATCAACACGTAAAATTACACAAATAAAATCAACACGTAAAATTACACAAATAAAATCAACACGTAAAATCTATGAAATCTATTTTAATCATCAGTTTTTAACCGACTTCCAAAAGGAGGAGGTTCTCAATTCGTCGGAACCTTTTTTTTTTTTTTTTTTTTTTTTTTTTTTTTTTTTTTATATATGTTCCCCGATTACTACTCGAAAATGGCTAGACCGATTTGGATTTTTCTTTCTTTTTGTTCGAAAGGGTATACGTCCCAAGTGGTCCCATGATCATCAAGTCAGGATCTGATGATGGGATCCCATGGAAATCGAGGGAAACCCTCAAATTTTATAGGCACACCTATATCGATTTCGGTATTTTTTATAGTAACTCGTGCATTTGCTCTTGGAAAGTACCATTCGGTGAGCTGGAACTGATGATGAAGACCACAGAGGGCCATCGGAAATACTCAATTATATCTAAGTATGTAACAGGTTGCGATTCGATTACTTTAATATGGTTTATGCTCGTCAAAATAATGGTAATGGTGACTTCACCATGAGTTCCATCTCTCCTGGTTCTTACTAGGAGAACTCCTCAAAAATTAACGGTCCTGCATCGGGAAAAGCAACATTTTGTAAAACGTGATGAGCAGCTGACATTGGGTTATTGTAACTTAGATAAATTACAAACTGAACCACTAAAAAGTGAAAAATAAAAACTTTTTTACAAAAACAAAAACCGACTTCCAAAAAAAACACTACAAAGTGAAAAATAACTTTAATTTCGGAAGTCGGTGGCAAAAAACTAAAATACAGATCCAAAGACACCGACTTCCGAAATTAAAGTTATTTTTCACTTTGTAGTGTTTTTTTTGGAAGTCGGTTTTTGTTTTTTATCATATTTATTTTGCGATGATACCTCTTTGTAAACTTTTGTCTTTTATCACTGTTCTATTTAAAACGCTTCGCACGTTAAAATCTTCAAATGATACTAAGCTCGGACTGAAGACACCGTTAGTCGGTTTCTTTCATTCGACCATTCAGCCCCAAGCAATTCAACTCTTTCTATGTTTGCATTCTGGGTTGTAATAGCAAATACGTATTGATTGACAAATACGTATTATCTCTGGTAATCTTGAAACACCGATGGTCTTGAAAATGGTTGCCCACAATATATGGAGTGATAGAAAATCTCAGGATTTTTCAATGGAAATCAGGCTTTTTTTTCGGACTTTTAAATTTTCTTTCTGGTAACCCTATGTGTGGCTCGCGCGTTTAAAAGCTGTTACCTAGAGTGTGAAAGAGCTTCCATTAATTTGATAAATTAATTACATTTGAATAACAACTCTTTACTGTAATAGTTATTAGTTTAATATACTTGGTTAGTTGGTTAGTAAATGGAACTCTACATTTAAATTGAAACCTAATCGTCATAGTTATTTACTTACAATTAGTTGTTATTTTCATGAAAACTGGGAATTTTTAGGGTTCCTTACTAAAAGCGTGCCAACTCCTTACTACTGAGGCTCCGCTCTCCGTCCGTCCGTCTGTCACGGGGCTCTATCTTTTGAACCGTAAGTAGACACTTAAAATTTGCCGACGTGGAGTTTTGGTTGGGAATCCATGCGATATTTTTTGTTATAGGTATACCTACCTCGGTACCTAGGCTGTTTAGTCATAAAAAGCTTTTTTCGACTTAAGGCGGTGAGAGCCGTAAAAACGTCGTTTTGTTTAGTGTTTTATTCGTAGATAACACGTATTTAAATTTTGAAAAAAATATATTACTTAGTTCAGACTTCGATCTAGAAATTTCGGCCGTCCGATACACGATTACTTGCACTTTACTGCATCCAATTAAATCGCAAAGACAAGTCTAAATTATGATCTATATCTTATTTCATTTGATTTATATTAGGCTTTGAACAATAAAACTTATGCCATAATAAAGGTCGTAAAAAATGTAATTTATAACGGCTATCATAATTTGAAATATCAAAATATTTATATCACTAATTCCAATGTCAAGTGTTTTCAGCTTCGCAAACGCTCGCCCTGAGCCGTTTAGTCCCGAGCGGAACGTGACGGAGGTCGGACGTGTGCCAATTTTTCGAACCCGCCACCCCCGCTAACTTCTGTCACCGGCTGCGACCGGCACAAATTAGCATGTGTTGAAAACAGTTGAATTTGAACGCTATGACTATGTAAATAAAGACGTCACGCGCGCAAAAGCTTTATTGGTATTTATTTTTATCACGGCCTATGTTTACCAATCGCATCAAGTGTGTAAAACAGTTGAATTTGAACCCTACACTGGAGCTTATAAAGCCGCCTGACGCGCAAATTTTTGGTTCACTATTTTCAAATCTCAAATAGGTAGGTGCCACAGAATAAAGTTAGTACGGGTGGTTTTATAATGAATATCGGATAGGAAATGAGATTTCTTCATAACATCACGCCTGAATTCTTTCAAAGGGTTGGGCAGGGATGTTCAGAAAATAAGTAGGCCCTCAAATGTATTTTTCTGTATACCTACATAAATAAGATTTTTTTTTAAATTAAGTTTTTTTTCTAATTAGGTATCTTCTTATTTTTTTTGTATTTCAAGGTCAAAATGAAAATCCAAGATGGCGGCTGCAAAAATTTCCAATTTTTCGTCATGGTTGTCGTTTTCGTGATATTTTAGGTCGCTGAAAATGATAGTGGGGTCAAAATGAAAATCCAAGATGGCGGCTGCGAAAATTTCCTAATTTTTCGTCATGGGTGTCATTTTCGTGATATTTTAGGTCGCTGAAAACGATAGTGGGGTCAAAATGAAAATCCAAGATGGCGGCTGCGAAAATTTCCTAATTTTTCGTCATGGGTGTCATTTTCGTGATATTTTAGGTCGCTAAAAACGATAGTGGGGTCAAAATGAAAATCCAAGATGGCGGCTGCAAAAATTTCCTAATTTTTCGTCATGGGTGTCGTTTTCGTGATATTTTAGGTCGCTGAAAACGATAGTGGGGTCAAAATGAAAATCCAAGATGGCGGCTGCGAAAATTTCCTAATTTTTCGTCATGGGTGTCATTTTCGTGATATTTTAGGTCGCTGAAAACGATAGTGGGGTCAAAATGAAAATCCAAGATGGCGGCTGCGAAAATTTCCTAATTTTTCGTCATGGGTGTCATTTTCGTGATATTTTAGGTCGCTAAAAACGATAGTGGGGTCAAAATGAAAATCCAAGATGGCGGCTGCAAAAATTTCCTAATTTTTCGTCATGGGTGTCGTTTTCGTGATATTTTAGGTCGCTGAAAACGATAGTGGGGTCAAAATGAAAATCCAAGATGGCGGCTGCGAAAATTTCCTAATTTTTCGTCATGGGTGTCATTTTCGTGATATTTGAGGTCGCTGAAAACGATAGTGGGGTCAAAATGAAAATCCAAGATGGCGGCTGCGAAAATTTTCAAATTTTTTGACATGGGTGTCATTTTCGTGATATTTGAGGTCGCTGCTAACGATAATGGGGTCAAAATGAATGACTATCGTTTTCAGCGACCTAAAATATCACGAAAATGACACCCATGACGAAAAGTTAGGAAATTTTCATAGCCGCCATCTTGGATTTTCATTTTGACCCCACTATCATTTTCAGCGACCTAAAATAACACGAAAATGACACCCATGACGAAAAATTTGGAAATTTTCGTAGCCGCTATCTTGGATTTTCATTTTGACCCCACAATCGTTTTCTGCGACCTAAAATATCACGAAAATGACACCCATGACGAAAAGTTAGGGAATTTTCGCAGCCGCCATCTTGGATTTTCATTTTGACCCCACTATCGTTTTCAGCGACCTAAAATATCACGAAAATGACACCCATGACGAAAAATTAGGAAATTTTCGCAGCCGCCATCTTGGATTTTCCTTTTTACCCGACTATCGTTTTCAGCGACCTAAAATATCACGAAAATGACACCCATGACGAAAAGTTAGGAAATTTTCGCAGCCGCCATCTTGGATTTTCATTTTGACCCCACTATCGTTTTCAGCGACCCCAAAATATCACGAAAATGACACCCATGACGAAAAATTTGGAAATTTTCGTAGCTGCCATCTTGGATTTTCATTTTGACCCCACTATCGTTTTCAGCGACCCCAAATATCACGAAAATGACACCCATGACGAAAAGTTAGGAAATTTTCGCAGCCGCCATCTTGGATTTTCATTTTGACCCCACTATCGTTTTCAGCGACCTAAAATAACACGAAAATGACACCCATGACGAAAAATTAGGAAATTTTCGCAGCCGCCATCTTGGATTTTCATTTTGACCCCACTATCGTTTTCAGCGACCTAAAATGTCACGAAAATGACACCCATGACGAAAAATTAGGAAATTTTCGCAGCCGCCATCTTGGATTTTCATTTTGACCCCACTATCGTTTTCAGCGACCTAAAATATCACGAAAATGACACCCATGACGAAAAATTAGGAAATTTTCGCAGCCGCCATCTTGGATTTTCATTTTGACCCCACTATCGTTTTCAGCGACCTAAAATATCACGAAAATGACACCCATGACGAACAGTTAGGGAATTTTCGCAGCCGCCATCTTGGATCTGTCTAAAATGTCTAAAATGTGTCTAAAATGTCTTAAATCTGTCTAAAATGTCTAATCTGTCTACAACTTTCAAAAATACTTACTAGAAAAATAAAACAAAATAAACTTGTATACTAATCAGTTCAAGTTTATCTACTGCATTGCTCTATTCTGTGACGCAACATAGTACCTACTCGAGTTCATGAACTCATGAGCGGTGCGCTTGGCGCGCGTTTCCCGCGCATCGTAATTTATTACGTATCGCTACTCCTTGCGGGGGCCGCGGTAAGCATTTAATACCTACGGCGCTTGCTTTCACCCCGCCTTAAGCTTTTAGCAAGAATGTTGCGTGGTTTATATTTACTACTAGCTTTTGCCAGCGGCTTCGCCCGCGTGGATGTCGGAAAATATCCCACGGGAACGTACTACCGGGAATTCCTTCCTTCTTTCTTGTTTTCTTTTTACATTATAAAGAGCTGAAACTGCACAGAAGTTTCTGTGCAAAGTTTCAGCTTTCTAGGTCCAAGGGTTTGGTCTAGGCGTTGATGAGTCAGTCAGTCAGGGCTTCTCTTTTTATTTATATACATAGATAGATCTCCAGACAGGTAGATATCCTGACGATTTAGACAATAGAAATACAAAGTAGCTTTATTAGCTTTTGCCCGTGGTTTCACCCGTGTAAATCGGAAATTATCCCACGGGAACTTATGACCGGGATAAGAAGTATTCTATGTCTTAGACTAAAGACGAATTAATGAGAAGACCACCCACCAAATAGACACAACGAGAAATGGAAACTACGGTATAAGTGTTCGCACAATTTGCCTAATTGCCTTAAGAAGGTGGAGGAAGTATCTGCCGCCACAGCCTTCAGGATACTATTGTGACTGCCTTTTATTCTGCTCAGGAGTGAGGTCGTCTATTTGCGGATGATGGCATGAAATCCATCGTTATATGGGTTACCGTGAATATTTCTGAGGCACTGCAATAACGAAGCAGTCGCAACAACATCCCAAAAACATTGTTGTGTTGTTGAATAGGGTTGCCTACATTCCGGAAATCCTGACTACTTAAATAACTGAGGGGTTTTGGGGAAAGTCCTAGGTTATTATGTTATTACAGGCATAATATTATAAAAAAATAAATTATAGGTAAGGTAAAGCAACTAAAAAAGTTAATACCTTATCTAGCCTACCTACGGCGATTACATTAATTGTAAATGAGAATAAGCATAACCAAACATTAGTTTCCATTTCAACTGAAGGACACCGCTGGCCATGTAGCATGTAGGTCAGTGAGTTAAACACACTTGTGAGCTACTGAAACTTTGACATTGACATTTCAGAAGCCTGTCGGGGCAGCCCTGACACGTCGTAGCACTAAAAGCTTCCTGTTGGGCCCGTAGTGTCAACAACGGCAGGTCAGTGACGACTTGTCCCGAATCTTCCCGAGCGCCCCCGACGACCTCGCACGTATCGTATTGTCTGTGGTAAATGACACCCTGGGGATACGGCGGATTTAAATTATAATACTCTTATAAACGAATTTCACGAAACACGAACACGAACATTCGAAATTAACGAAAATTGCCAGTTCACTATCACAAGAACGTAAATGCCACTTCGGTATAATATTAACTGATTAACGTATTAAAATTTTAAATAATTTTAAACAAACTCTTTTTGTCTTCTGGGGATACCATCCTATATACTACACTTAGACCGAATTTCGGTCATGTCAGACAGTATCAGCGGGGACTAGCCGTCGACGCGGGAGATATTATAGCGCACAAGGAGTGCACATACCCAGGTGTACTCACTCTGCTCTCACTCCCATAGTCCGATGGCAGGCAATCAATACGAGAGAGATCAGGCGCAGCCGCGCAGGGCAGGACCAATGGCATAGATATAGGAAGATATAATAGGAAGATTGGGATTAATTCCCGCAGTGACTCCGGTGTGCAGGATTCACTGCTCCCTAATTTAGTTGGTTCGGTCAATTGATGTTCTGTGTGAACTCAGGCAGTTCACATAGAACACAAATGACCGAACTACTTAGAACCTACCTATACGTATCAGTGGCGGATTTGCCCTAAGGCCCAGTAGGCCCGGGGCTAGGCCAGATATTAGGGGCGGCCAATCTGACAAAAAATCACTAGGTAATGATAACAAGAAATAACTGAAAACACCTAAATATTGTACGCGCGCACATTATGGCGGGCCGCACTGCACCACATCGTATAACAATAATCTTCTTAGATCACTTACGTACATATGTATAATTAAACAGGGTTACTGGTTAATGACCAATATCCTCTTAGGGTGTTGTTCAATGCTTCCTTTGGACATTGACTCAGCACGCGGCCCAGATAAAAATAAGTGATTTCGTTGCATCTAACACGCATGAAACACAAAGATTTCGTGCAATAGTGTGTGTTAGGTAAAAGTAGTATATAAGCGGAATCTTTATGTAAATAAATCAGATTAGAATTTTATATTCTTGTCTCATTACCCCTCACTGTGGCCAAGACACCTTTAGCCATCTCTGATCAGTCTCGTGCGTGAGTCTGCGGGACTGGCAGTGAGTGTACCCTTCCCGCACCCTGGACTCCTGTCTACTGTCCGTCTGTTACCTTAGGTCGCATGGTGCAGACATCCTGAATTTATTTATATATTAATTTATCACGTATTAGGTATATGGTAGGTTAGGGCTGTAGGACTTATAGGGCTTAGGGTCGTAGGTACCGTTAAGCTTGTAGGTCTTAGTAGGTTCCCGTAACTTATCATATATGTACATGTACCGTCGCACCTTAACAGTATTGCGACCTTACGTGACATCTGCTAAGGGTGGATGTACAGGTGTCAATGTACTCATCATTATGAACAACTTTTATAATGGGACCACACCTGAAATCGCGAAAAAAAATCAGTAACTGCTACCAGATAATTAAAGATAGATACTTTTCTGAATCGATTTTGATAAAAGTCGGCAATAAAGTAAATTCGTTATTGTAGTCTATGGGTGCTGAGAAGGGGCGGCTGGTACTTACTACAATATGGCCAGGGGCCTAGGGCGGCCGACTGCAAATCCGCCCCTGCTGCCTTTAAACAACTTTAGGGAATACAGGCTTGGTTTTATTACTTAAAAAGGTCAACCACATAAAGAAACTAGACCAGTCCCGCTAGATTTACTTTTTAATGACGAGCTAGTACCTTCGCACAGCACGCACTGGTTGGCGAAACTTGATGAACGGTGGGGACCAGTCGCAGGAGTGCCCGGTGATTAATAGCTGTCCGGTGACCCTGATACCTCCCTTTTACTCTTTTCAGAATAGGCGTGTATACAAAAATAGAAACTAACACAATTCAATTATTCACTGCTGCGCTCTGAATGCCGCGATCAGGTCCCGCGGAACTGCGTTACAGAATAGTTGTCTCATTTTTTTTTTTGCTATGACGTCGGTTAGCAGTCCATAAAGGCTAACAATGAAAGCATTAAAATGGAGCACTTTAGTATCAATAAAGTAATTTATTTCATAACTACCTACTCAAAAAATGGTGAAGGAAAAGTAAAGGTGTAAAACGATCACATAGACATCTTAATTATACGCTATGTAGGTACTTACGTAACATTATACAGAAATAAATGCTGCGAAACGATTTTTATTTTTGGTATGAATCAAAACGCTGTTTACTATACAGGGTGTAAGGGACAGCCCTCCGCAAACTGATAGGGTGAATTCAGTATATCATACTAAGAAGACCGGTACATGAAATTTTTTCAGGAACATTAAGGGAATCCAATAAACCTGATTTGTTTGTGTTTTTGTGCACAAATCGGAGCGTCTATTACTGGTTGGGAGGGGTAGGTAATAGGTATGCGGTGAGTTCGATGAACTCTGTAGCTAGACAGAGAGTGAACAGCTGATTTCACGCGTCGTTGGTTAGAGTATTTCAACATCCATTGCTGGTTTTTTATTTTGCTGTTTTTTCTTGCAGTTTTTTTTTACATAAATGGAGTGCTGCGAACACACAATGCAATTTTACATTGAAATAATGAAAATGTAACTGAACAATTTTTTGAAAAAATGAAAATTTTCCTGAGAAAATTTCTGGTGGAATATGATTCAAAATGTGGAGCTGAATGCACCCTGTTAGTTTGCGGAGGGCTGTCCCTTACACCCTGTATAGCGCATAATGTATGCGTGCACGCAAGACATTGTGTCATGTGTGCTTATGGCATGCATACGTGTATGCAACGGTACAGGAGTCGTGGATATAAAGTTAGTTAGTTACATTTAAAACTTGTTTTTATAAAAAAAACGTGCAAAGCGGTGGAACATTAACCTTCAATATCTCCGTAACCAGAAGGTTTCCAGATTCACTATAGCAAAAATGATCAAAAGGACGGGGATCACCTAGGTATAGTGACTGTCGGCATCGTTTACACCCGTTGTAGGCTGACAGTGATCATGTTTTATTACTAGATACCTATCTTATAATGTACAAAATACTAAACACTTACATAATGTTCTCCAGGGCTGCGTTGAGTGCTGGATGTAGCGATGGGCTCTGTTTGCAGTTCGGCGCAACGAGCGCACGACTGTGCGGCCTGTCTCCAGCCATTCTGCAGCCCTGGAAACTAGAATATTGAGGTGTCAGCCAAAGAAAGAAGTTCAGTCTTTGTTTCTATTCGATAGGTACTCAGGGTACCCCTGTAATAACTTTTGATCCAGTGGACCGATTTTAATGAAATATTAATGTTATCATAAGAAGGGGAAGATTTATTAAATAATGGTTATACCTGCTGTCTTGTAAGGATCAGAATGTTGGGCATGCAGGTGAGATGCCAAATATTAATTTGTACCGGCCGGGAATCGATCCCGGACACATAGGTAGGGTAGGTTACCTACTGCAACGAATTGCTCGGCTTTTGAGCCTATTAACACTATTAGGTTCTTATCCTATTAGTACTTATGTACTTGTGTACTCATCCATAAGCTATAGTGGGCACTTGACGCCTACCCGCCACACGTACTACCTACCTACCGCAATAAACGCTCAGCTGTGTTCCTAACCTATCCTAACATTACCTATTCCCAGGCCCTTTGAGCCTGTTTCACCACCTACGATTAAGTTAATATAAGGGCCTATTTCTGAATTCTGAATTTGTATGAAATTATCTGCCAAGTGCCAAGTAGGTAAGTTATTACGAACTTACTTGGCAGATAATTTCATACAAATTCTGTGGCCTTAGTGCGAGTTTTTTATACTTACTCGATCGCGTTTACGTTAACGTTGACGTATGTCAATTTGTATGTAATAATTGTGTTTCCCATTATAGTCACCAGGCGGCGCTTATTCATTTTCAGTACAAACTGACGTTTACGTTAACGTGATCGAGTAAGTATGAAAACTCGCACTAAGGCCTCTGTTCCATTTTTGAATTTATTCGGTGAGTAGTCGATCAATCAATCAATCAATCAATCAATCATTTATTTTGTAAAACATAGGTATGATTGCAGATAGTGTATAAAAATAAGTGCGCTATGTTTTGCCAATATATGGCGTACAAAAGTCGCTATTCGGACATCGTGAAATAGGCCCTTAGGGCGAGCGCGCACTGCGGTGCGTTCCGTTAGTTCTGCCGCACTGGGCGGGGCCTACAGTAACAAAACGCATGACCGCAGTGCGCGCACTTCAAAGACATTCCATACTTCACAGATTATGCGTTAGAAAAACGCACCGCAGTGCGCGGTCGACCTTAGTGTATCTATTTACAGTTGCAATGGGGAGGAAAACTAACTTTTTATCACGCTAGGTGGCACATGATCGACTGTACTTTTTTCATTGATTTGACGCGAAGACAATTCTCTGTCTACGATTTGACGTAACGAACGATTGTCAAATTGTATGGATTTGTTTGTAAAACAATGTACAGTCGTTCAGAGCGCCATCTACAAACAGCTTTGCGTGTGGCTCCCCATTGTAAAGAGTCTCATTCACACATGCAGTGAGGTACCTACCTGCTGTCACTAATGTCATCTGTCATTCAGTCACCAGCATCACGAATGGCGAGAAAAGGTTATCTATCTAATCATCATACATACGGAATCAACAGGAATCTACACTAACTAATATTACCTCTGTCTGTGCTTACCAACGATGTATTACTTAAAATACGTCATTGCCTTTTCATCATCGCTATGACCAGTTGGCGTGAATATCGACAGGTGGCGGGCGTACCTAATTGCAAAGTAGCCCCTGTAGTAGTCACTTTGATAGGATACCTACTAATGATATAATGATAGGCAGTAGGGTACGTTGCACCCTCAGTTGCACCAATCAGTAGATAGGTAACTAAGCCACACACGCTAATATTATTGATGATGTGATACGGTCATATTATGTTCTGCCTACAGTTAAGTAGCACACTTAACTGTAGGCAGGGACTCGAACCTGGGCTTAGGGCGCTACTGGTTACTGAGCAAGTGGGGACTTGTAGCATCGGATATTACCTTTATCATTGCACAGAGTATATTTTTATAATTATGGGGTTCATTCGTGATTGAAAGAGTAGGATCAAGTGGGGGACAGTGTAACAAAAAAGTCATTTTTATTTTTTGAAAAAAAAAAACAGACCTTTTTATCGTACCTATTTTTATTAATTATGTACCTTATAATCAGCAGTATTTAACGTTCATATTAGGCTTGAAATAATATAGTTAAAAAAACCGGTCAACAGCGAGTCGGACTCGCGCACCGATTTCTGAAAAAGTGTGCTTTTTAGAGACATCGTTTTATATTTCCTGTAATCTTTACATAAACTTCTATCATATAGAATAATTCCAGATTTTTCTCTATGCATACTTCGGAGATAAGGGCCCCCCTTATCTCCCGTATTAACGTATTTTTTTTTTACATTAGTCATCCAAAAGTCGAAAAATATGCGGCCTAAAAAATTTTTTTTTTTTAGAATGTTCAAACAGCGCTCTTTTAGATTATACCCCACATGTCCTAGTAGCCCCACTTCGAATTTTTAAGACCCCCTTTCAGTCGCCTGTTGCAAAAAACATTACTATATTTAATTTTGTTTCTTATTTGCAAAATAGTTATGCAAACGTCATCTAAAACTGTTCCAAACAGGTTGATAGCATTATAGTAGTTCTTTAGATATCCATCTGTTACAGACAGACAGACAGACTGAGTCCCACCATAAGTTCCATAACATATTTTTGGTACTTACTTAATCAAAATCAAACAAACAAATAGTTATATAACATGAAATATTATCTTTTCTTAACCTAGACAGGTTCTCAGTAGGCATAGACGTATAAAAAATGAGGAATCTGACTCTGCGCCACGGATATCGAAAGTGAAGCACCGTACTGATCTATGTGTGCGTGATTTGAGTACCTGTAAAGACGCCGTCGCTCGTGTCACGTAATGGCGGCCGGTCGGCATACTATGATGTAAATATGTGCGTGAGGCGTACCGTGTTTGTACAAAAGGTCCAAATACTTACTGTGCTTCATTTTCGATAATATGCGTGTCGCGGAGTCCTCTGTTTTTAGGGTTCCGTACCAAAATGATAAAAAAGGAACCCTTATGGTGTGACTAAGTCTGTCTCTCTCTCACAGCTGGATATCTCAAGAACTGCTAATGCTATCAACTTGAAATTTGGAACAGTTTTAGATGGCATTTACCCAACTATTTTGCAAATAAGAAAGAAATAAAAATATTTATGTTTTTTTTGCAACAGGGACTGAAAGGGGGTCTTTAAAATTCAAAGTGGAGCTACTAGGCCATATGGGGTATCATATTATCATATGAAAGAGCGCTGTTTGCACATTCTCAAACAATTTTTGCTTTTTTTTAGGCCGCATACCTAGTTTTCGACTTTTGAAAACTGTAAAAAAAATACCACTCTCCCCCCATCTCCGAAGTTTGCGAAGAGAAAAATCTGTAATTATTCTATGTTATAGAAGTTTATGTAAAGATTACAGAAAAAATAAAACGATGTCTCTAAATAGCATACTTTTTCAGAAATCGGAACGGAACCCTCGGTGCGCGAGTCCGACTCGCTCTTGACCGGTTTTTTATAAGTCTATGTCAGTAGGTATGTTTTCTGGGAATGAGTAGCAATCAGCCTGACGTTTTGATTTATTTTTTCCATTTTACGTAGGTAATGGCTATAAGCTCAATAATTATCATCCACTCTGATAGTAGCAAGATCCGGTTATAAAGGAAAATAAAAGACATTATCATTACCTATCTACTTACTTTTGCGTAGACACCTAATTATCGTAATGATTCACTAAAGATGAGGATCAGGATGAATAGGTACCTATATTCATCCTGATCCTCATCTTTAGTGAATCATTTTCTTCTTTAGTGCTTTGTCTGTTTTCCCGAAAATTTAACAACAACGAAAACATTAGGTATTTGGACGTTTTAGTAAAGACAGAGGCATGTCATCTGAACAACTTTAGAACATCTGAATCTGCATCAGAATTTTCTTCATTAGCTCTATTTGGGCTCCACTGTACATTAACACCCGATGTTTTTAACTTCATTTTTGGTGAATCATTTGGGTTAGGTTAGGTTAGGTTAGAACAGAGACCATTAACGCCAGATCCCCTCTAGGTAGTTAGGTGGTGAATCATTTGGTTAGATGAGGCGGTGAATGTCTCGTACCTTTAGGTCAAGGCCAATGGTATTGGTAGGTACTGTAAAAAAGCGACTTTTTTTTTCTCGGCGTCTATTATTTTGCGCATTTTGGGGTTTTCAAAAATACTTTGAAAAGGGTCTATTCTACCCAAAAAAAATTGTTACTATATAAAAGCGTCGGGTGCTAAAGTACAGTGGTTCCGGAATAACACGTAAAGAGACGTCTTAGACAAATTAGAAAAGGACAGAGATAATCTTGATATTATACTGTGCTCCCTGTTACACTGTCCCCCACTTAACCCTAATAAATACTTACTTAAGGTCACCCGGGGCTGTTGTAACCAGGGGGCAAATGTAACGGATTGAGATAACTCGTTATTGTTGCGTTTCCATGCTGTCTGGGATTAATCAACCAGTTACATTTGCCCCCTGGCTACAATAACCCCGGGTGACTTTATATCTTATTTCATGGATTGACTTCAGAGGCTGTCAAATTTTAATTTCACTCACGTACACACTAGAATAATGAGGAGCGTTACCTACTCATATGCAGTGCGATTCTTGACGAAGAACAACCTCATTCCGTTCAGGAATAGGATTAAGCAAATTCCGTAGGTACATAATAATTATGGGTCTAGTTCATAATATCGAAAGTCACTACATCGAAGGTCGCTGTATCGACAACGTTCCATCGACGGGTTAATGAATCGACAGTACCCTAAATCGACGGTACGTTAGGTACATCGACAGTACCCCAAATCGACGGTACGTTACATCGACAGTACCCTAAATCGACGGTACGTTACATCGACAGTACCCCAAATCGACGGTACGTTACATCGACAGTACACTAAATCGATAGGACGCTGTATCGACAGTATACCATATCGATAGTACTTTGTATCGACAGTACACCATATCGATGGTACGCTGCATCGACTGCCCGACCCGAGCCAGATTTAAATAAAAAACATTTTTTTTTTATATTTTTCCTGATTCAACGGCTTTAAAAAATTACATCATTTTTTTGGGTCAACTTTGAACAAGAATGTACTAAATAGGGCATTATTAGGGCTGTATGTTTTTTGTTTTTAAAACAGTTATAAATAAAAAGGTTTACTAATAAGCCACAAATGTTTTTTATTTAAATCTGGCTCGGGTCGGGCAGTCGATGCAGCGTACCATCGATATGGTGTACTGTCGATACAAAGTACTAGCGATATGGTATACTGTCGATACAGCGTCCTATCGATTTAGGGTACTGTCGATTCATTAACCCGTCGATGGAACGTTGTCGATACAGCGATCGTCGATGTAGTGACTCGATATTATGAACTAGACCCAATAATTATGGTAAGTAGGTACCTACTTACCTACCTAGTCCCTACTTAATGGTCTCATGCTTTTATTTTAGGTAGGTAGATTGCGTCTTTTATTTTGGCACGATTTCGTGTGAAATCAGTAACTCAAGCCATGCGTGAAGGTCGAACAGCTAGAAAGAAAAATACTCGAAACGTTCTAAAGATTAAACAGAACAGTAACATTACACGAAGTAATTTACTGCCAAATACCTACAGAGATTATCTGCAGGAACCCGCTCTTAAGATAACGATAACAGAATGTATATATCCACATACCTTCACCCAGGCCTTCGTAATCCCGTCTCCGTCGTGTTCTGCCAGCCATGATCACAAACACCTCGGTCACAATAAATATACACCGCAGGAAATACCATAACACTCAGTTGGTAAACAAATAACACACTGATAAAGTGATGATAACACTGACAGGGGCGGCGCGGGCGAAGCTACCTAACTTACTGCGTAATGTCATCATCAATATCTATGTTTTTCTTTTCACTCAGCGCAAATTAAAACAGCTATAATATTGTAAATTAACTTTATTTTCATACCTAATCAATTTGTGAATCAACAAATACTTCTTAACTATGCTTTAATACTTTACAAACTTAACAGTTTAGGAATACTTTCGTTAATACTGTGTATGAGCGGACTTACGTGTTAAACTGAACATTATAACATTAAGCAATACACACCTACCTAGTTACATGGTAATTTATTCTGCTAATATTTTGTTGAACTGATGTGTGAGGAAACGCAATCTTATTTCTTACATTGAACTTATGAGAAAATGTGTTTGTTGTTGAAAATTAGATTTACTTATACATAATAAAACATAGCATGCATTGATCTAAGAGTATAAATTTATTAATATCACTCAATTCCTTTCAACTGTCTCCCGTCACCTATAACTTAATAATTCTCTATTCTGAACTGACGTACATTCAGTAGGAGTGCTATATCATAATGTGTTAGGCTAACTAATAGAATTGTTGTTAATTAGTGGTATTATATCTTCCGAGTCCGACTTTTCACATTCACTCGTCTCTGTAAAAGAAAGAATATGATTTTTCATCTATTTTCTATTCTGATACAGTCAATAAAAAAGTAATGTATACAGGCAAAAATAGTAATTTATCATATATACAGCACAAGCACAACAGTGAGGTGTGGATAACTTGCTTGTACACTTATTTCTTTTTCGACTGTACATTAGCAGCACATAATATACAGTGTGTTAAAGTAATTGCGTGCTATAGCTTATGGGTATGTTCAGTAACGGATAAAGGAACCCAGGGAAAAAAAATGCAAGATCAACCTAAGTTAGTACCTACTAACCTAAAATAGCAATCGTTTAGAATTAAAATATTTTATTTTTTATTTTTTAAATGCTTTAATTACACAAGTAGGTACTTACCTACTATCGAACGCGTTGGCATTTTGTCCTTAACTTCTCGAGTCTGAATACTAAAATAATTTTAATTCTAAACGATTGCTATTTTAAGTTAGTAGGTACCTACTAAAATAAGTTGATTTTGCAATTTTTTTTTTTGGTTTTTATTTTGATTTTTTTTTAATTTTTCACTATCGATACTGAACCAACCCTTGCTATGGCACGCAATTACTTTAACACCCTGTATTATCAGTAATGATAAATATTAAGATAGTATAAAATCAGCGCTTCACGGGGATGAAAAGACCATAAAAGAATAGAAAACAAAAGGATTTTATTCCTATGTTGTAAGCAGATGTTTAAATTGTGTTAGTATTATACTACACTCATGCTAATGTGAAACAAGCTTTCAATAAATAAAAAGCCACATAATATACTGATAAAAAATCAAGCAAATAAAACCTGCAACACCTTCTTTAATTATAAGCTCTATTGCTTTGAAACAAGGTTTATATTTGAACAACAAACACAAGCTCCACTGACCTTTGCATCCGTACTGTAGCGTGTAGCGTACCTTAATACTATGTAGTTCTAGTGGAATGTAAGGAACACCTAACACGACACAGAGGGTAGTGACACACGGGATATAGGTAGTGTGACTAATAAGTAGCAAAACATTGACTTTGTAAAACATTCTTATAGCAAATATCTGAGATATTTTCTCACAATAACAGGAACTCTAATAAAACAAGTATAATCAAAATGTACATTTGTTATATTTCACATAAAAAATACATTTAACAGTTTATGATACAGCGGGCTTGCGTTTTGTGTAACATCAATAATAATTAACACTTATTTACACACTCAGCACTACAGCGGCTGTATCGCTACTCGTTAACCATTCACATTTTTGAGCTCCGTCTATTATCACAGACTAATACAGATGGGACACTCCACAAAACCATTTAAATAAAAAGCGACTCTTGCTACGACACACTAAAGTGCAATTCAGGTCGCATAGCGCTTATTAGCTACAAGTTGCCTCTCTTTCTAACGCGTAACTCTTATACCTTCTGACTCGTTAGGGTTGTCTTCTTTTACGACGATTTAGTGAGTATCGAACTAACTAGCGAGCCGGTCTTTGCGCGGCAGCCCACACTGAATTGACCCAGTGAGATGAGCCCGCCGCGTACATGTAAATTTTTACCTAAACTGCTGAGTGTCCCATCTGTATTAATCTGTGCTATTATATTAAATTCATTTGAAAGAAGTATATAAGAAAGGACAGTAAACATTTTGTTTATCTAGCGGTTGCAAGCGTTCCTAGCATTTCATACATATAATAATAATATACTATAGCACATACAATAGGAAGAAAAAGTATATTTATGTAGAGTTAGAGCTACGAGAGCGAAGATAAGGTTAGTGTCAGCCAATACCGATGTCTATCGGCTGTAGGTGTTATGTGACAGCAGGAAGATGATGAATTATAATGGAAATCGAGAAGATACATCCAAAACTTATTGGTAGGACATCGTTTAGATTTTATTCATGGGCTATCTATATCTTAACTTCTAGACATGTTTCAATAACAGTACTAGATATATTAAAAAAATAACTTTATAATCTTTAATACCATCGAAGTGAATAACTTTTACTGTGGGACCAACTTTAAATACTCGAAAAAAAAAACAGCTGTCCCAAACAGTTTAGAACAGTAGGTTTAAACTTTAGTATGTCAACAGTCGATTTCTTTTTCGCGATTTCAAAGTTGGTCCTATAATAAAAGACTAAAAGTTATGTAAGTAGTTCGATATTCTAAAACACCTTTTAAAGTTTATAAAGTTAATTTTATACAGGGTGAATTTTTCAAGTATGCGTGGATGGCCAAATTCGAAACTATGAGGAATATTGTAATGCTGAATGCAGTACAATCCTTGAGACGTCGAATATAGCTATGTATTGAAAACAATAGTAATCATTTAGAACAATTAATCAGTTAAGGTTTAATAGGTAGGTGGGTAACATAAGATTTCGATTTCGGTGCGATTCCCGCACGGAACAAATATTTGTACGACCTACAAGTATTTGTTCCGAGTCTGGGTGTTTTTCTATCTATAATATGTATGTATTTAAAAAAAAAAAATAATTATATAAGTAGTTTATCAGCCATCTCGTTACCATAACACAAGCATTAGGTTGCTTATCTTGGGACTAGATGGCGTTGTGTGAAATGTCCAAGGATATTTATTTATTTTATAAGAAAAATAAAAAAAGTAGGTATTTTGTTAAAAATTAGCTCTTTTCTTTAGTTTGCCGTATGTCATTACTTCCCAGAATTAGAACCTTATTAGTGACACTATCGAATGGTGTAATAATAGTGTTTTTTTTTTCAAAATCAACGGGTTCGATTCCTGGCTAGAAATATTGATTTTCCAAAAATCCAATGATGCAGTTTTGGTTTTCATCAAAATCGAGCCCGAGACTCCTTTAAGTACTTTTCGCTATTCCTCATAGTTTCGTATTTGGTCATTCACGACCACTTGAAAAATTCACCTGTAGGTATATCTATATCAATGGAAAGACTGAACATCTAAAAGTCACAAACTCAGTATTACCTAGGCTTTAAACGGTCGTTTTAACATTTTGTAACAAGTTGTATTAAATGATTGTGTAGGTTATTCATATATCTATCTAGTTTCTTATAAACCTCGCCAGTGGGCCGCACTCCTGGCAATCAATCATAATTATTAATGACTAAAGTAACCCGCTAAGAGTTTGCATCTCTTACTTTTACAGATACTTTCCCAAATACTTACTATTATTAATAAACTATACCACATTTCCTTCTAATCTAGTGGTGCTGATAAACAGAAATCATAATAAAAATATACATTTATTTAAACTAAACGTTTTATAAAGACTTCATGAATACTTTGCACTTTTAGCTATTTACATACTTCGTCATAATCTCTGACGTCTACCTGATCTACTGAACTAGCTGTTTAAAAATAACTAGCAATCAAGGTTACATTGTGTTAAAAGTAACAACAAAGAATTTAAATATCTACACAAATTTGTCTGAAATGACGCACGAAAACGTCATTAAAAGGCAATCCGCACAGATGGATGAGAAAATTAAAAATAAATAAATATATTATTTACACCAGACCAGCTGAACAACCTAAGTTTGCGTTTTAACAAAATGTAACGTCGAAATGAGTAGAAATAAATGTCATGTACGAAGTGCGATTAAATTGTCTATATTAATTAGTGTTATGTTGATACGAATCAGTTAGATTAGCAGAGAAATGCTTAACTAAACAGTCCATTCATAGACAATCGCGATGTTGACAGCTCAAGCATTCAATTAGGATTAGATATACCGAGTGTAAAAAGACACTTGCCGAATCCCAAAGCCACATATTGTACCCATTATTTGGACCGGTTTTTTCCACTAGACCATACCTGGGAATCCACTGGTTCTGGAGATATTGAAGGTCAAAGTCGCATTTTTTTTTTTACTAAAACGTATTCCACGTGTTATTACTAAACTTTTTCCGACAAGTACCAACGTGTACCGTAGCGCGAAGGTCCGGGCCTAACTCCGTTTGCCGGTTCGCGTTACATTGCGCGTAATAAAAAATTGCTTTTTTTTATACCTAAAAATAAGTAGTTTCCCAGCAATAATTTTTGCGCAAAGCTACTTAGATGTACAGTATGCATAGTTGACGGGTTTGTGATGTGTCTTTTCACACCCTGTATGAAGATTTTATTCAGAGGACGTCCAAAAGTGCAAGTTAATTCCCTAATTTTAAATTCGTCTAGTATTTAAGCACGTTATGAGTTATGACATCAACATCGCGTATGTCACACATGCGTATGTATAACTTCAGTTCTACGGTTAAGTGGCAAGTCTCCAAGTCCCAGACTTACTGGTCACAGCTTCCTATGTATATGTGATAACTTTTATCCAATAGTCGCGCCTCATCTACAACAATGATGCAGAATATATGACTAGTGATGGGCTTTGTCGAGAGCATTCGGATTAGGAACAATCTCTCGACACATCACTATAATGTGACTTGTTACTTGTTAGTATTTGAATGAGCCAGCACCTCAGAAGCGTTAGTAGAAAGAAGGCATGCACTGCTGTCTATCCCGCATTGGTTAAAGATTTATGTTTGCAGACACTACAGACGTGATTTAGAAACTTTCAGTTATTTTTTCTTTATGAGGGCTGTCGCATTTTGTCAACTCTCTCGCTCACACGCGACCAAATTTTTCAAGAATGTTAATGAAAAGATGCTTTTTTGAAAAATGTAATCAATTAGCGAACTAGTAAATAATATTAATTTAATAGGTAATTATTAAAAACACATTTTCATTTTGGCATTTATTTAACTCATCTCAAAAACAGATAATACTTTTTGAGCTGAGGTTTTTAAAATTAGGTACCTTAGGTAAATTAGGTACTAAATTAATATTATTTACTAGTTCGCCAATTGATTACATTTTTCAAAAACGCAAGGTGCGTTTTTAAGAAGTAGATAATTAGTTTAATTTCTGTGCCTTCAGTAATAATGTGAAACAGACTTGTTACGGTTCATTAAAAGGAAGTATATTACCGCGCTGTCGTGTATACCTAATTGTTCTCGTAAACTACTTTCTATTGGTTCGTTAAGCTTTATTGCTTTGTTAATCTTAGATGCTAATGATCTTCCGTCATCTTTTCTTTATTTTAGCAACGGATTGATGATCAACAGGAAGTAATTTATTCTACAATAGCATTACTACACTGAAATTGTCTGAATCATTATATTCGGGAGCTGGCGGCCGCGACACCATGCGCCGCAGCCATCTTGGATGTCTTACATACAATAAGTTACACGATCCCGTTTTGCCACGTTAGTTATCCTGGCACACAAGTTACAATACCCGGGCGATGAAAACACACATCCAGCTCTAGAACTCGCAAATCTTCGAGTGACAGAGACGACGAGAGACCAAGCCGTACTTTTTCTAAAGCGCAGGCCACATTGGGTACGAAGCGAAACGAAGCTAAGTTCGTTTTAGCTTTCTTCCGCGTCTTTTCATGCTTCGGTTCCCACCGCGTACTAAGCGAAACGAAAACGGAAGTATGAAAACTACGCGGAAAAAAGCTAAACGAACTCTTAACGTTGCCAGAGTGGCGCGCTACGTCATATTAGCGGCGATGTGCTGTGATTCCGATTGTCAACATATTATTAACGTCAATATTAGTATTTTTTACACAGTACGAAATGCGACCATAATGTCGTTTCTATAAGTTATTTTTACGTATTAATATTCCTTGAGTTTGGACGTCCTAAGTGTTCGCTTATTAGTGCATCGTTCGTTAGAGAAGTGAAAGTAGTACACCGGTCACCGCAGCCTTATCCCATAACATTATACATACCGAGCCTTGACTAATCAATAAATTAGTTGAAAGAAAGTCCGTTTTGAACGCTGCCGACATTTTGTGAAGTACAACGAAATTTTTAAAACGAAATTTCTTTGTACACGTTAACTGAAACATTGTATTTTATACAACACTGATTATACTACCTTTGAGGCAGGGACATGTTTGGAAATTCTATTCAATTATTTTCTAATTTATTTACACATGAAATAACTTAATTCGGCCACATTATAAATTGTTACAGCAACGTACAAAACTAACTTATTAGGGGAAGACAGATACAATACTTTTAGCACCGGCAATCGATGATTTTTGCAACTGCATCTGGCAACTCTGCGTTCGGTCGCGGAAAAAAAATTAAGCATAGAGCCGCTTTCTTTAGATGCCAAAAAAGATAAGTTCAAATATGTGCGGAGTATAGCGTTCAGTCGAGCTTAAGAATACCAAGTAAATCGGTCGTTACCGATACTTAAAGTACCGTATCTGCTAGCCCATAGAGAAGCAACAGAAACAGAGGCGTGTGCGGCCCCCGCAGCCCCTCGCGGCACTAGGAGTGCGCGTGGTGCGCGTGGTGCGAGTGCGCGCGCTTGGCGCGGCGCGTACCGTTGGCGGCGGCGGGCGCGGGCGCGATGCGGAACAGCTGGATGCGCAGGTGTGCGCAGATCTCCAGGCAGATCTGTCCGCAGTAACGTACTAGGTCCACGCATACCCATATCTGTAATACAACAAAAATACGGTCATACTTTCATAATAGTCATAAACGAAGGAGCCTGGAGCTCACAACACAGGCAATCCTAGTGTGAGGTCCACGAATTCAATTCACCTGAATGTAATTTTTTGTGAAATAAATATTCTTATTCTTATGATAGGGGGTCAAAGAGGGGCTCGTGGCTAAGTAATAACAGCCACAAGGGGCCATCGGTCAGGTTAAGCTACGCTTGCCGCGGTTGGTCGACCATCTTTACATACCAAGACCCCTCCGTGCCTCGGAAAGCACGTTAAGCCGTTGGTCCCGGCTGTCATTCGTGGATCTTTGACAGTCGTTACGGGTCATCAGAAGCCCGAAAGTCTGACAACCAGTCTTACCAAGGGGTATCGGGGGTTTAAGCAGTTACTGGGTTATGGAGGTCAGATAGGCAGTCGCTTCATGTAAAATACTGGTATTCAGTTGCATCCAGTTAGCCTAGTACCCGACCCCAACATAGTTGGGAAAGGGATTCATATTTTAGACAAACTTGCTTGTAAAGGGAAGAAGTCAAAAACCTGCCAAATCCAGTAATTTTTTATACGAGTTCTCTATTCCGGCACGTTTATCATGATCAGTGTAGTACTAAAAGAAATCGTGTCTGCGGTGCGCGGCAGCAAGAGACTCAATGCTCTACAGTGACAATTTACTCAGAAACGCCTTTAATTTTAGCGCCTGCATCTAAACCGAAAGTCACGGTCCATGTGGCAGCTATATACAGGGTGTAAAAAGACACATCACAAAGCCGTCAACTGTGCATACTGTACATCTAAGTAGCTTTGCGTAAAAATTATTGCTGGGAAACGACTTTCATTTTTAGGTATAAAAAAAACAATTTTTTATTACGCGCAATGTAACGCGAACCGGCAAACGGAGTTAGGCCCGGACCTTTGCTCTGCGGTACGCGTAGGTACTTGTCGGAAAAAGTTTAGTAATAACACTTGGAATACGTTTTAGTAAAAAAAAAATGCGACTTTGACCTTCAATATCTCCAGAACCAGTGGATTCCCAGGTATGGTCTAGTCACTCTAGTGGAAAAAAACTATCCAAATAATGGGTAGAATAATGTGGTTTTCGGCTTCGGCAAGTGTCTTTTTACACCCGGTAGAATGAAAATTCGGTGTCCCTTATTCTCGTGTAACTTATGCAGAATCGAGAGAATAACATTATTTGCAAGATTTCTTGTAATGTCCATTGGACTAGATGTATGTAAGTATAGGTACCGTGCACAGCCATAGCACGTAGTACTCGGGCAGCGCGTGGTTGAAGTACTGGTTGAGGAACAGCATGGCGGGCCCCAGTAGCGACCAGTCGTAGTAGTCCATCTCACTTTTGGTCATGTGAGCCACCTGCGAACACCAATCTCTTCATTATTATTGGTTTCTGACGTGATTGTTGTATAAATTGTTAAGAAAATGACACAATCTCAAGTTTTAAATACCATACTCTTTATTTTTTGACTTGTTTAAACGCCTAACAGAAAAGTATCTATTTTACTACCAAAAAATTCGAAATACCTGCCAGAATGGATAAATTCTCACCAAAATTAAAACCATTTTATTGTGATGTTATAACTTTAGAAAACTGACAGCCTATTTCTGTCTGCAGGGTTTAAAGAAACCTAACCAACCAAACCTCGGGGTGCCCCTGACGTCGACCGTCTAGGGTTAGGGTTTTCATCAGCACGTCGACGCAGATTTGGTGAGCATTTAATTTTTTTTGGTAGTCATTATATTATTTAATCCCTTATTTTTTATACTTATGTGTCGTCAGAAAACAGAAAATGATAGGGATAAATCAATTAGCATCTTCAAACGTAAGACGAGTGTGTTCACGTCCAAAATCAAAGCAAAATTCAAGCTAGTAAAATCCACAAAAAGGCCAAAACAAGGCGCATCAACATTTTCAAACAGCACTCAAAACACAGTAAAAAGAAACTTATCACTCACCACAAGTCTGTTGGTGACTTTGGCAGCCACCATGCCGAACGCCATGATGTACAGGGATGGGTGATTCTGGTATACGTTGGACTCGCTCTTCTGGAAGATGATGAAGGCCGGCACCACGACCAGCGAGAACGGAATCACCGGCGACAGGATACTTGTGCCCTACGGAAATTACTGGGTGTACCACGGCCTTTGTAGGACGAACGGGCCAACACATTGTAGGCTGTGTCATTGCAAGAACTGTTATTTTTTAATCAGCAAGTTTTTAATTTCAAAATTCTCATATCATTTTAGTGATTAATTAAAAAAGTTAGGGACAAGTTCAGTACAACAAAGCGCTACATGCTAAGCACTACTCTTACAAACTAACATGCACTATCAAAAAAGCAACAAAACACAAACATGCAGTTAGTAACAAGCCAGACACAGTACATGCAATGAATGCGACACCCGTGCACTATGAGACACAGCACAACACTACAGGACGGACGGTACAACACTAGTGATCGAGTCAGTCATCGAGCATCGTCACGTGAGCATAGCGCGGTGCTCGGCGCGTTAGTACAGCCTGTGCAGCATTTGTATTGTTAAGTGTTATTCTTACAGCACAATGCTAAACAAAAAGTCTTACTGCGACGGTGGAGCCGTTTTTCCCCACTCCACCCTTCATTATGACGCTAACGTAACCGACGACTAGGTACAGGGTGAGCAACACGACTGCGTAGTTGGATATCAGATTCAAGCTGATGTCTATCGGTAACTGTAGTGTTAGACCGTGATATGCGATGGAGTGATGGTCACGTGATGACGTCATGCGGTTAGCCCGGCGGCGAGCGGCGTCGGGACGCGGACGCGGGACGGCGGCCATAACAGAAAGAGAAACACATACATGCCATTAATATCAATTACATGACTACGTAACGGAACGGACGGAAGCGTACGACATCCATTACACCGACTCTGTTCGTATGTGCTGTCTTCACTCATTCATGGTCGTGTGTTACTTGTACTGACTTTTGTGAACTATGTGGAAGTAGTGACTAACAGACAGTTTGTATGGCCGGACTTTTAATTGCCTGCAGTAAAATGACACTTCATAACTGTCATTTTGATTAAAAAATGTTCCCATTTGATAGCGAAATGACATTAGAAGTGTCATTTTACTGCAGCTAATTAAAAGTCCGACCATAGATAATATAGTTTTGACGTTTAGGCAAGTATCAATGTTTTGACGTTTAGGCAAGTATCAATGTTTTGACGTTTAGGCAAGTATCAATGAAGGCTTGAAAGGAGATTGCATGTTGCACCTCAACATAGGTTTGTCTGTGTTACCACCAGTGAACCTCTCTGAACATAATTAAGTATTTATATTATTTTATATTAATTACATAGATTATGGCATTTAAAATGAAATGAATATAATTGAAAACCTTATATGTCATACACGTATTGTTGTTAGGTTACAATAGTTAATGACATAAAATTCATGGTAAAATGATGTAGTCTTCGAGATACACACAACACACACAACTGGTGAAATGTGGGTGTACATATACGGTTCGCGAGGTCTAAGCTGAGCTTTGCATTTGTGTGAGTGCACATAGATAGTGTAGGTGTGACGTCGGCATAGAGCACGATTCGTCCTTTGCTTGGTTTAAACAGGTTTATACTGCTTTTTGGCAATCGGCTTTTGTTCTTTTAGTAGGAGCATCGTTGTAAAACGTAAAACGATAAGACAAAAATTTTGGTCATGGGCTCTCGTACCATTTTGGTGATCACTCACACAAATGCAAAGCTCAGCTTAGGCCTCGCGGATTGTACACCTCTGCCCAACCCTTCGGGAATTACTGGCGTCATATTGTGTTGTGTGTCTTCGAGATAAAAACAGACGCTTTACACCATAAAAACCCGTGCTATAGCTTAATTTAAATTATAATGTGCAAAACCACGTTAGAATAAATTAAATAGATAAGAGATATTAGATTAAAGGACCCATGGTTACACTACAATATTCTGATAATATTGCAATACGATAATTAACGCAATATTTGTGTCATTACAAAAAATAGAAATTGCCGTCCGTATTGAGGCAATGTGTGCTAGGCAGTTTAAATTATCCTCAAGCATTTTCTACTAACATGGATCTTGCTGTGAAATGTTGTTGATACTAAGAAGTTAGAATTAGTTTAAATAAATCGTGCCGTTTATGTAGAACCTTATTCGCTGTGGTAATTAACTGTTGGTTGATTATTTGCCTGCATGATTTAGAATGTTTTATGTTCCACATTTTTTTTATAATAGATACCTAGTATGACTTTTTAGTCAAAACTTAAACTATAAGACACCGTACAATGATTTTTGACATTTATGATATCCAAAAATGGGACAAATCATCTAAAATGGCCTTCAAGTATTTTTTAAATTAAGGCTCAATTTAATTCTCCGTTCGACCACAAGAACTATCTGCAAACCCGTAATGAGAGAAGTTAAGAGCTTCGATCGCGAGCGGGCTGGCAACGTCGCATTTGTAGAGGTTTTCCGTGATTATTTCATTTTTAAGTCTAATGACAATTTCCTCTGACAAATTCTTAGATCGTTGGTATTTATAAGTATGTATGCTATTTTTTGACAGTTATTTTGGTAATTACTCTAACTACTAAATAATTGACAATAATATGTCATTTTATATGAGTGAATTCCAAAATAACTGTCAAATCTTGTCCTTTGATTTAAATTTAATGAAATGAACTAATCACGAAAAACCTCTACTAATGCCACGTTGCCAGGCCGCGCGCGATCAACGCTCATCATAGACATTGAGACAATAATGTAGATCTTCAGCTGTTGCGGCTTCAGAGTTATTTACACGAATGTGTCATGCAGCTTGGTTAAATCACGAAATGTGACGATTCAGTCGTTAACTTGTTTTATTGTTCACGTTTTTTTAAGGCCAAAAGACTTTGTATTAAACGACTAGGGTTTTATTTACGAGACGCAATGAAAAAGGCTGATTTTAGCGCATATTAGTTCGATTTTTAAATTGTAACTGAAACAAATATGGCGGCTCATACTCAAGACTGAATCGTCGCATTCAACCGACGTCCCACGAACGAATGTCCAAGTAAACAATATGCAATCTTACAGCGACGGTCGATCCGTTCTTGCCACATCCTCTAACACGGAATGTGGAAAAAAAGTTGGTGGCAAAGTAAAACTGTAGGGCGAAGCATGTGGCGGTAACTTGCAGGCTCAGCGGCACGCCCAGCGATGGGATCTGCGCATGAGTGGGCCGTTACACCAGGGGTCAGACACAACACACCCTACGCCAGGGATGGCGAACCTTTTTGCGTACGAATAAAAAAAAAACTAGACTAACACCCGGTCTCTGATTTGAGAATTTGAAGATAGAACTTTTCAAACTCTAGCATCACTTAAGGTGATAGCCAAACTCTTCAAACTCTACTTTAGCATTACTTAAGGTAGGCCCGCGTTCAAAATTTCTTTCGTTTTCTGCGAAGAAATTTTGAAGAATAAGTATTTAACAAGATAACAAAGTAAAATTCTCAATTTCGAAACCGGGTAACTACTATAGTAAAGTTAAAATCTCGCTGCAGACTCGGTCATAAATCATTCGAGTGTTTCGCTCTCTTTCCCACTCACGGGCCTTATGGGCAGGCCACGCCCACACGTAGTCCTGTGCATTACTGCAGTCGATGAGTGATATCGATAGTTTTATATATTTATAAATGGGTGATAGAAATAAATACACATTTTTTTTATTTTATTACCAAATTTACTACAAAGCATATTAAATATATAAACAAAAGAACGTATATATAAAACTAAAAATAGAAAATTAAAATTCTTCGTCTGAGACATCGTCATCATCAGTTATCGATAATGGCCTTGAGCGCGCGCAACTAGCGCACATCCCTACTCCGATTATGATTTATGACCAAGTCTGCAGCGAGATTTTAACTATACTATAGTGACCTAGCCGAGCTGGCCACCGTTATCTAAGAAAAGTTAAAATAAACAAAAAAGTTCACCTAAAAAATCTTTCTAACACTATAATCCCTTAAGGACGCTGTTACAAATGGGTAGTCAAATCATTACTCTTTTACATAAAAGTGTGTTTATTAAATAAAATGCTTTGCATTCTTAACATGTTTTTTGCCTAAACTGTTGATAGATGCGCATGGTACGATTCTGAACCATAAATATAATTTTAGATAGGTACAGTTTCACAATAATGGTACCGAAGTGAATTTGTTTACTTCGGTACCATTATTGAGAAGCTGTACATATCTAAAATTACGTTTATAGTACAGAATCGTATCATGCACATTTATCAACAATTTGGCCAAAAGACATTTTAAGAATGCAAAACATTTTATTTAATAAACACACTTTTATGTAAAAAAGTAATGATTTGACTACCCATTTGTAACAGCGTCCTTAATAAAGATTTTAAATAAAAAACCAATGCACTGTAAAGTATAGAAAAAGATAAATGTGTAGTGGTATGTTTAAAATATCATCAAAAGCAATGACCAAAGTGTAAAAACATTGCAAATACCTAATAAAATGGTTTGGTGTAAAAGTGGTGTACATGTAGTGGTATGTTTACCCACACATGTACACCACTTTTACACCAAACCATTTTATTAGGTATTTGCAATGTTTTTACACTTTGGTCATTGCTTTTGATGATATTTTTTTTTTCACCCTTTTATTAAATTGTCTTCATCTAAGGGGGGAGGACATGTAGTGGTATGTTTACCCACACATGTACACCACTTGCGAGCTTATAAGTGCCTATGACGTTGCACCGTCAAGTTAAGTTCGAAGTCACGCGTCTCCGTGACAACACATATAGTCGGTTAATATCCGTTACTCGCATCAATCATTTATTGTAACATTTTACCGTGTTTAGTTGTAACAAAATTTATACATTATTAAATTCATAGTTTAACATAGAATGGACATTTCATTTCATCTCACTATAATAGAACCTATATCACGTCCCAACAAAAGTTCTATAAATGCATTGTTATGTAGTAATGTCAATATTATTGGTGTAGGCTACACTACACAATCGATGCCGTGGACTTTCTGTTGCATACCATAGATTCGGCGTCCTACTCCTTACATGGGCCGCAATATATAAAAAAACGTCATAGTCAACAATCATGTCGTGCTCTGTTATGTCAAACTTCTGACCATAATATTATTATTTGGTTGATTATAATGACTCCACTCGACAGCTGGTCGTCAAGACAAAGTACGTGTATGTACACTGCATGAATTCTTCAAAATGAGTGAAGACCCACATTTAAGATAAAATAAAAGGGAGACGCACCAGCCACAATTGATAGTAAAATTAACAGTGAAGGCTTTTCCACACAAGACCTATAGAATATCAATACACAATGGTAGATACAAGTACAGAACCCTGGCGTAAGTGTGACCTGTCGAGCTTTCAAAAGAGACCCACATACACATAGGTACAATGCGTTTCAAATAAGAATAGGATCGACTCAGCGCCATGTTGTGACGTCATAGCTGTCAAATCGAATAAATTGGGTAGAGTGAGCAAAACAAGATATTTTTTAAATAAGATTTATTTACCAACTTTCTTCTTTACTTTCTGGTAAATTGTTGCCAACAATGAAAATGAAAGAAAGTAGTAAGTAGTAGTTTTTTGATGTTTTTTTTTTCACTTTGATTTAACTAAGTTTCCTTTGCAAACCGTACTTTTCAATCAACATTTGACAGATAGAGGTCATGGAAGTCCCTATTCTTATTTGAATCGCATTTTATGGTCATATTGTTAGCCAGGTACTGTACACTGTTCGTCTGTCATTGCGATCTAGATCCAAATTCATCTCGACAAGAGCGTCGCAGGAGCAACCTCATGTACAGTGGGCTGCATCAATTGGATACCCCAGTTGTATTATAATTTTAATACCACCGGGGTACCCAATTGATGCAGCCCACTGTACACCTGTGTGGCACTAACCAGTCTATACAGCACATATATGGGAAAGCCTTCACGTTAAAACATGACTAACAAGTCCTACACGGAAACAAAGACATTCTTAAACTAATATTTATCATAGATCATGCTCCATGAAGAGACAGTTATATCATGTTATTTCGTATAAAAAAACCTGCAAATAAAATACTTAATACTTCGATTCTACAAAATACTTCAAGTTTAGTTAAAATGATTCAAACTACATGACATGTAGGTACTCCGTGGTCGCAACAGGGAGCATAGTCTAGTTAGGTACATTAATTAATCGATTTCATGCTATTAAAAAAACCCACATGATATAAAGCGATGGAACCAAAAGTGTCTTAGTTATATTATACAGATCAAAGCTAAGTTTACTGTGGCACTCACACGAACAATATTCACTATTTAACTATTTGCTTACAATATTACATGTTTAATCTAACTTTTTCAATACGTGTAGTACAGACAGCATATCAGGTTATACCAAACTGTCAAATTTCTCCAAATGATTTTAATCCTTAAGATTTTTACAGTTAAGTTCAAAATCGAATGAGAAAATTTGACAGTTTGTAGTAACTTGACCTGCTGCTGTGTGTAAATCTTATCTTTGTGTGTACTCTAATAATAAATTAATTTAAAAAAAAGTTTATGTATGCTTCAGTTTATAAAACTAAGCACTAAGTTAAATGGAACGACATTCATAAATTAAAAAACAAGTTTACTTATCTAGATTCCATCTAATAAGAAATCAAAACAAAACCTTTTTCCAATTACATTTAAGTATTGTACGAAACATTATAAGCAAAAGTATGTTCAAAATATGTGTCGTGTTCTAATCGCGTGAAAGTGCCGTGTCACTAACGTTCTGCGGCCAATCTGAAGCCGAGCTACTGACCGCGCTAGGATGCATGTCAACAGACGATGCTGTACACCACGATACAATTTAGATACCCAATCTGTGCCGTGTGGGAGACTCAATTCAAACATACATTTTCTATGTCAAGATGATAGATAGCACAAAGAAATAAAAAAAAAAAAAGTAATTTAATAAACACTTTCTTTTTCCAAAATCACAAACTGCAACGGACTCTTTACTCAGAGTTCCACTTTCGAAAGTAAGACTATTCGCTCTATTAGACTTCTTAAAACAAAATATTCTGACAGCTTCGATCAAGAATTCTGTCAGAAAATATTTGTAAAAAAATAAGTGAAAACATTTGCCAAGATGGGGCTAATCCTTGTACTCCTTTGTCTAATTATGATAGCGTTTGCGTTGGCTGTGGTACAGATTGTGGCTCAGGGAGGGGTGAAATAACAATAATCTGTATTCTACCATCTTGACAATTAGTGAAAAAAAAAAGTGACTAAGAATTTCATTGAAAAAAAATTTTTAAATGTTGGTCTCCCACGCGGTGTGATCGTATGTGGGACTAAATAGATGTCTCACAGCGACGGTGGAGCCGTTCTTGCCCACTCCGCCGGAGACGATGGCGGCGAGGAGTGCGCCCACCGTGAGGACTGCGCCCCCCACGGCCACCAGCGCCAGCGAGTAGCGGACCTCGAGGCCTCCGCCCACCTAGTGCACAGGTGCGTTACAAGTGTGCGAGCTGCGACCTGTGTGTGCCTAGCCACGACCTAGTTCCACCAAATAGAAGTCACGCTCTTAAGACCGACCTAACCAACATTCTGGGTAAACCGAATTTAACTATTTTACGAAACTCCTTTGTAGTACTGCTTAGAAAATTCCTTACAACATGATAACAATAAAGTAACCTTATAAATGACTCGAAATATTTTACTAATTTATTTATTATTAAAATTTTAATACAACTGGGGTACCCAATTGATGCAGCCCACTGTACAAGACGAGCTTTTCATAATACACTTCTAGTTGGCGGAACTGTGATCAGATTGCGCATGATCGACTGGACAAAGGTGTTGTGGTATTCAGTTCAGGTGGAGTCAAGTTGTACCTGATACGTGGAACACGGACAGATCACGACTATAGCGGTCATGTGGGTATTTTTAAACATCACCTAACAGTTTATAGCTGGTGGTTCATTTAGTATTTGGTCATTTGTACAACAAATTATTTGGTGCAGCACAAAATAATTACGGGCGTTAAAGGATCATTTATTTCGAATTAGATGCGCCTTCAACATTTTGTGTGACGAATCTATGTTTATAAAGTTTTAATGACTCCCGTAATTCTTTCGTGTATTCATTCAATATTATTTTGTGAGACAACATCAATATAATCTCAAACAACTTGTTGTGTGTAAGTGGTACCTATGTTATTCAAGTGTTAGATAACTTAACATCGGACAACACTGAACTAACATTACGATTATAATTTGTGTGTTATATTAAGTACCAGACTCGCGTACAAAATGACTTGCACTCTGTTTTTGTTGGGATCGTTTATCGAGAAGAACAAACGTAATTCCTTTGAACAATAAACTGCGGTCGATGAAGGCAACATGTCTGTTACGTCATGAAGTTTACATTTACAGCAGTCTTGGATAAACATGGTGTCATTACTCATTACTAACAATTCTGTTTGACGTCAGTTTTCTGAAAGTCATTTTGTATCGCTAGCCTATAAATACGCAGTGCAGAACAGTTGGATGACGTTACCTGAGTGGCCCAGAAGCTGGGTCCCAGCGTGGCGGACACCAGGTGGATGGCGATGATGGAGTACTGGGCCTCCGTCACGTCTATCCTGCCCATCTTGAGGGTCCCTGTGACGTAGGCCTGCCAGTGCGCGCAGTAGAACAGCGTCATGGCGCAGAAACACTGGAAAGTTATCGAGCATTCATAAGATTAGTTTAGTCTTCTATCGCCATTCGTCGCTTGAAGTACAATTGCTTGATTCATACATTTCATGTAGTTTTCTAAATTAAAACATTTTATTAAGTAGTCAGTAATGCTAAATATTCATAAAATAGCCTATTTCTTTTTTTATCATTTGTAAATTATTGGAATTAAACATTTTCTAGCAGCATGATTGGATATTGTAAATTAAGCACAGATGCAGTACTTAAACCTCGAATTTGCTTCAGCAAATCATATCCATGCTACAAATTGAGGTATTATATCAAACATACTCTTGGAGAAAACTTTCGATTTCCGAATAATTCAAGTGGACTAGATTTCTAGTTTCACGTAAAGAATTCGTAAGAAAAATAAATTGTGCAAATCGGTCAGTAGGTTGCCACTGTTACAACAGAGATTTAACGGCCTTTAGTTTACTATCGCAATTAACAAGGCAAAAAAGGAGACGATAATCGATTTGAATAATCTCGGTCATATAATTACTCAACAAAGTCTAGGGTCTAGGGGTATTACTTTGGGTATTCAATAGTGTTCATAATAGGTACCTTATTTTAATTTTGACACTTTTTATGTAATATATTTAATACAGATTTCATTTTAATTGTTCGATTAAATAAATGGGTTGTTAGAAATAAAATAAATTTTTTTTTTTTTTTTTGTAGAATAGATGTTGATGAATGGAGAGGCAGAGGAAGGCCAAAGAAAAGATGGATGGATTGTGTGAGGAATGATATGAAAGAGAAGGGAGTGAATGATAGCGAGACGGTTGACAGTGAAGAATGGAAGAAGAAAACGTGTTGCGCCGACCCCAAGGAAGATGACGATAGAAAACTAACGCACACATAACAAGATTTTTTTAAGACCGACCAAATGACTGTCGGACCACGCACAATGAAAGGTTCCGTCGTTGAAAAGATTTTATCCCAAAAACAAACCTAACATTGTAGTTGAAAAACATGTTCTCGTATACATTGATATAGGTACCTACAATGGGCCAAAGTTCCGCATGTCCATCTTAAAAGCGATAATTGCATAGCACGGTTCATGACTCAATCACACAATGCATGCGTTTAAGGTTTTAAATTCTGACACTTTCCATGTCAAATACTTGATTAAAAATATTTAAATAACCGAAAAACTAAATAGTGAAATAAAACCAAACTCATAAAAGAACGAAATGTCAAATTTATTACAGGCCTTAGGGGCCCTAGCTACGATCACGCCATCTACAACTAGCTTTGCTCATACAAATACAAATACAAATACAAATAGTTTATTTTCTTTAACATGGTTTGTACTACATAGCTAGTGATAGAAGTGTCCTTTTAAGCAAATAAATGCCTGTATTAGGACACTCCGCTCTTCCGCAACTTAAATTTACGTAATGTACATTCACATATAAAATTAATCTAATGTTTACTATTTATATAATTTTGAAAAACTAAAGTAAAATAAAGTAAATTAAATTAATACAAACAGAGAATTGTAGAAGACTAATATTTTATATCATCTTATTACGAAAGAATTGTTACAGTTATGTAAGTTGGGAATGTGGTTTGTACGTCAACATTTTAAACATATTTATTGTGTGTGGGGGTGTGTCTGTGTGTGGGGTGTATGTGTGTGTGAGGGGTGTGTGTGAGAGGTGTATGTGTATGTGTGGTGTGTACGTCAACATTTCGAACATATGAGTAAGTGTACGCGTGAATGAGTATGTTATGATGTGTGCTGCAGGAGGGCCTCCGTGTCCTCATAGTCGAGTGATTTTATCCATTTAGTTATAAGTCTTTTACATTCATAATATTGTTTTGTGTATACATATATTTCCTTATTTATTTTATTGTAGAGTTGAGATGACCGTTTCTCATATTGCCCACTACAAAACCTGGTTTTTGTTTGTGGAATTGGTGCTATAATGTCTTTCCTTCTTTTTGATAAGATAGCGGTATCATAAGGCAGCTCTTTGTGTTTTTTCAACACAGTATGAATTATATACAGTTTTCTAACTGATAGCAAATCACTTATCTGATAAAGTCTCTCGGTGGGGTATCGAATTCTTTTAAAATACATTATTTTTATTAGGGCTCGTTGCACCCGTTCCACTCCAATAAATTTAGACTTAGCTGCACCTCCCCAAATAGGGATGCAGTACACTAAGACAGACTGCACCAAAGCGATATATATATCCTTTAATAGGTTTCTACATGGGTCTTCATACCTTCCCCATTATACTCAATATATTTATTACAGGCCTTAGGGGCCCTAGCTACGATCACGCCATCTACAACTAGCTTTGCTCATACCTTCCCCATTATACTCAATATATTTATTACAGGCCTTAGGGGCCCTAGCTACGATCACGCCATCTACAACTAGCTTTGCTCATACCTTCCCCATTATACTCAATATATTTATTACAGGCCTTAGGGGCCCTAGCTACGATCACGCCATCTACAACTAGCTTTGCTCATACCTTCCCCATTATACTCAATATATTTATTACAGGCCTTAGGGGCCCTAGCTACGATCACGCCATCTACAACTAGCTTTGCTCATACCTTCCCCATTATACTCAATATATTTATTGCTTCCACAATTTACTTTGTGGCCAGTAAGTAGGTTTTTCTTCTAAAAAGTTTTCTTATATACAAGGTGTAAAATAAATAACACACAACCTCTTAAGGGGTCATTGTACTCATCATTATGAACAACTTTTACTATGAGACCAAACCTGGAATCGCGAAAAAAAAATCAGCTGTTCAATACATTTATGTTCGCATAATTCGTCAAAATGTACTGAACAGCTCATTTTTTTTTCGCGATTTCAGGTTTGGTCCCATAGTAAAAGTTGTTCATAATGATGAGTACAATGACCCCTTAAGAGGTTTTGTGTTATTTCATTAACACGTTGTATAAGTTGATATAGTTGACTTGTTCCCTAGACTTTGCTGAGTAGTGTATTTAGGTAAAACTTAAAATAGTGAATCACACAGATTGGCCTGTTTCCAGAGTTTGGCGGTATCCGGGCGCGTTTGCTTGGCAGCACTCCCAAATACGAATATTGAGATAATGAGGGCCATGCGGCCATGTCGCGAATATGGAAAAGTACATAGTCGTTACCGTTACATCATTGAGATACGTACTGAGCGAGTTCATTCACGACTGATTCTCTAATGCGCTGGTCAGGGTTTAAAGGTTAAGATTACTTGAACTCTGCTGCAAACTGGACTATGGCTTGACTTTGGATTCATCGCCCGATTTTTTCTTAATTGAAGAGAAACTAAGAGCCATCTTCTTTTTCAAAACTTTCTCAAGTTTTTTTTCAGCCATTTGTTTTTATGTGACGACTTCCTTTTCTACTTTCACAACTTCAGTTTTGCACGGAATATGGCACAGTGCTTCATAATAATTATAAACTTTCACTATGCCCACTGTGTAAAATACCTATATGTATATACTACCTAGATACTACTGTGGAGTCGTTTTTGTGTGTTATGGTAACATGCATACATCCTACATAATATTATTGTTGTTACAGCTTCTGTATCATCTAATACAGTTTTAAAAACAAATAAATGAAACATGAAATATGGACCAGTCTTTAATTGTTTGCGAAGCTCAGTTTCCGCTTCGGCCTACTACTTTTCAACTTGATTTTCGCCGCTGCGACAATTTTACAAACTAGGTAAGTACTTACTAAATGTTTTATTGATTCTACTTTCAAAGATATTTCTCATTTACATATTCTTGTTATTTAATACGAGAAAAACGAGTAGCTAAGTAATCTATTCGCAATTTACATCGGTAAACATTCTCAGCCGAGAATTACACGCTGGATAGTTATGTAATGACTCCAAATAAACAATGACAACAAACTCATTGGCATTCCTCTAGTAATTGAATCAACGACCTATAGTAACTGTCACCGTGTTCGACCTTGCTTTCAAAACCACGTTTCCGTAAAGAGTAAAATAATACTAATTGCATTAGCACGCAGGATCTAACATACGTAGACATGGTCCACACACGGAATGCTATAGGGATTTCGCCTTCATTTTCCATAGACTCCCAAAGGCAAGGGAAGTTAACTGCGAAGTACTTACGTCTAAAGTACTTATCTAAATTGCGTTTTAATATACTAATTACTCACAAGCATTCGCGACATATCGCAGGTTCATAATAATTATGAAGATTACCGATACGAGATTGTCGCAGTGGTCTGTTAGGTTCCACATAATTTTCTTTAGTCATCGTCGTGATGGGTGGGACCACGTATAATAGCAAGTTTATGGCTAAGGTATTAAGGCATATCGAAGAAATGGACCTGGGTTTTGCTGATAGAGGCCTTGCTAAATAATGGCACGTCATTCTTCTTAGAAGGGCCGTATAATCATTTAATTAAGCGTAGATTTGTGATTCATGTTACTTACTTATGACTGCATATTTAATTAAGATATTGACAATCGAGCGATAAAGAGCGTATTTTAGGCAAGAGTCGATCCGTGGTAGATTGTCGTTAGCGTTAGATAGGTCTGGTTCGGCGAAAAGAGACAAGATTAGCCAGACAGCAAGCTCGGGGCTGGCTACTTAGCGTAATCAGCCTATACGTAATGTTCCCACTGCTGGGACACAAGCCTCCTCTCTTCGAGAGGGAGTGGCCGTAATCTACTACGCGGGTCCAGTGCGGGTTGGTAGATGTCACATGTCTTCGAATTTTTGGTTCTAGGACATGCCGGTTTACTCAGGATGTTTTCCTTCACCGTTTTGAGAACAGTGGTGATGAAATAATTTACGTAAGTAGGGGCCATTACCACTGGGCCACCACTACTCGCTATTTATTTATTTATTTTATTTTATTCCTCTATTTGACCCTTTATGGGAATGATTTTTTGAAAATCATTACTTGGTTCTCATCTTCTAAATAACGAAGGAACTCTTGTGCAAAATTTCAAGCTTTTAGACCCAGCAGTATCGGCTGTGCGTAAGTATATACTTATAAGAGAGGCTTTAAAATTACGTCCTTGTTAGTTCAAACATACCTGGAAGAACATCCACGTAGGGTACTCTCCCAGCTTGACAGCTATACATGCTCCTAGTGCTATGAACACTGTTGATATGCTGTCACAGCCGTGGTCAAAGAGTTCGCCCAGCGGCGACTGGCTACCGGTCCGCCGCGCCTGTTTGCCATCGATGGCATCCAGGCTCTGGTAGATGAAGACTCCTAGCGCGCATAGTGCGCATGCCCATCGCGGAGGCTCCTGCCTCGCGTCTGGACTGAACCTGCGGCGTCAAATGGTAGGTTAAATAACTGGTAGAATAGATTTATAAAGTGTTGTTAACGGTTTAGAAATCTCGTTAATACTGTAAAGAGCACCTGCTGAATTTACAATGACGAACAAATTAAGACCTAATATTGTGCCCTGAGGCACACCGTACGTTGATCGTGATTTTGAATCGGTATGGTTCCAGTCAGATTATAAAGGTCGGCTTTTGCATCAGCTTTATTGTCGTTAAGGTCATTGACTGCTATTCTGCTTGATTTAGTAAGCTTGAACAGGATCACTCGGGCCGTAGTGTTACGCGCGTAGGTGTAAAAAGCCTTACAGGTCACTACGCACGGAAGGCTGATAGGTCATTGCCGTATGGTATTTTTAGACCCCAAGTGGAATGTGTTGACTATACGTTAGATTGAATGTGAGCAGTAGCTATCTATGTCTGTTTGCCGATTGCTTTGGATACACCATTATTGCCGTATTGCGATGTATTGCGATGGCAAGCAAGCGTGACTGATCTAATGATGTGTGACGCATGCGTAAGTACCTATGGGGTCGCATTCGCGCATGCATAAAGTCCCTGAGGTTTTCAAGCTGACGACTCGTATGACGAATCGGTCGCTTATTTACGTACTGGCGCTCATAAATTATAAACTATTATTATTATTATTATTTATTACTAATTTGAAGCTATAAGGAAATCATACACAATTGGATATTGATTAATTTACTACAATCAGCGCTACGCATTTCACAAAGTATTTACAAATACTACCCAAGGATTTATTTATAATTTACCTATATACTAATTTTGAGCAAAATGTAGTTACTTTTTATTACTGTGTTTTTATGAAGGACAGATTTTTTATAGAGTTTTTATGAAGGACAGATTTTTTATAGAATAATAGCGGTTTGAATTTGGTTTTTTCGTTGTTTTACTTATTAATTATCATAATCAGAAATCCCAAATATTATCTTTATTAATTTGTTCATGTTTCATCAATACAACATAATTGTATCAATAACAACAAGTGTTAATTATCTTACTATAAGCACAGTCTAATAAGTATCACCTCATAAGAAATTAATAATAAGCATAAAGTCAACAACAATGCAAGTGCAGAGTCATGATGAGTCTGTGAACTTAAGAACAATCTTTTAATTCTTTCAATTTTAACATTATAATATTGACTTCACATTATATACAATATCTACATAGACGTAACTTCATGCCTGTTTCGCCTGAAGGGTTGGGCAGAAGTGCACACGCAATGACCTATACTACACCCACAATTTGCCAGTTCTATGAACACTAAACATCATATTCATCAAAGCTGTTATATACAATATCTACATAGACATAACTTCATGCCTGTTTCGCCTGAAGGGTTGGGCAGAAGTGCACACGCAATGACTTATACTACACCCACAATTTGCCAGTTCTATGAACACTAAACATCATATTCATCAAAGCTGATAGGTTACGACAGGAGACCCTCAAAATAACATTTGATGTACTTATTAATTCTTATCTTCTGATAATGTATTTGTGTTCACCGACAGGACTGAATCTACACTCCAGTAAGCCTCTTCTTATATCAAATGATGCTAATTAACATACAAACATACCTACCCAACTACTACTAAACTATGTTATTAATTACCATAAAGATTAGTTGAAATATTTGGCCTCATTTCCGATCAAATGAATAACCAAGTTTCAAGTTACAACATAACTAGTTTCTGCCCGCGACTTTGTTCACATAAAATTTCTTGTCCCAGCGTCCCACCCTGTCACATCACCCACCCTCGCTATTACTTCATGTCCTCTTAGTGTTCTTTCTGACTTTTTTGCTCGGCTCCTAAAGGTTGTAATGTGATGTTAAATAGAAATAGTATGAAAGGGGGTCATAAAAATTTAAAGTGGGGCTACTAGGGCATGTGGGGTATCATATGAAAGAGCGCTGTTTGCACATTCTCAAACTATTTTTTATTTTATTTTAGGCCGCATAGTTTTCGACTTTTGATGCAAAATGTAAAAAAAAATACCGTTCCCCCCCCCTTATCTCCCAAGTTTGCAAAGAGAAAAATCTGAAATAATTGTATGTGATAGAAGTTTATGTAAAGATTACAGGAAAAATAAAACGATGTCTCTAAGTAGCACACTTTTTCAGAAATCAGAACGGAACACTCGGTGCGCGAGTCCGACTCGCTCTTGACCGGTTTTTTTTTTAACTAGTAACATGTGGAAACGTAGTGGATTGTACATTTACTTATAGCATACTATGTATCTAGATTTAATATACAATGTACGATTGTCTGCTTTCCCAAATAAAATAAAATAAAATAAAATAGCCTGATAACCTTCCTCAAGAATTGGGCTATCAAATGCAAAAATAATTTTTCAAATCCGACTGGTAGTTCTAGAGTTTATTTACCCCCTACATACAAACAAATTTTACCTCTCTCTTTATAATATTAGTATAGATATCAAAATGCCATTATTTTACAAATGGTAAAATGTTAGCCATGTAGAGTCACAGCAAGTATACTAAAACATGTTTTTTTTTGCAATTTAAATGAGCTGAAGTTTTATTAATTGTTTTTGCAAAAAGAAACAGTTTTTAGATCATAGTTTAAGTATTAAAGTAACTTTATTAAATTAAGCGGAGAAGTTAAGTATGAACCTTTTTCAGCCAAGATACGATGGGCACTTTGAATAGTAAAAAGTACCCTAAATCTGAATGTTGAATGGGATCCCTATTTTATTTTAGGAAAACGGTTGGTAGATACCATACCTCTTGTTAATATTATTATTACTAAAAAATCCAGAAATTACATTCAATTCTATTTTCTTATTAAAAATGTAATTTTATACATCACACCAAGCCATACTATGCTGATACAATCTAGGGACAAGGTTAGTATACATTTACACTTAGATTTAAAATTTAGTTACTTTATCTTATCTTACATCAGCCAGTTTGACATTAACTCAAAACTGTGATAACACAGTTAGGTACTTATAATCCTACATTAACTTTAGTTTAAAACTTTAGCACTGTCATACTGATAGATGAATTAAATTCCACCAAACCTTACAAAGATTTTTATTTCATGTATTTCATAAAAAATCTATAATTCTAAATTTTGGTTATTATCTATTATTAGAATTGAATCCGTCATTTTGTAAAGGGCATGATGAGTCAATTAATTAAATCCTTTCATAATCAACAAAATGTTTCTTGTAAAAAAGTAATTGGTGCTGAAGAAATTGAATATGTATAGAGTTTGATAAATAAAAAACATAGATGGTGACATTTTGGAATATTTATTTATTAAAAAACAGCTGATTTTCATACAGATACTTTGAATTAAAATTATATGAACTAATGACTTTTCAGTGTGACTCGAGCCCTTTTCGAAATGACGGGTTCAATTGTATTGCTATGATAATGTTCTGCCTTGTGACAGTATGAATTTATTATGATGATTAAATTATTAATTTTGCATTTGGATGATTAGTTGTAAGTTGATAACTAATCACATAGCTACAAGTAAAAAGGTTATGTGTCAAGTCAGATTTGCACAGATTCCAGGCAAGAATCAAAGTCTTTACCTAATTGAAGATAGTCGAAGGTCCTTATTGATAAATGATAAGGCTGGAGAGACAGCTGTAATTCAATTCCGGCCATCGGCTTATCGAAACAGACGGTGGCGCGACGTCGCCTCGACCAATCGCACGACAGTTATATCAAGAATTACAATATGTAAACATGCGGGAAACTATCATTTTATTGAATGGAAAACGCTGTAGTTACAGAATCATTACTATGTAGGACTACTATTACAGACCGTTAGAAAGTCTTAGTGCCAGCAGAAAATGAAAGTCGTTACGGTCGGGCGAGATCTGTGACACAGTTGATATAATGTATTGATATAACCTTCAAGGTACTTACCAAACTAGTATAAGTGTGGTGACTATATTTACTATTAAACCTAATATTGTGATGAGATTCGGCGCGAGCCATAACGGCGTTTTAGATACTAGCCAGCACCACCACGGCTGGAGCCATGCATCCAATATACTGGCACTCGTACAAGAATATTTGTGTTCACTTAGTCTTTTTAACTGGGCAGCATTGAGTATTCTCTCTTTATAGAACTGCATTTTATTTCACTGTCACGACATTACAATGCACAACTAAATTCCACCAATATCTATAGTCACAAGATAAAATTCACAAAATCGCAATACAAATCACATTAACACCACAGTTGACCACAGTTTTATTTCACTAGAGTTTCGCTTTTCTGATAGGACACCATAAACAATTTGACAGATTTTTTTACGCAGCGATGAGCTGTCATCCAGCCACGCGTACGCCATAGACAATATTTTTGACAGTTCCAAAGAATGTTGCAATGTTGTAAACTATGGTACAGTTCTGGGGAAAGGGTGGAGATCCAAGAATAAAAACACTTCAATGAAAATGAATACTATTTTATAACCCTAATAGAACTCACACACTCATTTTTATATAACTAGCACTTCCCGCGTGACTTCACCCGCGTGGATGTCGGATAATATCCCACGGGAACGTACTACCGGGAATAGGGAGGAAAACTAACTTTTTATCACGCTAGGTGGCACATGATCAACTCCACACGTCCTTTTGTCTTTGAGTTGACATAACGAACGATTGTCAAATTGTATGAATTTGTTTGTAAAACAATGTACAGTCCACAGTACAGTCATTCAGAGCGCCATCTAGAAACAGCTTTGCGTGTGGCTCCCCATTCCTTCTTCATTCCTTGTCTACATTATAAAGGGAACCTTTGTGCAAAATTTTAGCTTTCAAGTCCAAGGGTTTGGGCTGGGCCTTGATGAGTCAGTCAGAGTCAGTCAATCAGTCAGTCAGGGGACTTCTCTTTTTATTTATTTTAGAGCGCGCCGGGCGCCGTCAGTTGGGAGTGGTCGTCTCTTAGCTGCCACGGCTTATTTTTAATTTAGTTGTTTTTAGTTTTTATCTTTTTCATTACGGACGCTTTTAACGTGCACGTCTTTCTACATTGTCCTCACATCTATATTTTCAATATGAACGATGTAACCAATATTATGTAAAATATTTGATTTAAAAGAGTGTCCGTGGAGTTTCTTGCCCGTTCTTCTCCAGGATCTACGCTTTGGAATGGGCAACTAGCTTCATTTTTCTGACTGACCGACCCAAGACCGACCCTTTGACAATTCAAAAGTGCCTGTAATTGGTTTATTTGAAATAAATGCTTTGAGTTTGAGTTTGAGTTTGAGTTTGATAGATAGATTATATTAGTACGTGCCACAGACTACATACAGATACTAAGTAGGTACTACAATCTCAGAGTACCTACTGAGCTTAGTCTGTGAATGAGTATTGTTTGGAATTGGAATTTGGAACATTATCGAATCGAATGAGAGAGTTGACAGCACGGCACGCGGCGCGGGCGGGACTCGGGCGAAGAGGCATCATCTAATAAAAGCGGAATCGCGGCGCGGGGTCACCACTGCCAGACCGTATCGTTCTCATCTTATGAGACTTTTTGTCTAACCGCACCTTCCGTTATCGCATTGAAGGAGCGCTATCCTCCCCCCATCCCATCCGCGCAGGAGTCCCGCAGGGCTATGTGCGTGCTCCCCTCATTTTCACGCTGTTCACCAGTGGTATTCACAAAAAGGCACAGTTAGCTCTGTTCGCAGACGACACGGCCATTTACTATACCGGCTGCTACTAAAAACCGAAACCCACTCACCAAACCGCAGTCAATAATCTTGGCACTTGGTTTAGAAAGAAGAATGGAGAATCGAAGTTAGTCCCGACAAAAGTCAAGTGGTTCTCTTTTCGAATCCGCGGCATAACCATTCCCAACCCCCACCCGATCAAATCATGTTTGGCAAGCCGAGCCCTTGGGAGAAGCGAGGCAAATACCTAGGTGTTAGTCAGCGTTCCCATGAGCGTAATAAAATCGCGGCGGGATTTTATCGTGCACTGGATTTTCAGCTCTCATTGTTGAGCCGAGCGTTGAGAATCCAACCTAAGAAAAACAGAATGCATGCCAGCGCGACGAAAAACACACGAGAGTTGAAACGGGGGTTAACTCTTGAGCATGAGAGAAAAATTTCATCCAGATATGAGCATCTCTCCTTCTCAGAGCACATAAAAAATATATGTTTACTTATTCACGGAAATAATTTAAAGAAGGCCCGTTCGCGTTAAAAATCCCATCCCTCAATTTAATAACGAAACGCAGTTCCGTGTGACTGACACTGGCATGGCCACCATCTGGGATTTTAATTTTGATAACACAAAAAATTTGTCGCTAATTAGTCGGAATTTGCCGGCAAATATCAGAATTTGTCGGTCACTGGTTCAAAAGTTATAAGGGTTCATAGGTGGCCGATCTGGAAAGCGTCTCCCCAGCTTGGCCACATTTATGGGTCAGGCCGTAGATTTTGCCACATTAGATGTAACTTAACTCTCCGCTACATTAAAAAAAAAAAGTATAAGACTTATACGTTTGTCAATCACAGCATCGTATTTCATATGAAGTGGTGAGCCGCGGCCACTAAACATATTTGATTATGTTCATAAACTTAGAAAATTATGTGACATTTTTCTACAAAAAATGACGAAATTTTCATTAAAAACGTGAATCCGCTTTGGTAGGGGTGCACTTACGCCATCAGCAAAATAAATATTTGAATACTTTTTGGTAATCTGTTTGATTTAACGTTATAAAATAATAGTTAGCTAGCCGTGTTTTTAATACCGGGTGGTGTTTCCTAAGAAAGTACATTAATTTTCACACATTTTTAAAAAACTAAAGAAAATCAATTCTTTGCGCTACTTCTATTGCGCACCTATTATCTGCCCATTTTGTGGTGTTAAGACATTAGCAGGATTTGTATCTCAGTACTGGCAACGCTAAAGTAACTTTCTCTACGGTCAATACGGCGATGGTGGCCATATTTTCTTCAGTCCGATGTCAACTTCGTTCCAAGTAAAAAGTGTCACATTATTCGAGGAGTGCATTTTTTTAGATTTCAAGGTAAGTTTACAATTTATATATATTATTGTTATTGCGCATGATTTAATAGGCTGTGTGTGATGTTTTAAAGGCTAAATTAACCTGAGAAAATAGCTTATTATCGAGTTATTATAGATTTTATTTGCGCCACGGTTACGCAGAAACTACATTATGTCACTTTGCGATACCAGAGTGGCGTAGAATTTGCGCCACTTTTTTACGCTATCGAATAATGGTGCAAGCACATTAGAGATTACTTGATATTGATTGCTACCAAATTATGACGCAATTCTTATGGCTTATTACCTAGTTAGTGTCCTAAACTTCAGAAATGTTTAAAATATTTTTTGTAATGAAATTACTTACCTACACTGTGTAGGCTACACATACACATCAGGTGTGCGCACACCTCTATTTTGCGTTACTATTTTACGTCACTTTGCGCGACCGACTTATAGAAGATTTTGCGTCACCTTTGCGCTATTTGTGGCAAAATATACGGCCTGACCCTTATATCTCAAAAACTAGGCCACCTAGCGAAGATCTGTTTTCTCCCAAATTTAGTCGCTAATTAGTCGCAAGTTTTCGCCAAGTCACAGATTTAGTCGGGTCTTAGTTTAGAAGATATAATGAGTTCAATTTTTAAGTATAGTTCAAGAGCTAGATTGAAGAGTTTACGATAAAATCTTTGATCTAGCTCTTGGTCTATACTTAAAAATTGAACTCATTCTTGTGTTTGATAAGAAATCTACATTCCGACTTCACCACCGAGGGCCCTCGCGACGACCCCAAAGTAACTGTCCCCGCCATGGAAATATCTTATAACTATGGTCCCCGCCGACCCTTGCTCGGTGAGGAAGTGCCAGCTGGTGGCGCGAGCTGAGCCTGTAGCTTTAAATTCCCCTGATAATAATAATTAGCCAGATATGATCCAGCCTGTCCCACCTAGCTGTCTTCTACCCCCCAGCGATGCCATAAGCCGAGGTTCTTAACCCACAGGGGGTGCCGTTAGCGAGCAGTCGCTTAGTTTATAAGGGCGAGCGCGCATTGCGGTGCGTTTTTCTACCGCATAATCTGTGAAGTATGGAATGTCTTTGAAGTGCGCGCACTGCGGTCATGCGTTTTGTTACTGTAGGCCCCGCCCAGTGCGGCAGAACTACCGGAAACGCACCGCAGTGCGCGCTCGCTCTTAGATTTATGCCTTGGGCTGCCAAGCGTCTCAAAGGCCAACTACGAGAAAACATTACAAAAAAAAAACTGGGACACCACACACACGACCATACTGTCAGTCTGTCTCCGAGCATTGTACTACTTAGTCGTCGTAAAGTCATTTTATTTTATTTTTTAGCAATAAATCATTGAAACCATTATTCGTCTCAGTCTGGAATACAGTCCTCATAAACTCATCAACAATAGTATATTTTTAGCAAACACTGGCGCAAAGTAAAGCTGGATTGCTTTTGTTTACCTCAGAAAATCCATAAATCATTAATGCCCAGATTCTGAGGTTTTTAAACGGAGTTTATCCATTCGATAATTATTGGTTCACTATCGTGCTTTTGAGGAAGAATTTAGCTTGAAAAGTTGAGTGTTACTGTCGACGGTTTATCTGAGCGAGGACCTCAAAAACCGAGGAAGGAATTCGCTTAAATAGATGATAGATAGATAATTTTGTCGAATCATTAGCTATTACGTTTAAACACCGTTTTTTCAGAAACCGGGCTTAAGTACTACAAACGACCTGATAGATGGGGTTCTATGTTGAGATTAGCTGGGTCATAATGTAGAATACAAAGTAGTCGAAATCAATCGATGTTTTTTTTCCAGCAAGATGTACGGGATTCGATGATCGTAGGAGCAGAGGTCCTCCCCACAGGTCCTCTCGGCTGAACTGACTGGGCCGTAGGTAAATCGCAAACAGAACTCCTGTTTGCGATTTACCTACGGCCCAGTCAGTGATAACTTGGAAGCTAAATCTGATGACTGGGAGATTAGAAACGAAAGACTATGCACATACAGGGCGCCCGTTTACAAATTAAAAAAAAACTATTTTAAAAACTACTTGTAATTTTTTTTTGTAGGTAATCACACTAATATTATAAAGGTGAAAGTTTGTGAGTGTGTGTGTGCGCCATGTGTTTGTATACTTATTTGTTACCTACTTCTTCACGCTCAAACGGCTAGACCGATTTAGATGAAATTTGGTATGTAGATAGCTTATACCCTGGATTAACACATAGGCTACTTTTTATCCCACCCTCCCTGTACGGATGCTGGACCTAGCACGACCACTCGGGGACCAATAGGTAACCTACCTGTGAAAGGCAGAGTGTACCTAGGTATCTACAGGTGAGAAAGCTATGGAATTTATTAAACTGCTGAAATTGAATGAGGCATATTGTACAACACAAAGCTTTATTTCAACAATAATTACATTACAATTATTACAAAGATATAATACTTTCCAGTCATAAACTGCTTCATAAATGAGAATATCGATAGAATTACAAAAATGAAGACAAAAAAATATATTTTGTTACACAAACATTTATATCTCAGTTTTACTTGTTATTCTATTTACTTATCTACGTAAAAGTTAATTTAGTACTTACATTATTATATTATAAAATATTATCAAACTTCGTTACATAAAGGTATTTCAGCATGACAAAATTAAAGCCTTATAAAAATATTTGGGAAAATATTTTATTTTCTATAAATCAATTGTAATTTAAACAGCGAGTAACTTGATACTCAATAAGTCATTAACAATTGTTATAAAATTATAGTATGTTTTAATTATTATTTAGAAAAATAATTAAACGCACCGAATATTTGACATCTGAATTAAAGTTATCTATTTTTCACTTGGTTTTTTCTGGCTTCAATTCTTTTTTGTAACGTTACCAATAAAGCACCAAGAACATTATGTCCGGGTAGTCGTTTTCCGAAGAGCAAACGCTTAACGGAGTCATCGTACGTGAGAAGAGCTACCATGTTTTGAAGTAGAAATCCCTGGCAGTATTCCAATAGTTGAGTAGCACCGTACACCTGCAAAGAAACCAGCCACATATCAAACTGCTTATCGCGGGTGCCAGAATTTAGCAATGGTTTAAATACGAGTAAAATTCTACTGCTTTTGAAAATTAATCTTTTTTTTATAAACTTATAGGCTTAGGACACTATTTTATTTCTGGACCTAGCGATTTGAAGTATGAGTTTTGATAAATGGAGCAAGGACGCAATGGCTCTTACCTTAGCATGAATATATACTGAGACGAGATTGTGTAGGTCTACAGACTTCGCCGCTCTAGCCTCGCAGTGCCTTTGTAGCGGCAGAAGCTGGAAGAAGGAAGCTGCGGCCAGAACCTCCAACACGTCTGTCTCAGGGATGTCCAGGCCCGAGCATCCACCCGAGTAGAGATACTTCATCACTTGCTGTGGCAAAAAAAAATGTATTTTAGGTAATCACTTTCAACGCAACAACAACAACAACTTTTATGGGATGGGACATGCTGGTACTGCGATTATTGTCAGGAAATCACTGAAACACCACATAATGCCTGAATATAAAACCTGCCACATCCAGGCTACAACAATAGCAGTCGAAGACAAAAATGGCTATTTTAATATCTCTTCAGTGTACTGTCCACCAAGACATAATATATCCAAAGACATGTATACAGAATTCTTTGAGACACTTGGCAACCGGTTCCTGGCGGGCGGAGACTGGAACTCCAAAAACACACATTGGGGTTCTCGATTAACTAGCACCAGGGGAAGACAGCTGAAGCTCTGCATGGATGCTAATAATTTATCTGCAGCTTCCACGTGTGAACCTACATACTGGCCAGCGGATACTTCTAAAATACCAGATCTGCTCGACTTCTTTGTTATGAAAGGCTTTTCTAGTCATTATGTGAAGTGTGAGTCCTGTTACGATAGCTCGTCGGACCACACGCCAGTACTGCTCACTCTAAGCACGGAGATTATAGAACACGAAAGCACAGAAAGGCTATATAACAAGAAAACAGACTGGAACTCATTCAGAGAATACATTGACGAGAACATCCAGCTGAAAGTTGCCCTTAAGACGCCTGATGAAATTGAAAACGCTACGAAATTCTTTACTAACCTCATTCAGGAGGCTTGCTGGAGGAGCACACCTTTACTAAACCCTAAAAAGCTGATAAATAACTACCCACTTGATGTAAAAAAAGAGGTCTTGGAAAGACGGAGACTGCGTCGAGTCTGGCAACTAAGCAGACGTGCATCTGATAAAACTAATTTTAATAGGCAATCGTCACGTCTAAAGGAAATTCTACAGAGTTGGCACAATAAGACTCTTGAGACTCAACTGGAATCGCTTACACCCTCTGCAGCCACTGATTACTCACTATGGAAATTTACAAAGTCGTATGATAGACCACAGCTGACAAAACCCCCGCTGAGAAACAACAATGGCTGGGCACGCACATCGAAGGAAAAGGCAAATTTATTCGCAGAACATTTATCAAATGTGTTTATCCCGAATCACTCTAGTGACACAGATTCTGAGTTAGAAGTCGAATCTATTTTAACCCAGCCTATACAAATGTCGCTCCCACCGGCTCCGGTCACAGTAAAAGAAGTGTGGAGGACTATTGTTGGCCTGAAAGACAGAAAGGCGCCAGGATATGACCTCATTACAAAGGAGATTTTGAGAGAACTTCCAAGAAAGGCGGTAGTTTTCCTTACCATGCTGTTATAATGGAATACTAAGGGATCAATACTTTCCAGACCTTTGGAAGGTGTCACAAATTCTTATGATACACAAGGCAGGGAAACCAGCAAATCAAACCACCTCGTATAGGCCTATCAGCCTCTTGCCTATCCTGTCAAAAGTCTGTGAAAAATTGATCCTTAATCGAATTCTGCCTATATTAGGAAACAATAATACTATTCCAAACCATCAATTTGGTTTTAGGCAGCATCATTCCACTATTGAACAAGTACATAGAGTAGTTGAGAAAATAAGAAAATCCCTAGAGGAAAAAGAATACTGTGCATCCGCATTCTTGGACATCCAGCAAGCATTTGATAGGGTCTGGCACGAGGGTCTTCTCTGTAAAATAAGAACAAGTCTTCCGCATAGTTACTACATCCTTTTAAAATCTTATCTCACAGGGAGAATCTTTCAAGTAAAGGAATCTGAATCGACCTCTGGATTCTACAATATCGGAGCGGGCGTTCCTCAAGGCTCGGTGTTGGGACCGATCTTGTATACCTTATACACCTAGGACTTACCACAGGTGGACGCAGTCATGACTGCTACCTATGCTGACGACACAGCCATAATGGCAAGTAATAAGCAACCTGAGCTGGCCACAGAGCAACTACAACAAGGCCTAGACGCTATTACAAAATGGCTCCAAAAATGGAGGATCAAAGCTAGCACAACTAAGTCAGTGTAGGCCACTTTCACACTTCGGAGAGAAAACTGCCCACCTGTATGCCTTGAAAACTCTACTTTACCACACAAAGACAGTGTAAGGTATCTGGGCATACACCTAGATCGCCGTCTGACTTGGAACCAGCATATAAAAAGCAAGAGAGAAGAACTCAAAATACGGCACAGAAACCTCTATTGGATGCTGGGTCGAAATAGCAAGTTATCGATAGATAACAAACTCCTAATATACAAGTCCATATTGAAACCGGCTTGGACATACGGCATCCAGCTTTGGGGCAGTGCAAGCAATTCAAACATCGCAATATTGCAAAGAATGCAGAACGCAATATTAAGAACAACAGCGCATGTTCCGTGGTTTATCACTAACTCCGAAATCCACGCACACTTAAATATGACCACTATAAAAGAGGAAATTCAGGCCTCCTCAAATCAATAACAAAAGCGGCTGGAAAAGCATCCGAACGTACTTGCGGCGAGTCTAACCACGCGCAGCTATCCAAAACGTCTTAAGAGAAAAGACATACTCTAGCGAAAATTACCGATTGTCATCGTGTAAATACCTGTAAAGAGTAGCTGTCCTCGCTGGAGGATGCACTGAACCTGCCTAAACCTAACAAACTATCTGCTTATAGTGGAAAACTGATTGCAGATTAGCTCAAAAAAAAAAAAAAAAAAAAAACTTTCAACGCTTACAAAACATCAAGGCTGAGAATTAGTACAACTTAAGAACACAGCCCATTAATTAGGTTCAGATCATAAAACGTACCTCAAATATATGATACCGGATATCGTTGATTTGCACGAGGGGAGGGGCAGCATTGGCGACTGGTAAGGCTTCGTTCGATGATCTTGCAGGAGCTAACATGGCTCGTAAGCGTGGTGACTCCGAGACAAGAACTATTTTGTGGCCATAGAACAACCGCCCTTCAACCCTGAGGAATTCAATAGTTTTGACAATGATCATTTCTGCAAGAGGCTTATTATCTTTCATAGGTTCAAAAGTTTTTTTCGGCAGTTACCTAAAGGTGACGTCAGCTAGCGATGGATTGTTGACGTATGACGGGTCGACCCTGGCCGGCGCAGGCGCAACAGGTGGTGGCGGCTGCGCCACGCCCGGCACGGCTTCCCGCCCGTAGCATGCGCATAGGATGTCAGCCAGCAGTAAGACAGTGCCTTCCTTCTAAACATAAGGGGGTTTTATTAATACTGACGTTCTTTTATATCAAAGGATTGTAATAAAATTGAACTCCTGACCGGTTTTGATCAACAACAGATAAGTATTTTATCCATTGTTGATCAATACCAGTCAGCAATGCGAAGCAATTTCAAAATAAAATATTAATATTAGTCACATTACCTTGCTGTACCGTAGAATATTGAACAGCAGGGGGAGACACTCGTAAATGAACTGTTTACTGTAGTGACTATCATCTGATGGACACACCTGAAATAATGGTAAAATCACAAGTCAAAACATGTTCATAAAATGTTATTTTTCCAAAAATAAATAAACGAGCTTTACCTGTAGAAAGTCTTGTAAAAGTTGGTCGATAACGCTATCAAGTGCTGCGTCTGCGGCAGCGGCCAGGGACAGAGTCCACGCGTGCAATGACCACGGCACGCCTAGCGCGTGTAGTTCTAGCGTAATGTCTGGAAAACAAACGATTTAGGGGAGATTAATATTTTGATGTGGCAACATTTACATGATAGATAGATAGCATACTCTTTATTATGCACACCATAAAAATACTACACTACTACTACTACTACTACTACTACTACTGATTCTGATTGGTTTAACCAGTAACTGATTTCTGTTTGAATTTGACGATATCCAACAGAACTCCAATTCCCGTATTTTAAAAGCGGTCAATAACTAGTCGCAATCTCATCTAGAACCGGAACTAACGTCACCATCTTGTTTTGTCAATACAATTTCTGTGACAGAATTTCACAACGCCCTTCTGTCAATGGCATTCAGGCGCCAAAATATCCATCAATGTCAAAAGTCAATAATGTAGGGTAGGTCTGTAGGGATTTTTGACAGATTGAGACTGAGATTACCGGAGATTACTATGCGAATGCCAAGCGAATGCTTATAAAAATACGGGAAATGCCGCACTGCTAAACGGCGCATCTATGTATGATTAAACACAGTCGTAGTGGAATCAAAGTAGGTACGTACAGACGCCAGCAGATCAAGTCACCCGAAACTGTAAAATTTTCCCATTCAACCTTGAACCTAATGCTTTAGCGATAAAGATCAAAATCTATTAAAGAAATTTGACAGATTGTAGTAGCTTGATGTGCTGGCGTCTGTACATAATGTAGTCAATGGAATCGGTCTTCATTTCGAAAATCCAGAACAGTAACAGTCCTGGATACCAGAGATATCTAGATAAAATATCATTATCTAAATCATGTCATCAAAATCTCACCCAAATGGTCAGTCTCGGCGGCACAGTACATGGCGTCATGCAGCGCTCGCTGCTGCTGCTTTGTGAAGGCGGGGTGCCGGACGGGTGGCGCTGCGGCACCCTCAGCCAGCACCTCCTCCAGCGACAGCACAGCCTGCGCTGCGCGCGCGCCGCCCCGCACTGCAGCGCGCAGGCATGCACGGCGCCCGTGCGCACAGCACACCGCCACCGCACTGTACACGTATTTTATCAAGAGCTAAAAATGAGGTTGTGTTATGTCGGGGCCATACCAACTTCAACGTCAATGCCCATCATCGCCATAAAGATCGAGGTAATTATTCCGATAACTATCGCAATAAATTGAGTGGCCATACTTGAACGCCGCCACCGAGTTATCGCCACGTCAACCGGCAATGGGAATAAAGTAAAATTATCGCGATAACTTGTGGCTACACCTACGGCCTACGTCCATCATTGCGATAATCAACGGGATATCCCGTTCGTGTGGCCCCGAAATTAAGGGATTTATGTAAAAGTGTAACGGGTGGAAATCTAAATCACGACTTCCGTTTGACATTCTACTGATGCAATTGTACCCAGGGCCGGATTTAGGGGAGGGCAACCGGGGCGAAAGCCCCGGGGCCTCCACAAGCAGGGGGCCTCCACAATAGAGACTTCGGAAAAAAAAAATTCTTTCAAATTTCAACTAGTAAACCTAGTAAACATCTCGTTCGTTAACACTAAAATTTAATTTCAGATAATTCTTGTTTCCGATTATATTTATATGTGTTTGTTAAATACTAAGAGAATCTACTTGGTTTCACAATAAATTATTTATTGAAAAACTCGACTGAAAAAAATTGTTCATTTTATTTGGAAAATAATTTAGGGCAAGGGGGCCTCCACTCCTTTGTTGCCCCGAGGCCTCTGGACCCCTAAATCCGGCCCTGATTGTACCAAGCTAAAGTACTTACAACAGAAAATTTTCATTTAGATATAAACACTTTCAGCTGAGCATCTGGGTATTCAAATGTTTGTTGCGCGGCACACTATTTTCTCATACAAAATATATTACGATTAGTGACGTTCTGGTTTTTCATACAAGCAAAGATAATATGAAATGTGACAACCGTTACTACACGTCGACGTTGCGAATGTATGCGTAATTATAATGTATGTGTGTGAGTAGCCTTAAAAAGTGTACAGCAAAACTAACGTGGAGTGGCGCTAGCAGTCCGAAAATTTAAAGTGATACGGCGCGATGACGTAGCTTGAAGGAATTGGTATAGGCCGCAGCCGTTTATACACGTTCTTTAAAGAAAGACATATTTTTTGCTGACGTGATTAAACGTTGTGTCAAATAGCGTTTATCAAACCTGTAGCAGCCGTACTGTGCAGCAGCAGAGTAGCACAAGGCATCGTTAAGTTGCGTGGAAAGGAAAGGGTCTGCTCCATGTGACAGCAACAACTGTACTAGCTCCAAGTTACCGACGCCACAAGCCACCTGAAAACACAAAATGCTATTAGGTAGGTAGGAATTTTAAAAAATCGAAAAAAAATTCAGTTGGTCGTCCGTAAGTTACATAAAAGTTACAGTAAACACATACCTGTAAAGGCGTAAGAGTGCAAACGTCGTCTCCCCTCGCGGGCGCCCCGTCCACCCTGGCGCCTGCAGCCAGTAGGCGCCGCGAGCACTCCACGGCGCCCCCGCCGGCGCCACTACACGCGTACACCAGCGCTGTCCAACCTGAGGGTAACCTTAGTTCAGTGTCTGGCACACCTTTAATCATAAGGTTCACCGCACACTGAGCAGCAAAATGTTTATAGTCAAACCTTGAAGAACATGCTGGAGCATTTTACTTTTCAGGGGCCGTACTAATCGCGGATTGTCCGAAGGGGTTACCGCGGCCCTGGCATAGGCAACTGAAGGAACACGGGTGGGTTTTAGTCAGTAAAAGTCTGACACGCCCTTCCGCTCCACCCAGAGCGGGAGAAGTTATTTGATGACTACCCACCCTCAAAAAAAAAAAAAAAAAAAAAAAGGGGCCGTACTAAGTCGTGAAAAAAGATCATGGATCCATCATGATTCCATTGAGAAAAAAGGATAGTGCTATAGGTCGTATACAGCTCCGTCTCACTCTCTAACTGGAACCATGATAAATCCATGACCTTTTTTCACGTCATGTAGTTACGGCCTCAGTATGTGCTACAGATGACCCTGAAGTTCACGTCTATGGGCTATGGGTAAATAACCTGCTGTGGGTGGCGTATACGTGGGGGAAGTTTGTTGCGTGGATGGCGAGCGCGGCGACAGCGGCAGCGCGCAGTGAGCTGCGCACGCGCCGCCTGTCTCGATGTTGGGGTCCGCGCCCGCTTCTAGTAACATCTGAAATAAAACCATACAGCCAACAGTAAAATCATTACTTGCTACTATTTGAGAGTCGGCCAACCATTCACAATATGAGGCGACAGTAATAATGTTGACCTCTAATAGATCGTCTCATACAGCCCTACTGTGTGTTGTCCCTGAGAAACTCCACCTTCACCAAAGGGACAAAGAGGTGGGGCAAAGTGGTATAACTCATATTTCATGTTGTATTTTTAGGCTGTCAACAAAAAATCGGATGGAACGGAGTATTCTGAGTATCAATGTTCGGAGTATTCGGAGTATTCTGAGTATCATTCTGAGTGGAACGGGTAAAGAATACAACAATACGTTCCATCAGTTCCATCACTAAAATTACTGACGTCACTACGCTTAAATGGAATTGGGCTGGACACATCTGCCGCATGTCAGACGATCAATGGGCCAAACTTACGACCTAGTGTGTCCCGCTTACTGGCAAACGACATCGCGGCAGGCCCAGACGGAGATGGCGGGATGAGCTGGACTTCTTTAATAAAGCTTGGTCCTTGGCAGCTCTGGACAGAGAGAGGGGAAGAGAGAGTAGGGCGGCCTTTGCCCAACAGTGGGACAATTTTGGATAGTAAAAAAAAAACAAACAGAAAATCAACTTACAGCAACAATCTGCTCATCGCCAGCAAACGCCGCTTTCATGAGCGCCGTCAGTCCCGAAGCATCTGGCGCGTCGATGCCAGCCGTTGGCAGCAATGATCGCACGCCACCCACCAGCTCTGGTCTCCCGCTGAGCAAGGCTCGCTGAGCGACTCCGACGGCGGCCCTGCTGAGCTCGTCAGCCGTGCGGGCGCAGCGGGACCATACTGGCTCAATGGCTTCTTCTAGTCTGTGGATTTTAAGAAAGTTTGCTGTTAAACAACGACCAGCCTTTGTTTCGCTCGGTTTTTACGACTTGACAAAACATGAAGATTTCTTTGCTAAAATGTATTTCCAGTCAGCCAGTGGTTCAGCTGTGTAAAATCCGAAAAAGTGCCGAAAAAATTTCGCGAGCGGACACAGTGAGTTTCGTGTGTCGGGAACGGAATCGAGTTGCGACTGACAGTTTCTCCATCTCCATCGGCAAAAATGACAAACTTCCATGCAAACTTTCATCCCATATCAACTCCTTCAGGGGCTGAATTTTCAAAAATCCTTCCTTAGTGCTCATATTCGTTGTATAACCTATAACTACGAGAGGGACCACGGAGGTCCGATGTCAAAATCGTCCCTGTCTGTGAATCAGACCCCAGTGGTCCTAGCTATCGACTCCCGACGTTATTTTGAGTGTTTTTGTATTTATAAACTGTATCTTTACTGCTCTTCGTCACAGTGCATAGTATAAGGAACTCTTGTGCAAAATTGTATGCTTCTAGACCCTGCGGTTTAGCTTGTCCATTGTCTGTCAGTGCTGGATGGATGGATGAATGAATTTAAAAATATTTTACTAAGTAGCTGACAGAATACGAAACACCACGCGGTTCTAAAACGGGGATTCTAGACGTAGGCAAAAAGGCTGCCAAGCTGAAATGGGATTGGGCGGGTCATGTCAGCCGCGTGCATAGCAACCATTGGGCAACAGTCTGCACACGGTGGGTGCCCAGGAAGAGGTGGCGACACAACCTAGACGCGTACCGCAAGGGTTGGATCGAGGTGGCCCTGGACAAGGATGCTTGGAAGGATTTGGGGGAAGCCTTTGCTAGTAGTAGGACAGCGTAGGGTAATATTGTATAAGGTCTTAGGTCCCATTAAAATAGGTGGACCAATTTTCACAGGGTCTTCTACCCATGAATATGAACAACTTTTACTATGGGACCAAACCTGAAATCGTGAAAAAAAAACAGTACATTTTGACGAGTTTGGTGTAGAAAAATGTACTGAACAGCTGATTTTTTTTTCGCGATTTCAGAGTTAGTCCCATAGTGAAAGTTGTTCATATTCATGGGTAGAACACCCTGTTAAAACTTGTCCATATATTTGAATAGGACCTTACATATAAAAAATAAACGGGTCAAGAGCGAGTCGGACTCGTGCACCGAGGGTTCCGTACCATCATTTATATTTTTGTTAATGATTTCTGAAAAAGTATGCTATTTAGAGACATCGTTTTATTTTCCCTGTAATCTTTACATAAACTTCTATCAGATAGAATAATTTCAGATTTTTATCTATGCAAACTTCGGAGATAAGGGGGGGGAACCTACGACAAAAGTTACTTATTACTTATTCGTAGGGGGGAACGGTATTTTTTTTAACATTTTTCATCAAAAGTCGAAAACTATGCAACTTAAAAAAAAAATATGATAACCCTTTCAAATGATACCCCACATGCCCTAGTAGCCCCACTTCAAATTTTTAAGACCCCTTTCAGTCCCTGTTGCAAAAAAAACATATATATTTTTATTTCTTTTTTATTTGCAAAATAGTTGGGCAAACGTCATCTAAAACTGTTCCAAACTTCAAGTTGATAGCATTAGTAAGTAGTTCTTGAGATATCTAGCTGTGACAGACAGACAGACAGACAGACTGAGTCACACCATAAGGGTTCCTTTTTTACCTACCTACCATTTTGGTACGGAACCCTAAAAATGTATACGTAAGTATGGCGTACGATTGAAATAATTATGTTATGTTACGTGATAGGTCTGGGCGGGCAGTCGGCATGCGGTAGCAGCAGCCTCGCCGCCTGCATGACGTCATCGGCGTCGGGCACGGCGGGCGGCGGGCGCAGCGCGGCGTGCGCGCGCAGCACGCGCACCCACTCGCCCAGCGGCGGCAGCGCGCCCGCGCCGCGCTCACCCCACAGCCCCGCGCCGCCGCAGCTGCCGCCACTCGCGCTGGAGTGCTCCAACTACCAAGAGGACAGTCATAAATTATGTATCCGGAACAAGTTTTTTTTTGTAAATGGCATCTCGCAGTAGACCACTAGGGGTCGAGACTGCTTAACCGGTCAATCCTGTGGGTGCCTTAAGCGAACTCAAAGCCTCCAGCCAGGGGCATTATTAGCTACTTAACTTATAAACTAAGCGACTGCACGCTAAGGGCAGCCCCTGTGGGTTACGGACCTCGGCTTAGAGCGCCGCTGAGGGGAGGACAGCAAGGAATACCAGGCTGGCTCAAATCGGGGTAATTATTATTACCAGGGGAGTTTAAAGCTATAGGCTCAGATACGCCGCCAGCTGGCTCGTTTTCACCGATCAAGGCCGGAACAAGTAAACTTCGTTGCATTAGTGTCCCTGCTAGACCACTCTCGGAACAGCAATGGATGTTGTGTGACAATGCAACAAAATCCATTGCTTTCTGTGTATGAAAATTTCGTCGATTGAATGCTCGACAGTAAATAAAACAATTTATTGTCAACATATAAAAACTTTTTTACAAAAACAAAAACCGACTTCCAAAAAAAAACACTACAAAGTGAAAAATAACTTTAATTTCGGAAGTCGGTGTCTTTGGATCTGTATTTTAGTTTTTTGCCACCGACTTCCGAAATTAAAGTTATTTTTCACTTTGTAGTGTTTTTTTTTGGAAGTCGGTTTTTGTTTTTGTAAAAAAGTTTTTATTTTTCACTTTTTAGTGGTTCAGTTTGTAATTTATCTAAGTTACAATAACCCAATGTCAACTGCTCATCACGTTTTACAAAATGTTGCTTTTCCCGATGCAGGGACGTTAATTGTTGAGGAGTTCTCCTAGTAAGAACCAGGAGAAATGGAGCTCATGGTGAAGTCACCATTACCATTATTTTGACGAGCATAAACCATATTAAAGTAATCGAATCGCAACCTGTTATATACTTAGATATAATTGAGTATTTCCGATGGCCCTCTGTGGTCTTCATCATCAGTTCCAGTTCACCGAATGGTACTTTCCGAGAGTAAATGCACGAGTTACTATAAAAAATACCGAAATCGATATAGGTGTGCCCATACAATTTGAGGGTTTCCCTCGATTTCCATGGGATCCCATCATCAGATCCTGATTTGATGATCATGGGACCACTTGGGAAGTATACCCTTTCGAACAAAAAAAGAAAAATCCAAATCGGTCTAGCCATTTTCGAGTAATCGGGGAACATACATAAAAAAAAAAAATAAAAAAAAAAAAATAAAAATATTCCGACGAATTGAGAACCTCCTCCTTTTGGAAGTCGGTTAAAAAGGAATTGTCATTCCAAGGGATTGTTTTCTGTGTTTGAAAATTTCGTCAATTGAATGCTCGACAATAAATAAAACAATATTGTCAGACATAAATGGAATTGCCATTCCAATGGTGATACGCTATCTGAATGCCGGTTTTGGATGATAACTCTGGTAAAGGAAAATGATAAAACACACACCTGTGAGCATCTCATAAAATAGTATAAAGCTCGTTCTGCACCCGGCGACAGCGGTGCGAGCCGCGGATGTACTCTCCGCAGCACAGCTCGCAGCTCTGACGCAGACCCAGCACACGTCGTCAACAGAACTGATGCAGTCGAACCACCAGAACTGTTGTTAGACCCTGCTGAGGTTCCTGAACCACCTGCAGATCACAAAATACTCATATACCTAGCCTGCATTTTCTGGTTCTTTGGTACGGATTAATAGTACTCTTTATACATACCAGAACCGTTTGTAGTGATACCAGAATCGTGGCTAAGTCCCAGCTGTCTGTGTTCAGGACGGGACACCCCTGAGGATGAACCGGAACCAAGTGAGCTCATGGATTCCCAACGAGACAGAGATAAAGCGCCTGTAATTTGAGATAGGATGAATTAATTTCTTTGTTCCTGATACGGTATGACTAGAATAAAGGCCTTCTTCCATTACTTCCCTTGGTCACGATGGAGTCTTCCTTGCCAATTCGTAGGGAAGACATCCAAGTCGACACGTTATCTCCTTCGTGTCTTAAACAATGTCTTAAATGAATTTGTTCGCTTAGTGCATCTGTGAGTCACCAATAACAGCACTTCACCCCAATTTTACCTGAAGCAACTCTCCCAGCATTCAAATGGCTGTACGGCTGCAACAGTCCCCAGAGATCAGCGCAGTTAGCGACCGCGTGGTCCACCACAGCGGGTGTGATGGGCGAGGTGGCTGCACTGCTGCCGGCTATCAGCGCAATCTCCTCCAGCAGCGTCTCCATGCCCGCACATAGGTATATCGCTGCGTATCTGAACACATAACAAATAAGACCAGATATGCTAAAGAATAAGGTGGACGATCACTTGGGAAAGTGAAGTGAATGTAGTGGCAAAAAAAAAATCTTCTTATTGTATCTCGAAGGTACGTTAAATTGCCAAACTAACCAGAGTTTGAGGTAACCCCCGTAAGTTATAACATATACTTGTGTTCGAGCTGCCTCGCTAGGTCCATTATTAGTCCATTGGTCCATAGGCCTGGGCTAGGCTAGTGTCCATTCTTAAAATGTTGATGCCATTTAGCTTAAACTGAACAACTGTACGAGTCATGTACCGTACATGACACGCGCGCATTGCATACATCAGTACATTTCAGTTGCCTTCCACAAATTATAGTGTAATGCGACAGTACACATTCAGTGTTCATTGTCAGCTGTACTCATTCTTACAACATTCATAATTAGCATTATTTACGTGGTAGTTAAAAGTATTCAATAAATCATCGTCTTTGGCTATCCGTGGCTTATCATTCAAGCTAACTTCCAAGATGTGTGCGACCATTCAGCAGCGCATACATCTTTTTAAAATAAAGTACTTAGTTAAGTAATTATATTGGCAAGCATTGAAAACTACCCACTGCGATATGCTGCCGCCACTTACTCGTGTACAAATGACGCAACACGGACGTCCAGCATCCACCTCTGAAACCGTCCTGGTGCGAGGCTGGTCCGGGCTCGAGCTGCGGAGCCCAGGCGCCTGGCCGCACTGCCCGATGTTGCGTACATTGTAGCTGCTCGCTGACAACCCTGCCAAGTAAAGGACCAAATCTGTTTAGTTTCAAAACGGTGAATGGAACTTTCGCCTTTAGAGAAGTAAACATTCTCGCTAAAATTGCATTAGAAATAATTTTTGTCTCACCTTAATACACGCGTCAGCGAGCGGCGTGCTGAGAACTATCCTGAATGCACCAGCTACTTCATGCTTAGAGCAGAAGCCGAAGTTCTGGGAAAGACGTTGTGCTTCGCGGGATACCCTCACCAGGGCCCTGAAATCATAAGAACAGAAATATTAATTTGTAATGCACGGACTAGAAAAAAAAGGAGGACTCCGCGCCACGCATATTGAAAGTGAAGCACAGTAACAAGTATTTATAGACCGTTTCTACAAACACACCTCAGGCACACATTTACATTATAGTATGCCGACCGGCCGCCATTAGGTACGTGACACGAGCGACGGCGTCTTTGTCAAATCACGCACACATAGATCGGTACGGTGCTTCACTTTCGATACGCGTGGCGCGGAGCCCTTCCTTTTTTCTAGTCCGTGTTGTAATGTCGTTTTTTTCAGGAGCACCGTAGTTCTCAGAGTCGTATCATATGATTATCTGAACCTAAACAGAAGTAAACTTCATGATTAGACTTCCTTGCTAAATTGCGAATAATAAGCACTTACCTACATTTAAGACGCACCCTACTTCAAACATAGTTGTTGCCACGATTTTATTTTATTTTTTCAAGACTTTTATTATTGATTTTGTCTTACATTAAATTTTCTAAACAATATGTAAATATCCTAATAAGTAAATTAAAAATTAAAATACAGTATTGACCAACTTCAAATTGTTGAAAACTCTCTAGGACTCCACGAGACAGGCTCGACCTAGTGTGGAGTCCACTAGTTCATTTATTAAAAATATGTTTCCATTGTCAATAATTTAAGGAGTTATTTTTGTATTACTTTTAAGGAAATGTAAGATCTTTATTTTGGTTAATAAACGATTTTTAATTTTTTTTTTAATTTTTTATGATGTGAATGTGATGGGATGAATCATTTCCCACAAATCGTAAGAACGTACCTTTGTAGCAAGTAGGCGAGTCTGGAGGGTGTGTCCGGCGCCATCCTGGGGGCGATGTCTCTGCACCTGCCAGCTTGCAGCGCACGGCTGACCTCGCTGGCGGTCCAGGGCACACAGCGAAGCTCCACCAGCCTGCAGTAAGTACCAGGTAGACTACAGACATGATTGCTCCTTGTCCTTTGATCATGTTACTTAATGACTCGAGATCTTGTATACCTATGCGCCTAACTAGATAGGCATATATCTTACCTACTGTAGTTGTTTTATCTCACGAAAGCGGCCGAGCCATACTTGTATGTGTAAATGTTACATGCACATTGTCTGTGTGTGCGTAAGCTCGGGAGCGCGCTACCTGCACGCACACAAGAGCGCGTGACGAGTGCGTGTCTATACGCATAAAGCCGTGTACGCACGAACGAACTAAAACATGGTGAACACGAACATCGAACACTTCAAATGTTCAACAGGGTCCTGAGTTTCTTCAGATGATCCATGTTCGATGGTCGTGTTCACCATGTTTTGTTCGCTCGTGCTTACACGGCTTTATATCTACAAGTATAGGTATGGCTCAACCGCTTTCGTGAGTAAGATACAGCTCAAGTAAACGGAAGTGGAAGACGAAATCCTTATTATCTACATAATTAGGATTTCGTTTTCATGGTTGAGGCAGGGTGAGCTTTAGAAAATTAATTATGTTAGGCAAAGTAAAATGTTTGGTGCGTGTGTTAAGACTAAGTATACCATATCAGGGATTAGAGGACATACCTATTGTGCGAGTCAACCCACACGAACTCATCGGCACTGGTGACGTTGGTGCAGACGGTGTCCAGTGAAGGTTGCCGCACCAGCGGGGCTCGTCTCCTGCGAGCTTCTGCGGCGCTACCACTCTCTGCAAAACAAAAGTCAACACACTATTATATGGGGACAAAACTGATTACGCATTTCAACAATTTATGATTCAATATATCGATCTGAACACTTTTTAACACGGTCACGGACAATACGTCGAGAGACGTTAATTATGACCTGGCATCATCATAATATGGCACTACGGCTGTAGCCGGCTATTTAAAATACACCAAAATTTAAAGTAGAATTCCGTCCACGGCGGACTGTTTCCCATAGCATTTGTAGGAAGGATCTCTGTGCCGTTTTAGGCTATAATACAGACCGCTCTAGTGCCACAGCAAACACTCCTGCGCGTGCACACAAGTTACCTCTGTCACGCAAACATTGAAAGAACACGTCCGCCTACAGGCGATTACGTCTCTGACCGTTACTACCGCAACAAAACTTTTAACACCGAGTAATGTGGCAATCCGTCCCCAGACGTGATGCCACTTTCATTGTGTCCGTGAACGTGTTAAACACTTGTCAAAGTCAGACCATAGCTGGGTGTTCCTAAAAATACATTGTGATTTCGAGACTGCATTTAGACTACGACGCCTAGACGGGATGCAGGCGTCGAAGTCAGGGATTACATAAAACTATCGGACCTTAAAATATCGGTATTTTATTTAGGATATTGTAAGAGATATAAGTTCTTCTAACTTAATAGACAGAATGACGTGTTGCTGGGGAGTTTGGAGCGCCACTGTAAAAAGTTCAAAAAGTACTGATTCTCAGCCTAATTTGAATAAATGATTTTTGATTTTCAATCATTTTTATAGGGCAAATTAGTTTTTAATCATGTTTATAAGGCAAAAAGTTTTCAATCATGTTTATATGGCAAAAAGTTACTATACCCTGAGCGCCATTATTGCTGCCCCCGCCGGCGCTGGACGCGCTCGTGGCGGTGCTGCTGCTGTCTCTGGAGCGAAGTGTCAGCTGTTTGATGGCTGACCTGATGTCCTCCAGGCCTCCGCCTCCGGGCCATGGTGACTGTAACTGATTCCAAGGGTTACACTACTAGTATTTATCTTAGGTGCAGGTAGGCACGGCTACAGATTAAGCTGTACATTTCCAGTGTAAGCTGATCTCGCATTGTATAGGATTTCCTTACAGTGAGTAGTCAGTGTAAATTGGAAATGTATAGCTTGATGTGTAGCCGTGTGTACTTAAAACTTATAATTGCAGCTTTGATTTAAGAACTTATCTACAACACTTTTTTGTTCGCATTTTCGTCCACATGGATTTCAAAAACGCTAGAATAAAATGATACCGTACAAAGTTTGTCTCTCCTCACTTGTCCTTAACCTAAGATTTACTTATCTTAAAAATCTGCAGTGACTGAAGAGTGCCTTTCAAAAGTGTATTTTATGTGCCTATTTGAAATACTTAAATGATTTTACTTTGACTTTTGCAAAGAAAACCACCCGGAAAAAAAAAATGGTCTAAAATCACCAACGCGCAGAGAGGAAGCGCGGTGCTCAGCCAGGTTTAATATGAGGAGAGGCCCTGGTGTGGGACAATCACATGCTTGTATTAATATGTACCTTATTATGTGGTCGATGCTTGGTCCGGGCGTGTGGCGGCTGCCGTGTTCGGCGTGGCTCCTCCCTGCCCGCCTCCCCGCCACCCCCGCTGTCCGACATGGACGCGTGACCGGACGATCTGTTCTCGTCCGAACTGCTGTTGCATTCGCGGACGCCATTCTGTATTTAGAAGACAATTTGTGGTTTAGTTACAAGTGGGTGTAGAGCTAGAGATCGGCGACCATGTTCTGATAGATAGCTAGGTACCGATATTCCGTCAAATCTGCCATGAGGGTGTTAATCTGGCCATATCAATCCGTTTATAAGCGGAAATAGGTATGGTTATTATCCTTAGGTACCTCTAACCAACTAAATTTCTATTGGGTTGCCTCGGATAACTCATTAGAAGTAAGGCGAGCACGATCAGCTCACCGTAGCCTGCAAGACGCTCCGTTGCACTATTGACGCACCTGATCTGCATGTTGTGCTGGCTCGGTTCTTCGTCCCAGACAATTAATCCCAGACAGTTAGCAGTGCGCACAGGCTGCTTGCCCCGCCCCCATGTCGAACCGTTGCGCGTGCAACATGGGGGCTGATCTCTTGGATTCTAATCCAACAAACGATCTGTTTGCGGATGAATGGACGAAGATATTATTGGCATGTCAGAAGTACTGTGAGAGGCATTCATAAATAAATTAATAATATTTATTCAAGTTAAAAAAGTAAAACAGTAAATACAATTTTGACTAAATATGTCAAGTTCACTAGTGTTAATTGCCTGAACTAGGACATCCTGTGTTTCAGGCGAGAGGAAGGTAAAAACATTATAAAATAATCACTGTAATTATCTATATCTATCTATACTTATAATAAATCTGTAGAGAGGTCAATTCTGTACATGATATATATTTTCAAAATAACTATCGGGGGGTAATTAGTGATCGATACTGATGCCTAAAATGCAATCAGTAAAATTTTTGTCTGTCTGTCTGTCTGTCTGTCTGTCTGTCTGTCTGTATGTTCCTTATAGAAACAAAGACTACTCGACGGATTTTAACGAAACTTGGTACAATTATTCTTCATACTCCTGGGGAGGTTATAGTATACTTTTCATCACGCTACAATCAATAGGAGCAGAGCAGTGAAGGGAAATGTTGGGAAAACGGGAGAAGTTGCTCCATTTTTTTAAGCTTCCGTCGCGTGTGCAGCCTTAATGGTTAGCTATTAATAATAATATTCTGCGGTTCCTTATTGCGATATTTTTCAACAGTATTGTGGACTTTCGTATTTTAGTAGGGAAATATACTAAGTCAAGTATATTTCCCTACTAAAATACGAAAGTTAATCTGTCTGTAACATCAAAACCACTGAACCGTGAGGAAGGACATATGGTACTTTTTTACGAAAAACGACGGAAACGCGGACGAAGTCGCGGGCAAAAGCTAGTATAAAATAAAATAGTCTTCTAATAGGTATTTATGTAAAGTGTAAATAGTAAAAGAATTAAAAACATTACTTCCTAAAATCTTAGATACTAACTTAGCCAACTAATTAAAAATAAATACCTAGTACACCAAACAATCTTTATGTCATTACAACTAACAACTTCTCTGTATCTTCATAGGACAAACTTTGAAGAGCTACCTTGAGAGCTTTCTTGTAATTTCCATAATTTAGGGAATAGGTATTTGCTTTTGCATTTAGTCTGTTATAGAGTAGCGGTCCAAGGCAAAAATTAAATTTGGCTGCGAAAGCATGTATTGTACTATTTGTGGGGCAAACAATATCTTTTCGTGTCTTTTTAGTAAATTCAGTGCTGTAGGGAAGGGCTGCATGTTGTTTTAAGTACAGTGCTCAATATGAGTAATTGTCGAACTGTTAGTAGTTCACAAGATTTATAGAGCAGGTTAGTGGGAAAGAGGAATGGACGGCAAGCTGATACCTTGAGAATCGCTCTTTGAGCTCTTTCGATGGTTAGCAATAGAGTTTTCCATGCTCCACCCCATGAGGTAATGCAGTGCGTCAACATTGACTGACATAGAGCAAAGTAAACTTGCTAATTAGTGTTGGGTCAGCAATATATCGCAGCTTCTTGAATACGAATATCAGCTTACGAATTCTACTATTTAGAGCTTCCTATGTGTTGTTTAAATGTTAGGGTTTTATCTAGAGATGGGTAACTCAGGAGAGATAGATACAAAAGATATGAATCATTCCGTTTCTATCAATCACTCTTTACATCCGTTCGCATCCGAATGTATCACTGTATCAGTGTATCTTTACAACTCATTAACTCACGGCGTCTTTTTCTTTGTGTCGCAAACTCGCATGCACTTGCGCGAACATTATTATTTTGATTATATTGTTCAACCAACTTAACTGTGCATTTATTGGTGGCGCAGTTCGTCACTAAAAATACAAAAATTAAACAAAAACTGATCTTAGGTCCCATTCAAAATGTTAGTTCCAAAAACGTCCGTTTCACAAATAAGTTGGTCTAAATCTATCACTCTTACTGATATTGACCATTGAAGCGAGTCACGCTGAGTGAGTGAGTGCGCTAAAATACTTCCCTGGGGAACACCAAATGAAGTATTTTTTTGGTCTGCGCTGAGAACACTGCCAATCTTCACGCACTGAGTACGGTCTTCTAAGTAACTTTTGAAGAGTTTCAGCTGAATGCCTCTTATGCACACTGTCTCAAGGTTGCGCAAAAGAATAGGAATGGAAACTGTGTCAAAAGCTTTGGCGAGGCTCAGGAAAATTCCTATTGTATGGTTACCCTTGTCAAGTTCTTGAGCCGACTATCTGTCAGTCAGATGATGAACAGTTGAAAGTTAAGGTCTAAATCCAAATTGTCGTTCCGATAAAATTGATTTGTCCTCCAGATATTTGAACAATCTTTTGTCATGGAAGAACCTATTGCTAATTTTTATTGTTTTATCATTTTACATTTTCTTTTTTGTGTCTATGTGTCTCTGCCTTTAATTATTGTAATTAATTATAACCGTGTTAATTAAAGTTAAAATAAATAAATCAATGAAGTCATTGATGTTGTTGTTGTTTTTTTATGGACCCTGTGGTCTGAAATAAAGATAAATTAAATTAAATTGAATCCTCAGCTTGTTTATCCATAGAGTCAAAATTCGATATCACACGCTTACGAACTTATTTCTCAGGAACAAGTCCAAATTATTATTACGACACCTCGTTCAGATTAATCTTATCTACATCAACGAATTAAATCATCCGTCTCCATTAAGATAAAGAGAGCTCATCAGTCTTACGAAACACGCGGCTGACGCATCTGCATGCACCAAACATGGCTGCCATTGTCACAGATGCTTTCGCTTTCAACAATATTTAAAGCTTCCCACCGATTACGCTTTTCCCTATCAAGAGATCGTGGGAGTCTGTTAAAAACAATGGTATTTTATTTTTTCTGACGGCAACACTTTCGCCGCGTAACGCTCGCTCGGATAATTATTGCAATGGTTACTGACGATGTGATCGCGACTAATTACCTAGCCTACCAATCATAATGAATGCAGAGTACTACAATCAATGAGCTACTGGAGATTATAGAAACATATTTCATTAAACGATTAGTTCTAGTAATCTATACTAGAAGTAATGTAATTGATAACGAGGTAGGAAGCGGCCCAGTGCGTGTTGGACCACGCACATTTAAGACGTATGAATTTATAACAAGAACAAACTTAACATTGAATACATTCCAACTGCAAAATTGTAATTAAGTTTGTACCCACCATATTGGGAGATTTACCATGTTATTTTAAGACCATTTTCTGTATTTTTTACAAAATTTTAGGCTCAGTAGTTTCGGAGCTAAGGGGGAACGGTAAATTTTCATCTATTTTCTTAAATAACTTTAAAACTATTTATTTTAAAATTATTAAAAAATATACTTGAGACCCTCACAGTAAGCTCTTTCATTTGATATGTCACATGGACAGTGTGCAAAACTTTATTTTAATTTTATTATTTGTCTCCAAAAAGTGACCCCATATTCAAAATTAATTTTTTTACATAACACGTGAGTGTTTGGGTCATAGAAATTGATATGAGTACAAATTTCACCTTAACCGTTCTATTAGATTTGGATCAACTCTTTGGGACACTCCAACATAATAATGGGACATATTTGGTCAGGAGCACCGCATTCGCACTGGGACGGACACCCAGGTTGGGTCAATAATCCCCCATTTCGCTAGATGGTGCTTGCAGCGGCCTGCTTGGGTCCGCAGTCGATTCATTGCATTCCTGGAAGGTCACTGCAGGTCACGTCCGGGTGGCAGGTGCTCCTGGGGCTGGATGAAGTTGGGTGGTGGTGGGTGATGTTTTTCCCACTACTGTATTTTTACCTTTGGCGGTTGGTCTTGGATGACCTGTGAACAACGAAGAAAGCTCTTCGGGCTGTTGTTGGATGTGTTAGAGGGAATGTCGGGAATCGGCTTCTTGCTTATATTTCTCAAGCGCGCATGCGACTTCCCTTCGTACTCCAGGCGGAGCGATGCCAGCCAATGGGTAGAGCTTGTTGAGCGGAGTTGGGTTTCGCTAGTAAGTTTAATACAGTATGTGTCTTCATAATGTGCACAAACTTAAGGATATGGTGCAGACCATCAAACTGAACAACTTTTTCCCGGGGACCAACATCGTAATCATAAAAAAAACAGTCGTCCCTTACCAATTTGATTTGATTTGATTTGATTTGATCAACATTTGGTCAAGTAGGCATTGAAATTTTGTAAGGGACAACTGTTTTTAGGGTTCCGTACCTCAAAAGGAAAAAACGGAACCCTTATAGGATCACTCGTGTGTCTGTCTGTCTGTCCGTCTGTCCGTCTGTCACAGCCAATTTGCTCCGAATCTAATGGACCGATTAAGTTGAGATTTGGTACACATATGGATTTCTGTGACCCAAACACGTACGGTTAAAGTAAATAAATGAATTTTGAATAAGGGGGTCACTTTTAGGGGAAAATTAAAAAAAAAAGTTTTGCAAACTGTACCGTGTGACATATCAAGTGAAAGGGCTTACTATGAGGGTATCAAATATATATTTTTTATAATTTTAAAATAAATCATTTTAAAGTTATTTAAGAAAACAGACGAAAGATGACCATTCCCCCCCTTATCTCCGAAACTACTGTGCCTAAAATTTTGAAAAAAATACATGAAATAGTTCTATACCTGTAGATCACAGGAAAACCTATAAGACGTTTGTGGTCTTAAAATAACATGGTAAATCTCTCAATATTGTGAGTACAAACTTACATTTACAGTTGGAATGGGAGAACATTTTTTTAAACTACTATAATTCACCCCAACTACGGAACCCTTCATTGTGCGTAGTCCGACACGCACTTGGCCGGTTTTTTTCCACGATTACGATGTTGGTCCCCGGGAAAAAGTTGTTCAGTTTGATGGTCTGCACCACATCCTTAAGTTTGTGCACTTTATGAATACACACAATGTATATTTTGACATCGGTATTGTCCAACAGCTTATTCCGTTATTTTAGATATTATTTTTATTTCTATTCTAATAAACACAATGTACCTACTAAGTAGGTAAACAAGTGATAATTTATTATAAAACCTCATAACTTAATAATCTATTTATAAATCAATCTGCCTAGCCTTTTCCCAACTATGTTGGGGTCGGCTTCCAGTCTAACCGGATGCAGCTGAATACCAGTACTTTACATGGAGCGACTGCCTATCTGACCTCCACAACCCTGTTGGGTAACACGATACCCCTTGGTAAGTCTGGTTGTCAGACTTTCGGGCTTCTGACGACCCGTAACGACTGTCAAATATCCACGGAGGAATCTCGGTATGTAAAGATGGTCACCCATCCACTGACCAACCCCGGCAAGCGCAGCTTAACCTGACTTATCGACCCGTGCGGCTGTTATTACTTAGCTACGAACTTAATAATCTATAATTAGACAAAAACATATTTCTTTTAATTCCAAATTATCACTTGTAGTGAACATATACTTAAGTACCGGGTTTTGAAATTTTGATATTTAGCTCTACAATATTACCCATCAAAGAATTTGCAGTTATTTTCCGACAAAATTTAAAATGCGTCCAAGCACTCATTTTTACCAGGCGCATGGTGTTTAGAACCAATTTTCACGCACGTAACAGATTTTTAATCTGTCCAATATCTGAATCCCGTAACTATAATGTGGGTTTCACGTGCTCTTGCGCAGTTAATAAATCATTATTCGATCGCTATCCATGATGACCCGATGACATCAATTTATTACTGGTCTATAAATTTTCCCATATCTACTAGCTTACAATATATTTTGCTTAACTTTTAACGTGAAAAGCCTAGGTGTCTTAAACTAAAGTAACCACGAATGATGACATCACTATTATAGTACTTGCGTGTTAATATTGGTGTCAAAACCGTTACGAGCATTGTTTCGGTACGTAACTAATTGAATTGGCAATTGTTTTGTTATTTAAATGTTGTAATACCAAAATTAATTGAAGAACTCATTTTACGAGTATTTCTTGGGCAACCCTATTTGGCTTTCCGGGGTTAACATCCCATCGTGTGTGCTTTCTGAAAATTGCACTGAAAGATTTTATAGGTTTTGCAATAACTGTATTCGCAGTAATAATAGTTACAGCTAGGAAATGTATTTGTAAGTGGCGAACATTGTATCGGAAATAATAACATCAAAAAGCTATAGATAATTTACAATAAACAAGATAGGTATCTTCTTAAGTTTCAAGATAAATATTGCATTGACACATTAAATGATCGGAGCCTCCACAAAGCTCTTTCCTAGAAATTATATAAGGATGGCTCTTGATTATGATTGACCAAATGAGGTGTGATCTTGGTAACACTATGGTCAGAATAATAATAAAACAATTACTTATAAGATTTTAAGTAGGTAGGTATAGGAGTTTTAATGGCGAAGAAGACCGAGACGTAATGCACCGGGCCAACTCAGGATGGATGAAAACGCGACAGGTCACGGGAACAACTTGCGACCTACGGATGACAAGTCCGTGATAAGTCCTGTCATACTCTAGGGATCAGAAAACTGGGCCGTAAAGAAGACGGATGGAAAAGATTGCATGCAGCGGAGATGAGAATGTTGAGATGGATGTGTGGAGTGACGAGAATGGATAAAGTATGAAATCTATTTAAATAAAAAGAGGAGTCCTGACTGACTGACTGGCTGACTGACTGATTCATCAATGCCCAGTCCAAACCCTTGAACTTAGAACGCTGAAATTTTGCACAGAGGTTCCCTTTATAATGTAGACAAGGAATAAAGAAGGATTTCTTGGTAGGATGTTCCCGTGAGACATTTCCAACATCCACGCGCCGCGCGGGAAGAGCTAGTGGGTTTATAAGGAGAAGTTTAACTGGCGCCCGTGACGGAAAAGTTGAAAGGAAATCGTTTGGGTTGGTATGGGCGTCTGAGGAGGAGAGACGAAACGCATGTGACTAAAAGAGTGATGAATGTACATGTTGATGGATGGAGAGAGGAATGATATGAAAGAGGATCCCAGTGAATGATAGCGTGACAGTTGACAGGGGAGGGTGGAAGAAGAAAACGTGTTGCGCCGACCCATTTAACATGGGATAAGGGCAGGAAGATGATGAGGTATAGGAGTTAAATAAAATCCTAAAAGATTTGCCATCTTGTTGAGACACCGTGCCACAAAATACCTTCACCTTGTAATTTATTTACAAGTGTAAGAAACTTCTCCGAAATCATTCCCATAACGAGTTCTTTGATCTGTTCCAAAGTTACAAGTAACTGTATGTAGTTTAATTATAACAAGTGAACTGTAAACTGTTGTGGTCAATCTCTACCACAAATAGATCATGGTGTTTAGAAACCGCGGCGTATGAGACAGCATCAAAGTGTGGATGAAACCGCAGAGTTGCGGTTTGTGTTATACAAGCTGTTGATTTTGTCGTACAGGCTGTTGTACTTATCACCTTATTAGGGTTCCGTACTAAAATGGTAAAAAAGGAACCCTTATGGTATCACTCAGTCTGTCTGTCTGTCTGTCTGTCACAGCTGGAACTACTAATGCTATCAACTTGAAATTTAGAATAGTTTTAGATGACGTTGACCCAACTATTTTGCAAATAAGAAAGAAATTAAAATATTTTTTTTTTTCGTGTTTGAGAATAACTTCAGATTTGTCACCGTCTGTCTGTCGTCTAAGTATGTGACAGTCATATTATATTGTGTTAGACGCACTGAATTCTCGCTCTAAGTCGTAATCTCATTTCAGAGTGCATCTCAGCTTCAGTCAATGTCAAAATCTTGTCTTCTGACAAGATTTGGACTGTGTGTGTGAATTAGATGTATTTTTGACAAATTAATTGAGACTGAGATTAGGATGCGAAGGGTTCTTAAAAATACGAACATATTGCCGCTCTGATATCCGCTGTAGTTGCGCTGGTCCCTGCTACAGGTGCTCTGGTACCTGATTAGATGCTGTGGTACCTCCTGTAGATGCTTAGGTACCTGCTGTAGATGCTCTGGTACCGGCTGTAGATGTTATCACTTTTTTTTTTAAACTTGTGACGTTGCTGTTGGCTTTCATGTGCTTGCCCAATACTTATCGTGAACTAACCTGAACAGGTGGTGTAGTTTCAACTGGTCTATGATGATGGTCGTGCTTTGGCGGTCGCCTTTCAAGTGCGTAGCTGTTTTGCGCGGGCGCACTACGGACCGGCGCGCTGGCCACGGTCAGCTGGGATACTGCGCCCACTGCCTTCAGCTGGGCTGAGCTGGGACCTTCCGTTGATGGCGGTGGGGGTTCCTCGTGGATGGCTGAGAAGAAACAGTAGTCATTAGAGAAGATTATATTACCCATCTTTTGGACTGGATTAAATTATTTTAATTATGTAACTTATTAATAAATTGTGTTCAATTGAAATCAATGCCATCCATATATTATTTGTACGCCTTCTGGTATAGCATAGCGCGCTTGTATATTTTTTTAACAACTATTTATTGCACCTATGTTAACAAATGATTAAATGACTTATGACTTATGGATATCCTGTTAGCTGACCGGCTTTTTGATTAAATATTATACAATTTCTTTGTTTTTCACAAGTTTCAGGGTTGGGTGGATGACTGTTATAATCAGACTTAGTGACACATCATCCAGTTAATCCAATCATCGTTCAGGGCCTACAGCGTGGATTCACTCACCTTGAAGAACTATTTCAAGGCTTTAATAAAATTCTTCTTCCAAGATGCAGTACAGAAGCTGTAAGTTTTTTTAAAACTTATTAGAGGTCTTAAAATAGTTAAGTAGGTACCAGTACTACCACCTACATACCATACATACTTACCATTAAATAATTAGTTTTAATAAATTATTTTATTTTAATTTAATTTTTTTATTACTTACTTATTTAATTTTTGTGGTAGGTATTCATAGCTACTTAAAATATTTTTTTTATTTATTCCTTAACATTAGGTATGTTACGGTCCCGTTAGAATTGTATTATTATCGTACAGATTCATGATTATAGCGGTAATTCTAGTCACTTAAATGAACTTATGACTAAGTATGTTAATTTTATAGGCTCACTTAATGTATCTAAAAGAGTTTTATATAAATAAATAAATAAAAAACTTTATTCAGTTCAGAAAAAAAACACGGTACAATAATTAAAAAAAGAAATCTAGTATCGGATAAAAATATCAATATCAAATGTCCTTACGTGTTCGATTTTTACACATTCTCTGGACCCCACACTAGGATTCCCTGTGTCGTGGGGTCCAGTTTCTTCCCAAGTAAAACAAACATTTTTTTTTAAATTAAATAAATTAAATTAAATTTTGACAAAAATCAATATGATAGCTTTCCATGGCTTGTTTTTGGTAGGGCCTATTTTTAACTGGCTGTTTTTGGGACTTTGCGACTTTATGCAATAAATTGAGCGTCCCTTTGATCGGCTTGCACACTTGCAAACGTAATTACAAAAAAATCAGGAACCCGTGCGGGCTCTGCTACGAGGATTGAGTCAACCACAGAAGATTCTAATACTGACGTAGCAAAAATTATCTGTCTTCAACACAATCCTGAAGATGAACATTATACTTCACTGACTTCTATAACGGGCGACAGAATGACCTGGGGGTCTACTCCCTAAGTCCATCCGTCCGTCCGTCTGTCAGGCCGTCCGTCTGAAATAACGACCCATCAAAATAAGTGTAAAAGTTAAATTTTTCGGACGGGCAAAAACACATCGGGGGTAGGGACAACTGTCAAATCGTGTTGCCATTCATACTTCATTCGGGCCCCGAACCAATCATCCATCTGTAGGTGATACGGAGTAGGAAACGCCCGTAACGAAGGCCGAAACTACGGATGGACAATTGGTTCGGGGCCCAAACGAACTATGAATGACAACACGATTTGACAGTTGTCCCTACCCCCGATGTGTTCTTGCCCGTCCGAAAAATTTAACTTTTCCACTTGTTTTGATGGATCATTATGTCAGACGGACGGATAAACGGACGGATGGATTAACGGACGGACTTAGGGAGTAGGTCCCCTGTTGCGGAACGTCGTGGAAAACAAGTGATTCTAACTTGAAAATCTTTGGGGAAAACCTAATCATAAGCACTATACAGGGGGGCAGGGACATCGACGCACAACCCGTTACCATGGATTCAGTTCCTACATAATTCTGGACCCCACTGCGTTGAAATTTTTCGTCGGCTATAATTGCACTGTTGTAGGAACCAGCCATTTTTTTTTATAACCGGTGAAAAATTTCAATTCGACGCAGTGGGTCCATAATGCCGCTTCGCGGGTTGTTCGAAAGAGATACCGTGGCCCTGGCATAGGCAACTGAAGGAACACGGGTGGGTTTTAGTCAGTAAAAGTCTGACACGCCCTTCCGCTCCACCCAGAGCGGGAGAAGTCATTTGATGATTTACCATCCAATCTGCCTAGCCTTTTCCCAACCAGTATAACCGGATGCAGCTGAATACCAGTATTTTACATATGGAGCGACTGCCTATCTGACCTCCACAACCCAGTAACTGGGTAATACGATACCCCTTGGTAAGACTGGTTGTCAGACTTTCGGGCTTCTGACGACCCGTAACGACTGTCAAAGATCCACGAATGACAGCTTTCCGAGGCACGGTATGTAAAGATGGTCACCCATCCACTGACCAACTCCGGCAAGCGTAGCTTAACCTGATGGATCGACCCGTGCGGCTGTTATTACTTAGCCACGAGCTCCTCTCGATGATTTACCATCCACAAAAAAAGGGGGTCCTTAAATAATCGTATACTGAACCAATGGTAACAGGTTGTGCCTCGATCCTGCCACCCTGTATAAATCTAAACATAGTAATAGGTACCTAACCATTTTTTTTTGCATATCATGTTTTTTTATCTAATAGGTAGGTAAGTACTTTCTTTAATTTGAGTAATATTTTCATAAAGTTCAACATACGTTTATTGGTGGGTGAGGTCGGAATCGGCGGCGTGGTAGCTCGGTGCGCGTGCGGCGGTGGCGACAGGCGGCGCGCATGCGCGGGCGCCGGCGCGGCGGCCGCCCCGCTCACGCGCACGCGCAGCGCCCGCGCGCCCGACACGCCGCCGCACCACGGCCCCTCTTCTGATGGACGACACCCGCTTGATGGCCTGGTGAGCATAAACCTAGACATTTTATAATGGGACTCTAAGTATGAACATAACATATACATATACATCACGCCAGTATACCCCGAAGGGTTGGGCAGGAGTGCACCTGTAGTAGTTACACCCATATTTCGACGCCCATGTCACTGGGGGCAAGTTTATAACAAGTAAAAAAGCAACAAGTGTAGGTACAGTCAGCAACAGAAGTCGGTTAACACTGCTACTTTTTGACATCATCTAAATTAACACAAAATGATGATACGATACCATGCTTTTAGCCGTTACTAATCCGTGATCCAAAACTAGGATCATCATCCTTCAGAATAATAAAGAATTTCTAACAAATTTCAGTAAATGTTTTCAGAAACTTAACAATATGAACAGAAGATTTAACATAGATTCAGTTGGTGGAATTTGCCTGGATATAATGAATACGCAATAATAGAGAAGGATTTCTATAAAATTGTGATAGGCCGGAAAGGATGTTTGATAACAGCTGGACACTATTTCAGGTCAAATAGTTTATAGTTGCATAATTATTAAAGTTAAATAAACTAATAACAAGTTAGTAACAAGTTTGTTTCTAAAATAGTGTGACTAGAAACAACCGGCCGTAGTCATTGCAGACTATTAAAATACCGACTCAAAAGTTGGCACCTGAATGAAGTTCATCATACCGCTTCTAACTGTCAACTGCACAAAAACATTAGCTGCACTCAATTTCCCAATAACCTGTGCCCCCGAGGCGTGGCTAGCGTGCTAACGGGCTGCGGGGCTGCCGGGCCGGTGTCAACGGAACGCCTGATCCGGCGCTGTGCGTGACTAAGGACCAGTCGGCACTTAGCCACGCGGCCGGCCGGCACAGCCGCGACCAATCGCCCTAATACCACAATGTGCTGTTATTTGTAACATCTCACTCCACATCTACCAAGTGGTCAGCGTAATACTTTTGTGCACGACGCGCGACGTTCCGATACAGTAGAAATAATACTTCGGGGCCAGTATTATGCCTCATCTACATTAACTCTGGTGGATGCGTTAAGTTCTTGTAACACTACTATGGAGCACTTTATACCGTTTCCAGCATCACATTATGCTTAATGCTACTTTACATCAAAAGGCTTAATCGTCGCAAGAAGTGCGCACGAGTTGTCTACAACTGCATTCGGAGATTGGAATGCGGAGAGCTAAGCATGCTGCGTGCCTATTGACCGAGTTGTCGACTAACGTAAAGGAGTTATTCTGGATTAGATTACCAACTAGGAAGCTGGTAGGTTTGTCGACTGTAACTGAATTAGGGTTGAAGATGACTAGTGCTGCGAAATATAGTTTTGTTTCGTTTCTTCTATTCTATTCTATTTTTAATAAATGGCAAGCAGAGCCGATGTCGACTATTCTGCCAATGTCTAAAGTGAGCTAGAGAAACAAGTGTGCATGATAAAAAAAACAAAAAAAAAAATCCAGAAACAAAAAAAAAATATTTTGTTGATCCAGTTGATGCAACTTGCTGGGCTTAATTACATTACCTACGTTTTGTTAAATTAAATGTTACTGCCACAGTATACCTACAATTTTTCGTCAACCCTCAACTTTACACTCACAGGTTTTTTAATATCCAGTTTGGTGTCTTTCGGAAAACGAGAGGTGAAGTGTGTTTCAATAAGAAGGTAACTTAAAAAATATTAATTGGCGAGCTTTGTAAAATACTGCTTTAGCTTAAAATAATAAGCTGGTATTCTTTATTAATTATATCCATAGAACGCTGGTACATATCCGGCTCGAAGGACCAAAATATACTACGCGTATCCTACAACCAACGATTTCAATAACTTAAACACCAAAAGAAATGCTCCCATTTTATTAAAAAAACTTGACACGAAATTCAGTATTTACCTTATTTATATCCCAAGATCGAAACTTAACAAAAGACGACCACGTCCGACGTAAAGATAGTACAATAGTCGTAATAGATTCACAAATAGGACTACACAGACGAGCTTCAGAAGCGTGACTGTGGCGTAGCTGTGGCACAGACGAGCATGGCTAATCGTATGATGATGTTACAGGTGGAACTAACCGTTTTTGTATCCACCAGCCATGTGAACTGATTTCCTTGGATTGTGTTTTGTCAATGAAGGAAGTAGAAATGATGTCGAAAAGCTTCCGGTTAAACTGGGAACTGGTGGCAATAAAGTTAGAAATAGGAATGGTAATGGAAACCGAGAAGGAAATTGTTTCTTACTAATTTATTATTGCGCCTGAGTGGAAATGTTGTAGCCATTATGAACGAAAAAGCATAAATTACTTTTAAGAGTTAACGGATTCAACAATCGATTGAAAAGATTACGTGGAGATACATAAAGAAATCTAAAAATCGTGACCTTAGCTGCACTGAAAAACATAAAGCAAAATTGATTAACTACTGAAAACTCTTTTAAAAGAAATAATCAATTCGAAATTCCCGTTAAACTAGGAATTAATTGACAGTTACACTGAAGTACCTACAAATGAAATGTGTATCAAAATATTGTGCGTGAATGTAGAAAATTAAAAGCATGAATGAAATATATGAGGTTCCTAACAACAGAACGATAAAAACTTTCTTTGGTCACGTTCAAGAACATAAGAATGACGATGCAATTCTGATCAACAATGGTTACAATAACGTTGAGTGACAACAAAATAGCTGCAAACTTGTTTTTTTAAATAAATATTTTTATTGCCTTCATCTTTAAGCCAAATAAGCAAAGGAACAGGAAAATGTTGATGGAGCAGTTACACGGAGAATATTCTTGCTCAATTGTAAAACGCAGCCAGCTACTAAGTTTCGCAATATCCCCGAAGTAGAGCAATTGTTTTGTTCATTGCAGTCATGTGACAGGAAGTCTGTTAGCAAAGCTTAAAACCTCCCGAGTCTTTAACAATAGTCCTCTACAGGCTACAGGGGTTTCCATAACGGATAATAACAGGCCATAGAATTTGTCGTATAAAAAACATATTCAGAAGATACCTAACTAAGTAACTTTGCAGATGGTTTGGCACTTGGCAGTCTACTTGAAGATTGAACTCTGATTGTGTAAGGGATGCAGAACTCAATAATCATGGTCATGTATGTCGTGAATCATAATTATATCACAACTCGTGATATAATTCTCTTTGTCCTTCATAGAAAGAATTATGTCACTATAATACAAGTGGGTCTCGTCCTCCTGACATTTAATTTGGCATATGTACGGCGGTTTCTTCTGTAATTCTCTATCAGCTGTCATCTCAGTGTTCATTTTCTTACTGATCATAATAATTTTTCACATAATCCATCTATATTTTCTTTTATCACTACAGAATCGGAGAAATAAGATCCTATAAAGATAAAGAACGTAAAATGCACAGTAAAATGAGAAACTCTATGCATACATAGGCAACGTCATGCATGCATAAGTATTTCAGTATTAAGGCTTGTCCGCCGTAAAAAGCGTGGTCACTGTCGGACTGCATAGAAAAGAAAGAGAAGCGCGATGACACAACGCTTGCAAAATATGAAGTAATTACCGATTTACAAAAAATCTAGGGATTGGACTAAAAAAGTAATCACATGAAATCATTCCTTATTATTTTGTAAAGAGCTGTATAAATTTATGGACACTTTTAATGAAAACTGTAGGAGTAATATGGTAAAAACTCGAAAAAATAGACAGAAATAAACCTGGGTTTAGTTCTACAAACTAAAATAGATTTCAGGACACATGAAATCACTTCTTATGTATTTTAGATTATTGTGTATTTTTTTCTATCAAAAAGGTGCTATAGTTACTGTAAAAAATGGAAACAAAGTTACTTATTTTCGCCGTATTTTAGGGAGGACAAGCCTTAAGTAGGTATTATGAGTTGGATAAAATAGACTTCAAAGAAAAAAAACCCTAGTTGGTAAAAATTGCACAATGTCCAAAAAAATAATGTCCTCTTTTTTTTCTGTCCATGGTCAACTCGTTCCAGTAGGTACGAATTGAATATAGTTTTAAATCAAGAATCTTGATGGTTGTGATAATTGATTCGTCTTGATTGTTATCTTGAAACACGGTTGTTATAGGTCTTTAACTTTTGCTAAGGAGGTGCCACCATGCTAAGAAGCACTCAAGAGAAGCGAAGTAAAGTTGTGACAGAATGGTATCCCAGTGGCACCGGCAAAAGGCACAGGGGAAGACAATACAAAAGATGGGAAGACGAATTACCTAAAGCTCAGAGGCATTGGGTCCAAACTGGCGAAGAGTTGTGAGGCCTTTGCCAAGAGGCAAACTATAAGAGACATTTTGTTGAAAATACCACAAAAAATCTTGAGAATTTAGGGGCTTATGGAGGTGCCACAGTCAGTCCATTTGCATCGGCAGATCAAGATGTGATACTCAAATGAATCTTAGGAGTATTAATCTGTTTTGTTTCAAAAGTGAAGCTATCACGTCACATAAATGAGCTAGCGCGTAATAATTGTCGCCGAAGCATGAACACAATGCGATGCGCCCATAACAAACGCCTGCTCATAGCAATACGCGCTCCAAGCGAAACACGACTATGTTGCCTTGAAAATTGTTCTTGATGAGCACAAAAATAGCATCAAGGGATATTGTGACATGCTGTCCTTGGCCACCCTTCACGGACATTTAACTGTTTTGATCATTTTGAATGTCATCATCATGTTTTGTTCATGTGCGTAAACGTAGGCATTTCCTGTTGCTATTGGCTACTGACTAGTTTAAACAAGTCAAGGGCCCAAGTCTGTTTGGGCAAGCAAAAAGCTGGTCATGCAAAAATGGAACGTCCATCAGCATGCAACAATGATTTCGCTCAGAATGGTCGAATCGATTGAGACAAGCAGGCGACAATGCTCGTGACCGATAGATTAAGGCGCCAACACAGTAGACAAACTGGGCTTCGGCACCCAATCGGGCGTGCTGTGAGTGCGGTGACACGGGGTAAGCACGACATATTGGCTAATGCAGCCAAGCAATGGGCGCCGGATTGGCTAACGAGTGTCTCCTGGCTTTGACAGACTTGCAGTTTGTTATGTTTATGTGAACGACTGAGTGTACACTAGGTTGAATCATTAGGACAAATAGGGTAGGTTACAAACATCATGTAATGGATGATAGAGAGTATCTTTAACATGATCGTCTTACTGATTTACCAACTGAAAATAATATATAAAGTAGCCAGTGGCGTAACTATACCCTTCGAGGCCCGTGGCAAATTCGACGGATGGGCCCCCCCCGTATAAAGAAGCTGAACAAACAATAATAGTATTTTTAGGGTTCCGTACCAAAAATGGTAAAAAGGAACCCTTATGGTGCGACTCTGTCTGTCTGTCACAGCTGGATATCTCAAGAACTACTAATGCTATTAACTTGAAATTTGGAACAGTTTTAGATGACGTTTGCCCAACTATTTTACCAATAAGAATTTTTTTTTTTTTTTTTTGCAACGGATTGAATGTAGCCTAATATATTTTGTTTCCATGTTCTGCAATAGTCCTGCACCATCCGGGGGTTGTTCTTAGTTGCAATTGCATAGTGCATACAGGGATAATCGTCGGCTGGTTTCGGCTGGTTTTGGCCTTCCAAAGGTCCGGGACCCCAGGGTCCCGAGATATGTCAAAGACAAAATACAATAATAAGTAATAATAAATGTTGGGAGTTGGGATTCTCCTCTGACCGGGGGCCCCTTCCGGCTGGGGGCCCGTGGCATTTTGCCGACTTGCCACCCTGTAGTTACGCCACTGAGAGTAGCAAACTTAGATGTTACAATTATTACGTCTTGTTTATAATATAACCGGTCAGCATTATGCAATCATCTTTAGATACTTAATTAGGACGAAAAGACCAATGTCAATAAATTCATTTTCTGTAACGCACCGCTATTTTTATTTCCCTGATGGTATTCGAATACGCTGATTATCGAAATATTAAAGGCATATTGTGTAAAAACTTTCTCCAATTCAGTTTTGTATGAGCATGAATTCGTCGAAAAAGTATAACAAATTCAACTTGAATAAGAACGTAATGATAATTAACTCCGAGATAAAAGATCGCGCCGGATTATTACGAAACCGGCATTAATTTTTGAGAGCATCACCATTTTTAATTGAATTGTAAACAGTTTTAATGTTGATTGTGTTGAATTCTCAGGGAAGTAAGTAAAGGTGCTAGAAAAAATCTGAGAATCCGATAGACAAGAAAATCTGAACAAAAGATGATCTGAACAGTTAAGCGGAACCTTCGATGTTGATTAAGACAGGGTGTGTCATTTAAAATTCAGAAGTGACGCGAGACGATAAGGTCGAGAATGCAAGTGCGTGTGTTGAGGCGGTCTTGGCCGGATCGGTATCGCCACAAAGAAGCAGAAGCTCGCACGAGTTCGTCGACCAACAACACACGATTGTTATCGGCGGAATCGCTACGCAATTAACGCGAATGTCTTCCCGAACGCTCACACGTCGGAAACAATATGGTGTGTGTGTCCGTTACGTAAGGAAATATAAGAATCAGTGAGTATTTAGAAGAAAACTCAGTAAATACACGGTAGGAGGGAACGCTAGCTACGCTCTCTCTATGTGAAAACATAACTCTTAAGTGACAGCGGCTCTAAGTTAATTGAAACCAGTTGAAATTACGTACCAGGAGTAACGATTTCTTAACGAGGCACAAGTGGTGACGGATTTCTACTGCCTGCTTGACAGTTGCAGTCAAATAAGATGGATGTTTCGGTCTGTGTACACTTTCCTAATAAAAACTGTGACAGAAACAAAGTGACATAGTTTGAAGAGATTATAAAACTGTAACAATATTTACACTATTTCGACTGGCCTGCTTCCTACACAATTAACAATACTTTTTAGCTCTCAGCTCACACCGTAACTGTTAAAATTATGAATATTGCGATTATAAAACAAAGCAGATGGGATCGAGGTCAGCTCGTCTGGAGCAGACATAACAGCATCGTTGTTCTTACCGCTTCCTCCAGTCTTGGATGAAGCTCCAGTCGCAGTGTTCATCTTCGTCGAGCACCGTAGCCTCATGGTGGTCCAACCCACCTCCATGCACTAGTTCTACCAGCTGCCGAGCTCTTTCGAAATTACCTTCAAACTCCACCACTAGAAACCCATCAGAACTCATCGTTCCAAACAAGTCCTTCTTGTACGTCGCATCGTTAATCGTCACAACGCCGACGTCTAGTGTATCTTTACCATCATCAGCCCTGATCTCAGAATATATAGCTTCTGGAACCTGAACTTCAGATACCATCTGTGTATTGCCTCCACCCCTATCTACTTCTCTACTCAGTCCCAAGTTACCCGTTTCCTCTAAAAGTCTATTGGCATAAATAACTTCTTCTTTAGCAGGCTCCTCTTTGAGTCGATATTCTTCCTTCTTTTGCTCATTATGTTTGCGAATTATGGAATCTCCAAAATAAATGACAACTTTATTGTTATTCTGTGTGATCTTATTCGCTAATCCACCTTCCGTAAGTGGTAAGTTTGCTTTTTTGTTCTTTTCCTGTGAAAGTCTTTGCGCTAATTCCTCGTAACACGGAAGCCGGTTGCTGTAGACCTTTTTGTCTGCAGAGCATTTGCTGAGCTCTTCCTTCCTCTTTTCCACGCTCTGGTATACTGGCGGTCGACAACATTCATCGAACTGGGACTGTGAGCACCTTATGGAGGGTCGGGGTTCACTATAGATATGTTCCGTGGCAGACGACACCTGCGGCAAAGGAATGTACTTTTCATGAACATTCTTAGAAGTAGGAGCTTCAGTCTTTCTGAAATTCAGAACACTGCGACGTACTTTTGAGTCTGAAGCATCACTAATGTTTGTTTTCTTGTTCCGGGAATTCCCGAGGAGTTTGAACAGAGCCTTGTGTTCGGACTGCGGCTTCACTCGGTCTGTGCTGGGCGCGCGGCGCATGCCGAACGGGCCCGACTCCTCTTCGGAGGGGTGCGGGTACAGCTGCTCGCAGCTGGTGGACTTGTGCGTCGCGATCCTCGTCTTGCTGGACGTGAGGGGGTCTCTGCTCTGCCAGTGCCTGACGGAGAGGCGCGCGGCTCCGCGGATGAACTTCATGGGCTCCCACGCCTCCGCCTTCTTCAGAATGAAATTGTCGCACATGTTGTTTTTGTTGTTGGGTTTCCTGGAGTCCGCGGCGCGACAGGACTGCAGCTCGCGGCACAGGAAGCACGAGCAACGCGCGGGGCACAGCATGTCTGCGCGGGTGCGCCGGTCGCACTGAGCGCGCGCTGCGCCGACGCCGCTCGCCGTTAGCTCTCCACCAAGCAGCATTGTTGTCGTCGCCGTCGCCCCGCTACAAAGTCTCGCGGTAATTGCCGACACACGTGTTAACCATGGATTAATGTTACCGTTTTGATGAAAGCTCTATGCGCTCGAACTTGAGTATTTTTAATTGCTCTCTCGTTGATTACTTGTAACAGATCAGTTAATAAAATCGGTCGTTTGATATTTATAGACAGTTTAAATCGTCGTGCACATGGTCGGGTGGCGCTGGAGTGGTTTGTGAGATGTGTGGCGGAGCTCGGAGCCTGGAGTCTGGACGGTAACACTTGCATATGAAACTCGTCTATATTCAATGTGAGGTGAACGAAACCATAAGTTGTGTAAGCTAAATATAGAGCACACTTCAAACAGAGGGGTTATTACTGAATCACTCGCAGCGTAATGATATACCGAGCCTGCATGAATCGCCGACGCTGCAGTTTGTTTCCTGAGATACATATTTATTACGTCAGCATACGAAATAAACCAGGAAATACACTCGATAAAAGTTTTGCAATTCGTTAAATGCACAAATTCACATAAGAAATGTGTAAACATTACATTACATAAAGCGAAAAAGAAATGTCTAGCCGATAAGATTGTTTAAATCAAATTGTAATTAAGAAAGTGAAAACCTTATCAAATTAATTTACAACCATAACTAAAACCAAAACGTTAGCTTTTAGCACTAATTATAAATACCTAATTGAAGTGCTTTCGTACAAATTCACAAAATTGTGAAGAGGTTTTAGATGTTTTCTTTCAAAGCCCGATAGAATTACCTAAGTTCCTACCTATAGAACCAGTCAATCCTCCGTACTTTTTGAAATCAAACTTAATCGTATTTGTAACAAAGATACTGAATATCTGATGTGCTCAACTTGAGATGAAACTGACGAACTCTGTCATCTACAATTTTAAAACAAAAAAATACGACTTTTCAGTAAGTTAATAAAACTGTAGTGAATCAAATTCTTTTAAATGGGCAAAGCTTAGACTAAGGCTGCCTGTCCACCGGAGCGGAGCGAGGCTACGGAGCGGAGAAACGGAGAAATATTAACCAATAGGAGCGCGAGCGGACGGCGGAGTGGAGCGGACTTAAGATTCTATTGGTTAATATTTCTCCGTTTCTCCGCTCCGCAGCCTCACTCCGCTCCCGTGGACAGGCAGCCTAAACGAGAAAAACGTAACTCTGTAACTGTACCAAGAACACGAAAATAATTCATTTTCACAAAAGTGGAAATCTATTCCTCTCTCTTACTTAGGTAAGTAAACGCGGCGATATATCGAGTGTGTTGCTAATAGCGACCGACGGCTATGTCATGATGGCCCACTATTATATTATTATAATAATAACGCATAATATTATGCGTTTCCGTTCCGGTATCAACACAATTAGAGCAATTATAAATATATATCAGACGTACAGACAGACTTATGTGCTTTCATTTATATATGTTTGAGTTATGAACACTGAAGGAGGGGCTCGTGGCTAAGTAATAACAGCCGCACGGGTCGATCGATCAGGTTAAGCTACGCTTGCTGCGGTCGGTCCGTAGATGGGTCAGTGGATGGTGGTGGGTGGATGGGTGGATGGGTGGGTGGATGGATGGCGGGTAGATGGGGTGGTGGGATGGGTGTTTGATATGGTGGAGGGGTGGGTGGTGTGGTGGGATCTTTACATACCGAGACCCCTCCGTGCTTCGGAAGCCGTTGGTCCCGGCTGTCATTCTTGGATCTTTGACAGTCGTTACGGGTCGTCAGAAGTGTTAACTGATTTCGTTGCTGACCGTACCTTATGATTCATGACTGGAAGCCGACCCCAACATAGGAAAAAGCTGGGCAGGTGATCAGAATATTTCAAAAAGCAGTACTCCTGAAACTGCCATTATTGTCATGAGGTTTCCCTGTCCCGAACCCTTGAGAACGGTACCTAGGCTTGGACTCCTGTTCACTGCTAATACTTTATGTAATATTTTAAAACTAAGTAGAACTTAGTACCGCTTCTGGGTATTAATTTATTATAAGTAGGTACTTAGAACTTACTTATAATGAAACAGTCACCCACGTGTTCCTGACAGGTCACGAAGTAAATGAAAGTTCCAGTGTGTGAAACTTCAGGAACTGCCTAATATACATATATTTATGTAGGCCTACATTTTTCACTTCTGTTTGGCGTTTCCTATTTCCGTGATCTGCTTGCTACGTGCTACGCTATTCCACAGATAATATAATGCTATACGCTACGCTACGCTGATAAAAACGGCGAGTTTAGGATTCCGTACCTCAAAATAAAAAAAAACCGGCCAAGTGCGTGTCGGGTCACGCGCAGTAATAGGGTTCCGTAGTGCACGCCGCCGATTCGAGCGCTAAATTATTATTAATTTAGAAATCATTATTAATAAGAATGTTATGATTTTATTTTTGTATATTTTTACATGGTTCATAAACTTATATTTATTACCTATTTTACACAGCTAAAAACGTTACATAAGTAATTTTTAACGGAATTTGTACTTTTCCAAGTAAATTTTACAAGTTGGTTGACTATTACTCGTAAACTTGAATACTTGATAGGTACGGATCACTAAATCGAAAAACTGTTTTGACAAACCCGCAATATTTTAGTAAGACCTATCCAATAACACCCCACACTATAGGCTAGACGAGAAAAAAAAAACATCCCCACTTTACATGTACAGAAAGTACCCTAAAAAATTTTTATTTTACCACTTTTTCGGCGTGATGAATATGTATATCCATGACAAATTATAGCTTTCTAGTACTAAGAGTCTCTGAGCTAAGCTACAGGCAGACAGACAGACAGACGGACGGACATAGCGAAACTATGGAAGGAACCCTTCCTTGTTGACTACGGAACCCTAAAAACGGAACCCTTATAGGATCACTTCGTTGTCTGTCTGTCAGTCTATCAACTCTTTTTCTCAGGAACGCGTAAAGGTATCGAATACGTAGGTCTATGGTGCCTTGGAGCTTTAAAACCGGTCAAGAGCGAGTCGGACTCGCGTACCGTGGGTTCCGTTCCGATTTCTGAAAAAGTGTGCTATTTAGAGACATCGTTTTATTTTTTCTGTAATCTTTACATAAACTTCTATCGCATAGAATAATTTCAGATTTTTCCCTTTGTAAACTTCGGAGATAAGAAAAATGTAAAAAAAAAATACCGTTCCCCCCAACGGTATTTTTTTTTACATTTTTCATCAAAAATCGAAAACTATGCGGCCTAAAAAAAAATTAAAAAATGTTTAAGAATGTGCAAACAGCGTTCTTTCATATGATACCCCACATGCCCTAGTAGCCCCACTTTGAATTTTGAAGAACCCCTTTCAGCACCTGTTACAAAAAAAATATAAATATTGTTATTTCTTTCTTATTTGCAAAATAGTTGGGTAAACGTCATATAAAACTATTCCAAACAAGTTGATAGCATTAGTAGTTCTTGAGATATTCAGCTGTGACAGACAGACAGACAGACAGACAGACTGAGTGAGACCACAAGGGTTCCTTTTTACCATTTTGGTACGGAACCCTAAAAATCGAGCTTCTAAGTCAATGCAATAAAAAAATACGGCCATTTTTGGGACACAATTTGATACTCGCAAGTAAATCAAACCAGGGTGCATATACTTCCCGTTGACCTAGAATCACATATCTTTTTTTTTTGGGATTTCAAATTTAAATTTGCTGTTGGAGAATAGACCGTGACTTAATTATGGCGTGTATTCGTTTTTCAACTACAATGTTAAGTTTGTTTTTGGCATAAATTCTTTTCAACTACGGAACCCTTTCATTGTGCGTGGTCTCCGACACGCACATAGCCGGTTTTTTTAATTCATTATCTTTTGAATGTAATTATGTACTTAGTAAAAGTTTTATGCAGTTTTCAGTGTACTGTAACTAAATACTTATTTAGTGGTACCCAGTATTGAATAATGTTATCACGGTAAACCTACGAAAAAGTGAACACTTAGGTAAATACATCCCATAACCTTGCCTGTTTCACCACCTACGATTAAGTTCCTAACTTGGCAGATAATTTCATACAAATTCTGTTCCATTTTTGAATTTATTCGGTAGTAGTGGCTATTCGGACATTGTGAAATAGGCCTTAACTGAAACAACTTTAGCGGCAACCCTATATACAGGGTGTCCGGTAAAGAATGGATAACCTTGGAATAGCATATTACAGACTTGATGGCCGTTCTTAAAAAAATACAAAAAAAAAATATTTAAAAAAAAATATTTTTTGGAGACTCCAAAAAATCATAATGTACGCACGACAACAGATCAAATTTTCAGTATAAGCTGATCTCGCATTGTATAGGATTTCCTTACAATGAGAGGTCAGTCTAAACTAGAAATGTATAGCTTGATGTGTAGCCGTGTGTACCTACTAGTGGGGATATTTTTTTTTTTGTATTTTTTTAAGAACGGCCATCATGTCTGTAATATGCTATTCCAAGGTTATCCATTCTTTACCGGACACCCTGTGTAATCATTTCGTCATGGCGGCAAGCAACGGTTACACGCGTTGTGACCGTTGGTTGCCGCCATAGAAATGGCGACAGGAAGGCAATGTTCCTCAGCTTTATTTTCAGCTAAAACGTCAACTTTGTTACAACAACTAACATACAAAACTGTGCCAAATAAACTTAGGTAACTTTTGAACTCTTTTGAATTATAAAATTATAATAAAGTTACGAAAAAACCGAGTGAAAATAATAATAAAATGAGCAAGTAACAGTTACTTTCATTGCATAAACACAGGTATTGTTCACTTCATAATCATAGTGAGATTCAACACAATATTTCCCATCCCAGCCAGAGAAAGTCCTTCGCTTTATATAAACTTTATTTAGCCATTGTTTTACTTAATTTTCACATGGAAAACTCTGTTTGTTATAGATGAGTAGGTACCTATACTACCTGTTTACACGAGACAATGTCGTTATAAGAAGTTTTATGGTTTCGTTCATACCTAAGTAAGAGTCAATGAAACAAATACATTTAAAACCATGAAAAATTTGACTTAAAACTAGTTTTCTTTAATCTACAAAAGAAAGTACTATTAAAGCTCGTGCTAATTTCTCTTACTTAGGTATCTACTTATCTATTTAAATAAACGGGTTTCATTTCAATATGGCGAAATGAAATAAACTTTACGGCATTTCAACGACTTAGTGTACCTACATAAAGTAGGGTAATTCATTTAAAACTTAAAGCACAGAAGCGTTTTGAGTGAATTACTTAATGTACACTTAAAGCCTCTTTGGATTAAGTATATAAGGTCTTTACTTCCTCGATTGCCTTTTATTGTGCGCAACCGCCTAGCTAGTGAAACTGCAAGAAATCGCAAAAACCGATGAGTTGAGTTCATGTATATTACAAAAACTTAGCCTACTTTTACTTACCATTTTTACAAACATTACACTTTTTTGCCATATTTGTTTATTTACTTTGCCATGTTCTGGACATTTTAGTTGAGATAAATTAAGTATGAACATCTTTCACAATCTTCACGGTTTTTCCTGTATTTTCAGTTATATACTTTTCTTGAAAAAAGACATGCTGTGCATGACCCAAAATTAATTGGAAAAAGGGCCGGATGATGTTGTATAGGTACTTACTTAAATAATTCTTGTTTTAAATCAAAATTAGCCAGTAGGTACCTAAACTACGTTTTATTCGCTGGGATGTTTAATTGCAGTTTTACCATTTTGGCAAATCTACTTGAGGCACATCGCGAAGTAGATGCAGTAGATTTTACCCCAATATTTAATGAACATTATTTATTCAAGACGACAAACTATACTTAGTCGGCGTTCCCACGAGCGTAATAAAATCGCGGCGGGATTTTATAGCGCACTGGATTTTCAACTCTTGTTGTTGTGCCGAGCGTTGAGAATTCAACATAAAAAAAACAGAGTGCATCCCAGCGCGACGAAAAATACACTGTTGTATTTTCAACTACCGGCGCTAAGCAGGGAGTTCAAAATCCAGTGCGCGATAAAATCCCGCCGCGATTTTATTACGCTCGTGGGAACGCCGACTTAATGCATCTACAAGTTTTCAACTAACAGTAAAAAGCAGAAGTTACACGAAGAAGCAAATTACTTCTGTTACAGCTACTCGTAAGAATGAAAGTATCCATTGATATTTGAGATAAAAACCCGCGTTCGCGTGAACTCGCAGTTAATTGTAGGTGTCGTCTTGTTATTATTTTATGTAATGAATAGGCTGCTCCCGAGTTTTTTTTGATAGCGAAACCTGTTATTGTAACGTTTGGATAAATGAACTGTTGTTTTTCTCAAGATCTGTGACAAGCTGCAAGCGATTTTTATTCTATCTATTTGAGTGTGAAGCGAATTTTGCAGCTTACTAATTTATAAAGAGCAATTTTTAGGGTTCCGTACCAAAATGGTAAAAAAGGAACCCTTATGGTGTGACTCAGTCTGTCTGTCTGTCTGTCACAGCTGGATATCTCAAGAACTACTAATGCTATCAACTTGAAATTTGGAACAGTTTTAGATGACGTTTACCCAACTATTTTGCAATTAAGAAAGCAATTTTTTTTTGCAACAAGGACTGAAAGGGGGTCTACTAGGGCATGTTGGGTATCATATGAAAGAACGCTGTTTGCACATTCTCAAACATTTTTTTTATTTTTTTTATGCCGCTTAGTTTTCGACTTTTGATGAAAAATGTAAAAAAAAATACTGTCCCCCCCCCCCCCCCCCCCTTTTCTCTCCGAAGTTTTAAAAGAGAAAAATCTGATATTATTCTATGTGATAGAAGTTTATGTAAATATTACAAGAAAAATAAAACGATGTCTCTAAATAGCACACTTTTTCAGAAATCAGAACGGAACCCTCGGTGCGCGAGTCTGACTCGGTCTTGTCTCGGACTTTTTGACGTAACAAAAGAGAGGGCTAAATAAATCTGGGGGTTCTGCCTGAGCAGTGCAAAAAGCTTGATGTCACATTATAGTACTAGAATGAATACCAACCTCACACTAAGCCTCACACAGATTACCGTCTTTATGGACCAGAATATTCCTGTTCTCATTTCCCTTCCTTCGTAAAAGCTTCATTAATAATCTATCCATTATGTACTTGTACAGTGAAAAATAAACTATTATGTACTTGAGACATGAATAGGTACAGTAACAGCCAGAAGTCGACTAGCAATCTCACAAAACAATGGCATAGCAATATTAGTTTACTTATGACCTTCTTCGGCGCCGCAGCCCGTATAGGTATAAGCGCGCAGCCTGTATAGCGCAGGCGATAATGGTCATTGCGATGTAAGTGGACTTCTGGCCGTTGACTATACATACTGCAACAAAAATCTTGACTTGTTTAAACCATTTTATTAAACACCTCATGCGACACGACACCATTGATCCGTCAACTGTACAAATGTTGAACTCTTGTAAACTTTCATAAAAAAAGATGAGGGTTTCCCATAAGTACTTACATTTATATGGTATTATAAAAAGAGAGGTGAATACATATTGGGATGTCAGTTTTCGATTATTTCGTCATTTGCGCTGCGTTTGCGAAGGGTTGACGAATGTGGAGTGTCCTTTATACAGGGTGGCCGGAACATTGACGTCCAAAAATAAAATTTCGGTCCCTCGTATCGTGGGGTATTCGAATCACCCCCATGTATGTTCCGCGACTTTTCATAGTTTTCGAGTTATGAATTTTTTTCTGAATGTTTGAAAATTTTCGACCTGACCAACCTAAAAAAATTCTAAAAAAAAAGGAGAGGGTTTTATCGAGTTTCTTTTTTTGCAACTGAATTTTCATAAGTAGTACTTTTATGCATAAAATAATCAGCTTCGTAACTGTGATGAAAGTTATGAAAATGTTGATCTAAAGTGAAAAATTTACGTTCGGTAAATTATGACTTAAATTTTCAACTTCAAATTAAAAATCTAAACAGGTGACTTCATGGTTCTCAAGTAGGCTTCAAGAATGCGCCAGACTCTCAGCTTTCCTACAGATCACCAATTGCGCGTTGATTTTTGCCAAACCATGTTACGAAAAGAGCAAGAGGATCCTGGATTTTTCAATAAAGTTTTATGGTCAGATGAGTCACGATTTGAGCGATCCGGAATATTCAATATTCATAATTACCACACGTGGGCGAATGAAAATCCACTCGAAGTGAGAGCTTCGACATTTCAACATCGCTTCAGCGTTAACTTGTGGTCTGGTATCCTCAATGGCGAACTAATTGGTCCGTTTGAACTGCCGTCCAGACTTGATGGAGAAACATACAAAAACTTTTTGGAAAATGAACTTCCATTGTTGCTGGCAGATGTGAATCTCGAACTCAGACGAACCATGGTGTTGCAAAATGACGGCGCCCCGTGTCACTATGCAACCCAGGTCCGAAATTACTTAGATGAAACATACCCCAACAGATGGATCGGACGCAGCGGACCAATTAGGTGGCCTCCACGCTCACCTGATCTCAACCCCATCGATTTCTTTATTTGGGGCTATTACAAGGAAATAGCATACGCCCGAGACTGTTCAAGTGAACAAGAGCTGAGGCAGTTGATTGCAGAAGCTGAACGTGTTGTGAGAGAGAACAGAGACGCTTTTAGACGATTGCCAGACAATTTCTTACGTAGGTGTAGAATGTGTATTGCTGCTGGTGGTGGCCACTTTGAAAACCTTTTGTAAATGTTAAAAATAAATTAAGTACTTTTTTCACATTATCATCTGTGTTTTATTCAAAACCACTTTTTACGTAAAACTTTTCTTACCCAACTCTGAAACTATTTGTTGGTTAGTTTTCAGTATTCTTATCATTAATTAACCTTAGGAACGAGAAAATAGCCAAAAAAAAATAATTACTCAGATGGGTAATTTTAAGAATTTTTCCACCTCGCTGTCTTTGAAGGCCGATTTTAAACAAAGTAGCCCTATTAAGTACTTCATTTTTTTTATGATTATGAAAGCTGAGAGTCTGGCGCATTCTTGAAGCCTACTTAGGAATTATGAAGTCACCTGTTAAGATTTTTAATTTAAAGTTGAAAATTTGAGTCTTAATTTACCGAACGTAAATTTTTCACTTTAGATCAACATTTTCATAACTTTCACGACAGTTACGAAGCTGATTATTTTATGCATAAAAGTACTACTTATGAAAATTCAGTTGCAAAAAAAGAAACTCGATAAAACCCTCTACTTTTTTTTTTAGAATTTTTGAGGTTGGTCAGGTCGAAAATTTTCAAACATTCAGAAAAAAATTCATAACTCGAAAACTATGAAAAGTCGCGGAACATACATGGGGGTGATTCGAATACCCCACGATACGAGGGACCGAAATTTTATTTTTGGACGTCAATGTTCCGGCCACCCTGTATACTCTGGGAAACGCAACTTTATATACTCTGGGAAACGCAACTTTATATACTCTGGGAAACGCAACATTGTTTACTTGACATTTTTTGTGTAGCCTATGTCCTTCTCCAGGTCATGGTCTAAATTTCATCCATATCCGTTCAGACGTTTTAGCGTGAAACAGTAACAAACAAACTCACTTTCGCATTTATTTATGGTAGGTATATACGTAGATAAATATTAAAATGTTTGAAGTCGATAAATAAAGAAAGAAAGAAAGAAAGAAAAAATGTTTATTTACGGTAAACATGACGCAAACTACAACAGAGTAAAATAACAATTTGTAAAAACAAGTTTGGGGAAAATATGCGTCACATCTACGCAAAACGGCCACCGCTCAGCATAATGCCGCGACCCCATGCAAAATGGAGCCCCAGCGCTGGTTTTCAGCGATAGCCGGCGTTGACGCAATAACGTCGACCGTCGTAAATAATCTATATATATCTATATCTATACTTAGATACCTATAGATTTCACGAACTGAAAATGTGTATGCCAATTATATCAAACTGGGTAGGATTTGACGATTATCCATTAAAATAAATAATCAATGCAAAAATATTAAACAAAATAAATCTCCGTACACCTGCCCATTTCTGAGGCGCGCAGAAATAAAATGAATATAATATATTACGTCCAATTCAATTGAAGCCACACAGCCCTGCCCCGCGGCAGCCCTGCCCCGCGGCTACCGTGCGGCGAGCACTCAGCCATGGCGTCCGAATTGAGAAACAGGAATTAAGTATCAGAGATGTGGAATGCCATCAGTGTCCGGACATCGGGACCGGACAGTATCGCGCCGAGAGACAAATGTCCGCTAATTATCTCAACCCGGACATACCAACAAAAATGTATTGGGTTCGTCAGATCCCATAAAATAAATAAAATTAAGACGTCTTTAGATCGTATGAAACAGATCAAGGAATTTCTCTGGGATACAAAATAAATGTTTGTACTCGTACTTAGTGGTAACTTTTTAATAGCTTTAAATTATTTAATAAATAAGGTTTCACGAGAATGATTAAAAGTTATTCAAATTGTTCAACAAATAAATGCAAAACGGAATCAACCATCCAAAACCATCACGGAAAGGCAAAGAAAATATTTGTGTTGTGTAGCAAAACTATTGGAACCGTTTCGAACAGCGCTATAAACATATCAACAAAATGTTGGGCCCCGTTATGCATATCTGATAGCAAATAGCCTAACAGTCCAATAGATCAGATGGCTGGGACGATTCCGTGTAAATAGTGGTAAAGAATGCACGAAGCGACAGCAAGGCAAGAAGGCTTTGTTGAAATAGTTTTGTAGTGCACCATAATCAGACAGAGAGTTGGGATTTTGGTTTTGGTACCACGACCGTTTTGGTATCATGATCTTCGTCAGGGAACATACTGACGGAGATATGATCACCCACGCGGACGATGGGTTGTTTTAAATACTTATAGGTACCAATAAGAGGAGCTTGCTGTGAGCTGCTATGCATACAATACAAGTTCAATAGCACTTGTACGCACGGCTACAGATCAAGCTATACATTTCCAGTATAAGCTGATCTCGCATTGCATAGGATTTCCTTACAATGAGAGGTCAGTGTAAAGTAGAAATGTATAGCTTGATGTGTAGTCGTGTGTACCATCTGCGAAAAAAGTCCAAGATTACCTGCATAGACCACAGCTATGCTTATATTATACAAGTAGAAGGTGCATCGATGCATCGGCATTCTACAGATAAATCTACAAATGTAACGGCACGGCACGGGTAACTTACGATACTGACACATCTGTCCCATTTACGAGCACAAAACGATGCATTCATATTAAATGTTTGCAGTCTTTATGACGCGTTTACGAGCTCCTATTGGACAAGTTATGATTATGACGATTTATTGTAAAAGTAAGTAGTAAGCTATTTCCGTCGGGGAAACGCTTTGGTTAGCTGTGGGAAATTTGGATTCGAGAAAAATACGCTGATCCATGTGGAAGTGATTAACAAGAGAAACTGAAGGCAATATAAAAACTGTCACAGTATACAGGGTGTTTCTTTTAAGGTGTCAAGCCAGTGCGAGCTGAAAGCAGAATACCATACTTATCGATTTAACCCCCATGTATGTTCTACGATTTTTTATATACCTACCTACATGGGGGTTAAATCGATAGGTATGGTACTCTGCTATCAGCTCGCACCGGCTTGACACTTTAAAAAAAACCCTTTATTTGTGTGACACAGGAAGCTTTGCACTTTTGCTACAAAATGTTTTTTCTTTTAAAGTATGGTCACATCCGAAAAGCAGTAAACCGAAAAATAGGTAATCGTCTTGACAATCTTCACGCATTACCTACTATCAAAATGATCACAGGAAGCATCCAAGTGGGGACCGACTGGTATTTTTAACACGTTTTTATTATTATTATTAGCTACACCTGTATTGTTTGTTTGTATGTAACGGAATCTTTGAACTCGATTTTTACCTACTTTAAATGGTCAGATTAATTCGAAATTTTGCACATTTATCAGGGCCCGATGACAATACAATAATTTAAAAATTTTGAACCATTATCCTGATCAGGATCACCAGGATTAACGATTTCCTTCCGGAGAGCCTGGAGACTGAGAAACGGCTACCATATCCATGTTTCGGTTTCCAATATAAATATAATTATAGAATAAATTTTATTTGGGAAATTCGACTCCAAAAAATAAATTATAGTTTTAAAAAAACTAAAAAACCAGCTTTAATATCATTAAACTGAACTAAAAAGTAAAACATTAATTATGTCATTGAAAAAAAAATGTGTGGGTGCTTTCGAATTACAGAGTTAGTGTAAGAATGTCGTACAAAAATTACCGCTTTCACTAACACTCGAAAAAACATAAATGAACTCCTCAATATTATTGCACTATTGGATATCCATCTCTCGGTGCTGAGCCTAGGCATTAATTTAGGTGTCAACTAGTGTTAGTAAAAACGGGCAAAATACCTTTTAAGTCTCTGGACTTAAACTAGTGTTCAATCAAGTCATACCGTCTAGGTTTGGGTCGCAGGATCTCGTGCGGCGCGGGCTGCCTGCGCGGCGTCCAGGCTGCGCAGGCGCAGGCTCGCTCGGTGCGCGGCTCCCCCGCGCCGGCGCTCAGCGGCGCCTCCTCCGCTCGCGGCGTGCACGCATCCTCACTGGAAACAACAAACTCATTGTCAACTGTTACTTATGTAACTCGTAGCAGCTACGCGCTACGCCAATGCTACGAAAAATTTCATTTCTCGGTTGCATGAATTTTCATTTTTAGGGTTCCGTACCTCAAAAGGAAAAATCGGAACCCTTATAGGATCACTCCATTGTCCGTCTATCTGTCAATACCATTTTTCTCAGGAATGTGTGGAAGTATCAAGTTGAAATTAATATCAGATAAGTACGTAAATCTATGGTCCCTTGTAGCTATAAAAAAATCAAGCTTCTAAGTCAACGCAATAAAAAATACTGAAATTTATGCGACATATTTTATACTCGCAAGTAGGTAAATCAAAACCTACAGGTCCCGTTGTCCTAGAATCATGAAATTTGGCAAGACGCAAGGTCTCACAGCACAAGTAAAGGAAAAAGTCCGAATATTGTTAATTTGTAATTTTATCGCATACATGTAAAACAAAAGTGTTTGGGATTACAATGATTGTTTGTTTTTGGGATAAGTTCTTTTCAACTACGGAACCCTTCACTGTGCGTGGTCCGACACGCACTTGGCCAGTTTTTATAGTTACCAATAATCTCTTTGACTTGCTATTATATGACACTATACATTTCATATTTATCACCTAAGAACGGTCATCAACTCCCGTGCAATCAATTTGAATTTTTTGAGCGGAAGGAACTCAAGGCACCATTGCAGATAGGTATAAATATTCTGTTCATATTTAAATCAAACTGTTCTACCGTTGAAAGTGGAACCTTATTCTAACAAGTAGCTGTTTGGAACAAGTAATAAACAAATTGCCGTTTGCTGCATAACAGTCCGGTACTCTCATAGAAATATATACAGTGTGCTTCTTATAAGGTGTCAAGCCAGTGCGAGCTGATAGCAGAGTACCATATCTATCGATTTAACGCCCATGTATGTTCTACGATTTTTTGTAGTTTTCGAGTTATTTTGGATCCCTTATTTCATATCAGTGGTAGCGGAGTAGGTATAAAATGTATGTTTTTATTATCAACTGAGCTCTGCATAAACGTAGAGGAATAGTAAATATCAGGATTGACAAAAATATGCAAAGATAATAAATAATACACTATAAAATATGAAAATCACAAGATTTCAGATACATCACTTTCAACGATCGATTTCAGCAAATAATGCCATTTATAGTAAATTCTTGTTCAAAGTTGACCCAAAAAAAAGATATAATTTTTAAAGCCATCATCTTGTTCAATCAGGAAAAATATCGAAAAAAAAAATTATAAGTAGCTCGAAAACTAAAAAAAATCGTAGAACATACATTACATGGGGGTTAAATCGATAGGTATGGTACTCTGCTATCAGCTCGCACCGGCTTGACACCATATAAGAAACACCCTGTATATATATTTATCTATGGTTACTCTAGTATCCACAATCGCGCCAACGATAAGTCTTTAAATACATTCTATCTTTTAAGAGGATTATAAATATTGGCGTAAAGTACCTAATACTAATCAGAAAGTAACTGTTCACTTTACTATAACTATAGGTAGTTTATTAAATAAGATAGCCTTGTAGGCTTGTGGTAACAAGCTGTGGATTGCAGCTTTAAGCTGTTAGATTCAAATCTCACAAACGATTGTTAGGTAATTATTGTTTGAGACGCATTCATGGTTGCAAGCTTTCGCCAGGAAAGCTGGAAAACGCTTGTCACAAATGTTCGTGAACGGGCGCCGTCAGTTGGGACTGGTCGTCTCTTAGCTGCCACGGCTTATTTTAATTTTTAATTTAGTTGTTATCTTTTTTATCACGGACGCTTTTAACGTGCACGTCTTTCTACATTGTTCTCATATTATATTTTCAATATGAACGATGTAACCAATATTTTGTAAAATATTTGATTTAAAAGAGTGTTCGTGTAGTTTCTTGCCCGTTCTTCTCCATAGGGATCTACTACGCTTTGGAATGGCCAACTAGTTTCATCTTTCTGACTGAATTGTCAATTTGCATTGTCAAGGGGTCGGCCCTTGACAATTCAAAAGTGCTTGTAATTTGTTTATTTGAAATAAATGCTTTGAGTTTGAGTTTGAGTTGAGTTTGAATGTATCATGGAATTCGCAGATTTAGCTTCGGATCAACGATTAGACAGCGGGATATCCAGTCTGTCTGTTGGTTGGTGAACTATCATAGACTGAAAAGCGACGGCGAGATTCTGATTTGCAGTCGGCAACAAATACTTAATGCTTCAGTTTTATAAATCCTATACTATTAAATGAAAAATATTTGTAATTACGTTCTCGAAAACGGCTCTAACGATTTCGATGTAAGTTGCAATTTATGGAGGGGGGCGAAAAATCGATCTAGCTCGTCTCATTTCTGGGGAAATTCGTTTCCTCTATTTTCAGCCGAGCAGAGCTTGGTCGCCCAGGTACTATTAACTATTGAGCAAAATATTTAATTAATATCGCAACAGAAGTCAAATTCAAAGAATATAAACTCTTAGCTATTTTTATGAAACGCTAAAAACTAAAAAGCAGTTTACACAAATAATTTTGTGTCGGTTTTGGTGATATAAAAGTAAGTGTTAATGTGTTGCTGACCGTAGAAGGTTGTGATTCCAAAGCTTTTGTTAACCTAACAAGCTGACCCACGCCAGCACACTCCCATATCGCTGTTCCCACTCCCATGACACATTCGTGCAATCATGCCCCCGCAAACGTCGCGGAACTGCGTTCCCATCACGTACGTAGCGTGGCAGACAAGGAGTCCGTTGTTGGAGGCACAATGAGCCCCCTGTGGCCGCGTGTGGCAGCCATGCGCACGCGCAGGAACGTGCGTACTCAAGGGATTGCGGTACCGGTTCGTTGCTATTTGAACTAGATACACGGCACTGTTTGTAGTTGATAATAATGTTACGAGCTGCGGGGTTGGGGATAAATAAATTTATGCCAATTTACAAGGTTTAGAAGGTTCTAGAAAACTCTGTCACGAATCGACGTATCGTGTAGTTCTGCTACTCGATAACAGATGGCGTCTACGTAACACTAAACTTCGAAACGGCATATTTTTGCTTTGTAAGTACGTAGATCCTTTCGAAGATTTTTCGTAGAGAAAGATTCGTTCAGGGTGATAAAATAGGGTTGAAGGCGATAAAATCGTGAGCAAAACGTGTGCGGAGAGAAGATAATAGGCTGTTGTCAGTTTTTTGGTTTTAGCATTTATTTACTGCCATTCCTGCCATAATGATTGCTGTAGACATGTACAGTCGAGTTCATTAATAATACACTTGTCAATGATTCAAAATATTGTGAGCGTTGGAAAGCTCAATAAATTCTATAGAACCTATAGATCAAAAATAATAGGTCTTTAGCTCACTGCAGATGTGTACTGTGAAGAACTGAACACAATGATGGAGAAGCTGGCACATCTCCAACCAGCATTGGTCAATCGCTCGTCTCCGCTGCTCCTGCACGACAACGCGCGACCTCATACTGCACAGCAGACGGTCTCCAAGTTGCAAGAACTGGGGTTGGAAGCTCTCCGTCATCCGCCCTACTCACCAGACCTTGCGCCTACAGACTACTACTTTTTCCAGAATTTGGATAACTTCTTGGCGGGAAAAAAATTCAATACCCGAGAAGCAGTACAAAATGCCTTTGAAGAATTTGTTGCCTCCCGACCAGCTGATTTCTTTAAGAAGGGCATCAATAAACTGCCACTGCGTTGGCAAAGATGCATTGATTGCATGGGTGATTACTTCTATTAATACAAATAAAAAATACATGAAAAAAATTCGTTTAAATTTTTTCATACAAAACGGCAATTTCATAGGTAAAGACCTAATATGTCCTCATGTGAACGGTTCAATAATATATGCTGAGAATAAGGAGGGAGTACAGAATACGTGCTGTAACATTTAATGAATATAAATCTTGACCACAATTTAATGGTGCCTAGAGTTGTCACAACATTATGAACTTTTTTGACGTTCATAAATTTTTGAAGCATAAAATGGCCAATATATTAATGAACTCGACTGTATCTAATGATGTAGTTGGTCTATGATTCACTGTCATGATTACAGCATTGTTGACGGGAAGTCTTGGTTTCTTAGGGGCCAGCAGAATCTTCTAATGGATCTCTTACGTTTTAAGTGTTTATTATATACTAGCTTTTGTCCGCGGCTTCGTCCGCGTGTATGTCGGAAAATATCCCATGGGAACGTACTACCGAGAATTCCTTCCTTATTATTTGTCTTAATTAAAAAGGGAACCTCTGTGCAAAATTTCAGTTTTCTAGATTCAAGGGTTTGGGCTGGGTGTTGATGAGTCAGTCAAGACTTCTCTTTTTATTTATGCTAAGTATAGATATTACGTTATTTTTCTTTTATCTAACGATAACTAGTAGACCTAGACACGATTTAGACAATAGGTTGTATCGTTATACCTAAGTAATGATGATTTTTACGACCAAAATCTATCCAACTCCGTTCCTACAGTTCCTCTAACGACTACCTATGGAGTAGATTCCAACGTGCAGCTTTTCTAGAAAACTTCGACATTACTTTTCATAAATACCATAAAATAATGATGACGAAGGGTCGCGTGAACTGGCCGGTCGGCACGGTTACTGCGTCAACCATTGTTTGGACCACGGCCCATCGCACAAGTGGGTGCGACTTCCTTGCTCTCCCCTCGGAACCTTTCATCATTGAAGGTTCGAAAGGAAAGGCTTGGGTTTCGTTGACTACTATTGATTGGGTTAGATATTTTTGAAGCGTGAAAGAAGCATAGATAGATATAGGTAACGAGTAGGTACCTACTTTGTTAAAGGAAACGTTGATTTTAGATAGGAACTTAACGAATGGCTGAGACAAGGCAGCAAAGCAACTCATAATGAGACCATAACTATCTAGTCGTCACTTTTCAAAAAAAACTTTTTTACAAAAAAAAACCTACGTCCAAAAAAACAGTAGGAAGTACCGAATTAAAAAAAAAACACTACAAAGTGTTGTACACTTTTTTTTAATTCGGTTGTTTTGTTTTGTATAAAAGTTTTTTTTTTCACTTTTTAGGTAGTGGGTCAGTTTGTAATTTATATAACTCGTGTAGTTATATATTTAACTCGTGTAGAGTTACTAATTCTATAGGGGTGCCTATAAAATTTGAGAGATTCCCTCGATTTTTATGGGATTCCCTCATCAGATTGTAAGTTGGTGACAATGGAACCACCTCGCGAGCATGTAAACTTTCAAACAAATAAATTTAAGATTGATAATGTGTTACGCAATTAGGGTGCGGGACGCAATAACGCGCCTGTGGTGTCTATTCAAAAATAATTCATTCCAACAAGCAGCGATGTTTGCAAAAAAATCTGTTCATGTTTGAGGAGAGACGCAGGTCACGCAGCTAGGTACTTAATTTGATTCCCAAAACTCCTTTTGGTACACTGGATGTGGTGCCTACCAAAGGAACTAATTTAGTTCCAAAATTACCCTATAATCACAAGAGGACAATGCCGTTGCGTTTATTCCAGAAATACATTCCTGCGCATATTTTTAGGGTTCCGTAATAAGAAACCCTTACGGTGCGACTCAGTCTGTCTGTCTGTCTGTCTGTCTGTCACAGCTGGATATCTCAAGAACTACTAATGCTATCAACTTGAAATTTGGAACAGTTTTAGATGACGTTTGCCCAACTATTTTGCAAATAAGAAAGAAATAAAAATACTTTAAATATATGTTTTTTTTTGCAACAGGTACTGAAATCTAGGGGGTCTTAAAAATTCGAAGTAGGTCTACTAGGGTATGTGGGGTATCATATGAAAGAGCGCTGTTTGCACATTCTCAATTTTTTTTTGTTCTTTTTTAGGCCGCATAGTTTTCAACTTTTGATGAAAAATGTTAAAAAAAAATACCGTCATCCCTTATCTCCGCAGTTTGCATAGAGAAAAAACGTGAAATTATTCTATGTCATAGAAGTTTATGTAAAGATTGCAGGATAAATAAAACGTAGTCTTTAAATAGCACACTTTTTCAGAAATCATCAACAAAAATTAAATACAAATGATGGTACGGACGGAACCCTCGGTGCACGAGTCCGACTCGCTCTTGACGCGTTTTTAGATGCATGTCCCACTGTCCACGTGTTTAGGAAGGGGTATGTTATCCTTACTGAAGACAGAGTTGAGGCCATTGGGTGGCAAAACAGGAAATGGTAAATCCAATAACGTATAATAATTTCGAGTCTCGCATAATTCATAACTTCCACATCACCAGTTTTTTTTTTATCATCAACTTTTTTTTTTTTTTTGTAATCTTTGTTGATTTAATTGGGGTTTTTATTCCAATGGATACGCCAACCCCATGATGCCTTATACAGACTACTATTAATTTTAAATTAAATTAAAAGGAGAATTTTAATCAATATAAGTAGTACACCAACTCGCTAAATCTTTTCACCACATCTGACTTCGGCTATGCTAAAATTGATTGGATTAAACCTACCCGTGATATATTTAAATTAAACTCATTGATTAAATTTCTCCTTTCCTCTTGGTTCTTGACGCAATCCATCAGCAAATACATATCACCAGTTGTATTTTTAAAGTAATGCCAAATCTCATTCGTTTTCGTTGCTATATCTCCGGCGAGGAGTAGCGGCCGCGTGGCCATGTTGTGTGTTAATAATGTGTGTGCCGGGTATAATGTAACGTCTGCGGATCATCAATCATGGCGGACAGCTGCCGAAGTGCAGGATATTTGAGTTACTGAGGCGCTCGCTGTATCTGGGCTTGACTGTAAGTGATCAACAAAAGATTCATTTACTGCTGGTACTGCGACTGCTGAAGCATTTGGACCAATAAAATAGAGTAGTAAGTTCTCTTGGAACGAATGGTGTAAGTTACGGCTAATTTAATGAGGATTGACTACAGCAGTCTGAAATTTTTGGCAAGAGCCTATTAAAAGTAGGTACGGCGAATGTACAAATAGGTAAATATCACCGGGACCCCTGCCTTATGGTAGAAGAAGGAACAGTGGGGTTGTAGTCGGTAGGAGTCCGACATAAGCCTCCGTTCTCCCCAGACATAGGGTAGGTATCTATGAAGATTTCCCCAAGAAAAAAAAAAGGTTTAGCTTGTCAGTTTTTTTTCCAGAAGATAGATGCTATTGGTTTCTTTTCGAGAGCTGTTGTGTGATGTGATGAGTGATGACGATGAGTAATAACATTGACTTCTGTATTCGTATTTTAAGAACCGCCAATTTTCGCTTTTATTCAACAGCAACGTCACTCAATCCGATCCGATTTTTCTCTAACTATTTACTAATAATTGATTCCTGTGCCGAACTGTGAATAACAATAGGAATGTGAAACAGGAGGTCTACTCCCTAAGTCCCCGCCCGTCTGACATAACGATCCATCAAAACAAGTGTAAAAGTTATTTTTTTCGGACAGGAAAAAACACATCGGGAGTAGGGACAACTGTCACATCGTGTTGTCATTCATACTGCTTTCGGGCCCCGAACCAATCATCCGTCCGTAGGTGATAAGGAGTAGGAAACGCCCGTAACTACGGACTTCGTGTTTAGGGAGTAGACCCCCAGGTTTGTGCCCTATGTGACGATAAGTTGCAAAAACTTGTGACATGATAAAGCTCATATTGTACGGTACATTCGAGAATATAATTAATTAGCATCGGCATTATTTATAGTAAATTCAACGTTGCTATTGGTAACTCATTTAATTAGACGTCCACATGATTGATATTGACGCGGCACGTTATTTGAACCTTAACGACATTTGCAACAGAGCTATTTTAATATAATTTGATGGTTATTAGTGTAGAAGCGGTGATAGCAACGATATTTATGTCGCTGCCATAAAGGTTTACACACTTTACACAATTTATTATATCTCGTTTCTCACATTCTATTTTTGAATTTTTTTGGTCCTTTGATCCTGATCCTTGTAAGTATCAGGCTCGAAGGACAGGAAAATTTTTAAATGTGCGAATTATAATTTCTCTTTAATAGTTATTCATGCAACTGTTGTATAATAAGGGCTATTAAAACACGAAGGTGGTTTTATCCCGGCGAGTGTGATAATAGTATCACATGAGTGTTTTAATACCTAATTATATACAGTTGCCAAGACTTTATCTACACCGATCATGAATCCTCTATAAAAGGTTCTGAAAACACAGGGTAGGTAGGTATTTTACAATGCTGTAAGAACTCTATGTATTTTCATGGAAAGTTTCATTGTTGAGTATCTAATACAAAGTATGTATAGTAACAATAGAATTTTATTTAAACGCACAACCCTTTAATAAGGGGTCATTGCACTCATCATTATGAACAACTTTTGCTATGTGACCAAACCTGAAATCGCGAAAACCACTCACTCACCATCACACTAACGTCAATCACTCACCACACTCACTCACACTCACTTCACTCAACTCACTCACTCACTCACCACACTCACTTAATTACACTCACTTCACTCAAATCACTCACTCACTTCACTGAAACTCACTCACTCACCACTCACTCACTTCACCCACTCACTACTCACTCACTCACTCACTCACTCACTTACACTCACTTCACTCAAACTCACTCACTCACCACCACACTCACTTCACTCAAACTCACTCACTCACCACTCACTCACTTCACCCACTCACCACTCACTCACTCACTCACTCACCACTTCACCCACACACACAAAACATTATCGGCTGTTCCCTACATTTTGACGGGATAGAAATTCATAAAGATACCACGTGAGTAAGGAAGGGATCGAAAAAGCAAAGGAGTTGCATAATGAAATTCAGTACAACATTATAACTCCCGTTTGGATGATATTATGGTTACTATGACACTGGCTGTTTTAATGTTGGCAATAAGCTAACTGTTTCAGAAACTTTTATAGAGGATTTATAGCATGGGTGTAGATAAAACTTTTTAATGTATACCTTGGTATATCATCTTTCAGGTTATAATAGTTTATTTATAAGTGTAGGGTAGGTACTTAGGAAGGTATGTCACGTCGAGCTCGTCTAATTCCACAAAACAGGGACGTATGTACCGCGGCCCGTAATACTGAACTTGTAACAAGAATAATGTATTAATACTGCAGTACCTAATAATAAGACTATTTCCACTAGGTAGGTGCCTCCGACGTCCGCCCGTACATGCAACTTTGATAGACCATTATCAGTCAGGCAGGGACAAGATAGTAACAATAGTTTGCATTTTGAGGATGTAAAGAGAGCCAATAGCAAGAAAAATGCCCATAAAAACGCAGTAAATGATCAAAAGCACCAAACAAAGCTGAGTTGTGCCCTTCGTCCGGTAGCTAACATTCTGTTATTAATCACTGGTTGGATGCGCGTGCGCAGCGCGGGGGCAACACGCCTGCTCGCTTCTCTTTAGTACCCAGCCACAAATTAAGGTTACGAAGATTCACACCAAAAGATCAAGAACTACGAGTAAATATAGGACGAAATACTAAACTTAATGTGTGAAAAGGTAAATGCTATCAACTTCTTTGGAACAGTTTTAGATGACGTTTGCCCAACTATTTTTCAATTATGAAAGAAATAAAATTATTTTTTATTTTTTTGCAACAGGGACTGAAAGGGTGTCTTAAAAATTCCGAGTGGGGCTAATAGGGCATGAAAGAGCGCTGTTTGCACATTGTCAAACATGTTTTTTTTCTAGGCCGCATAAAGTACTTCTCGACTTTTGATGAAAAATGTAAAAAGTTACCGTTACCGTTTACGTACCGTTACCGTTTCCCTCCCTAAAATCCGAAATTATTCTATGTGATAGTAGTTTATGCAAAAATTACAGGGAAAATAAAACGATGTCTCGAATAGCACACTTTTCAGAAAGCGTGCGTGAGTCCGACTCGCTCTTGACCGGTTTTTTTATCCAATAAAATCTCATCACAATCTTTCTTCATAATGTTAATAACAATAAAATTACCTATATTTTACGAATCTAAGATAACAGACATCGGTTCGTACAGTTGAAGATACCTATCGTGGTTGTATCTCATAAAGATATAGGTAAGTAGATACGTAAAATATTCTATAAGACTCAATAAAATTGTAAATAGTTGGTTTATTATAATTTATAGTGATAATAATGAAAATCGTGCAATATAAAATATAAAAATATATAACTATAACTTATAACCAAAAATTAATACTTACCTATTTAAAATATAAATACCACAAAAGCAAATGAAACTATTCTAATGATACTATTTTAATATAATATTTATTTAACAAAAAGCGCCTTCATACTCTCTCCTATTTAAAATTAACTTTGCTGTGCCCGACAGGGTCCATAATTGATTCGATGTTTAACATACCAACTATGTACACATTATGGAATGCAATAAAATATTGAGTATTGAGTAAAAAACATAGATTTTTTGACTAAATGAATAATTTACTATAATGACTGCTAAAGCTTCTTTATTCGCTCATTAAATCCGATGAGCAGACAATCTAAATACGATCAGTAACATCGGGAATCAATTAACTATAACGCGATAGCACAGCAGATGTTGCCTGACAAGGGTTCCTCTGTCATCAGCTATGCGAGGATTATTCACGGACATTGCTTCATAAGTTCATAACCTAACGTTTGACAGTCAAAAACACATAAAAATGTCGATGAATACATAATAACCGACTTTTTAGGGTTCCGTACCAAATTGGTAAAAAGGAACCCATATGGTACGACTCAGTCTGTCTGTCTATCTGTCACAGCTGGATATCTCAAGAACTACTAATGCTATCAACTTAAAATTTGAAACAGTTTTAGATGACGTTTGCCCAACTATTTTGCAAATAAGAAAGAAATAAAAATACATATGTTTTTTTTTGCAACAGGGACTCTAATGAGTTTATGTTTGCACCAACTTAAATATATTTATAATGTAAGTGTACTACTGATTAAATAAATAAATAAATAATAAATAAAGGAGGTCTAACAATTTTTTTCTTTTTTTTATGTAAAGATTACTTACAGGAAAAATAAAAACATGTCTTTAAATAACACAGTTTTTCAAAAATGATCAACAAAAATTAAATATAAATGATGGTACGGAACCCTCTAGGTCCGACTCGCTCTTGACCGGTTTTTTTTTTTATAACTTGATTCATACAATAAAATTTTAATATAAATAATTTTCTTATTGCAATGTTAATACAATATTTTTTATCTTAAATTCACAACATTCATAATACCGCTTGGTAACATAAAAAAGGAAGAAAGAAAATATTTTTTACACCGAGCAATTTACACGCAGCGGGAGTTTTATCTCACTTCCAAATTATTTTGAAATCAGACAACATTTTACGTGTCCCGAGAATCCGCGACGGTTGGCAAACCTACTGTATACCTGACACAATGGAATCCAAAAACGGACAAAAACTGGCCGAAGGAGGATTTATGTGGCCCTCTCGGATGCCACACGTTCTTGCGTTTTATACCCTACGGCGATATTCCGCATACTGTATATTTTGATGACATCAAATCCTTTTGTAAATGTCAAGTTTTCAAGCTACCGAATAGTTGGTCATTGACCTGAGTGAATGAATTAAGTTTTTAATCGAGAGCGGGGCGTTGCGTGCTCTCGGATAGATTAGTTGGATGATTTGTTTCAATCTAAGTGCAGGGACATGCGTTCTGTGGAAGTCATTTATTGTATTTGACATGCAGAGGTCAACAGCCTTGAAAACTCTAGACGAGACCTTAGAATTAGATATACCTACCTACGACAAAAAACTAGGAGTGAAATACAATCTTCTAAGTGTAAAAAACCGGTCAAGAGCGAGTTGGACTCGCGCACCGAGGGTTCCGTTTCGATTTCTGAAAAGTGTGCTATTTAGAGACATCGTTTTATTTTTCCTGTAATCTTTACATAAACTTTTATCACATAGAATAATTTCAGATTTTTCTCTATGCTAACTTTGGAGATAAGGGGGTCTTACCATAACGGTTCCTTTTTACCATTTTGGTACGGAATCCTAAAACCATGAACTGCTTCACTCACAACTTCTCATTAGCACTAAGTACCTATATGACGTTGTTCTTAGCATTTAAAAATCTTCTTACAGTTTGCAAGATATTAGCATACCTACCTATGATTGTATTAAATCCATTATCTTTGCAACAAAACAATTTAGCGTGACAATAATGAGATAAACAACAACAACTCATCGTAACTGCTCACTAACATCGCTGAACTTTCACTGGTGAGCAGCTACGCGACGTTTTTTCCCATGCTTTTTGCATTCGACATGGGATTCTCACATGAAAATAGTAATTGGTTATATTTTCTAAAAAACCAAGCATCGTTACTTGAGGAGAGCGCCTCTTCAATTCTTCATTATCATTTTAGCTATGAGTGAAGAATGACTCTTTTAAGTGTCTAAACACACTATGCCGAAGTTACGCGACCGAAGTTCCGCGGCTGATGTTACGTTCCGACGTGTCCGGCTGATATGACACACCGAACTTTACGAGGCGGAAATTCAGTTGCGGAACTTCAATGTCCCCGTCCCCCGACCCCGCCACGGATCTTCTTCGGTAATCGAACGAACTTGGGTCGCGTATAATGTGTGCTCTACACAATACGTTGCCGCCGAATTGCCGCTGAACCTACGCCCGACCGAAGTTCGGCTGTACATTAGAACGAAACGTAATTTCGGCATAGTGTGTCGTCAGTAATTCTAATAGCATTGCAGGCGCAATCATGCCAAACTTCGGTCGCGTAACTTCGGCATAGTGTGTTGTAGACACTTATAGAGTCACACTTTTAATTAGGTAAGTACTTACTTTCCTAAGCAAAGATTTTGATTTTTTAAATTTATTCTCATGTCAGTTATCACTTCAGTAGCATAGCAAAATAGGAAAATAGAAAAAAAAACTCGATTGAAGGCTTAAATTCAATTAAAATGAAATTCTTTCTATAATTCGTCAACCATTCATCACAAGATGGCGGATTTTAATAAAAAAATCTGAAAGAGGTGGGTAGTGTAATATAACCACCAAACCGGGAAAGGTTAAAAGTGGTGCTTGCAGAACATTGCAAGTCCAACAAGCTTTAAAATAGTCATGTAATTACATCGTTGACATCCAAGTATTTCGTATTCTTTTCCTATATTTTCCTCCGTTACTCAAAGAAGTTGGCTTTGGATTCATAACTTTTGGTCCTGGTGTCCTGTATCGAAGGGCCAAAAATATCCGGGTCAAAAGCCGCTATGAATGTTGTTCTAAAAACCAGATTAAAACTACTTCAAATCAGACATCAGACACTACCCTCATTTACTGTTCCACAAATCTGTGTAGCTGTATTAGGGTTCCGTACCAAAATGGTAAAAAGGAACGCCTACGTTGCGACTCAGTCTGTCTGTCTGTCTGTCATATCTGGATATCTCAAGAACTACTAATGCTATTAACTTGAAATTTGGAACAGTTTTAGATGACGTTTGCCCAACTATTTTGCAAATAAGAAAGAAATAAAACTATGTTTTTTTTTGCGACAGGGACTGAAAGGGGGTCTTAAAAATTTGAAGTGGGGCTACTAGGGCATGTGGGGTATCATATGAAAGAACGCTGTTTGCACATTCTCAAACATTTTTTTTCTTTTTTGTAGGCCGCATAGTTTTCGACTTTTGATGAAAAATGTAAAAAAAAACCGTTCCCCGTACCCCCCCACCCTTATCTCCAAAGTTTGCAAGGAGAAAAATCTGAAATTATTCTATGTGATAATAGTTTATGTAAAGATTACAGGAAAAAAATAAAACGATGTCTCTAAATAGCACACTTTTACAGAAATCGGAACGGGACCCTCGGGGCGCGAGTCCGACTCGCTCTTGACCGGTTTTTATTGCTGCATGCACCATGCTGCACGTATGAGGTCGATTAAAATTAGCATAAGTGTTCGTCCCGAGTGGTTTATGAAAATGTACGAAGGTACACGTCGAGTGCACTCTGATGCGTATTTAATTGCTTTTAACTTTGACATGACGTTATCCAGGCAGGCAGGCTTCTTGAACTGAAATAATGTTTTTGATTGTGATCCGTCTGGGCTAAAAATGAGCACGAGCCATAAGCGAGAGAGATTTCAACCTGCAAAGTAAAATGTTTAAAAAACAGTTTAGACTCAGTGGCGTAACTATATCGTTCGAGGCCCGTGGCAAATTCATCGGGTGCCCAATATAAAGAAGCTGAATTTTTTTTTTAGAAATGCACTGAAACTTTATACATTACTAGGGTGCCGTACCAAAATGGTAAAAAGGAACCCTTATGGTGCGACTCAGTCTGTCTGTCTGTCTGTCACAGCTGGATATCTCAAGAACTACTAATGTTATCAACTTGAAAGGAGCAGTTTTAGATGACGTTTGCCCAACTATTTTCAAAATAAGAAAGACATAAAAATATTGTATAAGTAAGTACATTTTTTTTTTTTTTTTTTTTATTTCTTAAAAAATAATAAAGGGTTTTTATCCACATGGATACGCCAACCCTATTGTACCTTATCACTACTCTTACACCACTAAAGTTAACATATAATAACACTATTCTTATTATCCTTATTATTTAACATTCATTGATCAAGCTGTTGTACTAGACCACACAGTTTTTTTGCAACATTTGATTTAGGTTTCGCTAAAATAGTGAAAATAAGCCCAAGATCTAAAATATTTAAATCAAACTCCCTAATCAATGAATCTCTTTCATTTTTGTTCTTAACGCACTCCATCAGCAAATGTTGCACGTCTTCTATTTTGTTGCATACTTCGCAGTTTGGAGATGTTGTCTTACGCATTAGGAAAGCAAATTTTGCTGATGGAAAGTGCCCAGAACGCAGTCTTAAAGCTACTTTGACGTAACTCCTACTTAAATTAGTGTCATCAAACCAGGGCACGCGAGAAGGTTCACTCTGAATTACTTTGTACCATATACCTTTTTTTTTTGAAATCTCGTTGAAATGATCTTTCCATTTATCATAACAAGACTCCTTGATTTTTGAGACATATTCCCAGTGATCAGGTAGGTAATAAACTTCATTCGCTGCGTTAATTGCCAATTTTGCCAACCGGTCAGCCTCCTCGTTGCCGTGTAATCCTATGTGTGCTGGAACCCATTGCAATATAATTCTAATTTCATCTTTATTAATAATGTTTATAATTTTAAGAATGTCGTAAGCTATCGATGCACCTCTGCAACCAGAGGCGCATCGAGCTACGTGCTGTAAAGCGCTTTTACTGTCGGTAAAAATAGCTGTTTTGTGTAAATTTTGATTGAGAACATAGGCTACTGCTTCATATATTGCAATGAGTTCCAGTGACATTATACAAGTATTTGCATCGATTTTAAAGCTAGCTTTAAAGTCTAATTTTTTATGAAAGAAAGCTGCCCCACCACCACTAACATTTTTTGATGCGTCCGTGAAGATTTTATCCCAATCGTTATATTTATTATTTAATTCTGCTACCACTTCATTTACCAATAAATTAGGGTCATAATATTTTTTTGATTGTTTGACATATTCTAGATCACATTTAATAACTCCTTTAGTTTGTATGGCGGACACCCACACATCGAGAGTAAACATTCTCAGAACATCTGAGGAGACAATTTGCAGCTGATTTAATTCGTTAAGCGTAGAAGCTAGCAACGGTTTATTTTTATTTACCCAATAACTATTATTTATAAGAGAGCTTAATTCAGAAATTACATTAATATTTAAATTATTTGTCCATGATCGAGATTTCAGAATGTGCTTATAGGAGAGATATTGCCGCCTCAAAAACAGTGGTGGTATGTGCAATTCGCTTTCCATCACATGAATTGGTGAGCTTTTAATGAAGCCCCCTACAACTCTTAGGGCTTGGTTCTGTACTTTATCCAATTTAGAAACATGTGTCTTTGCAGCAGAATCATACAAATAACAGCCATAGTCAATCCGACTTCTTATGATGGAAATATATAATCTTCGCATGTGTTTGGTGTGAATTCCCCATGAACTACCCGCTAATACTTTTAATACATTCAGATATTTTGAGCATTTTTCAATTAATTCATTAATATGTTTTCTCCAATGTAAACTTCTATCAACCCAAAGCCCTAAATACTTGATACATTCTACCATAATTAATGGTTGACCATACACTTTTAAAGCTGGCAATATTCGTCTTCGACCCCTACTGTAAACACAATAGTTAGATTTAGTTGACGATAAAGTCAGTCCAATCTCACCCAATAAGGCTACAATACAATTAAGGGCATCTTGTAACTCATGTTCACAAATTGAGATTTGTTTATTACTAATGTAAATAACAAAGTCGTCAGCGTATTGTGACACTATTACATTGTGTATTTGATGACAAATTTGGTATGTAACCAAGTTAAATAAAAGGGGGGAAAGCGGGTCCCCTTGAGCTAGGCCTCTATTAGTCCACCTACATTCAGACCCTTGACTATTATAAGACTTAATGATTAAATGTCTTTCACTTATAAAAGACCAAAGGTAAACACAAAATTTGGAACCAATTTGGATTTCATCTAGTACTTTAGTAACCGATTCAATTAACACATTGTTGTAGGCATTTTCAATGTCCAAAAAGCATGCGACTGTAGGAGCATTTTTAGTAAATCCGACTTGAATATAAGATACCAGCCTAGAAAGTGCATCTAAAGATGATTGTGACTTTCTAAATCCTACCATATATGGAGATAGTAATTTGTACTTTTCAACAAACCATTCTAATCGTTTACAAATCATTAAGTGGAAGGTTTTACAAATACAAGATATTAACGAAATTGGTCTTAGTTTAATGTCTGTATTAAGATTATTTGAATATTTTGGAATGGGAATGATTAGAATATTACGCCATTGGAGTGGAACAATACCGAGTGAAAATACCAAATTGTAGATTTTAAGTAAAAACTGTTTTCCTATTTCGGGTAAATTATAAATCATTGAATAAGATATACCGTCGTGCCCCGGAGCCGTGTCCTTTTTTTTTAAACAATTTTCGAGTTCTTGACTACTAAAATCAATTTCTAAAACCTCATTTTTAGAACTAAAATAGGGCATACAACTAGAAACGTAGTCCGGAGTTAGGTTTTGTAACAATTCATTTTGTTTTTCAATCGGTACACATGGCCGTTGATGTTTAAAGCCCTTCATCCACCTCATCCGACGCCACATCTCAGGGGCTGAAGTAACTTCATCAATTGAATTACAAAATTTTTGCCAACCCTGATTTCTAGCTTTTTTAATTAGTTTTTGGGATTCTAAAGTCATTTTTTCTAATTTATTTAAATTATCTGGGGTGGGGTTTTTGCGGAAAGTGGATAGGGCTAATCTTCGTTGTGCAACTAATTGTGATAAATAAGGGGTCCAATAATTCTTAGGCTTAAACTTTTCATCTGGCTGATCACTAAATTTATAATATGGTATGTGCTTATTAGCCGCGTATTCTATAGTTTTTATAAAAAAATCATACATTTGTTGGACATTAACAGCTATTTCCTTAAATTCTAAAATTTTTTCGGAAACCGTTTCGCGATAATCTCTCCAGTTAGCATTTTTAAAATTTCGTTTTTTATGGATGTGAACGGTGGTCCATACGTTAGCCGTCATTTTAATAATAAGGTGGTCACTACCCAAATTTTCATTAAATATCTGCCAGCCGAATTTTATTGCAACATCAGAAGAGATAAATGATACATCAGGTGAAGTCTGTTGTAAATTTCCATTCACTAATTTAACCCGAGTCGCTTGGCCGTTGTTTATAGAAATAAAGTCGTTATCTAGCGCCGCATCCATTATTTGTGTACCTCGAATATCGGATTTAACAGACCAATTGGTGTGATGTCCGTTAAAATCGCCCGCTATTATTGTTTTATTCGGAAAGTATGAGAATATATCATTCCAGTCAGACGATTGTGTTTGTACGGACGAAGGACAGTAAAGCGACACTACATATTCTAAGTCCTTGCAATTTAATAACTTAACACAAACCATTTCGATACCTACATTATTAATATTTAATGACACTAGGTGAGATTGTACCGACTTGTGTATCAACAAAGCGACACCACCGTAACCGTCATATCTATCGTTCCTATAAACATTAAACCCGCTAATATTGACACCAACTTCACAGTCAAACCATGTTTCGCTAATAATTGCGATGTGTATATTCTCTCGAATTAAAAGTTCTGAAAAGGATACAAGTTTAGGACGTAAACTTTGCGAGTTCCACTGAAATAAGTTCAACTTAATTATTTTTTGTAACCTATCCATTACTAAAACAATTTATGTTATTCAAGATTTCTTCCCCTAATATCAACTTAATTACAAAATTTTTAAGTTCTTCACAAATGATTTTAAACAAAGACATAATTTTTTCTTCAAATTGACTTTCTGATTTGATAATACTTTTAATTTTTACCCATATTTTCTTCCATTCAAATTTGTATAATAATTGTTCGCTTCGCTTCGTACTTTCCTCATATTTCTGTGGTATAGTACATTCTTCATCTACCCGCTGCTCTAGAATATCATCATTTTTGTTTTGGTTTGTTTTATTTATGTTTTTCGTGGTACCCTGTTTTGAAGTTATGACTTTTTCCTTTGTGATTGCCACTGATGTTTCGGCCTGTTGTATTTCTTCGTCTTCCTTTCTATTTGCTTGCGGTTCCTGATGCACTAGGCCCCTAGCCAAGATACTACTATAGGTTCCTGTATTCGGCGTGAATATTGATTGCGTGTTAGCAATTTGTTTTGAGGTTTCCACTGTATCTTTATTCACTACTTGCTTTTTCTCCATAAAACGTTGTAGGGCTTTTTTGTATGTGAGTTGCTCCTCACTCATTATTTTTCTGATAGCTTTTTCTTTTAAGTACATGGGACACCTTTTGTCCAGAACAAAATGATTCCCCTTACAGTTTAGACATGTGTATTCTTTCAAACTACAATTATCATGTTTTCCTCCGCACTTAGGGCAACATATCTTTTTAGATGGACAATATTTAATGATATGGCCAAATTGCCAGCAACCTGAGCATTGCGTCACTGGGAAGATATATGCTTCTACTATAAAACGACAGCCATAGGCATAAACATACTGAGGAAGTACATCTCCTTTGAAACTAATTCTTATAGACTCACAATCAATCCATTTTCCTTCCGAACTCAGCCGTTTTAATCTCTTAATTGATACAACCTCAGTGTTTGATTTTAAAATATTCTTTATTTCGTCTTCATTTAATTCAAGGTCGATACCTTTCACAATTCCATAGGATGTCGTCATTTCTTGAGTAAATTGACACCGTAAGCCCATGTCTTTGATTTTCTGACAGTTTAGAAGTCTTTCAGCATCTTCCCTTCTTTGAAATTGAATCAAAGCTTTATATGAGCTTTTATATTTTATTCTCAGAATATTCTTCATATTTTCAGAACTCAGCAACTTAGCCATGGCTATAGGTTTCGGCAGATTATCCTGTGAGGTAATACACACTTCATGATTGTCCATTACTTTTGCCACATTCATCTCAATCCCATTACCATTCATTGTCTCCAGGGACTGACTCCTTATTAAAAGTTTAGGTCTCCTTCGGTTCACAGTTATAAACTCATCTTCGCTCGAGTCCACTTCTCGTTCTTTTCTCTTCTCCACAGACCTTATCATTCCATCAGCTCTTTTTTCTGTCCCCCTAACTCCTACTTCCATCTCAATTAGTTGCTCTTCACATCTCTGTACTATTTCTGAATCACTTAAATCCTCTCCACTTGAATTTTCTCCCATTTCACAAACAACCGGGTATAGTTGTGTCACTCGTTAAATATGAAATGAAAGAGCGCTGTTTGCATATTCTCAAACATTTTATCTTTTTTTTTAGGCCGCATAGTTTTCGACTTTTGATGGAAAATCTAAAAGAAATACCCTTATCTCCGAAGTTTGCATAGAGGTAAATCTGAAATTATAAAACACATAAAAATACCTTTTTGTTTGGTATTTAGGTAGGTAGGTTAGTTATAGTAGTATTCCGATAGCTATAGTCTAGAAACTGCTGAGAGTTCGATGACAGAATATTAATAATCCCTAATTTTATGGATTTTCAATCTAGCTATTTAAATAAAAATGAATCCCTATTTCCCTTGGTCATCATCACGCGTGAACGGATGGAACTATTTCGCTAATTCTTTTTTTGTTGTGTTATTATTGTCAGGAGAAGGTTCTTAGAAAAAAAAAAAAAAAATAAGATAATTTCTCAGAATATTGGTAAATTTCAGAAACTTAACGCGTTTACATTAGAGTATTCCTATCTAAGACAGGACAACGTCTATCGAGTCAGCTACTTCAAAATAAAATGAAACCTGTCTGATGAGTAAGACCTAAGAAAATGCAGTGTTATTTATTATGACTAGATACATACCAATGCTAATGTAAGAGCTATAAAATTGCTAATTTGTAAACACACTAGCACAATATGTTAGATCATAAACCTAGGGCGTAAGGCCGAACACCTAGGTATTAGTGATAGGTAGTGAGTGAGTAGTCTGGAACTCCCAATTCCTAAGTTTGTAATATTGAACAGGGCGGGAGAACAGTATTCGAATGTTAATTTACTTATTTATTTTTATTTTTTTTATTTTGTGATGACCGATGAAGGCCCCATATTCACTAATGAATATGACGGTAGCGGTAATGATAAAATAATAGCACAAGGCTTTTAAGGCCCTACCTTGAAAATAAATAAATAAATAAATATCCTTGGACATTTCACACAACGCCATCTAGTCCCAAGCTAAGCAACCTAATGCTTGTGTTATGGTAACGAGATGGCTTATAAACTACTTATATATTTTATTTTTTTTGTAAATACATACATATTATAGATAGAAAAACACCCAGACTCGGAACAAATACTTGCAGGTCGTACAAATATTTGTTCCGTGCGGGAATCGAACCCGCGACATGCTGCGCAGCAGTCAATCGCTCAACCACTGCGCCAAACGTGTCGTCAAATGGGCGTTACGTGGCTTATTTCCCCGCACGCGGGGAGTGGCAGTTCCATCTTCCGTGGTCGGTCGCCCGGTGCCACAAACTTCAACACACAAAATATCTGAACCTGTGCGGTATCGTAAGGTAAGATCTTTGACAGAAAACGGGGCTTAAAAAGTCTGTTGTAAATAACAGTTGTAAGCAGTAGAAACGAAATGAACGTGGATTGCGACAGTATCGCACCGGCATCGACTGCGCATGAAGTAAGTAAAGTGGAACATTGCAGCCTGCAGGTACTAGCAGGGCGGAGGGCGCCACAAGCTGCAGCTAGTGGCTCATTATCACACTGCGAGTAGGTACTTGCTAACTCACCCAATGTGCCTAATTAGAACTTAATTGAGTATGACCCAGATGAGCTTTTTCTTATTTAGTAGCTGTGAAAGCTGACATGGAATAAATCGTACGCTTTCATAGGAACTACCTAGATACCCAATATAGGTAAACCTATACCAATATACGGGGTGTTTCTTTTAAGATGTCAAGCCAGTGCGAGCTGATAGCAGTAACCAATACCTATCGAAGTTGACCCAAAAAAAACTGGCCAAGTGCGTGTCGGACCACGCACAATGAAGGGTTCCGTAGTTGAAAAGAATTTATCCCAAAAACAAACTTAACACTGTTTTTTTTTTTAAGCAACAACTATTTTTTTAAGTCATAAAATTACAAATTCACAATTTTTGGACTTTTTCCTTTACTTGTCCTGGGAGATCTTGCTTCTTGCCAAATTTCATTATTATAGGTCAACGGGAAGTACCCTATAGGTTTTGATTTACTTGCGACAGTTGCGAGCATAAAAATGTGGCGCAAAATAGCCGTATTTTTTTATTGCGTTGACTTAGAAGCTTGAATTTTTTAGGACTTCAAGAGACCATAAACCTACGTATTTGATATTAATTGCAACTTGATACCTCTACGCGTTCCTGAGAAAAAGGTCCTTGACAGACTGACAACTTTGAAAATATTTTTTTATGTGATAGAATTACAAATTAACAATTTTTGGACTTTTTCCTTTACTTGTGTTGTGAGACCTTACTTCTTGGCAAATTTCATGATTATAGGACGACTGGAAGTACCTTATAGGTTTTGATTTACTTGCAAGTATAAAAAAATGTCGCATAAATGGCCGTATTTTTTTAATTCGGTGACCTAGAAGTTTGATCTTTTTAGGACTTCAAGGGACCATAGACTTACGTATTTGATATTAATTTCAGCTTGATACCTTCACGCGTTCCTGAGAAAAACGGCCTTGACAGACTGACAGACAGACAGACGGACAAACAAGTGATCCTATAAGGGTTCCGTTTTTTCCTTTTGAGGTACGGAACCCTAAAAATATTATTTTTTAAAGCCATAATCTTGTTGAATCAGGAAAAATATCGAAAAAAAATATACTTAACTCGAAAACTACAAAAAATCGTAGAACATACAATCATGGGGGTTAAATCGATAGTAATAGTATTATACTCTGCTATCAGCTCGCACGGGCTTGGCACCTTGAAAGAAACACCCTGTATATATCTCATCAATTTACATACCTAAACCTACGTCGATCGATAGGTTTGTTTGTCCGTCTGCACCTAAACTTACAAGCTATTTGGTCTGTAAAGCTTAGTTTACCGAAGTCATTCTCTTCTAATAAATTGCTGTCCGTTATAATACAAATACAAAAAAGTTTATTTGGCAAAGAAAAGGTGATGAAACAGACTTACATAAACACAAAATTTCAACTTTGTACATCACAAAAAAAATGGTTTGACCGTTGACCCACAAACTAAGCAAGGCTTGTATCTTGTGGGTCGGTCGGTCTTATCTTATCTTATTATCTTATAGTCTCGCTAAAACTCAAAAACGGCTTGACCGATTTGAATAGGTACTTTTTTTTTGTTTTATTCTCTGCTTTACTGGGGTGGTTTATAAGAAAAAAAAAATAGGAAAAAAAGACAAATCTGAAATTTTGACAGGACGATGACGTCTAGCGGGTCAGCTAGTTATTTATAAAATCTGTCAAGTAAGAGAATGAACAATAAGGGCCTGTTTCACCACCTACGATTGAGTTCCTATTAACTTACTTGGCAGATAATTTCATACAAATTCTGTTCCATTTTTGAATTTATTCGGTGAGTAGTGGCTATTCGGACATCGTGAAATAGGCCCTTAATATCATCCACACTAAGCATCCACAATATCATACAGTCACTTTCTACAGTAGCACGAGGCCATGAGCATAAGCAAAGCTGCCTCATATTACCATTTTAACAGGTACCTACCTATCAGAGAAGAAAAGTCTGCAATTACGGTACAGCATGCTTTAACTCTATGTAGATGACTTTATAATTTTGTCTTAAAATGTTTCATATAAACGGGATAATATTTCCTGTTTTTATTATGAAACATTTTCAGACACAAATGAACCGCTAATTACGGACGGCAATCAATCTGAATCGAAAACCGGTGTAGCCAATAGCTCCGAGGCGATGACATCAACATGGCCATCCAAATTATATGGCGTCAACGAATATCTTTAATTTCCCTGCAGTTGTCGGAAAGATAATAGGTAAAGCAGTGTTATTAAACAGAACTAGCTACATAATGATACTCGTACCTATAATAAAATGGAGACCTGTGACTACTTATTACTTTCTGTCGTCCGTCTCGTCATTATTACTATATTTTTCAGAGAAAACCCTCATTTATTTGATGACTTGGAAGGCGATATCTTAAATACATTCCTGAGCTAACATCGTAAATTTATAAAAATCTTTGCCCGCGTCGATAAAAAGTAGCCTAAGTCCTTTTCCAGGTCATGGTCTACCCGTGTGCCAAATTTCATCCAAATCCGTTCAGCCGTTTTAGCGAGAAAGCGTTACAAACAAAACAAACTCACTTTCGCATTTATATAATATTAGTTAGGATTATGTTTGGTCCAAAGAAGCTTCCTTGACTGAACACAAAGAAGCTTCCTTGACTGAACACAAAGAAGCTTCCTTGACTGAACACAAAGAAGCTTCCTTGACTGAACACAAAGAAGCTTCCTTGACTGAACACAAAGAAGCTTCCTTGACTGAACACAAAGAAGCTTCCTTGACTGAACACAAAGAAGCTTCCTTGACTGAACACAAAGAAGCTTCCTTGACTGAACACAAAGAAGCTTCCTTGACTGAACACAAAGAAGCTTCCTTGACTGAACACAAAGAAGCTTCCTTGACTGAACACAAAGAAGCTTCCTTGACTGAACACAAAGAAGCTTCCTTGACTGAACACAAAGAAGCTTCCTTGACTGAACACAAAATTCTCGTATGAATCCTAGCGATAGCAGAAAAGAGAGACGCATTTTTACTATCAATAATAGGAGTTAAAGCTTAAAGGGCTAGAAATTATCAAAAACTTTTTGAAGAGATTACTACCTATACCGTCAACAAATAAATATAGTAGGTACCTGACGGTCGCAAAAGCGTCCATGAAGTCAAAGTTAACAGTGCTTCTTCGCATATTACCTATCCTTTTCAGCTACTGTTGACTAAGGCCGCTGTACATCCACCCTTAACAGATGTCACGCAAGGCCGCAATACTGTTAAAGGTGAGATGGTACATGTAGATATATGATAAGTTACGGGAACCTACTAAGACCTACAAGCCTAACGGTACCTACGACCCTAAGCCCTATAAGCCCTACAGCCCTAACCTACCATATACCTAATACGTGATAAATAAATATATAAATAAATTCAGGATGTCTGCACCATGCGACCTAAGGTAACAGACGGACAGCAGACAGGAATCCAGGGTGCGGGAAGGGTGCACTCACTGCCAGTCCCGCAGACTCACGAGACTGGACAGAGATGGCTAAAGGTGTCTTGGCCACAGTGAGGGGTAATGGGACAAGAATATAAAATTACAATCTGATTTATTTACATAAAGATTCCGCTTATATACTACTTTTACCTAACACACACTATTGCACAAAATCTTTGTGTTTCATGCGTGTTAGATGCAACGAAATCACTTATTTTTATCTGGGCCGCGTACTGAGTCAATGTCCAAAGGTAGCATTGAACAGCCGCAAATTCGGAGCAACGTTTAGGATCTTACAGACAGAGGCGATATCGCGTCGCGACGCGATATTTTTCTATGGATATAATATCGAAATATCGCGTCGCGACCGCGATATCGCCTCTGTCTGTAGGAGCCTTTTCTTGTAGCTGCAGTGGAGCGTTATAAGGGTGTACATCGATAACTTTTGAATTTTTAAAATTCCTATAAAACCAAATTGATGATGATGATGATGATGTGTGTGTAACCCTAAAAGCTCCACTGCACGCTATAAGAAACGCTGCTCCGAATTTGCCGCCTAAGCCTTGCCGCACACGGGCCACACGCCACAGCCACAAAAAGCCGCGTACAGCTGGAAGCGACTACCTACTGTCACAGTTTGTACTGTTTTGTGGTCGGTGGTCGACACTTGTGTTCGGTAGCCGCTACTTTTATTAACCCATTGTATGGCGTTTTGTGTTAGGGTCGGGGCACATGGGCCACCGGCCACAACCACAAAACGACGCCACCGGCATATTTCCTGTAATTTTCATACATTTATTATGGACTCGCTGCACACAGTTGACGCCGGTGGCCGCCACACGCTCGCTTCTTGTGGCTCGCACCGGCCACTAAAGGTCGACACACAAGAAAATATATACCTACAGGAAATATACCGGTGGCGTCGTTTTGTGGCTGTGGCCGATGGCCCGTGTGCGTTTAGTGGTCGGTGGCGGCCACCACGCGAAGTGGGAAACGGCTTATCTTGGCGTGTAGCGACCACCGGTGTTATCCATATACGCGGCGAGTTCATGTACGAAGCTGTAGTTCGCAGCTCGGTGGTGGCATTTTGTGGCTAGTGTGTGGCTGTAGTGTGTGGCTCGTGTGCGGCAAGGCTTAGTTTGTCGTAGAGCATGCATTACCATTTGATGTCTTGTTCTGTCTAGTTACTGATGAAGTAGCTAATGCTAGTATGCATCATCACCATCGACTTTGGTACTTAGGTATAGGACCTACCAATATATCTGCGGTCAACCGAACCCTTATCTCCGAAGTTTGCATAGAGAAAAATCAGAAATTATTTTATGTGATAGAAGTTTATGTAAAGATTACAGGAAAAATAAAACGATGTCTCTAAATAGCACAGTTTTTCAGAAATCGGAAGAACCGTCGGTGCGCGAGTCCGACTCGCTCTTGACCGGTTTTTTTTTATTCTAACTATCCTGCTAACTAAGAAAAGTGATAAAATAATTATGAATGTGGATACACATTCATAATTATTTTATCACTTTTCTTAGTTTTCCTTTCATTTCAGATTCCAATGTCCATCGTTGCAGATAATAAAAAGAAGCAATAGCTCTCTGTGATTCACTCAGTCTTGTCAATTTCATTATTAGAGCTGTTTTGATTATCAGCTTTCTTCTGCGGGTATATTCCCGATGTCCACCACTGGTTTGGCCACCACTGGAGAACAGCGAAACAACTTTTAAAAATAATTACCGCTGTCCACCACTCCATGGTTAAAATAGGTCAAATTTGATCCAAAACCTAATCTGGGCAGCCCGACTCTCTGTAGTCTTTTGACTGCTACCTAGAGTGTAACGAAGCGCGAAGGGAGAGCTACCCCTGCTGTAACAAAGCATAGGCACCCGTGCGAGCCGTAGCGGCTGAGGCTGCTGGCGACCCAACAAGCCGACGCTGCGGAGGTGAGCATGGGTGCCTATCCTTTGTTACGTAAGGGCGAAGGGGCTGCACTTCCCGCAGCGCCGGAGACGTTGCAGAAGCAACTTTAAAGTGTTTTGAAGTTAGGTCTGTCCCCCAGTGGTGGACAACGGGAATAATTATTGCAATTGTACATTTTTGCGTGATTGATGCGCAAATAGGATCGTCTACCAAGTGCAATTGAAGCGATTGACAATAGGTACCTACCTACTACATTAGAAATTGATGTCATTTGATCGTTTTGGGGATCTCTTTTAATCGTGTCCATATTATCTAGTGTCATTTGGTTCCCTACGATATTTTAGTGTAAACGGTAGTATCTACTACTTATTTGTTGTTGCGTTGTTTTCCCTATAAAGCTACATAATTAGTAGGAATTTTTTTCTTGGTGCAGGTAGGTACCTTTCTTCGTTTCTGCCTTTTGTGTAATTGAAATGAATTGAGTTGTTGAGTAAACAAAACTTTCTTATTTAATAACATATCTCGTGCCTGCATTCCCCTAAGAGCGATAGGGGTAAGCAGCCTGCTATGGTGTTCAGTACACCCACATTTCAGCAACATAATCAGCATAGTATATGTATAACGTTCCCACAGCTGGGACACAGGCCTCCTCCCTGTGAGGGAGCGGGCCATAATCCACCACGCGGGCCCAGTGCGGGTAGGGGATGTCACAGGTCTTCGAACTTTTGGTTCTAGGACATGCCGGTTGACATTTCAGCAGTTATGTTTAATTTTTTATCAACGTATCTATCTAGCTTATCTTATATTATTATTTTAGTTATTCCATTCAATAACATCTCAAGCAGAACCAGTAACCGGTCTGCGTAGAAGTGGTATTCGCAAGTGGCTCACAAGTCCCACTGAACCAGCACGTTGTTGCATTAACTTGTTACAACTAAAACTATGCACACAGCACTACATAGTCCCAAGGCCCTAACAATCTATAAACATGAGTGAACTTTCGCTGCGAGCTCCACAATAGGCAAATTTCCCACAAGCGTGGGAGTATTTTTTCCTCTAAATAAGATGATGCAGCATACCTAGCCATCCATTCCAGTGCTCTCGTCTGTTTCACTACCACTGCACTGCACTGCACTGAAAACTTTTACTTTTCCCGGCGTACGCTAGGTCCGCAGGCGCGCTGTCAGCGGCGCAGGCGCAAGCGAGGCGCGCACGACACTGCCGCCACCCGCGCCCGGCTCTCCTATAAATTCTTTACAAGACTCGTGCCAGAGCTTGGCCCTGTACAGTCGGGCACGGCGGCACGTCGCCCGCGCGCATGACCGCCCTTACTTTTCAAGCTTTGCTGAAAGCTTCCCTGACGATTCTAGAGTAAGTTCGGTAGGTTTCTAAGTAGGTGTAGGAACCTCCGTGAAATTGATTTTGGACTATCAAAGCTTTATTATAAGGACATCAGTAGAAAGCTTTTTCGTATAATAGTTAACACAAAAGGCACTAGTAGGTATCGGGTTATCATAATCATGTTAATTAATAACAAAGAGGTGCTTCGTAACCACCTACCTACTTACATATTGATAATAATATTAGCCGTGCGAAACTAACACAGAACAAAAGTATTCATTTGGCGCAGAGCGCAAAGGCTTTGGCGCAAACCCATTGATGTATAAAATTACGTAATGAAGATAATAACAATTTGGATGCTTAAAAAAAGTATAAAATGTTTAAGTACGCCAAAATTGAGCGAAATCTTTTTATTAAAGGAAAAGGCGAGAAAACACCCAAGGTGAGAGATAACACCGATTTTAAACTGCATATTTTCGCGTCAAGATGTAATCTTGAGCGACCACGTGGGCTTTAATTATAAAATTAAGCACAGGATTGTACCTGCGGCCGGCGCGCGCGCAGCCTCCGGTCGTCGTTCGAGCAACCAGTCAGACCGCATACTCCTCCCCCGCCCGCATACCTCTGTCCCAAACTTTCAACAGCACATACGAAAACATACTATAACTCTGACAGACAAAGCCCAATTTGGAATAAACACTATTGGTGTTTAAAATCTTTTGGTGTCGAGCCCAAATACCTCTGCTATTTCGTACAAGACATGCCGTACAGGGTTCCCTACATATTTGTCCAAGCTTGGTGGCTGGTGCACCGTATTGGGGCGGCATAAGGCCGCTTTTGTCCGCCCAGGTTGTAGAATGCACCTGCTTGCAGCACCGTCACAATCATTGCACTTACTACAACATTGACTGCGTTTGTTATAACCGCCGTATTTTGATAACACGTGATCCTCGAACTAACAATAACATCAAACGAGGTTCACGTGTATGAAATGCTTAGGAATGTTTGGAATTTCATCTCAAAAATATGAGGCAGAAATAATTGCTGGTACCTACAAGCTACAGTCAATAGCTTGTTTTATTAGACGGAATCATGGACTCTCAAAGATTAATAATAAAAATAATAACCCCATCGCAGTAGCTCTACGTTGACGTCGTGGTAGGGCTTGCGCGCTCCGAATTCTAGGTCTGTGTCGGTAGAGTTTACTTTGCCGGAACTGGTCTAGAATGAGGAGCCAGACCAAGAGAGATACAGAAACCCGCAGGGCAGCATGTGGCGAGCTGTTGGGCAGTAGCGACCCCACGGACCCTATCTCCCGGGAGAAGTCTTGTTCTTCACCTCTGGCTTGCCTTTATTGGCCGGCTGGAGTGAATAATGACGAGGAACAGTGCTCCCACCTCTTTCTTGCCTTTATTGGCTGGCTTGAGTGGAGATTCGTAAGAGCAAACGTGCTCGGAGGAAGGAAGTATTCCAGTAAGTGTTTGTAGGGATCTTGACCATCTTCCGGGCTCTGGGATTGTTCTGAGAACCGTGGGATACCTCTCCACTCCTCACAAGCACCTCAGGACATGTTGCCCGCTTGCCGCTACGACACTATGTGCTAGCGACCGTTTTCGGGGGCCCATTATTGAGTGTGCAAGTCACCCCCTGCCATTTTATCTGTGTATTGTATACCAACATTAGTCAGGCAGGGGCCCTAGTGTTTTTATAGTTAGATAGATAGATAGATAGAATACTCTTTATTATGCACACCATAAAAATTACAGATATAAATGTTGAAATTTTACACAGGGTGACACAATGGGCGGTCTTATCGCTAAAAGCGATCTTTTACAGACAACCTTTGGATGGATTATTTGGGTCATAGTTCTAGGTAACCAGTCCACAACCACCCAAATCCATAGCACAATATGTTTTGTTTCCATGTTCTGCAATAGTCCTGCACCAAGCGGGGGTTGTCCTTGGGTGCACTTGCATAGTGCATACATGGCAGGGATAATTGTTGGTTAGTGCCTTCCCATAATTTAAATTTGTCTAAGGGGCCTCTGCGAGTTGGCTTCGGCCCCAATGCCTTCCAAAGGTCCGGGACCCCTGGGTCCCGAGATATGTAGGTAAAGGTATACAAAAATAATAATAATAATAATACCTAATCTCTATTACATAAGTAACTGGTTACAATTAATTTGAAGTCCCTGACACTTGTGCTAGGAGGTTAACCTGTGTTACAAGAGCCAGTGCCCTCTCCCGGGAGTAAATACTATTGAAAAACTTATGCTCACCACCACATATTCTCTTCTTTGATACTGTCTGGCGATTGGATCATCGTTCTATCCACTGACCTCTATTGTACAACTTGTACAATAGAGGTCAGTGGTTCTATCACAGACAAAGAAAAAAAACTGAAAACTCCGTGGAAATACCGAAAAAAACTAAATTTAATTTTGACATTCCTATCCGAACATCATCATGGCATCATCCTAGCTCGGATCATTCGATAAAAACAAATTTTACCAACAAATAATACCATGAATCAATAATAACTCTTCAAAACTAAACACAACTATGAATGGTAAGTGCTGTGGACAATATAATAGTACCTACGATAGAAAATAAAGTAGTTTAAAATAAAGAAAGTAGGTCCCTATCTACAACATGCCTAATGAATGAGCTACAACAACCAACCCAAGCAAGTTTACCAACTGTCCTCTACCAAGTTACGTAAGACTCCGTTCTACGCTATTCTCACCAGAATCAAATCCCAGCATTTAAACGCCCCAAAGCCTAGGCTGTTGTCTGATTCAGTTTGCTTAGGTAGGTATTCAAAGAACACAGTTCTACAGTTGGAAGTCGGTTGGAAGTCTCTCCAAAATGGAAAGTAATTGCCAATAGGTAGGTAGAATGAAAACATCGTGAAGAAACTTGAACTTATACCTACTTAGTAAATAAAAATTTGAAATCTCTTTCCCTGTAGGTACCTACCTCCTCTTGTGCTGTTCCTTGTGAGAAGAGGCTTTTGGCCTGCAGTGGGCACTAGGGCAGCGAGTGTCCCAAAATCTTCATTGTCGTTATGAATAGTTACAGTTAAGGGACCTTTCCGAGATGGGCTCACTGTCGCTTGCAGTTTGCGGTGCACACCGCAAACTGAGGACAGTGACTGAGGCATGGTTATATGCATTGTGCAGCCGCGGCATGCCGCTGCGCTTGGAATGAAGCAACCACAATCGCAGGCAGCACTGCGGTCAACCGCAGCCGCTAGCCGCAGTGTCGCCTGTGGTTGCAGTCTGTAGCCCATCTCAGACTTGCACCTTTACAAGTCCCAAAGATGATCTGGTCTCACTCTACAGTACTTTGAAAAAACAAACAGCTTCAACTTACAACGTATCTTAAGTAGGTACCTACACCGACGCCGCTGGGGTCGCGGGTTGTCTGAAGGGGTTACCGCGGCCCTGGCATAGGCAACTGAAGGAACACGGGTGGGTTTTAGTCAGTAAAAGTCTGACACGCCCTCCCGCTCCACCCAGAGCGGGAGAAGTTATTTGATGATTTCCCACCCTCAAAAAAAAAAAAAAAAAAAAAAAGTAGGTACCTACAGGTGGTAATTAGCTTCATACTTACACAGTCGCCAATCGGTAGACCGGATTGCACACAGCAGCAGGTCAAGTTACTACAAACTCTCAAATTTTCTCATTCGATTTTGAACTTAACCATCAATACTTTAAGGTTGAAAATAATTTGGAAAAGTTTGACTGTTTGGTATAACCTGATGTGCTGTTGTCTGTACATTCCTCCGATTAATTTCTATGATGCTGATGATAGTGACAATTTCAGGCAGGCCAGGACGGCCGGGCACGCCAAAGAGCGGGCCATCCAGGCAGAGCGGAGGATACAGTTCGAGCGGAGGAAACAGGCCGGGCGGAGGACACACGCCGGGCGGAGGATACAGGCCGGGCGGAGGATACACGCCGGGCGGAGGGTACAGGCCGGGCGGGCCACGCCGGCCCGGCGGCTCTGGAAGCAACGACAATGTCATGCCTCTTATCACCGGGGTATTAGGCTCCAGTATACTCGCTTTCTCACTCTACGTCTTCTCCCAAAACCCAGGGCTTTTGGGAGACATAATACACGGGGCTGACGACGACGGCCCCAATTTCCCCTCTGTCTCTGACCAGTCTTATTGCCAGCCAGCCCCCGCGGTTTGCGAGTCTTGCCACAGAGTGCATCCTTACCAGCCAGCCGCCGCGGCTAGCGAGCAACCCGACGAGGCTTGCCAGCCAGACGTCGTGTCTTACCAGCCGCCCGGAGAAGCTTACGAGCCAGCCAACAAAGCGAAACCAGCACCACAAGCTCCTAAGATTTCCATCGAAAAGAAAAAGTGGCTAACAGAGCGAGAAGAAGAAATACTTAAGGACCGACGCGAAAAAGAAAAACAGTGTAGGGGCAAGCTGCAAAAAGAACTTTCGGAACATTTGAGAAAAGTACAAGAAATTAGGGATGAGCTGCACAAAGAAAAGAAGCAGAGAAAATATCCCTGGGACTGATCGCGATGTCAAATATTCCTGGGACTGTGATCGCGATATCAAATATACCTGGAACGGATCGCGATGTCAAATATTCCTGGGACTGTGATCGCGATAACAAATATACCTGGGACTGTGATCTCGATACCGAATATACCTGGGACTGATCGCGATATCAAATATTCCTGGGACTGTGATCGCCATATCAAAAACTCATGGGACTGTGATCGCGATATCAAATATACCTGGGACTGATCGCGATGTCAAATATACCTGGAACTGATAGCGATATCAAAATATGCCTGGGACTGTGATCGCGATATCAAATATACCTGGGACTGATTCGCGATATTAAAATATACCTGGGACTGATTCGCGATATCAAATAAGTATACCTTTACCCAGCTGGCAAGGGGTTCGATACTTATCGGTTTGGCACTCCGTATATCCAGGCCTCTTGCAGATGAACCACTCATGGCTACCTGGCGTCGGCCCGGCGTCCTTACATACCCATGCCCTTATCTATTACATGTGCAAACGTTCCCGCAAGAATACGCCTGCCATTGTCCCACCGCCACCTTTACCGAGACTGCACAACTAAAAGCCATCACCATCAAGATCGCTGACGCTGAACTTAGCGAAGAAATCATAAACATTGAACCCAGGCGAAGGTCGCCGCATTGGAGGAACTTGAAAACAGAAAAGCTGACGAATTAAGATTTAATTAGGTACTAGTGAAATTTAGCATAAACAAATATAGGTATGTAATGAAAGATCACGGCTGAAGATGTTTTTTTTATGTCCGGTTTCACGGGACCTCTATTCTTAATTAATGGGTATGCCGCTGTCTTCCCTATAAGGTCAGTATTTTACAGAACACTGGATGGGTAATTATACCGGAAGGCCAAGTTTTCTGTGAAGACATGACTGACAGATTAAACTATCAAAATTGACGTTGCCAGCATAATAGGTGTTCTTTCACCAGGAGCTTTCGCGTGTAATGTACCTACTCCTAACGTTACAGATTCGAGCATTACATCAGTGAAGGAGAATCGAGCATTACAATGCGCACCTTGTACCTAATGATACAATGTGTAATACCTTGATACAACTTGTAACATCAATTCGCTTCACTTGTAATTGAATGTTAGGTATATTACACGCGAATGCTCGTCAGTCAGGGAAGTAGTATTGTAATGCAATGCTCAAAGTCGAATCTATAATGTAACATTACAAGCGAATGCCCATCAGTCAGGGAGGTAGTATTGTAATGCAATGCTCAAAGTCGAATCTATAATGTAACATTACAAGCGAATGCCCATCAGTCAGGGAGGTAGTATTGTAATGTAATGCTCAAAGTCGAATCTACAATGTTACATTACACGCGAATGCTCGTCAGTCAGGGAGGTAGTATTGTAATGCAATGGTCAAAGTCGAATCTATAATGTTACATTACACGCGAATGCTCGTCAGTCAGGGAGGTACAGTAGTACCCAAGTAATAAGGCGCGTCGTGAATCTTCGTTCGCACAGAAAAGAAAGTATGGCCCCGAAGATTAACGAGAATACTTAAAACTTACAATCAACCTTAGATCACTACTATAAGGTTCATAATACACTGCAGCTGTTAGTTCCGTCTCACTCGCAAGTATGGCGGCTGTCAAGCGGCGCGCGCTAACATGGCGGCAGCTACCGACCAATAGCGGTACAGGAAAAAGCGTGGAGCGTGCCGATTGGTCAATAGCATTTCCCGCGCTTTGAAAATTCATCTTCTGCGCAGGTACATCGATAAGCCATATTAGTTGAGTACTACTGTAGTATTGTATTGTAATGCTCAAAACAGAATCTGTAATGTTACATTACACGCGAATGCTCATCAGTCAGGGAGGTAGTATTGTAATGTAATGCTCAAAGTCGAATCTGTAATGTTACATTACACGCGAATGAGCACCTTTACAAAAATCTTTTCCACTTTTGATATCGTCTGGTGTATTGCTTGCAAACATTCTCACTCATTTGCATTGAAAGCACGTTTATTTGCGAAAAGACTTCTCGTACTATAACATACCTACGTGGTTTCGTTATATAAATAAATCTCGCCTCCGCTTAGCTTCAGCGGATGCGGTTGAGCAGAGAGGAATCTATCTATGTATCTTCTATATAAATAAAAAGGCTAGTACACATCACTGCTCCGGTCTAGCCAGTGCACATCTCCGCACAGCTCCGGTCTAGCCAGTGCACATCTCCGCACAGCTCCGGTCTAGCCAGTGCACATCTCCGCACAGCTCCGGTCTAGCCAGTGCACATCTCCGCACAGCTCCGGTCTAGCCAGTGCACATCTCCGCACAGCTCCGGTCTAGCCAGTGCACATCTCCGCACAGCTCCGGTCTAGCCAGTGCACATCTCCGCACAGCTCCGGTCTAGCCAGTGCACATCTCCGCACAGCTCCGGTCTAGCCAGTGCACATCTCCGCACAGCTCCGGTCTAGCCAGTGCACATCTCCGCACAGCTCCGGTCTAGCCAGTGCACATCTCCGCACAGCTTCGGTGGATACACCCTTGCTGTTAAGCATCCCCTCTCCTCTCCGCTTCGCACATCTCCGCTTTGGTGGAGTCCGGGCCTATGGGTGCGTTTCCTCTGACGCAGAGCTAGGCGGAGCGGAGACGTGCAGAAATCGTCCAATCATAGACGAGACAAGAGACGCGATGAAGATTTCCGTTCATTCCCCACGACACCACTGAAAACGACACCACCAGTGGTGAAGATTTCAACCATTATGATTGGTCGATTCCTGCACGTCTCCGCTCCGCGTCAGTGGAAACGGTGGCGGCCAAATAGCGTACTCAAAATAAAACGACATCAAATAATAATACATGATATTGTATTTGGAACAATCTTTCTCTCTTACCGCATAATAATATAAATTATAGCTTGGTGAACGTCACTGATACAAAATATATAATAATTAATAGTAATTAATTAATAATAACTTATGTATAGGTACACCCGTCGCCGCTCGCACAATCCCGCTACAAAACAATTTGTTTTTACAAAAATGTCGTCGCCTTGTGTTACTTGCATTGATACTTGACATGAAGACCGAAACACTCGAAGGCAGAATGTTATCTTGAGGCTAACTCACACGTACAAGCTGTACGAGGACCTTGAGGCTAACTCACACGTATAAGCTGTAAGAGGACCTTGGGGCTAACTCACACGTATAAGCTGTACGAGGACCTTGAGGCTAACTCACACGTACAAGTTTTACGAGGACCTTGAGACTAACTCACGCGTATAAGCTGTACTAGGACCTTGAGCTAACTCACATGTATATAAGCTGTACTAGGACCTTGAGGCTATCTCACACGTATAAGCTGTACTAGGACCTTGAGGCTAACTCACACGTACAAGTTGTACGGGGACCTTGAGGCTAACTCACACGTATAAGCTGTACTAGGACCTTGAGGCTAACTCACACGTACAAGTTGTACGAGGACCTTGAGGCTAACTCACACGTATAAGCTGTACAAGAATCCTCCGGCGCGTGGCCAAAATCGGAACTAACGCAGCCATCTTATTTTTTCAATACATTTCACAAAACAATTGCACAAATGTCTACAGGCAGCGCCACCCTGCCAACGGAGTATACCTACATTCCGTTCAGAGATATTTTACCCACAACTTATTGCCGTCGGGTTTGACTACACTGTAGTCAAACCCGACGGCAATAAGTCGTACAGTCCCGGCTGTAAATATTGCACATCGTACTTTAGAAATACGAGTACTTTGGCTTTGTCTCGTGTCGTCTCTGTCACTCATACCTGTGGTGGTGTACCTCTCTCTCTAAAGCTGGATGTACGTTTGAATGCTATAACGCGATACTACAATTCTTTCAGTTATTTTACCTCTGATTTTGTATCACTGTCAAAATCACAGTGATCTTTATTGTTGTTGCAATTAGGTTGCTGTTATTGACAAATCTGTCAAAATAAAAGTGATCTTTATTGTTGTTGCAATTAGGTTGCTGTTATTGACAAATCTGTCAAAATAAAAGTGATCTTTATTGTTGTTGCAATTATGTTGCTGTTATTGACAAATCTGTCAAAATAAAAGTGATCTTTATTGTTGTTGCAATTAGGTTGCTGTTATTGACAAGTCTGTCAAAATCACAGCGATCTTTATTGTTGTTGCAATAAGGTTGCAACCCAGTAGTTGCTGCTGTCAGAGATAAAATAACTGTAACAGGACTGCAGTAGGGAATTACAGCATTGCACGGACGTACAAATACCGCGGCGGGATTTAATCCCGCACTGCATTTTCAACTCTCGGTTTGAGTTTCGCGTTGAAAAAAACACTGTTGGATTTTCAACTCTTGGCGCTAAGCAGAGCGTTGAAAATCCAGTGTGCTAAAAAATATCGCCGCGGGTAAATATCGCACGTGCGAACCTGGGACACAGACATCGACTTTATTGTGGTCCCAATGTAGTTGGAATTTGGTACGTGTGAGTTAAGCCTAACTGCTGTTTACCACATTTTGAAACAGATTGGACAAATTACTTCTTATAGTTTCAACCTCAGATCAACAAAAAAAAGGAAGATGGAGCGCCGTAAACATCAAAAGTGAAGCCACAAAACCGTGCTCCTGCAAGTAAAATACACGCTCACGCGCACAATACAACTAAAACCGTGCTCACCGCTATTAGTACATAACGAGTCGTCTAGTTAACATAGTTTAAATAAATAGAATTATGCCTTCCTGTGTAGTGAAAACTTGTAAAAACAATAGCATATAGGTTTATTTTTTACAAATGGCAACCCTTCAACACACATAGATAAAAAGGTGGCTTCACTTTTGATGACGCTGCTCCTTCATTTTTTAGTTGATCAGAGAGTTTCAAAGGTGTAAAAATTTGAGTATCCATCAATCCTATTATAGCTTGGTTGCCTGGCGGCAAAGGGCGGTGCTTATCATGTTATCTCGCTTGCACACTACGGTAGTTTGCAAGCGAGATAACATGATAAGCACCGCCATTTTAGATTCCTTTCTTTAATGAACCGAGTTATAGCAATATTAGCATATGCAGCTATACTCCATTTACAATAAGATTAGACATTCAAACAAACCTTTTTTACAGTCCGATCAACCGATTTTGATTTCTATTGCGTTGCATAACATGACAAAAGGTAGCTGCAGTAAACAGTTGGTATTGGAACTACTTTTTTTGTCTTTAATGCCATCCTTAAGGCTACGGAATAGAAGTCAAAATGGGTTGAACGGACTGTAAAAAAGGTTTGTTTAGGTGTATACGCAGTACAAGTACGCATTTGACATTTACTTTATACGCATTATACAATAACAAGCCACAATTAAATCACACATTGATACGCCATTATAAAAAGCATAATGATAATAGTATGCCTATTAGGAGAGCTTCATTTTAGAAGTTCTAAGTCTCGTTTTACAATCATTAAATTAATTGTTGTTATCAAAATTGTATATAGTTTACATTTAGCCTAGGTTTGCTGGTAGCATACGGGTTGCGGGTAGTGAATTTAAAATTCGTCTCAAATAAGAATAGGATCAACTTAGCGCCATGTTGTGACGTCATAGCTGTCAGATCGAATAAATTGGGTAGGGTGAGCAAAACAAGATATTTTTTAAATAACATTTATTTACTAATCATGAACGAAGAATTTGAAAAAAAATGTTGCCAACAGTGAAAATATAAAAGAAAGTACAGTCTGTCAAAAAAGAGATGAAATGTATTCAAAGGGAACTACAATTTCTCCTTGCCCGGCAACACTGATTAAAAAGTATATAGCTGTCAAATTAGTCAAAACCAATCAAAACAAATTGGTGATTTCTGCATTTTCCATAAAAAACTTAGTTGAATGTGACTTTCGTCGAAGAGAAATGGGTAAGACTTATAAAAGTGGTACAAGGAAAGTGGTATTTAAAGTTTTTCTGCGATGCTTAGCAGAATATAATGCCGGAAAATGTCTTTCTGAATTACATGATATTTACGGTCGAACAGCTGAAATGACTGGTATGTGTATCTTATAAATGTGCTTATTTACTTTATCTGAACGTGTTTTAATGACTTTTCACGAAATTACTGTGAATCGGGACTATATTTTGTTGAATTGTTTACGTATTGTATAGGTTATGAACAATGTTTTACTTATAGGTCAACCAATAATTTTGATACTTGCAAAAAATATGACATTTTATTTGACGACACGGTTGGCGCAGTGGTTGAGCGATTGACTGCTGCGCAGCATGTCGCGGGTTCGATTCCCGCATGGAACAAATATTTATACGACCTACAAGTATTTGTTCCGGGTCTGGGTGTTTTTCTATCTATAATATGTATGTATTTACAAAAAAAAATGTATATAAGTAGTTTATCAGCCATCTCGTTACCATAACACAAGCATTAGGTTGCTTAGCTTGGGACTAGATGGCGTTGTGTGAAATGTCCAAGGATATTTATTTATTTATTTTTTAATGTAACATTACAAAAAAGTACATAAATTTTGTTTTATTTCAGGCTCCAACGTCTGCTACGAAAATAGATGACATCAAGCTGTGGTTACTGGAAAACAACATTTCATTTGATGCCACACTACGGAAGCCTTCACTTCTTATGTTGGTGAAGCAACATAAACCAGAGCCTGTGTATTATATTGACGAGCTGTTAGGAGAGCATGGGCACACAGTGGTAAGACTTCCACCTTACCACTGTGATCTGAACCCCATCGAACTTATATGGGCGATAGTAAAAAGAAGAATTGCTGAACACAATGTGATGGGACAAAATGTGGAAGAGCTTGCCAAAATTGCATTCAGTACAGTCACTCCTGAAGAATGGAAAAGTTGTTGCGAGCATGTGATCAAATTAGAAAAAGAATATTACGACCGAGGAAATTTCTTATACCAGGACATAGATAGGCTCATTATACGTGTCGGAGACGATGACAGCAGCAGTGAAGAGTCTGACCAGGAGGACTACGCTGTGGAGGATGATGAAGGGGATATATCTGGGGTGGAATATTTGGAGTCTGATTTTGCGTTTTCTGAGTAGTTGTTTTTTTTTTTTAATATTAAATATTTTGTTATAAAGCTAGAAGGGTTTTATTTCATCATCCAAGTGTACATTATTGACTAACTAGCTACTTCCATTTCGTTATCAATCTGCCTAGCCTTTTCCCAACTATCTTGGGGTCGGCTTCCCACACACGGTTAACTACACAAAAATAACAATTCCACTAAACAGTTTAGACTACCTATTTTATATTATACATTTATAACAGTAAACTCTTTCCATAAATTAAAAGTATCAAACATATTTAGGTAAACTATTCAGGGATACCCTGTAAGCAATAGTAGCGCCCTCATTAATTTTCAACTATTTCTTGACAGACTGTAGTACCTATAATTTTTAAAAAACGAATTATGAATAATTTTTTGATGTCTTTTTCGTTTGATTTAACTAAGACTCGGTTAAACAAAAAAAAAAAAAAACGTTATTGATACGCAAAAGTACGGTTTGCAAACAGTACTTTTCAATCTGAGATAGAAGTCATTGTTCCTATTCTTATTTGAATCGCATTGCTCTACCATTTAGTTTGTGTTCGTCCGACTAGTTTCGAACTCGAAAAGTGCTCTTCGTTTTTAGCTCACCACAGCAGAAAAGTCTTTAGTTATTCCAATGTCGGTAACATTGGCAGGTACTAGAAGTACCAAACACAAAAAAAAAACTATACAAATTGAGTGTAAGACATCACCATTGCACTGGATGGCAACTTGCTATATTTCGCCACAAAGCTTCACGTAACTCTGTCTTCTATGATTAGCCAACGTGTGGCGGTATGCCGGCGACGACGTACAATGCTAAAACTAATGGCGTTACATGTGACTAACTTATCTGTCCATCGCGCACGCGCACATCAAGCCTTCTTGTATCACGTGGCCACATCAGCTGTAGGCTGCAAAGGATAGTATTCATTAAATTAGTATTTAAAGAAAGGGACGAGTGGAGGGGTCATAGTCACCATCACGGGTATCGAGGGATATGGCACTGAGGCGTGGCACAAGTCGTCTCCACGCGGTCACAACTGACCATAATATACGCACGATGGCGGTAAGCAAAGGGGCGTGCACTTTCTAGCACCCGCCCCTTTTGAGCATGTGTGCAATAAGTGTGCGTCGAAAAACTCATCATGTGTGCCGAATCTATTTCTTTTGTGTTTGTGTGAGTTGGCGACACTTGAACTTGAACAAATATAGAGTGAGGCATGTCTCCGGATGTCTCTATACATTATTCAGGGCCTACCGGGCGGGTGGGCACTAACACTAGGCGAAGGCGCAGGTAGTTATTAACAAAAAACCAGTCAAGAGCGAGTCGGACTCGCGCACCAAGGGTCACATCGTTTTATTTTTCCTGTAATCTTTACATAAACTTCTATCACATAGAATAATTTCAGATTTTTCTCTTTGCAAACTTCGGAAGGGGGGGGGGGGTGCGTTATTATTTTTAACATTTTTCATCAAAACTCGAAAACAATGCGGCCCAAAAAAAAAAAAAATGTTTGACAATGTGCAAACAGCGCTCTTTCATATGATACCCCACATGCCCTAGTAGCCACACCTTGATTTTTAAGACCCCTTGTGGTGTCTTGCTTTTGATTAAGTTTGGGTATCACAATAAATCACTGTTTGCAATATCACTGCGAAAGGCGTGCTGTCACAACGGCCGCTCGGACCAGACTGCGTGTGGCGCACCACTTCACAATCCCCCCACTGCGCAACCCCTACCACAGCACGCATAACTTGTTTATCAAACGTCACACCCCTTTCAGTCCTTGTCGCAAAAAAAAAAAACTTTTATTTCTTTCTTATTTACAAATAGTTGGGTAAACGTTATCTAAAACTGTTCCAAAATACTTAAAAAAAGAAAAAATATGTGTCCAATATTTTTTCGTAAGTAATCTACATGACTGACAAAACGAAAAATTTTAGTCAACATCCCCATTCTATCATCAATTGTTTGTTAAATTAATTACGTTAGTTTTACTTTTTAACCGTCAATCAAACTAATTTTTTGCCAACACTGGTTACACCGTACCAAAAGCGCTGGCCCGTATTAGACGAGAAAAAGGTTGAGACAGAGCCTTGGCCCTGCAGTGGGAGTGGGACAATACTATTTAGATAGAGAGATACCATTACACTCACCATTTACAGGTGTTATTTCCTAGCCTGCAGCGCGTTGGAGAGCCAGTCCATCGCCTGGTCGAGTCCCTCTCCACGCACGGCCGAAGTCTTGAAGATCTGGAAGGTGCGGTCGCGTAACGCATCCAGACCTAACGCCTGGTGCACCTCGGCCACCGTCAGGCAACCAGCCATGTCCTGCTTGTTGGCCAGGACCACTAGTATTGCATTAGCTAGCTCCTCCTCCTGGAATGATAAAGGAGGTTTTATTTAGTAAAACAGTTATGTGATGACCAAGAAATGTAGAACTGATGACTCAAACGGGTCCATTGAAACACAAATCGATGGTGAATCGTCAAGAGTACCTCTTAACTCAATATGTCAAAATTTTACAGGAGGCGCACAGAATCTTGCCTTTGATACGAATGTAAATATAAGTAAACCAAAAATACTTGATTTTAAATATAATTATTTACAATATAATATATGACACATCATTCTCCTGCCCTTATCCCAATCTATTTGGGGTCGGCGCAACATGTACCTTTCGTCCATACTTCTCTATTAGTCGTCATCTCGATAGTCACTCACTGTTTAGCTATGTCCTCTTTCACACAATCCATCCATCGTTTCTTTGGTCTTCCCCTACTCTTATAGCCATCGACATTCATAATCAAAACTTTCCTCACCACTTTTTCCTCATTCCTCCGCATCACATACCCATACCATGACAACCGATTTCCGCACAAGTTTTCAGTCACCAGTGCCACTTTCAAACTTCCTCTTATGTTATTATTATTAAGCTTTTATTGCTAACACTTCCTCTTATGTAGGTACTCACATTTCTTATTCTATCCATCCGTGTAACACCACATGTAGGAGCCAATGGTTGTAGGCACCGTACACTATCACTTTGTTGATGTTGGTTTAGTTATGGAGTACACAGAAAGAACCACCAGTTGAGTTTGAAGTTATAATATGATGTTTATGGTTAGCAAGGTAAAGTTTTAGAGATTCTTTCTCTTGACCAGTGGTTAGTCCCACAGTTATCGTCTGACTCGATGTTTATTTGTTAAAACGGTATAATTATAGTGTAATATTAGTGACGCACGACATCCAAGTAGGTTGCTGCGTTTGCGAAGTAAATGTACGGTTGATGAGACCATACACCACACATCCCTCTTAGCATTCTCATCTCAGCTGCATGCAATTGCTTTTCATTCATCCCTTTTGTGGCCCAACATTCTGATCTTAAGTTTAAAGAGAATGCGGGAATTGCAGATTGTTCCCGTGACCTGGCTTCATTTCATAAATCCAGTGTTAATGCTGTGCTTAACCGTCCGATCTACTTCGCCATCGGTTTGCACGAGTGAACCGAGATACCGAAAGTCGAAACAGACTGGGAGAAGCGTGCTATCAAGCGCTATGGCTCCAGAACTGGAGATACCGCCGAAGTCGCAGAACATAATAATAATATTCAGTTTTGGTTCTGCTGATTTTCAAGCCAACATTCTCCAGCTTCTGTTGCCATTTCTCCAATCTGCTCTGGAGCCTGTGAAGGGTGAAGGGAAGGTGAAGATGAACCTGAGTTCATTTTCACCGACAAGAACAATGTCATCGGAAAAAGCATGCATTCTTCTCTTTACGAAACTCTTTATGAAAAGTGCCTTTTAAATGCCTATTTGAAATAAATACTTTGACTTTGAGTAAATCTGGAAATTGAGTCAGGAAATGACATACTTTTGTTTGATAATAATTTAATAGGTGTAGTACCTATTAAATTATTATCAAACAAAAGTTACTTTTAACCCATTAATATAATCTTATTTTTATCTTTATTGAAAACCTGTTAAAACAAGTAATCATACAATCTACATGACATGTTAATTAAAATTGACAAACTGTGTCATGTAAAGGTGTGTTAGTATTTTTTTTTTATTGTAATCAGTATGACACAAACTAACTTTGAAAACAACTATGTTTACATCCATAACATAAGTCATTAAAAGTTACCCGTATGAAATACACAGTAGAGCAATTGATCAGTTTTAACTAGTCAAATGCCGTAATTACAGACACAATTAAAAAGCCATTGTGTCTCGTGTGGATCCACACAAAGGATTAACCCTTTGTATTCCCAAAACAGCTTGGATACAAAAAATAAATACACTTTTAGTGCAAATGACACTTGATTCTTAAAAGTTACTAAAACTTCTAACCTGTTAAAGCTAAAGTTATTAATAAAAAGATTAATGCTTGTAATTAAATTACTTGCAATGTTTGTTTGTTAGTTTGTTTACATAGACTCTTGCAAGCTGAATTAAAACCACTTCCTCTTATTCTATGGAGTTGACATTATTTTCACATGTTGGTTCAGTTCCAAAGACAATGCATTTTTATGATAAGCATTACTTGAAGACCTACTCCGAAGCATCGGCCGAATGTTCGAAAGTTTCGTACTATGGCTTGTCCACTCTGAAATGCCGCGTCCCACTACCGCATTTACCGTAGTGTATGTATACAAATTTAAGTGGGGCGCGTTGTTCCAGAGTGGACAAGCTATATACACTTCATTCTATTTTGTTCAGTCGGTTCGAGTCCGACCAAACTTCATTTTCATCATTCTCCTGCCCTTATCCCAAGCTATTTTGGGGTTGGTGCAACATGTCCTTTTTTTCCATACTTCTCTATGAGTCATCATCTCGGTAGTCACCCCCTTTCTAGCCATGTCATCTTTCACACAGTCCATCCATCGTTTCTTTGGTCTTCCCCTACTCTTATAGCCATCGACATTCATACTCAAAACTTTCCTCACGACATTTTCGTCATTCCTCCGCATCACATGTCCATACTATGACAACCGATTTCTGCACAACTTTTCAGTCACCGCTGCCACTTTCCAACTTCCTCTTCTGTACTCATTTCTTATTTTATCCATTTGTGTAACACCACACATTCCTCTCAGCATTCTCATCTCAGCTGCATGCAGTTGCTTTTCATTCATCCCTTTTGTGGTCCAACATTCTGATCCATACAAGACAGCAGGTCTAACCATTGTTTTATATATCTTCCCCTTAAGTTTAAGGGGCATGCGGGAGTCAACTGACCAAACTTCATTTTGAAGTTTGTTAAAATTATTGATGCTTGTAATTAAATTACAGCTCATTATAGTATTTAGTTAGAAAATAGCCACATTAAGTGGTTACAAGTGACTATGGTTTTATAGCCCCTTATCAGCTTGTTCCATGGTCACTCTAGTTTTTCTACATTTTCTCAACAATGATAGGGTTTGAGTGCCAGTTCGGCAAGAAGTATTAGGATAGTAATTTCAACTAAAATTACTGTTCCTTTATGTACTTACTGTATAGATAGTGACGCGCCCCACTACTCCTCCTAACCGTTTATAGTATATGTGTGCAACGGTTAGGAGCAGTAGTGGCGCGTGTCTTGGTGGATTGCACTATATATTGTAGCGCATTGTAAAGTGAACATTCAATTATGTTGACTAATTTAAATGAATGCAACACAAATTAAGGAAAACTAACCACTGAAAATGATATATGCTATAAAACTTACCCTCAACATGTGTACCAATTCATCTTTAGATATCCCTATTCGATCTCTATCTGCTGAATCTACTACATATATTATTGCATCCGTGTTTCCGTAATAACATCGCCAGTAGGGCCTGGAAACAACAACAATAACACATCAATGTGAGATTACTTACACAGGTATGAATGTACTGCAGCTATTGTGTACAGACACAGAAGGTTCTCAATGACACAAGAACAATAACCGTGTCTAAACGGACCTAACCTATACATAACACTAGCTCACCTAATACTGGTCTGTCCACCAAGATCCCACACTTGAAACTTTAAGTTCTTATATGTGACTTGTTCTACGTTAAAACCGATAGTAGGAATGGTCGTCACCACCTCCCCAACTTGCAGTTTGTACAATATCGTCGTCTTCCCGGCACCGTCCAAGCCGAGGATCAATATCCTCATTTCTCGCGCCCCTAGCAACCCTCTGAAGTAACTGAATAGACCACCTGCAATATACCAATACAGTTACTATATTATCAAAGCGCTAAACACGATTAAAATACATTTTTATGACATTTAAAATCACTTACCCATTTTCTGATAAGCTTAGCCTATTTTAATGCATTAGTTGTTACGTCTAAGGAATGATTTTGTATTATGTGTGCGCATCAAATGTTCCCAATGTTTTTATTTTTATTATCTATCTGCACTTTCAAATTATTTATTCAATCACATAAAACGATAAATACAGAACATTTTATCGTAAAACACAAATCATTTGACGTGTAAGCAAGCACTCAACGTCGCGGTTGCCAGCACAATAAAATATTTAACGTCGATGGATGACATTTCAATTACAAAAAAAAAACTAAATAAAAAGACAACAATATCATAGAATATGTTCAAGAAATGTTAAAATATTTAGATAGTGACTAATTGATTAAAATATCTTTGTTTTAAATTAAATAATAAATTCAAATTACTCACATTGTTTGATATACAATAATTACGTGGTAACACTTTATGCCAAATATTTTTATTTAGCACAAGCTTAGACCTTCGTTCATACAGCCTTCATCATCATTTCAGACGAAAGATTTCGACACCACCATTTCGACCAGTTTCTGTGCTTCCCTCATTCAGCGGGTTTCTGCGGTCTTTACAAGGTCATCGATCCACCTCGTGGGAGGCCTTCCAACATCAACACATACCTGACAGGCATAATCCATAAAGGCCTTATTCAAACATTGACCAACTCACACTTCACATTATTACACGTTTTATCCTATTATTTGGTAAAAATAGAAATCTCCTTTCACCCGCAGCTTTGCCTTGTATAAACATCTGAGCAAAGTGCTGCACGGCAGCGACAGTTTTTATGGTAGCGAGTGAGAACGAAGGCGTACAAGTTATAGTGACCTCGGTTGGAATCAAACGAACAATGTAGTGGAGAAAACTCCTCCAACTCGACTTCTTGAATAAATTGTTGTGTTGAATCGTCGAGCAGCTTTCAGCGCTTTTCTGGTGGTCGCCAAAGTAGATTCTGGCTTATCTAATAGGTGCACTGGTTCGGTTTAGTTTAGTGTAACTGTCTAACGGACTTGTCCCAAGGCACTCCTAACTAAACTCTAACTTCGAAGAACCTTCAGTTTTCTCACTTACCGTATTAATACCTTCTGTTGATTCCAATCCTTACATAGTACTCTATATCCATATTACTTAGATAAATTAGAGACCCTTAGTTCAAAATCGCTCATGATTTATAAGTCCTACCGTTTTGAATCCACGAATTTCCTAATCCTAAGAATAATCATGTAGGTAGGTGTTTGGGAATTGTGGACTTTCCACTCTTTATTATGTAAGTATAGGTATAAGCAGGTACGTAGGTAAATATTATTAGGGCCATCCATAAATTACGTCACACGTTATGGGGGTGGACGGGTAAGTGTGACATTGTGTGACAAGGGGTGGGAGGGGTCCTAAATTTAAGTTAAAACACGAAATTCGAACTACACTGGCCTGCAAAAATAAGTATTACACTTTTAAAATTTCAATTTTTTCTAAAATATAGAAGTTAGATATTTAAAATAAAAAACGTTTTATAGCACTTAACATTTTTAAGTTTAAAAAAAGATAACAATAAAAATAGCCATTTTTAGCATAGTGTCATAAAACTCAATTAACATTTACAATTAGTATGTTTTACATGTTATTTATTTTTTAATAACTGGTATTGCCTCCTCGGGCTCTGTTTACAGCTTCGAGTCGATTTGGCTACTGAACACGAGGTTTCGAAGCCGATGTTGGGGAATATTCTCCCATTCTTCTATCAGGGCCTGTTTTAGTGCCCTGAGGGTGGTAGGTGGTGGTCTGCAGCTTCTGACTAGCCTCCCTACTCATCCCAGGCGTGCCAGTTTTTATGTACAAAATTAAACTCTTTTTCGAGTCCTTTTTGTTTCGAAAGTATGTCTTGTGTAACCTACACTTAAAAAGTTATTGCAATTTTAAAAGTGTGATACTTATTTTTGCAGGCCAGTGTATTAATAAATAAATAAATAAATAAATATCCTTGTACATTTCACACAACGCCATCTAGTCCCAAGCCAACAAAAACCCATAAAAATATTTCCAACTCGATATCTGTAATAATTATGGACACAAGGCTAAGGGTGCACACCAGAAAAGTGCTATGCTACGTTGCTATGGATGCGTTTGTTATCCACCAATCATCCACATAGCATAGCACTGGTGGAAACGGGTTCAACTAAGCTATGTTTGCTAAATAGAAGAATGCGTGCTATGGATAGCTATGAATGCGCGAGTGGTGTAGTTGCCGCTCCCCGTGCCTTCCCTACTGTCGATGCATCGCATAGCTCGTGCTGCGTTTTTAGGGTTCCGTACCAAAATGGTAAAAAAGGAACCCTTATGGTGTGACTCAGTCTGTCTGTCTGTCTGTCACAGCTGGATATCTCAAGAACTACTAATGCTATCAACTTGAAATTTGGAATAGTTTTAGATGACGTTTACCCGACTATTTTGCAAATAAGAAAGAAATAAAAATATTTATATTTTTTTTGCAACAGGGACTGAAACCCCTTTCAGTCCCTGTTGCAAAAAAAATATAAATATTTTCTTAAAAATTTAAAGTGGGGCTACTAGGGCATGTGGGGCATCATATGAAAGAGCGCTGTTTGCACATTCTCAAACTATTTTTTATTTTTTTTAAGCCGCATAGTTTTCGACTTTTGACGAAAAATGTAAAAAAAAATACCGTCCCCCCCCCCCCCCTATCTCCGAAGTTTGCAAAGAGAAAAATCTGAAATTATTCTATGTGATAGAAGTTTATGTAAAGATTACAGGAAAAATAAAACGATGTCTCTAAGCAGCACACTTTTTCAGAAATCGGAACGGAACCCTCGGTGCACGACTCGCTCTTGACCGGTTTTTTTTTTGCGCAAATACCTCGCGGGGCAGCGCATCTTCATAGCACATCTTATTCGCTCCGCTACACAGCTTAGCATAAACGGGAAACGGGAAACGGTCACATAGTTTCGTAGCTTAGCTTTGAAATCCTCGCAACATAGCTGCATAGCACATCTTTGGTGGAAAAGTAGCCTTATACAGAAGGCAAAGGCAAAAATATTAGTATGTGACGTCACACTAGGGAGGGGGGAGTCTCAAAAATGACTGGCTGGACTGAATGGCTGTTACAAGAACAGGGGGGCGACAAAAAATCAATTCGTGTAACGTAATTTATAGATGGCCCCTTAGGTAGGTAGGTATCACAAATTAAATATTCAAACAACCAGGACATAGTCTTACACAAAAAAGCGAATAAAATTAAGCGCTAACTTAATTAGACATTTTATGATATATTTGTAGAAAAAGTTGCCCAGTTTAGATTGGCCTTGTGCTGATACTGTCTGACTCATGGATATTACTTACATGGGGGTTTTCCAAGACGTTTAGTTACTAGTTACTACCTGGTCGGTGTACCTGTTACTATTATTAACTATGTAGATAACTACGAGTAGGTACTATCGAGGAAATCTGAATCTGACCAGTTTGAAAATAAAATCCCGTGCACACGATGACCACTTCTGATAGCAAGTGTTACTATAGTGGCCGAGCGCTGCAAGCAAGAATAGACCTTACGGTGTAGGTATAGATATAAGTTTCCTCGATAGTACCTATGTAATTGTTTCCGCTAAGTAAATGAGTTAAGGCGAGTAGTGCTGACAACAAGCGCCACCATTGAGTAAAAAATCATAAGTCTAGATATATGGAACATTTTGAAATTTCCTATGCTCACATTCTTAGTCAGATGAGGTAGGGAAAAAAAGGTCAGGTGAGGTCAAAAAAATTGGGAAAAAGCGTCCCCACCCTTGTAGCACTTTTTCTCATATATCAAATGAAAGAGCCTAAAAAATACAACATTTTATTGTACCTACTGCAATAAATGTGTGAATCTGAATAATAAGGGAAAAAAGTTATTAAACTTTTACACTTGTTTTGATGGATCATTAAGTCAGACGGACGGATAAACGGACGGACGGATGAACGATGACGATGACTATTTTTAATTATTGTAAATGTGAAGACTACGTGGAGCATTGTTTTTTATTTATTTTATCCTTTTCTCAGTTTTGGTCATAGTCTGACAGTTTGAGTAATTTATGCGGCCTACCCAAATGTCTTTTCTTTGGTATTGTTCGTCGAATCGTTAAGCTCCTTAAGTTTTGAGTTGAGCTGCACGATTACTGACAAATGCGTGCACTGACTGGACAGGTCCACTCAATCTGTGTGGTTCTTTCCTCAAAAGACCATTTCAGACTGCAATCTACATGGTCTTCACATGATCTGACCAATATTATGTCTGGACTTTAAAAGAGACTGTGACCTCTAAGTTTGTTTCGGCGTTTCTTCTCAGAGTAGTCAGATAGGAAACGTCGAACTCATCTAGTTTTAAAAAAAATATGTTTGACGTGTAAAAGTGTTCGTACAAACCTACTTACAGAAAATAAATCATTTGTCATTTATCATTTAATGGACGGACTTAGGGAGTATGCCCCCTGTTTCAAAAATAAGACGTTCTTTAGGACAGGACACGTTACGCTAAGACTAGTAGTAGCACCAGCCAGATGTCCATCCAGTTCATCACATCATCTGCATAGTTAACTACCTAAATATCGGTCGGCTGTAAAATCAACTTCAACGACTGAAATTCATAAATGAAAAAGAAAAGTTAACTTATAGAGATGGCAGTTGATGCCAATTAATTTACAAGTAAGTTAAGGTTGACACCGCGCGATCCACTAACTACGAGTAGCTGACGTAATACCGGCTGGCTGACGTAGCGTGACGTCACGCCGCGCCCCGCCTCCGCTGAGCAGCGCACGCGCACGCCACATTGGTAACGGTGATCCATCGCGCTAGCTAGACACACCGACTATGAATAATATTTACGACAGGATCTAAGAAAAATGCTTGTATGCTTTGAAATGTTTTCTAATGAATTTAGAGATTATGGGCGCTCCTGATAAGGTTCTCGAGGAAAGGTTGAGGAAAATACACATTGCATTCTGAGAATTTCATTTTGGCTAACTGAAGACTGTAGACATTTCTAGAGGAAGTTGTCTATGCTGATGTAAGCTAAGTAGTTCAAAAGTCAAAACAGTAATCGACATGAAAGATCTAAGTACCTAAGCCTGACATTTTCCCATGGGATAATGGGGAGTAGCAGTTTGGAGGCATGAGGAACAGGGTGTAAAGTTCACTCATCCTACATATAAAAGGGAGGATCCTCCGACCAGACGGGTGTTGTGTCTGGTGGGCTACTGCCTGAGCCCCCTTTTTCATCTATTTTCGGGAGCCTTATCTCCGAAACTACTGATCCTAAAATAAAAAAAAAAAACACAGTAAGTACCTACCTAAATAGTTCGTTATAGAATAAAGGAAAACTTAGGAGAAGTCTAATAACACGGTAAATCTCTCAATATTGTGCATACAAACTTACATTTGCAGTTGGAATAACATGTTTTTAAACTACAATGTTAAGTTCATTTTTGGGATGAATTCATCCCAAATACGGAACCCTGCATTGTGCGTGGTCCGACACGCACTTGGCCGGTTTTTGGTACAGTCACGAGCATAAACGTTACACTTACACAAGATTCAAAATCGATTATTTTCCAAAGTAGGTATTGATATAAATATGCTGTCGAACGAAACCATATACCTACTACATATTTTGAAAAAAACCAACCATCTTTACATACCGAAACTCCTCCGTGCCTCGGAAAGCACGTTAAGCCGTTGGTCCCGGCTGTCATTCGTGGATCTTTGACAGTCGTTACGGGTCGTCAGAAGCCCGAAAGTCTGACAACCAGTCTTACCAAGGGGTATCGTATTACCTACCCAGTTACTGGGTTGTGGAGGTCAGATAGGCAGTCACTCCATGTAAAATAGCCGCCCATTGTATGTTTTGTAGTGTATATTATGTTTTCTTTTGTTATGTATTTTTGTGGTGTACAATAAAGTATACATAAATATAAATAAATAAATAAAATACTGGTATTCAGCTGCATCCGGTTACACTGGAAGCCGACCCCAACATAGTTGGGAAAAAGCTAGGCAGATTGAAAGGCTAACATTTTAAGGTACTTATTTAATTTTCATTGTACGAGTACATTAAAGATCCGCCTCTTCGTCATTCCTACTAATAGATATTTTAGACGAATTTAGCCTCTAAAACTTTCATCGTATTACCCATTGCAGTTACGGGGTTGTGGAGGTCAGACAGGCAGTCGCTCCGTGTAAAACACTAGTATTCAGTTGCATCCGGTAGACTGGAAGACGACCCCAACTTAGTTGGGAAAAGGCTGGCAGGCTACTTACTATTATGAAAAAGATCTTTTCTGAAAGTTGCAATTTATTGCTATTTCACGAGGAAATCGCTTTTGAACACGTAGGTATATTTATGCTTGGGAGGGTACATAACGTCGTCGTTGAAATCGTTCCCGGGAGCTGGAATAGGCTATATGTATATACCTTTTTCAGTTGCCTACGCTACAAGACCAAACAAAAATATAAGTACCTACACATTTGCAGTAAAAACAGAGCATTGCGCATTTACAACGACCTACAAATCTAATAACAAATACCCGATTCTAGTTCAACAAACCTTGTAAATCTGACTGTAAAGGCATAACGTCTTGCGGCTGACATTTATGGAGATTTTATGATGATGCCGACTTCCGAAAAAACATTCCGCAGGGGAATACAAAATTCCGCTGGGGTCGCGGGTTGTTTGAAGAGGTTACCGCGGCCCTGACATAGGCAACTGAAGGAACACGGGTGGGTTTTAGTCAGTAAAAGTCTGACACGCCCTTCCGCTCCACCCAGAGCTAAGAAGTTATTTGATGATTTCCCACACTCAAAAAAAAAAAAGAAAAAAAAAGGGGAATACAAAAGGAGTATTATGGATCACTTTCCCGCAAACATTTTAATGGCTGGTTTTGTTTTTCCACATAAAGCTAAAGCATAATATATTCTTAGCTAAGACGGAAAGACACATGTTTAAAGCTATTTATTAGCTCTGCAAATCCATTTAATGTAAATTTTAATTGCTAAACATCTGGTAGGTACAGTCGCAAACATAAACATTTTACATTGTTTTTTACCATGAGCGCTGATTCACAGAGCTAATTTCGTAAAGATTCGGTATTTATAACGCGAATATTTTGGATTATTTTTAACGTAAACCGATGATGATGAACGGTCTAAATATTGAATAGTATATGTATAGTTGTGCCCGCGACTTTGTCTGCTTGGAAAAATAAAGTTGTCGCGGCTTACGTCTTCTAACTTTCACGGAATGATGTTTCCCGTAACTGACTTTTCTGTGGTCAGGAAAATGAGTTACTTTTGCAATCAATTAAACAGCTTTAAAGCTGCTTTTTGCGTGATGCGCTCATATCAGATACGTCAGATGTAGTAAGTACCTACTTCTTTTACAAGAATGGTTCGTCGTCAGTTCCGTTAATCTTTATAATTGGAAAGAAGTCCTGACTGACTGATTGACAGACTCATCAACGCCCAGCCCAAACACTTGGTCCTAGAAAGCTGAAATTTTTCACAGAGGTTCCCTTTATAATGTAAACAAGGAATAAGGAAGGAAGTCCCGGTAGTACGTTCCCGTGGGATATTTGCAGACATCCACGCGGGCGAAGCCGCTGGCAAAGCTGGTACCTAATCTCATAATCTCATTAGAGTAGTATATTTAGCTCGTTCATCATGTCGTGGTACATACCTACGAGTATTTATAACGCGAGTGAATCACGATCATTAAGATCACGGCTTTGATATTGTTTTAAAAAGATCTCACGTGAGAGAGGAATGTCTGGCTAGGCCATGCTTTAGATATATTTATTACACTTAGACAATCTTTAAGTTACTTTCACATTTACTAACTTATAATATTAGTATGGGTTCTGACTCGTTGTGAATGTAGGTACAGTCAGCAACAAAAGTCGATTAACACTTGAGTTTTATAAATATTAATTATTGAGAAAAACACTTCATTAAAATCGGAACAGATGTAAATTTTAAAGAAAATTAACTCTTATTTTATAAATGAAATGCTAAAAAGCAGATAATCATATCATTTTGTGTTAATTTAGATCATGTTAAAAGTAGCAGTGTTAACCGACATCTGTTGCGGACCGTACTCGTCGCGTCTGCTGATCCATTGGGTCCTGAGTTCCATTCCCCGGTCGGGCCTGGCCACTACCGCTCTTACAGATAGATACAGACATAATTACTTAATACCTAATATTAAGTTAATCATAGAAACCCTATCGTTTACGGTGAACTGTCTGAATGGCGTGGATTTTTCTTAAGGCTACTCTTTCGAAAAAAGCTTAAAAACAGCGTGCAGATGAAGCAGTTTTTCGCCGGAACCTACAGAGAAATTACATCTGAAAAAAATTGTTAGTAATCTACATAATATGAATCGTAATTTGGTTTAGCCATAATTTTTCTATCGGTATCACATAATAAGAAAAAAAAACCCCAAATCACCTCCAAATCGTTAAAATGAAACCATTTTACTCCTTCATTTTTTATCAAAAGAATATAAAAAAAATATCTACTACTTTGCAATACAAACGAAAATGATTTGGTTTTGTTACTTTTTAAAAACATGTATATTTTTTATTATAATAAATTAAAAATGCGTCTAATTTGGGACAGCGCTCCTTGATTGGCGAGTCCTACTGGCTGGACGTACGACGCGTCGCGTGAGCTCAGGCCAGAATGCGCAAGCTAACCACTCAAGGACATTGGCGTATAGTGCGGCCTTAAATACAGTAAGTTAGTTAGTGAACAATCTCTTCTCTCTATTAGAAGATGCGTTTGCGCAACAATGGGACAGATAAAGGCTAAGGGGGAGCTCGTGGCTAAGTAATAACAGCCGCACGGGTTGATCCAGCCGCTTGCCGGGGTTGGTCAGTGGATGGGTGACCATCTTTACATACCGAGACTTCCTCCGTGCCTCGGTCCCGGCTATCATTCGTGGATCTTTGACAGTCGTTACGGGTCGTCAGAAGCCCGAAAGTCTGACAACCAGTGTTACCAAGGGGTATCGTATTACCTACCCAGTTACTGGGTTGTGGAGGTCAGATAGGCAGTCACTTCATGTAAAATACTGGTATTCAGCTGCATCCGGTTAGACTGGAAGCCGATCCCAACATAGTTGGGAAAAAGCTAGGCAGATTGAAAGGCTAACATTTTAAGGTACAGTTTATTTAATTTTCATTGTATATTAAAGATCCGCCTCTTCGTCATTCCTACTAATAGATATTTTAGACGAATTTAGCCTCTAAAACTTTCATTGTATTCATTCTTAACTAACGTAAAAACCTCTCGTTGCGTTCGTCCGTAGAGCCACCCGTTTTTATTCCAACAAGACGGATGCAGATGCGGACCACGGCTAATTATCACAAGCAGAGCGAGGGCACGACGAATCGAGGCTGTGCGGTTATCTTCGACAGATCTGCAACCACAGAGCATGAGCAAATGGAGACACTATGCAAAGTGCGAATGAATGGTCTTCAAACGAGAGTACGTCAAAGAAATCGTTTATTTTCAAAGTTTTCTGATCCAGTCTATCTACAAGGTGCAGTTGAAACATCTGAAAACCTCTTAAGGGGTTATATTCTGTACCTACTCATCATTATCCACAACTTTTACTTTGGGAGGTGACTGGTAAAATGTAAATAAAGAAACTTGGGAAAGACCTATGTCCAGCAGAAGACATCTTTCAGCTGAAATAATGATGTTGATAGGAGAGAAGGAGAGGAGGAGGAGTATGCTGCTCTTAGCTAACAAGTAGAAAAGGATACAAGCTACCTTGAGCGACTTGTTCACCACGAAGATTCTTTGGGAAAATCAATATCAGCGTAAGAAAAAGAGAGAGAAATCTATTCCTATGAACACTCCATTTTGCAGCTACTCCGTGTCTACAAGTCATTTGGGGCTTTCCGCTGACATTGTGTTTCTACTGACGTAGTTAGCTAAATAATACTGTTATCTATGCTAAACGATTTCCGTTTATGTGTAAATCTATTAAATAACTAAGATTTTTTTTGGCATGGGTTTCGCCATATGAAAGATATAAAATTATCTACTAAAATATTATGTAGGTACTACCTCATTGAACGGCAAATATAAGCTCGCCTCAATTTTCATGTGTAATAGAAATATTTGACATTCTAGCCAACTATTTTGTTCTAAACACGTGCAAACAGTGAAGTTCTTTAGAGGAATTGCATTTGTTTCTCTAAACATTACTCAGAGGGCTTAGTGCGAGTTTTTATACTTACTCGATCACGTTAACGTAAACGTCAGTTTGTACTGAAAATGAATAAGCGCCGCCTGGTGACTATAATGGGAAACACAATTATTCCATACGAATTGACATAAGGTAACAATAACGTAAACGCGATCGAGTAAGTATAAAAACTCGCACTAAGCCCACAGTTTGTACTGAAAATGAATAAGCGCCGCCTGGTGACTATAATGGGAAACACAATTATTCCATACGAATTGACATAAGGTAACAATAACGTAAACGCGATCGAGTAAGTATAAAAACTCGCGCTAAGCCCACAGTTTGTACTGAAAATGAATAAGCGCCGCCTGGTGACTATAATGGGAAACACAATTATTCCATACGAATTGACATATGGTAACAATAACGTAAACGCGATCGAGTAAGTATAAAAACTCGCGCTAAGCCCACAGGTGCGTGCATTACTTTTATCATAACCATTATGTTAAAGACTTAAATAGACGTTAAATTATAGTTTCGTAGGTACTACTTATAGGTAAAGTTTGTTAGTCATGTGTGTTTTCTACTTGCTGTTAGAGTCCACACCTCGGCAAGGCCGGGCTATGACGACACGTTAGTGACGCGCATCCCTAATTTGAATTACTTACAGGGTATAATTTGGTGTTTACAGGTACTATTGGCCCAACTTCCGCATGATCACTTTTAAGGCGATAATCGCATAGCACGGCTTACGACTCAATCGCCCGATGCATGCGTTTTGACCAATAGGATGCACGTTTGTTTTAGATTTGTTTTGTTGCTAATGTTTGTTGTTATTTTTTGTTACACACCCTGTAATCACACAAATGCATAATGTTGTCTCTAATTGAGCGAAACCAGAAAGGTCTGTCACTAGCTGCGCTTCCGCAGAAATATTTTCTAAACTGAGCATGCATAAGTTTTGCCGATAGTACATTAGCTTCTGGCCATGCGTAGAGGTTGGAAAATGACATCATTATCATTCAGAACGGCCATGTAAACGTTCGTACTGATTGAAATATGATACATAGATGATGATGATAGAAATCATACAAGATTCCATTTTCAAAGCATAGACGTATAAACGTATAAAAAAAGGAGGACTCCGCGCCACGCATATCAAAAGTGAAGCACCGTACCGATCTATGTGTGCGTGATTTGAGTACCTGCAAAGACGCCGTCGCTCGTGGCACGTAATGTCGGCCGGTCGGCATACTATGATGTAAATGTGTGCGTGACGCGTGTTTGTACAAACGGTCCCGGCATATTTACTGTGCTTCACTTTCGATATGCGTGGCGCGGAGTCCTCCTTTTTTTATAAGTCTATGTTTTAAAGCTATATACCTACTAGTAAATGTACTATACCTACACAAGACAGGACAGATTCAAGAGGTCTATTATGTGCATAGAAGAAGTATACCCTGAAATGTTTGATTGCATTGTAATGTGTTATTTGCTTGATATTAAGGTGGTATACAGGAGGAGGAGCTCGTGGCTAAGTAATAACAGCGTCACTGGTCGATCCATCAGGTTAAGCTACGTTTGCCGGGGTTGGTCAGTGGATGGGTGACCATCCATCTTTACATAGCGAGACTCCTCCGTGCCTCGGAAAGCACGTTAAGCCGTTGGTTCCGGCTGTCATTCGTGGATCTTTGACAGTCGTTACGGGTCGTCAGAAGCCCTCAGAATTGTCTGACAACCAGTCTTACCAAGGGGTATCGCCGTATCGTATTACCCAGTTACTGGGTTGTGGAGGTGAGATAGGCAGTCGCTCCATGTAAAATACTGGTATTCAGCTGCATCCGGTTAGACTGGAAGCCGACCGCAACATAGTTGGGAAAAGGCTAGGCAGATTGACAGAGTGTACCAGAAAGGTGTGGTACAGTCAATCAAACTGAACAACTTTTTCCATGGGACCAACATCGTAATCGCAAAACAATATACATTTATCTACACCCATGCTATATATGCTCTAAAAAAGTTTCTGAAACAGTTAGCTTATTGCCAACATTAAAACAGCCAGTGTCATAGTAACCATGGTAACCATAATAGCATCCAAACGGGTGTTTTAATGTTGTACTGAATTTCATAATGCAACTCGTTTTCAAAAAAAGAACATTGTAATGCACGCGCGTTTCACTACAACAGCGCCGTAATTTTAAAAAAGAACTTATTCGAATTCACGTCGTATACTATGACGCCGGCCGCCATGTTCGATACGAGTATTAGTATTGCAAAAAACTGTTTCAGAACCTTTTATAGTATAGAGGATTGATAACATGGATGTAGATAAAGTCTTGCATGCAACTGTACATAATTAGGTATTAAAACACTCATGTGATACTATAAACCCACATTCGTGTTTTAATACCCCTTATTATACGTCAGTTGCATAAATAACTATTATAGTATCGCGTCGAGTAGATATTGAAGTTGTATGGGACAGTCGATATTTTTTTCTCGATTAGGATGTTGGTCCCATGGAGAGAGTTGTTCAGTTTGATGGTCTGCACCACACCCACGCCATCCTGGTAAGTACTTACACGCTGTGTATGTGGCAAGCAAGGAATTACAGCCTTCACATTACTTTCAAATATCCCTGTCGGAAGAGTCTGCAATTGCAAGCGGGGAAATGAATTTCCCAAGCTCTGGTATGATCAAGCTCTCAGGGCGGCTGTCAGTGACACCTACGTCATCAGTCACGCTGAGTGTGCACAACACCGGCATTACCCTTTACCACGCACCGAAACGAATTCTCTGTAAGTTCCACTTGAACTTGAGTGACGTACGAGTGCACTTCTTAGTATTAACCATTCTGTGTGGCGTGTGAGCACTAATAAATCCTGCTCATAATACCTACCAGTACAGTTAAGGACATAAATATTCAATTCAATTCAATTTTATTCAAGAAAAATTCACATTGTGTTTGAAATCATAAATAAAATAAAATCACGTTCATTAAAATTATAAAACTAACACATTCATATTACAATAAATTATATAATTTAAACAAAAAAAAAATCGAGAACATTCCAAATTACAAATTCAATAATATTACAAGCCGACCGAGGAAGCGAGGGGAGATGTTAGCGGATGGGTGAAAGGGGTGCGCGGAGTAGCTCTCTGCTCCTTCTTACCGCGCAGGCGATACGCGAGTTAAACGGTCGGCCTATACTAGGTATACTATTTAAGGTTGAAGCGCCAGGGTAGCCCGCGAAATTCAAAATTTCTTAGGTTTTTTGCTATTTGTAGATCAGTGTGAGCTTGTATGTTGATTTAAATATGATTCGCGGCCGTAGCTAATATGGTTTTACAGAATTATAATCATTAGAATCAGCAATACAACTCCATAAGTTAGCATTTATATCAAATGTAGCGATTTCAGGAAATCATAAGGTTTGAGGTAAATGCTAACTTATGGAGTTGTATTGCTGATTCTAATGATTATAATTCTGTAAAGCCATATTAGCTACGCCCGCGAATCATATTTTAATCAACATACAAGCTCACACTGCCCTACAAATTGCAAAAAACGTAAGAAATTTTGAATTCCGCGGGCTACCCTGGCGCTTTCGCCTTAATACCGAGTCTCACAAAACGTGGATATAGGGTATGGCATCATTCTCATCTCGAATACAGATATTTCTCCAATAGGGAACGCTTTGAGTCGTAGCTTAAAAAAGCTCTTGTAAATTATACCTGTTAGAAATCCGCACTGCTTGATATTGAGGACTAGGCATGTATATTGAACATATTATTTTGTTTTTAAAATCTTTCCTGCGCGTACTTTCTCTCAACTGTCTCTCCTCATCTGTTTCATAGTTATGCAGGTATTTTTTAGGGTTCCGTACCAAAATGGTAAAAAAGGAACCCTTATGGTGTCACTCAGTCTGTCTGTCCGTCTGTCACAGCTGGATATCTCAAGAACTACTAATGCTATCAACTTGAAATTTGGAACAGTTTTATATGACGTTTACACAACTATTTTTCAAATAAGAAAGAAATAAAAATATTTATGTTTTTTTTGTAACAGGTGCTGAAAGGGTGTCTTAAAAATTCAAAGTGGGGCTACTAGGGCATGTGAGGTATCATATAAAAGAACGCTGTTTGCACATTCTTAAACATTTTTTTATTTTTTTGTAGACCGCATAGTTTTCGACTTTTGATGACAAAATGGAAAAAAAAATACCTCCCCCCCCATCGCCGAAGTTTGCAAAGCGAAAAATCTGAAATTATTCTATGTGATAGAAGTTTATGTAAAGATTACAGGAAAAATAAAACGATGTCTCTAAATAGCACACTTTTTCAGAAATCGGAACGGAACCCTCGATGCGCCAGTCCGACTCGCTCTTGACCGGTTTTTTTAAAATTCACCAATTACAGGGTGTAAGGGACAGCCCTCCGCAGACTGATGGGGTGAATTCAGTACCTAAATCATAGGTACCTATGATGACCGGTACATGAAATTATTTCAGGAACGTTATGATGGGAATCCAATAAATCTGATTTGTTTGTGTTTTTGTGCACAAATCGGAGCAGTGAGATCGATGAACTCTGTAGCTAGACAGAAAGTGAACAGCTCATTTCACACGTCGTTCGTTAGAGTATTTCAACATCCATTGCTGGTTTTTTTTTTGCTGTTTTTTTTTACTTAAATAGAGTGCTGCGTACACACAACGTAATTTTACATTGAAAACGATAAAAAGAAGAAAACTTTCCTGAGAAATTTTCCGGTGCAATATGATTCAAATTATGGAGCTGAATGCACCCTGTCAGTTTGCGGAGGGCTGTCCCTTACACCCTGTATACTAAAACATAGAGGCTGGGTACATTAAGAATTTTAAATTTATAAAGTGTGGCCCACAGCTCTCTATTTGTGATTTCAATATACAGGGTGATTTTTTAATGACCAGCCAAATTTTCACAGGGTGTTCTACCCATGAATATGAACAACTTTCACTATGGGACCGACTTTGAAATCGCAAAAAAAATATCAGCTGTTTCATACATTTTGATCGAGTAGTTATTGAACTTTTGTAGGAAACCGCTGGTTTTTTTTTCGTTTCCAGCCAAATTTTCACAGGGTGTTCCCCTGTGAAAATTTGGCTGGTCATTAAAAAATCACTCTGTATAGACACTTAACAATATATAGACACTTAAAAAAAGTAAAAAGCGATTTTAGGTCAGGACACGAATATAGGCTTTTTGAGCTTTACTATGATATAAGGTCTTATCCCAAAGTTGTAGGTAAAGCTAATTTCAGGAGAAAATCGCTTGAATTTTGACAAGTGATACATATTGATGCTCCCGACTGTACGTGAAGGAGACCGGGGATTTCCCAGAATATCCGGGTGAGGTCGCCGGAGCATGTCTAGCTAATCATTTCGCAGCTCATTAACTGCTCGGTACCTACATAATTATTAGTACAGCGAATTAATTATATTGTATAAACTCTGTAAGTTGTTGTGCGTATAAAGTGTGCGTTTATTATATGCATTGTTGCGTGCCCGGCGTCGCCCGGGAGAATTTCATGTCTTTATCTCCACTGGTTTAGGCTGTGTGTTGTCTGTTTTCATATAAAAATAACATCCAACTTTTCCGGTGAATTTTCCAAAAAAATCTGTCATACAAACCCAACCCCTTTTTTTTTTTTTTTTTTGAGGTTGGGAAATCATCGAATAACTTCTCCCGCTCTGGGTGGAGCGGAAGGGCGTGTCAGACTTTTACTGACTAAAACCCACCCGTGTTCCTTCAGTTGCCTATGCCAGGGCCGCGGTATCTTCTTCAAACTACCCGCGACCCCAGCGGCGTCGGCCCTATTGGACCCCATCATTTGCTGACATCTCTTTGAAGCGCGCGTGGAACACAACGCGCCGTCGACTCGGGCCTGCACCGTGAAAACTTAGGTGAAGTGAGCGTGGAGTGAGCTGTCAATAGTGTCAATTACTAGCAAAACAAAACTCACTTCACCTAAGTTTTCACGGTGATATTTTTACAGAATAGCACCGCTGGTCCTTACCGGACGGTGAGTTACCCGCTACTCACCGTCCGCAGGCCCGCGCCTACGGTGCCCGGAAATCGCCTCGCAATTCCCGCCGCCACAAACCCAACCCCTGACAATTACAAACTCAACAGAAAACAATTAGGTACCTACCTACTTAGCCTAATAGGAGCAACTAGTGCAACTGTTCTGAAGTGATGCGCTTACTTATGTATATAGATAGAACAGCTTTTGCCCGCGGCTTCGCCCGCGTGGATGTCGAAAAATAACCCACGGGAACGTTCATGTGGCCATAATTATGTGGTTCATAGGGCCAAGGGCGGATCCAGGATTTTCTTCTGGGAGGGGCGCAAGGGGCGGACGGGCAAAAAAATCACACTAAAGGCTCTTACAGACAGAGGCGATATCGCGGCCGCGACGCGATATTTCGATATTATATCCATAGAAAAATATCGCGTCGCGACGCGATATCGCCTCTGTCTGTAAGAGCCTTAACATTATAAAGGCATTGTGAGTGTGTGTGTGTCCTTCACGCTCAAACGGCTGGACCGATTTAGATGAAGTTTGGTATGGAGGTAGCTGACACCCTGGATTAACATATGTATAAGCGACTTTTTATCCCGGTCTACGCGGTAAAACCGCGGGGCGCAGCTAGTCAACAATAACTGTTCAAGTATATATATAGGAAGGCTTATGAAAGTGTCAAACAATAGAAAAATTACCTAAATGTTTAATAAAGACAGTTTTCTTTTATGTTTCCTGCTAAAGATAACCTGCGCTTTAGCCATAGACTTATAAAAAAAGATGGACTCCGCGCCACGCATATCGAAAGTGAAGCACAGTAAGTATGCCGGACCGATTGTACAAACACGCCTCGCGCACACATTTACATCATAGTATGCCGACCGGCCGCCATTACGTGACACGAGCGACGGCGTCTTTGCAGGTACTCAAATCACGCACACATAGATCGGTACGGTGCTTCACTTTCGATATGCGTGGCGCGGAGTCCATCTTTTCTATAAGTCTATGGCTTTAGCGTCCATTTTTGCCGCAACGTCTTGATGGATATGTATTAAAGCCAATTCATTCAAATGCTCTTCTGTCATTTCATTTGCAAGTGCGTGAAAAGGATGCGAACGAACAAAATTCTCAATTCCAGCCCGAAATAGACAAGAGTTTCACTCATGTTCTTTGTGTTATTTTATTCATAATATTTTATTAACTCTTTCATTTTGATTTGCTTCTAAGTAAGTATGTACCTACTGTGATGGAATCTCCACAGTACCGTCTGGGGGCCCCCGTGCCCCCCCTTAAATCCACCCTTGTATAGGGTCGTCCTATATAACCTTAGGTAATATACTTACATCTAGATCGAGCCACCGCGTGGCCGGTCATGAGACAGCAATATAATACTTTTTCTAGGTTATGTGGTATGAGAAATGAGGTTTAACGTAAGAAATCTTCCATATTTTGGACTGAAACCCATGTCAATACATTCGCACAATGCAAAACCTGGACAAAAAAGTTAAATTAATCGACGCAAGTTATATGTAACAGTGAAAGCACTTTGTTTGGCTAACTGTCAAAAGTTCAATCAATCTGCCTGCCTTTTCCCAACTATGTTGGGGTCGGCTTCCAGTCTAACCGGATGCAGCTGAATACCAGTATTTTACATGGAGCGACTTCCTATCTGACCTCCACAACCCAGTAACTGGGTAATTCTGAAACCGCGGGGTGCAGCTAGTTGTCAATATTCTTGAAGCTGTTAACTTGAAGTTTGACTTTTTCTGTATTGTGACTATAAGGAAACCGATTATGGTCAACGTTCATATTTATGATGAGCTTTCTTTTCTTTTCAGAAGCAGAAGCAGCGACTGTTGGTAGAAGCACAAACCATCTTCTTTCTGATCGATGTAAGTACCTACGTCTTGTCAAATTACTTGGGCTCGTAGGTGGCCACAAACAAAACAAGCGCATGTACCGTTGATCTCCCGTGAGACCCATTCAGGGGTTGATAATAGAAAATCTTTCTAAGGCCCGTACTTTAAAACCAGTGTATAGCCATTTGATTAGTTGAAACTCGTTTTAAGTACCCTATGGGCGGGTTACTTTGACTTTAGGGCATAACTTTAGCCCAAATCGAGACTACTGTTTAAACTGCCCGAAGTGTCGCGACCACACAACCGAACGTCGTATGTCCTTCGGTAAATAATAGATGGCGATATACAACGCGGTCACATTAACTTGACGCTTGGCATTGATGACGTCATTTTGGTAATATTAATATAACAATATTAATATTAATATAACAACAACAGAAATCTAGCCAAATTATCGACGCGCGTATCGGTGACAAAGATGCTGACCATACCACTTAATACTACTTAATCTGTGGACCATACTGACCCTTGCTGGGCGAGCTAAGGGAATGCGGGGGGAAGCGGGCGGGGCCTCGCATTCCAGAGATGCGTCAAGTTAATGTGACCGTGTTGTAGACGAGTACTTGCAGAATTTTGTGTGGATTTAATAACACTAATACATGTATCTGTCTCGATTTGGGCCAAAGTTATGCCCTACAATCAAAGTAACCCGCCCCCTTATGGTACTTAATGATTTTGAGTGTTTCTGTGTCTTTAGTGAGGTTAGCGAGGTTCTGTAACATGAAAGGAAGCATGGCACAAAAGGGAGAGGCCTACAATCAGCAGAGGGTGCAGGCGTGGATCTAGGTTTTCGCTTAAAGGGGGGGGGGGGGGGGGGGAAGCAAATGTTTCTCTCTGAGGGAGGGAGGATGTCCCAAGCCTTTTAAAAAATACCTTCAGCACCTATTTGCACTAAACTCGGAATGTGCTCCTCTTTTCGAGGATTACTACGACTTATCTATGTACTCATACAACAAGGCTGCCAAAGTGCTTTGAGAAAACAGAAAAGCATACAATCCTATTGATGAAAGATAGACTGGTTTAGGTTGTACCTACGTTGTTTGTCAATCACTCTGTTACGGAATTTAGGTAGGTACCTATTTAGGTGATTATAGAGATTCGATCAAAATAAAAGTCGATTACCGGTATGTACTGGTTTCAGCAGTAAGTAGGTACGTATTTCAGTCATTCAAAAAACCCTGAGATTACGATTATTTTGTCTGTATTGATTACAATCTGCCTTATCTACTATCTGTTCATGTTAATTTTTATGACGATTTAGATAAAATTATACCCACTTTAGAGCCAGATTGGTGCTAGCAAACCATTTAACGAAAGTTGGTTATTTCATCTTGACATGGTAAACTTGCAGGTATTGATTTGTTTGAATGTGTTAATGAGTCTTTATTATTTTTATTTATGAATCTTAGATCTTTAAGGCACGGTATTAACTCAATATTCACAAAAATTGGTTTCTTGGATTGTAGAGTGTGACGTAACGCAATGAAACTATCCGACGCAAAAAATACAGTGGACAGAGAAGGGTTTATAGAAAAATTTTAACAGAATAGAATACTAAAAAATAGTTTGACATTCCCAATAAAAACATTTGGAAGTTGCTCCACAAAAATAAACTTTGGCGTCGAACATCTTTGTATTTTCAGCGATAACGACATTCTTTTTTTTAAGAATTAATTAGAATTAGCATTTTTTTAAACTTTAACCGAACAATTATTTAATTTATTGTTTATATTCTGAATAATCTAAAGAAAACCCGGAAAATAAACGCACATTCGCAGCTCAGTCACATCTCGGCAACACAAATCTAATTTTCAACCTTATTTTCAAGCCAGCTAATGGTGAAAATAAATTGCACGGTTGTGTGCCGTTTAAAATCGTAGTCAGTCCGCGCCTTAACATCTGTAACTTGTACGTACTTTCTGTACAACTAAGTAAATTATATTTGATTGTTGATTCTGTTAATTTTTTTGCTTAAAAGTAACCTGGTAAAATGTTGTTTTCTTTTTATGATAATGAAAACAATGAGATATAATTAATAATAATTTCTAGTCATTTACAATAATAATTCGTGCAATAGACTGAGTACCTACAGTAACCAAATATAATAATAAATTCTAGTCATTTAACAAATAAATAATCGTGCAATAGACTGAGTACCTGCAGTAACCAAATATATTTAGTTTACACAAATATTGAACAACTGGAATATATAACTAATTAAGGAAATAATATTATATATATTTACTGAATTAACTGCTTAAATAAATTAAATAATAAAAGGAAAAATAGTATTTCATGAAATCAAAATACATTTATAAGTAAATAAATAATAAGCGCCCAAAATAAGCGCTCTTCCTCCTCTCTCCTACTATGCTGTGCCCCACAGGGTCCATAATTGTGACATTATTTTTAAGCTTACCAACTGATATTATAACGTTATGGAACGCAATAAAGAATTGAGAATTGAGATAAAATAATTATAGTAAAGCAATTTAATAATTATTGTATTTATTTACCTCCTTAGGTACTGTTAACATTTTTTACATTTTTAAACAATCGCATTGATTCATGTTTTCTAGACGAAATACTAGGCTTAAGATTACATTGCGATTACAACATACCTACTTATTATAAAAATTTGAGGCTGACTCATTTCATATGAATCCGTTCGGAGCATTCACCTGTAAAACTTTTTAATATACAGTGACCAAGGTAACTAGATGACCACAGCCTATGAACAAATGTGATGAAACTCTTCCATATTTGATGAGCTCAAATTATGACAAATATGTGATAATCGGCCTTCTCTGCTGGGGTTTCCTTCAAAGACTATAATTTTGGTTAAAGGTTCATAACCTGATAATGTGGAGTTGCGTCACATTTATTAAACAAAACTAGCTGCGCCCCACGGTTTCACCCGCGTAGACCGGGATAAAAAATAGCCTATGTGTTCATCCAGGGTATAAGCTATCTACATATCAAATTTCACCCAAATCGGTCCAGCCGTTTGAGCGTGAAGAAGTAACAAACATACACACACACACACACACACTCACAAACTTTCGCCTTTATAATATTAGTGTGATAGTGTGATTATAGTGAGAAGTGTGATTTAAGTAGGTACTATTTTCCCTTAAAGATAAAATAATATATTGGAGGTAACAAGGAAAATTAGTACCTAGGTCCTGTTACTCGAAAATATACCAAAAAACATACACACAGGTCACAACACAGGTCTAATTAGATTTCCCGATATTGTGTCCCACAGCTGGGCAAGGCCTCCCCTTTTCCCTTCCAACCCTCCCTGTCTTGTGCGATCTCTGGCCATGTTGGCGTTGCAAACCTTATACAACGTGTAGCGTTAAATGCGCAAAACCTCTTAAGGGGTCATTGTACTCATCATTATGATCAAATGTAGTATTTGTATAAGTTTTAATGCACAACATGAAATATCATTTCAATTATGATCTAATGTATGAGCTACTTTTTTATTTTTATTGTTTAATTTTGATTAATCGACCTAACCTGGCGACTGTTCTGTGAATTTTTGCTGTAAGAGGTTTAGAATATCACACATTTACGAATTGTTTTCACGTCTAAAGGGAATGGAAAAATTACAATGTATTCTTGTGAAAGTTGTATATACAATGTATGAATCACTTTTTACGACTTTCACATAAACTTTTTGAGTAAAAAAATATTCAACTTAGTCAAATTTTTGAGAAAATTGGAAAAGAATTGATTTTGATTTCGGATACCTAGAACTATCTATATATATAAAATTCAAAGTCCTGACTGACTGATTGACTGACTGATTGATTGACTGACTGATATATCAACGCACAGCCCAAACCGCTGGACCTAGAGACTTGAAATTTTGCACACAGATACCTGATACAGTGTAGGCATCCACTAAGGAAGGATTTTTGGAAATTCCATCCCTTAGAGGGACAAATAGGGGATGAAAATTTGTATGAAAATTCTTATTCCTTGAGTTAATAGACTTGAAACGTGGCATGAATATTTATCTAAGTAAATTATAAAGTTTGTCATTTTTAGTTTTCTTAAACTACCCCCTCAGGAGGGATTGGGGGGTGTCAAAGTTTGTATGGAGGAATTTTAACGCGCGTTCAGATTAACTGGAAACTAAGTATATATACTAAAGATCGAAAATGAAGAACAACGTGTATCAGGGTTTTTCAAAAATCTACCCCTAAAGGATAGAGGTAGTCAGTAGTCAATTTTACAGGGCAGGTTTTACTGCGTGGCTTGATTAAATCGAAAATTGGTGTAAATGATCTTTCAGTCAAGTTACGGAAATATCCCAAACGTTTTTTTAAAATTCCATCCCTGTGGAAAACAGGAAATATAGTTTATATAAAAAATTTTATTCATTTGGTTAATTAACTTGAAACTTGTCACAAGTATTTGGCTAAGCAAGTAATAAAGTTTGTCATTAATAGTTTTTCCCTTACAGGGAAGGGTAGAGGGGGAGGCGAGAAGGGGAGTGGGTGGGAAAGAAGGTGAGGGGAAGGGGAGGGGTTGATGAGGAGGAAAAGGGGAAGGGGAGGTTGTACTACATCCCCTTCCCACTAACCTCCCCCTCCCCCTTTCTACCTTACCCTTTCTCACAACCCCTTCAACGCTTTCTGCTCCCTCTCTACCCTCGCTAACTCCAGCTCCCCTAAGCCTCTTCCCTTCTCCAAACCGGGAGGGTTTGGAGAGAGAAGGAGCGGAAAGCGGTGAATGGGGTGTGAGAAGGGTAAGAGGGGTAGGGGAGGTTAGTAGGAAGTGGATGTGGTGAGGGAAGGGTTTGGAGAAGGGAAGAGGGGGAGGGTAGGAGTTGGTGAGGGTAGAGAGGGAGCGGAAAGCGGTGAAGGCGGGTAAGAAGAGGTAAGAGGGGGAGGCGGAGGTTAGTGGGAAGGGGATGTGGTAGAGGAAGGGAGGGGTGGTGAGGAGGGAGAGGGGGAAGATGATGGGGAGGGAAGAGAGATAGGAGGGTGTAGTGAAGGGGAGGGTATGGAGAAGGAAAAAGGGGGAGAGGTGGAGTTGGTGTGGGTAGAGGGAATGGGGAAAATGGTGATGGGGATGTAAGAGAGGGTGAGACGGGGAGGGGTAGGTTAGCGGGAAAGACGAAAAGGTGAGGGTGTGAGAGGGAGAGGGGTTGGGAAGGATGAGGCGGTAAGAGGGAGCAGTGAGGGGATGATGGGGAGGGTGAGAGGAGTGGGAAGGGTAGGAGGGTGAGAGGGGGGTAACAGTGAGTGGAGAAGGGTAAGAGGGAAACGGGGAGACGAGTGCCTTTACACCTTAAAGTTGCTAGCTGTATAGCACTGATTCATTGAAGAAAGCCAGCCTGACAGGAATGACCGAAAAATAGAAAGTTGCAAAATCAGAATGGCACAAAAACAGGAGTAAACTCCAGTTGTGCGTCGGAGCTGACACACTCTTTTTTTTTGTTTTTTTGAACGCGCTAATCTCATTATAATAAACAGAAAAGTCCTGACTGACTGCAATCAACGCCCAGCCCAAACCCTTGCACCTATAAAGCTGAAATTTTGCATAGAAGTCCCCTTTATAATGTAAACAAGAAATAAGGAAGGGTTTTTGTTTCCGTGGGATATTTTCCGACATCCGTGGGATATTTTCCGACATCCACGCGGGCGAAGCCGCGGGCAAAAGCTAGTCGTTCATAAAATAAAAACAACAAAAATAAACTTTGATTCAAAATCAATCCATTTCCTGAAAAAAAAAATGCTAAAAATTAAAAACATTTGCCATTAATTTTTTTTTTAAAACAACCTAATTCTCGCATAATAAACCCGACGTAAAATAAAAATGTAGCTTATTCATTAGATTATCATCGAAATGATCTGTTGGTGAATCTCAGAGGTGTTTTAAATAAAATAGCGGACTGTAACAATATGTATGGTCGTATATTGGACGTAAGAACGCGCGCCTCTGGGTCCGTGCTTTTCAAAAGTGAATGCCGGTGCAAGTCCGCGGCTACCGGGGCGCCTTGTACCCCGTTCCCCGCTCGCTGCTGGGGCCTACTCCCTAAGTCCGTCCGTCTTTCCGTCCGTCCGTTTATCCGTCCGTCTGACATTACCATCCATCAAAACAAGTGTAAAAGTTAAATTTTTCGGACGGGCAAAAACACATCGGGAGTAGGGACAACTGGCAAATCATGTTGTCATTCATACTTCGTTCGGGCCCCGAACCAATCATCCATCCGTAGGTGATACGGAGTAAGAAACGCCCGTAACGAAGTCCGAAACTACGGGCTTAAGGAGTAGGCCCCCTGTCCCGTGGCCGTAGTGGCGGGCGGTGTTACGTTTTGTCTCCGACAGATCTTTTATGTTATGCATTAAAACTTATAGAAATACGAAAAATGAATGAATGAATGAATGAATTTGAATGTAAACTTACGTCTTTAAAATCACGCAAATTAGCGAAATCGGCAAAATTTTGTATACGGCCCCTTAATAGTTTTCCTGTGGGGAATGCGCAGAACAGCCCGACACGTTCAGAAAGAAGAAATGTTTCAAAGGAGGCATGATCAGCCATCATCTGCCTAGCCTTTTCCCAGCTATTTTGGGGTCGGCTTCCAGTCTAACCGTATGCAGCTGAGTACTGGAGCGACCACCTATCCTCCACCATCCAGTTACACTGGGTAATACAGACACGATACCCCTTAAGAGGAAATGTGGGTGCTCTTTTCTCCATACAAAAAGATACAAACGCTCTCGCCTGTTTTCTTTCTGGTTAATGACCATAAAGCTATGATTTTTTACAGAAATATAAATATCAGTTACTTGTATGCCCCTATGTTTTCCTTTTTGATGATATATTATTTTTATAGGAACTAGAACCCTCCAAAAATGCTCAAAATTACCTATTCAGACCGCTGTCAACAGACGCCTAGTGTACCAATTAGACAACTATTAACGAAAAAAGAAAAACATAGAGGCATAGTATATATACTTCTTATTCAGTTTATGAAATATCTTTCAAATTGGTCCAATATTGGAGGAGGAAATAGGCGAGAGCCAAGCCTCGAAATGTGAGTTTTTACATAGACTATTTAGTCGGATCTGCAATTGTCCTTATCGCACGAATTCGAGGGCGGAGCGCTCGCAGAGCGACAGCAATACCTTCTTAAAATACCTAATTTTTAAAAGTCTGGCCACCCGCCTTTCCTGATTTTCCAATGACAGCTGGAACCAACGGCTTAACGAGCTTTCCAAAGCACGGAGGTTTGAATCGGTTCGGTATATAATAAATAAAAAATTATAATAAACCATTTATTAACAGGTAACAAAGACCCATAGATACATACCTTAACCTAAGTATACATAATAATATAGTAACAATTTTGTTAGTAAATAAAACTTATTATTAACTATGTTAGTACCTATCACAAAAGTGCCTTTACACACGTCCCGGTTGCTGGATAGCCGATGCCGGGTACCCGACGGCTAAGTGCATGGACATGTACGTTATCTTTTACACGTACCGGCGTAATTTGTCCGGCATGCCCATACACTAGCCACCGGGTATCCGGTATCAGCTACCCGGCAACCGGGATGTATGAAAAGGCACTAGTCTTTGTGCGTTCCGGTGGCACTTGACCGCGAAAGCGGCGGAATACCACATCCTGCGGCCAAAAGCTCTCTTCCATCACCAGGTGCAGGTAGCATGTTACCATGTTATGTGTTGTTGTGTAATGGTTGGTCACCCATCCACGGACAGACCTGGACAAGCGTTGCTTACCGTGATAATCGACCCGTGCGGCTGTTATAACTCGGCCACGAGCCCCAAAGGAATAGGCATAGTATTAATTTTGTCTTAATTATATAAGAAGTTTAAATTATTGCAATAATCTACCTAAATACTAAATACTTAGTAAATAAAGTTGAGGTTGCGTGAACTCGCGTGGCGAAAACTTAATTGATAAAAGCGTGAAGTCATTCAGTTATTGTCATTTTATTGTTACATCATTATTATCATACAGCACACTGAACCTATTATTAACCAACAGATAGTATATAGTATCTACTTATAATAATTATTTAAATAAGCTATAATTTGAGGAAAATTCTATTACAGAGTTCATTCATTGCGCCATTATATGTAGATAACAGATTTTTTCGTTCACTTTAACAGTGAGTCACGCACGCTGCTTACTTATTTATAGGTATATTAAAATATAAACGTAAATCAATTAATTTACATTCCTCGATACCGGCCACTTTCGTGGGAGAATAGTCAACACAAGGTTTGCACACAGCTCCGCCCGCGGAATTAGGAAGTGGTCAATGTCCACGGTTCACTTCAAACACGTGTTTAGTTTTTTTAAAATAATTTCTATAAGCTTATTTAATGTTCTTTTTGTCAGTCTGTTTATTATAATAATGTATTAATATTTTTTTAATTGTTCAGTATATTATTCAGGGTCTTAGTAACACCATTACATAAGGGAAGCCATTCAAAAATATTTCGCAAATAGCATCAAAAAACTACAATGTTATAATGTAACCTCACTTTTACTATACTTCATTTAACTTGATTCCTGGAAAGCCAAATTTCACCAAATTTTCAGTGAGGCCTTGTTATTATATCCTCTTATGAGTAAGGCTAGTTCGCTTGAGTTAACACCTGGGCCCAGGAAACTATGGAGTCGTTCCCTTCTCCTTTATTAACATCGCTTGGGTAGTTTTTGAGTTAGCTTCAATATTTTTTATAAGTATTTTTTCCCCGCTTTTTATGTGGGTGATGTTCTAATTTCTTTTGCAGGTGAATTGAATTTGTATGGGGTAGGTACTACAAATAAAAAGTGAAAAATAAAAATAATTTTACGAAAAATACAACCGACTTCCAAAAACAGCACTACAAAGTGAAAAATAACTTTAATTTCGGAAGTCGTTGGCATAAAACGAAAATACATTTAACCAGACAAACACTTTGGTAGTGTTGTTTTTGGAAGTCGTTTGTATTTTTTGTAAAAAAAGTTTTCGACATTAAAATACAGACCTCGAAGCAATTACTTTTTCTCAAAAATATTCAATATACAGTTTTGACTTCGCTACGATTGCATTACCTATATCACCAAATGTACAGATATAGATAGAAGATACATAATTAAAACACACAAAAAGTTATCTTGCAATATTTTCCATTAAAGATTTATTAATAAATACAAACTTATCAATTACAAATATTCCCCAGATACAGTAGGGTATACCTAACGATATTAGTTACTGTTGCTAGCCCAGTTATCTCGTTTCGCAGACTCGCAGTAAGTAGGTAGTTTGTTACGTATTCAGTCAATGAAATGCTTATAATTCCGTCAAAAATCAAGGTTATCAGTGCAGTACGTTACTCATGTATTTTATTATTAAGAGGAAAGGCGGGTGGCCAGTTAGGTATTTTAAGAAGGTATTGCTGTCGCTCTGCGAGTGCTCCGCCCTCGAATTCGTGCGATAAGGACAACTGCAGATCCGACTAAATAGCCTATGTAAAAAGTCACATTTCGAGGTTTGGCTCTCGCCTATTTCCTCCTCCAACATTGGACCAATTTAAAAGATATTTCATAAACTGAATAAGAAGGATATATACTATGCCCCTATGTTTTTCTTTTTTCGTTAATAGTTGTCAAATTGGTACACTAGGCGTCTGTTGACAGCGGTCTGAATAGGCAATTTTGAGCATTTTTGGAGGGTTCTAGTTCCTATAAAAATAATATATCATCAAAAAGGAAAACATAGGGGCATACAATTAACTGATATTTATATTTCTGTAAAAAATCATTGCTTTATGGTCATTAACCAGAAAGAAAACAGGCGAGAGCGTTTGTATCTTTTTGTATGGAGAAAAGAGCACCCACGTTTCCTCTTAAGTATCCTTTCTATTATCTCTGCGACAGTATCATCTTTGAGCTTGAACTGTGATCACTGCCACTGACTGACTGACAGTTGATTTTCAGTAACCATGTCTACCAAAACGTGGCCTGGTAACCACGTGAAGCAATAAGCTAGGATATAGATCACATGAGATCACTATTCTGTTGCTTCAGTCGATAAACCAGCAATATATTCTTACATGAGGTCTAACAAAAATAGCCTAGGGGTCCTTACTAATAATATTGAACATGCGGAATAATAGCATGATCACCCTATAATGTTCCCACTGCTGGGACACAGTTCCCCCTCTAGGTATGAGGGAGTGGGTTATATCCGTAATCCACCACGCGGGTTGTAGATGTCACAGTCTTTGAATTTTTGGTTCTCTAGGACACGCCGGTTTCCTCACGATGTTTTCCTTCACCGTTTTGACAGCAGTGGTGATGAAATAATTTATACAAAGTAAAGCGCCTACCTGGGTTCGAACCTACGACCTACTGCTCGTAAGTCGTGGCCGTTACCACTGTGCCACCACTGCTCGCGGAAGAAGGAAAACCAAAGTAAGGTGTTTATTGAAAGCCCCCTTTAGCTTGATATGTGATGAGGAGGAAGAAAATGCATGTGACTAAAATAGTGATGAATATAAATGTTGATGGATGGAGAGGCAGAGGAAGGCCAAAGAAAAGATGGATGGATTGTGTGAGGAATGATATGAAAGAGAAGGGAGTGAATGATAGGTTGATGGTTGACAGGGGAGAATGGAAGAAGAAAACGTGTTGCGACCCCACGTAACATGGGATAAGGGCAGGAAGATGATGATGATTGGAAGCCCCCTTTTAGTAGTTACTGACTGTGTCCGTCAAGATCCACAATTAGGTAAGTTCACTTTGTGGAAGCAAGCAATACAGCTATTCATTGAGTGCCTAATGAAAAGATAGGCAAATATGAAAATCCAATGAAACTAAAGACGTAAAATTTTAATTTGGATTTTCCTTTTCTACTGAAACTCTAGAAAAACCAAAGCAATCGGTTATAGGCTGCTTGTTACCTTGTTAGGCAAGCATACCGTGCTGTTGGTAACATTATATTCTATCTACAGTCGCAAACGTAATCGTAGTAGACGTAATCCCCATTACAGTAAGTTGCATTAGACATACTAAAGATTTCCTCTACATCATGAAAGTAGGGACATACTTTATCTAAAAGATTTCCTCATGTGGGTCACGGCCGCGTGATTCAGTGACCCATATGCCTAAGACAGATCTATTCCAAGCGTGACGCGTACCGACAAATATTTGGAAAATGTTTCTGTTCAACAAATATCCATGAATTTATGGGCATTCTTCGTGTGATTTACTAAAGTTCTGATTAATAAAGAAATGCTATATAAACTAACGTGTTATGTGTAATGTGCCTCTTCTGTGTACGTTCCTAATAATTACCGGCCCACATAATTGTTTTAGGGTGTTGTTTTCTTCCTACTTATATTTTGAGGTGACCTGAAAATTACAGGCACATTTGTTCCAGTTTATTATTGAAAACAGCGTTTTGGAATGTGTTTGTCAATGTCAAACTCATTTATTTTAATCAGACTATTTTTGTAAGTCAAGAATTATAATTAGAATTTAGGGACTTCTACATGTATTTATATAGACTTACCCATAACCAATTAAAGACTAGAATAAATTTTATAGTTTAGTAAATTTTGACGTTCAAAAGTGCCTTAATTTGAAATAAATGATTTGACTTTGACCTTGACAATTACCGTGCTGTGAAAGTAGGCGAAGTAGGGTCATTCTAGCGAGTCAAAAGAGGAGAGGATCCAATACGGAACCCTGCGGAACCCTGGTGCGGCGTGGAGAAATTTCGTTTTTACAAGAATTGGTGATTGCTACAGCACGTTTATATAAACCAAACACATTTGATTCCATTATACGTAGGAATTAATTATTGCTTTTTCAGATACCAAATAATCGATTATGATAAAACTTACGTGAAGCTAATCATGTTTCATCATTAAGTTTATTGATGACGACATTGTTCGCGTATTTCACCAATAAGTAACAGTAGGTCTGAAATACTAGTTTACATAAAGTGTACGAGTCGAGTTTATTTTAAAAAATTCTTATCGGTCATTGGTATTTAAAAAATGTTGATGATTTCCTATCACTTGCCGAAAGCGTGTAGAATCCTCATCACTTCGTGGGTGATAAAACGATTTTGATTAGTAATAATTAGTAGTGGTAGTTAGTTGACTTATTTAGATTTCTGAGATAAAGCTTAATATGTTTGTCCGTCGGAAATATGTAAATATCTGACAAGTAATTTGCTTGTCACCCAAAATTATAAAATAATGCGCCTTCATCGCCATAGTGTTCTGCATATGAATGGTTTATTTATCTAAATATTCGTATCCAGTTTTTGGAAACAGAACATCATGACTTGCAAAAAGTAAGTATGGGTGGTACGATGACATAGGATAAGGTATGATCTTTTCAATACACTTCCTCGAAAACTGGTTCTTATCGCACTACGATTAGGTTCACAATGCAATGTATGTCGCACGCGTGCGATTTTTTATTTCCCCGCACGTGTGCGGGAATGCCACAGATAACTTATACCTATACTTAGTTCTAATTGGTTCAATGCCTCTATTCACAACTCTCTATTCGGAGGTGAATGTTTTTTTTTAAATCTCGGCAAAGAGATATGCGTCAAAATTTTTTGAATATTAAAATAATGTTTCTATATAGAATATTATCAAAAACCATGATTATTACAATAAAAAAAACGTTTATGAACAAATTAACATTTATTTGTGCTCTAAACTCAAACCCTCTTACAAATAAAACACGGAATAAAGTTATAACAGGAATAACAAAGGAATAACCATACATTTTCATATGGTTTAAACTTAGAATAACTTTATTCTGTGTTTATTAGTAAGAAGGTATAATATTTGAATTTTCTATTTTTCATATTAGGCTGTTTATCGGCTTTATACCTTTGCTTCTCTTTCAACCTGGCGAAAGCAAAGCGCGGAAAAAAAAGAAAATTTAAATCATAGTTCCCTATTAATTCATGACAAAATTATTTCCGTTATTTTATGTGTTTTTTATTTTATTTCTTCAAAAGTGTATTGAAAAACGTCTTTTGATACTCGTGGACATTTCTTATTGAAGTTCTCGGCTCAAAAACAACCTCGCCTACGGCTCGGGTGTTTTAATTCCGCCTCGAACGCAATAACAAACGTTCTCCACTTGTATCAAAATGTACTATTTTCTGTTAGTAACTTTAGACCACCAATGGTCGTTGGTTTATACAAACACCTTTACACGTCAATAATATTTTAAAAACTAGATGTGCGTACGGTGTTTCATATCCGACTCTGAGAAGAAATAGGCAAATGTTGAAACGTCGTTTAAAGTCAGATCATAATTATGAGGATCGTGTAGATTAGTGTCTGAGATGGTCTTTGAAAGAAAGAACCGCACAGATTTGTGTGGATCTGTCCAGTCAGTGCACACATTTGTCAGTAATAACGATTACTTCAGTTTTGAACTAAATAAATAAACAATTTTTTTCAGGCGACACAAGCCCATATATCTTAACCTATACATAGGTATTTAAATTATAAACAAAACTTGTGTTAATAAATAAGCTTATGACTATGTTAGTAGCACTTCACTTTTCACTAGCTAGACTTTGTGCTGTCCTGTGGTACTTGTCCGCGGAAACGACGGAACACCACGTCCCTACCTAAAATAAAAACATATACCTAAACGTACCTATATTGTTTAGATCCATTTACTACTTGCTATGTTTAAATCAATTAAACATAAGCCTTCCTTATTAAGTCATGCATAGTCTTTTATCACTGAATTTCACAGTTCCTTATCATTAACCGATGCAGCTGCTTCAAAGTAGATAACAATTACTGGAACTCGTAATAATGCTATTACAGAGGTTAGGGCACTACGGATGACGTAAGATTAGCCTGCATTATCAGAAATTATGTGTGGAAAGTTTACAATGGCAATTGATTTAGAGAGATACATAATATAGAGGATATAAACAATTTAATGAGTTCTTTTCTTGAAATATTAGATTACATTGTAATACTGGGTATAAGGGATCGCCCCGCGTACTAACCGGTTAGAACCAAGCCACATCTTTACCCTTCAGGCCAGTTATCACCTCTGTCTGAGTCAATTCTCGACAAACGACCGAACGTTGTGTTGTGTACTTGTGTTGCTATGTGTCATGGATGCTGCGGCTGCAACTACATTGGTACTGATTGATTATCCTTTAGGATAATGTTTATAATGTTAAATATGTATATATAATATTTTATAATATTTTATATGTTTATAATAATCTATCACTGTTTTAACAGTGATAGATTGATCTTTAGTTCTCACATAAGAACAAAAGCCTATTCCCCTATATTAGCATCTGGGACTAATCTCTCAGAAAAGATTCCATTTGTGCCTGCCATGTCGTTTTTCCTGTACTTATATGAGATCTACTGACTGAATCTTTGTTTTTAACTCAAGCTCATCCGGTTTGCAGCAGATGATTTCATGAGATTCCATGTAGGTAAGTTTGGCAGCCGTAACAGCCACAAAAAAACCAGTCAAGTGCGTTTCGTACCACGCACAATCAAGGATTCCGTAGTTGGGATTAATTAATCTCATGACTAAACTTAGGCCTGCGCGCTCTGCGGTGCGTTTTTCTATCGCATAATCTGTGAAGTATGGAATGTCTTTGAAGTGCGCGCACTGCGGTCATCCGTTTTGTTACTGTAGGCCCCGCCCAGTACGGCAAAAGTAACGGAACGCACCGCAGTGCGTGCTCGCCCTTATCATTGTAGTCGAAAACATGTTCTCATATACCTCGATATGTTTCACGACTTGCGGTCAATTCTTGAACTGGAAATGTAAGTTTCTAATCGCAATTTTTTTTATGTCATAATTTTTGGACTTCTTCCTTTACTTGAGTTGTGAGACCTTGCTTCTTGCCAAACATAATCATAATCTTTATTTATCTCAAGTCTCAACATCATAATTTTATTATTAGTTAGCATAATTATTAGCAGCAAGTTCATCATGCTGCCTTAGATGTCACTGCTTGCAATAGCGTCAGTGGTCGGGTTACCTCCTGCCCTCAAATATGGCGAGAAATATTGGTTCAAATTGAAAAATTCTATTAGTGTTAGAAAGCGCATTTATCGAGGAAGGCTTAGGCTATATAGCATCACGCTACGATTTACGAGTCTAAGATTTTTAAATATGTAGACTAATTTTTGGATTCTTGAGTATGCCAAGATATTTAATACAATTCGTTTTAACTAACAGGACAAGAAAAATCAATAGTAAGTTTTGGTTGGTCCGGGGGTCTAAGGAATATGTCATGTCAAGTCTTATCGACATTGAGGGTAAGCAAATTGAAATATTACTAGTTAGGTATGTACGCCGAATCAAGACCTATGAGCATATTTTTTAGCATCGAATATCAAGGCAGTATCATCGGCGAAAGTGATGATTTTACCGTTTTGCAGCTTGATGTCACACAAATCGTATAAATAAACTAAGAATAATGTTGGACCGAGGATGCTACCCTGTGGAATGCCGTACTGATGATTCGGTCAACCTGGAAGAACCTTATATGTTTTGATTTATTTTCGAGTATTGTCGCATAGATGGCCGTTTTTTATTTTACAAGCTTTTATTTAGTTTCACCTGTCCCGGTCTGTCTGTCTGTGATCTAATCTTGCAAGTTAAATTTGACCCACTTCCCGGTTTCCAATTGAGCTAAAATTTTACATGCATATATAAATCGGATGACAATGCAATATTATTATGATATGGAGCTGATGTAATGATGAAGTCAGAAGGTGGCCAAGAGAACTCCGTAATAAAACGACGCAACCCTATGAAGTTTGGGCTCGTTTGATTTGTCTTCACAAGGACTTTGGTCCTAGATGATATCCAGACTAATAAAAGTTTGTTTTTAACCGACTTCTAAAAAAGGAGGAGGTTCTCAATTCGGATGTTTGTATTTTTTTTTTATGTTTGTTCGCGCATAACTCCGTCGCTTGCCAACCGATTTGAAAAATTATTTTTTTGTTGGAAAGGGTATACTTCCCAAATGGTCCCATTTTTGTCAAAATCCAGTTCTGATGATGGGACCCTGGAGAAATCGAAGGAACTCTTCAAATATTATAGGCACACCTATAGCGATTTGGGTATTTTTTATAGTAGCTCGTGCATTTGCTCTCGGAAAGCACCACTTGGTGAAGTGGAACTGATGATGAAGACCACAGATGGCTACCGGAACTACTCAATGATAAATATTTCACGTGTTGCGATTCGATTACTTTAATATGGTTGCTAAGCAATTTCCGCTCGTCACACAATGCGTGTGGTGAGTGGTTGTTGAGGAGTTCTCCTGGTTCTTACAAGCAGAACTCCTCAACAATTAACGTCCCAGCATCGGGAAAAGCAATATTTTGTAACATGTGATGAGCAATTGACATTAGACTATTGTAACTTATACAAATTATAAACAAACCCACTAAAAAGCGAGAAATAAAAACTTTTTAACAAAAAAAAAACCGACTTCCAAAAATCACTACAAAGTGAAAAATAACTTTGATTTCGGAAGTCGGTGGCAAAAAAAAAGAATTTAAATAAAAAACGAAAGACACCGACTTCCGAAATCAAAGTTATTTTTCACTTTGTAGTGATTTTTGGAAGTCGGTTTTTTTTTGTTAAAAAGTTTTTTATAATTTATTTTTTTATATAATACCTACACTTTTGATGCGTTGATTTAGAAGCTTGATTTTTTTTAGAGCTCCAAGAGACCGTAGACCTACGTATTTGAAATTCATTTCATCTTGATACCTCCACACGTTCCTGAGAAAAAAGTCTTGACAGACAAAAATGGTCCTTTATGGGTTCCGTTTTTTCCTTTTGGTGTACTCTATGGAACCCTAAAAATTAACAAGATTCCATTAATAATTAGGTAGGTATTATAAAAAGCATGTCTGATGTCATAACGGCTATCTAATCTAAGATCTAATCTCAATCTGTAACGTGTTACTTGATAGAGTTGATGACGTCACGGCATGGTACACGGATGCCCAAACGGATAGGTCGGCCGGATCAAGTCGTTGTTCCGTGACGTCATAGTTATTACACTGATTTCAATGACGATCTGAATCTTAAGTACGTAGAGCCAGATGAGATTAGGCTAAACCCAGCGTCATGTGTCAAAGTGAGTTGCCAAAACGTTGCCGCCGGGGTCGCGGGTTGTTCGAAAGAGATACCGTGGCCCTGGCATAGGCAACTGAAGGAACACGGGTGGGTTTTAGTCAGTAAAAGTGTGACATGCCCTTCCGCTCCACCCAGAGCGGGAGAAAGAAAGAAGAAAAGTTACGGAAATGCGACTAAACACAACCTACCGAACGTAGGTACCTACAATCGCGGACGTGTACTTTTGAACCTTATTTTTATAGCAATAAGGTTGACAAGTGGTTCACCGATGGGACCTGTTAAACCCAATAAATTCCTATCGTTTAATGTCACTGAAAGATTCCGCACAGTAACAATAGTACTTATCACTGCAAATCGCAATACGACTTCCAAATGTAAGTTCATGTTTTTATAGATATTTTATTGTGCAATAAAGTAATCTAATAAAAGTAAGTAATCTATGTTCTCTATACCTACTTTGAGACGACATAGTTATTTTAATTCGATGACAAGTAAAATTATGTATAGTGACTCAATCCTACCCGCTGTAATCTTTTCTACTTTGAAGTTTAAAATGTCCATGTAATTAATTATTCGACTTTGTACAGGGTGCAGGCTATTAATTATCTTAGAAGGTTATCTTTTTAAAGTCGATTTATTTGACTAATTACAGTAATACCTAACAAATAAACACTAGGTACTTAGGTAATGATGACTAAAAGTTGGTAGGTACCCGTACGTACAGGTTTATATCTGTATCTGCAAACGGTTTTCTAAAGTGTAAGTAAGAAAATTATGTTGACAGAGAATAATAACTGGAAAAGTGATGGCAAACCCATAGACGTATAAAAAAAGGAGGACTCCGCGCCACGCATATCGAAAGTGAAGCAACGTACCAATCTATGTGTGCGTGATTTGAGTACCTGCAAAGACGCCGTCGCTCGTGTCATGTAATGGCGGCCGGTCGGCATACTATGATTTAAATGTGTGCGTGAGGCGTGTTTGTACATACTTGCTGTGCCTCTCTTTCGATATGCGTGGCGCGGAGTCCTCCTTTTTTTATAAGTCTATGCAAAAACCTTGCCAAGTGTGAGTCGCTGGAGTCCGGAACTCCGGACAGACCGACAGGACTGACAGTACGGCTACGGCGTAGTCCCATAAGTACCTACTTACTTATATCTGCCTGTTTCATGTGAACGAGGTTGGGAAGATATTATAAAAAAAAATATAAAAAAATAATTGAAATAATAAGTTTACAAAAAAATGTACCTACTTACTTAGATGGTTCAGTAGTAACTATTAATCTAGGCCTCTAATAGTATTTAAGGATAAGAAAGAACTTACGGTGTAACAAATATAAAAAAATTACAGTTGCAAAAAACTAGAATTCTGAAGGTAATGTAGTACGGACACTATAAAAAAAAAAAAAAAAAATCAAAATGGCGGCAGTATGGCTCCTTTTTGAAATGTGAAAAAAAAATCTTCAATTATTTAAACCTGTGTTTCAGGCCATACTTATCTCTACAACAGTACTTATTAAATAGGACAATCAATGAATTTAATTAACTTACAGACTTAACATACAGACCTATATTTTAACGTTTTTATAACCGTTGTTTGAAGTAGGTAGTGAACAATTAAATTAAAATCCAGGAAAATATATTGGTATTATTGAGGATATATACTAGATCGTATACACAATGGAAACTAGGCAATCAACTGAACCCAGAAGACTGGGGTTAGGAATTAACACATAATACTTTGGAACCAATTAAAACTTTACTTCCACCTGCTCCGGAAAAACTCCTAAACACTATTTTTTGCAAATGCAAAAAAGGTTGTTGTGCGAAATGTGGCTGTAGAAGAATAGGGTTACTTTGTTCTCCAGCGTGTACTAATTGCCAAGGCCAGTCTTGCTCAAATGTCCAATTGAATACAACAGACGAAGATTCATGTGATTTCGATGAAGAAGAAGATTCAAGAAGAAGAGGAAGAAGAAGAAATCAAAGAAGACATGACTATTGAAGTCGACTTCAAAGAATATGAATCAGATTGAAATATCAAAAGAAATCAGAACTACAGTTAAAGTCAGTAACCAATATCAATATCAATAATCATAATGCAGTTAAAAGATTATTGTCCCTGTAAATTCCGTCATAACAGTTCGTGGAGTAGGCCTACCGAGGAAACCACTTTAAAAAAAACGCGCCAAAGTTCACTTCCTCCAGGTAATGTGGAAATGTGTGCATATCATGTACAACGTGCTTCCTTCAAGTTTTAGAATCGCGATAGCTCAGAAACGGTGATTCTTAGAAAAAAAGTAAATAGACAATTTTTGAAGACAATTTTATGATCTTCGATTTTGTCTCAAATATTTTTTTGATATAACTTACCGTTTACGAGAAAAATCCAAAAATCCTCAAATTTTGACATTTGACCACCAATAACTTTTTTAGCACACATGGGATCCATGGGGACTTTTGACACTTTATTTCTAATGGTGTACCCAAGGTCTCCACCAAAATTTAGCTCTGGCGGAATTTTTGTTAGTTGAAATGTCAATTTTGACTGGACTATATGGACCAACATTTTTTATATAACATCTGAATTTTACTCTATGTTCACAAAATTAATAAATTAATTTGAATTTGTAAAGATGGTAAACCGTCCACGGACCAACCGCGGCGAGCGTAGCTTAACCTGATCGATCGACCCCTGCTGCTGTTATTACTTGGACACAGGCCCCTGAAAAACGCACAAAATGTGTTCCTCCCATTAAAATGACCCATTTTAAAGAAGAAGCCCTTGGACAAGATGGGATCCTATTTTCTGGTACATAGTACATGATAATAATGATAGTATAGGTCGACCCTGATATTATAAATCACTCCACTGCACACTGACGACATCTCCAGGGGACCCCCATCTTCAAACACCGTCATATTACCTAGATACTATTATTTTCATTTCCTGCAAGTTTTTCCTATTACCTTGGAAACTGGAACCACGTATTCTTCCTCGTAGCGCTCGCTTGGGGCTTTCTATCCGGACAAGTAGAGGCATGTAGAGGCATGTCTACGCGCTCGCGTAGGTAGAGGCGTGAACTTAGATGTGACGTGACGTCACTGATAAGAGCTACGTGCCAGACGCTGCGCACGCGACTGTTCATTCACTGTCACGTGATCATTTCGTGTACGGGCTTTTTTCCAGGCTACACTTACTGGCGTCCGCGTCGGGCAGGTAGGAACAAGTTAAGGCCCTACATCCAAACGTGGTTTAGCTCGTTGTGTAAGTGAAATGCCGTTATGGCTGTCTAGTTTGACGTTGTGAGACTCTGACGCGCACCGGAATTGTGTCGCGGGTTCGATTCCCGCACGGAACAAATATTTGTACGACCTACAAGTATTTGTTCCGAGTCTGGGTGTTTTTCTATCTATAATATGTATGTATTTACAAAAAAAAAAAAATGCATTTATGTAGTTTATCAGCCATCTCGTTACCATAACACAAGCATTAGGTTGCTTAGCTTGGGACTAGATGGCGTTGTGTGAAATGTCCAAGGATATTTATTTATTTATTTAATTACGTACCTAGTAAAAGTCCAAATAAAATCGTATATAATTAGAAATTAACTATTTAATAATAAATAATGAATCACTGGATGCAGTTTGGCATTTCACATTTTATGGTATATTTAATGAAGGGATAAACTGTTTTTAAAGATTATTAAGAGGTATGTTTGAAGATTTTTTTGGTGTATTAAAGTATGTTTAATTATGTTTTGAGTTCCATCACTATAGCGAAAAGGACTTGCAAATATATATTTTTTTTATTTGCCAAGATTATTTACGGTATAATAATTATGAGATACACTTTGACCGTTTTCAAGAAATCTCCGCCTTAAGTTGAGCGTGACTCAATATAGGTTCGTCTCAATTTTCGCAGCCAAGCGTTAAAAGCTTTGAATTCTGTAAGATGTCTAGAAACGAGATAGCGACCGCTGGGGTTATAACTAGGGCTTAGATAGACTTATATCCACGCAAATAAGGACCAGGTCAAGGGGCCAGTGCCCCGTCAGCCTTGATTCAGGGTTAGGAGACCCTGACCTTGACTTCCTGAGTTCCGGGCCTTGGGTGAAGGACCGATAGTAAGGAAGTTCCGGTTCCCAACGCGCAAAATTATGCAAACGTTCCGTTTTTAAAACATTCTGCTGTAATACTTGCTTAGCTGATAGTGCCCGCACGTGTGATAAGACATACCTACGTCACTTTAGTTTCAATCATCCTCCAAAAAAATGTGTAATTATAATTAACGCGTGTCTTGACTCTTGAGTGAATCACGAGTGATGTTGCTATGTGATTGTTGAACTGTATAGAATAATAATTATGTTATAGTATAGTTAAAATCTCGCAGCAGACTTGGTCATAAATCATAATCGGAGTATGGATGTGCGCTAGTTACGTGCGCTCAAGGCCATTATCGATAACAGATGATGACGATGCCTCAGACGAAGAATTTTAATTTTCTATTTTTAGTTTTATATATACGTTCTTTTGTTTATATATTTAATATGCTTTGTAGTCAATTTGGTAATAAAATAAAAAAAAATGTGTATTTATTTCTATCACCCATTTATAAATATATAAAACTATCGATATCACTCATCGACTGCAGTAATGCACAGGACTACGTGTGGGCGTGGCCTGCCCATAAGGCCCGTGAGTGGGAAAGAGAGCGAAACACTCGAATGATTTATGACCGAGTCTGCAGCAAGATTTTAACTATACTATAGTCTGTCGTAGGCAACGTAGGGTCGTAGCGGTACTGCGGCAGACGAGGAAAAAGGGACATGAGATGAATGAACCTAAAGGAGTTGTCAATTTTCTTTTATCAACTTTTAAGAAATAAATAATGAAAGTTTATGAAAGGACCAACTGACAGTAAAGTTATTTACTACAGGCATCTTTCAGATTTTATCAGGTTCGTGCTACAAGGACGGAAAATTTCTGGAAAAACTTTTAAGCTTTGCATTAAGGGGATACATCAATAATTGTGTTTTTAAAATTCTTAAAAACCAAATGTATAAGGTAATCACTTGGATTTTCCATATGTGTTATTTGACTAAGTACATTGTCTGCTGTTGTACTAAAACCGAAACATGATTAATTGAAGATTTTTCGATAAAAAAAATCCAAAGTAGCGCCGTCTATTTTCTGTTTTATAATACGTCAATAGTTCCTTATTGTGCAGTAAAATTTGCTTTAAATTGTAGGTATTAAAATAGGTTAAGAACTTACTTTAAACGAAGCGTGTTTAGTTCCGATGGCTCTCTCGCGTGAACTCGCGTCAAACTAGACAGCCATAACGCCATTTCACTTAGACATCCAGCTAAACCGCGCTTCGATGTATCCTCTTAAGCTTTTTGCTTTTCTTTCCATCGTTCTTCTTATATTTACTTTTTAGCTGTTTGGAGGCATGAGGAACAGGGTGTAAAGTTCACTCATCCTCCATAGAAAAGGGAGGATCCTCCGACCAGATGGGTGTCGTGTCTGGTGGGCTGCTGCCCGACGGTTGATGTCGGGTCGTTGTATATATGCTAATCGCGTGGTAAACTCTAATTGCGCGATGCAGGTTTGCGTGACGTCATGTCATTGCGTAGTTCATATGTGGCGATGTAGATGCCGCCACAGCTGTAAGTGCCAAAGGGCTTTCTTTCCCCTCCACTTTTTTTACGTATATCAAATTGTGTTCTTGTTATTTCTTCTTAAAATAGTGGTGAAATAACCGAACGCGTGTCTTCCTCAATAAACGCAAGTCACCTATGTTGTCACATTACTTACAAATGTGTAAAAGGAAATACTTAGATAACTATGTAGATTTAGTGTCGCTGCCGTAGTGTCATGTTGAAACTTGTAGTTGTAGCGATCTTTACCCTCGCAACGATACGAGTCACGTAACTCGTTATCTACTATCTACAATGGTCAATGGTCCCCAATTTCTATATGGACCTACGTTATTTTGCAACCGATTGATCTTTTAACATTGTTTTATTAAAAGAAAGTCGGACTCGAGAGTTTAGGACGAAGTCAAACGAAATGTGTGTGAGTGTGCTTCTCAAATATAATTTAAGTTTTCTTTAGTAGGTACCTACCTAATTTGGTGTCAGTAGTAGGCAGCGGACTTGACTCCAGTGTCGGATTAAGCCAGTGCGGGGCCTGTAACAAATCTACCAAGGGTAGTACTGAGTTTTTTTTTTTTTTTTTTATCCTTTATTAAAAAGAACCAGGTTCTTAATAATTAATTACAATCTAGCCTACAAGACTAATAAGCAATTTTAATCTAACTTAATTTTTTACGTGATAATTATTTTAAAACTTAGAATAGTGTTAATTGTACTTTACACAAGTCCGTTCCACTTTCTTAGAGTCTGATATAATAATATAAACACTTTGTTCATGTGTTATATGAGTGTCATTGTCACTATTATTTCTACACTTTTTACACTACACTAACTCAAAAGGTTTTGTTCGTTTTAGTCTTCGCACTATATTTGTCTGGTCTAACAGCTGAATTGCCTCGATGTTCACATGTTGGTGGAGACGGTGTTCATGGGCCTCAGCAAATTTTTTGATTATGTTGGTGACGGGTTCCATTTTTAGGTCACGATGGAGGTCGTCATTTCTTATATACAACTTCTTATATCAACAATACTCCTGAGTACCTTATTCTGGAATGTTTGAATAATTTTGATGTTGGTCGGTTTAGTACAGCCCCACAGTTGGATGCCATATGTCCATATTGGGTCATACTTAGTTATTGCATAAATTGGTAATTGTTTTGAAAATTTTAGTACCTTGGATAGGTAAGATTTTCTTTTGACCATAAATACTGAAATAGGAGGTAAGTACTTGAAAAGATTCAAATCCAAGGGACATTAAAATACAAGGAGTGAAGCGAGCCCGAAAGTTTTGGGAGGTTCTTTCGACATTTCATACAGAAATGGGAGTTGCTTTGTCCTACTTGTACAGGAAAACAGATGAATAAGGAGAAATTAGGCATCCCACCTCGGAGAGATTAAATTTCTTTTGACCGGGCCCCAAAGCGCGGGGCTTGCGGCATTTGCTACGTGTAAAGGCTCTTACAGACAGAGGCGATATCGCGGTCGCGACGCGATATTTCGATATTATATCCGTAGAAAAATATCGCGTCGCGACGCGATATCGCCTCTGTCTGTAAGAGCCTTAAGGGCCTTACTCCCGTTTAGTACCGTAATACGGTCACTTTATAAAGCCTACTTCTCATTAACGGCTTGTTTAGAAGATTTGAAAAAAATATATGTTTGATATAGATTCATAAACAACATTTGAGCTACAGGATTTTTTCATATGGCTGATACTTTTGCCTTAAAAAAATATATACCAAAACGCTATTTTTTGGCTAATATCCCTACTCCTCCTAAACGGCGTTGGTGTTTGGAAATATTTTTACACTAAAAAATTGATGGTTAGAAGTGCTACAAAGTGTCTACAGCTTTTGTAAATCAATCAACATTTGCAAAGAAAATGTTCCCATTTTGAGATACAGGCTCAGAGGAGCTCTGCGCGGGCGCGGGCGGCAGTCTTGCTTTGGCATTGAGACGGGAGGGTTGTGTCGCTCGCTACTCCGCACCGGCTATCGTTCGACATGCTCATACGTATGTGTTAGGGCATAATATTTACGAACTTATTGTAGTAGTGTGCGTTTATAGATTAGCTCGCTGCAGAGGTCCCAATTCGATTGCGGGCGTGGGCGCTTTATTGTTGACTATTTTTGATGTGCATTTATAAATACTTTTTTTACATTGTAACAATTCTAGAGAGGAGCTCGTGGCTAAGTAATGACAGCCGCACGGGTCGATCCGTCAGGTTAAGCTACGCTTGCCGGGGTTGGTCAGTGGATGGGTGACCATCTTTACATACCGAGATTCCCCCGTGCCTCGGAAAGCACGTTAAGCCGTTGGTCCCGGCTGTTATTCGTGGATTTTTGACAGTCGTTACGAGTCGTCAGAAGCCCGAAAGTCTGACAACCAGTCTTACCAAGGGGTATCGTATTACGCAGTAACTGGGTTGTGGAGGTCAGATAGCAGTCGCTCCATGTAAAATATTGATATTCAGCTGCATCCGGTTAGACTGGAAGTCGACCCCAACATAGTTGGGAAAAGGCTAGGCAGATTGATTTTTTACATTGTAGCAATTTTAAAATATAAACAAAAAAAATATTTCAGTAGTAAATATGAAATACTAGCACTCCCTGCGCGGCTTTGACCGCGTGGATGTCAGAAAATATTCCACGGGAACAAAAATCCTTTTTTTTTTTTTTTGTGACCTACATGTTCAGTCATAGGGGTTTATGGGTTTCATAAAGGGGGGCAAAATTTTTATTATTTTTGCGATAGGACACACCGTTTTCGAGATATAAGCAAAAAAAGAAAAAAATATACAGTACTGTTTTTAATCGCTATTAAAAAGATTTGGAATAAAATTAGTTACTTAGTTTAGAACTAAAATTCACACCAACACCCAACCAACACCTTGACTTCAAGTGCAAAAACAACTTTTTTTTTTTTGGAACGAAGTTCCATAACGGCCGGTACGAGCTTGGCGGATGGCCGAATAATATAGGCGAAAAAAAAAATATTTTGAAGAAAAAAAAAATGTTGTTTTGTTTTTAATTATTTTTATTTATCATTAATAACAAATAGTAATAAAAAACAACAAACAACTACAACAACATGCAAGAACAAACAACACACTACCATTATTAGTTATTTAATTAATTTTATATCATTTCTATATTTCTACATTTTCTAAATTGATAACTGATTGTTCAATTTAATTAATTTGTGTATTGCCATATCTGAGTTCTATTTCTGATGTTTCCAAGGCCAATCCTACAGATATATAAAATGAAATAAAGGCAATAATAATAATGACATGGCATGGGTGTCATTTTCATGGTTTTTGAGTCCAAGATGGCGGATGCAAAAATTTTCAAATTTTTCGTCATGGGTGTCATTTTCATGGTTTTGAGGTCATTGAAAACGATAATGGGGTCAAAATGAAAATCCAAGATGGCGGCTGCAAAAATTCTCAAATTTTTCGTCATGGGTGTCATTTCCATGGTATTTGAGGTCACTGAAAATGATAATGAGGTCAAAATGAAAATCCAAGATGGCGGCTGAGAAAATTTTTAAATTTTTCGTCATGGGTGTCGTTTCCGTGGTTTTTGGGGGCGCTGAAAATGATAATGGAGTCAAAATGAAAATCTAAGATGGCAGCCGCAAACTTTTTCGTCATGCATATCGTTTTCATGGTTTTCAAAAATTTGAAAATTTTGCGGCCGCCATCTTGAGTTTTCATTAAAAGGTGGTAAAACAAGACCTTGTAGTTAGGTACTAAATAATTTTACAAAGTACACATAAACACAACCATTACTTGGCAGATAATTTCATACAAATTCTGTTCCATTTTTGAATTAATCGGTGAGTAGTGGCTATCCGGACATCGTGAAATAGGCCCTAACACCGGCGCCACAGGTTGCCACCAACACTCGTACCAACGTTAGTCGGTTAATTTCGTGAGGCGTCCACACGTTGGCTATCGTACCAATCCTGTCCCGTCAGAGGCAATGTGAAGATGTCCGATACACCAGCGTTGTCAGGGAGTATTTATGTAAAAAAAATATTACTAAAAATATAGGGTCACTGCGCCTCTTACTTTACTTTTATTACTCAAATTGGTGAAAATATCACTCTTTCTGTAAAACATTAATTTGTATGTAAGTACTACAGTTTGTGCAAATATAATTTTATTTTTTTTTCAAAAAAAAAAGTTACACATCACTTCTAAAGTTTTGATGAACCGATCATGGTAAAATTTGAAAAAAAAGTTAGATAGATTATTATACAAAACGGTTGCACACGGCTACATATCAAGCAGTACATTTCCAGTATAAGCTGACCTCTCATTGTACGGAAATAATGCAAGATCAGCTTATACTGGAAATGTATAGATAGCTTGATATATAGCCGTGTGTACAATGGGCTTTATCAATTAGGTACCCCAGTTGTATTAAAATTTTAATACCCAATTGACGCAGCCCACTGTACATCCTAATGGCTAGTGCTAATTCAAGTAGCTCTATTCTAATTTTACTATAACCACATACCTACATGCTAAAAATAATGTCCTGTTAAAACTTAAAGTAGTTGCGTAACAAATATCAGCCCTGCATTCCCTTCTGGAATCGTAGGCAAAAATGCCGCCCTACGTGCGCATCTCTGCGACCCTGCATATTCTTTGACATTCGTTTTAGTGTAGCGCGCCACCGCGCTCGCTTTACGTATGAACAGGGGTGGTGGTTAAGCTCCGCCCAGATGCGCAAGGTCATCGAGGCATCTATACACCTTAACGTGGCTAATCCGGCCCTGCTTGAGAAGCGCCTACACACGGCCCTAAAATCAGAGGCGATATCGGGAGAGTGGTGGTGGGGATGAAATCGGCTACTACTCTACACACGTCCCTGCCAGTTATTACGTAACCCACCGTGCAGGAAATTGCTCGTCGATACAAGATGCCGCCTACACTCTCAAAAAATAAAAAATAAACCGGTCAAGAGCGAGTCGGACTCGCGCACCGAGAGTTCCGTTCCGATTTCTGAAAAAGTGTGCGCCTTAGAGACATCGTTTTATTTTTCCTGTAATCTTTACATAAACTTCTATCACATAGAATAATTTCAGATTTTTCGCTTTGCTAACTTCGGAGATAAGGGGGGGGGTCGGTATTTTTTTTTACATCTTACATCAAAAGTCGAAAACTATGCGGCCTAAAAAAAAATAAAAAATAGCTTGAGAATGTGCAAATAGCGCTCTTTCATATGATACCCCCACATGCCCTAGTAGCCCCACTTTAAATTTTTAAGACCCCCTTTCAGTCCCAGTTTAAAAAAAAAACATAATTATTTTTATTTCTTTCTTATTTGCAAAATAGTTGGGTCAACGTCATCTAAAACTATTCTAAATTTCAAGTTGATAGCATTAGTAGTTCTTGAGATATCCAGCTGTGACAGACAGACAGACAGACAGACTGAGTCACACCATAAGGGTTCCTTTTTTACCATTTTGGTACGGAACCCTAATAGGCATCGCAGGTCGGCCATCGTAGTGTCTTTACCGACCTCTTCAATGTACACTTGTAATAGTATTTTAAAGGCCTCCTGCCTCATGTTGCGGTTAAAATACTCTTTATGTTTTGTATCCCATAAATACTACAACTCCTTGAAAAGATCAATTGTTTTCGTCCAGGCCTCTCGCTTCTCCTTCGCCATATCTCCAACGCTCCCTAGACGATAATCGGCCCTAAATCGTGAGCTCGCCCGAACCAATTTCTGAGTTAGGGGTAATAATAATAATACTGATTACGATTTGCCGACTCACGAGGCTACCTATCTAGGGAGCGATCTAGGGAGCGATCTAGGGCGCTCCCCACCACTTCCCTTATATTGCCTCTGATTTTAGGGACGTGTGTAGACGCTTGGGTAGTTGAATTTTCTACCTTACCTAAATACCAATGGCGTGGGAAACAGTTAAGTATACCTACGTAGTTACTTTAAAATTGCTATTCTTCTGACAATACCGTCTACGTCCGGCGATTTGCAAACGTGTGTCACTATTTTTTTAAACAGAACTTGCAAACACTTTAAACTTTATATCAATATGCAAAAGAGTTAAATCTACTTAAAATTTGTCAGTCAAAATGACCTTGCGTCATAGGAAAATTGTGTAAGAATTCTCAGAAGCATGAGTGACTGATAAAAATGTCCAAGGCTTTGCTAAATATAGATATAACAGTAATTATTTTTAGACAAGTTTTTATCTTGCAATTGTCGTCATATCTTAATTAATTCGGTGCTGTTTGCGGGGGTGCAAGCCGTGCCAGGGAGAGATGTGGGTGTCGACGATGCCATTCTAGAGAGGGATACTATTATCTGTTGCATATTACATCACATAATAATTAAGTGATGTAATATGCAACAGATATTAGTAAGTATCATTTCCTTTAGTTCAGTAGACACATATGTATAAGTTACTTTTCACACCACCTGCTCGAAAATGTCAAATTATATGTCAAGCAACCTTAATCTAAAGTGAGTCATTAGTGGCCGGGGGCACAGCCGGTCAATAATGTTGTACTGGATTTCATTATGACCCGCTGGTCAATAATGTGATTTGAATTTGGAATATCACATGCTCAGCTAAATTGGCAGTATGGTACCTCTATAGTACTAACAAACACCCTTTGGTGCCAGAAAGAGGAAAGCTATTCTCGAAACCCTTACTACGCGTGGATGATATTCTCGATTTCCTACAAAATCATAACGACTGCTTCTTCATATCGTTGCCATGTTTTCGAAGACATAATATTGTAAGAATAATTAGATAACTACGAATTTTTTTTTTTTTTTTTTTTAATTCCACATCAACATCTATAAACGTACCAAATAAAAACTTAACTTTATCTTTGCACAACTGGACTAAGATCTCAAATGTTACCATTAACTTCAATTAATATGTAAGTGCATATAACTAACTAGTTCTAAATATGTTATTCTTACTGTTTGTTTATTTAATAAATACTTTGTTTTTCGTACTATAGCTATTATTTTCTCACAGTAGGTGTAAAAAGTAGAGTATCCTCCTCTGGGCTAAAGGTGTCTTTGCCTTGGTCTAGCTTGAATCCCTCGCTGCATTCAGGATTCTTGTATTAACTCCCTCGCTGCGCTCGGGAATTAAATCCCGATTCCTTCATTGCGCTCGAGATTCAATATGACGCCCGTGACAGACACAACTTTAGCCCCTCGGTGTATAATCTACTATTAGTATCATAATTATTAAGATCATGCATGAATCAGAGAATCAGACAAAATAGGTGGGATGTAATATTAGTCTGTCTGTGTGCATATTTGTATAAAAAGATGAAAGTCACGGAAAATAGTGGTTATACCTTCACGAGAGAAATCCCAGCACTAAAATTATAAATAAATAATAAAATAAATAAATATCCTTGGACATTTCACACAACGCCATCTAGTCCCAAGCTAAGCAACCTAATGCTTGTGTTATGGTAACGAGATGGCTGATAAACTACTTATATACATTTTTTTTTTCATTATTAATTATACTAAGTACTTTCACATAATTAATATTTGATCTAAAATCTTTTTAATAGGTAGGTAGCTGTATTTTTACGAGCCTGCTAATGTATTACAACATAACTTATAACTTCACGCCTGTAATCCCCGAAGGGTTAGGCAGAGGTAGGTATCTACTATACCTACCTACCTCTGCCTAACACTCACATTTCACTAGCTAAGTTTTTAAGTCCCATGTAACGGGGGCGAACCTATTGCCACCAACCGGGCACAAATCCAGCGTCTGGGATGCCACTGAAAAATTCCAGATGGCAAAATCCAATAAATAATAATAATATATAATTTATTTCGGGTAACTAAGACCCATAACATAAATACCTTACAGACTATCATACATATTTATAAAAAACACAAAACTAAACTACTTATTGCATACGCAGTGACGGCGTCGTATTGCGCTGCGTGGTGTCGCGGAACCTTCCGCGGAATCGCCGATACACGACACCCTTCGGCCAAAACTCTTCCTTGAGGACGGTCTCAATATATTGAGTCGGAACTCGCACCACAAACGATTTGAAATTCGTGTTGTGGCGCGACGCCAACTTCTCGACCCTTAAGGTCCAGCTGGTCTTCGATCGAACATACTCCACGATCTCCTCAACCTTCGTGGTGTGATGTAACCGGGACACATAGAGCTGCGTCGTAGGTATTGCCGGACGCAGCATATTTGCCAATACTTACCTACCTACTATATGCTTCATTCATAATCAGCCTATAGTGTTCCCACTGCTGGGACACAGGCCTCCTCTCTGCGAGAGGGAGTGGGCTGTAATCACACGCGGGCCCAGTGCGGGTTGGTAGATGACACGTCATGTCTTCGAATTTTCTTCTTTTTTTTTGGTTCTAGGACATGCTGGTTTTATGTATAGGGATGATGCCTGGGTAAAAAAAAAGAAATTCTATTTAGTCCGTCAGTCAGATAATAAAAAAATATTAGACACGTATTTTTTGCTTTATCATATTAATAAAAAAATACTTAGCTATCACGCATTAAAGTTGTGGAGTGGGGGCTTGTACCTACGTATAAAACCTAGCTACGCGTGACGTCATGCCATATTTTAACTCAATGTATCGCGGTAATTTTTTGATTACGTAAAAAAAGAAAAAAATAAGTGTCCAATATTTTTTAATAATCTCTATGACGGAAAAAAAAATTTTTAGTCATCATACCTATTCTCCTGCACGCTTAGCACGACGACGTTTTGTCGACGGAAGAATAGACAAAACTACACATTGCCATGCTTAGACGCGTAGAATGCGTACAAATATTTCTACTATCTTCCATTTTGTCTATTCTTCCGTCGACAAAACCCGTTTCTATGGCGGTCATGCTAAGCGTGCAGCCCCTATATCCCAATTTATTCGGGGTCGGCGCAACATGTCCCTAATACTTCTCTATTAGTCGTCATCTCGGTAGTCACCCCCTTTCTAGCCATGTCATCTTTCACACAGCCCATCCATCGTTTCTTTGGTCTTCCCCTACTCTTATAGCCATCGACATTCATACTCAAACCGCTGCTCTCACCTTTGCTTACCTATTTATAAAGATCCTTTCCAATTACTTATTACTGTAAACTGACCCAAGATTATTGTTGAACAAAGCTCAAGCATGAATAAGCTATGAAATAAGATTCCAGTTCAGATTACATTGAAATTTGGTGAATGAGTTTTAAATCGAGATGAATGCTTTATCATCATTGTTCTTATAATATTGGCTGCAGATTTCAGTTCATGTAATGCAAGCTAAGTAATATAATTGAAGTTTCAAACATGATTCATGCTGAAGACATCTTTGGTATAGTCATCTCCGTGGAGCGAAGTCACCATTTGAAATCACAGATTAATAATTTTGTAGAATATAGCTAATGAAACAACGAAATAAAAAAATATTAGAAATAAGTAAATATTTAACTCTAAGTCTTAGCTATAATCTACAAAATTATTAATCTGCGATTTACCCACAGTAATAAGTTGAATTATTAAATATTGGATTTGTTCGATTTCATTCTTTATTTTATTGATTACCGTTAAGTTGAATTTTTCTATAACTAAGCGCTTTGCGTATAACAATGCTCTGAAATACAACGACTAAGAGCCGGCAGACCAACTCGTTTCACCTGTGGAGACACCATACTTTGAATAGGAACTAAAACTGACCATTTCTCTTATTGACACCTCTTGACACCTCTAGCTTTTTCCCTATTCCTTTACATGGGGGCCGGTCGCGCAGCGGGTGGTGCTCAGCGCAGGTGTAGGGTGGGGGTACGACACCGGTCGGCGTGCACTTGAAAAATTCGCCTATTGTCCCCTTTTTCGATGTATTTTTTAGGCTTTCTCCACAAATAAACGTCTTGCATACACAACGATTGCTCTGAAATACAACCACTGAGAGCCGGCAGACCAACTCGTTTCACCTGTGGAGACACCATACTTCGAATGGGTCCTAAAACTGACCATTTCTCTTATCGTTTTTTTTTCGCAACAATGTTGCGCGCATCATAGCTCTGAAATGCAACCACTCAGAGCCGGCAGACCAACTTGTTTCATCTGCGGAGACGCCATACTTTCAATGTGTACCAAAACTGACCATTTCTCTGATCGTTTTTTTTTCGCAACAATGATGCCTCTTGTAAGCGCTATAACTCGAAGTTGCAACCACTCAGAGCAGGCAGACCGACGTCATTCGCATTAGGGGACTACTCTACAACCCATCGAAGTAAATCTAACCGTATCCATGATCGTTATGAAAAATCCTGTCACCTCTCGGTCTAATAGTATTTCACTTTTAAGCTAAATTCTTCCTTAAAACTAAGTGTTCAGACAAACGATATCGAACCAATAATGACTGTGGAATGACTGGGAGTGATACGTGGGTTCGAATGACGTTATCGCGAAGGTCGCCATTTCGAAAAATTTTGCTAGTGGTACGCCAGTTCGAAAAGTCATTACATCGAAAACCGCTATATCGAATGACGTTATCGCGAAGATCGCCATTTCGAAAAAAATTACGAGCAGTACACCAGTTCGGAAGTCATGGTATCGAAGTCCGATGTTGATTTAACTTGTCTTTCTTTTTTTTTTTTCCCAAACCAAATCAAAATACCATGCTCTCTGTGTCTCGTCTCATTGGGGTCGTGAGTTCGATTCCCAGACAAATTAACTCAACATCGGACTTCGATACCATGATTGCATGCTGACTTGTGAAACTGCTCTCAAGTTTATGCAAAATTACAGGAGAGGAATACTACTATAAGTGGTCAACTTGCAGGCGCCATGATCTCGCGAATAAAAGAGAAAAGACTGATCTCGTGGGAACTATGAAATATTTACATAACCCTTGAAAGTTCTATGAAGAACTACCTTCTGAGGCTTTTCCAAATCCGACAAATGATATCATTACTAAAACTTTGGTTCATATAAATAAGACGTATTTTTGTAATGACACCAGTGCCAACATTATTGACGATGATGAAGACGACATTTCTCTAATCGAGGTGAGAGAACTGAGAGATAGGGAGACAGAACGTCAGAATAGCTTAGCAAGAAAGAGCATAAGAGAACAATTGCGTCAAGAGATAGATAATACACTTAGCAATGTGGCTACTGCATTGACGTCATCGCTATCCAGGATGAATGAGCTTGAGACTGCCGTTTGTGTCCAAATGGCTTCTTTTGATGCTGTTGGACCTAAACACTTGCATTTATTGCAGGCGTATAATTTAGTGTTATCTATTTCTCCCTACGAGCGTGGAATCGGAAAGGGTATTCTCTTCTAGTAGATATATCTGCTCTTATCTAAGGAGCAGCTTATATGATGAAAGTCTCGATGCCTTGTACTTTAAGATCGCACTACAGGAATTCGTAAAAATAGTTTTTTTTCTTCTTTTATATATTCTTGTGATGGCATCACAAGAATATGATGAATATACATACAAATACAAATGAATGATTGAATATGCCATTCAATCATTCATTTGTATTTGTATGTTCCTTACTTACTACTATAAGATTATTGAAAAATAAAAATTGTTGAAATTTTCACACATTTACTTACTAATGTGTGCCCTACCCTTGCAAAATGTTTTTGTTTTCTTCCTTAAATCATTGTTTATGGCCGTCTTATATTACAATTCGAAAACTTCGGAAAATTCGAAGTATTCCAATAGTTAAATTAGTAAAATTCGAAATATTCGAATAGTTAAAATGAACGAATATTGGAAGCCCTAGAGCTGCGAAGACAATTCGATCATTTTCCGATTTAGTGGCCCATCTACGGGGAAAACTTTTCTTCTACAATAATCTTGATCTTTTGCGTGGGACTGGGAAATAATCAACCTAAATATAAATAAACTAGCTTCTGCCCGCGACTTCGTCCGCGTTAAATTTCTTGTACCCCCCACCCACCAACCCCGACGCATCGCATCGCAATGCCTGCCCGCGCTATTACTTCGCGCTCGGCTCCTAAGGGCCCTAGCGTGATGTTAAATAGACTATATCCTTCCGCATCGCCTGCCTGCGCTATTACTTCGCGCTCGGCTCCTAAGGGCCCTAGCGTGATGTTAAATAGCCTATATCCCTCCGCATCGCCTGCCCGCGCTATTACTTCGCGCTCGGCTCCTAAGGGCCCTAGCGTGATGTCAAATAGCCTATATCCTTCCCCATCGCCTGCCCGCGCTATTACTTCGCGCTCGACTCCTAAGGGCCCTAGCGTGATGTTAAATAGCCTTATGCAAAAAGATTTTTTCAAATCCGACTGGGCTAGTTCCAGAGATAGCGCGTTCAAACAAACCAACAAAAAAACAAACTCTTCCGCTGTATTCCACCGACATTTTACACAACGCCATCTATGGGTAAATTGATAAAACGTCCGCCCTAAACATGTTTGCTCAAGAGGAACCGGTATGAATTAAAGTTATTTTGCGTTTTAGTAATTTTATATTATCTCCGAAACTGTATGACCAATTGCCATACTGTAAAGGCCAAATCTTATCTCCATGATGTCCTTGTGATCATAAAATATCTTATTTTGATAAGGATTAATGTTTTGTTGTTTAAATAATCCTCCAAACGTAAGTATGTCTAAAAATACTTTTTTAAAACAATAAAAGATGTATAAAAGATAAAACATAAAAGATAGAAATATGGTGTCGCGGACTTTTTTGTAGAATTATTTAAGACGGACCAGACTGCTATACATTGTTCTCAATTATAAACAACCGTTTAGGCAGCGCATGCAAAAAAGTCTGTTTAAAGAGGTATTTCTTTCCGACTTGTTAGACAAAACTTGTGATAGCTCGGCTAATATGCATGATATAAATATAATTTATAGCCTATAGCACTCAGGAATAATGTAGCTTTCTACCAGTGAAAAAATTTTTAGAATTGGATCATTAGTTCCGGAGATTACCCCCTACATACAAACTTACATACAAATTTTACCTCTTTATAATATTAGTATAGATACAGCTTCCTTAACCTAGCCTAGTCTAGACAATAAACGATGCAATTACAATTAAAAGAACAAAGCTAATAATATCTGCGACAGTTTTCCTTATCGCGCGAGGTGAACCGCTAACGGGCCGTCACGCGTCACCCGACACCCGTCACCCTTGCCAGTCGTCGACGGTTGTGCCCGAACATTTCGGAGAATAACTTTCACTGATCTGATGCAACTCCATCTAATGTCACATCAAGTGTCCGGCATTCGTAGACAATGACGGAGTTATGGATCTTACGTTACTTCGTCGAACTTGTGTGAATTGATTATGTTATCGACCTTGTTAACGACCTCTGGACGGTAACGGTTACAACATTTTTCCGGTTATGACTACTTCATAAAAATGATTATTTTGATTGTGATGCAGAAAGCAGAACTTAATGTTGGACATCATGGCTCGCATTGTTTATGAGGTTCCTTTCTCTGGAGAAGTACGTTACCAAGGATTGTTGCTGGTGAATTAACAGACTTTTCAGTTTCGCATCTGTCTGCGATTTAATAACATTTAAAAAGTTTAAGAGCCATTTGCACCACAATTCACACTAATATTTTAAAGGCGAAAGTTTGTGAGTGTGTGTGTATGTCTGTTACTTCTTCACGCTCAAACGGCTGGACCGATTTGAATGAAATTTGGTATGTAGATAGCTTATACCCTGGATTAACACATAGGCTACTTTTTATCCCGGTCTACGCGGGTGAAACCACGGGGCGTAGCTAGTAACTAAATATATTTTTATAACATCATTAGGTATGTCTCTGTCAACTTCAAATTATTGACGGAAATAGAACGTTATTATAAATTCATTTACTAAACTCTATTTAGAGATTTGTAGTGCAAATAACCCTAAATTTTTCTTTGAATCAATCAAGAAGATGATTCGAATAATTTTATATTCATTCTCACGTGATAGTCTACAATGCCTCCATTAAAAAAAATACATTTTCCAATATCGGAATTCCGGCATTTCTCCGGCACCACAGGTTGAATGGACAGTGTCGCGCCTGCGCAGACTGTGCTGTGGAAGTGCGAACGGCACGCTCTTGCCACGTGCGCGGCGAGGTCGTGTCTATAACCCCGACCATAACGGCATAACTATACATCACTGCAGGCTAAAATCAACATTACCAACTATCACATAGGGTTGGAAATGCAATGGCTGTAGAAAGAAAGCTCTCGTGATCTCCTACAAGTGAAACGTTGACTTTAAACGTATTAAGATAGAGTTCAATTTAGTTTGGCAGAGTGCAGAGTTACAATGTTTAGTGTTGGCGCTTATTTGAAGGAAGCCAACCGTAGTATTTCATTCATGAAAGTGCAAACGAGGTCGCCGTAGTACTATGTGCGTAGTTTTCGTTCAAAGATAAACTAATTAAACGTTAGATAAGTGTGACGAGAGTTTAACACTATCTCCGGTTAGTTAACTGCTTAGTAGGGATTAGGTACTTACTTGTTTAATTATGACTTTGTGTAATCTTATTAAATTAAATGTAATTAAGTAGGTACTTAATACTGTAATTAGGTGTCAACTCACTTAATTTATTTTTTTAATTGGCTATGAAGCTTATCGCACTTGGGTAATAATTACTTAAGTAAGTACTTAGGTACCTATAATTTTTTCCAAGAAAAACTATTTGTTAGATCCTTATGTAATCCGTAAATTAACTTTTCAATAATTAAACACTTAACGGAATAACGGGTTATAAAACAATATCGATAACGGGTCTTATCGCGATATTCCACGAGGTAAACAGGTATGTACCTACTTGTTAATCGACGTTTCACACGTTTCAACGTTTCGACGTTTTCGTGGTTCCGTTTTTCTTGTTTCGACGTTTAGTAAGTGTCAAACAAAAACTTTTCCTTATAGGTATTCTTATTTTTACAAAGTCAAGCATTAACACTGCTGCTGAGACAGTTTCTATCTGACACATACATACACAGAAAAATTAAGAACCTCCTCTTTCGAAATCGGTAAATGACCGCTGCAATCAATCCTGTGTTTTTCATCAGCCGGCACTCGAAGTCAAGGCCCATGGTTGTTACATTATAAAGGTTATTTAGTAATATTATTGCGTTAGATACATTAGAATTTAGATACATCACGCGGTTTCAAGTGTTTGCACAGGAGAAAGTGTTGATGTTATATTGATGGATTTTTGTACTATTTATCTATGTGACGTCAGTTTTCTACCGATCCATGAGGTAAAGGTATACTTATTTACTGACGTATGCCAGACTAATCATTCTTACAAATCGTGATTTGTGACCCCTCCGTGATTTCCATAGGTCAAGATGTACATCAAACAATCTGTCAAATTTCATTAATAGATTTTCATCTTTATCGCTAAAGCATTAGGTTCAAGGTTGATTGGGAAAATTTGACAGTTTCGGGTGGCTTGATGTGCTAAAGTTGTGTAAAGTTGTGTGGTAAAGTTGTATTCAAAAGCCTGAAAGTCTGTCAAGCGGAACCTGAATGATTTCTCGGTGCAATACAGGGTGTAAGTGTAAACAGTGGCAATATTTTAAGGGGTCATTGTACTCATCATTATGAAGAACTTTTACTATGGGACCAAACCTGAAATCGCGAAAAACAATCAGCTGTTCAGTACATTTATGTTCGCATAATAATTCGTCAAAATGTAGCGGACAGCTGGTACACCCTGTCTATGTAATAAGCTAATAAGCCACCACCCCAAAAGAAATTTTATTTTTACTAGCTTCTGCCCGCGGTTTCGGACTTCATGGCAAGAAGCAAGGTCTCACAGCACAAGTGTAAAAATGGTCTAAAATTTGCAACTTTTATGGCCCCCTAGGCCGTACAAGTTGACAATATTAGACCATTTTTGCACGAGCTCTATCGCAACAATTAAACGAGTTATTGAAACTTCTGTACTTATATCTATTTATTTATTTATTTATTTATTTATTTATTTAAAGGCACTCCAACGACTTATTCACTAATACATATTACATAAAAAAAAACTTATAAGTATATCTAATATTAGGGTGAATTTGTCACTTAAACAAGTACACAGCTTAATATGTATGTTACTTAGCAAATATACACAAATTATTAAAAAAAAGTTTAAAATGATTACAGAAAAAAAACAAACCCATTTTTTTTGCTACACTGGAAGACAAATTAAGAGCTATTTTAACATAGGAAGACAATATATATATATATATATATATATATATATATATATAAACACCCTTTCCCACACTTAGTTGATCCAGCAGTGAGCCAATGCATTATTGACTCCACCTTTAGAGCAGAATAACTTGACTCCGGTTTCATATTTTTCGAGCGGAGTGGCAACGTCGCCTTCCACTTGGCGATGTTGCCAAATATATTTGGAGAAATATATTTATACTCAACATTTTTTTTACTCTAGCATCTAAACAAAAGTGGATCCGTAACGGTCAATTTTTTTATACTCAACCATACTTTTTGGCTCCGAATTTTATCTGAAGACCAATACTTATTGGCTCCATATACAGTGAATTTCGGATACTTCTAATAAACACTGTAATTCTGATTTTACACTTCTTGCATAAAATGATATAATTTTCTACCAACATAAGTTGATCCACTCGATATTCTATACGCAATGTTTCATACATTGTTAGATCCGCCTCAACTAAGAGGTACGGCACCACGCACAGCATACTATGTGGTTCCTTTTTATACTCTCCTTGCAGAAATGCGTACATACGTTGATCTACTCGATTTTTTACTCTCATAGCTTCACACGTTGTTAGATCCACCTCGAATATAAGCTTAAGTACTATGTGGTTCCGTTTTATACTGTCCTTGCAGAAATGCATACGAACGTTGATCCACTCAATTTTATATTCTCATTCCTTCATACATTGTTAGATCCATCTCGAACATGAAGTTATAAGTACTATGTGGTTCCGTTTTAAACTCTCCTTGCAGAAATGCATACATACGTTGATCCACTCGATTATATTATATTAGCATTGCTTCATACATGTCAGATTCTCCTCGAATTCAATATAAGTACTATGTGGTTCCGTATTATACACTCCTTGAGGAAATGCATACATACGTTGATCAAGCAGATTTTACATTCGGCTTCATACATTGTAAAATCCACCTCGAGTATGGTGGCGGATCCAACAATGTATGAAGCAATGCAAATATAAAATCGAGTGGATCAACCTAAGTATGCATTTCTGCAAGGAGTTTTTTCAGTTCTCTACGTTTAGCGGTCTAGGCGGCCGAAGTGTCTGTGCGAAAACGCCACCATGTCAGTCCGACTCCAGGACCGGACCTCGAAACCTATCCTTCTTCAGCGAGGGGTGAGACAGGGAGACGTTATCTCTCCGAAACTGTTCGCCGCTGCACTGGAGGATGCCTTCAAGGTTCTGGACTGGAAAAGGCTAGACATCAACACCAATGGCGAGTACGTCACTCACCTTCGGTTTGCCGACGATATAGTAGGCATGGCTGAGACTACGGAGGACCTCAGTACAATGCTCGATGACCTCAGTAGAGCTTTCGAAAGAATGGGTCTTAAAATTAACATGGATAAGACATGGATGGATGGTCACGTCAAATGCCCATGTAGCACCCACTCTCATGAAGCTCGGAGACACTACACACTTGTGGACGAGTATGTTGCTTAGGACAAACTGTCCAGTTAGGTAGGTCCAATTTCGAGAAAGTGGTCAATCGTCGAATACGACTCGGCTGGGCAGCGTTCGGGAAGACATAGTCCAAAGAATTGCCAAACTTAAGTGGCAGTGGGCAGGGCACATTGCTTGCAGAACAGATGGCCAACGAGGCTGAAAGGTTCTGGAATGGCCGCGTACCGAAAGACGTAGCGTTGGAAGGGCTGGAACAAGGTGGACCGATGACCTTGTAAAGATCGCAAGAAGGAATCCGCTGGATGCGGGAACCACAGAACCGGTCGAAGTGACGGTGCTTGGGGGAGGCCTATGTGCAGCATTTGATGTCTTTCAACTGAAATGATGATGATGAGGTATAGAAGATAATAGAGAAGCTTTTGTGCGCTTTTGTGACCTGATATTATATTTGACAACACCATTAACAGTGAAGCATTCTGACAGTGACAGGCCACCATGGGGTAGTTGGTTAAGATACTACCTATCATGCCGCAGGTCATGGGTTCGATTCCATCCCATCCAATCCCATCCAGGACAAACATTTGTGTGCAAGAAGATGTCTGTTTGTCCCGAGTCTGGGTGTAATTATCTATAAAAGTATGCATTTACAAAAAAAAGTGTGTGTGTCAGCTCCGACGCATGACTGGAGTTAACTTCTGTTTTTTGTGCCGTTTCGACTTTCTATTTTTCATCATGTCATTTCTGTCGTGCAGGGTTTCTTCAATGAATCAGTGCTATACAAAAATCAACTTTAAGGTGTAAAGGCAAAGAAACTGATTGATTGATTGATTGAAGGCGCTCGTCCTTCTCACCCCACCTCTAACCCCTTCCCTATGTCCCCTCTCTACCTACCTCTCATCACCCCCTTCCCCTCCCTATCTCAACCCCTCCCCTACCCTCTCACTCCCCATCTCCCTTTCACTCTCACCCCCTAACGCATCCCCTTTCCCCGAACCTCCCCCTCCCCTTTCTCCACTACCTCCCCGCCCTTTCCTTCTTCCCTCCCTTTTTACCACTGCCTCCCCTCCCTTTTCCTTCAAAAAGGGATGTTTTGAAGGAAAAGGGAAGGGAGGCACATCCTCCACATCCTCCCCTTCATTACTTTATCCCTCTCACCACTCCTCGCCCCTCCCCTAACACCATCCCCTCTCCTACTCATCCCCTCCTTGCTCACCACCCTCTCCTGTTCCCCCTCCCTCTATCCTCCTCCCCTCTCACCCCCTTCCCTATCTCTCCTTCACTACTCCTTCCCCTCACGCATCCCCTTTCCCCGAACCCTCCCGCCACCTTTCACCACTGCCTTTCCTCCCTCTCCCCCTCAACATCCCCCTCGATATTCCCTTTTACAACTACCTTCCCTCCCTCTTCCCCTCAACATACCCCTGCACATTCTCATTACTCTATCCCTCTCACCACTCCTCCCGCTCTCCACCTTACCATCCCCTCTCCTCCTCACCCCCCTTCCTTAACGCCTTCTCCCGTTCCCCCTTGCCCTCTCCCCCTTCACCAGTACTGACCACACCCTCCGAAAACGAAAACGCATCCCCGTTCCCCGAACCTCCCCCTCGCCTTTCACTACTGCCTCCCCTCCCTTTCCTCCTCCTTCTTTTCCCTCCATCTCCGCTTTCCTTTTTACCACTGCCTCCCCTCCCTTTTCCTTCAAAACATCCCTCCTCCACATCCTCGCCTTCATTACTTTATCCCTCTCACCACTCCTCACCCCTCCCCTCTCACCATCCCCTCTCCTACTCACCCCCCTCCTTGCTCATCACCCTCACCCGTTCCCCCTCGCCCTCTCCCCTCTCACCAGTACCCACCACACCCTCCCCATTTCCCCCTCCCTCTATCCTACTCCCCTTTCACCCCCTTCCCTTCCCTATCTCTCCTTCACTACTCCTTCCCCTCTCGCATCCCTTTTCCCCGAACGCCCTCCTTCCACCTTTCACCACTGCCTTTCCTCCCTCTCCCCCTCAACATCCCCCTCGATATTCCTTTTTACTACTGCCTTCCATCCCTCTCCCCCTCAACATACCGCCTCCACATCCTCATTACTCTATCCCTCTCACCACTCCTCCCCCTCTCCACCTTACTATCCCCTCTCCTCCTCACCCCTGTTCCTTAACACCATCCCCAGTTCCCCTTTTGCCCTCTGCTCCCTCACTAGTACACACCTTTCGAAAACGAAAACGCGGAACCGTATTCGCGTCTCAAGTTAATGTCGCGATAGCGGCGGCACGCTGCACAATGTAAGAATTAGTTTGTTTGAATACCATCCAAGATCTATCATCTATATTAGCTAATGAAAAAGCCCGTGGCAAATGGTGCGCTCTGATTGGCTCATTTGAATCGGATCAACTAGTGCTCAAATGCAAAAAAGGTGGATTTGTATAAAAATGTCTTAATTATTATTATTACTCGCGTTAACACTTGTGGCTCCAATCAGAGCCACTTACGTATGGTTTGACTAGCATTGGATCAACAAATACCACCCGGATCAACAAGTGAAAACGGATCAACAAATTACTACCTATATGGCACGATGGAGCCACAATGTGCCCATGGGTATATCTATATATATATATTTTTTTTTTTTAAATACAACATCAGACTTACTTAATTAATTAGTACCTAAATAAATATATCAATAGGTACTATATTTAATAAACAAATATACTTACTAAAAACACCGATTCATAAGGCAATTCATGTGGCGATTTTCTGCAACAGCAAAAAGAACCTTGTAATTTACAGTATCATTAATAAATACAAAGTTATCTTTGCGATTGTTAAACATATATGGTAGACTCGCGCTTGGCAGGTCTTTTAAAAAAAGCATGAGCTTTTCTTAAGATTCGTGCCAAATGTGAGAAGAAGAAGCCTATCAATCTCTTCACCACCCTTGCTTGACTGGTAGAGAATTCCTAAAGCATTAAGTCTGCCTTTGCGCGAAAAGTTTAAATAAATAAATAAAGTGTTCACAATTACCTATACATCGTCCAGAAACTCTATACAAATCATACCTAATACCTACTAGGAGCCTTGATCTACGTTGGTAAATGTTTCAAGCGTCAGACGGATAGTCAATTAGGAAAATCAAGTCGATACCTCTTACTATATTTTTTCTTTAAAAGAACCGCTGTCGTCATTGGTTAAAATCCGATTTCATAAGTTAAAACAAACTAGGCGTTTCGGAAAACTGTCACACAATCTTATGTACATGCTAAACATAAAAACCAAGTTACCTACGTCATACTGAGAGCAAACTTTAATAGTGGAATGTACCTGTAACAGGAAAAAATCATAATGTTGAAGCTTGGAGATAATATCTAGACTGGTAGTGGTCGTGCGTCGCATAATAATGTGTAAGTAATAACTTAAGAAATATACAAAGCTGCTCTTGTTTTCATGAGAAGACCTTTTGCTATAAGGTGGCCTCCTCCGAGCCTCCGGGTTTTTAACCGACTTTTCAAAAAAAAAAAAAGGAGGTTATCAATTCGTCGCGCATATAATTATATATATATTTTTTATGTATGTACACCGATTTCTCCGTCAATTGTGGACCGATTTTAAAAATTCTTTTTTTATTTGATAGGGTATACTCTCGAGGTGGTTCCATTGTCACCAAGTCCGAATCTGATGAAGGCATCCCATTCAAATCGAGGGAAACCCTCAAATTTTATAGGCACACCTATAAAGATTTGGGTATTTTTAATAGTAATGTGCATTTGCTCTCGAAAAGCGTCATTTGGTGAAGTGAAACTGATGATGACGACCACATAATGGTCATCGGAACTACTCAATAATAAGTATTTCACGGGTTGCGACTCGATTACCAATTTATGCTCGTCCGTCACGATGCATATGGTGAAGTGGAGCCGATGGTGACTTCACCATCAGCTCCAGTTCTCCTGGTTCTTACTAGGAGAACTCCTCAATAATTAACGTCCCTGCATCGGGAAATAGTAGATTATTAACCAAGGGGATAAAGCAGTGTCTTCTGTCGCGGGTGACGATTTAAATCGTGAGCGTAACGAAAGAGTCGAGGTTTACTCCCGAGCGTAGCGAGGGTGTTAAAAACTTAAATCACGAGCGAAGCGAGGGATTTAAGGCGAGTCCTGAGTGTGTGCGAGGTATTAAGTTCACCCAAGACTAAGACAGCTTTATCACCGAGGAAAATACTCTACTTTTCGTACCATTTGCGAAAAAAATAACACAATAATAATATGAGATAAGCATTTATTAAAAATAATGACAATTAAAATAAACTTAACGTTTATGTATTTGAAGAAAACAAAAACGCGGCAAATTCCTAGACTATTATATTTTGTCGGCAAAGCAAAGGCATCAAGCTCATACGGCCTCGTCGGTTTTCGTAATTATTAATTAACCCATATATGCCCAGAACTTTTTATAACACCGATTTTTATAATTTTCACATATGTTGTTTATTGATAACCACAGCCAAGGACTGTGATCGTAATTTGTAGTTTTCAGTTCTGAAAGTTGTTTTTTTTCAGTGGGTCGAAAATGACCCTTTGGGCAAATAAGGTCGTACACTAGTATGGAGAAAGAATAATAAAAATTAAACAGTATACATGCTATTCAGTCTTTATTATTAGTTTAGACAACAATTAGGTAATTAAATTCGGTAAGTAAGGAACATAGCACATAATATAAGTTATGAAAGAAAGCTGCAAAGCATTTGTCATGCAAATTGACGTCACATTTGTGGCACATTTTGACAGTTTTATTTTTACACAGGGTACATTTCCTGACCTGACTTGTGAGAATAAAATGTTCTGCTGAATGTTTTCTAACAGAAACAACAGGTATAGTTGTCTTTGCCTTCTTCTGTGACCCCGGCTGAGTTCTGTTGCTCCCATATTTCAGGAGTAAAGATCTTGCAATAGATCGGCGAAATTCCAGCGTGTCTACGTTTGCTCCGTCTTCCACATCTTGAAGAAGGCCCCACAGAATCATTGTTGGCCCTGGTAGGAAGACCATTCAAGGAAGACTGTTCATCAGAATTAGCAATGATCGTCGGTTCTTCAACTCCTGGAGTTGACAGTTCGACAGGACGAGAAGTTCGTAACCTGTGTGTGCTGGATCCGGATGACATAGAAATGGGTTCAAAAATTGAGAACTGCTAGCAGGGCAGACTAAAACCTCATCGATGGTGGTGTCATCATCATTGTCTTCTTCGCCTTGTAGTTCTACCATCTCAGCTGGAGCAAGTAACTGATGTCGGATCAAGGGATTTATACTGTCACAGTCCTCCACACCTGAGTCACCGTCCGATATGGTGCCCTCACATGGCGGATCAATGTATACATGGAAGCCCTGGACACCTTCCTCGTAGTCAAGTGACTCCAGGGCTTCGGTTATTCCGTTTGTAGAGGCACGTGCTGGGACTTCAAACAGAAAAAAATATGATTATAAAGCATGGTATGTGCCCAAAGGGTCGTTACCGACCCATGAAAACGTTTCGATTGATTGCAATTAGAAAAAAATATTTTATTAGCAATATTTACATCTATATCTCTAAAACACATATTCAGCTTACTAAAAAAACAATTTTTATAATAAAACAACATAATTTAAATAAAATACTTACATTTTTATGCGCTTGGTTGCAAAATTTTTCCAGAAATTAACTAGTACGATCTTGCACTGGCACTTATCATTTGAAATTATTGTAAAGTAGACATTATATTGAGCTGTACTTTATAGTATCTACATACTTCTACTACATACATACATACTACATACATACACACTACATACATAACCTTTACTTACACTTCATCCATTTTTTTATTATCTTTTATAAAGATTTACATTGTAATTTGTGAATTGGTCTAAAACAATTCGTTTCTTTAAAATCTGAAATAAAAACACCTATAGATATTTTTCATTGTTATGACACTTACGTCAGGCTGTCAAGCTGTCATTACTTTTTTCTTCTATCTACCTCATAGAGTTTCATAATGGCATAGACTATGAACGTTTCTTTTGATTTATGTAATCTAAATTCTTTTTATCAATATGTTAGGTCAAATATTGTATTTTATAGATAATTTTGATTTATTATTGAATAGCTGTATCTTAAATTACTTTTATAAAATTAATCCACACACACTCGAAATTCATCGAAGAGGTTAGTGGTTTTTCAACGTTTATTACTGGCAGATTCAAGCACTGTGGCGTTTGGATTCTGATGACGGAAAGCTTCAAATGTGGAAAGGATCTGAAATTGGAAGACGTTTTTGAAAAACGCTGATGAACCGATGGGTGGAAGACTTGGAGACTGCTGAGTTCTGCTCCGGAAGCTATAAACGAAACATCTCCTAAAAGTATTCTTCGACCGGGAAAACTGATTCCGTGACTAAAACTTACCCGACTGCGGTCGATCCCTAAAGGAGGGTTATAGAAAATAACCATTAATTTATCGGAGCGGTTCAATTCAAAATCTTCCTCTTCCAAACTATCCGTGCGTGTTTGCCTAACCTGGACTTACTCAAACTACTACTTCAAGCTATCCTCTATCTTCCTAAATAGCTGTGTGTGTTAGGTAGGACGTGTTTTATAAAATCCGGTCTGTATTTTTTATCTTTTAGTTTTCAATATATATGTTTCAAATCTTACCTTAGCCCCTTTTATTTCTTTTAGGCTAGTAGATTTGTTACAACTTCAAAATAGTTCTTTTGACTATCGAAAGATGGTACTACAAAAAGAATTCATTCACAAGTTCGCGATCAGGGTGCATTGGAAGTAATCAAGTACTTTTGGGTCGTTATCGACCCCCCGGGCATATATGGGTATAATCATAACTGCATAATAAATGCGTATTCCTTTTTCAAAAAGATGTATAATGCTTTATATACAAACTCAATGGTGTAAACACAGATGTAGTTCAGTTTAAATTTCGGTAAGTATTCCAAATTTAAATCACATTCTCCCCCTAGAGGATGAATGAAATTCAGTACAATTTTCTTTCCCTGTTTTTAACAGTTTAAAAATGACTATTGTTATGTTCGCTTTTTGTGGCATAGAATGTCACTTTTTTGAGCAAGTGGTACGAAAAGCAATATTTTGTAAAAGATGAGAGCAGTTGAGTTGACATTAGGCTATTGTCACATAAATTAAATACAAACTAAAAACTGAAAAATAAAAAACTTTTTTACAAAAAAAAAAATCGACTTCCAAAAAAAAAACTGCAGAGTGTAAAATAACTTTAATTTCGGAAGTCGGTGGCAAAAACTAAAATACAGATCCAAAGACACCAACTTCCGAAATTAAAGTTATTTTTCACTTAACAGTTTTTTTTGGAAGTCGGTTGTTTTTTTATATACCTACCTACACTCTAGGGGTAGCAGCCAAAAGAATACGTGGAGTCGGGTTGCCCCGATTCGGTTTTGCGTAAATACATTTACTGTGAGAAACACCAGAAATACTTATGGCTTGTCGACGCCATACACAGATTACTTATTATATTATGTAGCAAGCTAGACGCGATATTGACAATGTGGATTTCAGCGCCAGATGGCAGAAAATGGAGTTCTAAATTTAAATTTAAATGTCTGGGCTAGGCGTTATCGATTCAAGTAATTTGGGTAGCTGTTTGATTGAATGGCTAAAAAACTAGGCGGTTGACCAAACGGCTAATCGTAAGATTCGTTCTGAAGTTTTTGGGGATAGTGTAATTAAAATATTGAGTGCTTTCTTTGGTGAGCTTTTTTTTAAAATGGATCCCTGTGATGGATGCCTTAGTAATATTTTGAAGCTCTATTAGTGATATCTTAATTATCACCCTAACTTATAATCCTTCTGCCCTGAAGTTTAAGGCTTCTGTTAAAGTTGCTTAAGGATGTGCTTTAGATTCTGACTAGCAATAGGCATAGTTTACTATTTGAATAAAAAATCGTGACTCACTAACTATTACATTTTTTACTAGAATTTAAAGCTATGAGAGAGACAGGTATGTATGAGCTGAGCTAGTAGTGACGTAACTTCTTGAATTATAAGTATTAGGTAAATCAGAATGTTTTAATGAGATTTATGTATGATTTTAAATTTTAAAGAAGGTCGTTCGAAGCCTGAAAGTCTGACAACCAGTCTTACTAAGGGGTATCGTATTACCCAGTTACTGGGTTGTGGAGGCTTGTTGCTTAATGTAAAATATTACTTATTAATATTCAGCTGCATCCAGCAAGACTGCGGAAGCAGACCCCAACGTAGTTGGGAAAAGGCTAGGCATATGATGATGATGATTTCCAATTAAATAAAGACTTTGATAAGGACGTGAAATTAAAACGGGAATAACATTGCTTCTAAGTTGTACCGTTTTCAGTCAAACGAATTAGTAAAAACATGATAAAAATGCGTCAAAGCCTCAAAGACTCATTAATGCAGACAAACCAATACAGTCAAAAATTCTTAGAAAACCACAAAATACAGTAACTTCCATATTTGGTAACGCGACGTAACATTATGATAACACATTAAAATGACACAAGCCACCGCTGTAATAAGATAAATATAATAACAAACCGTAAAACGGATAACCAGCACATGTACTACACTTTTACAGTGACGAGCAAATAATGCGTGAATCATAGTTTTTCGGAGTCTCGGTACCTAAGACATGACGAAAATAAGAATGAGAACTCGATGACGTCGGCGTGACTCGCCGTGACACGTGCTAATATGTCGAGAAGAATGTCACGGTTTGAAGTGGTTGGGTACTAGGGAAATACGGCAGACACTTTACTTGGTATAGTGAAAAGTTCATTGTATAAAGCTTCGTTGCTGAAAACTGTGACTGGAAAATATTCGAGAAAGTTCTTGTATTTTTCGGGAATTTTCTCGAATATTTTCAGTGTCAATCGACTTTAATAAAGGCAGTCATTAAATTTCGGATTTTGATTAAAGTGCCAATCAAATTAGGTTTGCCCTTTAGGACCACTATAATTCGTCAGTCCCTGGCTTTGAGTGGGAGTACAATTTGGCCTGAATTAAACGCGTCGGCTATACGTCATCAATTCATAATGTAATAGCCGACGCGCCTCTTCTTTCGTCATTCTTCCACATTTAGTGCCAATCTTGTCACCGTCGTGTTATTACATAATTGAGAGTTACTTCTGCCTCGAACTGAGGGTTGCTCTACTAGTACCTATTAGGTCTTGCACATGGAGGGATCGAATCGAGCAATTCTTAATTTCATGTTGGCAACTACCTACCTAATTTCAGCCATGATGATACATTGTCCTTGGGATGACCAACAATGCCTCTGATGGTAGTACTTATTGACAGGCCTACCTCTGATGTTACTACTTATTGACAGGCCTACCCTGTCCCCGATAATTTGAGAACATTGTAAAAGCCAATTATTTTTAGAAAGAGTAACCATGGAGTTTCTTGCCGGCTCCACTCCCTAAGAAACGACCAATTGGAACCGTGCACCTAGCTTCTGACGTTTCATAAGTGCCCTATAGGTTTATCTTAATCTTCTTAATATACAGGGCGTCCCACGGAAATGCCACATGGAGGGAAAGTATCTTGAATTGTAGATGGACCATTTTACTGAAAGAAGACATTATTTGAATTTAAAAAACAATTTAAACTGCATTATGATGAAGCCTTTAGATCGGTGTGATAAAGCTACAGGTGATTATTTTTCTCACGTAACGGGTTTGATTTCCGGTTCAACCATGTAATTATTTAAATATCTATGAATGCAGTTTAAATTGTTTTTTAAATTCAAATAATGTCTTCTTTCAGTAAAATGTTCCATCTACAATATTCAAGGTACTTTCCCTCCATGCATATCCGTGGGACGCCCTGTATACAACGTGTAACGTTAAATGCGCAAAACCTCTTAAGGGGTTATTGTACTCATCATTATGAACAACTTTTACTATGGGACCAAATCTGAAATCGCGAAAAAAAATCAACTGTTCAGTACATTTATGTTCGCCTATTTCGTCAAAATGTAGGGAAAAGCTGATTTTTTTTCGTGATTTCAGGTTTGGTCCCATAGTAAAAGTTGTTCATAATGATGAGTACAATGATCCCTTAAGAGGTTTTGCGCATTTAACGTTACACGTTGTATAATTCTTCTGTACGTGTGTTTGTCACCTATCTCCTCCTAAACGGCTGGACTGACGGATGTCCATAGGACTGTCCATAGGCGCCGGCCGGCGGCGGTCGAGTTGCCGAGAATCGAGACGAATGGCGAGCGATTGGAGAGGCTATGTCCAGTGGACTGCTCTGAAGATGACCATGATATGCAGCTGTACGTGACCACTCAAAATCAAGTGGACCGCCCGTTTGTTTGTCACATTTTTTGATCAGGTATTAGTAATTGGAAAGTACACAACGGTAAATATTTCCCAGAAGCATGCGTGTGTCCGTGACCTGTCGCCATTAGGCGGCTGTTCAAAGGTAAACGTTCTTTGGGCTGTGAGTCAAGCTGTGGGCTAGGCGGGTGCTGATGTGATATCTTGCAGCGAGTTCGTTCAGTGTTCGCGGAAACTGATTCACTCACCCTAGCTAGACTAAGGTGGCGAAAAGAGAGGCGGCAGTTTTTTGGTTCTGTATTTTGTAGCATGTAGGTAGCTACTTATTGCTACAAAATAGTCTAAAATTGGGGAGCTTGGGGTTAAGTAATTGGGGCAGCCGCATGGATCGATTAGGTTAAGCTCCGCTTGCCGCGGTTGGTCCGTGGATAAGTGACTATCTTTACATACCAAGACCCCTCCGTGCCTCTGAAAACACGTTAAGTCATTGGTCCCGGCTGTCATTCGTGGATCTTTGGTCGTCAAAGTCCGAAAGTCTGACAACCAGTCTTACCAAGGGATTTTGTGTTACCCAGTAACTGGGCTGTGGAGGTCAGATAAGCAGTCGCTTCAAATTAAATACTGGTATTCAGCTGCATCCTGTTAGAATGGAACATAGTTGGGTAGGTTGGTAGATCCAATAAATAATAATGTAAAGTTTATGGTAAGTAACTTCAGGAGCAAAACACATTTCTTTCAACTCTGGATTTAGCTGAAATAAATGAGCTTGGAGCTAGTGATTAAGAAGACAGACTTTACACATTGAAATGTCGAACCTATAAAGTACTTACATTAAGAACTGAGCTATAAATTGCTATGATATCACTTAGGAAAAGATTTGGTGCCGTGTCGTATTTTGCGGATAGGTACGACACGGCACCAAATCTTTTCAATAGGTATTATGATTGCGACAGAGTTATAAAAGAACATCCTACGTAATAATTGATTAATTATGAAATTATCAGTTATTATAAAGTTATCAGTATCCGTAAATTAATGTCATAGTGCTATTAAAAGCATATTGCGCGTCTTTAATTGAATAATCGGTGATCTGTGACCGTCACGTACTATCTTTAACACGGTCGATATCAAACCGTGCCGGTATCGTATCAAACCGTGTCGGTATTGGTATCAGTCGCGATCTCTACTTGAAAGGATTTTCCAGTCTGACACAATGATTAACAGGATCTATGAACAGTTCTTGTTAATACCTATAAAACCTTGAGGCTTTGTTAAGAGAGAACTCTAAAATGTTAAGGCCAATATCGTGAATGAAATGATTTATGGACAAGTAAGAAACTTATGACAAATAATTTTATGTAGAAATAGCACTACAGCGATTTCACATATTATGCGGGATTAAAATATTAAAATTCAGGCTTTCCATTGGGTTTTGAGACTGAAAAAACATTGAAATGATGCATAGGTATATTTACCTACCGGCTACTCCAACTTGCGTAATCTTTTATGTCTTTATGTCACGAAGTCAAACACGGTTCACATTTATTTACATCGTGGTTCGTATATTTAATGTACCTACTTAGGCCTGATTTATAAAAACTAGGCAGACTATGTAGTCTACCTAGTTTTTCAGGCATAGGTACTTACTCACCTCTAAGCATGCTTGAAAGCTGTAACCGTTCATAACTCCTAAAAGTAAATTTTTATACGACGAAAAAAAGGAGGGGTAAATCTTCGAGCGTTTCAACCGCCGTCATTACCCTCCCCCAAAAGTTCATGAAAAAGAATATATTTAATTATATATTTCAGGAATTTTCAGATTCTGGTACTTTAGCAGATTCTGGGAATTGCTGAAATATTTAATTAAATATATTATCTTTCATCAACTTTTGGGGGAGGATAATGACGGCGGTTGAAACGCTCGAAGATTTACCCTTCTCAAGTCGAGGCGTAGGTATAGGAATATATATTTTTTTGAAGTCAAAACTTCTGAGCGCCTTGAGCGATTTTTGGTAGGGGGAAATCATACGGGAAAATACAAAACCACAGACGACTTCCGAAATTAAAATTATTTTTCACTTTGAAGTGTTTTTTTGGAAATCGATTGTTATTTTTTTGGAAAAAAGTTTATCTTACGAATTAAGCTTCTTTAAAAAGACTGCGAAGGCAATGGAGAGATCAGCGAGGAACGCTATTTGAGTTGAGTCACGGCGCGTTCCCACTATGTCGTATCGTTGTCAAAAATAATGAATTTAACGTCAAAAAGTCGTGGACCACAGTTAATCGTGTCGTCCTAAATGTGAACACCTCCATTTAAATACACAAGCCAGGACGCTTTAAGGCTCTTACAGACAGAGGCGATATCGCGTCGCGACGCGATATTTTTCTACGGATATAATATCGAAATATCGCGTCGCGACCGCGATATCGCCTCTGTCTGTAAGAGCCTTTAAACGACACGATAATCTGTCGTCACAACATGTGGGAACGCGCCCTCACAGCCACACAAAGACGAAATTTTATACTTTACTGTTATACAAACTATGAAATTATGAATCAAGTATGATTCCTTAACATTTGTATAATTTACCCGTTTTGCATTGCATCACTAAAGTTACACGTGACGTAGACAGACGAAACCCTAATGTTTGGTCACGAGAGCGGCTACTCTACTTTGTACTAACGACACATGAATGACTGATAAGTGATAACAAAGTACACACGACGAACTATCAATGACATACACTCATCATGACGTAGTAAGCCACTTTATATGTAGATAGATACCTACATTGATAGATGTGATTACTTATATACTGTTAGGTTTAGGAGATTGTATCAGATTTATATGTGCCGATAATTTATTAGATTTATCGCGAAGCTTGTTAAATGATGATAGTGTGTCGTCATTTTTGTTGTATGTTACTCTGAGGAATGTGATTATCGCTATCAAAGGACACTGTACCTAATATCAAACGGTTTGATGATTCTTTGGGGAAAACGCTCAGTTGTCTGTAATGTACTTAATTTTATCGGCTTTCAAGTAATTTGTAGACTTAAATATTTGGTGTTATAGTAATAACACTTTTGTATGAGGATAACGAAGCCCAACTCTACATTTTGCTGCCCAAAACCTACCGCAAGTGATTTCCGCTAAAGATCTGATTGAGGAACACCGAGTTTTCGCCAGTACATAAGGGTAAAAGAAAGAGTTAATTAAATATAATATGTTTAATTGTGAAAGTTATAATCTACGTGATATCAGATAATAATAATCATTTATTTTTGCCAAAAGAAACAACCTTACAACAAATTCTACACTAGTACAAAAGTCTTACATATATCACTGCAATAAAGGTAATTAGTTTTAAGTCATCTTGCTGTGCCCTACAGGGTCATGTACTAGACTAGCGTGTAACTATTGTTGTGTACATTGTGCAAAAAAACAAACAAATAAATAAATAAGAAAATTACATCTATTTGTTTCTTAGCGAACAGCATCACGCGTAGCATGCATGACCACCACAGAAACGGGCTTTGTCGACGGAAGAATAGACAAAATGACAGATTCTAGAAAGATTTCTAACGTCTAAGCATGGCGATATGTCATTTTGTTTATTCTTCCGTCGACAAAACCCGTTAATATGGTGGTCATGGTACGCGTGCAGCAGTGGCTTACGGCCCACGTGGCCATAGATACGTGCTTACGGCTTGTGTCAACTCATATGACGACACGGTTGGCGCAGTGGTTGAGCGATTGACTGCTGCGCAGCATGTCGCGGGTTCGATTCCCGCACGGAACAAATATTTGTACGACCTACAATTATTTGTTCCGAGTCTGGGTGTTTTTCTATCTATAATATGTATGTATTTACAAAAAAAAAATGTATATAAGTAGTTTATCAGCCATCTCGTTACCATAACACAAGCATTAGGTTGCTTAGCTTGGGACTAGATGGCGTTGTGTGAAATGTCCAAGGATATTTATTTATATGCTCTACATCACCGTAAGAGATTGAAACAGCATCATCGTTTAGTTAAATGAAAGAGGGAGAAGAAGGTAGTTCTAAATTATAATGTCGACATTAAGATGCCACTCCTTAATCTAAAATGTCGTAATGTTACTGTGTTCATTGCAATTCTTCTACAATAATCTGACCCCTACCATTGATACCGCGCGGAATGTCGCCTACCCGCAGCGAGCGAACAAACATCATAAAGATATGGCAAAATTCCTGCCAAAACATGAACACTGCACTTTGTATCCTATGTGAAATACCCACCGAGTCATCATCATCGACAATTTCGTCAGTAATCGCAATAAAATAACCGTGTGCCGCCTTGTAAGGGCACTGGTATTTTTCAGAAGTATGAAAGAACTTCCTTCAAACTTTTGTTTGGTTTTAGTCATCGTTGGTCGCCGGCGCCCGCGCCGCACTGTTTGATCGAAGCCATCACCGTCACACATAAGGCAGGTGCGAAATGAATGACTTTTAGATCTTTACAATTTGATAAAAGATAAAAGTATTAGGATTTTCCTTAACATGATTCAGGGTTTGTGGCTTGGTTTAGGAAGTTTTGGACTCTTCTGCTTTTAACGAACACTTCAGATTTCAACGGAATTGAAAAAAAAGCAGACATACCGCTTAAGTTTTAAATAACTTATTTATTTACATTAACTTATTAAAATAGTTATACGAGTGGGTGTATTTCTGTAAATTGGACGATAGTTAATATAAGAGTTTATTTGACTTTTGTACCTAACAGAATCCGCAACTCTGAATAGAACAGAGGAGATATTTTCATCTCTTTACGACGGAACTCCTACTCAATTTGTCTATGTTTTAAAAAGATATTCTATTCCTAGCTATTCTGGATTTAAATTAGAGTTTTTAATTAGGAAATCACTCAGCATTCCAATGGACTTATTGAAAACATTTCCCCATAAACTGTTTACGGTCGATCGGCGTGGGAAATTCTCTGGAAAGCTGGTGTTTACGCAAACTATATTAACTCGGTGGTAATCGCTGAAATATTTGAATAATTCGCATTACTCACGCGCTCGTCGATCGTAACACTTATCATTGCATCAAAGAGACGGGTGTTGGTGCCAGACTGTTCGCACTAATGACAGCATGTCGACAAATAAAAATATCGAAATAATTCATAGCAATTGACGTTCATATTTTTACATCAAAAATGTGTGTTCGGCGCTTGCGCAGGCTAATAATGGGATGGCTCATGGCAGCGACAGTTTTGACTGTATTTTTTTTATTATTACGCATTGTCGCAATTACTAATATTAGCGTGCTATTTTTTAGGGTTCCGTACCTAAAAAGGAAAAAACGGAACCCTTATAAGATAAGATAAGATAAAGATTTATTTCTCACCACAATATAAATCTACATTTTCAAAATATGATCAAGAACACATAATAACATTTTTAATTATACTGTGGGAGACTGATGGTTTTCGTAGACTACCTACTACGAGTGGGGTCTACTAAAACATAACATGGATGTGGGGTGCATTTGACGACACGGTTGGCGCAGTGGTTGAGCGATTGACTGCTGCGCAGCATGTCGCGGGTTCGATTCCCGCACGGAACAAATATTTGTACGACCTACAAGTATTTGTTTCGAGTCTGGGTGTTTTTCTATCTATAATATGTATGTATTCACAAAAAAAAATGTATATAAGTAGTTTATCAGCCATCTCGTTACCATAACACAAGCATTAGGTTGCTTAGCTTGGGACTAGATGGCGTTGTGTGAAATGTCCAAGGATATTTATTATTATATTATTATTAATAAAATAGTCTCCACATCGCCACTCAGTAAACCCACCACCACCAGAAATAAACGCATGAAACTGAGATGCAATAATTATGTCCAGTTTACTTTGAATATAACTTGCGAAATTATTGATTCGCAATATATTATACTGCACATAGCACGAGCTACAATAAATCAATTGATAATTAAAATGATACTAGAATAACTACGTTTTACTTAATCGTAATCTCGGTAGTTGTTTAGACCAGGAAGTAATAATTATCAGCAGCTTCGCAGTTATCAGTAGTCGGCGGTTCACAGGGGCACGCTGATGCGTCGTATTGCACAAAATATACCTATGTGAAATTAAATGTTGATAAAAAATTATGAATGCCTACCAAATCAATCTGCCTAGCCTTTGCCCAACTATGTTGGGGTCGGCTTCCAGTCTAACCGGATGCAGCTGAATACCAGTATTTTACATGGAGCGACTGCCTATCTGACCTCCACAACCCAGTAACTGGGTAATACGATACCCCTTGGTAAGACTGGTTGTCAGACTTTCGGGCTTCTGACGACCCGTAAGGGTGCGTTTCCACTGACGCGGAGCTAGGCGGAGCGGAGCGGAGACGTGGAAGAATCGCCCAATCAAAGACGAGACAAGAGACGCGATGAGAATTTCAATCATTATGATTGGTCGATTCCTGCACGTCTCCGCTCCACTCCGCCCAGCTCCGCGTCAGTGGAAACGCACCCTAACATCTGTCAAAGATCCACGAATGACATGAATATGAATGCCTACCAATGTTACATATGCTATAGTTTTTGTATCCAACGAATTTAGGCAAGCTTTCATTTCTTTGAACAACTGAAAAAAATCGTGGTAATGCAATGTTTTTAATATTCTTAAATGCAGTAAGTACTTAGGTACCTAATCAATTTTGTTATTAAAGTGTTTACCTACTTGATGATAACATTATTTGGCGCGAATATTTATAGGTCAGTTATCTAAAAACAAAATAATAACATTATGCTAAAAATAAAACAGCTGATACCTACTCATAAAGTTATTATTAAAACTTCTGAGTTTCTGAGTAATATCGTGGCCAAGATGCTAACTTAGGTCCGTATTACCACAGTATAAAAACATATATGATATATAGACTGTGGTATTACTGAACGCCACTCAATACTCAAGCATTACATAAAACTAGATTCAAGCCATTTGATTGGTCGAAACTAGTTTTAAATTAGATTTAAACAAAGATCAGTGCTTGAGTTTCCTTCTGTAAGTAATACGAACCTTAGATATTACCTAAGTACGAGTATATGATAACACCGCTCTGAGGAGCACCCCTCGTACTAACAAGAGCTGTAACTGTAACCACAGATTAATCTGTGCTGTAACCACGTGGGTTACAAGCTCGTGGTTACAGTTAAAGCGCTTTCACACGTGAATGGATCGTAGTTAGATTAGATTAGGTAGTTCTTCCGGAACGTAAATACTCCTAGGGCTTAATTCAGACGCAATTGAGAAAAATGACGAATAGCTGTATCTCAAATACTTAAATTATGTCTCAATATGAAATAAATGATTAGACTTTTACTTCAAAAAGAATTCAAAGTCCAAAATAAACTCACGAATCATCACGAAGAATGTAGGTACCTACCTACTTGTTTTGAAAAGACTATTATTTCTTATTTTTAAACAAATTGCGGTCAATTATGAAGTTAATTGGCCGCCCTAAAAATATTCTCATCTAAAAATGTTTCAAGTCGCATATTAATAATTTATGATGGCCGCCCACTAGTGGTGTACTGCGACATCGCCTCATAATAAAAGTTGACGGAATTTGTTTTGTTCTAATTTTATTTACATCAATCTACGCATCAGTCTGACCGCCTGCATTCATATCTAAAAATGTGAAATAAACAACAACTATTTTGTAAAGGTTGAAATGCCGATGACGTAGTTTTAAATTCTCGGTGGATCAAGGATTATAGCTTACTAGGTAGGTGCCTCAATTACACCTATCTGAAAAGTTTCACAAACTAAAAGTTCACACAATAATACGAAACTACGATTTTTTTTTTTTTGCAACACGGACTGAAAAGTTAACGGTATAAAAATTCGAAGTGGGGCGGGCATGTGAAATATCATATAAAAGAGCGCGGTTTGCAAATTTTCAAACAGTTTTCTTTTTTTTAGGCCGCATAGTTTTTGACTTTTAATCAAAGACCTTATCTTCGTGGATAAATACATCTAAGTAAGTACCATCTAATTCTTATGTACCTACATTTAATACTATGCGTATAAACTTCTGACGTTGAAGTCACATGAGAAAACGTAGCAACAATCCGATTTTTACTGGTTACATTGCCTTACCTGCCTAAAAAAAAACCGTTCAAAAGCGAGTCGGACTCATGCACCGAGGGTTCCGTTCCGATTTCTGAAAAAGTGTGCTATTTAGAGACATCGTTTTATTTTCCTGTAATCTTTACATAAACTTGTATCACATAGAATAATTTCATATTTTTCTCTATGCAAACTTCGGAGATACGACGACGGACGGACGGACGGTATTTTTTTTACATTTTTCATCAAAAGTCGGAAACTATGCGGCTTAAAAAAAAGAAAAAAAAATGTTTGAGAATTTGCAAACAGCGCTCTTTTATGATATCCCACATACCCTAGTAGCCCGAATTCAATTTTTTAGGACCCCCCTCCAGTACCTACCTACCTAAATGTTTAAAAAAAAAATCTTTCTTATTTGCAAAATAGTTGAGCAAACGTCATCTAAAACTGTTCAAATTTAAAGTTATTAGTAGTTCTTGAGATATCCAGCTGTGACAGACAGACAGACAGACAGACTGAGTCGCACCATAAGGGTTTCTTTTTACCATTTTGGTACGGAACCCTAAAAAATCACATGGCAGTGTATTTAGGAGTAACCCGAGAAATAACCGTTACGCCTTCTCTAGACAATGGGAAACCCGGCAGATACTGCATGTAGGCGACATCGTGACATACTGACGAACCGACGAAAACGCGTTACAGGAAAACTGCTATATTGTTCGCGAAGTGTATTCCGTAGTAGGTGCTTATGTGGGGAAACACCAGGATACCCATGCAGACTGGGGCGGGAAGTACTGAAGAACGAAGGCATGGTTTCTGAAATAGAAATTAAGGATAACTATGTAGTAACAGGATTTTATAACACATTTGCTCGTAAAGGGCCTCTTATTTCACCAATTTCAATATCGTAATGTATGTCATTACGTACTTGTGCGTAATCGTAAAGTAAAACGCATGAGTTTCTTTCTAATAAGGTAACACGTACGGTTTATCATGCTCCGTCTAAAACCAACGGTACTTTTTTAAATCTTAAGAAAAAAAAAGCAAAGAAAGCAAAGCAAAGAGTTTTTATGTCAGAAAAGTGGTCAACATTTTATGAATAAAATTAACTTTGGGATAAAATTAAATTAAAGAATTAAATGTTAAACATTAAATTCTTTGATTTAATTAATTTTGGCAATAAATTACAACCATTTATCTGTAACAAAAACAAAAAAAATTTAATTTACTTTAATAATACTGGCTGTTTATGTGCCTTTGCCTTTAAAAAAAAAGCGCTGATGTCGCTAATTTGTGAACAAGTAAAAATTATTCCGCGCGCTTTTACTTTTAAATCGCTGTATTGTTTTTATTTGAAAATGTCGTCAAGTAATGATGAATTTATTCATTCGACACCGCCAGAAGTCTCAGAGGCAACGAAAAAGGCTACTCTAAGCCTCTTGCCCGAAAAATCGACCGATAGATACTTACAAGCGGATCAAAATTTCATCGTATGGAAAACAAGCAAATATGCAAATTCATTTTCAGAAAGTGTGTTTTTAAAGATTTATTCGTTTAAGAAAGTCCGAGTTTTATTTATTTAATCGCAAATATGTTATAAAACGTCGTATGACATACGTGCGCTTTGATAATTACAGCCTCTGCTTTCTTGTAGCCCTCGCCTACGGCTCGGGCTAGCAATATCGCCTCGGCTGTAATTTTCAACTTACCGCACTTATATCATAATGTACTATCACAGGCATACAGTCATTTGTGTGAGTGCACATAGATAGTGTAGGTGTGACGTCCGGCCTAGAGCGCGACACGTCCTTTGTTTGGTTCAAAACCGGTTTATACTGCTTTTTGACAGTCGGCTTTTGTTTTTTTAGTACGAGAGGCCATGACCAAAACCATGTCGCATCGTTGTAAAACGTAAAACGATAAGACAAACATTTTGGTCATAGGCTCTCGTATCATTATGGTGATCACTCACACAAATACTGTAGGAAATCTAGGTTTTGATGCGGGTTTCACTGTCGTTTGGAGAATTTATTCTGGAAGGTTTTTAGGTACTCTATTACATTAACATTTAACTATAGAAACATATAGAAATATAAATATAAACATATATATATATATATAGAAACCTTCATGTTTTGTCAAGACGTAAAAACCGAGGCAGGGCCGGGTCGCTATTAGTTTCAAATAAACCAATTACAGGCAAATTTGAATTGTCAAGGGTTCGGTCAGTCAGAGAGATGAAGGTAGTAGTATTCCAAAGCGTAGAGAAGGAGATGGAGAAGAACGGGCAAGAAACTCCACGGACACTATTTGGTTACAAAATATTGGTTACATCATTCATGTTAATCAATCTGCCTAGCCTTTTCCCAACTATGTTGGGGTCGGCTTCCAGTCTAACCGGATGCAGCTGAATACCAGTATTTTACATGGAGCGACTGCCTGTCTGACCTCCACAAACCAGTAACTGGGTAACACGATACCCCTTGGTAAGACTGGTTATCAGACTTTGGGGCTTCTAACACCCGTAACGACTGTCAAAGATCCAGGAATGACAGCCGCGACAAACGGCTTAACGTGCTTTCCGTGGCACGGAGGAGTCTCGGTATGTAAAGATGGTCACCCATCCACGGACCAACCCCGGCAAGCGTAGCTTAACCTGATGGATCGACTCGTGCGGCTGTTATTACTTAGTCATGAGCTCCTCCATCATTCATGTTAAAGGCATTTAAATAAATAAATAAAATGTTGTATGTGAGAACGGTGCAGAACTTTGCGTAAGTACCTTTCCTTTTTAAAAGCGTCCGTAATAAAAATATTTAAACAAAATTCAAAATTAAATTAAAATAAGCTGTGGCTACTATTTATCATTAGATTCATTAGTCATTACAGTAGTACCCAAGTAAAAAGGCGCGTCGTGAATCTCCGTTCGCACAGAAAAGAAAGTATGGCCCCGAAGATGAACGAGAATGCTTAAAACTTACAATCAACCTTAGATCACTACTATAAGGTTCATAATACACTACAGCTGTTAGTTCCGTCTCACTCGCAAGTATGGCGGCTGTCAAGCGGCGCGCTAACATGGCGGCAGCTACCGACCAATAGCGGTACAGGAAAAAGCGTGGAGCGTGGCGATTGGTCAATAGCATTTCCCGTGCTTTGAAAATTCATCTTCTGCGCAGGTACATCGATAAGCCTTATTAGTTGAGTACTACTGTACATACCTATTTTTCATTTAAAGTTTTACAGTTAAAAGAATTGAGGACATAGAGTTTTTTTTTTTTTCATATTTTAAAAGCTCGAGATATTCCTTACTCTAAATCAGCATGATCATGGGGTTATTGGCAGCTTTGACCCTATTATCAGCTACGTGATGCATTGTGCCATAATTAATAATAAGTGTAGGTAATATACTTGTGTCAACATAGATACAGCAATCGGCTAACTGAATTAAAGTACAGATACCTCGGACGTGCGGTTGATAACTGTGTACGTGTGAACTGGGAACACGAAACCTCAGGCAGGTGACCGCTCTGTGCACTGTTGGGTACTTTTCCAGGTACTAAGTATGTTGTAAAAAACGTTTCATCCATATTTAGTTCTGTTATATTTGACTTGATACCAGAATATTGTAGATGGTTTTCATGTATATCAAGGCAGGTTTATTTCAGGGAATCTAAATTTTATTCTAGCTATAGCTGTACCATGTGATAGGTACGGGAACACCCAAATACTCCGAAATATTTTATTCCGAATTTCGATATTCCGATTTTCAAAAGTCCGAATTTCATAATACCTAAGAATTATGATGTCTAATAATAAAAATCACGAAATTTATTTTACCGAAAGTCGTAAATGCGATTTGTTAGTCTTCCGATTTTCATATGTTCGAAGAATCAAATGCTCGATGAGTTCTCGGTCCGAAAAACGACATTCCGATTTTCAATACTTCGAATAAACTACAAAAATTAGGATTTGACAAGATGTGCTACAAAATTTAGTGACAGAAACGAATTGCTGCAAAACCGACTTCACGCAGTCTTGTCTGCCCTATACTAGAGTGTAATTTAAAAACGCGTAGGCGCGGAGGGGTGGGGCGGCCCGCGAGCTGAGGAGCAGGTGGTTTGAAGGCCCGCCGCCGCGGCTGAGGCTGGCCAGCGAAGCCGGCCAGCAAGCCGAAGCTGCTGCGGTGAGCATTAAACCCATCTGCGACGATAAGCTCGCGTGGGGCCGCCCAAACCCCGCAGCGCCGGAGCCGTGACAGAAACAATGCATGTTGCATGTTGCATGCCTGATTGCATGCTCCATGTTTACTTGCATGCTGCATGCATGCTGCATTCCTGCTTGCATGCTGCATGCCTGCTTGCATGTTGCATGCCTCCTTGCATGTTGCATGCTTGCTTGCATGCTGCATGCCTGCTTGCACGCTGCATGCATGCTGCATTCCTGCTTGCATGCTGCATGCCTGCTTGCATGTTGCATGCTTCCTTGCATGTTGCATGCTTGCTTGCATGCTGCATGTTGCATGCCTGCTTGCATGCTGCATGCTTACTTGCATGCTGCATTCCTGCTTGCATGTTGCATGCCTGCTTGCATGCTGCATGTCGCCTTGCATGTTGCATGCTTGCTTGCATGCTGCATGCTTGCTTGCATGCTGCATGCTTGCTTGCATGCTGCATGCCTGCTTGCACGCTGCATGCCTGCTTGCATGCTTGCTTGTAGTTTTATTTCGGAATTTAAATAATCGGAATTCGTAGTTTTGATGTTTCGAATTATCATTAAGTCGGACTTTTTGTTATTCGATCTATTGAAACTCGGTATTTTGAGAATAGTAATTATAAACGTTAGGAATATTGAAATTAAGGAATTATAAAAATTTAAAAAACCCCCAACGCAAAAAATAAATGCAAACATTTAAAAAGTCAGAAATAATACCTATCGTTGAGCCATCAAATTCGATTGAGTAATTCTTATATATATTTTAATTACAGAAATTGATGGATGGCACGATAAGGTTTGCTCATTGAAATGGCGCTATAATGTCGCGGCGGGGTACCGCATATTGTAGATAGTCAATCAAGTGAAGGGTCTGACTTACTTATGCGGTACCCCGACGTGACATTATAGCGTCATTGCAATGAGCAAACCTTATCGTGCCATCCATCAATTTCTGTAATTAAAATATATATAAGAATTACTCAATCGAATTTGATGGCTCAACGATAGGTATTATTTCTGACTTTTTAAATGTTTGCATTTATTTTTTGCGTTGGGGGTTTTTTAAATTTTAAATTTAATTTTTATTTTAACATTTTTAAACTTTTTAAACAATTTAAAAATATAGAAATGCATTGTTATTACTGCAGAATGTTAAGTTTCTCTGCACATAACATTAACTTATCCTGATGCCACCATCATAGTGCAAATATAATTAAATACTGATAAAAAAACGAATACAAACACTACTATCTGCTATTTTTTTTCAAGAGTGTACTCGTGTGCTGCATATCCTGACTGCAGCATCAGCTCATCGTGTAGCCACCATTGCATTGTATGTAGAATCAAATACTGATCAAAATGAATCCAAATACGACATATCTGCTATAATATTTTACCAAGAGTAGGTATTCTAGTGTGCAAGATATCCTGGCTGCAGCATCAGCTGATCATGTTGCCACCATTGCATTGTATGTAGAATAAAATACTGATCAAAACGAATCCAAACACGACATACCTGCTATTACTTTTTCAAGAGTGTTCTAGTGTGCTGGACATCCTGGCTGCAGTATCAGCTCATCGTGTTGCCACCATTTCATTGTATGTAGAATCAAATACTGATTAAAATGAATCCAAACACGACATTTCTGCTATTATTTTTTCAAGAGTGTACTAGTGTGCTGGATATCCTGGCTGCAGCATCAGACCAAGAATTCCATAATCTTGCATAGATAGATAGCATACCTACATGGATGTTTCAAATTTTAGGTCACACTAAGGTTTGAAAGTAAAGTAAATACCCATTACGTGTCTAAGATCCCTACCGCAGCTAACAAAAGAGCGAATAACTTTGAAACGGCTGAACCGATTTTGATAAAACATGTCTAAGAACCATCGCTGGAAAACCTGCTTTCAAATAAAAAAAACCGCATCCAAATCAGTCCACCCGTTTAAGCGCTACGGTGCCACAGACAGACACACAGACACACACACACACACACACACACACACACACATAGCGGTCAAACTTATAACACCCCTCTTTTTGCGTCGGGGGTTAAAAATAGGAGTAATGATAAGTCGGAGTTGTTATATTCGGAATTTTGAACCATTCGGAATTATGAAAATCGGTATTTTGAAATTCGTACTTGTGACTGTCGGAATAAAGTTTTTCGTATTTATGTAGTGTACCCGATAGGTACCTACTGATGGTATATAAAATAAAGCAAATTGTTCTTTAATGTAAACTAAAAATATATTTTTTTTTTATTGTTCCAAAAACAGTGTTACAGATTGCTAATCAAATAATCCACAAAAGCTTCGGAAAAGTTCTCAAAACTTTTCATACGTTGAAATTAGACTACGAGTGTTTCTTAAGGGCCCTACACATTATACAATCCGCCGGCGGCAGTCCGCCGGCAAGCGGTCTACTCATAAAAACTGGTGGTCCACTTTTTATGAGTGGACCGCCTGTCGGCAGACTGCCAGCGGACTGTAAATGTGTGAGGCCCTTATTTATTTATTTATTTATTTAACACTTCAAGCACAAATGTACAGAGGCGGACTTAATGCCATATGCATTTTCTACCAGTCAACCTTTGGGTGATGCAGGGACAAGAAGTGGCAGGTGCAATTTCGAAAAATTTAGGAATAAATATTTATTTAAATATAAAGATACACATAATACCTATTACAAACTATAAATATAATAATATATACCTAATTATATATAAATATACATAAATATACTAATACAAATAATACCAACAATGGGGAAACATTACCGTTGTGATGACACTGCCAGCTTCTTTCGAATGTGTTCACGAACTTTAACTTTAAAGGATAATCGGTTATTATGAATATTTTTTCGTTGTAGTAATTTGATGATCAACATTGATAACTCAATGAATACTTATTTATCCGGTACTTAAGTAACACACGTATCCGATGCTGCACCTGACCTGCTCATAAGTCAATACCAGAGAACACCAACAACAGGTGTAATTGATTATATCTGGGTTGATATGGTCCGATAACATCAGAATTGGATGTTTTTAGGGTTCCGTACCTCACAAGAAAAAAACGAAACCCTTATAGGATCACTTCGTTGTCCGTCTGTCTGTCTGTCTGTCAGTCTGTCAAGACCCTTTTTCTCAGGAACGCGTGGAGGTATCAAGTTGAAATTAATATAAAATACGTAAGTCTATGGTCTCTTGAAGTCCTAATAAACTCAAGCTTCTAAGTCAATGCAATAAAAACATGGCCATTTAAGCGACATATTTTGATACTCGCAAGTAATACAAAACCTACAGGGTACTTCCCGTTGTTCTATAGTCATGAAATTTGGCAAGAAGCAAGGTCTTACAGCACAAATAAAGGAAAAAGTCCGAAAATTGTTAATTTGTAATTTTATGACATAAAAATTTTTTTTTTTTGGTAAGTATCCAATTTTAAGTTCGTTTTAGGGATAAATTTTTTTCAAGTACGGAACCCTTCATTGTGCGTGGTCCGACACGCACTTGGCCGGTTTTGTTTATAAGCGTTGGTATATTATTGGATAACAAACTCAAACTCAAAGCATTCATTTCAAACTAGCTTTTTCCAGCGGCTTCACCCGCGTGGATGTCGGGAAATATTCCACGGGAACGTACTATCTACCGGGAAATCCGTAATTATTCCTTGTCTACATTATAAAGGGCACCTCTGTGCAAAATTTCAACTTTCTAGGTCCAAGGTTTTGGGCTGGGCGTTGATGGGTCAGTCAGTCAGTCAGGACTTCTCTTTTTAGGGTTCTGTACCAAAATGTTAAAAAGGAACCCTTATGGTGCTACTCAGTCTGTTTGTCTGTTTGTCCGTCTGTCATAGCTGGATATCTCAAGAACTACTAATGCTGTAAACTTTTTGCAAATAAGAAAGATTATTTTTTTTTGCAACAGGGACTGAAAGGGGTTCTTAAAAATTCAAAGTGGGGCTACTAGGGCATGTGGGATAACATTATGATGTGAGCGCTGTTTGCACACTGTCAAACATTTTTTTTTTCTTTTTTAAAACGAATGAAGTCAAGTGGAGGCAAATGTCAACCGAACAAACATAATTTTAACCACAATAAGGCATCTCCGAAAATAGTCATGTTGTTCGGGTGCCCCTTAATTCTGAGAATCTGCATTCCTAAAAAGTAATTAGGTAAGCATATGCTGCCCAAAAACATTAATAATTATCAACCAGCTCATTAATCACCGACACCTGTTTATTTACCTTTAAAGATGATCAGATTATTGATTAGTTGATATCATTGACTAAAATGGATGTGATCACCTGCAGGTCGATGAATGGCGTGACTTTAGGATGTTATCCTGAATGTTGATAACGCGACATATCTCGTACCTACCTACGTGCAGCTCAGCGCGGCATACTATATGACTCTTTGGGTAAATTAATTTGAAATGTAGCTATCTACTTAAGCTATACTACCTCAAATGGGTTAGCAATTAGCATGATCCTCCGTTATGACGAAGAATTAATTTTGAAATAAATATATGGTAAAGTTAAGTATGAAGCGAGCGAGATAAAAATACCTATTATTATTTTGAAATTAGCAAGATCGTTTAACTGGGAAAACTGGATGCGGAAGGCGGAGGCCCAGAGTACAGGGTGTTGTGGCGCAGCCTGAGAGAGGCCTATGTCCAGCAGTAGACTGCGATATGCTGTTGATTGAAGAACTTTTGCTTAAGTCTAAGTAGAGCTAAGGGGAGTTGAGTGCAGGATTGAGGTTTTCATCGCTTGGTGCAAATAGTAGGTCTATCATAGTCGCAAACATACCAGTCATAAGGAAGCCTTATACTAATACAATAAGTAACGTAATCCTTGAAAACTTTTCCGCGTAAAATACCTAAAACCAACATAAGCAACAAAAGTGTTTAATTTATTATTTACTCTATTATTTCCAAAAGTGGTACAATAAGTTGGGCTTTTATAGCCATTACCTACTTAAGAGGCCGTATATACGAAATTTTGCCGATTTCGCCGAGTGATTTTACAGACGTAACTTTACAGTTAAAATACTGTGTTTCTATAGGTTTTACTGCACAACATGAAATATCATTTCAATTGTGAATGAGCTACTTTTTTATTTTGCGACGGGTTTATAATGCGTTAGGTTGTTTTAAAAGATTTTTAATGCCAAATATTTTTTTTTTTTTTTTTTTTTCTTTTTCAGGAAATGTAAGTATTGAATTGAAGTTTATTTCTGTTGTTTTAATTTTATGAACGAGAGTTTTAAGTAGCCGAAATCAAAAGCAATTCTTTGCCAATTTTCTCTAAAATTTGACTAAGTTAAATATTTTTTTACTCAACAATTCTAATTGAAAGTGGTAAAAAGTGATTCATACAGAGTATAGAAAACTTTCACAAGAATACATTGTAATTTTTTCCATACCCTTTAGACGTCAAAATGATTCGTAATTAAGTGATATTCTACACATCTTACAGCAAAAATTCACAAAACCGTCGCGATTTAGGTCGATTAATCAACACTAAGTAAACAATAAAAATAAAAAAGTAGGTCATACATTAGATCATAATTGAAATAATCTTTCATGTTGTGCATTACTTAAAACTTATAGAAATACAGTATTACAACTGTAAAATGACGTCTGTAAAATCACGTGAATCAGCGAAATACCCGTACACGAAATTTTTTTCGTGTATGGCCTCATAAGGGTATATTACTGTTTTATTATTATAACCTTCGTGGGAATCGAATGCAAGCATAAGGATCGGGGCCAACGCCATTTCAGCTACCACTGAAACTAGGCCACCTGTTACAAGTCTACAATTAGCAATAATAACAATATACAAGTAAATATACACTTTAAACAACACGTTTGGTTGCAAACTTCCCGTCGGCCTAATGACTTGCGTGAAAAACGTCTATTAGCCTATATTCAAATTTTTCTCGCTATGAAAAATGGCGTCTTTCCGAATAAACATGACTGGTGGAATTCATTCATGATGTTTCAGTGAATACCGCTATGTTTCATTGGAGTTCTAGCGGCGGCGGCGGTGCGGCCGGTGGTGGTCCGGGTGCCGAGCTACGTCATAATTTCATGAGTGGGCAATTTTCGTGTGTCAAGGTTGCTCCCTGGCTAAGCTTGAAGCTCGAGCGTTTACAGGTAATCGACGCTATTTCTAGAAAGTTCTGTTAGCGATTTTGTTTATCATTTGAAGAACGTTCTTTATATTTCTGTGGTTAGTATTGCTTATGCGTTAACTTTAAAACAATCACAAAATTGTAGTTAGGGTGACAAATTGATAATTATGTTGTAATTGATCATTTATTGCAGGATAGAGCATTCCAACTACTTATTAATTAATTACTCATTTATTCAATATTAGGTATTTACAATCATCTATTCAATAATTATTTAATATTAAAGAGGAATCGTGGGCGGTATTCCAGTGCCTCACAACCGGGCAATCAACCCTTCCCAATATGGTATTTTAAAGGCCGTGTTGGTATAAAGCTAAAAAACACATAAAGCTTAAATAGCTGCACACTCTGAAACAACAAATTCTCCGAAAAATATCATATTTGCATAATAATAACCTTAGACCCCCGCTGTGGGTTCAATATCTTACTTAATTCAAATAATGCTGAGTCATCACTAATCATCATTACTTCATATAGAGAGAAGAAATTGTCATAAACCGAGATACCTAGATATGTGCTCAAAATGTGAATCATTGTCATTATAGATAAAATAATGAAAGTCTAACATAACTCTCATGAGATAAAATGATGAATACGCATAAGGATGACGATAGCGTTACAGACGTTTCTTCATCTTTATTATATCTATGGTTACAGACGTTTCAGTTGCCTTATCAGCCTCGCTTACAATAACTTTTACTCCTATATTTACCTATTCTAGAAAGTTAGGTACTAATTTAATTGATTTTCGTAAACTAGAAGTTATTTTGTGGTGTTAAAATTAATGCTCATTTTGAAAGATACGCCTTTTAATTATAAACTTTGCTTTAAAGTCAAGTAATAAATGGAATAAGCAGCCGTTCATCGTTACTTAACGTTTCCAACTCGATGGAAGATAACGCGTGTCATTCCAGTCCCCAAAGGTAAGGCAGGATCGGACATCAGTGGATATAGACCGGTGGCAGTGTTGTCGACACCTGCCAAGGTTTTCGAATCAACCATCCAGCACAGCATGCAGGAGCAGGTCCGCGCTCAGCTATCCGAAGCGCAGCATGGGTTCCGACCGGGGCACAGCACTACCACCAATCTCCTTAACTTCATGTCACCGGTGGTGCCAGCGGTGGATGCTGGTGTGCAGGTTGATGCTGCTTATTTTGACTTCAAAAAAGCGTTCGACACCGTCGATAATTACATATTATTACCTAAGTTAGCAGAAATCGGTTGCACACCACATCTGTTACATTTCTTAGCCAGCTATATGCAAGGCAGACAGCAGTATGTAGACTACAATGGCTGTGAATCCGATCCGTATACCTGGTCCGGGGTAAGTCAAGGCAGCAACTTGGGGCCTCTGGAATTTATAATAATGGTAAACAACTTAATTTTAGGCGTGTGACTTAGCTATCGCATTAGGATAAGTCCTGTAATGGTAGTTTTAAGGCATTTCAATAAATAAATAAATAAATAAACTTTATGAAACATGACATAACATGACGCCTTGTTCCCTGAAGGGTTAGGCAGAGGTGTACCTATTAGTAGGTACACCCACATTTCGCCAGCTTATGTTGTGAGCCCATTGCCATCAACCGGGCACAAATCCAGAACCAGGGCTCCTGAGAAATTTGGGTCTCCAAACTACAGCCCGCGGGCGAAATCTGGCCCGCTCATGCCACGTGCCATCAATCCGACCCGCGATAGTCAATGTCTTATTGTTGTTACTGAGTGAATTTCTCAGGCGAAAAATTTACGCGTCTAGGCTGAAAACGCAGTGCTGCTTTACAGATAATGCAACGATTTTTTTTCTCAGAATTAAAGAGACGTGTATCTATATGAAGCCACTTCAATTATATTTATAAGACTATTACTTTTTAAGAAAAACATCAGTAAATGACGAATTATAAATTTCTGTGTCTTGTCCACAATCACTTTCATACACAGCATTTGCCTCTCAGTAAGATAATCTCCAACATATTTAAGAAAAAGTATTTTGATTGCGTTAACTAATAATTGACCTACAAGAAGCTAATTATTTTTGAATGTTTAGACTCATAGTTAATGAGAACATGTCAACGATAGTTTTGTCCGCGCGAAATTACTAATTTCTGTGGTCATTTTGTTTCGCCGTCCTGAGCTTCCACCAATGAGTTTAAACGAACGATAAATCCCTGCCCGGCAAGAGATTGTCGTGCGTTTACACGCAGTGAGAATGGTAGTGCACCATATCGCCACGTCTTCCCGTCAAAAATGTAAGAACGTGATTTCAGTTTACTCGGAACGAAATTTTGCAATTTCGGTGATCAGGTTTTAAAAAGATTTTTTCAAGAAATAAAGGTATCACTTTTATGCATGCTAAGTAGCCTTTGGTACACATTTAAGATTATAGAAAACAACAGTCATAGCCTTGATAGTTTCTTGTAATTTAAAAAAAATAGCCACGTTTCTAATTTCTGTGGGCCAATTTCTGTGGTTTCCGTGGCATCTGGGTGTCCACGGAAATTACACGACTCCACATAAATTGTACTTATCAATTATTGTACTAATGTTAATGAATGTTTTTGAAAAGAAACAATATTTGTTATGCCGAAATTACTTTGTCAGAACTCATTTAACATACCTAGTTATTGATTACACACACATTATCCAATCTGTTATACTTATATCCCATTATTTTGCTCATGCCTCCTTTCATAATTAACTGTGAGAGTTTAAATTGACTCAACAGATTTTAAATATCTTTTTTACTTTAAGAATCCAAAAAGAAAAAAGATAGACAAGAAAGTTAAAAAAGAAGAAGATTGCAGAGCAAAAAGAAGTGAGTGAATCTTTGCGTCACGATGCGTCTGCAGTATGAGTCCATTTAATACCAATTTTGCAAGAAATTGAAGCAGTTGCACCTCATATCCGATTCTCCGTCAGGACAATACCAGAAACAAAAAAATATATAATTTTATATTACATATATCGCAGCTTCAACTGTACTTGCCAGATTTGTCTCGAGTGATATGGCATCACTCCGAATGTGGTCATGGAAATGGAGCACCTGACGGTGTAGGCGGTGTTCTGAAGAGATCTGCAGATCGTCTGGTTGCCTTCGGCAAAGATATCAACGCTAATTAACGATTTAGTGGCAGGTCTTCAAACAACCGTCACAGGTGTGAAAATAAAGATTGTTAACGACTATGAAGTGAATGAAAAGGATTGGCTTTTGCCAAAAGTCCTAAAATGTTTCCCAGGGTCTATGAAGATCCATCAGATCGTTTGGGCAAAAACATCCAAAGCTCTTGCAATGCGATCACTGTCATGCACTGATGAAAACTGTCTTTACTATCCTTTAGAATGCATTCACGGAAAACATTTAGGTTTCTATGAATTGCCTTTTGAAATCCTGGATAATACAACGGTCGTTCCACCTGCATCACAATTAGATTCCAGTTTTAAGCCATCAATAATTCATTCATAGATATAGAGGATCTGAGTTATTTTACTTTCAAACCAAGAACATACCTCAAGATAAGACCATCAAATGTCCACAAATATTTAAGTAATTTGTTTCAATCAATCAACTCAGCCTATCGCAGTCCACTGCTGGCCTCTCCCAGTCTGCGCCACAACACCCTGTCCTCCGCCTTCCGCATCCAGTCTGTCCCAGCCACTTTCTTTAGGTCGTCGGTCCATCTAGCTGGGGGGCGTTCCACACTACGCTTACCGATGCACGGTCTCCACTCCAGGACTCGTCTGCTCCACCGGCTATCAGTCCTTCGACAAACATGGCCAGCCCGCTGCCACTTCAGTTTGCTTATTCTGCAAGCTATGTCGGTTACTCCGGTTCTTTTCCGGATAACTTCATGCCTGATTTTATCCTTCAAAGAATCTCCGAGCATAGCCCGCTCCATAGCGCGCTGAGCGACCTTGAATTTGTGGACCAGCCCGACTGTAAGTGTCCACACCGTTAATGGGCAGGACGCACTGGTTGAAAACCTTCGTTTTCAAACATTGTGGGATGGGTGACGAAAAGACTTGACGATGTTTTCCAAACGCTGCCCAACCCAATTGGATCCTTCTGTCGGCTTCTTTCTCAAAGTTGTGTCTACCGAGCTGGATGACTTGCCTAAGGTAAAAATCCTAAACAAATTACTACCTATACCTTGTATGTATGTACAATACATACAAGGTATAATAGGTAGTAATTTGTTTAGGATTTTTTCATTAGTTTCAAATCAATCGTATTATGATAAGTTTTTGCAGATACAGCAATACTACACCACGTTGCATTTTTATAAATACTTATTAAAATTATTCGTATTAACTATATCAGTTTTTTTCCTTACATATTACTAAAAATATTTTTTTAGTAATTCACAATTTCAGTGCACACGCATAATTTCTGTGTCACCAATAAAATTTCTGTGGCTCGCCAATTTCGGTGGCCCAAATAACTCATTATGTAATATATAAGTACAATCCCTTTTTAGAAAATGTATATAAAATGTGGATATGTTGCGCCTTATTATTAAAGATTTTTACAAAACCTGAAAATGAAAATGTCCATGGAAATTAGGTAAAAAATCGAGTTGTTGAAATTGACTCTACTATTGCTGTGATAAGTTGAAGACGAAAACACAGAATGATAATTACCCGGTTTTATTTACTTGTCAGGTAAAACTTAACGACAGAAATGATGACGCAGAAAACTTAAGTATCTAAGCTTAAGCATATTAATAACTAACAAATAATTCATTTCAATTATTTGTCAGCTATTAATATGCTTAGATACTTAAGTTTTCTGCGTCATCATTTCTGTCGTTAAGTTTTTCCAAGGACTTTTTTTTAAAATCTTTATTGATTTAATTGTGGTTTTTATCCTTATTGTATACGCCAACCCCATCATGCTTTATTACAAACTGAGTACTACGAGGAGACAAGTTAAAATAAGAGAAAATTTCCATATTTTCTTCGATACCCGCTACAGTTTGGGCGTAAAATCAAATAATGCCCTTTTTAGTCATTCACGAAATTCAAGGCAACGAGTACGCCAGAACGACGTAAAACTGGCATTGTTACAAAACTGACCATTCTTAGAACATTATATCACTAGTGCTCAGAGCGAAGACTAACACTGACAGCCGAGAGACAGTTGGCAGCCGGTCAAACTGACGACAAGCTTTGTTAATGAGTTAAACGAACAGAAAAAAACAGGCCAAGTGCGTGTCGGGCCACGCGCAGCTATAGGGTTCCGTAGTGCACGCCGCCGGCCGTCGTTATTCGAGCGTAAATATTATTAATTTAGAAATCATTATTAATAAGAATGTTATGATTTTATTTTTGTATATTTTTACATGGTTCATAAACTTATATTTACTACATGTTTTACACAGCTAACAACGTTACATACGTAGTAGTAGTTTAATGGATATTGTACGAAATTACTGTTCCATTGTATAATTTACAAGTTGGTTGACTATTACCTACTCTTAAACTTGAAAAGCTACCTACTTAGCTGTGATAGCTTTCCTTTTAACTTCGTTATACCCCCGCTGTGGGTTCACTATCTTACTTAAATAAAATAATGCTGAGTCATCACAAATAATCATTACTTCATACAGAGCGAAGAAATTGTCATAAACTGAGATAGCTAGATATGTGCTCAAATGTGAATCATTATACTTAGATAAAAGAAAACCTAACATAACTCTCGTGAGATAAAATGATGAATATACGTAATGATGATGATAGCGTTACAGATTTCTTTATTATATCTATGGATTCTTTATTATACCTACTAACGTGAAATTTTCACCCATCCAAAACTAACTGTTTACCTGGCAGGGGGGGGGGACACTTGACTCTAACAACAATAACAAAAATAACAAAAATTAGCACTTTAAAGCTTAGTATTTCAGAAACGGATCCCTAAATCGAAAAACTGTTTTCACAAACCCGGAATATTTTTGAAAGACCTATCCAAGAAAACCCACACTATGGGGTAGACGAAAACAAAACAACCCCACTTTACGTGTACCTACAGAAGGCACCCGAATTTTTTTCATGATTTTATTTTACCACTTTGTCGGCGTAATGAATATGTGTAACCCATGTCAAATTATATCTTTCTAGTACTAAGAGTCTCGGAGCTAAGCTGCGGCCGGACGGACGGACAGACAGACAGACGGACGGACATAGCGAAACTGTAAGGGTTTCTTGTTCAAAATCAAAATCAAAAGTCATTTATTAAAATTAGGCTGAGAATCAGCACTTTTTGAACGTCGTAATTACAGTAAGACAGTCCCCACAAAACGCCCGCCCTTCACCACTTCCTAGTGCTTTAGCTGGGAAGAAGAAGTAGCGGAACAAACTCCCCAGCAGCACAGCTGTCTGTTCAGTTAGAAGAACTAGATTCTATACAATAGTACCTATGCAAAATAATTTACGCAACACAATACATTCAATTATATTTTTGTCAAATAAAATAAACAATTTTAGTACTTAACTTATATAACTACGGAACCCTAAAAATGGGGCAATATTGTAATGGAAACTCGTGTAAAAGATAGGGTTCAAAGTCCGACAGGATGTTCGCAAAGGAATTGACAATGCGGCTAGTTTTACGCCAAAAATTACTATCGGGTCCGTTTTTTTTATTTTTGCAATTCATCATTTACTGAGACTGGTTCTAAGAAGATTCATAATTTTTGGCACTTTTTAAAAGTCTTATGAAATATCCATAAGTAGATAGGTACCTACAATCATGAAGCCATTAAAATAATGAGCTGTTATATCGGTTGACAAGAAACTTTCAGTATATGAAGATCTGGGTCACGGGCAAAAAGTAATGAATGAAACACGCAGAACACGTCCTGTGGACGTGACATAGGTCTTGTACCTATTTTAGTAGTAAAACGCAGAGGTGTGGGGGGGGGGTACCTCAACTTAATCTATTAAAAAAAATACTACTACTAAGTGAAAAATTACTTTAATTTCGGAAGTCGGTGTCTTGGATCTGTATTTTAGTTTTATGCCTCCGACTTCCGAAATTAAAGTTATTTTTCACATAGTAGTATTTTTTTTGGAAGTCGGATGTTTTTTTTTTTATGTAAAAAAGTTTTTTTATTTTTCACTTTTAGTGCATTAGTTTGTAATTTATCTAAGTTAAAATAGCATGATGTCAATTACTGCTCATCACCTTTTACAAAATATTGCTTTTCCCGATGGCAGGGACGTTAATTGTTGAGCAAACATATTAAAGTAATTGAATCGCAACCCGTGAAGTACATATTATTGACTAGCTCCGATGGCCATCTGTTGTCTTCCTCATCAGTTCCAATTCACCAAATGGTGCATTCCGAGAGCAAATGCATGTTACTATAAAAAATTCCCAAATCGCTATAAGTGTGCCTATTTCCATGGGATCCCCTCATCAGACTCTGACTTGGTGGATTTGACCACCTCGAGAGCACATCCTTTCAAACAAAAAAATTATTTTCAAAATTGGTTCACAATTGACGGAGAAATCGGTGTACATACATAAAATATATACAAGGTGATTGGAAGATGGGTGCAAAGCATTAAGGCGAAGATAGTACAGACAGTTTAGAACAATTTAAGCCATGGTTGTCTTAGACGAAGTCTTACCATTTTTTTTAAAACTAATTTTTAAGATTTTTTTCGAAAATTGCCAAAATTTTAACTAAACTGGTTATTTATAGCTAAATTGAATGATAAATGAATTCATTTTTATTTTATTTAATTAAAGTAATGTGTAAGCAATCTAGCAAAACATGTTTTAGGCCTCTGTGTCGTTAGACATTTTTTTTACAGATATTTAAAGTTCATATAAATTTAAAAAAATCATAAATCATTTTTGAAAACCTTATTTTAAAAAAAAACGAAGGGTGCTTTTTTTGTTCAAATATTTTTGAAAACATGCGTGATAATCGCTCTTTCCTTTGAGGTATCATTTACGAGGATATTTTACTAATTATTGAAAATAAGAACTACAAACCAATTTGAGCGACAAATTTTAAAATTTTAGGCGGAGTAATTAAAACAACATTTGAATCTAAATTATTTATTGTTCATGTTCAAAATGTCTGCCATGATTCCTAATACAAGCACGGCTACGTCTTCTCACTTCTGTTGTTGTTATTTTCAACATCATCTCCAGTTTCATCGTTTCAAACGCTGAATTAATTCTCTCCATCAATTCTTCTCTCGTGTTTATTTCAACATTCGTATACACCAGTTCTTTGGCTCGGCCCCACACGAAAAAGTCCAGCGGGATCAGATCTGGTGAGCGAGCGGGCCAAGGATGGGTCCATCTCTGCCGATCCAGCTGTCAGGGAAGCAATTATTTAAGTGTTCCCTTACATTTAACGTCCAATGCGCTGGACAGCCGTCTTGCTGAAAGACGACTGTTCGGTCTCTTTCGAATATCGGGACACCGGTTTCCTCTATCAGAACTGGTAAATCGAATTGTAGAAAGTGCAAATAATTTTCACCATTTAAATTATCCGGTAAGAAGTGGGGCCCAATCAATGTCCTGCCAATTACTCCAGCCCATACATTGACAGAGAATTTTCCCTGAAACGACACTCGCTTCTTAAGTAAGCTTAGCGTAAGTTTTTTAAACAAAAATTTTGTTTTAATTAGTCTGTCTAAAATTTAAAATTTCTCGCTCAAAATGGTTTGTAGATCCTAATTTCAATAATTTGTAAAATATCCTCGTAAATGATACCTCAAAGGAAAGAGCGATTATCACGCATGTTTACAAAAATATTTGAACAAAAAAAGCACCCTTCGTTTTTTTTAAAATAAGGTTTTCAAAAATGATTTATGATTTTTTTAAATTTATATGAACTTTAAATGTCTGTAAAAAAAATGTCTAACGACACAGAGGCCTAAAACATGTTTTGCTAGATTGCTTACACATTACTTTAATTAAATAAAATAAAAATGAATTCATTTATCATTCAATTTAGTTATAAATAACCAGTTTAGTTAAAATTTTGGCAATTTTCGAAAAAAATCTTAAAAATTAGGTTAAAAAAATGGTAAGACTTCGTCTAAGACAACCATGGCTTAAATTGTTCTAAACTGTCTGTACTATCTTCGCCTTAAAGCTTTGCACCCATCTTCCAATCACCTTGTATATATACAGGGTGGAATTTTGTAATGCCACCTGAAAGTACTCTTAATACTGTAGATAGAAAATTTTACTCAAAGAAAACATTCCTTTATTTTTTAATATAAAGAAAACTACATTCAAAGATTTTCGAAAATTCGTTTGCCACACCCGGGAATCGAACCGACTAAAATCTGTAAAATTACACCCTGTACTTTTATTGCATTGATCGATAGGATCAAATAAGGATGAAATCTCTCTAACAAACTTTATAAATTAAATGATAGGAAAACCATGAAATCTTCAATTTTAATTTTTTAATATTTTTTAAATCTTAAATTTCAAGCGAATTTTTGAAAATCTTTGAATGCAGTTTTCTTTCTATTCAAAAATAAAGGAATGTTTTCTTTGAGTAAAATTTTCTATCTACAGTATTAAGAGTACTTTCGCTTCAGGTGGCATTACAAAATTCCACCCTGTATATAGGGTGACTGGTAATTAGTGACCGATACCTAAACACATGATTGTGCTCATGATAACAAACAACTTTTACTATGGGACCAAACCTGAAATCGCGAAAAAAAAATCAGCTGCCCCATACATTCATATTCGCATAACTCGTCAAAATGTAGGGAGCAGCTGATTTTTTTTTCGCGATTTCAGGTTTGGTCTTATAGTAAAAGTTGTTTGTTATCATGAGAAAAATCATGTGTTTAGGTATCGGTCACTAATTACCAGTCACCCTATATATAGGTACGCGACGAATTGAGGGCTTTTTTTTTTGTAAAGTTGGTTAAAAAGTCGGTCATCCGATCGCTCGTGGATTGTACCACCACTTCTGAAAATCAAGCTCAAACCGCGAGCGGCCGGGGGTTGTTCACATTCCAACCAGTCACCATGGCATGTGACGTCATGCTACAGTCAACTATGACGTGTACACACACACACGATAATTCCTAGGAATCATTTTCACACAACACAGCTTTACATTAGCTTTCATAATTTATTCCTAGAATAATTACTATATAACTAGAACCTAGTTTGTCTTAATCTAGGAAAAGGTTTGCGTTTTTAGAGCTACTTAACGGTTACAGTGAAAATATTCATGAATTCATAGCTTATAGTTAAAACGACAAATAAATTAAAACTAGTGAGTTCTCTATAACGTAATGCTATATTTACGTCACGGAAGTGACATATATAATAATTTATATTGTCGGGCTCGCAAGATTTCCTTCCGTATTATTATGTATTAAGTACTTATTATTCTTTTTAATCGATGTAGGTAGCAAATCAAGCGTCCTTTATGTTTTGCGTAATCAGCTCTTAGGGGAAGCACCGAGTGACAGGGTATAGTGACTTTAGGGATAATGGCGTCAGGGGATGTCAGGAGGAAAAACCGAAGAAGAGGAAGAGGTTTCCCTGCGGAAGGTCTAATCTTATATCGGTGCGTTTCGGAGCATTAAAGTACCAGTAAGGCTTGAGCAGAGAATAAAAAGGAATAGTACATTTTGGTACAAGTGGAGAACGTTTGTTATTGCGTTCGAGGCGGATTTAACACCCGAAAATAAAAAATCGCACGCGTGTGAAATAGATTCCATTGTGAACCTAATCGTAGTGCGATATGAACCAGTTTTCGAGGAAGTGTATTGAAAAATTATAAATAACACATACAATAAATAAATTTTTATTTTCATTAAATATGAGTAAACAAATAAACTTATTATCTCACAGTATGAATGACGGTATGTGAGTCGCCATCCAGTGACATATTATTTGGCCATCCACCCTGCCGGACAAAGTAGCCACCAGGCTGTTGGGGCAGCCGCGCACCCGACGCATCATACGATTCGCAGGCGCAGCAGCGAGCCGAAATGCGGAACGCGTGCGTCCGCGCACATCCCCGACGCGCTACAGAAGTGCAGCACCAGCATTATCCGGAACGCATATTGGACTCGAAGAGCATTGTAGGAGCCCTGTGTATAACTGACTGAATATAAGAGTCAAGGTATTAGTAGTCTATAGAAAGATCAGAAGCAAGTGCAAGGAACCCAAAAACCGACAGATAAGTTATCGGACGGCGCCGCTTTACGTGGAACGCGTGCGCACGTAAAGATTACAAATTAGATCATAGATCGTATCTTAAATAATAATCACGTAAAGTGACCGAATACAAATATTCGATATTATATTATTTTATGATAGCTGACTAGGAATTCCACACGACATTTTTGTAATTTGATCTGATCAACTCATTATTTGGTATGTTAAGCTGCTTAGGTATTTAGGAAATTGTTTGATTGCCTATTTCAATATATTTCAATATCTAATGTAAAAATCTGTAAGTAATAACTCCGATTGACTTCCCAATAGTCAATTTGAATCAATATTTAAAGAATGTAGGTTAGTGCTGAGTGTAGGCGCCGCCGGCAGCGACGAGTGCGCACAGTTCACACATAATCACACGCAACATTAGTACTTGTTGCATTATTTGCGTTGTAACGGTAAACAAGGTATCATATACCGCTCCTGCTAATCTGTTTACCCCATGTGCAAAAAAAGCAAGTCGGTAAGAATTGCACAATATTTTATAATCGAACCTACTTTCTTCTCTACTTTCTCAATTCTTGGCCTGTCAAGGTTATTGTCGTCAGTAGCTGACGGACGCTGGTCACACTGGTCAGTGGGTGAACCCTGCAACCGGTCTCCGACCTCAGTACCGGCGGAAACTGCTCGTGACGTCATGAAATTACCGCTGCCGCCAACTTGCTACCTTAGGAGTTTCCATACGCGCACTTTGCCGCAATCTCGGCCAAATTATCGTGGGACTCCATTTTCCAATTAATTATATCTTAGATAATTACTATAGAAAGGATTAAATTGATAAATATTTATGATGAAATTCTATTAGATTATGACATAGAGCCAAGATTGGTCAACTTTTATGATGCAGAAACTATTCTAGAATGTATTTGGACCATGTGTAGAGTTCCGTTTAAAGTTCCCAAAATTGGGGAACGGGAGCAAGTGGTTCATGAAGTTTTGGGTTGTCAGCGTGGTGACGTAGCGTCAGCTGTGCTAATAGAGCACGTCGGCGATGACGCAAGGAGCCGTGCCCTCCGCGCAGGCCCACGTGTTGAGTCAGGCTCTTTATAACAGCATACCGGCCCGCCTTCCAGCACAAGCCAACAGACCGGCGAGCGAGCATCACGCAGTGACAGTGAACACGTGAACACCTCGAGATAACAGTGCGAATAAATCGTGAATTAAAAAGTGATAAATAAAGTGAAAGGTGAAATAATAATGATGGCTAAAATTGTAATATTGTGTGTGGTGTTGTTTGTGGTGGTCGCTGGACATAAGCACCACCCCAAGTTCCCCAAAAGTCCTGAGGATTATATAATACCGATGCCGAGGAAAGGTGAATGTTCAATTTAATTTTTTACTTTCTTTCTGGTTTAATTTTTTTAATTTTTTACAAAAAACAAAATACAAAAATGCAAATAGTTTATTTTTCTTTAACATGGTTTGTACTACATAGCTAGTGTAAATAATTAATAAATAATTAACTTTCATAAAAAAATCTAGTTGATTGACTTAGTAAAAAATTTTTTGGTTGTGCCAATCAACCACAAAAAATTTTGAGGACTTGCAGCAAAAGTTTAAAAGAGATTGGTCCTAATAAAAATTTATGTCCTCAGTGGCATGTTCTGGTGACAATGAACGTGAACGTGGAAACATTATTGAACAGTCCAAGTGCGGAGACCCTAAAGAGGTCTTCGAGTACTTGAAGGTGAAGGCTGCGCATGAGCAGGTAAATATCACGCATTGAACTTAATTTACTAATTATCTCCAATTAATTAATGATCGTTATGACACAGTGGATTTTTAACTACTCAATTATGACACTATTAAGTTTTCTTAGCCGCCTATTTTAATTTAACATGTCATTACAATTCATTATCTTATGACCTTATTAGCACATATCTCTTGACTATCGCGCAATTGGATCATTATATGCCAATGACTCCCAAGATAATTATAGTTATTAGAAAACATAATCCCATCCTCCAACTGTTTTTGGTCAAATATTTGCAATCAGTTTAGCTATCAATTGCAGCGCTATCCTGACGTCTCAAATTTCGTCATTAAATAAATCAGCAATGTTTAATGGATTAACATTTGCCCGATTAACAATCACATTACTCATCGGCAAATATTAGATATTATTGTAATGTACATCCGCGACCGTTTTGCGGTTGCTAAACACGCTGTGATTAGCGTTGCGTGAGAACATCCTCCACTTCAACTTGTATTGTACGAAAGCTGACGAGTCTGTGTTTTCCCAGATCAGTCCACGCGCGGTGTGGGTGAAGAGGTGCGTCGGGCTATGCGAGTACGACAACGAAGGCACCTGCGTGCCCACCGAGACCGTCGTCCGACACATTCCCGTAAGTACACACTATCGTCTTATCTACACTCAGCTAATTCTCATGCATCCTTGACCTGCTTACTATATTTGTACAAGAGTACACCGAGTTGCGTAATGTGATTGTCCTTAATGATAATAGTGACATCTGTGAATAGTTGCTTCCATGAATTAGCACATTCTTGTGTAGATATTTGTAGATGATCAGAAGTTCCGGTGGTTGATGGAGATGCTAATGACTGTGTTGTTACAGATACGAATATACAACGCGAAGACTAACAAGGAGACGTGCGCGACGTACCCGATCGTGGAGCACGTGTCGTGCGGCTGCTGCTCGCTCTCGCCCGAGGAGTGCGCGGCGCCGAGGGTGTACAATCCTCGTAAGTGCTCCTGTCAATGTCCCAACATGGAGGAACGCCGCAATTGTCTCAAAAAGGTTCGTAAGATAATGGATGTCTGTCAACACTAACGTATCGTCGAGCGCATGCCCCGCTCAGTCAGCGTCAGCACTTTCCTTACCCGCTCTGTTAACACGCTTCTTTTATTTCTCTCTCGATGTTGTTTATCCTTCACCATTCTACCTGTGTGATCCGCGTGTGTAGCTGTGTGCGCGTAGAATGAGGTCAAGTCAACACTGGCCTATGTTCAAGTAGAAGAAAAACGTATTTGGTTAATGTCTGACGCCTGCTCTATGTCGACGCGTTTTATACTGACATCCATTGTCTTTCAATCTTTTGCTTTTGTGTGCACTCTTATTTTTTCTCGCATGTTTTTTGTCACTACTTTTGTTTGGTTTTTATTTAATCAATAGAAAATTATCAACTAAAAGTCTTTTCTCAAAACTTGATTACAGAAACCCATTGTAATCATTACTTATCCAAAAATTTCGATACAATTTTAAAATCATAGTGACAATCTACTTTTTTCCCGACAAGGTTAGCAATGTTCGTTTTACTTTGTTACAGCGGAACCAGAATATGAGGTGGAATCGGTCTAAATGCGCCTGCGAGCAGCGGAGGAGAGTCTAGTGCACTTGCACTTATAAGACAAAACGTGGCCCGCCAAGGGTGGGCCAGTGATACCTTCCTGAGGCAGACTAGTGTTGTGAAACTTAGAGACAGTAAAGTGAACACGAGAACATTGACTAGTGAGGTGACATCGACAGACTTTCTTCTATGGAAGCTAGTGACGTGTGAAGTCAAGTCGTGACTCAGACACAATATTTGGATTCGATAGTCACCGGTCACGAGGTGGCAAACTAAAGTCTCGTGCAACCAGTATACGTATAACGACTGAGTGAAGTGTCTTAATTGTTCAGAATTTAACAGTATTATAGTGTTGTAAGTAACTTATTTGTTTAGCCTTAAGATCAAATGGGGCCAAAAGGTGCTGTGAGTACATATTGTTAATTTATTCCATGACTTTTTGGTTTGCTGTCTAATGTACTTAATATTGTAACTCAATGTGTATTATTTGTAATTTATTATTTATTGTAACTAGTTGTAATATTCCTAAAAGGAAACTCTTCATCGGGAGGGCACAGGTATGTGGGTGAGGTGCCAATGGCTGCTGATCAGGCTCAATCCTAAACGAGCTTTAAAAGTTGTTAATTTCTCAGTCTCACCCAATTCCACTTTTGCCCGAGTTTGGAATCAAACCTCGCACGTTAGCGGTCGTACTCCTAACACTTACGAGGCTAATGTTCATTAATAATGTTAATTATTTATTTTATGTTAATGTGCATTTTTCGCAATTCTCCGAGCGACATCACTGTTCAGTATTTTTGTAATTTTAGTATTTAATGACGAGCGTGAAACTGATTTTGCGCAATTCCTAAATTGTGATAATAGGTATTCCATTTCTGATAGGTTAATTTTAGATTTGTTAAGTACTTAAAGTATAAGTTAAACTAGATTCTAAAGTATTTGTTGTCTAGTCAAGAATTAAGTTTCTTTAAAATTGTATTTTACTAGTATCTGCTCTCTTTTTATTATTTATAATTAATAAGTTAGAATTAATTTACTTACTGAATTTCAGGCACCTCCTGTACTTAATTACATTAGGACCTAGTCTCGTATTGTGCCAAAGGCATAGAATCTCATAGGTTGTCTTATTTATTTGTTTTATTATTTATTTAATTTATTATTTACTGAACGGAGGTACTCGAGCTTTAAAAGCTAAGCGACGGACATGATTAGATTTAAGCTTTTGTATTTTTAGTCAATAAGTTACAAAATAAACAGTTTTTAGAAAACAGTATCCATATTTTTTAATGAAATACACTCATTATCCCTAATAAACTTAGATCAAGTTTAGACCATTTGATGGTTATACATAAATACATACAAATATATAAGAGGAAACGGAAAGTTTCCTCGTGATTTTATTTTATCTGGCTATCCCTACCTTCTGAAAGTGGTAGCAGTCAGGCCAGCGTGCCACGGACGTCATCATCTGCCTAACCTATTCCCAACTATCTTGGGGTCGGCTTCCAGTCTAACTCCATGCAGCTGAATACCAGTATTTTACACGGAGCGACTGCCTATCTGACCTCGTGTGGCTGACACTGGCTTGGCCACCATCAGGGATTTTACTTTTGATAACACAAAGATTTAGTCGTTAATTAGTCGAAATTAGTCGCCAAGTCACAGATTTAGTCGGGTCTTAGTTTAGAAGATATAATGAGTTCAATTTTTAAGTATAGACCAAGAGCTAGATCAAAGATTTTATCGTAAACTCTTCAATCTAGCTCTTGAACTATACTTAAAAATTGAACTCATTATATCTTCTAAACTAAGACCCGACTAAATCTGTGACTTGGCGACTAATTTCGACTAATTAGCGACTAAATCTGGGAGAAAACAGATCTTCGCTAGGTGCCCTAGTTTTTGAGATATAAAGGTGGCCAAGCTGGGGAGACTCTCTCCAGATCGGCCACCAATGACCCCTTATAACTTTTGAACCAGTGACCGACAAATTCTGATATTTGGCGACAAATTTCGACTAATTAACGACTAAATCTTTGTGTTATCAAAAGTAAAATTCTTGATGGTGGCCAAGCCAGTGTCAGCCACACTCTGACCTCCACAACCCAAATACTGGGTAATACGATACCCCTTGGTAAGACTGGTTGTTAGACTTTCGGGCTTCTGACGACCCGTAACGATCGTTAGGGATCCGCGAATGACAGCCGGGACCTCCGAGGCACGGAGGGGTCTTGGTATTAAAGATGGTCACCCATCCACGGACCAACCGCGGCAAGCGCAGCTTAACTGATCGATCGACCCGTGCGGCTGTTATTACTTAGCCATAAGACGTATGGGTTTGAAATACAGACAACTGATTCAAAAAATAATAAATAAATTAGGGAAATCCTTAAATATCTATCTATTTTATATTTTCTTTTTTTTATATAAATTTTTTTTTTTAGTACGATTGTGGAATGACTTGCCCGTGTCGATAAGGCGTGCTCAATCTTTGTCAACTTTTAAAATTTTGGTGAAAAACATTTCCTCTCTCTTTAAACATCGTCATTACGTGTATAGTTCCTTGCTCTTTTTCAAGTAGGATATATAAGTATATATTTATATAAGTATCTGTATTTATGTATGTATAAATTGTATGTATATATGGTACACCACAGACTACCTACAGTATTCTCTCCTTTCTCCCCATAATCCATCCAAAGGTTGTCTGTAAAAGATCGCTTTTAGCGATAAGACCGCCCATTGTGTCACCCTATGTAAAATTTCAACATTTATATCTGTAATTTTTATGGTGTGCATAATAAAGAGTATCTATCTATCTATCTATCTATCTATCTGTACAGGTAAGGGTACTTAGCTAAACTCAAATGACGATGTATAAAACACCGTTCATTTCCCGGGAGTCCACCAAATCACATGTCCAGGTGATGTTGAGACGACACGGTTGGCGCAGTGGTTGAGCGATTGACTGCTGCGCAGCATGTCGCGGGTTCGATTCCCGCACGGAACAAATATTTGTACGACCTACAAGTATTTGTTCCGAGTCTGGGTGTTTTTCTATCTATAATAATGTATGTATTTACAAAAAAAAAATGTATATAAGTAGTTTATCAGCCATCTCGTTACCATAACACAAGCATTAGGTTGCTTAGCTTGGGACTAGATGGCGTTGTGTGAAATGTCCAAGGATATTTATTTATATTTATTTTATTTTATTTTTATGTAATATGGCGTGGTCATGGCTAGTGGAGTAAGTAGATCCAATAGCTGCTATCCCCATAGGGGGATGGGCTAAACTGGAAGCCTGCACGATGGGTGGTCGATGTCATAATCAAACTTGGAGAAAAACGGAAGTACCTCTTATCGTTGTGTAATATAACGGAAACATTTATATCACTAAATACGCTTTGCTCCTCACTTGTGTGTCAATTAGTGATTTCAAACCGATAAATTATACAGGGTTATTAGAACACCAGCAAACTCTTAAGGGGTCATTGTACTCGTCATTATGAACAGCTTTGATTATGGGACCAAACATGAAATCACGAAAAAAGAATCAGCTGTTCCGTAGTTTTATCTACATCAAACTCGTCAAAATGTAGGAAGCAGCTGATTTTTTTTTGCCATATCAGGTTTGGTCCCATGGTAAAAGTTGTTCATAATGATGAGTACAATGACCTCTTAAGAGGTTGCTGGTGTTTTACCAATAACTTAAAATCCTTTCTTACACAGGTAAAGCCTCTTACAGACAGAGGCGATATCGCGAGTGATATTGCGATATTATCGCGTCGCAACACCGCTACGCGACACGTCGCGACATCGCCTCTGTCTGTAAGAGCCTCAAGTCGGTAACAGTCTGTGAATCCCTTATAGAAGATAAACTTACAAAGTAAATACGAAAATCTGTTCCCTTAATCACGCGACTATCACGAGATCATCATAGAGCCATATATAACAATCGTATGACACATTACTTACATATTATAATATTATGCAATTGTGGCGTTACCTCGAGGCCTCGGCTAGAAATGTAAACTGACATGCGGTACCTAACACAATGATAGGTATTAATTAATCATTATTGTAATGCTACAATGCATATTCTCTTAACTGCGTTTCATTAAAATAATAATGAGGAAGGCGAGAACTTGTTTGATCGATGTTTAAATGCGATTGCGGCAGTCAGTCCATGTTTGGGAGATAGTTTTTCTCACCGAAACATCTCCATCATATTCTCTAAGAAACTTGTGTCGGTTCTGGTTTTGCGTTGACAAAGGACGTTGAAAATTACTTTGTATGGGATTAACAAAAGCTTAGACCAGGTATCCGTCAAGTGTTCTGTCAAGAGATAGACATTCAGAAATCATCAGTCAGAAAATGTAAAAAAGTTCCTGGTAGAAGCTCCATGATCACTTTCGCTCAACTTTTCAGAACGCCTAAGCTTTTTAATTTGCTGTGGGCAAATCCTCTTATTATGCCCTCCGTCTGGCGAGAACTGAGGGTTAAATTGCACTCTACTAAACCTTACGATTCCGACCACCATCATGAGCCAGGCTCAGGGGCCCGGAATATACTCGTACATTTGGTGTCAGCCCGCCATGTCTAGCGGGTCCCATCAAAGTGCGGCCGAAGTTCACCTATGCCTCACATACGCACTGAGTTGGCCTTTTAAGGGAATGCTAGAATGATGTCGTTAGAAGTCTGAATAAGCGGATTAGATAACAGCTTAGATATATTGATCTTATCGCTTCTGTTATCACTATTAGCCTGTGTGACACTTGCACTCAGCGTCGGTGCATGGCTCCAGACTTCAATAATACAAGTCACGATTTTTTCTTTGAGCTTACATACATACATAAACTAACGGCTTCTTCTCACCTGCTACGATCCTTATACGGCTCATCACCAAGCTGATATTCACTTCGTCTAAATCCAAACCATATGAATGAAAATACGACTTTGCCAACTCGGATAAAGGGGCATATTGATATCGGGTGGTTTACGTCAAGATTTAGTTCATGAAAATTAACAAAAAATAAGAAATTATTATTGTGTTCATAATGAAAAACCGGCCAAGTGCGTGTCGGACTACGCACAATGAAGGGTTCCGTAGTTGAAAAGAATTTATCCCAAAAACAAACTTAACATTGGATCCCAAAAAAAAAAAATTATGTCATAAAATTACAAATTCACTATTTTCGAACTTTTTCCTTTACTTTTGCTGAGAGACCTTGCTTCTTGCCAAATTTCATTATTTTATGTCAACGGGAAGTACCCTTTAAGTTTTCATTTACTTGCGACAGTTGTGAGTATCAAAATATGTCGCAAAATGGCCGTATTTTTTTATTGCGTTGACATAGAAGCTTGTGATTTTTTTAGAACTCTAAGGGACCATAGACATACGTGTTTGATATTAATTTCAACTTGATACCTTCACGCGTCCTTGAGAAAAATGGTCTTGACAGACTGACACATTTGAACATTTTTTTTATGTGAATTACAAATTAACAATTTTCGGACTTTTTCACTTATTTGTGTTGTAAGACCTTGCTTCTCACCAAATTTCATGATTCTAGAACAACGGGAAGTACCCTATAGGTTTTGATTTACTTGCGAGTATCAAAATGTGTCGCATAAATGGCCGTATGTTTTTATTGCATTGACTTAGAAGCTTGAGTTTTTTAGGACTTCAAGAAACCATAGAAATACGTATTTGATATTAATTTCAACTTGATACCTCCACGCGTTCTTGAGAAAAAGGGTGACAGACTGACAGACAGACAGACAGACAGACAGACAACGAAGTGACCTATAGGGTACTTCCCGTTGACATAGAAGGCAAGAAGCAAATAAGGTCTCTCAGCAAAAGTAAAGGAAAAAGTCCGAAAATTGTGAATTTGTAATTTTATGACATCAATTTTTTTTTTATAATGGTTCCGTTTTTTCCTTTTGAGGTACGGAACCCTAAAAATGCTTTATTTCCATGGTCTGAACATCTGGTCGAAGTTTATGTATTGTGCTGTAAAAAGGGAAGATTCGAATAAAACTTACCGGTCGCTGCCGTCCCGCCGCTTCGCACACC